>CM042048.1:8430000-10830000 GCA_023525745.1 Arctium lappa
GTTTTAAGACTGTCCTTTTGCGGTTTGGCAAGTATAGCATTTTCTAACAATCAAACTTGCGTCCCTCTTTAAATGTGGCCAATAATATCGTTCCTCCAAGCTAGCAACGGTTTTATCCCGTCCGAGGTGACCGCTTAATCCTCCCCCGTGCATGTCTCGAATCAATTTTTCCCCTAATGAAGAGTCGGGAATGCATAGTTGGTTGCCCTTAAAAAGGTAACCGTCTCGGATATAGAAATCGCCGCTAGGGGTGCCGCTATCGCACTTTTCCCACATATCTTTGAAGTCACCATCTTCACTATAAAGTTCTTTTAACGCCTCAAAACCAACAATTTCGTGTGATAAAGTGATGAGCAAATTGGCCCGTCGGCTAAGGGCATCGGCCACTTTGTTGAGATTGCCGGATTTATGTTTGATGACAAAAGGAAATTTTTGCAGAAAACTTACCCAACGAGCGTGCATCTTGTTAATCGTTTTCTGACTGTTGATAAATTTTAAGGCTTGATGATCGGTAAACAAAACGAACTCCTTTTGAACCAAATAGTGCTCCTATTGCCGTAAAGATCGAACCACCGCATAGAATTCTTGGTCGTATGTGCTCCACTTTTGTCGGGCTTCGCTAAGTTTTTCGCTAAAATAAGCAACCGGTCTTTTTTCTTGACTTAGGACAACACCGATTCCAATGCCACTCGCGTCACATTCAACTTCAAAAACTTTCTCGAAATCGGGTAATGCTAGAACGGGCGCGGTACTAAGTTTCTCTTTGATTAAGGAAAAACTTTCGTCTTGCTCGGGACCCCACTGAAACTTGCCTTTCTTTAGACATTCCGTGATCGGGGCGGTGACGGTACTAAAATTCTGGACAAACCTCCGATAAAAGGTTGTTAGGCCATGAAAGCTACGGACATCGGTGACCGTCTTGGGCGTTGGCCACTCTCGAATGGCTTTTACCTTTTCTTCATCTACTTCAATACCGTTTTCTCCGACGATGAAACCAAGAAATAAAAGCTTGTCGGTGCAGAAAGTGCACTTTTTCAAATTGACATAGAGCTTATTTTCTTGTAGTGCCGTTAAGACTTGTCAGAGATGATTGAGGTGATCAGCCCTTCCTCGGCTATAGATGAGGATATCGTCAAAGTAAACGACTACAAAAGTTCCAATGAAAGGGCGTAATACCTGATTCATAGTCCTCATGAAGGTGCTTGGTGCGTTAGATGTGCCGAAAGACATAACCAACCATTCGTAGAGTCCGAACGGTGTTTTGAATGCGGTCTTCCATTCATCGCCCGGTCGAATACGAATTTGATGATAGCCGCTTCTAAGATCAATCTTGGAGAATATGGTGGAGCCGGACAATTCATCAAGCATATCTTCCAATCGTGGAATGGGGAACCGGTACTTGATAGTGATTTTGTTGATGGCCCTACTATCAATGCACATCCTCCATTGATTATTCTTTTTCGGCACTAGGAGTACGGGTACGGCACACAGGCTCATGCTTTCTCGTATAAAGCCCTTCTTTAGCAAGTCTTCAACTTGCTCTCTTAGAATCTCGTTCTCTTTGGGACTCATCCGATAATGAGGTAAGTTCGGTAGACTAGCTCCCGGAATCAAATCGATTTGGTGCTGAATGTCCCTCATGGGTGGTAATTCGGGAGGCAAATCATCCGCAACTAATTCTTTGAAATCTTCTAGCATCTCGTTCACTTCTTTCGGAATTTCAGCCTCGACTTTTTCTGCACTCATTAATCCTTTGACGACGATAGGGCAAAAGACTTCAACTTTCTTCGCATCTTCTTCCATCTCTTGCTCGCTATTAGTCATGATGAGAAAGTTGTCGCTTTTCTTGTCGGGGGTCTTTTCGAAGCTACTAACGGGTGCCATAGCGATCTTTCGGTCGCCCCAACAGAACAACATGACATTGTCTCGCCCTTTATAAGTGACATCGTTGTCAAATTGCCAAGGTCGGCCCAATAGGATATGGCATGCATCCATATCGAGAACGTCACATGTAACATCTTCTTGGTAATACTTTCCGATTGATATGGGTACCCGACAAGTTTGTGTGACCCTAACTTGTGGGCCTTTATTGACCCATCCGAGAGAATAGGGAGCCTCATGAGGTTGAGTAGGTAGATTAAGATGCTCTACCAACTTCCGAGATACTAGATTTTCACAACTCCCGTTGTCAATGATGAGGTTACATACCTTTTTATTAACGGAGCAATGAGATCGGAAAAGGTTCTTCCTTTGGCCTTCTTCCTTCGACGAGAAGAGAACTCGTTGGAGCACGATATTGATCTTCTCTTCAGACTCTTCTTCAGCAAATTGGAACCCCTCATATGTGTCGTCTTCGCCGCTTTCCTCCCCGTCTATTAATGCTGTCGTTCTCCGGTTAGTGCACTCGTTGGATCGATGTCCCGGTTGGCCGCATCGGTAACACTTTGAACTCATCGGCTTAGCATACGGATTGGGGGTCTTGGAAGGCGTAGGCTTTCCTTGCGGTCCACCACTAGGATTGCCGGTATTAACTTTGTGAGGAAGGTTAGTGTCTTGCGTTGAGCTCTTTCCTTTATCAACGGCGGTGCTTGAGTTCTCGTTGGACCCTTGAAATCGACGATAAGAATTGGAGGTGCGAGCGGACTTCTCCATTAATTCAGCTTTTAAGGCCAAACTCGAGGCTTCGGTTACGGTCCACACGTTTTGGAGTCCGATCTTGTCTTGGATCGAGGTCTTCAAGCCACTGATGTACCGGGCTACTTTTTGGCCTTCGGATTCTTCGATTTCATTACGATCGGTTAACCGTAAGAACTCAGTGGTGTAGTCGGTTACGGATCTTGGACCTTGGTTACAACCGAGATACATCTTGTAGAGGATTTGTTCGTTATCTTCGGGTAGAAACCGTTCTATCATCAATTGTTTCATCCGACGCCATGATCGAATCGGACCTCTTCGTTGTCGTTGTCGTTGGACCACTAGCTTGTCCCACCATATTGCGGTGGTGCTTTTAAGACGAAAAGCAACCATATTTATCTGTTTATGCTCGGGTACTTCCATTATGTCGAAGAATCGATCGACTTCGATCTGCCAGTCTAGGAACTCTTCAACTCCCATAGTTCCGTAGAAGAACGGGATGTCTGCTTTCATCCGATAATCGTGCTCATTCCTTCCGAAGTTGACCGGTTCTTCTTCCTCCTCCTCCTCTTCAGATTCGGAACTCAAAACATTGACCCGGTTACGATTGCCATTGTGTGGCCTCATAACTGGTTCTTCAAGCCTGTCCCTTCTCCGACGATTGTTGTTGGCGAAGTCGGGTTGAAGCCTGTTAACAGCCGCCGTCAGATCAGCGAGTGTCGCGGTAAAGGCCGTGTTCATCTCGGCTAAATCTGCTTTGGTAGCGGGTTGTTGATCTGCCATGGTTAGTGAAAAGACAGGCGAATCCTGCTCTGATACCAACTGACGCAACGTAGGTTTGCGGAAGGACCGACAAGCGTCTAAACCCTTTAACGGTTGAGAATTACGATGCGTAAAACTCAAAATTAAGAGAAAACTCTCTAAAAAAAGCTAAGCTTTATTGATTGAAACTTGATTGAATTGATTAACAATGAAACCTAGCTACCCTATTTATAGCTAAACTAACTAAGAAATAACTATGGAAATTAGAACTATCCTAATTATAAACTAACTAGGAAGCTATTTAAATAACTAATAAAAGGAAACTAAATAATCCTAAATTATTATCTAATATAATTATTAATTAACTAAAACTAATAAAAAACAAAAGGACTTAGAATTGTAATGGAATAAGGAAATTAATTAACAAAAGGCTTTTGATTATGTTTTCGATTTACGATTTGCTCTTCGATTTCCGTCGCCATCCTCTCTATATCAAAAATGCGGTGGATGAGAAGAAAGCACATACATCAAAGGCATTGATCTTTCAAACTTTGCCCGAAGATGTTCTAATGCAGGTAGCACAGTGCTCGACTACAAAGGAAGTTTGGGACTCAATCAAAGTTCGTTTCATTGGAGTAGACTTAGTTCAAAAGGCACGTTCGCAAACTTTGAGGAGTGAACTAGAGTCTTTAAAGATGAAAGAAAATGAAACTGTAAGTAGTTTTACAAGCAAATTGAGCAACATGAGGGCAATATTTACAAATCTTGGAACTACACTCGAAAGCAAGATAATTGTGAGGAAACTACTCAATTCGGTTCCAAATTAAGAAGTTTTTACCGATCGTGGCAACTATTGAACAATATCAAGATTTGGACAAAATGTTGTTTGAAGAACCCGTTGGAAGATTAACAGCCTTTGAAGAACGAATCAAAAGTCAAGACATGCCAGAGGAAAATGATCAAGACAAACTTTTGATGGCAAGTTCAAACAACCAAAGTCGTGGTAAAAGGCAAGTTAAAAATTTCAACAACGAAGCCAAGGAAAGCATGAAATGGAAGAATAGTCCAAATGCACGTGGAAGAAGTACGAATCAAGGAACTAAAAACAAGAGCACTTTCAGATGTTATGAATGTGGTGACTTCGGCCACTTTGCGAGGGAATGTTCGAAGTGGAAACACAGTAAAGACAAGCAAGAAGAGTCTTATCTCATTAATGATGACGAAGGACCAACGCTGCTGTGAAGAGCGAGATAAAAGCAAGTTAAAGACCTACCTTAAACCAACGTTTAGTTTAAGGGGGAGTGTTGATAGTTAACCTAAACTTGTGGGTTAAATATAATCAAGTCAGTATATATATATATATATTTATTTATATAGGTAGTTATTTTAGTGAAAGAGTGTGACCATTCATAAAGAGGTATGATGCTTAGTGAAAGGGTGGGACAATTCATGAAGAGGTATGATGCTTAGTGAAAGGGTGTGACCATTCATGAAGAGGTATGATGCTTCATGAAACAACACAACCTTTACCGAACCATCGCAATGGTTCGATGGCACCTTTTCAGTGTTTATAAATAGGGTCAATGTATTGTAAAGTGTATGAACAAAATTGCAATTATCAATAAAATTAGCAAGTGTATTCATACTATTACCTGTGATTTGTTCATCATAGCAAGATTATTTCCAACAATTGGTATCAGAGCATCAGGGGGATGCCAAGGGCCTGCGATTTCATGAATCAAAGGTTCAAGAAGTGTTTTCGTAAAAACTATCATCGCAACGTAAAAAGGAAGTGCAAGGGGCGGTCGATTAGAATCGCAGATTGAAGGGGAAGGAAAAATAAAGGGAAAGAAGAAGTACTGGGATTTTGAAAAATTAAAAGGTTATAATCCCAAATTAATTGAAAAATAGCAAGAAAGGATCAATTATTTTGATCAAAGCAAGTAAGAACCTGACTAGCAAGTGGGTCAGGAGGCACGAACTGATTAGCAAGTAGGTCATATACGTGTAGCAAGAGCCAGATTAGCAAGTGGGTCTGGAAACACAATATTGATTAGCAAGTTGATCAATATTGAGCAAGTTTAGCAAGAAAAACTGGTTAGC
Source organism: Arctium lappa (assembly GCA_023525745.1). Taxonomy (NCBI): domain Eukaryota; kingdom Viridiplantae; phylum Streptophyta; class Magnoliopsida; order Asterales; family Asteraceae; genus Arctium; species Arctium lappa. Next base: position 8,435,500 of record CM042048.1, read on the forward strand.
AAGTTGGCCAGTAGTAAGTAAGGTTTTTTTTTATTATCTTTCGATCAAACACAAGAGCAAGAAAACCAGAAACCATCTCGGTTCTGATTTGTAAGAAGTAAGCAAGTTAAAAGCAAGCAAGCAAGCATGACAGGAAAAGGTGATAAACATGATAACGCATCAAGCAGTACATTAGTTCGAGAGCAAGGAAACGTTTTACTACAATGTCCAAAATTGACTGAAACAAACTACACTACGTGGGCATTGTTGATGGAAACAATATTGAAGGCCCATGGTCTGTGGGAAACAATTGATGTTAAAAATGCGGTGGATGAGAAGAAAGCACATACATCAAATGCAATGATCTTTCAAACTTTTCCCGAAGATGTTCTAATGCAGGTAGCACAGTGCTCGACTACAAAGGAAGTTTGGGACTCAATCAAAGTTCGTTTCATTGGAGTAGACTTAGTTCAAAAGGCACGTTCGCAAACTTTGAGGAGTGAACTAGAGTCTTTAAAGATGAGCGTGCATTTGGAGTGCTTCAAGCACGTTTTGCAATTGTTCGTGGTCCGGCAAGATTTTGGGAGAAGGATACCCTACATAATATCATGACTGCATGCATAATCATGCATAACATGATTATTGAAGATGAGCGTGACAAACATGAAGGAATGCATAATATAAATAACTCTTATGATACAGTTGATGAAATTCCTAGGATATCGACTTCTTTTGAGCGTACACCAACACTAATGGAGTTCATTGAGAATCGACATCGGATTCGTGATACACAAATGCATTCTCAACTTCAAGAAGATCTTGTTGAGCACTTATGGAAGATACATGGTGGCCAATAGAGATATGTAACCTAACTTGTCTTTAGGTGCTTCTTTCTTAACTTGTCTTTAGTTATTATCATGTATCTTAACTTCTTTCATGAATGTTTCTGTTAACAATGATCACTGAAATGAAGTCCTTTTATGTTTTCAAATATTCATTGATTAATCAAACACATGTACACTCTCTAAGAGCAAGCACAAATTACAAGCAAAAGGTTTATTGGCGGGGACCCAAGGCCAATAATGCACTTAAATCACTATCAATCTAGCACTTGAAACTAATTGTTTTGAGCATTATGGTTTGTTTAATAGAATAATAATAGCAGCCAAGAACAAAAACAGGCCGTTTAAAAACAGGTCGTTTACACTTTTGTACAGGATCAATTCTGGAAACTGATTGTTTTGAGCATTATGGAGTTGAAATCAGATCTTTGTGTAAACTACAAAATTGTAAAAGACACATAGAGGTTTCCAACGGTATATCGCACATCTCGTTTGGACCAACGAGTCAATTTGTATGAATTTTTAAAGAAACAGTAAGCAAATACCGTTTTTGTACAGGACTAGTTCTGGAAACTGATTGTTTTGAGCATTATGGAGTTGAAATCAGATCTTTGTGTAAACTACAAAATTGTAATAGACACATAGAGGTTTCCAACTAAATATCGCACATCTCGTTTGGATCAACGAGTCAATTTTTACTAATTTTTAAAGAACAATAAGCAAATCCCGTTTTTATACAGGACCAGTTATGGAAACTCATTGTTTTGAGCAGTATGTAATTGAAATCAGATCTTGGTGTAAACTAAAAAGTTGTAATATACACGTAGAGGTTTGCAACGGTATATCGCACATCTCGGTTGGACCAACGAGTGATTTTATATGCATTTTTAAACAAAACAGTTTGCTATTAAAATCTGGGAAAACAGTACCTGGATAGTTGCAGTATAAATCCAAGGCTGTTGTCCCTCAAATTCCTGGATAGTTGCAGTAAAATATAGGAAAACAGTACCTTGACGAGAACAAAAAAATACCTCAACATGTCTTAAAGCATAAATGAATACCATTTTAATAGAGCAAAAGATCCAATATATCTTAAGATAATGTTGCAACATGTCCATGCTATTGGAGTTTAAGCAAAAAGATACTAAACATGTCCATGATCAGATGTTTTCGATTCGCCTAGCTTGTTTTGCGAAGATTTCCTTTCGACGTATCTCAAAGTATTTAACTTGGATTGGAGACATTCCACTAGTATCCATAGCCATAATTCTATCTTCCTCACTTCGATCTTGAACTTCAATTTCTTTTTCTCTAAGCGCAGCTTGCTTTTCCTGATTTCTAGCTTCAAGTTCAAGCTTTTTCTCTTTAAGCTCAACATGTTTTTGCTCAGTTGCAAGTAGCAGTTGAAACTGCTCGGCCCTCATGCGTTCATTTTCTAATCTCCTTGCCCTAAGGTCTTCCAATTCAAGACGTACCTTTGATGATTCATCGTTATTTTTGCCGGTTTTCACTTTCTTAATTAATTCCTTTGCAGCCTTTCTTACAATTGGCCTCTTCAAGTTGGCAGGTTGAGGATCTTCAACGTTGTCATCATCTAAATTAATTAATTTCGATGCCTTGCTAGAATAAACTTTTGACGATCTCTTTTCTTCAATCCTCTTATGTTCATTCATCCACTTTTGTTGAAACCTCAATATATTCCAACAATGATCTAGTTGAAATGGATGGCCTTACTCTTTCCTAAAAACTTGTTTTGCCTCTACTACCTATCACGTGAAAATACAATATCAAAAGGTGGAGTGCCTCAATGAGTTTAGTTAAATCATATAAAAATACGGTATCAAGGCAATTTACCTTATCTTGTTCCGTGTAACCACTTTTCCGTAAGTGTTCAATGTGAGAATGAATTCCACAAAACCTACTTACCATGGTACTGATTTTCAACCAACGGTTCACTAATGATTTCTCACTTCTATCTTTGTCCCATGTCTTATTTTCAACATAATAGTTGGTGATCTTTTTCCAGAATTGAGACTTCTTTTGTTCATTTCCTACTATTGGATCTATGTTGGTATTCAACCATGCCGAAACAAGAAGTTTATCCTCCTCGGTGTCGAAATTGTCTGCTCGTTGCGCTTTCTTGTTGCCACGAGCAATAAGGGTATCTATATTACCTTCATCCGGTGGCGTCTCCTCATAATTTGCATCCGGCGGTGAAGCATGAATGGGTCCAGTGGACTGAAATTGAGATAACGTCAAATCATATATGGGATGTGTTTCATTGAGGTCATCGAGGAATGACCGAGTATTGAGAAGACCTGTGAAATTACGAAACTGTCTTAATTTAGTTAGATTCCAAGTATTAAACGAAAATTGTTGTTGCAGATTTATACAGTAAACTATAGTTTTTTTCAAGTACAAATCCACGCCATACATATTAGTCTTCTTACAATCAAATTAGAAAAAATAATGAACTTCATTTTCTGCTATAATGCGCCATGGATAGAAGAGGACCATATGAATAGTAAAATTTCGGAGGGGATCATTAGAACGGTGCAGGCGGAGATAAAATCAATAAAGAAATGTTCAAATCTAGAAAAAAAATGAAGTATCTACCTGTTAGAACACATGAGTAACTTTTTCATCCATTATGGTAATGTAACCTGTAATTGTTTGCTACTAAAAGCAATCTGCTATTTGTTGTTTCTTTTCTCATAGAATAGCACTCAAACTAGCTTTATTCTGTTTGGGTCCCTTTGATATTGCTTCATATTTTTAATCCAAGAGTAATAGCATTAGATGTTGACTTCCTTAAAGCCTAAGTATTCCTTTCTGTATTACTTCCATGTGCATTTAGGTTGAACTGTATGTTGTTAATTTTTTTAATTCTAAGTGTCAAATAAATCACTTCTTTTTTAGTTACGGAAACCTTCACTTTTTGTTGAAACTAAAATTGTGTGTGCCGATGATATTGACTTGGGAAATTGACAACAGATAATACTAACCATATAAACTAGCTAATCTACAACTATACTATGAATAAACCACAGAAAAGAACTTTCAATCCATTGTATTATATTACCTTCAATTCCTTTATTAGTAAAAAAATAAAAATAAAAAAAAGGTGGAGAAGACGCAGCCTACCACCAAATCCATGGCATCATCTTCCACATAGAAGATGAAAAAGACAACAACACCCTATTTTTTTCATTTTATCTCCCATTTGATTTCTTTTTTTTTTCATTTTCAGATCTAGAAGCGAGAGATGAATTAAAATTGAATTTACAGTAATATCCTCTTTTGTGCGTCTTACCAGCATCATTTGTACCATACAATTCCGAAGTCAAATAGATGAACCAAACAAAGAACATATCACATAGATGAAGAACAGATTCTCTAACCCTAACAAATCGAACAGGTAGCAATTTGTGGGTTTGCACCCACCATGGAAATCGGTACATGAAGCAAAAGAAAAAAAATTGATTTGATTCCATGAATACATACACAAAGAAAATCAAATCCACCGATCGATACATAACACAGAAAAAGAAATCAAATTAGTACCTGATTTGATTCCATAGATGAAAACTAAATAGATGGATGATTCTTCAATGTATTTGCTCTTCAGTGAACTGAAAAAGGATGAACTCAGTTAGGAAAATCAGAAAAGGGCAAAGTGGAAGGAAGGGGAGAAGGAAGAGACGTTTTTTTGGTTTTGGCGGGTGAGATCTAATTTTGGGTGGGAAATCAATAAAATAATATTTCTCTCTCTTGGGTAATCATTTTTAGAGAAATCCCCATATTTGTAGAAAAATACTTTCTCCAAAATGGAGAAAGTTAAGCTGTTGGAGCCCATTTCACTCAAAAATTCTCCATTTTCAGACTTTTCTCCAAAATGGAGAAACTGTTGGAGATGCTCTAATAAATAAAGTGGCGTGCTACTGAACGTTTAAATCTCGAACCAAGAAGGAAGTTGGTGAGTTCCGTGTACCAAGCCCAAGGGGCTTGTTTTAATTCATAAATAGCTTTGCGCAATTTACAAATGTGAGAGGGAAATGCCACATCAACAAAGCCAGGAGGTTGAGACATGTGCACCTCATCAAGTAAGGTACCTTGAAGAAACGCGTTGTTAATGTCTAGTTGCCTTAGATGCCAATCATTTGTAACCGCAAGACCAAGTAAGGTTCGAATAGTGGTCGGTTTTGGTGCTGATTGAATGATTTTGGTGTTGATTGACAATCTGTTTAGGAAATGATGAGTCAGTGCTTATCTTCTACAGTAAACCTGTAAGTTATCTATGCGTGCTCTCAATATTTGATCGGTTATTACACGTTGAGTTGTTCATCTTATTTATCTTTTAGTTCCATGCATATTCGTTGTTCGAAAAAGTCGTACATTCGTCATTGTTTTCCATTAAACTTTATAACTTTACATACTGTTTATGTGACCCAAACCCAATCAACTTCGTTATTATATATCATCATCTTCTTCTATTTCATTCTTTTTTTTCATCCTCTTCTTGAATGTTGGAAGTTTTCAACAACAACTTGTATATAATTTGTAATTGAATACAAATCACTCACGCCTGCTTCTTGTAGTGGAATTTGTCATTTGTTGATTTCTGTGGTCTTGTTAAAACTGCAATTCGTTGTCAACATAATGTATCATTCGATTCGTGGACCAATTCACTTGGACAGTAGTTCACTTGGTTGCTTGTGATCAACTTTGACGTGACATCCATGATTACCACCTTGTTATCATCATTCCACACACCTCTAGCAGTATCAATCGATGACAGGTAATTAAAAAAAACACCAATTGGTGAAGTTTAGATCATTTAAGACTACCACTTTATACAATCTATCGTCGTACTTGTTATATACCTCCTTTATAGCATAAGTAACACATCGAAGTTTGTTTTCAACATTTTTAAGTAGTTGCATGTGCTTGGAACTATAATATTTAAATTGATGATGCAAGCTATATTAGTTATCAATCTGTTTATTTACAAGCCAATTGCATTTCTTTTTCCTTACGTTAAACACCTGATACATTGAGTAAATTAAATGTCATTAGCTTTCTAAAAAATTAAGAACACCCATAAAGTTTCAAATATTACCCACCAGACCAACCTCTATATATAGTTAACTATCATGCTCACTTGGTCTCATCAAAAAAAAAAAAAAAAAAAAATATTGGGGTGCATTTGAGCAATACATAACATGTGGGACTCTGATGCACCATTTGCAATGCATCCCACCACCAATGCTGGCAGGATGGTCCAACATTCCCAAATTCTATTAATGGAGCATCACTTTCAGTTTCCAAAAAGTGCCAAATATGTGATTAATAATTTATTTATTTTTCGTATTGATTTATGATATAAATCTTTAAACACAGAAAACACATACAAATTAAACCACACATTGCTTTGTTGCTTGTGTTTCTTGCACCTTATCGTTAAAGATCCTAAAATTAATTAAATCACATTTGAAAGGACTACATTTTTTCGTCGTGCGGTTATATATCTTGGTTATTCATAAACCAAAAACAAGCTGTAACCACGTGGATATATAGATTATAAGTCCAATTGGACGTTGCCATATCTCTTTCTTTTATTAACGAATGGAAATAATTGAAGGAGTAGGTGAAGTGGATGCTATGATAATTGACCAAATAATATTTTCAACTTATCGTAACACTTTTTTTTTTGAACGGCAAGTTGACACACACATGTTTCAGCGGTATCAGGCTTCCATTACGGGCAATTCCACTAATCCGCTGCGACCCGGCCCAGTCTTTGGCTGAACCCGACCGGCAGGGTAGAGGGTCCCATAGACTGGACCCACCTGAACCGAACCGGTCTCGGCCCCGGCCCTGAAGGACCAGACCCAGAGTCTGGATATCTCCGGAAAGTGTCGATCGTGAGAATCGAACCCGGGTAGTGTGGTTTTCACCCCACACCTCCCAGGATGTTATCTATCCAACTGCTAACACTTAATTTGCTCTTATACATGATGTAAGGAAGTTGAAGCTAGACATATAGGAATATATTATATTTACAAAAAATTATTAAGATAGATGGACAACGTAGTATATATATGTAAGGTTTAATCATACCTAATTAACAATCACACGACATATTAATGGGAGATATATGAAAATTGGACATGCCGAATGCTAAGAGTCCTATATCGACTAGACATGCACTATCAAATATATTGCATATATGTTAGAACTTTCCCTATCTTTATAAAGATTCTTTTAGAAAGCGGTTCAAATGGGTTCCACACACACACACATACAATGAAGAAAATTATCGTTGAACATATATAAGGATACGTTAGTGCATGTATGAGAAAGGACTTCAATCGTTTTCAGGATGTTGAAGAAACCACTTTTTTTAATTACTTGGCCTTTGATACAAGTCAAAAGATAACCTTGATTAATAAGAATACTCCCAAATTTCATAGCTTTTGTCCATAAAAATTATAAATTTTTTGAACTGAATTAAACCTGATAATTAATTCTACAATTTATAATGTTTATGCCTCTTGTGAGTATATTCTACATATATACATATACAAACAGACACCAATATGAAGTAGACACGTGTCCACTATTCATAAAGCCATATCAATATTTAAGTCAAGTTTTTTTTTTTTTTTTGAAGAAATATTTAAGTCAAGTTAAAACTTCATGATCAGTGATGCCTATTTTGCAGTAGTCACTAGTCAGGACCATGAAGGTTCTTTGTCTTAGAGACAAAGATGTTCCACCATTATCATACTATCCAAACACTGTAGCTAGGTAGTTTTGCAAATGCAACAATTTAATTGTGTGGATTGGAGGAATTTGAACGAGCTATAACAGTTAATATCAATATGGTGTTATATTCAAAGTAACATATATATATATACCAAAAACTATATTCAAAGCAACAATAATCGAATGACATAGCAACAACTATTCTTATAATTTGAACAAAATATATAATTTAAGAATATTTATATTCAAAATATACCTTTGTGGTCAAGAAAATTAATTTTCAAACTCATTAGAAATATGGCTTGATTGGTTCCGTCTGTGAAGTAAGTTGTAGAACGAAATGTTTATCAAGATACTTTCGGGTTTTGTACGTTAGAACCTCCGATTATTAGAGTATTTACGATAGAAAAACCAAGGACCAATTACAAGACACAATCCATTGACATACATCCATGTGATATATTAGAACTCTACTGCTCAATCTTATCCAATAAGCAATATAATATGCAAAGATATGCAGGTGGGATCGATTAAAGCTTTATAGCACCTCAAAGTTGAACTCAGTTGGCAGTATGGGGTTCCATCCCTTGCCTCTTCACATGATGAATTTTAACTCAACATATATTAGAAATGTTTTCTCAGTGGGTAAATGAAACTTATTCACATGTTCATGAATTGTTGCACCCCAAAAGCTGGAGAGACCACTAAGACAGTAGTGGGTTTACCCAACTATGTTTCAATTTTTTCGAAGGCCCTGTTTACACCTAAAACTTTTGAGTATATTACAAAATTAGATAACAAAGATACAAATATACAGCTTACAGAGGCGATGATGAGGCATATTACTTTTGTCTTGTTATAGAAATTAGAGAGACACCAAGGTGGGCTATAGACACCGGGTGATATGGAGGAGTCGGAACAATAAAACTTTCAACGGCAAGCTTCTGTCTCCCCGGGATGCTGTGCATGAGGTCCAATTCTTCTCGTTTCTTTGGGTAAAAAATAGAGTCAACTTGGGGAAGGATTTTAGGTGGGAAATTTGGTGTTGTAATCCTCGTCTCTGTTTCTTGGACATTATGTAATCTAGCACCTTGTTAGGTTCGGTTTTAATAAAATTTCCTTTGCCGTTCAAAAAAAATTAATGAAAGGTCCTAAATAATGTAAAATTGGACCTCAAAATTTTGGGAGTCTTATTTAAAATCACACATTTAACATTCTAAAACATGACCGTTGGTTTCCTTCATTAATTAGAATATATAATTATAAGTTGATGTATGTATATCTCAATCAGAATAAGTCTAGCAATCTTTCTATCTAATTAAACAAGTAAAACCGCATGTCTGTTTCTGGTTGTGGTCCTTCTTTCACTTGAAGGATCAGCTAGAAATATTCTAGGCTCCATATATACAGAGTTCACCCAAACACTACTTCAAACAAAGCATGACTTCACTGACTCCGGTTGTGCATCATGCCCTCAGCATCGAAAGGCACAATGTTGAGCAACAGCAGAGTCCGGAACCGGAGTTCCATGTAACGAACCAGAGGGCCAATTGGGTTCTTAATTCATCAGATCCTCCAGGTTTTTCGCAACAGATCTTTGGTTTGATAAAAAAGAACATCCTCCCTCCAAGAAACAATACACCTTCTTCTTCTTCATCATCTCAGAAGGAGCAGCCACCTTCTGCACGCCTCATTGCGGTTTTGCGTAGCGTATTCCCTGTACTCAGTTGGGGTAGAAATTACAAAGCTTCAAAGTTCAAGAATGACTTGATTGCTGGCTTGACTCTTGCTAGCCTCAGCATTCCTCAGGCACATTTCTCACCCAAAATGCACTCTGAATTAATCACACTAAGGGGTTGTTTGTTTTTTTTTTAAAAACCCTCTTAATACCTCTAAAGTCTGACGTTTTTACGTTCAGACCGTTTGTTTGTTTTTCCAGACTTCAGAGGCTCTTAAGTCTGAAATAAGTCTGGTAACCTAATGTTTTATAACCTCTTATCACCGGCTCAGTTTATGTGCTCTCATTTCTTTCAAGACATCTCCAGACGTTACAAAAACAAACCGTCTTATTGATTCAAATTTCTGACTTCAACATCATCTCCTATAATCAAAAGTGAAATAAGACTTCAGTCTTAAAAAACAAACGCCACCTAAAATTCTTTGTTTTAATTATAGGTTTTCTCTCTTAATTTCTTGCAGAGTATTGGGTATGCTGCTTTAGCTAATCTAGATCCTCAATATGGCCTATGTAAGTTAACAAGCTTTTGTTTTCTTTCTCTTGCATTAGTTGTAACATTGTATATATTCTTATATTGTGATTCTTTTTTTTATGTGTTCATAGATGGTAGTGTTGTCCCTCCTTTGATATATTCTGTAATGGGGACTTCACAAGAATTAGCCATTGGTCCAGTAGCTGTGGTGTCATTGTTGATATCGTCGATGATCTCAAAACTAGTTGATCCAATGGCTGATCCCGTATCCTACAGAAAACTCGTTTTCACCGTCACTTTCTTCGCGGGAAGCTTCCAAGCACTTCTTGGATTGCTTAGGTAATAATCCATGTCGAAAACATATATACGCACTTCCTGAAAAAATACATCTTTTTGTTGTTTCTGATCATCGATCTCTTTGGGTGCAGGTTAGGTTTTCTTATTGAATTTCTATCGCATGCCGCCATTGTAGGGTTTATGGCCGGTGCAGCCATTGTTATAGGACTTCAACAACTTAAGAGTTTACTCGGAATTAGTCATTTCACCACTAAAACTGATGTCATCTCCGTCTTGGGTGCTGTTGCGAAATCACTACACACCTCAGTATGCTTCCACAATGTTAATTTCGGTCATTTTTCATTTAAAACTCACCGATAACACAGATCTTTTTCTTGTTCTGGCAGTGGTATCCTTTGAATTTTGTTCTTGGATGTTCCTTCCTTATTTTCATCCTCATTACCAGATTTATCGTAAGTAGATTATCGGTTTTACACCATCTGAAGGTTCATTGAATTGTTTTCTCACATATGAATGATAACTTTGTCAAATTCCAGGGCAAAAGGAACAAGAAGTTATTCTGGTTGCCCGCCATTTCTCCGGTTATATCGGTCATTTTATCCACCTTGATAGTATACCTAACAAGAGCAGATGACCATGGGGTTAAAATCATTAAACATTTCAAAGGAGGATTAAATCCAAGTTCAGTCAATCAATTGGAGTTCAATGGTCCATACGTCGGCCACGCAGCCAAAATCGGCTTCATTTGTGCCATTATTGCTCTAACGGTGATTGCCTACTTTAGAGCATCTCCAAACAGCTATGCTAAAATAGAGAAAAATGAGATTTTAGCAACTTTTTTGCTACAACAGTTATGCTATATACCACATGCTAAAATAGAGAAAAGAAGAGAGAAAAGGTAAAAATCATCAAATTTCGAGAAATCTCTAAAACTCGATATTTATGAAAGAGAAATAATATTTAATTCCTTCTCACCAACAGGAGACATTGAAGTTGTGTGTTTAGGAGAGAGAAATAATATTTTATTAAATATATTAATAATATAATTAACGAAAGAATAGGTAAAATAGAGTAGTTGTCGGAGTTGGATGCAATTTCTTTTTAGAGATTTTAATTTTTCATACTTTATTTTAGAAAAATTATATATAGCATAGCCGTTGAAGATACTCTTATACTCCAGACTCTATTCCAATAATTTTACATATATATATATATATATATATATTTATATATATATTTACCTAATACTTGATGTAATATTACAGGAAGCTGTTGCTGTTGGTAGATCCTTTGCTTCAATTAAAGGGTATAACCTAGATGGAAACAAAGAAATGTTAGCTATGGGCTTCATGAACATCGCTGGATCTATGTCTTCTTGCTATGTGGCCACAGGTAGATATATATATATATATATATATATATGGGCAAGTTCAAACGAGAAGCTAAACATTTTGCAAGAAGGCGATAAGTGTGATATAATATATGATATTGATACTTCTCGATTCTCATAAAATGTTTAATTTTTCGCATGATCCTTCCTTTATATAATCTAGTACAAGTATTTTCATCATTTAAGTGATTTGTCTATCAGGAATGACGGTTTTCTTGTATCACAGGATCGTTTTCTCGGACTGCTGTAAATTACAGTGCAGGCTGTGAGTCTACAGTATCAAATATAGTAATGGCGATAACTGTGATCATATCATTACAACTATTAACAAAGTTGTTATATTACACTCCTCTTGCCATACTTGCGTCGATCATCTTGTCTGCACTTCCTGGATTAATCGACTACAACGAAGCTTACCATATTTGGAAAGTTGACAAACTGGATTTTCTTGCATGCGCTGGGGCATTCTTTGGTGTATTATTTGCATCAGTGGAAATTGGTCTTTTAATTGCTGTAAGATGAATCTCTTCCAAATTTCTTCATTTAATTTGGGCTTGATATATTAGTATCCAATTTGATTCTTCCATTTAGTTGTTTGATGATGAGTTACTAAAGAAAGCCCAAAACTCTATTTTTGTCTATTATTCATATTAATATACATTATTATTAACTTATTTAAAAATAATAATAAAAACATCCCATCCCCTTAGGGGAAGAGAACCCGTCGTCTAGTTAAGTAGGTCATTTATCTTCACCAAGAAAACCAAACACGACTCAGCCCATTGATGGATTATAAATATAATATTACTTAGAAGCAAAATAAGGTAATAATATGTCTTCACATAATTGGTGGGACCTCGAGTTTGGAGACACCTGACCTCTATATTCGTTGACGAGCTAGCTGCAAAATTTTAGTTATTCTTGTAGTTTTCAAATCATGGATAAAGGTATTAGTTTTAGTCGAATAATTAAATTTTTTTAAACTTTTTTCCCATCAATTTTAAACGTGTATAATATAATAACTGAGAAGATGATTGAGTGACTTTCAATATATATATAATTTAATCTTGAGGTGTATCAATGTTAATTTTATGAAGAATTTTCAAGTTAAAATAATTTTCTTTTGACAATATATTGACAAATAATAAAAAAAATTATAACTTATTTGTCAGACCAAATGTTGCATTCTATGTAATATTTAAATAATAATTAAAATTACAAATATTATCTTATGAAAAATAACATTTTTTCCTTTCTTTCCTCTAATTAAAAAATATCAAGTGGATATGATTAATATTGGATTCTAGAATTCCATATTAATTTATTTGCAATTTGTGTCAAGTTAGGGTTTCTTAATTGACTTTCACACCATTTATAATGTGCAATTGCCTATGAATGATTGAATTAAGAATCTTTTGAATATGAATATATAACATGTAACTACGTACCAATGATTAGTATCATCCGTGGATAATTAAGTAGATAACTTAATCATACAACAATAATTTAGTTTTTTAATTGGATGCCGTATAGTATGATGAAAATGTTTATTTTGTTTGAATACTTATTAATTGTGAAGTTCTAAAAATTGAGTCAACACAAGACACCAGCTCCACAAAATTTGTAATATTCGATTTGACACATATATAATACAAGTAAATTATATGTCTGCGTGTAAAACATTTGAAGCACTGTAAGAGCAAAAACAATTAATATTTGTTTTCAAATTAAATATATAATCGAAAATATGTTACCTGCTTACTAATTAAATTTAATTAGTTCTTATTATATCTAATGATATGCAGGTCTCTATTTCATTTGGAAGATTAATCCTAAATTCCATTAAACCCGGAATTGAAGAATTAGGAAGGCTTCCAGGAACAGACATCTTCTGTGACAAGGCACAATATCCTGGAGTTGTTGATGTTTCAGGTGTTCGCATAATTCGCCTTAACTCTGGCTCATTTTGTTTTGCTAATGCAAATCCGATTAAGGAAAGGTATTGACGGTTCATGTTCTATATATATATATATCTGTATATTCATTAGTATATAAGAACTCAAGTTTCTATTTCATCTTGGCACGTTAATTTTGGTTTAAATGGTTCTCATCATAGGATAACCAGATGTGTGACCAAAGAGAATGAAAAGGAAGAGACAAAGAAACCGATCAATGGAATCATTCTAGACATGTCGAGTAAGTATTTAATTAAGCTTATGAGCTAGCGACTTCGGTAAAAGTAGTTATTTTAGTTACTTGCAACGATGTATAAACGAAAGAACATTGTACCTAAAACTAGTGAAAACTTTATTATGGTCCTATATCAAATACTTTTATTAAACTATATGTCAAGTCAAGCAATATAATTTTATTAAAGCTTGGGAGTTCAAAAACAAGAGAATTAACCTATAGGTTAGCGTGAGCGAAAAGAGGCGGATCACTCTTGAAAGTTTGTAATATCCACTGATTTGGGTGTCTTTAAAGATTGGATTCTGACTTCACTTTCTCATGTGTCAGGTGTTGTGAGCATCGACTCTTCAGGAATTCTTGCATTGGAAGAAATTCACACGAAATTGTATTCAAGAAACATACACGTAAGACTTTCAAGAACGTCATCCTTTTTCTCATTAAAGCTTTTATATTACTAGCTATCTCGTTAATTAATTAAGTGTTATACGTTGTCTGTCTGCAGTTAGCTATTGCCAATCCAAGATGGAAAGTGATTCACAAGCTAAAAGTAGGCGGGTTCATCGGAAAAATTGGAAGTCATTGTATATTTCTCACAGTTAATGAAGCTGTTGATGCCTGTCTAAATCCCATTTCTTTCGGTCTAGGGAATTGTTGACAATGGCTAACAACAGTTTTACTGAAGGCCATTACAACCGAATCTCATTTGTTTTATACATCAATGGGTGAGGGAGGTGTAAATTAATTAATGTCATTAAGAACATAGTATATATGTTCACATAGTGATAAGGTGTGTTGTCTTTCTCTTCTTTTAATAAGTTGCCATTGTGTGTAAGATTATATATAGCCATGTTATTATGTACCGGAACTTCACTCACTTGTAGTCAAGTTATTTTGACTAGTTTATGATAACTTTAAGAGATGAAAGAAATTGTCAGGAAACGGCTAGGGTTTTCACTAGAATAGAATGAATATTACAAAGAGTTACAACAACTATATATAAGGACACAAAACCCTAAAAGAAACCTAAAATACACAAAAGTAATCTCTAGTGATATTGAATAAAATGGTATTAGGACTGTTTTGTTGATTGAAGGGGATGATATTTGATCAGGTCTTCTATTGGAATGTATCTCTGTGTATTGATGAGAATGTTAAGGATACAATGATACTGAACTGAAGGGGGATGTTTTATAACAACTTATTAGCTTGTTAATTAATTATGTTTTGGTGCCACAATAAGCTAATCCACACTTTTTATTAAACTCCTTTTTGTTACCACATAAATTGATAAACACTTTATAAAAAAACATAAATTGTTTTAAATATGCAATCCCAAACACCCCCTAGTCAAATCTAATTATGCTAATTGTTGAGTAGAGTTTTTTGGTTGTCTTTATTCATAGAAGGGGGATTCTCGATTCTAGTCATTTTCCTTGATTGTTTTCCGTCCTTCGTTTGATTAGAATTAAAAAAAAAAAAAAAAACATCACTTTGTAGCTAACTCATAATCCGATATTCAAGTTGTGGTTCATTTACCGTCTCCTTGAGTTCGACCTATCCGTTAATCGAGTCCTTCCATAAATAGAAATATCTTCTACCATTTAAAATGGTTTAAAATCCAACACAACTATTTGTGGTTGTTTCTAGGTAGTTCAGTTTTCTTTATTTGTAACAACACAATGTAACCTGTAAAATTGAAAATGAAAAACAATGCAAGTAATTAATATGTTTTCTAGAAATTAGAAAATTGAGATGTTAATTATGTGCTGTAGAAGTTGAGTTCCTGGCAAGCTATATTAAATGAGTAGTGCTTGCAAGAATTGAAGTCAACTACTATGCTGTACGTATTTACAATGGCCAAACTGGCAACACTTGGTGATGAAATGTTGCTCTTTCTAAGTGATCAAGACTGTACAATATGCATGTCGAGATGTCTATTCTCTCAACTGTTGGTGTACTTTCGGTATGTGGTCCTCATGGAGCATGATATCAACACATACATTATCAAAATATTAACTCGAAATTTGTGGTGGTCAACGTCGATACACTTCAAGGATGACTGTTGAAAAAGAGACCACATGAAACAAAGCTGTAATCACTAGACAGGGACCACAGCTAGCACAAGAAAGCATTTCAACGACTCCACCTAGAAAGAAAATAGAATGAGCTAAAAACGCTCTCAAAGCTGAACACTACAAGAACAAATACAAAGACAGAGCAAAAACACCAAATCCAGCCGAATTAACTCCAACTAGCATTTCTACATCTTCACTGTTAGAAACCGTGATTTTAGAAACCGTGATTGGGAGATGATGAAGGACCAAATAATCTCAAGAATCGTGTGTGAAACACTTTCCAAATACAATAATTCGTCTCTAATAGCCTTGGGTTCACAAATTTCGTATTGGGATAATTCTTGAGTTTTTCTCTCCTTTCAAAGGCTGCGAAATCGAGATCTTATACCCAGATTCTCGTTTTTACATATTTATATGAGAGGTCGACAGTTATGAGCAATTTAACGGTAATAACTATTAATGGATAAGATTGAAGGTTAGTTACAACTGAATCAGAGTTCAGAGATCGAAGTCGAGTCCAAACCTCTGAACACACATGACCAATTCTGAGTGCACAGGTCAAGACTTATGCCTTAGCCAATTTTCTCGAGTCTGGAAATCACATGTGTGGACTCAAAGTCCAGATCACTGACTCCTCGGTCCAGAGATAGGACTTGTCATCTCTGAACACACGTCCATAGTTCGAACATGCAGATTCAGATCTCTGAATGAATTAGTTCAGAGTTAGGACTTAGGTGCCGTTTGTTTTTTAAGAGGTCTAAAGTCTGAAATCTTATTTTAGTTATGATTAATAAGAGGTAGTGTGTAAAAAGGTCTGAACGATTCAGACTTAAGAGTCATTAAGAGGTTTTTTTAAAAAAACAAACGACCCCTTAGTCAGATTTGGGGTTTTTTTTTAAACCTTTTAATGACTCTTAAGTTTGAATCGTTCAGACCTTTTTACACATCATATCTTATTAATTATAACTAAAATAAGACTTTAGATTTTAGACCTCTTAAAAAACAAACGACACCACCTAAAAAAGGTCAGATTTAGGTGTCGTTTGTTTTTTAAGAGGTCTGAAGTCTTATTTTAGTTATAATTAATAACAGATGGTGTGTAAAAAAATCTGAACGATTCAAACTTAAGAGCTATTAAAAGGTTTTTTAAAAAAACAAACAACCCCTAAGTCTAGAAAATACAAGTCTGAACACACAGGTCCAAATCTCTAAATGCATTAGAGCATCTCCAACAACATTGCTAAATTTTTTCTAAAATGGAGAATGGAAAGTCAAAATCTCTAAAAACATTTTCTTCTAACTCCAACAGTTTTTCTATTTTAGAGAATCAATCATTATTTATATTATTATAATATTTCATAATTTATCATCCCAATACACTTTTTAAAAAAAAACTTCAAATAAAATGTTAAAAATTGAATCTTATTGGTTGGATCGAATAAAATAATATTTTCTCATTCCAATTTACAGATTATAGAGAATTCTCTATATTTAGAGATTTTTTGATCTTTCTCTATTTTAACAAACCATATAGCAAAGTTGTTGCAGAGGGATAGCAAAAAAAAACCAAAATTTTCTATTTTAGCAATATTGTTGGAGATGCTCTTAATTCAGTAATCTAGTCATCAGTTCATACTTATCATAGTCTGAACACACCACCAAGGGGCTCTGCCCCTTGAAAACCTGTCAAGGCGTGGCCCCCTTACCCTCGCTTTATGCAATCTAAGGTGATAGAGGCATCATTTCTAAGTTTGCATTCCGTACCTCCTAACTACTCACGTATGTTAATTTGCCTCATCACTTTAATCGATCTCAAGTAAATCACAATTACACCAAAATGATTGATAACACTAAAATCACCAAACATTCATCATGTTCGCTTTAACCATCAAAAGTGCCCTTTTAATTTGCTTGTTCAGATTGACTTATCCAAAATAGGCTCAAATATTCCTTTTTGGGTTGTTAAATATTCTATGCTCCTATTCAGGTCTGCCACAACTTGTGATGGAGAAGCAAGTTCAAAGTGCCAATTCCGATAGGCGATGTGAGGCGATGGACGCCACCATATTGTCTTATAATAAAACAGTTCGAATGTGACTAAAACGGCTATCTTGGTATCAAGAATAAAGTTCAGTGCGTCCACACTCCACCACATAACTAACACATGGAATTCCATAACAAAATTCATTCTAGTTCCCTCGTTAAGCTTCTATTTTGCAATACACATATGGTTCTAAGGCGCAATTCATGGGAGGGCATGAGATTAAAAGCGATCAACGGTTCAAATCTACTTCTCACGCTTCTCACGTAACCTCAACTTATTACACGATTCTTCGCCTATATATATATATATATATATATATATATATATATATTTAGTAGGGTATTGGTGAGATTGACGACTGGTGCAGGATGAGAATGCCAGGAATCTCCACTGTAATGGTGTTTAATTACGGTATAACATCTTGAAGAACCAAAGGAGGCAGCTTCATCTAGATCATGAATTATTCAACTTGGCCACTATCAGCTGAATAAAATATCTTAAAACCTATGGATGCACAGCACCAGACAATGATGAGAGAGAGAGAGAGAGAGAGAGAGAGAGAGAGAATCTGAACAGCAATAGTAGGCTCCATTATTTTCATTGTCTATGATAAGTATCATGCTACTCGTGTCAAAAGGTTAGTGCAGCTTTTAAGCGAGGGATTAGAATCAGATGCACAGCTTGATTGATTAAAAGGAATAACAGCGACCGCTACATATATGTTTCAGTCAAAACTAAAGAACTGAAAGTGCCATTTGTGGTTGAACCATTCAAAATATTTATATATATTCGACCGACTAAACGAGTAACTCGAACCCCATATTTAATTATTTTGCTCGGCTTCCTTACGATATTTCTGCATCTTATATATGCATTTAACTAAGCTAGCATACTAGAAACTTTTGATGTTATGTAGTTGACGTAGCGGGAAAGTGCGGAACAGATCGTGTAACACCCCATTCCAAGAGAAGGGAGGTTACGTCAAACACCACAAACGGTTATAAAGAACTCCCAAAATAAAAAAGCCTCAAATAACGAAATAATATCATCCAAACAATGATTCTAAAGCTCCCAATAATCAACAAAACCAAACATAAACCTTTGCAAAAGAGAGTTAGTCTAAAAACACTGAAATAAACTAAGTGATGCCTAAAATTTCAAAAACCCTCTCGTAATCTTTTTGCGATTAGTAACCTTATTTATTCTTCTCACGAAGCCTCAGCAAGCCCCCTGATTACCTGCCGTGAGGAAGAGAGAAAGAAAACACGGCTGAGCCAAATGTCTAGTGAACGGATATACAGACATATATTACGTATTGCTGAAGGGTAGTTTGGTAATTTTTATTATTTTTTGTTTATGTTGTTTTTGGTTGTATCTGTACTATAAATAGTTGCGTCTTCTAGATTGTTCAATACAATTCTCGATTTTCTCTCTGTTCCATCATAACATATAACAAAAATGGACAGTACCATAAACAAAATTAAATTGATCTCAAGATGCTGAACAATACGGTTACCAATTCATAGTGAGATTAATAGTCGACATAATCAAACGAAAACATATGAAGAAACATATCGAGCTCGAAAACGCATACATTTGCATATCCACCGATGTGACACGTGTCAGACATATAGCCACACAGGCCCGTCCGCTGGACTGCAGATCCACACGTACTAAATGTGAGATACGACATTGGACACTACGCCGTCACCCACCCTACAAACGTATCACATATGCTAGGGCCGACCCATACGCCTCCTAAATCAAATCTCCGTCACACCAAATATAGATCTCAAAAGAGCGCAAAAGAGGAGACGTCGTGGTCTGATCACACCGCCACGGTTAGTGTCACGCCATTGGTGCCACAATGACGTGCCTATGGTATCCCATAGGTGGTTAGTAGCTCGATTTGTATCCATAATTAAATTGTCACAACACATGTGACATAACAAAGTAATAATAAGCGTGTACGAACGGTGTCGATGTCAAATATAAGATTACCCACTAATTTTAGAGATGGTCTCAAAAGACTAGGAACAACAAAATGCCATAGTCAAAATCAACCCAAATATCAAATATTGCTCGCTAACAAAAGTGTAATAAGTTGCATTTAAATAGTGGTGATATTACCATTATGCAACGATTGAGGATGAACCTCCAAGAATGCTAAGAATCAATAAATTCGACTTGAAAGATGTTAAAGAGTTTCATGTTTTAGATATGAATAAAACCAAGACAATCGAACCAAGGTTACATATATATATATATATATATATATATATATATATATACACACACACACATATATAAATCGAAACGACAAATACCAACAAAAGAGGTAAGAAATCCATAAAGTATTTTACAAATCTCGACATCATAAATGTATGTTTAGGCCAAAACAACTTTTCAAAGATATGAGATATTGAACAATTACGAGTGAAAGACGATACGAAATTAATGAACAAACCGAATAACCATGAATCAAGTAGTTCGAATTAAATGGAAACTTAATTAAGAGTTTGGAAGCTTATGTAAACAATTCAAAGAATGAGAAGATTAGAAATCCGTACCTTAAAACTTCACAAAATTTATCAAATTCGTCGATTGTCTACTCCTTTAATCCCGGCCTAAAATACACAAAAACTTATTATTAATCCTACTTGACAACCTTAAAATCACAGCAGCAAAACAAGTCTAAAATCGGCTACTAAACGGCCCGAAATACAACAACAAACTCAACTAAAACGACTAATAATTAGCCTAAAACGCAGCAACAACCTCGACTAAAACCGACTAATAATCGTTCAAAACGCAGGAGCAAAATCAACTAAAATAACTAAAAACGCAGTAGCGATTTCGACTAAAATTAACTAAAAATGCAGCAGCGATTTCGACTAAAAATGACTAATAATTGGCTAAAACGCAGCAGCTAAAATAGACAAAAAAAAAAACGACTAATAAATGTCCAAAAACGCAGCAGCAAAACATGGTTCAAACGACTAATAAAACGACCAAACTACAGCAACAAAACTCGACTAAACCAACTAATAAACGGCTAAAAAGACAACAACAAATTCGACTAAAAAAATCAGTCGTTTTGGCCTGTTTTTCGTGCGATTTACACACTTCTCTTGGCGATATATAACGGTAATTAAACGTACTAACCGTAAGTAATTTTTAGGACTATTTTCGAGACGAAAAAGAGTAGAATTTTGCGTTATAAAAACGATTTTAACCATCATCCAGAAGCTGCTATTAAACTTGAGAAGTTGCCATTAAACTTGACAGATTCGGTGACCTTCGAGCCACCGAAACACATCGGTTTCTGCCCCCAAAGAGTCCCAAAACTCACATCCAAACATTATTCGCTTAAAATTCAAAATGCGACAGAAACTTACCTCAAAACGATGATGATTTGACGAAACGTTTCTTGCCATTGCCACCAATTTCTTCCTTACTCTCTCGATCGATTTCTCCCAATTGGTTCTTCTCTACCGATCACAATGAGTTGGGTGGTTAGGGTTTAATGATCAAAATGCCATAAAACATAATACGATCAATCATAATCCAATTCTAAGTTGGAAACTTAATATGAGTTTTGCAAAAATAGTCCTTAATGAATGATCCACTTTCCCATATTAACCCAACTTCAATTTCTTTTTACTTCTTTTTCCACACACGTACAACTAGTGATGGCCATCTCGGCCCGGCCCGGCCCGGCCCGATCGGTTAACCGAGCCCGGCCCGCCTGAAAGCCCGGCCCGGTGGAAAACCGGTTTGGAGCCCGAAAACATGAACCGGTTCATGTTTTTGGAGGATTTGGCGGCCCGACCTGGCTCGGCCCGAGCCCGGTTCATGGCCCGGTTTTTGGCCCGGCCCGAATCGTATTTTAAAAAAAAAGAGCCGTTATGTTATCGTTTATATACGTTTTTTGACCTTTTTTGTATTTTTTACCTCCCCAAACCCCTATAAATAATTGTATTGTAAGTTTGTAACTTAAAATTATATATAAAACGTATTTTTAAAGTGTATTTTAGTGATTTATTATAAATAAAACGCATTTTTAAAGCGTATTTTAGTGATCCAATCCGATTTTTATTTTTTAAAGCTTAGTAATTAATTATTATATAAAGAAATTATTATTTTTGAAAAAAATACGAAAAAATGCTCGGCCCGATCACGGCCCGGTTTGGGCCCGGCCCGACCCGGTTTTCTTATAACCGGTTTTTTCCAACATTAAACGGGCCACACATATTCGGGTGAAGCCCGGCCCGGCCCGGCCCGAAGCCCGATTGGCCCGGTTTTTGGATTTACTATTTGGGCCCGAAGCCCGTTTTGGCCCGGCCCGGCCCGGGCCCGATTTTTGGCCATCACTACTGTGAGTCCGTGATCGTTACCAGATAATCAAAACAACAAACAATAGATAATAAACCAACCTGTTTAGATTACAAACGCGGATTACACGGTTGATTTCTTGATATAAGCTTTGTTTGTTTTCTCTCTTTACACTTTTCAGTATGTGTATTTGTGTGTTCTTAATGTCTGATCGATAGATGATACAGAGAGATAGATAATATCTGATTATTAGTTATTATCAAAACATAAAATAATAATAAAACTTAATATCTAAAACTATAATATCTAGATATTAAAAACAACTTTAACTTTATTACAAAATAGACCCTAGACTATTGTTGAGAGTAACTTTCAGCTTTAACTTCAGATTGCGATCTTCGTTTTGTATGATCTTGAATCCAATGAGACTGTGTCCTAACAATCTCCTCCTTTGGATCAAGATCATTACGAAAATGATTTGGCAATACGATCTTCTCTTTCAGCACAGAAGATGCAATCTCTTTCTCTAGCTCAGAATGCTTTAGCAAAGTATCTTCAAAGAAAATTTATCTGAAATCAGCATGTCTTCAGAATACTTTGATCTCGCAGTTCTTGGTCTTGTAATGTAATGGACTGAACATTTCTTCAAGCTTTAGATTCTCCCCCTTTTTGATGGAAAGTGCAACGACTTCATCAAAACTTTGAGTAAGAAATGTCAACCACTTGGAGTCTCTGATCCGTCAATTCAATAGTTATTCATCCTGATCTTTGCAAATCTAGACAAAATAATCATGTAACACCTGAATCAACTAATGAATCAGTTAGAATGCCTGTCAGTAACACTAAGTCACTGTGTGTAACGAATACACATTGGAAAGGAGCTGATTGATGTTGACTCCCCCAGGGCTTCCATTTAATCATCGAAACACCACAAAGGTTATTTTTATAAACGTTATAACAAAGAAACAAATTCCTTGTGTGTTCGTGCTTGTGTTGAAAGAATTAAGCACTTGATGATTGCTTATTTGGCTCGAAATTGTGTAAACCACTGAGACAACAGTAAGTTAAACACAGACTCAATGTGCATGATTGAAGTGCGAAGGTGGGGCAGACTTCCTTCTTTTCAATATCCAGATTTTCCAAATGAAAATCAGATAGCAAATGTGCTGCGTCCCCTTTGAAAATGTGAAACACTTTCTTGTTGAGAAGAAAATGAGTAGATAGTGAGGTTTGATCAAGAGTTGGCATGGGTTATTTGCCTGTTTCAATAATGATCACAAAGAATTGTGAATCACTAGAATTGTGGCTACCCGGCTCAGAAAAAGTTGGTGCAGAGTTGTGATATTCTTTTAACTCTGTTCTCACACGCTCTTTCTTTTAAACATATTGCTTTCTCTAATCACACTCATTTC
This sequence comes from Arctium lappa, assembly GCA_023525745.1. Taxonomy (NCBI): domain Eukaryota; kingdom Viridiplantae; phylum Streptophyta; class Magnoliopsida; order Asterales; family Asteraceae; genus Arctium; species Arctium lappa. The sequence goes on from CM042048.1 coordinate 8,459,042, forward strand.
TTTTCTCTTTGCACACTCAATCACTAAGGATTAACTTCTTGGGTAGAAATCACTGGTTAAGGTGATTCCATTGAAGTTGTGTTAATTCCTAGCACAATGATTCTTTGTTTTCCTATGATGCACGCGATGCTCAGATTGGTTTAACTATTTCAGTTAAAGCACAAAATTGATTTTGAAAACATTTAAAATCACACTTCCATAATATAAATTCTGTTGAAAAAAAATCGGGAAGTGGTTTGAACATTAAAAACAATGTTTTCTATGATTGAAAGTTATCCTTCTTTCAACCATATATGAGATTAAGATTTAGAATAATACCTTAACGTATGATCTTCCATCTCATGAAGTTAAGCGTAAAGTCATAAAGATATGATCTTTTAAGCTTTTCTCAAACTTCTGCAAAAGTCTTAAGTCAATATCAAAGCAAATTTATTCACTTAAATTGAAAAGACAAAAAGCAGTAAAACTTTTTAAAGTACGAGTTCTGATCTGAATTGATCAGAAGTCATAACCGAACTCCTTTGACATGAAGAGCTCCCCCTAAAATCTTGCATTACAAAAATTTGTCATAAAACGTAAGTGCAGAAATCTTATGAGCTCCCCCTCAAATTAATATAGACCAAGTATGAGTTTCTTCTCATACTCCCCCTAGAATCATGAACATTAACATATGAAATACAGATATCATTCACAATTAAGCATAAAGATATGAGGAAAAAAGTAAACAATAGTGAACTTTTATAAGTAACTACTGATTATGTCTTAAGATTTAGCATACCAAGCTTAGAGATAAGAAAGTTGAATCTCTTTTCATCTAACGCCTTTGTAAACAAATCTGCAAGTTGATAATCTGTTTTTACAAAGAAAAGTTCTATGTTTCCTTTTTCTACATGATCTTTGATAAAGTGATACCTGACGTCGATATGTTTGGTTTTTGTGTGTTGAACAGGATTAGCTGTTATTGTGATGGCGCTCTTGGAGTCGCAGTAGATCGGGATTTTGTTGAAGTGGAAACCGTAGTCGCGAAGTTGTGTTTGCATCCACAAAACCTGAGAACAGCAGCTAGCAGCAGCTACATATTCTGCTTCGGCCGTGGAAGTTGAAACGCAAAGTTGCTTCTTCGATCCCCAACTTACTAGTTTGTCACCGAGGAACTGTACGTGTCCTGACGTGCTCTTCCTGTCTAACATACAACCTGCATGATCTGCATCTGTGTACGCTGTTAGTTCAAAAGTAGTATCTTTGGGATACCACAGACCGAGATCTGCGGTGCCCTTCAGATACCTGAATATACGCTTGACAGCAGTCAAATGGATTTCTTTTGGATTAGCCTGATATCGGGCACAAAGACATGTTGAAAACATTATGTCTGGTCTACTACTAGTAAGATACATTAAAGAACCTGTCATTCCTCTGTAGGTCCTAATATCAACAGCCTTTCCCGAAGGATCGGTGCCAATCTTAGTTTCTGGTGCCATTGGGGTACCAATCGGTTTTGTATTTTCCGGAGAATTTCCCTAATGTACTTAGATTGATTGATAAAGATACCCGTAGAAAATTGTTTTACTTGAAGCCCGAGAAAGAAGTTCATCTCTCCCATCAAGTTCATTTGAAATCTAGACACCATAAGGTTTGCAAAATTCTTACAGTACTTAGTATTAGTTGAACCAAAAATAATATCGTCGACATAGATTTGTATTAAAATGATATCGGCTTTTTCTTTCTTTATGAACAAGGTGGTATCCACCGTACCTTTTGAAAACCCAGACTTGACTAGAAAAGTGGAAAGGACATCATACCAGGCTCGAGGGGCTTGCTTCAGACCGTAGAGAGCTTTGTCGAGAATGTAGACGTGATTCGACTTCTCTTGATTGACAAAACCTTCTGGCTGAGAGACGTAGACTTCCTCCTTCAGAATTCCGTTTAGGAATGCTGTCTTCACGTCCATTTGAAAGACCGTGAAGTTCTTGTGGGCAGCGTAGGCTAAGAACATTCTGATTGCCTCTAAACGCGCCACAGGAGCGTATGTCTCGTCATAGTCTAATCCTTCCTCTTGTCTGTATCCTTTGGCTACTAGTCTCGCCTTGTTTCTGATGACGGTACCAGCTTCGTCCTTTTTAATCTTGAAGATCCACTTCGTACCGATGATTGTTTTACCTTTAGGCTTTGGTACGAGTCTCCAGACTTGCAGTGCGTCGAACTGGTTCAATTCTTCTTGCATAGAGACTACCCAATCTGGATCCACAAGAGCCTCTGATACTCGAGTTGGCTCAATCTTGCTTAGAAAGGAGTCGTGCATGCACCAGTTGATTGACGCTGACCTAGTTTGCACCGGCTTGGATGGATCACCTAGGATCTGACTTGCAGGGTGCGCTTTGGTCCATTTACGTTCATGAGGCAGTGGATTATAGGAATGTATGTCAATTGAATTATCTATAAATCCACTTGTACCTTCTTCGGCTTGTTCTGGAGGAATGATGATTTCAGTTGAAGTAATTGGTGGGAGTGAATTATATGATGATAGATCAATATAAAAAGGAATGGGGGTTCAGTTGAAGTAGTTGGTGCAGAAAACTCAGCAGGTACAACTTGGTCCGGCTGTAGTTGGATCTGTACGGTGCATCCTGCTGGTTCAGCTACTTCTGACTCTGCATGACTTGGCACTTCTTGAACTGTAGGAGTTGGTATTTGAATTGTGACGTCTTGATGAATCGGGGTACTTGATTCATTTGGAATGTCTGAACTGGTTGGATGAGTAGGCGTTGGTTCTTCTATCCTGTCAACCAAAACAGATTTCTTTATGTTAGTTCCAAGAAATTCGTCAAAAAACAATTCAAATAATAAATCTAAATCAGATAAATGGTTAGTTGATGTTGAAGCTTCATCTGATTTGTTCTGTTGAGACGCAGGTTCTAGACTGAGTTGCCCAGAAGCTAGTACTCCGGTTAAAACGGGTTCTGAATAGTATTGTTCGGAAGCCATCTCTTCATCAAAGGTGACGTTGACGCTTTCAATCACCGTCTTTGACTTCTTGAAGTAGATTCTGAATGCAGTTGATGATGAGGAGTATCCAATGAAGATTCCTTCATCTGCCTTGGCGCTGAACTTGTTGAGATTCTCCCTATCGTTTAAAACGAAACACTTACATCCAAAGATATGGAAGTATTTGATTGTAGGTGTTCGGTTGTTGATCAACGCATAAGGAGTCTTCTTGAATCGTCTGTGAATCATGGACCGGTTCTGCGTATAGCATGCGGTAGATATAGCTTCTGCCCATAAGAATAGAGGTAGGTCGGAATGACTTAGCATAGTGCGAGCTGCCTCGACTAGCGTCCGATTCCTTCTTTCCACCACTCCATTTTGTTGAGGCGTACGTGCATCAGAGTACTGATGATTTATCCCTTTAGATTCGAGATATTCTTGAACAGTTTTGTTCTTGAACTCTGTGCCGTTGTCTGTTCTTAGAAGCTTTATCGGTTTCTGCAGATTCACCTGGGTCGTCTTCAGGAAAGTGATGAGCACATCAGGTGTCTCATCCTTTGATCGTAGGAACTTGACCCAAGTGTATCGTGAGTAGTCGTCCACGATCACTAGAATGTACTTCTTGCCTCCTAGACTCTGAGTTCGCATTGGACCACATAGATCCATATGCAATAGCTCTAGCGGAGCGCTTGTACTTGGTTCAGGCTTCGGTTTATGCGGAGCCCTCTTCATCTTGCCCTTCTCACAGGCTGCACACAGATGATCTTTGTCATATTTGAGCTCTGGAAGTCCTTTGACTAAGTTGCCACTGACTAGTTTGTTAATGTAGCGAAAGTTGAGATGAGAGAGTCGTCGATGCCATAGCCAGCTTTGTTGCATCGATGCTTTAGATAGTAGACAAATCTGCTTGTCAGTCTTGACGTCTGATAAATTGATCGTGTAGAGGTCTGACTTTCGAGTGCCGACCAAGAGTTCTTCGCCTTCTTCTGTGCGAACAGAACACCTCTTGGCTTTGAAGTTGACCTCTAGGTCTTTGTCACAGAACTGACCTATGCTGAACAGGTTATGTCCTAATCCTTCTACGTAGCTCACCTTCTTGATCGTTATATTTTCCCGTTGTATATCACCGTAGCCTAATATTGGTGAAAACTGATCATTTCCGTATCTGACTGTTCCGCAGTATTTCTCTGTAAAGTTTGTCAGCATATCTTTCTGTCCTGTCATGTGTTTGGAACAACCGTTGTCCAAATACCACATATGACGGATCTGCATAGGAGAAATAACGAAACACAGATTTAGATTTTAAGCATTATAAATGAGTAAGACGTTGGAGCGTTACTATTAAAGTGCGGGTCTTGAACTGATGAATTCAAAAGCCTATTTTTCTTAAGCACGGGTTCTGAACAGACGTGTTCAGAAACCATCGTCTTGTCTTTGAAGTCCGAGTCTTGAGCTGTCTTACTCAAGAATCATTTTCTCTATTGAGGTACGGGTTCTGATCTGTTGTAATCAGAAGCCACTTGTTTTGCTAAACATTAGGTGCCTGCAACACAGATTTAGATTTTGGTACCCACTTGAATTTGGGTCCAGTTGTGTTAGCACAAGGTTTTGATTTTGGTACCCATTGCAAATTGGGTCCTCTTTTCTTTTGAAATAGATATGAAGTAGGATAATGATAAGAATGCACATGAGATGATTCAAACCGCATAGCAGAATCTTGACAGAAATTAGAAGCATGTTTATCATAAAAGGAAGACTGTCTAGCAGTTTTAGATAACAGGAATAGTTGCTTAAAAGAGTATTTCAGTTTAGGAGCAACATTCATATTCAAAGTATCTGAACTAGACATATTCTTATTACAATAAACTTAATCAAAAGATTTAAAAGTCTTGTCAAGCTTCCGTTTGGGTTGCCATTTATTGGTCATATCTGAAACAGTTGAAACCTTTGAGTTAGACATTAGAGAAACAAATGAATGCATTTTCTTTGGGTTACCAGTATTGATCGGCTTCTGTGAATGCTTCTTGCCTTTAGCATTTTTAGCTTTCACAGAGACTGAGTCATCAACTCGCGTTGATTTTGCACTGTTAACAGGCTTACTGGTTGATCCAACAGATTTCTTAAGAAAGGATGAATGGTTTGGAAGTTTTGCATTAAAGTCAAATTGTTCAAGACAATCACCTAAACCACCGTTAGAGTTCAGAAAATCAAACCCTTGATTTGATGAACTAACCATATTCTCAGAGTTTGAAGCCTTAGATAGAACAGAATTTGTAAACACAGTTGTAAAAACATTCTGTTCAATGTTTATCAAAAGTCTTTCATCTGACAAGGAATTCTCAAGTTCAGAAATTTTACTTTCTAAAACGAGAGGAGGGACATATAGTTTACCTTGAGTAGGTTTCGCCACCATTTCCTTTTCAGAATAACTTAGAAAGAAGTCATCTGAAAGAGTTTTCTTCTTTATAGGTTTCTTATCATAGCTATTATTCAGCTTCGCATAATAAAATGGAAGATGAACTTTAGATGATATTAAACGTTTTTCTGTTTCTTTGGCTTCATCCTCTTCAGATAGTTTAGTCCAATAAACTTTAAGTTCAGGGATTCTTCTAGCTAACTTCATAGAAAGAATATCATAAAGTGCAGGCACTTCAGACATTCCCTTTTGAAGATAGTGAGGATTCTTATAACCGATTCCCCATCTTTCTTTGTTCTCTATTGGTTTGTTAAGATGAATGGTTTGCTCAGTTTGACCTATTGAGTACAACTTCTTTTCCAAAGCATCCATTTTTGCAATTAAAGATTTGTTTTCTTCGATAGACGAAGAATGCATTTGTGTAACCTCGTACAAGTCAATCTCACGTTTTAGCAGTTTAGACTTGAGTTCAGAATTCTCACTAAGAATTATTGTCTTTTCCGTTGCGTTGGTGTCATTGTTTTTATGTAAAACCTCAACCAGTACTTTCTTCTCAGCAATTTCACTGCTAAGTTTCTGTATTGATTGGTTTTTGTCAGTAATGACACCCTTTTCACGCTTTAGGTTCGACTCTAACTCTTTGAGTTTATCATTCATGGCATGCAATTGATTTATGAATTCAGCATACGATAAGTTGCATACCTCTTCTTCATTCTCTGAATCAGCTTCATCATCTGATTCATGCTTTCCCATCAAGCACAGGTTGACAACTTCATCTTTCTCTTCATCTTCTTCATCATCATCAGAATGATCGAGCCAGAAAACGTCTTCAGCCATCAATGCCTTCCCAGCCTCTTGTTGCTTTGCAAGCAACATCTTGTTCTTGTAGTAGTCCGAGTTCTTGACTTTTGGCTTTCGGCAATCTCTGGCATAATGACCGGTTTTGCCACAGTTGTAGCACGTTATAGGTTCTGTCTGACCTGATCCTTCTGCTTGAAACCTTCTCTCTTCAGGTTTCCTTTCCTCTGATCTCTTTCCTTCAGCAAGATCTCTTCTATCTTCTGGTTTCCTCTCCTCTATTCTCCTTCCTTCAAACCTTCTTCCTTCAAATCTACTTCCTTCGACCCTTTCTCTATGAGCGTAGTTGTTTGGACCAGACGAATACCTCTGACTGTTTGAGCTTGGCTTTGTGTAGAATTTCTTCTGGAAAGCCTTAGTCAACAAAAGCAATGCTTGCTTTAGTTGTTCACATTCATCTTCGTCAGAGTTTGCTTCAGCTTTATCTTCATCTGATTCATACACAGTCGCTTTGTTCTTCTTGTTCTTGACAACAAGAGCAACTGTGTCTTCAACCTTCTTTCCTCTCTGCCTATTCTCTTCTAGAATTTCATCCACTTCTTCTTCATTTTGTTTGAGGGTCTCATACACCTCATGAAGTGGAATCTCATTCAGATCTTTAATCTGCTTCATCTGCCTCGCAAATCTCTTCCATTCTGGCTGTAGAACGCTTAGAAATTTGACGTTTAGCTCAATTTGAGATTTGTGGACCTTGTTCTTGCTTAGCTCATTCAGCAAGGTCACAAACCTGTCATGTATTTCTTCTAAGGTTTCTCCGGCTCTGCCTCTAAATTCTTCATAGTTATTTAGGCAGTTGGAGATCTTCAGTTGATTTCCCACCTTAGAACCCATCATCATCTTCTCCAGCTGATCCCACATTTCCTTAGCTGAGGCCTTGTAGCTGTCAATCTTTATGTAGATTTCATTGGGGATTCCTTGAAGAATGTATGACATAGCTAGCTTATCACCTTTAGCTCTGTTTAGGTTGTCACCGTCAAGCTCATGGTACTTCAGTTCAACTTGTGTTGGCACTGTTCCATCCAGACGAGTTGTCTTTATTGGTTGCATATTTCCTTCTGCAAATGACTGTCTGATGAACTCACAAAGCTCATGTCTGTCTATGAAGTTTAGAAACCGATCCTTCCACTGTTCGTATTCACCTTTAAATAGAAATGGTGGTTTGGAATCAGTTCCAATGGCAAGAGCTTCTCTGGAAGTCATAATTGAACAAGATTTAAGATGCGAGAGGCTTTGAGATGCGTGAGGCTTGAGATGCGAGAGGCTTTGAGATATGAGAGAAAAGTTTGCGCGAGATGTTGATTGCGCAAAGTGAGTTTCGACCGATAAGACGTAAAGAACCGGAAAGATTTTCGACCAGTAAAATTGATTGATCGGTAAAAAGATTGGATTTATGCTTGACCGGTAATATTTTCTTTCGACCGATAAGATGTAAAGAACCGGTATTCAATTGAGTGTGAGAAATTGTTAGACACGTGGTGAGAAATTATTTTGCATGAAAATTTGAAGAAGAGTGGACCGAAATCTAGTGTAGGTGAAAGTAGGTGAAATTAGTGAGTGGAAATCTATAACAAAAAAAAATGAGAGATGTGAAAGTTGGTGGTCACGTTTGTGTTTGCATGTGAGTGAGAAAAAAATGAGAGTGTTTTGCATGAGTGAGTTGTGAGAGAAGAGAGAGGGGTTGGGTTTAGACCGGAGGTTGATGTCTTTGACCGGAGAGATGGGTTCGAAAAACACTCTTTGACCGGAGGTTGGGTTTAGACCGGAGAGATGGGTTCGAAAAAGTCTCAATGACCGGAGAGAGAGGTAAGATCGGAGGTGTGAAGACCGAAAGAAGTGGAAGACCGGGGGTGTGAAGATCGGGGGGTAAGATCGGAGGTGTCAAACAATTCGACCGGGAGAAAGAGAGGTGTGTGATTCGACCGGAGAAACAAACAATTCGACCGGTGAAGTGAGTTGGAAAAGTGGGATTTGACCGGATAAAAAAAACTCGACCGGATAAAAAACAATTCGACCGGTACAAAGTTTGTGAGATTCGACCGGGGAAGTGAGGGTCCGGTCGAATGCTTAAGACCGATAGAAAGTAAAAACTAAGGTTCGACCGGTACGCTTAAGACCGATACGTCGTCTTCTCCGATTAAATCAACCTGTAACTCTAAAATTAACCAAGCTAGAGGTCGATTTACCACACCAAAATTTGACACAACGATCTCCTTACCAACTACAACACCACACAAGCTTTTGATTTCGAAAATAAACGCAAAATCAAGATTTTGATGTTTACACAGTGTTCTTCAAAAAATGAAGAACACAGAGTCAAAAAGATTTGATTTTGATCTGGATCAGGCTCTGATACCAATTGTGAGTCCGTGATCGTTACCAGATAATCAAAACAACAAACAATAGATAATAAACCAACCTGTTTAGATTACAAACGCGGATTACACGGTTGATTTCTTGATATAAGCTTTGTTTGTTTTCTCTCTTTACACTTTTCAGTATGTGTATTTGTGTGTTCTTAATGTCTGATCGATAGATGATACAGAGAGATAGATAATATCTGATTATTAGATATTATCAAAACATAAAATAATAATAAAACTTAATATCTAAAACTATAATATCTAGATATTAAAAACAACTTTAACTTTATTACAGAATAGACCCTAGACTATTGTTGAGAGTAACTTTCAGCTTTAACTTCAGATTGCGATCTTCGTTTTGTATGATCTTGAATCCAATGAGACTGTGTCCTAACAACTACGTACAACATCCTAACATATTTTTAATTCCCTTTAAAAATAAAAACAATCCCACCAATATTATATAATTATCCATTTATATATAACGATATTTTTAGAACCGATATTATAGATCGACAAGTGTCAAATCCAAAGGATTAACGAGTCTACAACCGTAGAACTCGGAAAATAAGATAAAACTCTTAGACTAGAGATAAAACTCTAAAAGATAACTTTATTGATCAATAATTTCTTATTAACAAAGAAAACAATAAAACCTATTTATAGCTAAACTAATTAGGAGATAACTATCGAAATTAAATTTATCCTAATTCTAAACCGACTAGGAAACTATTTAAATAATTAATAAATAGGAAACTAAATAATAATCTTAATAATAATTTCAGCTAACAATAATTATCCTAAGTCAAAATAATTAAAACAATAGTAATAATATCCAGTAGCCACCACCGGTACTTGTACCGGGACTTAACTCTTGGTGAAACTCTTGGTCGGGGTTGGATGGACAGCAAGACTTATCCCGAGACTTAAGTCTCGATGAAACTCTCGGTAGCTTCTTTTGTCTCCTTTTTCGATTTCAATTTCCGAGCCTCTTTCGAGCTCGTTTTCTTCTTTTCCAAAGATAGAAGAAACACTTTGATAGCTCTCGGATTCTCCCTGTATCAGTCACCCTCACTTGAAAAGAACTCAACCTCGAGTTCACTTGAAAAACATCTTTATCCGACCCATAGAGCATTAGTTTCTTCACAATGCTTGGATTCACAACTCGGCCTTCGAAATTCAAAAAAGTTGACGAGTCTTCAAATCCCAACGGAGGTTGTTGTGATCATCTCCATACAAACGATATTTTATCAAACTCAAAAGGGTAAGAGATTAAAGTAACTTTACCAGGATTTGTTTCGGTTTAAACAGGAGCCTTGGGTGCGGGAACAACGGAAACAAAATCTTCGGGATTAATCTTCTTGACTTCTGGCAATAAAGATTTCGTTGGCTCGAGAATATTCTTAACCGGTTCACTTTCGATTTCTTCGGTGGCTGGTTCGAGAGCTGGTTCAGACACTTTGGTATCGATCAAGATTTCTTGTTGTGGCTCGGTCACGACGGGGACGACATTCTCTTCAAATCTGTTCGGCAAGACTTCATCTTTTTGGGTGGATTTTTCGAAACAGGTGGTTGTTTGACTAGGAAAAGAAACGAATCTATAATATGGTTAACGTTGTTGTCGCGTGGAACCCTAACTCGATTATTTCTTCTGTCTCTTCGCCGATGGTTGTCATCGTTGTTGTTGAGGGTGTTTGTGACATCCACTATCAGATTAGCGAGTGTTGTGGTAACAGCCGCAGTCATCTCTTCCAAATTTGCTTTGGTAGCGGGTCGGTCGTCCATTGTTAATAAAAGATACAGGAGAAGTCTGCTCTAATACCAACTGACGCAGCGGGAAAGTACGGAACGGATCGACAAGCGTCAAATCCAAAGGATTAACGAGTCTACAAGCGTAGAACCCGGAAAATAAGAGAAAACTCTTAGACTAAAGATAAAACTCTAAAAGATAACTTTATTGATCAATAATTTCTGATTAAAAAAGAAAACAATAAAACCTATTTATAGCTAAAATAATTAGGAGATAACTATGAAAATTAAATGTATCCTAATTTTATAAACCAACTAGGAAACTATTTAAATAATTAATAAAAAGTAAACTAAATAATAATCTTAATAATAATTACAGCTAACAATAATTATCCTAAGTCAAAATAATTAAAATAATAGTAATAATCAATCCAGTAGCCACCGGTACTTGTATCGGGACTTAATTCTCGGTAGGCGCTGGATGGGCAACGAGACTTATCCCGAGACTTGAGTCTCGATGAAACTCTCGGTAGCTTATGTTTGCCTCTTTTCCGATTCCAATTTTTTAGCCTCTTTCGAGCTCGTTTTCTTCTTTTCAGAGATAGAAGAAACACTTTGATAGCTCTCGGATTCTCCCTGTATTAGTAGTTGAGACGATTCTATAACTTAACTTAGGAAGGTGACACAGAACTTTCTAGTTATAGATAGAAGATCTTTAATTAGAGTTGGAAAATTTCTCCGAAGCCAAGTTGACTAAGCAAAAACGAAAGTTGATGCCCTTTATATTTTAATAAATCAGTAGGAGGTACCAAATAAATGACTACTTGAATCGTTAAATAGATTAAAGCTATAAAAACTAAAACATCTGTGTTGTAGTGATGTCGCTACATTAATGTTCATGTGATCTTGCAACAATATTGTAATTGCAAACACAGATAACCAAACAAAAGCAAACCCACCAAAAGAAAAACACAGTATGTTTATATGGTTTGGTAAATTAACATGCTTACATCCAGCGGGTCATTATCTAGAAAATTATCATCCATTATTCTCATAGCTTACAAAATAATTAGTGGACATAGTTAGGATATATAGAATCCCTCCATATTTTTTTTTTGAATGGCGAATTTTATTAAAGCGAAACTAACAAGACGTTAGACGTAAAGAGAAAACATTACAAAATAGAAGCAGGATTACAAAGCCAATCAATCCAATTGATGGTTATGCTTTTTATATCTGGGACATCCGATAGAATCCCTCTATTAATTAAGTTGTCATTTTGATGGATTCCTCTGCTAACCATGAATCATCACCTCTCTTGAAGTTGTCTGGTAACTACTCTACTTCATATTACAGATCGACTTTAAATTGCCACAATATTGCGACAATAGTCCACTCGTGTTTGGCTCTATATGAACTTACTTACTTTGAATGAACTAATTTTTATTTGCTTTATTTTCGCTATCAATTCTTTCTAGAAGAATTCATTGAAAACATCATCTATTCATAAAATAATAAGATTTTATATTTGATCAATCATAGTCTACATGCGATTTTATCCGATTAAAACTTGAAAACTCATTAGTCTTATCTTATGATAGACATAGTGTTATGAATTTATATCTTCTAAATACTTGCATCAAAACAATGTTCATTCCAAAACAACCTTAACAATCTCCCTATTGCTCTTTGGCACTAATTTGATAAAGATCCGAATAACAAGTCACTGCAACTTGAAGGAACATTTTAGAATAAATTAGAGATCGCTCCCTTTTATTGTGAAATAGTAGCTTTTTTTGTAAAATTTCAGGCCAACTGTACCAAATATTGTTCGTTTTATCCACACACCTGGACTCACGGTTTTAAAACGCGTCTGGTAGATGAGACATCCGGTCCTTATAAGGAAACTTTTGTTCCCCTCCTCAACCAATGTGGGATCTTACAATCCATCCCCCTTGGGAGCCCAACGTCCTCGCTGGCACACTAGTTCGGCTCCCGGCTCTACTACCATTTGTAACATCCCAGACCAACTGTACTAAATATTGTCCTCTTTGTCCACACACCTGGACTCACGGTTTTAAAACGTGTCTGGTAGATGAGGTATTCAGTTCCTTATAAGGCAACTTTCATTCCCCTCCCCAAGCAATGTGGGATCTTACATTTTTTTTGAAACCATAGCCAAAAATTTCATAAAAACGCTAGCAAGGCGCCATCAAAAGAAAATCGACATTACAAGGTTTTGATACAACCAAAAGGATAACATCTCCACATAATTGGGTTTTTATCGCTCTCCTTACTCCTAGCCGGAACCCATCTAAACGGCTTCTCCACAATGAGATCAGAAATAGTGTCTTCACGAGGGGTTAGGTTGTCGAAAACACACGTATTTCGGAAGCTCCACAAGGTATGACAGCTGAAGTAAAACACTGCTTCTAAAGCTTTCCTTACAATACTATTGTTGAAAACATCTTTTATACCAATTAACATCGACTCCAACGACCACCCTCGGGAAGGGAAAAGGACCACCATCTCTCTAAAAATCTCCAAACCTCCAAGGAAGTATGGCAGTCAAACATCAGGTGTTGTATTGATTCATTATCCATTCCACACTGGATAAAGGGTAGACCCAAGATCCACCTTTAGCTTGATTAGGTTGTCACGAGTTGGGAGTCTGTAGAGCATAACCCGCCACATGAATATGTTAACTCTAGATAGAACCATCGCGTTTCCTTATCACCTACACCTAAAAATGCTTTTTCAACGAGAAGATGCAGAGATCTAACAGAAAAAAAGACGGTTAGATGATAAAAGGCAAACCCATCTGTCTAGTTTATCAGTCAACGAAACATCCCCGATAGCCCCCTTTAACTATTCAAATTCCTCAGCTTCTCTACCATCACGGATAGGTCTTTCCAAGACCAGTGACTTCCTTCCTTAACTTAATTTGTCTGCAACCAATGTCTACTTTTCATCTTCTAGCGCATAGAGTCTCGAAAAACGGTGGACAAAATTACAAGATCCCTTCCATGGATCGGTCGAGAAGCAGGTCTTTAAGCCATTCCCTATCTGTTTTGTACATAAATCCTCCAAATGAATATTAAGCATCCATAGTGATTTCACAACGGAAACGACACTACCCCATGGACTACCAATGCTATAAACCCCCTGGTCCACAAATAAGCCTCCACCTTCGCCATAAATCGACTTGATAATTTTCACTCAAGGAGCATTAGGATTGTGTTTTAATTTCAAGACCCATTTGACTAGGAGTGATATATTAGAGGCAAAAATGCTGATCCTGAGACCTCTGTTTTCTTTGTCTCTAATCACCGTACTCCATTTGACCCAAGCCGTTTTCTTGTTTTCAACTTCGGACCCCAGAAAAAGTTTCCCAGAAGTCTTTACAAGACATCAATCACTGTCTTCGAGGCTTTAAAGATTGAAAGGTAGTATGTAGCAATACTACCGAGCACCACTTGGACCAACACCCATCTCCCTCACTACGAAAATGACGACTATCAGCGAGGGAAAAATCCGTCGCTAATCCATCGCTGATAGTCCGTCGCTCAAACAGTCGTAGCTGATGCTATTAGCGACGGATCAGCGACGTACATCAGCGAGGGATTAGCGAGGGACAAGTATCAGCGAGGGATTAGCGAGGGACTTGTATCAACGAGAGAATAGCGAGGGATTAGTATCAGCGACGGATTAGCGAGGGATCCTGTTAGCGAGGGATTAGCGAGGGACTTGTATCAGCGAGGGATTAGCGAGGGACTTGTATCAGCGAGGGATTAGCGAGGGACTTATATCAGCGAGGGATTAGCGAGAGACTTATATCAGCGAGGGATTAGTGAGGGCACTAGTACAAAAATGTCTTTTTGTGACGATTTTGAAAATATAGGTTTGTAACGGTTTAATAAAAAACCGTTACAAAAAAGCATAGAAAAAGTTAGAGAATTGTTTTAGTAACTATTTTCATAAAAAAAAGTTACTATTACCAAAAACCTAAAAACATAAAGCAACGGTTTAGATAAAAACGTTAAAAAAAGGTCTCCGAAGGTAACGGTTTATGACGATTTTGAAAAACCGTTGCTTTATGTTGTGATGGTTTTTAAAAACCGTTGTCGTATAAGATATTTTAGTAATGGTTTTTGTCTAAAGTGTTGCTTTATGTTGTAACGATTTAAAAGAACCGTTACCGAAACTAAAATATATATAGCAACGTTTGTTTGAAAACCGTTTCCAAAAGTCACCAAGTTTTATGGCAACGGTTTTAAAAAATTTGCATCCAGACAGGTAGTGTTGGCAAAGGTCTTTTAAAAAATTACATCACCATATGTCATGTTTTGGTAACGGTATTAAAATATTTACTTCACCATATCTCAAGCTACATTGACGGTTTTGAAATAATTTACGTCACCATATATCATGCTATGGTGATGGTTTTGAATGTGTTACCATATGTCATTCTACGGTAACGGTTTTGAAAAATAAATCACCATGTTTCATGTTATGGTGACAGTTTTAAAAAACTTTATGTCACAATGGTGACGGTCTTGTATAAATAAGCATCATTATATATCATGCTATGGTGACGGTTCGAATAATAAACGTCAACTTATGTCATGCTACGATAATGTTTTTTATAATAAATGTGACGATTTGTCATGTTCGGTGACTATTTTATATAATAAATGTTAGCGTACGCCATGCTACAATGACGATTTTCAATACTAAACGTCATTGTATGACATGTTACGGTGACAGTTATAAAAAATAAACATCACCACATATCAAGCTACGTTTTCGTTTTCAAAATATTTACGTCATCATATGTCATGCTATGGTGACGGTTTAAAAAAATAAATGTCACCGTACGTCATGCTACGGTGACGGTCTTGAAAAATAAAGGTCACCATACATCGTGCTATGGAGACGGTTTTGAAATTTTAAACGTTATCGTAAGTTATGCTATGGTGACTGTTTTGAAAAAAGAAGTCACGTTGCGTCATATGGTGACATTTTCAAATAATAAACGTCAAAGTATGTCATGTTAAGGTGATGATTTTGAATAATGAATGTCACCCGTATGTCATCCTATGATGACGGTTTTGAAAAATAAAGTCATTTTATGTCATGCTACAATGACGATTTTAAAATCTAAATGTCACCGTATGTCATGTTACGGTAACGGTGTTGAATGATAAACATCACAATATGTAATATTACGGTGACATTTTTAAATGATGAATGTCACCATATGTCATTCTACAATGACGGTTTTGATAAAGTTACGTCACTATACATCATGATGCAGTGACAAGTTTGAGAAATTTATGTCACTGTATGTCATACTATGATGATGTTTCTAATAATAAATGTCACTATATGTTATGTCATGCTAATGTGACAATTTTGAATAATAAACGTCATTGTATGTCATACTACGGTGTCAGTGCTGAAAAATAAATGTCATCATATGTCATGCTACGGTGACAGTGTTGAACTTTTTTTACTATCAATTTTCTACAACAACGATCAAAATTTTAATTCAACGATTTATCACTAACTCGATAAAATTTTGGGATCTAAGATACTAATTCGACATGAAAAATACTAATATACTAGTTTCTTAAACCATTGAGAATTCTTAAACATCCAAGTGACTAACAATTATAGGAAGTGTAACACCCGCTATTTTGGGGTTGGGTGAAAAGTTGACTATTACCCAAAGTTCAAGGGGGTAAAATGTAACTTGGGTTATATAAATATAAATCAGATTTTAGATATTTTGGAAATATCACAAATATCTGTTTTCAGAAATCAGAGAGAGAGAAGTGAAGCAGGAAGAAGTGGTCGTTCGGTTTTCTCCAAATCCAGGTACGAATCTAGCTTAATGCTTTGATCTGAATGCTTTTAGGTTCTAATTCGTAGTATCCTTAAAGACTGCATGTTAGAACTTAAGGGAAAGAAATTTCCCATTAATTTACTGCCTATGCAAATTGGCGGGTTCGACGTGGTGGTGGGTATGGACTGGTTATCTAAGAACCAGGCCGAAATAGTGTGTTCCAAGAAAATGATCCGCTTACCGATGACAAACGGGGAAGCAACTATAATCTACGGCGAAGGAAGAAAAGGCGATGTGGCGATCATTTCAGTAATCAAAGCTCGGAAGTGTTTGGCGAAAGGATACGTATCTTTCTTGGCGTATGCCATCGATACCAAACTCGACCAACGAAATTTGGAAGAGGTTAGGGTGGTACGTGAGTTTCCCGATGTGTTTCCGGAAGACTTGCCCGGGTTGCCGCCCGATCGTGTTGTGGACTTTCGTATTGACCTCATTCCTGGAGCGGCTCCGATTGCTCGAGCTCCTTATCGTTTGGCTCCTACCGAAATGCAAGAGATGGTGGTTCAACTTCAAGACCTTCTCGAGAAAGGTTTCTCCGACCGAGCTCGTCACCGTGGGGAGCTCCAGTTCTATTTGTCAAGAAAAAGGACGGTGCATTGAGAATGTGTATCGACTACAGGGAACTGAACAAAGTGACGGTGAAGAACAGGTATCCACTTCCAAGAATCGACGACCTGTTCGATCAGCTTCAAGGAGCGGGTTGCTTCTCAAAGATTGATCTTCGATCGGGGTATCACCAAGTGAAGGTAGCAAAGAGCGACATTCCGAAGACGGCATTTAGAACTCGCTATGGGCACTACGAGTTTCTGGTGATGCCATTCGGCCTAACCAACGCACCGGCAATATTTATGGACTTGATGAACCGAGTGTGTCGACCGTTCCTCGACAAGTCGATAATTGTATTCATCGACGACATCTTAGTTTACTCCAAGAATGAAGAAGAGCATGAGCAGCATCTCCGTGAAGTGTTGGAGGTGTTAAGGCGAGAAAGACTCTACGCAAAGTTTTCAAAGTGCGACTTTTGGCTTCCAGAAGTTCAATTTTTGGGGCATATAGTTTCAAAGGAAGGAGTCAAGGTGGATCCCGCAAAGATCGAGGCAATGACGAATTGGGAACCTCCCAAGAATCCGTCCGAAATCCGAAGTTTCCTAGGTTTGGCAGGATACTACCGGAGATTCATCCAAGACTTCTCGAAGATAGCCTCGTCGTTGACAATCTTGACCCGGAAGAACGTGAAATTTGTGTGGACCGAGAAGCAAGAAGAGGCGTTCCGCACATTACAGAAGAAGCTTTGTGAGGCTCCTATCCTATCCTTACCAGACGGGACGGAAGATTTTGTGGTGTACAGCGATGCGTCGAAGATGGGTTTGGGTTGTGTCCTGATGCAAAGAGGGAAAGTGATCGCCTACGCATCAAGGCAACTTAAAGTGCATGAAGTCAACTACCCTACTCATGACTTGGAATTGGCAGCTGTGGTGTTTGCACTGAAGTTGTGGCGGCACTACCTCTACGGTACAAAGTGCACTCTTTATACTGATCACAAGAGTCTGAAGCATATCTTTGATCAGAAGGAGTTGAACATGAGGCAGCGAAGATGGTTGGAGTTGTTGAAGGATTATGACTGCGAATTGCTCTACCATCCGGGTAAGGCAAACGTGGTTGCCGACGCCTTGAGTCGGAAGGTCTGCGGAGGAAATTCCCGTGCTACCTTTGCACGGATTGAAGTAACTTCAACGCTTATTGATAGAATCAAGGAATCGCAAGCCGAAGCCCTGCTAGAGGAAAATCTCAAAAGAGAAGTCATGGCGAAACAACATCTTTTGTTGACTGAAGATAGTCGAGAGGTGAAGCTTTTCAATGGGCGAGTCTGGGTGCCCAAGATTGGGGGTAATAGAGAACTTCTTCTCGAAGATGCCCACAAGTCAAAATACTCCATTCACCCGGGAAGCACGAAAATGTATAGAGATTTGAAATTGCTTTATTGGTGGCCAATCATGAAGCTCGATGTGGCGCGCTATGTGGAACAGTGTGTGACTTGTTTGCAAGTGAAGGCTGAGCACCAAAGACCCTACGGAAGTTTGCAATCCTTGGAAATCCCGGAATGGAAATGGGAACACATCACGATGGATTTCGTGACAAAGCTACCAAAGACCTTGAAAGGTCACGACGCCATTTGGGTTATAGTTGACCGCTTGACCAAAAGCGCTCACTTCTTGGCCATGCGGGAAACCTTGCCAATGGATAAATTGGCGAAGTTATACATCGACGATATAATTTCCCGGCACGGCGTGCCTCTATCTATAGTCTCTGATCGGGATAGTCGGTTCACGTCGCATTTTTGGGAAGGCCTACAAAAGGAATTGGGTACACGTGTGAAGTTGAGCACAACCTACCATCCTCAAACCGACGGACAAAGCGAGAGGACAATCCAGACGCTAGAAGATATGTTAAGATCATGCGTGATCGACTTTGGGGGTAGTTGGGATACGCACCTGCCTTTGGTAGAATTTGCATACAATAATAGCTACCACTCAAGTATAGGGATGGCACCCTTTGAAGCGTTATACGGTCGCAAATGTCGACCTCCCGTATGTTGGCTCGAGGCGGGGGAAAAGCAGTTCGTCGGACCGGAAGTTGTGCAAGAAACGGCGGACAAGGTCAAGGGCATCCGCGAACGTCTGAAGGCGGCCCAAGATCGACAGAAAAGTTACGTCGATAAGAAAAGACGGCCAATGGAATTCCAAGTGGGAGATCGGGTTATGTTAAAGGTGTCCCCTTGGAAGGGAATTATTAGATTTGGGAAGCGTGGGAAGTTGAGCCCCCGTTTCCTTGGACCGTTCACTGTGACTAAGCGGGTAGGACTTCAAGCTTATCAACTGGAACTTCCTCTGGAGATGAAGGGAATTCATAACACGTTTCACGTGTGCTATCTACGGAAGTGTCTAGCAAAGGAGGAGAGTGTCATTCCACTCTCCGAGATCAGAGTAGATGAAGGGAATCGTTGCGTTGAAGAACCTGAGGCGATTTTGGAAAGGAAGACGAAGAAGCTTCGTCACCGGGAAGTCACAATGATCAAGGTTCAGTGGAAGCACCATCGAGGTGCCAATGTGACATGGGAAGCGGAAGAGGACTTGAGGCGGAGGTACCCTCACCTCTTTCCATAGCCGAGATTTCGAGGACGAAATCTTCTCCAAGTTGGGGAGGATTGTAACACCCGCTATTTTGGGGTTGGGTGAAAAGTTGACTATTACCCAAAGTTCAAGGGGGTAAAATATAACTTGGGTTATATAAATATAAATCAGATTTTAGATATTTTGGAAATATCACAAATATCTGTTTTCAGAAATCAGAGAGAGAGAAGTGAAGCAGGAAGAAGTGGTCGTTCGGTTTTCTCCAAATCCAGGTACGAATCTAGCTTAATGCTTTGATCTGAATGCTTTTAGCCGTGTAGAATCTCGTTGTGAAGGTTTTAAACCATTCCATTGTGAGATCTGAGTATTTCTCATTTTGGATATGGGTTCTGCATCGATCTGTTCTTGATGTTCTTGATGAGCAAGACGATCGGCGTTCGATCGGACCATTGTTCGATCGGACCGTCGTTCGACCGGGTGGTCGTTCGACCGGTAGTCCCTTCGACCGATACTGTGTTCGACCGTATGGGGTATTCGACCGGACATCGGGTTCGACCGGGGTCGAGTTCGACCGGGGTTGGGGTTCGACCGGGGTTGGGTTCGACCGGTTGTGTCCTTCGACCGGTACTGAGTTTTGGCAGTGTGTTGTGTTCTAATTCCTGAGTCTTAAGTCATTAAGTTGTCTTTATTTTGGCTTACCGATTATCGGTGTTGTCATAGGTAGCAAACGTCAGAAGCAGGATATAATCAGGAAGAAATCTGAGGTGAGTCCTTTAAGCTAAATCGGGTTGTATTACGAATGCTATGTGATAAATGTATTATTTGAAATGTGGAAAACCTGGTTTCAAAGTGACATATTGTCGTTGGGAAATACCTTCTAAAGATCTCACATTTTCAAGAATCACAATTTATAGAATTGAACCGTTGTTCATATGAATTGCCTGTATATCTGATTTAATATGAGTATGCTCTGAAATGACATGCTTTGGCTTTGAGTCTTAGTGCAATGGATCCATAGGCACGGTGTCCCTATGTCCCCCTGTTTTGGGCATTTGGTTCACGTTTTAGCACGGGATAGGCATTGGGTTGCCATGATAAGTAGGTTGTGGGCCTATACGGTCGGGCAGTGTCTCATGGTGCAGTAAGGTGTAATCCCATTTGGTGCTTGGGTTCCCCCTGTTTTGGGAACTCTCAAGGATAGATCCAGAGGGGTTGACTTGAATGTTTTGAGCAACAGATCTAGAGGGGTTGAGCTCGTTATGTGATTTTTGGGTATTACTTATACCATGTTTAATCACTAATGGTTTATTGGATTTCTTGACTTAGCTCATGGCTATACTACCGCGTGGCACCAATTGGGTTTAGTACTCTCTTTTATTTAGCTTGTTCTCACTAGGCGTTAGCCTAACGCTTGCTCTTGGTGGTCATGTTGGCAGGTTATCTTAGCAGTGGGGCTCGTCGGGACTGAGGGAGCGACCTTGGGTCGTGAGGGATTCTTTTGAAGATTTATTTTGGAAGTGTAGCGATACCCGTCCCTAATCTAGATATTTTGTAGATTAATAGGATGTCGTTTTATACTTCAGTTATCTACCTCAATATTGGCTACTCTATACCCGTTGGGTTAATTGTGTAATGAAAATTGTCACACCTTATTCCGCAACTTAGTCTATTGCCGAATTGTTTCTTCAAAATTTTATTTCCGCAGTTTCTAGGGTGTTACAAGTTGGTATCAGAGCCTTGGTTTAAGTGAACTAGGTATGACTGTAAGATGCCTAGACTTAAGCTGAGACTATTAAGTTACGACTCGTGAGATGGGGTAGATCTTGTAAGATAGGATGGTCTTAGGGTCAACGGAAAATTGCACAAGTTGAAAGTTGTAACGATGGTAATAAGCACTCTTGCGTATTATACGTTCATAATTTCACTTAGCTAACGTTATTATGAAAATGTCTTACGTGAGCATACTTAAATTACTGTTGTTATAACGATTGATAAGTGTAGAAGTACGTTCTCTGTGTTTTCCGTAATCCTTATTCCGTTCTTTTGCATGATTGCGTTCAGCAGAACCATGGTTAATACCAGGAGTCATCCGGAAGGCCAGGAGGCCGACATACCTACGGCTGACCATCCGCTGGCGACCGTAGTGGGGGAAACTGTACGTGTGAGTAATGTGCTGGGTGGAGGACCCGAGCATATTCCTCGACGAAATTTGGAGGCTAATGAGCCTATTATAGAAGAAGTGACGGTCGAATCGAGAATGATGGATCGTATGATGTTGGCCATGAATAGGGCCATGGCACAACAACAGGAAGTGTTCTTGAAACTCCTCGAGGACCGAGACACTAACAACCGTAGGCCCGAAACGGTTGGCGAGAATGTGATTGTTGCTGGATCCGGGGGTACCGGACCTGTAATTTCCCCTGTGGTAACTGCAACCCTAGGCGTCAATCGAACGACACGGACTTGCACGTTCAAGGCTTTTCTGGGTTGCCGACCACCAGAATTTAAAGGCTCGGACAATCCCTTAGATTGTATGGCCTGGGTCCGAGAGATGGAGCAAGCTTTTCGCTCAAGCGAATGTGGGGAGGAACAGAGGGTGATATTTGGTTCCCGAATGCTGCGGGGAATAGCTCTTACCTGGTGGGATGTGTACTCTGCTTCGCTGGAGCCGACTGTTCTGGACCAATTGTCTTGGTCTACCTTCAAGGAGAAACTGCTAGAGGAGTACTGTAACGAGCGGTCGTTGGACCGAATCAAGGATGAATTACAGAACTTGAAGAAGGGAGGTATGTCTGTGAGGGAGTACAGCCGTCTCTTCATGGACAAGCTGGGTTTTGTGGGACGTCTGGTCCCGACGGAGAAGGATAAAATCAAGGCTTACATCAAGGGCCTCCCATCGGACATAATGTCGATGGTTCGTGTGACAAAGGCCTCCACCCTTCGGGAGGCAATGGAAGAAGCTCAACTCATGGAGGATGCTTACAGTCTCGGCAGGGATCAAGGTGGTCGCCAAGTCGAGAAGAGGAAGTGGGAGGGAAGTTCAATGCCCTCAAAGAAACCCTTTTATGTCAACAACAGCGCTCAGCGAGGAGCTGATCCTAGACGTGATGCCAAGTGGTGCTCCAGGTGTAGAAACAAACATTTTGGCCCGTGCAACTTTGTTCCCGGAGTGTGCTACAAGTGCGGGAAGGCGGGTCACACGTACAGAGATTGCCCTCAAAAGGGGCAATTATGTTTCGAGTGTAAGGAACCGGGGCACGTCAGGGCGGAATGCCCGAAGCTGAAGACCGGAGGATCTAGCGGGAAGAAGTTGGAAACTCCGCGGTCGACTGGAAGGGCTTTCCAGATGTCGTCCGAGGAAGCGAAAGCATCGACCGATGTGGTGTCGGGTACGTTCTCTCTAAATTCCGTACCTACACATGTGTTATTTGATTCTGGTGCTAGCTACTCGTTCATATCCGAATTGTTCTGTCAAAGGCTTGCTGTGTCTATGAGTATGTTAGAGAATGCGGTTGTGGTAGAAATAGCAAATGGAGGTCAGGTTCTAATTCGTAGTATCCTTAAAGACTGCATGTTAGAACTTAAGGGAAAGAAATTTCCCATTAATTTACTGCCTATGCAAATTGGCGGGTTCGACGTGGTGGTGGGTATGGACTGGTTATCTAAGAACCAGGCCGAAATAGTGTGTTCCAAGAAAATGATCCGCTTACCGATGACAAACGGGGAAGCAACTATAATCTACGGCGAAGGAAGAAAAGGCGATGTGGCGATCATTTCAATAATCAAAGCTCGGAAGTGTTTGGCGAAAGGATACGTATCTTTCTTGGCGTATGCCATCGATACCAAACTCGACCAACGAAATTTGGAAGAGGTTAGGGTGGTACGTGAGTTTCCCGATGTGTTTCCGGAAGACTTGCCCGGGTTGCCGCCCGATCGTGTTGTGGACTTTCGTATTGACCTCATTCCTGGAGCGGCTCCGATTGCTCGAGCTCCTTATCGTTTGGCTCCTACCGAAATGCAAGAGATGGTGGTTCAACTTCAAGACCTTCTCGAGAAAGGTTTCTCCGACCGAGCTCGTCACCGTGGGGAGCTCCAGTTCTATTTGTCAAGAAAAAGGACGGTGCATTGAGAATGTGTATCGACTACAGGGAACTGAACAAAGTGACGGTGAAGAACAGGTATCCACTTCCAAGAATCGACGACCTGTTCGATCAGCTTCAAGGAGCGGGTTGCTTCTCAAAGATTGATCTTCGATCGGGGTATCACCAAGTGAAGGTAGCAAAGAGCGACATTCCGAAGACGGCATTTAGAACTCGCTATGGGCACTACGAGTTTCTGGTGATGCCATTCGGCCTAACCAACGCACCGGCAATATTTATGGACTTGATGAACCGAGTGTGTCGACCGTTCCTCGACAAGTCGATAATTGTATTCATCGACGACATCTTAGTTTACTCCAAGAATGAAGAAGAGCATGAGCAGCATCTCCGTGAAGTGTTGGAGGTGTTAAGGCGAGAAAGACTCTACGCAAAGTTTTCAAAGTGCGACTTTTGGCTTCCAGAAGTTCAATTTTTGGGGCATATAGTTTCAAAGGAAGGAGTCAAGGTGGATCCCGCAAAGATCGAGGCAATGACGAATTGGGAACCTCCCAAGAATCCGTCCGAAATCCGAAGTTTCCTAGGTTTGGCAGGATACTACCGGAGATTCATCCAAGACTTCTCGAAGATAGCCTCGTCGTTGACAATCTTGACCCGGAAGAACGTGAAATTTGTGTGGACCGAGAAGCAAGAAGAGGCGTTCCGCACATTACAGAAGAAGCTTTGTGAGGCTCCTATCCTATCCTTACCAGACGGGACGGAAGATTTTGTGGTGTACAGCGATGCGTCGAAGATGGGTTTGGGTTGTGTCCTGATGCAAAGAGGGAAAGTGATCGCCTACGCATCAAGGCAACTTAAAGTGCATGAAGTCAACTACCCTACTCATGACTTGGAATTGGCAGCTGTGGTGTTTGCACTGAAGTTGTGGCGGCACTACCTCTACGGTACAAAGTGCACTCTTTATACTGATCACAAGAGTCTGAAGCATATCTTTGATCAGAAGGAGTTGAACATGAGGCAGCGAAGATGGTTGGAGTTGTTGAAGGATTATGACTGCGAATTGCTCTACCATCCGGGTAAGGCAAACGTGGTTGCCGACGCCTTGAGTCGGAAGGTCTGCGGAGGAAATTCCCGTGCTACCTTTGCACGGATTGAAGTAACTTCAACGCTTATTGATAGAATCAAGGAATCGCAAGTCGAAGCCCTGCTAGAGGAAAATCTCAAAAGAGAAGTCATGGCGAAACAACATCTTTTGTTGACTGAAGATAGTCGAGAGGTGAAGCTTTTCAATGGGCGAGTCTGGGTGCCCAAGATTGGGGGTAATAGAGAACTTCTTCTCGAAGATGCCCACAAGTCAAAATACTCCATTCACCCGGGAAGCACGAAAATGTATAGAGATTTGAAATTGCTTTATTGGTGGCCAATCATGAAGCTCGATGTGGCGCGCTATGTGGAACAGTGTGTGACTTGTTTGCAAGTGAAGGCTGAGCACCAAAGACCCTACGGAAGTTTGCAATCCTTGGAAATCCCGGAATGGAAATAGGAACACATCACGATGGATTTCGTGACAAAGCTACCAAAGACCTTGAAAGGTCACGACGCCATTTGGGTTATAGTTGACCGCTTGACCAAAAGCGCTCACTTCTTGGCCATGCGGGAAACCTTGCCAATGGATAAATTGGCGAAGTTATACATCGACGATATAATTTCCCGGCACGGCGTGCCTCTATCTATAGTCTCTGATCGGGATAGTCGGTTCACGTCGCATTTTTGGGAAGGCCTACAAAAGGAATTGGGTACACGTGTGAAGTTGAGCACAGCCTACCATCCTCAAACCGACGGACAAAGCGAGAGGACAATCCAGACGCTAGAAGATATGTTAAGATCATGCGTGATCGACTTTGGGGGTAGTTGGGATACGCACCTGCCTTTGGTAGAATTTGCATACAATAATAGCTACCACTCAAGTATAGGGATGGCACCCTTTGAAGCGTTATACGGTCGCAAATGTCGAACTCCCGTATGTTGGCTCGAGGCGGGGGAAAAGCAGTTCGTCGGACCGGAAGTTGTGCAAGAAACGGCGGACAAGGTCAAGGGCATCCGCGAACGTCTGAAGGCGGCCCAAGATCGACAGAAAAGTTACGTCGATAAGAAAAGACGGCCAATGGAATTCCAAGTGGGAGATCGGGTTATGTTAAAGGTGTCCCCTTGGAAGGGAATTATTAGATTTGGGAAGCGTGGGAAGTTGAGCCCCCGTTTCCTTGGACCGTTCACTGTGACTAAGCGGGTAGGACTTCAAGCTTATCAACTGGAACTTCCTCTGGAGATGAAGGGAATTCATAACACGTTTCACGTGTGCTATCTACGGAAGTGTCTAGCAAAGGAGGAGAGTGTCATTCCACTCTCCGAGATCAGAGTAGATGAAGGGAATCGTTGCGTTGAAGAACCTGAGGCGATTTTGGAAAGGAAGACGAAGAAGCTTCGTCACCGGGAAGTCACAATGATCAAGGTTCAGTGGAAGCACCATCGAGGTGCCAATGTGACATGGGAAGCGGAAGAGGACTTGAGGCGGAGGTACCCTCACCTCTTTCCATAGCCGAGATTTCGAGGACGAAATCTTCTCCAAGTTGGGGAGGATTGTAACACCCGCTATTTTGGGGTTGGGTGAAAAGTTGACTATTACCCAAAGTTCAAGGGGGTAAAATATAACTTGGGTTATATAAATATAAATCAGATTTTAGATATTTTGGAAATATCACAAATATCTGTTTTCAGAAATCAGAGAGAGAGAAGTGAAGCAGGAAGAAGTGGTCGTTCGGTTTTCTCCAAATCCAGGTACGAATCTAGCTTAATGCTTTGATCTGAATGCTTTTAGCCGTGTAGAATCTCGTTGTGAAGGTTTTAAACCATTCCATTGTGAGATCTGAGTATTTCTCATTTTGGATATAGGTTCTGCATCGATCTGTTCTTGATGTTCTTGATGAGCAAGACGATCGGCGTTCGATCGGACCATTGTTCGATCGGACCGTCGTTCGACCGATGGGGTCGTTCGACCGGGTGGTCGTTCGACCGGGTGGTCGTTCGATCGGTAGTCCCTTCGACCGATACTGTGTTCGACCGTATGGGGTATTCGACCGGACATCGGGTTCGACCGGGGTCGAGTTCGACCGGACATCGGGTTCGACCGGGGTTGGGTTCGACCGGTTGTGTCCTTCGACCGGTACTGAGTTTTGGCAGTGTGTTGTGTTCTAATTCCTGAGTCTTAAGTCATTAAGTTGTCTTTATTTTGGCTTACCGATTATCGGTGTTGTCATAGGTAGCAAACGTCAGAAGCAGGATATAATCAGGAAGAAATCTGAGGTGAGTCCTTTAAGCTAAATCGGGTTGTATTACGAATGCTATGTGATAAATGTATTATTTGAAATGTGGAAAACCTGGTTTCAAAGTGACATATTGTCGTTGGGAAATACCTTCTAAAGATCTCACATTTTCAAGAATCACAATTTATAGAATTGAACCGTTGTTCATATGAATTGCCTGTATATCTGATTTAATATGAGTATGCTCTGAAATGACATGCTTTGGCTTTGAGTCTTAGTGAAATGTATCCATAGGCACGGTGTCCCTATGTCCCCCAGTTTTGGGCATTTGGTTCACGTTTTAGCACGGGATAGGCATTGGGTTGCCATGATAAGTAGGTTGTGGGCCTATACGGTCGGGCAGTGTCTCATGGTGCAGTAAGGTGTAATCCCATTTGGTGCTTGGGTTCCCCCTGTTTTGGGAACTCTCAAGGATAGATCCAGAGGGGTTGACTTGAATGTTTTGAGCAACAGATCTAGAGGGGTTGAGCTCGTTATGTGATTTTTGGGTATTACTTATACCATGTTTAATCACTAATGGTTTATTGGATTTCTTGACTTAGCTCATGGCTATACTACCGCGTGGCACCAATTGGGTTTAGTACTCTCTTTTATTTAGCTTGTTCTCACTAGGCGTTAGCCTAACGCTTGCTCTTGGTGGTCATGTTGGCAGGTTATCTTAGCAGTGGGGCTCGTCGGGACTGAGGGAGCGACCTTGGGTCGTGAGGGATTCTTTTGAAGATTTATTTTGGAAGTGTAGCGATACCCGTCCCTAATCTAGATATTTTGTAGATTAATAGGATGTCGTTTTATACTTCAGTTATCTACCTCAATATTGGCTACTCTATACCCGTTGGGTTAATTGTGTAATGAAAATTGTCACACCTTATTCCGCAACTTAGTCTATTGCCGAATTGTTTCTTCAAAATTTTATTTCCGCAGTTTCTAGGGTGTTACAGGAAGAAGACCTTTTTAGCACTAATTTGTTGTGCTACATATATGCCCAAACTAGAAAAGAGCCACCTTCAACGATTATGTGGACATTATCATATTTATCTCAGGTTTGTTCTTGTTGCATAAGTTATTTGGACTTTGATTTACATATTCTCATTCATAAAGAGTTGTATAACAGATTGTCCCAGCTCTTGCGAAAATCAATGAAGCTATGCAACATACGCCGACTATTATTGAAATATACTTCGTCATAGTCTGCACATGGCATCTTTATTTCTCTTGTTTTCACTAAGTTCGGTTTTTCGATTTTGTTTCAGGTTTGGGATACAGATATAATAGAATTTGTCGACGCTCTCTGATCAGGATATTGATGTCATAACATTTGCAATCGATAAGAATATTACGGTATGATTTCATCATTGTTTCTTCTCTACACACTCTTGTCCTTGGCCATTATAAAAGGCCACAAACATGCCATTAACATAAAGTTAGAAAATGATATGAAGTGGGTAGCAAAGACCAATTTTAGTAATTTTAGTAGCTTCAGTTTTCGGTTCCTTGGTTTTTTAATTAAACTAGGAGCTTCACACAATCACGATATACATGATGGAGTAGTAAAATGTAATGTAACAAGTTTTGAAGCCTTGATATTTTTCTATCATGTTCGACTTGTCAAATACCGAACAAGATTGATATTTAGCCCTCCAAGATGAAAGAGATAGGAAAAAGTGAAACACACGAATGATATTTTAGCAATTATGTATTAGTGATTAAAAATTATAGTTTATAACCAACACTTATCTCTTTGATACAAGTTTATATTACTGGATTAAAATTTTAGCTTATAACTAACACTTATTGGATTAAAATTGCACACTGATGGATCATGTGAAAAGGAAGGCCTACTCGCTATATAAATATCAGTTGCTGCAGGCAACATTTTAAAAGTTTTTTCCTAAATCAATCTTAAAATCATGGCATTATTGACTTGTAAGATAGCGAAGCCAAGCCGTATAAAGGCGAGCAGTCTCATTAGAAAAATAAATTTTGTGTTAACAAGATTGAGTACAATTACACTAGTAAACCTTGCTAACCATTGATTTGGCTTTCTTGATGTGTATGCTGGGGAAATATCAAGTCCAAGGTTACCAAGTTTCTATCTTTGCTGGGGAATGTTAATATGGTAACAATTGTTTCTCCATGATACAGTGCACATACATACAACTTGTGTTCATTTATATATGTTTAAAAACTCTACACACTTGTAAAAACTCTCCATCGATTGTAGTTTTTCAATTTAACGTGATTTATCTTTTTGCAGGTATCACGAGCTTGTAAAAATAATTGCGTGAAGTGAAGACATACGAAGCGAAAAAAACATCCGACATGATGAAGAGATATAGGCAAACGAGGATTATAGGTTACATAAGAACAAATCTATTTAAGATATTTAATATTTTTTGTTGCTGGTGTTTGCATACAATAATTATATAATGTATATTATTTCAGTATTCTTATGTCTTGTTAATCGTTTGATTCAAATTTTGAGTTTTTAAATTAAGTTTATATTCATTATACCCTAAAATGATTAAAATCGTCACTAAAAGATAGCTTATGGCAACGATTTTGATAATTTAACGTCAACATGTTTTGTTACAATGAGGGTTTTGAAAATAAACGTCACTATATGTCTATTGTGGTGACGGTTTAAAAAATAGACGTTATTGCACGTTATTCTATTGTGATGTTTTGAAAAATAAACGTGACCGTATGTTAAGTTACGGTGACGGTTTTGAAAAATAAACATGACTGTATGTCATGCTACGGTGACTGTTTTAAAAAATAAGCGTCACCTTATAACATGCTAGAGTGATGATTTTGATAAATAAATGTTACTGTGTGACATGCTATCTTGACGATTTTGAAAAACAAACGTCATTGTATGTCGTTATATTATAACGATTTTGAAAAATACACATCACCATATGTCATGCTACGGTGACCGTTTTGAATAATTAACGTCCCTGTATTCATACTATAATGATGGTTTTGAAAAATAAACGTCGCCGTATGTCATGTTATAGTGACGATTCTGAAAAATAAACGTCACCATATATTATGCTACAGTGACGATTTTAACAAATAAAAATCACCACATGTCATTCTACGATGATGATTTTGAAAAATAAATGTCACCGTATGTCTTGATACGGTGATAGTTTTAACAAATAAATGTCACCATATGAACTTCTACAGTGACGGTTTTGGAAAATAAACGTCACCATGTCATGAAAAGTTGACAATTTTAAAAATAAAAACGTCACCATATGTCATGCTATAGTGACATTTTTGATAAATAAACGTCACCGTATGTCATGCTACAATGACAGTTTTGATAAATAAATGTCACTGCATATCATGCTTAAGTGACAGCTTTAACTAATAAACGTCGTTGTATATTATTCTACGGTGACGTTTTTGAAAAATAAACGCCACCGTATGTTATGTTACAGTGATGATCTTGAATAATAAACGTCACCGTATGTCATATTATAGTGACGATTTTGAATAATAAAGGTCACCATATGTTATGCTATGGTGATGGTTTTGAAAATTAAACGTCACTGTTTGTCATGCTACCGTGACAATTTTAACAAATAAAGGTCACTGTATGTCATCCTACAGTGACGATTTTGACTTATAAATGTCACTTTATGTCATGTTATGGTGACGGTTTTGACAAAGAAATGTCACTATATATCATGCTATTATGACGGTTTTGAAAATATAACGTCACTATATGGCATGCTACGGTGACGATTTGAGGAAAAACATTAATTTTTTTATAGACCTAAAGTGACGGTTTTAAGTTATTGTAACGTTTTTTTATGTGATTTCGTAACGTTTTTTAAACGTAACCAAAAGTGTATCAAAAGTGACGGCAAGTAAGGTGACGATTTTTATGTCCACGAAAACCGTTACCGTATACCTATGGTGACGGTTTTTAACCGTCACTAAAGACCTTTTTTGTACTAGTGGGGACTAGTCTCAGTGAGGGATTAGCGAGGGCCTAGTATCAGCGACGAATTAGCGAGGGAAACTACTAGCGACAGATTAACGAGGGTTCCTATTAGCGACGGATTTGCGACAAACCCACTA
Organism: Arctium lappa; assembly: GCA_023525745.1. Taxonomy (NCBI): domain Eukaryota; kingdom Viridiplantae; phylum Streptophyta; class Magnoliopsida; order Asterales; family Asteraceae; genus Arctium; species Arctium lappa. The sequence continues at coordinate 8,490,015 of CM042048.1, forward strand.
ACTTTAGCGACGACAATCAGTCACTAATCCTTCACTAATACTTTTAGTAATTTATAAAAAAATTAATTTTTTTCAAAAAATAATTAAATTTTTTATTCACATATATATATATATATATATATATATATATATATATATATTATGTATATTACATTTACTCTCGTTAAACCACTATATAATAGTCGTGAACAAGTAATATGCAATGGGATGCAAAACTTAATTGTAAACCAGTAATTAAAAATCAAAACAATTATTCTTAATTTAAAAACCACAATCTAATACGTACATGAATCCAATAGAACCATACAAGAAAAGAAGTGTAAAACTACAATGATATATTTTTCCTTCATCAATTGATCTCCTAATTCTTCTGTTGTTGTAAAACATCGGTACTGCACAGCGGCCATAACATAAAGTGCCCATATGGTGTGCTCATACACTCTTGTTAGTTTCTGCATCAAACAAGTAACATGTCGATCACCCTTTTCAACTATCTTTTGCAATGAAGAAGTTATCGGGTAAGCATTAAGTAAACAACCCCTAAACCTACATTTTACCCTCTATACAAATGCAATTAAAAAAGTAAAAATAAAATGAGTGGTGGATAGAGGGGTTGCAAGAGGTTGCACCATGTAAATGAGTTGCATTTGAACACCCCTCTATTTATATATGCATAATTAATATCTCAATGTAAACATGAACCATTTGTACCTTGGCTCAAATTCGTGAACTTCATAGCTCACCCCCAAATACATCTGTCCATTGCATTTTCCTTCTTTTTTTATCACCAACAGAAGCAACAACACTTGTTGGTCTCTTCAAGCTGCTTTGTAAAGAACCTACATTTCTGCTATTAAGATCAGAGGCACACATTTTGATGACCTTATCTGAATCAGAAAAACATTTAAGATCATGCAACTGCTGCTTGGTAGGGCCACTTTTACCGGTTCGTTATGACCGGTTCAACCGGTTTTTTAATAGAACTGGCCGGTTCAACCCGAGTCATAAAATGACATCAACCCGTTCGTAATTGACCCGGTCTCTTCATCGGTTCCCGGTTCAACCGGTCGGGTCGACCCGGTTTTTAAAACATTGCTTTTAGGTGAGATGGGCTCTAGAGTCCAGCTCGGCAACACGACCAAAGCAAATGTAGCCGCGCACAACCACTAACATCAGTTCTACACTCATGAGCACAATATATGGACTTCTATATACCAATTTGAAACTCACAACCTGATGAAAGTCAATCAAAAAAGTCAACAAACCTCATGCATAAATTTAAGCTTCAGCCAAATTTGAATTTATGAAGTCTAAGTGTATCCAAATATAAGATTTGAATCTATATTCTGGAAACAGAATGACTAGCCAACATCAAAAACAGATTAACCATGCATTTGATCTTCAAACCGATGATTATATTGTCAACAAAAATTTCATAATTAGTGTAGAAAACCTCAAGAGAATAGAGTTGAAATTATATCCAATCAAATACAGTGAAGAAAATATCTAGAGAAAAGAGTAAAAATTAATTACTAAAGATTCAATGGAATTACGATCAAGAACACAGAATCAGATTTGATAACACTAATTAACAACAACAAAAAAAACTAATTTCAATCACATACGTTGGGTCAATTGAAAAGCATCCCAAATGATCAAGAGACGAAGACCCTCCTCCCAGCCGTCCCCCCTCGTCTATTTCTCAAAAATCTCACCCTGGCCATCGACTTCATCGTTGTTATCTTGAAGAGCGTCATAAAATATTCCATCAGCTTCTTCCGCCTCATACAGCCAATGATACTTAAGAATATCAAAACAAAATTGCTAACAAAATATATAAATCAAAATCAGTTAGAGTCATTGCCATGTTTGAGAACAACAACAGATGGTCGATCTTTGTTTGGGCGGAGACATGGGATGCGAGGGGAGGAGAAACTCTCCGGTTAGATGGAGAGGCGAGAGAGGCAACTATTTAGGGCTTCGTTAAGGTTTTATCTCAAAATTTCGGGAGATAACAAGGGAATTTTGGGGGGAAATTTTGGGGAGAAAATAACAAGTGGGGAAATTTGGAGGAAATAATAAGGGGGAATCAAAATATGTATATATCTAACTAGATATATGTTGTAACACCCATTTTTTTTTCAAAGTGTTACTTTAACTAAAACAATTCCTCCGAAAATACTCCAAAATTTCGGCTAAATTAAAACTTTAAACCATTTACAGCGGAAGACTTTAACAATAAATATGTAACTTAAATGCTAACTCGTCCCATACCAATTTGCGTTACAAATTTATCTGCCATAGATGCCGCAACATAAATATTGAACTTAAATAAGCTAGGCAAGTCTCTATGTATGCCATTTTCCCTCGTCCAACCTGAAACCTTCAATCCCTGAGATGCATACTATAGTCAGCTTATAAAGCTCAGTGAGTTCATGGTTTGCGTGGATTAAATCATATCTTGTCACACATATCAAACATGCAAGCTTCACATAAAATAATATGCATTTTCTGAAAACATGCAGCGCTGAAAGAAAAGAGATCTCATCAAAAGAAACGAAACCTCATGACTGTCTCCTCGAGTAAGGACTGATAAGTTGCAAGCATTCCCTGGGTGTGTACGACCCACCTATAGCCAATAACCCATTACGGGGTCATGCTTCCATGTCACAGGCATTCCCTGGTGTGTACCGCTCACACAGAGCCAGTCACCCATTTCGGGGTCGTGCCTCCCCTTAAGTGTGACAAACCAAACCAATATCTCATATTCCAAACCATGCACCATTTGTAACATATAAACCAACTAAAAATCCAAGCATGCTAAGTACGTTTAAAAACCGGAAAACAATTAGCATGCGTGCTCCACAAAACTCCACATACATGTAAACATATACCGATAACATGTATTTAAATCATTATCATGCATAATATTCACCACCACAAAATCATATAATGCTCGAAAATAAGTTTGTACATATGTATGCATCCTAGTGTAAGTGTTAAGACACAGTCTCATTGGATTCAGGATCATCCAATCTGAAGATCGCAATCTGAAGCTAAAGCCGAAACGTCGACTCTCGATATTAAAGTCTATGTCGTTTGTAATGAATGTCAATGTAATTGTTTTTAGTTTACTTAGATTTAAATATCTAAGTTATAGTATTGTAATAGTTTAGTTTATTACATATTAGTTATTAGTTAGTTTCTAGTCTAGTTTATATTAGAAATAATATGTAGATCTAATATCTAGATATTATCTTAGGAAGTGTGTTAGACACACTAGTTAGATTAGATATTGTGTTTTCTCTACCAACTCTCCAAAAAGATTAGATCATAATTCACACATACAAACACACACTTAAAGGTGTAAAAGAGAGAATACACAGAGAACACAAATAGCTTGAATCAATCAACCTTGTAACCATTCGTTATAATCAATACAGGTTGGTAATCTTATTGTGTTGTTAATCTAAGAACTTGATATAGTATTGTTGGACCCACAATTGGTATCAGAGCCTGATTAAGATCAAAATCAAGTTTTTCAGAAAACGACTCTATGTTCTTCAAGAAAAATCGTTTTCAAGATTTAAAGTGTTTTAGGTGTTAAAATCGATCAGGTTGTGATCGATTAGCATGCTAGATCGAGTTGTTGTTGTTTGATTTCACTATAAATCTTTTATCGAGTTCCATTTTGTGATTTTAGTGAGAAAACCGTCGAGAACAAAAAGTCACTGTGCTATCAAATTTTTCTTCAAAAAGTGTGTTTTATCGAGATCGAGTGATAGCATTCAGTTCTAGAAGTGTTTCTAGACATAAGGGTAGAGTTTGGTATTGCTAAATCGTTTCGGGAACAGCTTTTAGACATTTTTTGAAGTTCAGGACGAACTAGCGCAAAGCAGAAGACGAACAAACGCAAAGTCCAACTTTGCGCTTCCCAAGTGAAACGCAAAGTTCACTTTGCGCTCCTCAAGTGAAACGCAAAGCTCAAACTTTGCGCGTCTAAAGCCAAACGCAAACTTCACTTTGCGCTCCTCAAGTGAAACGCAAAGCTCAAACTTTGCGCGTCTAAAGCCAAACGCAAACTTCATTTTGCGCTTCCCAAGTGAACGCAAAGCTCAACTTTGTGCATCTCAAGCAATCCGTAAACCTCAGTTAAAGACGTGTTCATCTCTTCAAAAGATCGTCTACTTTTCCCCTTCCACTTGAAACGCAAAGCTCAACTTTGCGCCTCCCTTGTGAAACGCAAACTCCATCTTGCGAACGCAAACCTCTTTGCTCCAAACCAGACTTAGAATTTTTCATCAGAATGACATCCAGAGAAGCCCTTGCAATAGGAACTGACACCAAGCCACCAGTTCTTTTTAAAGGAGAATACGAACAGTGGAAAGATAGGTTCCTAAACTTTGTTGACAGACATGAGTTGGGTGATTTCATCAGGAAATCTATAGAAGAAGAGGTTATGAAACCAGTCATGACGACTCGTTTGGTTGGAAATGTGCCGACTGAAGTTGAACTTAAGTTTCATGATCTAGGAGATGATAACCTCAGTAGAGCCAAAGGTGACAGATTAGCTAAGTCATACATTTTACAAGGAATTCCAAACGAAATATATGTAAAGATTGACAGCTACAAGGCCTCCGACAAAGAAATGTGGGATCAGCTTGAAAATATGATGCTGGGTTCGAAGGTTGGGAATCAGCTGAAAATCTCCAACTGCCTAAATAATTATGAAGAATTTAGAGGAAGGGTGGGAGAAACTTTAGAAGAAACCTATGACAGGTTTGTGACTTTGCTGAACGAACTTAGCAAGAACAAAGTCCACAAATCTCAAATTGAGCTGAACGTCAAATTCCTAAGTATTCTTCAACCGGAATGGAAAAGATTTGCTAGGCAAATGAAGCAGATCAAAGATTTGAATGAGATTCCACTTCACGAGGTGTATGAAACCCTCCAACAAAATGAAGAAGAGGTGGATGAAATTCTAGAAGAGAAAAGACAGTTGAAGACACAGCTGCACTTGTTGTCAGGAGGAAGAAGAACAAGAGAATTGTGTATGAATCGGGAGAAGATGAAGGTTATGCAAACTCTGACATGGAGGAAAATGAACAACTGAAGCAAGCAATGATACTGCTATCAAATGCTATTCAGAAAAAGTTCTACACAAAGCCAAGTTCAAACAGTCAGAGATATTCTTCTGGTCCGAACAACTACGCTCATAAATAAAGGGTTGAAGGAAGTAGGTATGAAGGAAAGAGATTTGAAGGGAAGAGAACAGAAGAGAGGAAACCTGAAGATAGAAGGTATCAGGCTGAAGGAAAGAGGATAGAGGAGAGGAAAACGGAAGAAAGAAAGTTCAAAGCTGAAGGATCCAGTCAGACAGAACCACCAACGTGCTACAACTGTGGCAAAACAGGTCACTATGCCAGAGACTGCCGAAGGCCAAAAGTCAGAAACTCCGATTATTACAAGAACAAGATGCTTCTTGCAAAGCAACAGGAGGTCGGCAAAGCACTGATGGCTGAGGATGAATACTGGCTTGATCACTCAGATGATGAAGAAGAGGATGAAGAAAAAGATGAAGCCGTCAACATGTGCTTGATGGGCAAGATAGAATCAGATGTTGAAGTTGATTCAGATAATGAAGAAGAGGAGGTATGTAATTTATCAGATTCAGATTTCATGAATAAAATGCATGCCATGAGTTTAAAACAGAAAGAGTTAGAATCTAATTTTGAGCAAGAAATGGTGTCATAACTGACAAAAACCAATTGATACATAAACTTAGCAATGAAATTGCTGAGAAGAAAGTATTAATTGAAATTTTACATAAAGATAATGACACCAACGCTAAGGAAAAGACAATAATTCTAAAAGAGAATTCTGAACTCAAGTCTCAACTGCTAAAAGGTGGGATTGATTTATATGAGCTTACCAACTTGCATGCTTCTTGTATCAAAGATAACTTTTATTTACTTGGAAAATTAAAAAGTTTGGAAGAGAAGTTATATAAAATGGGTCAAACTGAACAGACTATTCATCTGAACAAACCCAAAGATGAAATAGAGAGATGAGGAATCGGTTATAAGAATCCTCACAGTCTACAAAAAGGGATGTCTGAAGTGCCAGGACTTTATGATCATCTTTCTATGCAATTAGCTCGGAGAATCCCTGAATTTAAAACTTTCTGGACTAAACTATCGGAAGAAGATGAAGCCAACGAAACTGAAAAACGTTTGAAATCATCTAAAGTTCATCTTCCATTTTATTATGCGAAGATGAATAATAGTTATAATGAAAATCCAATATATCAAAAGAAGAAATCTCTTTCAAATGATTTCTTTCAAAGTTATTCTGAAAAGGAAATGGAGGCGAAGCCTATTCTAGGTAAACTATATGTCCCTCCTCTCGTTTTAGAAAGTAAAATTTCTGAACTCGAGAATTCTTTATCAGATGAAAGACTTTTGATGAATATTGAGCAAAAAGTTTTTTCAACTGTGTTTTCAAATTCTGTTATTTCTAAAGCTTCAAACTCTGAGGACATGTCTGGTCTAGCAAATACAGAGCTTGATTTTCTGAACTCTAACGGTGGTTTAGATGATTGTTCTGAACAATTTGATTTTAATGCAAAACTTCCTAACCATTCATATTTTGTTAAGAAATCTTTGAACAAAACCAGTATGCCTGTAAACAGTGCAAAATCAACGAAAGTTGATAACTCAGTCTCTGTGAAAGCTAAACATGCTAAAGGTAAGAAAATATCTCAGCATTCACAGAAACCGAACACTACTGGTAATTCTAAGAAGAAGCAATCGCTTGTTGCTCAAAGGTCTAACTCACCAGTTTCACATGTTTCAGATCTGAGCAAGCAAAGGCAAGAAGTAAATTCTCAATGGCAACCCAAACAGAAGCTTGACAAGACCGTTTTATCGTTTAATAGTGTTAATTGTAATAAGACTTCGCTTAGTAAAGATGTCCTAATTGCTGATATTGCTGTTTTGAACTCAAAACTTGTTGTTTCTTGTAAACAATATACAATGAAGCAATTATTTTAGTTATCTTTATCTGCTAGAAAGTCTTCAATTTATGATAAACATGTTTCTATCTCTTGTCAAGATTCTGAAGATTGGTTTGGCAATTACCATGTGCTTTCATCTCATACTAATTCTTCCAAAGCATTTCAAAAGAAAAGAGGACCCAATTTGAAATGGGTACCAAAATCTTGTGCTAACACAGAAGGACCCAAATTCCAGTGGGTACCTAAGGCTAAATCTGTGTTGCAGGCACACAAAACTTAAAGAGAAATCGACTTCTGATTATGTACAGATCAAGACTCGTTCTTCAATGTCAAAATAGGTTTTTGGATAATGCAGTTCAAAACCCTAACATCAAAGTCAAAATAGGCTTTTGAACAAATCAGTTCAAAACCCGCACTTCGATAATCAAAGTGAATATTCCAATGTTGTCGTATAAATATCTAAATTTGTAATTTCTCTTATGCAGACTAGTCATACATGGTTCTTGGATAGCGGATGTTCCAAGCACACATGACAGGGCAAAAAGAGATACTGTCCAATTTTAAAGACAAATATTGCGGAACAGTCAGATTCGGCAACGACCAGTTTTCTTCAATCATGGGATATGGTGATGTACAACATGACAATGTCATGATCAAGAAGGTGAGCTATGTAGAAGGCTTACGACACAACTTGTTTAGTATAGGCCAGTTCTGTGACAAAGACTAAGAGGTCAACTTCAAAGCCAATAGATGTTCAGTTCGCAATGAAGAAGGCGAAGAACTCTTAGTCGGTACTCGAGAATCAGACCTCTACACAATCAATTTATCAAATGTCCAGACTGACAAGCAAGTTTGTCTACTGACAAAAGTCTCTATGTAACAAAGTTGGTTATGGCATCGAAGGCTCTCTCACCTCAACTTCAGGTACATCAACAATCTGGTCAGTGGAAAGCTCGTCAAAGGACTTCCAGAGCTCAAATATGAAAGAGAACATCTTTGTGCAGCTTGTGAAAAGGGCAAGATGAAGAGGGCACCTCATAAACCAAAGCCTGAACCAAGTACAAGCGCTCCGTTAGAGTTATTGCATATGGATCTATGCGGTCCGATGCAAACTCAGAGTCTAGGTGGAAAGAAGTACATACTCGTGATCGTGGACGATTACTCACGATACACATGGGTCAAGTTTCTATGTTCAAAGGATGAGACACCTGATATTCTCATCACATTCCTAAAGACGACCCAGGTGAATCTGCAGAAATCGGTCAAGTTTCTACGAACAGACAACGGCACAGAGTTTAAGAACAATAAAGTTGAAGAATATCTCGAATCTGTCGGGATTTCACATCAATACTCTGATGCTCGTACGCCTCAACAAAATGGAGTAGTCGAAAGAAGAAATCGAACGCTAGTCGAGGCTTCTCGTACTATGATAAGTCAATCAGACTTACCTCTATTTTTGTGGGCAGAAGTTGTATCGACCGCGTGCTACACACAAAATCTCTCCATGGTATATCGAAGATTCAAGAAGACTCCTTATGCGTTAATCAACAACCAAACACCGACAATCAAATACTTCCATATATTTGGGTGTAAGTGTTTCGTTCTAAACGATAGGGAGAGTCTAAATAAGTTCAGTGCTAAGGCAGACGAAGGCATCTTCATTGGCTATTCCTCGTCATCAACTGCATTCCGTGTTTATCTGAAGAAGTCAAAGACGGTGATTGAAAGCATCAACGTCTCATTTGATGAAGAGATGGCTTCCGAACAACACAGTTCAGAACCCGTTATAACAGGAATACTAGCTTCTGGGCAACTCATTCCAGAACATGTGTCTCAACAGAATAAATCAGATGAAGCATCAACTTCTACTAACCATATATTTGATTTATATTTATTATTTGAATTGTTTTATGATGAATTTCTTGGATCTAATGTAAAGAAATCTGTTGTGGATGAAAGGATGGAAGACTTCACGACTACTCATCCAACCAGTTCAGATGTTCCTATTGAATCCAACGCCCCAATTCAACAAAATATTACAATTCAAATGCCGACTCCAACAGTTGAAGAAGTGACAAATGATAAAGAGACAGAAGTAGCTGAAACAGTAGGAGATACTATTCAAATCAATCTACAGCCAGATCAAGTTGTACCTGCTGAGCCTTCTGAACCTTCCCCTTCAACTGAAATCATTATTCCTCTTGACAAACAGAAGAAGGTACAAGTGGATTTGTAGATGATACAACCTACATACAATCATCAAATCCACTGCCTCATGAACATAAATGGACCAAAGAGCACCCGCTAAGCCAGATTATTGGCGATCCATCAAAACCGGTGCAAACTAGGTCAGCATCAATGAACATGTGCATGCATGACCCCTTTCTGAGCAAGTTCGAGCCAACACGTATATCAGAGGCACTTGCTGATCTAGAATGAGTGATCTCAATGCAAGAAGAGCTGAATCAGTTCGATGCTCTTCAAGTCTGGAGACTCGTACCAAAGCCTAAAGGTAAAACCATTATAGGTACGAAATGGGTTTTCAAGATAAAGAAAGACGAAGATGGTACCGTTATCCGAAACAAGGCAAGACTAGTTGCCAAAGGATACAAACAAGAGGAATGAATCGACTATGACGAAACATATGCTCCTGTGGCACGATTAGAGGCAATCAGAATGTTTCTAGCCTACGCATCCCACAAGAACTTCACGGTCTTTCAAATGGACGTAAAGACAGCATTCCTGAATGGAATTCTGAAGGAGGAAGTCTACGCCTCTCAGCCAGAAGGTTTTTGTTAGGACACAGTCTCGTTGGATTCAAGATCATACAAAACGAAGATCGCAATCTGAAGTTAATGCTGAAAGTTACTCTCAACAATAGTCTAGGGTCTATTCTGTAATAAAGTCAAAGTTGTTTTATTATTTAGATATTATGTTTTAGATATTATTTGTTATTATATTAGTTTAATTATAATATCTAGATATTATAGATATCTAGATATTATAGATATCTAGATATTATGTTTAATATTAGATTAGTTATATATCTCTCTCTCTCTTAGAACATCACAATTCGATCAGACAACACACACAACACATATTGGCAAGGTGAAATAGAGAGAAAACAAACAGAGAGCTTAACTCAAGAACTCAACCGTGTAATCCGCGTTTGTAATCCAAACAGGTTGGTTTATCATCTATTGTTTGTTGTTTTGATTATCTGGTAACGATCACGGACTCACAATTGGACTCACAATTGGTCAATATTAATTTGAGGGGGAGCTCATAAGATTTCTGCACTTACGTTTTATGACAATTTTTTGTAATGCAAGATTTTAGGGGGAGCTCTTCACGTCAAAGGAGTTCGGATATGACTTCTGATCAATTCAGATCAGAACTCGTACTTTAAAAAGTTTTACTGCTTTTTGTCTTTTCAATTTAAGTGAATAAATTTGCTTTGACTTTGACTTAAGACTTTTGCAGAAGTTTGAGAGAAGCTTAAAAGATCATATCTTTATGACTTTAAGCTTAGCTTCATGAGATGTAAGATCATACGTTCAGGTATTATCCTTTATCTTAATCTCATATATGGTTGAAAGAAGGACAACTTTCAATCATAGAAAACATTGTTTTTAACGTTCAAACCACTTCCCAATTTTTTTTTCTCTTCAACATATTTTATATTATGGAAGTGTGATTTTAAATGTTTTCAAAATCAATTTTGTGCTTTAACTGAAAATAGATACATTAAGGCCCAATGAAACCCTTTAAAGCCCAATAGATCAATTAAGGCTAAATGAAACCCTTAAAGCCCAATAGAACCCTTTAAAGTCCGATAGATTCATTAAGGCCCAATGAAACCCTTTAAAGCCCAGTAGAATTAACTAAATGCCAATAGAACCCTGTAAAGCCCGATAGATCCATTAAGGCCCAGTGAAACCTTTTAAAGCCCAATAGAACCCTTTAAACCCTGATAGATCTATTAAGGCCTAATAAACCCTTTAAAGCTCAATCGAACCCCTTAAAGATCGATAGATTCATTAAGGACCAATGAAACCCTTTAAAGACCAATAGAACCCCTTAAAGCCCGATAGATCCATTAAGGCCCAATGAAACCTTTTAAAGCCCAATAGAACCCTTTAAACCCTGATAGATCCATTAAGGCCTAATAAACCCTTTAAAGCTCAATCGAACCCCTTAAAGCCCGATAGATTCATTAAGGACGAATGAAACCCTTTAAAGACCAATAGAACCCCTTAAAGCCCGATAGATCCATTAAGCCCAATGAAACCTTTTAAAGCCCAATAGAACCTTTTAAACCCCGATAGATCCATTAAGGCCCAATGAAACCCTTTAAAACCAGTAGAACCCCTTAAAAGCTCGACGGATTAGTGAGAGATTGGTTTCGTGGTCAATCCCTCACTAATCCCTCACTAATTTGCGACGGATTAGCGAGGGATTGACTACAAACTCAATCCCTCACTAATCCCTCGCTAATTAGCGAGGGATTAGTCACGAATTGGTTTCATGGTCAATCCCTCGCTAATCCCTCACTAATTAGCGAGGGATTTTTTCCCTCGCTAATTTCCGTCGCTGATGCCCATTTTTCTAGTAGTGCCTCCTATTGAAAGGGCTTTTGCCTTCCATCTCGATAATCTTTTTTGGAACCTCTAGATGATAAGATTCCATGCTTCGACCCTTGATATGTTCTCTCCTAACGAAACTCCGAGGTACTTGCTTCGAAATCGCCCGACTTTACATTTTAACTCCTCGGCAGTCGTAACGACTGCATTCTCCATCACTCCCACTCTGAAAATTCCGCTTTTGGCCAGATTCAAACGAAGTCAGACATAAAATAAAAGCATCTCAAAATCCTCAAGATCTTCCTCCCTTCCTCCACGGACCAGTTGTTAATAAAGAAAGCGTCATTTGCATAAAATAAATGGGTAACGATAAAACTGTTAGAACCGATTTCCATACCTTTTATTAGATTTTTGTTTTAGGCCTCCGTCATAAATAAATGAATACCCTCCATGGCTATAATAAACAGAAATGGAGATAGCGGATCCCCTTGGCGAACTCTTCGAAGATGAAACTCAGACGTTAGAGACCCATTAACTAGCACCGGCAGAACATAGGCAAGTCGTCACCCATCTTCTCCATTTCCTCGAGAAACCCATAGCCTCAAGAATTTCGTCCAGAGATATCTCCAGTCCATCGTGTCATATGCATTCTCAAAATCATCTTTGAAGAGAAAAGCATGTTTACTATTCTTTTTAGCTCAATAGATGATCTCATTTGCAATCAGAGCACCATCAAGAACGTATTTGCCTTTAGAAAATACGGAATGGGATTCGTTGATAACCGAATTAATTACTCGACTAATTCTGTTTGCAAGGGTCTTGGCAATTATTTTGTATATGCACCCGATTAAGCTAATAGGCCGGTAATCTTTGCAACACAGAGGCCCGCACCTTTAGGGATGAGGTAGATGAAGGAAGAGTTACATCCGTTTGGGATCCAACCGGACGTAAAAAAAATCCAGTATCACAACTAAAAAAATCACTACTAACCGTGTTCCAAAAGGACTTCAAGAAACCAAAAGAGAATCCATCCGGCCCGGGGGATTTGTCGGTCGCCCATACGTTCTGCCTATCTCATATGTGTGGAACCAGGTCTCCACATTCCCATACTGCTGCCTTGATTTCGTTCAGCAACCGGTGTGTCAAGATGTTGAACTTCGTAAGTAGATAATCTTTTCAACTCATTCATATTAAATCTGCACTTTGCCGAAACTGAGATCCTATAATTCCTTTAAAAATGACCGAAATTCCTCCTTCACAGCCCCCGGTTCCTCCTTCCAACGGTCATTAACCAGATTTATTCCTTCTATAATTTATCGAATTGTGAAATATTTTAGATTTTCGTCTCCATCCACTGCCCATTTTAATTTTGCTCGTTGTGAAGATCGGCTCTCTCTTTATGCCTTATGTCATCGATACTTTTAGTCATCTCAAATCTTCTCGTGATGTCTTCCTAGGCAACAACTCCAACTTTTATTCGAACATCAATCCCATTCAACAGTTCAGAGGCTTTCTTTTTATCTTCTTCCATCGATTGTTTTTTTTTTGAAAACCACTAGTTTCTGATGTGAGACTTTAACACCTTCATTTTATTTTCCAGATCAATCATCTTGTTTGGCGCTTTCGTATAGGAACCCTCTCTTCAAACATTTTCCACCAACATCCTGAACTCATCCATGTTACACAACGAACTGAAAATTTTGAACGGAGTCGGACCAAAATTAAAAACGACTTCCTTCATAAGAATCGGGCAATGATCAGATTTTTCCTACGCAAGGATCGTATAACTCGAATTAGGCCATAAGTTGAATACCTTCCTCGAAACCAGAAAGCGATCTAATTTGCTGAGCTTAGTTCCATTAGAGTTCGACCATGTGAAATGCCTACCATTTGAGGTCAAGTCTACAAGATCCGAATTGATGATGAAATCATTAAAACATCAAGAAGCCACTTGGTAAAAAAGGAGCCAATTTTCTCATCAGGTGCATGGACCGGGTTGAAATCTCCCATGACTATTAGAATCCCTGATCAAGTCGTAATCAACTGCGAAAGAGTATTCCAAAACAACCTCTTCTTGGACACATCTTGAGGAGCATACACATTAATGAGGCAACATGGTTCAGATTTTGGATTCCATATGTAACACCCATAATTTCTCATTGAGAAGTGTTACGTAATCTAAATAATTCCTCTAAAATACTCCAAAATTTCAGCTAAAAATAAAACTTTAAACCTTTTACAACGGAAGACTTTAACAATAAATATGTAACTTAAATGCTAACTCGTCCGATACCGAGTGGCGTTACAATATTTATTCGTAATAAATGCCTGAACATAACTTAGATGACGCAAGTCTCTATGTGTGCTCTTTTCCTTTGTCCAACCTGAAACATTTCGTCCCTAAGATGCATACTATAGTCAGCTTATAAAGCTCAGTGAGTTCATGGTTTGTGTGGATGAAATCATATCTTGTCACACATATCAAACATGCAAGCTTCACATAAAATAATATGCATTTTCTTAAAACATGTACCACCAAAAGAAACAAGACCTCATGATGATTGTCTCCTCGAGTAAGGATTGATAAGTTGTAAGCATTCCCTGGGTGTGTACGACTCACCTATAGCCCATAACCCATTACGGGGTCATGTTGCCGTGTCACAGGCATTCCCTGGTGTGTACGACTCACACAGAGCCAGTAACCCATTTCGGGGTCGTGCCTCCCCTTAAGTGTGACAAACCAAACCGACATCTCATACTCCAAACCATGCACCATTTGTACAATATAAACCAACTGAAAATCCAAACATGCTAAATACGTTTAAAAACCGGAAAACAATTGGCATGCACACTCCATAAAACTCCACATACATGTAAACATATACCAATGACATTATTTAAATCGTTATCATGCCTAACATTCACCATAGAAATCATATAATGCTCAAAATAATTTGTACGTAGGTATGCATCCCAGTGTAAGTCTCATAAAAACTCACCTGATTACGTAGATCGACTACACTACTAGAAAAATGTGAAATACCGACGACAATTACCGACGGCAAAAAACAGTCGATATTTACCGACGGCAAACCGACGGCCTACCAACGGTATCTTTTTAATTTTATTTTTTATTTATTTTTAATAAGTCGTCGGAAAACCATCGGAAAAATTAGTGAAATACCGACGGCTTACCGACGGTTGTTTTTTTCATTTCATTTTATATTTATTTTTAATAAGTAAATACCGTCGGAAAACCGTCGGTAACTGGAACCGTCGGTAAGCTGTCGGTAGTTGCCGTCGGAAAACCGTTGCTGAATATTACCGACCAGATTTTTACCAACGATCATTCCCATCACAAAACCGTCGCTAAAGCCTTTTTCCGACGGTTTACCGACTGTTTCAGCCGTCGGTAATACGATTTATTTTAGTAGTGCTACCGATAGCTCCTGATGGAAGACCTACACATTTTATACCACAATATCTAATTAATGATTTAATTCTCCAAAAGTCAACTCATTGTCCAACCCATCCCGACCTAAAGTCAAACTCCAAATTTGAGTCTCCAAATCTATTATAAATAGCTTAATACGACCTCATTATTAAAATCCATATGGGTCAAACGAGTCAAAAGTCAACCCTTAGTCAACTCGATTAATCCCGACAAATTCTAGTTAAAGCTTAAGTGTATAACTTGATGACGTCCCAAAACGTCAAATTAACCCGTTTATAATTTTATAAACCTTCACTCCAAATTAAAGTGACCTGGTAAATATAAAATCAAAAGACGACACTTTAATCCCATCATTAAATTATTAAATGACCTTTAACCTAAATCTTCCTAAAGAGTAGTTTATATAAATTTTCAAAGTCAGAATTTAAAGAACTCGATAATAACTATATATACCCTTTTTCGACGCGTTAAATATCATTTTTAAATCATCTAAGTAAATAAATGATTTATTTTAACCATCCCTTTAAAAATCATTATTTAAAATATCAAATCCCAAGTCTATAAAAAAATTTGGAAATTTGATAAAGACAAATACACAAGACATTGTTTGAAATACCGGTTATTCAATTGTAGGGACATTTTGGTAATTTTGTAAAGATAAATAACCAAAATCTGGTCAAAATTACATTTTATGAATCCATGTAAGGTTGTCAAAATTTCTAGAAAAGGTTTTTCAAAACTCTAGGGAAAATTCCCTTGAGTTTAAACAACAAAAATAATTCATAGCTTAAGTGGGGAAAGCATGCTCCCTATAACCATTAAGTGTTAGGTTCAAGTTCTTTCCCAAATGTCTCTTTTCTTTTTCTTTTTATTATTATTATTTAATACAAAAAGGTGGAGATGGAAACAACCTACAACACACTACGTAGCCATTGCTGCGTTTTTCTTTCATCTTTTTTTTTTTCAGAAACTTTTTAGCTCAAACTTGATAGTTTCTTTCTTTTTTTCCTTCTTTCTTTTTCCACCAAAGATTTGGTAATATTTTTATCAACATTTTGACACAAACAACATAATATTTCATTAAGTAACGAGCACCATTTTCTCATTTAAAATTTATGTTTTTAGTTCTAACCCAACAACTTTGAACACCAAATCAATCCATAAAAAATGTACATCTAAGAAATGATGTTACCGAGATTCAATAGAGGAAAAAAAATAAAAAACAAAACTTCGTTAAGTTTCTTACCTCCATTTAAAGACACCATAATCAAGCTCCCAAGTTTTCTTCGATATCTCTTCCTCTAAAACCCCAATAAACTATCCCATTTTGAATGATTAAGTCTCTAAACTATTTTTTTTGAATGAAAAAACCATTAAACTTTCTAATTTTGAATGATTAAGTACCTTAACTATTTTTTTGAATGAAAAAACCATTAAACATTCTAATTTTGAATGATTAAGTCACTAAACATTTTTTTGAATAAATAAACCATCAAACTTCAAAAAATTGGTTACTTTTTTTTTAAATGTATTTGGAACTGACTATGAATGTTTTAAATTAAAAATAAATCTAAAATCATTTTACCGTTTTCAAACTCTACGCCATTAAAATCCCTCACAAACAATTGTATCTCTCTGTCTCGCCACTCCCCGTTGCTCGAAAGTTGTCCGTTCATCATATCGCCTAACACGTTGTTGTCCCGTCATCGATCTCTCTCTTTTTATTTTATTTCAAAAGAGGAAGAATCAAAAGATAAACGTTTACAGGTCGTTTTTTTTTGTTAAAATGATGTAAGTAACCAATTTTAAAAAGTTTCGATGATTTAATTTATTAAAAAAATGTTCAGAGACTTAACTATTCAAAATGGAAAAATTTAATGGTTTTCTCATTCGAAATGGAAAAGTTTAATGGTTTTTTCATTCAAAAATATAGTTCAGGGACTTAATCATTTAAAATGAGAAAGTTTAATAATTTTTTCATTCAAAAAATTAATTTAGAGACTTAATTATTCAAAATGAAATAGTTTATTGGATTTTTATGGACATTCCCCTAAAAAGAATGAGAAAAGTTGGTTCATAACTATGGAGGGGTTTTTATTTATAAAAAAGAATCTTGAATAAAAACAAAAAATATCAATCCATTGCGGTCCATGTCGTACACTAGATGATCTCCATAATCAAATTTTCTGATTTTGTGGCAACAGACCCCTTGAGTTTGGATAGTTGGCTATTCCCTCCTCCCTTGACTTTCTAGAAATTACATTTTACTCCCTATTGATATAACACTTTGTCATTTTCGATTCAAGTAAATATAACCTCCTTTGTTCACATCCACTTTCATTAAATGACATAGTTGACCATTTTCATTTATTTTCTTTTCATTTTTGGTCCAATAAAAAAAAAGTTCATTTCATTTTATTTTCCTTTTCCCCTAAATTTTCATATTTATTTATTACCCCATTTTGGGGTGTCACACCATATACCATACAACACCACATATCCATCTACACATAGGACTCTTTGTTTGGAGAAAAACTTTATGACCCAAATAGATATAATCCCCCTGCGTTTCCATTCGCATTTACCACGAAAAAATCAAAATCGGAGCCCCCCTCCATATAAATTTGATTTTATACAGAGCTAACGAGGCATCCTTGGTTTCTTGTAGGGCGAGAAATTTTACATTGTACAACCTGCATAAACTTGAGAGTTTTCTGAACTTTTGATTCGGGATCATCGATTTGATAAGAATTCACCTTATTATTCTTAACCGCGTTTCGGCTCAACCGATTGCTACATCTCTGGATATCAAAATCGTCAATCGACAAAATCTCGTCTCTTATCTTGCTCTCTGATTCTTCTTCCACCTTCTTTTTTCTCTTTTTTCCTCCATGCTTGAAATCGGCTCCATATATGGATTAGGGGACAGAGACGAGATCCTCACATGTTTTTTTTTCTTTTTCTCCTATTTGTTCAACCGCTCTAAGCCCAATGTATTTAATGTGCTTTAAATTTATAACCGCAAGCGTACGAGTTTGGTAGCATACTGGTCGATCACAGGACGAATATTTTTCCCAATCAATGCTCCTAACTATTTGCATGTTAGGATCATTGTCATTGATCAATTTGACCCAAATAAAACACCAAAATTTTGTTTTCATCAAAAACCAATCAAATTAACTAAATGTCTTGTTAAAAACCAATTAAATTAATTTCAACTTTCGTTAGAATCAAAATGGGTTAAAACCCAACATTCGTTTCAATAAATATTGGTCAATACCAAAACCTCGATCTTAAGAGACGATTACCCAATTAAATGATTACTAAATTAAGACCAAGAAATAATTCACTTATCGAGACTCCAACAAAATCAAAGATAATGGAAATAAACAAACTTGCAAGGCAATTACATTAGACACGATCTAATAGTAATTAACATTAACTAAAAACAAAGAAGAACAATGAACAATTAGATGGACATATGCAGAAATTTAAACTAAGTGCCGAAAATCAAACCTAACCTAATGTGTAGAAAATTAAAAGGGTGCAGAAAGTTAAAAGGTGCAAAGAGGAATTAAGTGTAGTAATTAAAATAGAGTAGAGAGAGTGGAAATGCATAAAAGTAGAGAGCAATGAAGTAAGGGATAAGAAAGTTGTAGAAAAATTGGAACTCAATACAAATTAACAAGAACAAATAGAGATTCAAGGAAGAAAAACTAAGAACGATTCATTAAGAAAATAATATTCGAACAAAACGGAAATATAATCAAATATGCTAGAGGGGATAGGAAAGATGATACTCAATAACGTTTGAAAACCGAATGTAATCGATCTTCAATGGCATAAGCTTCAAGATTAGGAGTCTTCTTCCCCAAGAATTGAAGGAATCGACCAAGAACCCCCAAAGATAGTGTATCATGCTCTCCTAAAAAAAAGACTTCCCCGGAAAAGACAACCTAAAAGAGGGTTTAAATAAGTAGGCCAAAAAAAGCCTACGAAAAAAAAGGTCCAATCAACTTTCACGGTCGTGAAGAATCCTTCACGCCCGTGAAAGTGCAGCAGAAAATTAAGAGTGTTTCAGGAGAAGTGCTTCACGACCGTGAAGAAATCTTCGCACTCAAGTTGTGGCAGATACTTTCAATCATGAATCAAATAGTTTTCTTCATGCCCGTGAAGCATGGGAAACAGCTATGTCCATCCGATTTCATCTCTTTTAATGGTTTATCCTCATCTCAATTATCTTCTTCTTTCTCTCGTTCTTGGTTTCATCTCCCACGTACACTTGACTATCCTCTTCTCTCTTCACCTTGAGCACGCCTTCACCCATCTCAATTAGTTTAGGATAATTATTTGTTAGTTTAAATTATTATTTATTAGCTTTATAGTTAGATTAGAATTCGTTTATATTTTGATAGCATTTAAATACTTTCATTGTTGGTTTAGAATTATGATTAGTTTTGAATTCACAGTTATCTCTTATTTTTAGTTTAACCTATAAATAGATTCATTGTTTTAATTAGTATTCAGAATTTCAGATTATTGATTAATAAATTAAGTTTTTTATAGTTTTATATCTAGTATTTATAAAAGTTCTCTCTTATTTTCGAGGTTTTACGCTAGTAGACTCGTTATCCTTCAAGGATTTAGACGTTTGTCGATCCTTCCGCACTTTCCTACTACATCACACAAAATCAACTCGATTAATCTTCGGTTCGATAAACATATAATGCATCACTATCTAAAGAAAGGTTTTTTTTACTCTCAAGGCCATGCCATTTTCCGTAAATTATTGTCCATGGAATCCCATTGAGGTCATGCAATTTAATAGGACTTCTAAAATCTTTTGATAGATTAACTAAGTTTGCACCCAACATGGTTCAAAATATAAAGATAAAAAACCAAGGCAAAGTTTGAAATGCTAAACTTCAAAAATGAAGTTCTTAAGTTTAACTTTAGAAGGCAGAAGCTTAAGTTTCATTTGGTTTGGTTTGCAGGATTGGATCGGATATTCAGGTATTTGGAATTGAATTTCATTCCAAACTCATGTTTGGTTTGAAAGGTTTCCAGCTGGATTTCGGAAACATAGGATTTGAAATCTCACAGAAATGGTCGATATTTTTACAGGATTTTGTAGAATTTGTATGTAGTAATGTTTTAGAATGTGTTGAAAATATTTGTGTTCTAACAATCAGTTAATAAAAGAGGTAATTTAATTGTTTTATACTTATTTATAATTTGTTTTGTAAATTATTTATAAAGAATGCAATTCAATTCCAACCAAACACACCAAAGATTCCAAATCCTTCTAAATTCAAATCTCTCCAATTCCAAATCCTTCCACGAAATTCAAATCCCTCAAAAATCATTTCATCAAACGCTAAGCTCCCTTAGTTTCTACTTCAGAAGGAAGGAAAATAACTTTTGACGTAAATACTTCACTTTAGAAGGCAATCCTTCAAAAGGCTAGTCAGCTTTTGAACTTAACTTGTACAAACCGTTCTTCATCTTATTCGTTAACAGTTACTTTGATAATTGTTTTTCTCTTCAAATTATTAGCTAACTGTCTAAATTAAATTAACTGGCCAATAACAACTTGTGAAAGTAGTTTTCGATATCATTATTGTCGGAAAAATTTAGTAAAACATGGGTTTTTACTAACTTTGGACACATTTAAATACATGTATATGTGTTGTATATATCTAACTCTTCGTGGGTTTGTATTCTCCTATATGAGAGCTTCGAAACAATATATTATGTGTCCAAAACGGAATATGTGTGAATGAGATATCGATGTTCAAAGTTGGTGTTTGGAATGAATTTGGTGGAAACCAAGTAGGTATGGGATTGTGTCCCACATAGGAAGGAGTAAAAATTTTGTGGTTTATAACCATGAATGTGGGAAAGACTTACAATCTCTTTGATTGGTTTTATTCCAACACCTACCCGCGCGCAGGGGGTGTGGATTGAGACTTTCGTAGGCTAAAATCGGTGAACTTGTGCATTGGCGCGACCTGCGGACACGAATGCAGCTCCGAAATCTTGTCCTCACGTAGCTTGGTTTTTGCAAAAAAAAAAATTGATTCAGTGCACAGGGCGGGTTATGCCGCGCTATGCACTGGAGCATAGACGAAAAAACAGTGCACCGGGCGGGTTAACTCGCACGGTAACCCCAAATCGAAAGTATTGAAAACAAATAATTATTGGATTAATCTTTTCAGTTTTTAAAGATTAATTCTTTAATTATTTTTTAATATCGTATTTATGATTACGGTTTCGTTTTTCAATATAAAAGGGAGGAGCTTCGCCACATTCTGATACACACCGATACGACACACACTTCTCTGAAATCTCACCCGCATACGTTTCTCTCTGAAGATTTTAAGGCAAGTGGTCATCTCTGGCAGTACTTCTTCTTACGCTGTTGTACCCTGGGAACAGACGGCGAACCTGTTTAAGGGATTCATGTTACACACGAGCCTCAACTTCTTTTAAATTCATCTTCGGTTTATTTGTTGATATTCTTTGTATTCTGTATTCGAATTATTACTAATCATTCGTTGATTTTATAGTTAATTACATTCGTTGTAATATTATATGTATTATTAAAATACATATAGAAAAACCAACATTCTTAAACAGATTTTATATCGTATTTATTTCGATTTGTTTCGAATCGAGTTTTGTCTCGATTTAAGGGTATATGTTTGTATAAACGGATTGATAATCGAGTTTGTTTCGATTTAATTCGTTTTATCTGAAAAAGAATTTCTATCGACTTTGATTCGATTTAATTCTTTTTATGTTTTGTGTAAACAGATTTTAAATCGTATTTGTCGATTTAAATAATTATTGTTTGTAAACAGTTTGTAAATTTGAGCTTGTTTCGATTTTTGTGGAGAAAGATTCTAAATCGATTTTGTATCGATTCTGTGGAAATAGAATCTAAATCGATTTTGTGGAAATAGAATCTAATCCGATTCTGTATCGATTTTATGGAAATAGAATTCAAATCAAGCTTGTTTCGGTTTGTGGAAAAAGATTACTAAAATCGAGTTTTTTTTCGATTTTGTGGAAAAAGGATTCTAAGTCGAGTTTGTCTCGATTTTGTTCCGATTTTGGAAAAAGATTACAGAAAACACAATAGTACATGTGTGTTTTTTGGCTCTCAATTTTCACCTAAAATCTAGAATGTGAATCTGGATTATCCCCGAGTAATTTTGTGTTATAGGCAAAGGCTGAAACAAGTACAAAATATTACTAACATATAGTGATTCTTCACGGTCCATGTTTTAGATCCAAGTTTTTCACATATACTCATTCCCTAAACCCATATCCGTATAATTCTAATCAAGGTTCTAAATGACGTGAGGCGTGGCGTGGCATCGAGGTCAAGCCTCAATCCTTACGAGTTATGGCGAGGCCATGGCGTTTTCCAAGGCGTGGCTTAAGGCGGCAAATCTGTATATAATTTATATGTATATTGTTGAAAATTTTAGTAAAAAATATGGGTTTTTACTAACTTTGGACACAATTAAATACATGTATATGTAGTGTATATATCTAACTCTTTGTGGGTTTGTGTTCTTCTATATGAGAGCTTCAAAACGATATATTATGTGTCCAAAACGGAATATATGTGAATGAGATATCGATGCTCAAAGTTGAGTGTTTGGGATGAAATTGGCAAAACCAAGTGGGTGTAGGATTGTGTCCCACATAGGAAGGAGGAACAAAATATTTGTGGTTTATAACCATGAATGTGGGAGGGACTTACAAGTCCTTTGTTTGGTTTTACTCCAACACCTACCCGCGCGCAGGGGGGTGCCTATTGAGACTTTCGTAGGGTAAAATTGGCGAACTCGTGCATGGGCGTGACCTGCGGACACGAATGCAGCTTCAACATCTTGTGCTCACGCAACTTGGTTTTTGCGAAAATTTTGTTTTGATCCAGTGCACCGGGAGGGTTATGCCGCGTGGCTACCCGCGTCGTGCACTGGGGTATGGACGAAAAACTGTGCACCAGGCGGGTTGTCCCGCGAACTTACCCGCACCATGTACTGTTGAGTGGCTTCTGTAACTCCCAAATCAGAATATTGAAAGAAATTATGTGGTTTAGTTATTGAATTAATTTTCAATTAATTCTTTAATTATTATTTAATTTTGTATTTATGTATTACGGTTTTGGTTTTCAATATAAAAAGGGAGGAGCCTCGCCACATTTGACACCCCGAACACAGATCAATACACACTTTCTCAAGTCTCTTCTGCATACGGTTATTCTCCGGTGTATTTTTCAGGCAAGTGATATATCCTACAGTACATACTGCTTACGTTGTTGTACCCTAGGTTACCGTTGGATCTTTAAAAGAAAGATGAAAGCTGATGGCAGTATTGACAAATACAAGGCGAGATTAGTGATCAAAGGATATAGACAAAAGGAAGGTCTAGACTACTTTGATACTTATTCGCCAGTGACAAGAATAACATCCATTAGATTGGTGTTAGCTATTGCAACTATTAGAAATCTGCAAATTCACCAAATGGATGTGAAAACTGCTTTTCTAAACAGAGATTTAGAAGAAGAAATCTATATGGAGCAGCCTGAGGGATTCGTTGCCCCGGGACAAGAGAACAAGGTTTGTAAACTTATTAAATCCTTGTATGGCTTAAAGCAAGCTCCAAAGCAATGGCATCAAAAGTTTGATTAAGCCATGGTAGAAAGCGGTTTTAAGATAAATGAGTGTGATAAGTGTGTTTATATGAAAGACACCACTCATGGATATGTCATCTTGTGTTTTTATGTTGATGATATGCTTATCATCGATAGTGATGACAAAATGATAAGGTCCACGAAGGATATGTTGAAATCTAAGTTGGACATGAAAGATTTGGGTTTAGCGGATGTGATTCTTGGGGATTAAGATCACTAGAACCCAAAATGGTTTAGTGTTAAATCAAACACACTACGTGGATAAGATTCTTGAGAAATTCAATGAATAAGATACTAGTATAGCTAGAACTCCAATTGACACCAGTCAACATCTATCTAAGAATTAATAGAGGGGAAGGTGTTGCACAAGTGGAATACTCAAGAATAATTGGCAGTCTGATGTATCTTATGAGTTGTACTAGACCTGACTTAACATATGTAGTGAGCAGGCTAAGTAGATATACTAGTAATCCCATTATAGAACACTGGAAGAGTATTACTAGATTGTTAAGATATCTGAGATACACACGTGATTATGGACTGCATTATTGAAAATATCCAATGGTGATCGTAGGATATATCGATGCAAATTGGATATCTGATATAAAGGATTCCAGATCGACAAGTGGATATGTGTTTACACTTGGAGGTGCAGCTATATCTTGGAAATCGTCCAAGCAAACTGTTATAGCCAGATCCACAATGGAATCTGAATTTATTGCCTTGGATAAATGTGGTGAAGAGGTAGAATGGTTACGTCAGTTCATGGAAGATATTCCCAAATGGCCTAAGCCGGTAATGGCCATATATATACATTGTGATAGCCAATTGGCGATTGGTAGAGCTCAAAGTACAATGCATAATGGGAAATCTAGACATATTAGACGTAGACATAATACGATTCGACAATTACTCTCTACTGGAGTTATCAAAATTGACTATGTGAAGTCAAATGATAACATTGCGGATCCGCTTACGAAAGGCCTAAGTAGAGATTTAGTTTATAAGTCGTGGAGAGGAATGGGACTAAAACCCTTGAATGAGTAATTCATACAAAGGAAACCTTACCCAGAAGACTGGAGATCCCAAGATCTGGGTTCAAAAGGACAACCTAGTTGTATGAGTAAGAGAGATTACTGTGGGGGAGTTAATAAACTTCCTAGTCCATTTCTGAAATTAGTGACAATGAGGTTAAGCGTAAGGCTTTTAATGATTATTGAAAATCACCTATGTGAGAGAGAAGTGGGGTCGCTTCGAAGGGAATTGTGGGGGATCAATTCCTATCAGCTCTCGCTGAACCAGGCTAGTGTTCATGACCATAACGAACACGACTATGAGGATATGACCTTGTTAGGAAGAGTTCTGTGTGAAATGTATTGTCGCCTACATAAATGGCAGTTCAGTTCAAGGACATCGAGTCTACTGACAGCTAGGAGGCTAAGTGGGTTTCACAAGGGAAGGTTCAAAGGATAATACCTACCTATCCTATGCAGTATTCGACCATTGGAAATTTTGTAGGGAATTTTTTGTATGCAAAGATCGATCTCCATTCATGTGGGGGATTGTTGGAAATTTTAGTAAAAAATATGGGTTTTTACTAACTTTGGACACAATTAAATACATGTATATGTAGTGTATATATCTAACTCTTCGTGGGTTTGTGTTCTCCTATATGAGAGCTTCGAAACGATATATTATGTGTCCAAAACGGAATATGTGTGAATGAGATATCGATGCTCAAAGTTGAGTGTTTGGGATGAAATTGGCAAAACCAAGTGGGTGTAGGATTGTGTCCCACATAGGAAGGAGGAACAAAATATTTGTGGTTTATAACCATGAATGTGGGAGGGACTTACAAGTCCTTTGTTTGGTTTTACTCCAACACCTATCCGCGCATAGGGGGTGCCGATTGAGACTTTCGTAGGCTAAAATCGGCGAACTCGTGCATGGGCGCGACCTGCGGCCATGAATGCAGCTCCGAAATCTTGTGCTCGCACAACTTGGTTTTTGCGAAAATTTTGTTTTGATCCAGTGCACCGGGCGGGTTATGTCGCGGGTTTACCCGCGTCGTGCACTGAGGTATGGACGAAAAACAGTGCACCAAGCGGGCTAACTCGCGTTGTGCACTGGATCGTGGCAAGGAAACAGTACACCGGGCGGGTTGTGTTGGGAACTGAAGATTTGTTCAAGTATGGTTAATGCTGCTAGTACATCATGATTAATTCTGCTAGTAGATTTAATACTGCTTGAAAAGTTAGTGCTGCTATTTCAATAGTTAGTACTGCTTGGAGGGTTAGTACTGCTAGTAGTTAGTACTGCTAACATCATTAATACTGCTGAGGTGTTTAATGCTGCTGAAGATGATTAATACTGCTCAAGAAGGTTAATGCTGCTTATGAGATGAAGACTCAAAATGGAAGGAAGACAACTGTATAGAAGACTTGCTAAAGTAAATGAGATAATTATGGACTGAAGATCAATTGTACTTTGATAATTATCTTGTAATATGTCTTGTATAAATAGTATAGAATAGTTTGACAGAAGATAATAATTCTGAATTTTTTGTTTTCATAGAGAGAATTAACCTCAAGGTTTAGAACCCTAGTTCTAGAGAAGTAGAATTCGTATTGGTGAGTCTGTTCATCAATATTGAGGTTTTGTTTGAAATCTTGTAACTTTAATCATTCAATAAAGTTTACAAGTTGTGATTTCTGATTCACTGTTACATTGATTGTTGAATATTAAAGTGTTATTCCGCAACTCCTTTAATATTGTTTCTGAGTTCATTATTCTTGTTAAGAATTAGATCCTGACAAGTGGTATCAGAGCAAGTATTCTCAGAAACCTTCATTCATCATGGAAAACACAGTTGAATCAAACAATACTCTTGTCTCAAAGGTTCCAATGCTCAGATCTAATGAGTTTGACATGTGGAAGATTAGGATCAAACAATACATTCTTCTCACAGATTACTCCATGTGGGACATCATTGAGAATGACCCATCTGATGAAGGAAAGATTGGTGCAGATGGAAAAAGAATCCCACCAAAGACGGATGCAGAAAGGAAGACAAGGCAGATAGAGATGAAAGCCTTGAGCACACTGCTCTTGGCTATTCCCAATGAGTATCAACACCAATTCTGCAATTGCACTGATGCACATATGCTTTGGAATGCTCTAGAGAAGAGATTCTCTGGTACAAAGTACCGAGAGAAATCAGAAGGCAATATTGAAGCAACTGTATGAAAACTTTATGTCAACTAAGAATGAGTCCATGACTCAAACTTTTGACAGGTTTAACAAGCTGATTGGTGAATTAGCTACTATGGGAGTACAGATTGATCAAGATGATGTAAACAGAAAGTTCTTAAGGTCCCTTGGAGATGAATGGACCATGTATACTGTTTCATTTAGACAGAATGAATAATTGGAAGAAAAGGAACTTGATGATCTGTACAATGATTTGAGAGTGTTTGAATCTGAGGTGGAAGCAAAAAAGAAGCCTATTGGATATGTTCATAATGTTGCACTCCTATCAGCATCAATTGATTCTACTGCTAACCCTGAATCAGTTAATGCTGTCAGTGGAGTAAATCAAGAAAAAGGCAATGAATCTGTTTTTGAAGCCTTTCTTTCCAGTCATGGTAAATCTTCTTTAATCAATGATGACTTGGAACAACTTCATCCTGATGATCTTGAAGAGATGGATATTAAATGGCAGATGGCCATGCTTTCTATGAGGGTGAAGAAGTTCATCAAAAGGACTGGGAGGAACAACTTCTCCCAAAGAAGAGAAGATGGTGCAGGCTTTGATAAGTCAAATGTGGAGTGTTATAAATTTCATCTGAAAGGACACTATCAATGATGACCAGAGAATGCAGAAGTGGAGTGTCTCACAATCACCAACAAAATCAGACTGGAAGCTTCAACCAGAACAGAAACTCTGCTCAAGCTCTTGTTTCTCAACAAGGAATGGGGTTTGACTGGAGTGATCAAGCAGAAGAGGCTATTCAAAATCAAGCTCTCATGGCAGAGGTATCTGATCTTTCAACTGAGGTACTTTCTAATCTTTGTTCTCAAAATTGCATAGATACTGTTAAAAGGTGCAGGGATCACAACCAGAATATGAGTGATGACCTTAAGAGATTAGAAAAAGATATAAAAGACTATGTGAAAATTGTTGAGAGGTTTGAGGAACAAATTAAAAGTTTCCAAGCCAATGAACTGCAACACACATATGATACAAATTACTGGAAGTGGGAGAAAAATGATCTAGAAATCCAACTGACAAAGTCTAAAGAGGAGAATGAAAAGTTGAGAGGAGAGTTAGCCAAAGTTAAGCTAGATGTGGAAAAGTTTTCCAATGATTCTAAAGCAATGGACTCTTTACTACAAACCTAGTTTCATTACAAACTGAGAAGAGGAATTGGGTACAATACCACACCACCACCATACAACAACAACTACATCCCTCCTACATTAGACTTACTAGAGACCAAGGATAGGAAGGACTTGAATGAGGGAGCCACTAGGATAGATCCCTTAGATGAAGTAGTTGTTGAGGACAAGACTGAGAAAGAGGCCAGTAAGAGTAAGGACAATACTTTGAGTGGTGAGATTCCCTTAGAGAATAACATTATCACCAATGAGGATTGTGGAAGGGCTTGGATCAAATCCAATGACATAGAGAAGACTGAGGGAAAGTCTAAAAAGGTCCATTACAAGCAGACTACAGTTGTGAATCCTGTTCCTTGCAAACAGTCTGTATGTAATAAGTCTGAGCCTCTAAAACATGATAAAAGGAGGGGCAATCAAAGGAATTGGAATAATCAGTGGGCTCAGAAACAAGGAGTTGATCTGAGTAGAATCATCAGACCAAAACCTTGTTTCATATGTGGCAAATTGAATCATCTTGCCAAGTACTGTTACTTTAATCCTATTAACCAAAGGATGAATTTTCAAAGAGCTATGCAAAAACCCTTTGGTTATAGGAAGGATGAAAGGAACCATGTGGCTAAGAAACCTGTTAAATCTAAAAGCCACATGAAGAAAAAGACTGTAAAAGAGAATGTCAAGATGTGGGTTCCTAAAAGCATGTTGATCCAAACTCTCTCAGTGATTTGATAACGACCCTCTCCTACTTAGTGAAAATTACGTTTTAGTATGTATTAGTGTTTCACCATCAGCGATCAGACTGAGTCTGTTCAGTTATCGCTGATAGTCTTTCTTATAAACATTTCTATGTATTAGTGTTTCACTATCAGTGATCGAACTGAGTCTGTTCAGTTATCACTGATAGTTCCTAAAGTAAACAACCAACGTAATCCCTGAAGACAAGTTTCGCGTCAACAGATGTTCATAGCTGAATCAAAGACGAAGCTGCTGAACAATGAGAAGTCTACTAGTGACCTGATGCGGATATCAGTGAAGCAAAGACAACTCTACCAATACGCGAAGGAACAGGAGAAAAAGCTTCAGCGATAGCTGAACCTCTTTATCTCTGAACTTAGAGATACTCAGCTATCAAACGATCACAAAGCTTATGCCTCAAGTTTCCTTTTGTCTATCCTTGCACAACCTAGTACGATGTGTCAGAACGGACAAGTTTCTGAAACCATTCGTACAACAACTCTGTCTACTACACTGTTCATGACCCGGCCGAAAGCATGTCTCCCAAAAGTCAGTTTATCAAAGCCAATCTGTGAACGCCACGTGTAAAGTATCCTGCCATGCATTTAATGCATAGGGTATAAATAGGAAGTTCACCCCTTCATCTAAATGTGTGCTTCATCCTTGAACTCAAGATAGAAACCCTTGTTTTCTATATCTCTAATCCCCATTCTCTGAACTTCTTGTGCAATTATCTTAGTGTTTCTTAAGTTTGTTTAGATTAAGTCTGTCTTGATCTTATTCCGCAACAAACTTGTAAATTGTATTTTGATTCTTCAATAAACAATTTATTAAACTTTAAATTCTGTGTTTGTATTCAACCCCCCCCCCCCTTCTACAAACTTGTTTAGCACCTTCGGGACCAACAAGTGGTATCAGAGCAGTTTGTTTAAATCTAATAAACAAGATCTTGCTGTATACTCTTCCTTGCTATTCTAAAATGGCATTAAACACAAACACAAACTACTATGATAATGGTTCACTTTCTAAACCTCCTCGATTTAGCAGAGATAACTTTTCTCTATGGAAAAATCGAATGATGCTATTTCTTGAAGGTGCGGATCCTACTATACCTGAATATATAGAAAACGGACCCTATGAACCTGTTAGAATTATAGCTGCGGTTCCCGCTACTGCCACCACTGAAGCTGTCCCTGAACGATATGTCGTTAAGGAAATAAGACAGTGGAGTGATGAAGATAAAAAGAAGGTAGGCATAGATGCAAGAGCAAAGACCATTATTTCAATGGCTCTGCCTGATGAAGTTTTCCATTCCATCATGCATCTGAAAACTTCTAAAGAAATGTGGGAAACCATATGTGTTCAATATGAGGGCACCACTGAAATCCAAGAGACTCGAAAGATTAACTTGGTAAGACAGTATGAAAGTTTCATCGCTGGTAAGAATGAATCTCTTTCTGATGTTCATCAACGATTTAACTGCCTAATAATTGATCTAAGAACTGTTGGTAGGACCTATTCTAATTCTGAGGTCCTAACAAAATTCTTGGAATGTCTTCCTGAAAGCTGGGACAGTTATTCAATATGTCTTAAGCTGACAAAAGACTTACATACTCTCTCCTTAAGCACTCTGTATGGAATATTGCTCAACTATGAGCAATCAAATCTTCTGAAGAAGAATCTTGTAAAAGATTCTAAAGACTCTAAAAGCACTCCTGTTGCTTTAATCTCTTCAGAGATAATTCCATCTCAGCGATCTACTCTCACTATCACTGAGTTAGATTCTGAATCTGAGGATCTATCAGACCCTGATCTTTCAGAGTTTGATGAGTCCTTAGCACTCTTGACAAACTCTTTTAAGAGATTTGCAAGAAAGAGTAACTTCCGAAGAAGTAAACCTCTCTCTATTTCTGAAAAGCCAAAATCAACTCCGGTTGATAAGGCTACTGCCACTTGCTATAACTGCGAAAAGATTGGACATTTTGCTAGTGAGTGCAGGTCGAAAAAGGTCTTCAAACCTTCTACCTCAAGAAGATCCAGTGATGACAAATACCTTAAGCTGAAGAACAAATATCAAAAGCTGAAAAGTCATCAGCGAAAAGGTAAAGGTCTCATCGCTGAAGAAAACGACTGGGCTGAATCAGAAGAATCATCTTCTGATGAAGAAGAAGTCGCTAATCTTTGCCTCATGGATGAGATTAAAGAAGAAGTGGAAGAACCATCTGAATCTTCTATGAGCTACATATCATCTCAGGTATCTATCTCTACAAATCCCTCTCTACCTGAAGCTGAGAGAAGTCGCGCTGTTGATGTACTGACGATTGACCTTTATAATGCCCTAAACGACAAAACTCAAGCTGAGAACAAAAATGTTCATTTAACTCAAGAGCTGGAGAAATGTCATGAAAAGATCAAAGAACTAAATCTTTTAGAAGAAAAGTTGAAAGATCAAGTCATTATAAATGAAATCATCAGTATTGAACGCGAACAAGCCATCGCTGCTTTAAAAACAGAAAAGGCTCATGTTGAAAAATGGTGCAAATCATCAACAAAAATCTCTGAGATAATAAATGCTCAAACCCCTGAAAGTGATAAAACTGGTCTTGGTTTTTGGACACCTCAGGATGAACCTAAGAAAGAGAGTTCCTCGCTTAAGTTTGGAACCTTTGTCACCTCCTTCTTTGACACTTCTTACAATCAACTCTATCCCTGTTCTTCTTCAAATCCCATCCCTGAGGAGAAATCCAAAGACACTAAGTCTACGGATAAAGGAAAGTCCATTCTCCTTCCTCAGAAGGCAACCAGGAAAGCAAAGCTGAAAGTTCCTTCTAAACCTTCAGCTAAGCAATCCTCTAGCTCTGTGATAGAAATCTTTGATCTCTGTCCTCCAAAGCTGAAGATTGACCTTAAACCTTCGAGATCTGAAGGAATGAAAATTCCTCCCAGATCTCAAGAGAAAAGTCTTCTTGGACCTGGCCCTGCTCATCTTAAACTTGCAAAACCTTCTACTTCTGGTCCTAAAACCATTTTTAAATACAGAAAGTGTTATCACTGTGGTTTTACTGATCATATTGCAAGTAAATGTCCAACCGCCACTAAAGCTGATAAAATAGCTAAAGTGAAGAAAAATGCTTCTAAAGCTGAGAAGGTCACCAAGGCTGAAAAATCAACCAAGGTGAAAAATACCACTAAGGTTAAGAAATTAACCAAAGTGAAGATTATCACTGAAGCTGAATCTTCGTCAGCTGAGAATACTACTGAACTTACATTATCCACTAACTCTGAAGGACCCATTGAAAAGTGGGTACCAAACAACGCTTAATCTTCCTTATGTGCAGGGATCAAAGGGCATCTGGTATCTTGATAGTGGATGTTCTCGTCATATGACTGGACAAAAAGACCTGCTCACTGAATACAAGGAAGAAAAAGGTCCCTCTGTGACCTTTGGTGGAAATGGTAAAGGATTTACCCGAGGGTTTGGTGTCCTCAGCAATGGGACAACTACCTTTCGAAGAGTCGCTTACGTAGATGGACTGAAGCATAATCTTCTAAGCATCAGTCAGCTATGTGATAAAGACTATGAAGTACGCTTTACTAAGAAAGCATGTTCAGTGTTAAATGAGAAAGGAAAACTTGCTCTCAGTAGTCATCGCAGAGAAAATGTCTATGTAATAGATATGGACTCTACTATCACTGAAAACTTATGTTTTCTATCTAAAGCCTCTTCTGATGTCAACTGGCTATGGCATAAAAGGCTCTCTCATCTAAACTTCAAAACCCTGAATTCTCTCTCATCAAAGGAACTGGTTTCTGGTCTTCCTCAGCACTCATATGCTAAAGAATCTCTCTGCTCAGCATGTGAAAAAGGAAAACAAACAAAAACAAGTTTCAAGTCGAAACAAGTTTCCTCAGTGACAAGTCCTCTTCAGCTCTTGCATATGGATCTATTTGGCCCTGTCAACATCCAATCAATAGCTGGAAAAAAATATACACTTGTCATTGTAGATGAATTTTCTCGCTACACCTGGGTTATCTTTCTTCGCTGTAAGAGTGATACTCCAGAAGAACTGATATCTTTTGTAAAAAAGATGGAAGTGCTGAACAATCTTACTGTTCGTTCAATAAGAAGTGATCATGGAACTGAATTCAAAAATAGTTCTCTGAACAATTTCTTTGAGAACAAGGGAATCTCTCACAACTTCTCTTCAGTAAGAACACCTCAGCAAAACGGAGTCGCTGAAAGAAGAAACAGAACGATCATAGAAGCTGCTAGATCAATGCTCAGCGATTCTCATCTCCCTACTCAATTTTGGGCTGAAGCTGTAAACACTGCATGTTTTACTCAAAACAATTCGCTGATAATAAAGCGATTTGGGAAGACAGCTTATGAACTTTTTGTTGGAAGGAAGCCTTCTATCAGTTTTCTTCATATCTTTGGTTGTCAGTGTTTTATCTTAAACAACAGATATCAACTTGGAAAGTTCGACCCAAAAGCTGATGATGGAATATTTCTAGGATATTCCTCCATCTCCAAAGCCTACAGAGTCTTCAACAAGAGAAGACAAACCGTAGAAGAAACAATTCACGTCACTTTTGATGAAACTCGCTCAGCGAACTCCAAACCAATCGCTGACAATGAAGAGTTAAATGCTTGGATGCTTTCTCACTACAGAGAAACTGAACCTTTCTTTTCTAACCATCAGCATTCAGATCCTCCAGTCGCTGATGATGATCCAAACATTATACATCCTACCGCTGAATCCAACTCATGGGTTTCAGCTGAACCTTTAAACACACTCCTACCATCAAATCTGCCTTCGTCTGAAAACCTCTCCAGTGAATCTACTCAACAGTTGATCGCTGATGAACCTCAATCGTCATCATCGATAAACATTCAAATTGTTGATCCCACCTCTGAGTTAAGCAATAATGCTCCTGCTCAGCGATGGACCAAAGATCACCCAATAGATCAAATTCTTGGTGATCCAGATGCAAGTATTCAGACACGACGAAGCTCAGGTAATATTTGTCTCTTTGTAAACTTTCTCTCTTTAATAGAACCAAAGAAGACTGATGATGCCCTCAGAGATCCAAACTGGGTCAGTGCTATGCAAGAAGAACTGACTGAGTTCTCTCGAAACAAAGTTTGGAATCTCATTCCTAGACCATCTGATAAAACTGTAATAGGCACCAAATGGGTGTTTAGAAACAAGTTAGATGAACATGGAACTGTAACCCGCAACAAGGCTCGACTTGTTGCTCAGGGATACAGACAAGAGGAAGGCATAGACTATGATGAAACCTTTGCCCCTGTGGCCAGGCTCGAAGCAATTCGACTATTCTTAGCTTATGCAGTCTATAAAGACTTCATCGTCTATCAAATGGACGTAAAATCAGCGTTTCTAAATGGAAAGCTGAATGAAGAAGTCTATGTAGAACAACCACCAGGGTTCTATGACCCTAAGCATCCAAATTATGTTTATAAATTGGATAAGGCTCTCTATGGTCTAAAACAAGCCCCTCGTGCTTGGTATGACACTCTCTCATCTTTTCTTATCTCTGAAAATTTTGAACGTGGCAAGATTGATAATACGTTATTTTTCAGAAAGATAAAAGGTCATATAATTCTTGTACAAATATATGTCGATGACATAATATTTGGTTCTACTAACCCATCTCTGTGTACTCGCTTCGCTGAAAGAATGAAGAAAGAATATAAAATGAGTATGATGGGTGAGCTGACATATTTTCTTGGTCTTCAGATTAAACAATCTGACAAAGGTACGTTTATCAACCAAGGTAAGTATGTTAAAGATATGCTGAAGAAGTTTGATCTTACTCAAGCTTCAGCGATGAAAACTCCTATGGCACCACCCCTGACACTTAACAAAGATCCTTCTGGAAAACCTGTTAATGTCACTGCCTATAGAGGAATGATAGGCTCTTTGTTGTATCTCACAGCAAGCCGACCTGACATCATGTACTCTACTTGTTTATGTGCACGCTATCAATCTGAACCCAAGGAATCCCATCTGATCGCTGTAAAGCGAATTTTCAGATATCTGAAAGGAACTCCTAACCTAGGTCTTTGGTATCCCAAAGACTCAGGGTTCGATCTAACTGGTTATTCTGATAGTGATTTTGCAGGATGTAAACTTGACAGAAAGAGTACCACTGGTGGATGTCAACTCTTGGGAGGAAAGCTGGTAAGTTGGACAAGCAAGAAGCAAAATTCTGTGTCCACTTCCACAGCTGAAGCTGAATACGTAGCCGCTGGAAGCTGTTGCTCTCAAATCTTATGGATGAGAAATCAACTATTAGATTATGACCTTCAGCTGTCAAAAATTCCTATCTATTGCGACAGCACTAGTGCTATCGCTATAGCAAATAATCCAGTGCTACATTCAAAGACAAAACACATAGAGATCAGATATCACTTTATCAGAGATCATGTGATGAATGGTGATATTGAACTTCACTTTATCCCTACTGACTTTCAGCTTGCTGATATATTCACCAAACCTCTTGATGAGACAAGGTTCAACTTTCTCATCAGTGAGCTTGGAATGCTGAATCTTGAAGAATAATTCTTCAGCATTCATGCATTGTGTCAGCAATCAAAAAGTTTCTTTTCATCATTCTCTGATAAGTATTCTGACTCTCAGGTATGATTTCTCAATCCCTACAACTGAATCTTCATTCAGTTATATAAAACTTAATCACTGAATTTTTATTCAAATGATTAAAAGCTTTTTGAAATTAAATTTATCACTGATATTTATATTCAGTGATCCTTTTAAAAGAAAATATATCCCTATCTTTTCATCAGGGATACTTTCAAAAAGAGAAAATTCTATCGCTGATTTTTCTTCAGTGATAATTTCAAAACGGAAAAATGAAACGTCTCTTTCCCATGACGTCATTTGAGCGGATAATCCACGACACGCCTTTTCTGACACGTTCGTCCGTTGCTCTTCTATCCAATCAACTTTGTGGAACGTGTCAATGTCATGATGATTTTTTTCCCGCTTCATTCCTTCTCTCTCCTCTATCTCTTTGTATAAAAGGAATTCTTCTCTCCTTTATACGGTTTACGCTTTCAAAACTTTCTAAGCAAGAAACTCTCTCTCAAGAACACTCAAGCAAGTAAACCCAGAATTTTGAATCTGCCAATCTTCGTCTTCGAAATAAACAGGTTTATTTCATGTTTATGTGCATTGTTTGTCTGCTTTCTATTTTTTAAAATCCTACTCGTTCTTGTTCTTCATGGATTTTATAATTTATCTTGTTTAAAACTAAAAATCATTCTTTCTGATTTTATTTTTTTAAAATAAAAACCTTTTGGTTTTTAAAGTGTTCTTCATTCTTTCTACCCAGAACACTATTTTTTTCTCTTCCTAAAAATAACTTGATATTCTTCCAGTTTCCCCTCATTTAGAGAAACTGGTAATCATATTATTTTTAAACCATAATCATTTCTTCTATTATGATTCTTTCCATAACAGAAATGGCACAATCTTCAATCGTTGCTTCCAAGAATGTGCGATTCGCTATCACTGAAGTTGAGATTACTAAATGTAATCACTTGGGAAGACTCGACTTCAAAGCTGACAAATACCCACATCTGGTGGAAGCTGCTGACTTTCTTAAACAATCATGCATAGCTTACGCGATCACTGTGGATCCTAAGCCTTCAAAGACTCTACTCCAGCAGTTCTGGTTCACTGCTGATGCCACTGAACTCACCAACAAAAAGGGTGAACGAGTCCCTGCTATCTCCTTCAGCACGGATTTGGGTCCAGGGAGCATGACCGCTCTTAGCCTCAGGAAATCCTTGAGATTTCCTGACAAACCAAAGAATGGGTTCGACGCACTCCCCACTGATGCTGAGCTGATCTCCTTTCTGGATGCAATGGGTTATTGTTGGGAAAACAAACCGAGATCGTCTATTCCCAACAAAAAGCTCACCAAGATTCTCAAAGCTCAGATGCCTTCACAACTGAACTTCATCTTCTCGCACATCATTCAGTGCATGAGCGGGAAGAGTGGTTCGCTGGATCAAGCCAGCAAAATACAACTGCAAATGGCCTACTCAGTAATCGCTGGTCAAAACTTTGACTACGCCACTGCCATCTTTGAAGACCTGAGGTCGAGATTAGAGAAGCCTGAACGAGATCCCAAGATCTCGTACGTACGTTTCATATGTACGTACATCAAGTTCCTCTATCCCAACACTTATCCCACCAAAGATGATGGCACTTTTGCCAGGATAGGTCAACGATCACTGGAGGTAAAGCCACTCGCCAACGAGGTAAGTATCTCTCTCCTTCGTTCTCGTCTCTCTCCCCATTCTTCTTTTTCAGCGACCACGCAGACGGTTCCTTCGTCTGCTATCCCTGTCGCTACCACTACTTCCAAACGTCCATCAGCTGGTCCGATTGGTTCTTCTAAGAAGGCCAAAAAGACTAAGGAAAGTACACCTTCTAGTACTATACCTGAGGAAGCTTCTCAACAAGCTACCTTAGATGCTTTTGTGGGTCTTTCCTCCACAACTCCCGCAGTCACTCAACCTGCCGTGTCAGCGATTTCAATCGCTGTCACACCATCAGTGACCCCACCTACTATCTCATTCGCTGAGATTAACCCCAACCTTACTTCTATCCCCATAAATCTTCCCTCTCCTTCTTTGGTCTCTGAACCCGCTACCGCCTCTCTACCTATAGGACCTGAACATCAAACGTTTGAGGAATCTTTGCAGTTCTATAAAATGTTTGATACTTCAGGTCCTAGTTTGGCGTCTGTTCACACGCATGTCAACAATCTGGGAGAAAAGGTGGACGCTCTCACCAACACCATCAACAACACCACCAGCGCCGTTAATCAGGCTGGTGAGGAGCTGAAAAGGTTGACAGCCACCTGCTCATACAAAGCTGAGAACTCCAAACTTTCAGCTGTAGAAGAACAAGTCGTCCAACTCAGAGAGTCCTCTCAACTCTTTCAGGGACGATTTGAGTCTCTTACCACTGAAGTTCGAGATCTCTCTTCTAAGGTTGATCTCTGCACGTCGCTTCTACAGCAACTTCTCCAAAAGGTATCTGAAACAGCTCCAGCGCTGCCTCCCTCCTTCACTGAAGATGATCGGACAAATCTCAACATCGCTGTGGAATTCATCCATGATGCCACATGCGACATCCCTGCAGTTGAAGAACGGGTCACGTGTCTGGAAGCTGACATTCAAGTGCTAAAAGCTTCAACAGCTACTCCAGCAGTTGAGCAACCCCCTACCGCTGATAATGACAAAGTGGGGGAGAAAGCTGAAGAAACATCTATCGCTGCTGCTGGGGAAGCTAAGACTTCAAAGAAACCTCCCTCTCAATCTGAGGGGGAGAAGGCGAAAGAACCCTCCTCATCTATTCATTCTCTTCTCTTTGAAGATGATGAGGAAGAAGACGATGAAGAGGAAGATGATCTAGATCTTGTTGATCAAGAAAAGGATCAACCCTCCGATGATGACGACGACGATGAAGAAGACCAATCTATGTGGTTCTCCAAGCCGAACGTTTCATCAGGGACAACTTCACAAGAGGTTGTCAAAGCAGGGGTGAGAGGTGATACATCTTCAAGCGCTCCTTCGCAGAGCAAAGACAAGCAACCAATCGCTGAAGAATGCTTGAGGACTGGATCACAATCTGAGGGGGAGCATCCTTCTCAGGTATGTCTTTCAATTGTACCACACTCCTACTTTTTCCAAACCCCTATCTCTTTCTAGCCTTTATCTTTCTTTTTCTAAATATACACTTATCCCTTCTTTCCTTCATTTTTCTATCCAGACAGTTCTCACCCCTGCTTAAGGGTTCAGAACTACAAATAATCCCAGCTGCAATCGCTGAAGAAATAATCCCAATCTCCATCGCTGAGATTGATGATGAAGAAGAAGAAGACTCCCTGGTCCATCCAGGAAGGCCCTCTAAACCATCTCATGGGGCAGAGGAAGTGATGAAGAAAAGAGCTGAAATGATCACTCAACTAGAAAGTAAACGGCTGAAAGTCCCTCTTCAAACATCCTTCTCAGAGCTCGACTTCCTCACTAAAGCTGAACGAGAAGAATCTGCCAAAGCTGAGAAACTGATCGCTGAATGCAGACGAGATGCCCAACTCGCTTTAAAGATTCAATCTTCTCAAGTCAAGGACAAGAAGCTGAAAAGAAAGCCTGTGGAAGTTCAAGCTGCACTACTGAAAGAAATTGAAGAGGAACGATCCAAAGAACAAGAAATCAACGATAAGTCCATTGAATGGTGCAAACAGAAGATGGATTATCGCTCTGATCTTCTTCCAATATCAGCCGTGACTATCTCTGGTCGCAAGAAGAAGGATCAACTCTCAGTGACCATGGAGATTACCAGAGAGGATGGAACTCAGAAAGCTATGTACGTTTCCAAACTTGAAGGTTTCGGGTTTACAGAGTGGATAGAATTCTGGGATGCGCTGAAGAAATCAAAATCTACATACAGAGGCTACGTTGAAGGACTTCTTAAAGCTCTCATCAACAGAGTCACTTCTGTACTGAA
Organism: Arctium lappa; assembly: GCA_023525745.1. NCBI lineage: Eukaryota > Viridiplantae > Streptophyta > Magnoliopsida > Asterales > Asteraceae > Arctium > Arctium lappa. The sequence continues at coordinate 8,529,475 of CM042048.1, forward strand.
CCTGCCATCTCCTATCCCTCCCAATCCCAAGAAACTCAAAAGAAAAATCGGGTCCTCCTCCTCTGAAGAAGTCGCCATCATCAGGAATGAAACTTCTATCAAATTTTCAAGAGATGCACTGTTTGGTCCTCCTCCTGATCTTTCAGTTCTGGATTTATCTATGCCTCCTGGTGGTCCTTTCCAAGCTGGTCAAGTAATTGATCATCCTTATGGAATATTCTTCAGAGATGATGATGAGGAACTCAGATTTCAAAGAGTCTCTGAGATTCCTATCTGTCCTCTGAATCATCTCAAGGATCTACTATGCTTATGGTGTGACTTCTTCCCTGCTGCTGAGAAAATCAAAGAAATCATCAGCCAAGAATCTTTGGAACGAAGACAGAAAGGAGAAGAAATACCTGAGTATATGATAAATCCTCCTAAATCTTCTTATAGCTGATAGATTAATTTTCTCTTCTGTAATCTATTAGTTGTACTTACAGTAGTTAGTAATTTACTTGTAATTTTCATTCCTTGTAATTCTATTCCTGAATTAATGAAATTTCAGTAAAGTACTTAACTTCATCAGTGCTGTAAAAGATCCCTCAAAATAGTAATTGGGACATGTATGTTACGAGTCCTGATTATTCCATCATTTTGAATCATAAAGTAATTTTCTTCAGTTACTTTGTCATTATCAAATAGGGGAGATTGTTGATCCAAACTCTCTCAGTGATTTGATAACGACCCTCTCCTACTTAGTGAAAATTACGTTTTAGTATGTATTAGTGTTTCACCATCAGCGATCAGACTGAGTCTGTTCAGTTATCGCTGATAGTCTTTCTTATAAACATTTCTATGTATTAGTGTTTCACTATCAGTGATCGAACTGAGTCTGTTCAGTTATCACTGATAGTTCCTAAAGTAAACAACCAACGTAATCCCTGAAGACAAGTTTCGCGTCAACAGATGTTCATAGCTGAATCAAAGACGAAGCTGCTGAACAATGAGAAGTCTACTAGTGACCTGATGCGGATATCAGTGAAGCAAAGACAACTCTACCAATACGCGAAGGAACAGGAGAAAAAGCTTCAGCGATAGCTGAACCTCTTTATCTCTGAACTTAGAGATACTCAGCTATCAAACGATCACAAAGCTTATGCCTCAAGTTTCCTTTTGTCTATCCTTGCACAACCTAGTACGATGTGTCAGAACGGACAAGTCTCTGAAACCATTCGTACAACAACTCTGTCTACTACACTGTTCATGACCCGGCCGAAAGCATGTCTCCCAAAAGTCAGTTTATCAAAGCCAATCTGTGAACGCCACGTGTAAAGTATCCTGCCATGCATTTAATGCATAGGGTATAAATAGGAAGTTCACCCCTTCATCTAAATGTGTGCTTCATCATTGAACTCAAGATAGAAACCCTTGTTTTCTATATCTCTAATCCCCATTCTCTGAACTTCTTGTGCAATTATCTTAGTGTTTCTTAAGTTTGTTTAGATTAAGTCTGTCTTGATCTTATTCCGCAACAAACTTGTAAATTGTATTTTGATTCTTCAATAAACAATTTATTAAACTTTAAATTCTGTGTTTGTATTCAACCCCCCCCCCTTCTACAAACTTGTTTAGCACCTTCGGGACCAACAAAGCACTAAAACTATTAGTACTGCTACCACAAATAGTGTTGCTGACAAAGATAGTGTTGCTAGAAGCAATACTGCTGCTACCAATGTTAGTGCTGCTGAGAGTATTAGTACTTCTAAAACTAACATTGTTAGTACCTCTTCAAATATTAATATTGCTAACTTTGTTAGTACTTCTGACAAGGTTAGTACTGCTAAACCTGTTAGTGCTGCTAACTCTATTAGTACTTCTAAAATTAGTACTGCTTCTAGTGTTTGTGCTGCTAGACTAATCATCATGACAAAGTACTCCAGTAAAGAGTGCTCTGATTTTAAAAATCTCATCAAAAAGGAATGTAAATACTTTGATTAGAAAGGGAGACCCAAGACCACTTTGGATTGGGTTCCCAATCAATACTAATTGATTTATCTTATGTGCAGGGCAATCAGCAGCTCAAGGGAAAGAGCATCTGGCATGTTGATAGTGGTTGCTCTAGGCACATGACAGGGAACATGGCATGCCTCAAGAATTTCAAGAAAATTGATGGAGGACATGTTGCCTTTGGTAATACTCCAGATGGAGGTAAGATTAGTGGTAAGGGTGATGTAACAAAAGGTAAGATGACCTTTGAGGATGTTTTCTATGTTGAGCAGTTAAGGTACAACCTGTTAAGTGTATCACAGGTTTGTGACAAACAGCATAGTATATTATTCACTAATTCAGAATGCATTATCCTTGCCCCTGGATTCAAGGTAGTTGATGAAAAGATGATACTACTAAGAACTCCCAGAAAGGATAATGTCTATTGTTTGGATATGGAAAATGTTTCAACTGATTCATCCCTAAACTGTCTTGTTTCAAAAGCATCTTTGGATGAATCATCACTTTGGCACAGAAGGATGTGTCACATGAACTTTAAAACAATGAATAAACTTGTCAAAAACAACCTTGTAAGAGGTTTGCCTTCAAAAGTCTTTTCATGTGATGATCACTGTGTTGCTTGTCTCAAAGGCAAACAACACAAAACTTCTCATAAGTCCAAAGAAGTGAACACAATTTCTTCTTCTCTTCAGTTGTTGCATATGGATCTGTTTGGACCTACAAATGTTATGAGTATAGGTAAGAAATCATATTGCTTAGTTATTGTTGATGATTACTCTAGATTTACTTGGGTATATTTTCTAAGGACTAAGGATGAGACAAGTGGACTGATCAAATCCTTTATTCCAAGAATTGAAAACCAAACAAATCAAAAAGTAAAAGTCATTAGGTCAGACAATGGTACTGAATTTAAAAAACTTGACCTAAACACCTTTTGTGAGGATAAAGGAATTGAGAGGCAATACAGTGCTCCTAGGACTCCACAACAAAATGGTGTTGCTGAGAGAAGGAATAGGACACTGATTGAAGCTGCTAGATCTCTGTTAGCTGATTCAAAACTTCCAATTACTTTCTGGGCTGAAGCAGTTAATACTGCTTGTTATGTCCAAAACAGAGTTCAAGTAGTCAAGCCTAAAAACAAGACACCATATGAGCTTTTAAATAAAAGAAAACCATTTATTGGATTTTTCAAACCTTTTGGGTGTCCTTGTACCATTCTCAATACCAAAACTCACTTAGAAAAGTTTGATAGCAAGGTAGATGATGGTTTTCTTGTTGGTTACTCATCTCAGAGTAAGGCCTACAGAGTATTTAATTCTTCTTCTAGAATAATTGAGGAAAGTGACAATGTCAAATGCAATGAGAACACACCAAACCCTATTGGTTCTAGTCCTCAGTGGTTGTTTGACATTGATTCACTCACTAACTCTTTTGGTTTCAGTAGTGATGATCATGCAGGTTCAGGAAGTAGAGGATCAGGGGAAGAATAAGTACAGAATAGTATTCCTCAGTCTGTGATCTTTCCATTACCTATAATGGACCCTGTTGAAATCTGTGAAAAGGAAACTGTCACTGAACCAATTCAGAGTGAAGAAGAAAGAAGAGATGATGAGAATTCAGAGCATGAAGAGCCAGAAGCAGTTGATGAGACCCCCTCAGCTAACTTAAATGATTCCAATCTAGATGTTGGAATTAATGAAAAATCTAGTCACCAGACAAGAACTCAAAAGAATCATCCTCCAGAGCTGGTAATAGGAGACATCTCTTCTCCTATGGTAACTAGGAATCAAAGTAGACTTCAAGAGATGCAGGATCAGCAACATACAGTACTCTCTTGCTTTCTATCTCAGATTGAGCCTAATAAGGCCTATGATGCAATGAAAGACTCAAGTTGGATAGAAGCCATGCAAGAAGAGTTGCTACAATTTAAGTTGCAAGATGTTTGGGACTTGGTGGACCTTCCAAAAGGTCATAGAGCTATTGGCACCAAGTGGATTTTTAGAAATATGAAGGATGAGAGAGGAATAGTAATCAGAAACAAAGCAAGGCTAGTGGCACAAGGGTATACTCAGGAAGAAGGCATAGGCTATGAGGAAGTCTTTGCTCCAGTTGCAAGGGTAGAGGCAATTAGTCTGTTTCTAGCCTATGCTTCATTTATGCAGTTCAAGGTATATCAGATGGATGTAAAGAGTGCCTTTCTTTATGGAACAATTGATGAAGAAGTATATGTCTGTCAGCCCCCTGGATTTGAAAATCCATCATATCCTGACAGAGTATACAAACTAAAGAAAGATCTCTATGGTCTACATCAAGCCCCAAGTGCATGGTATGATACTCTGTCTACCTATCTCTTGGAAAATGGGTTTGAAAGAGGAATAATTGATAAAACCCTTTTCATCAAAAGAAGAAAGAAAGACATCCTACTTGTTCAGATCTATGTAGATGACATCATCTTTGGGTCCACAAAAGATCAGATGTGTAGAGACTTTGAAGAGTTGATGCACAAAAGCTTTAAAATGAGTTCAAAGGGTGAACTTACTTTCTTCCTCGGGCTTCAAGTAAAACAGCAGAAAGATGGGATCTTCATAAGCCAATCAAAGTATGTGAAAGACATCCTGGACAAATATGGTTTATCAGACTCAAAGCCAGCAAGCACACCTATGGAAACACACAAACAGATCACTGCTGATCTTAAGGGGGAGGATGTTGATGTCCATCTTTATAGATCAATGATTGGATCTCTCATGTATCTCACAGCCTCAAGACCAGATATCATGTTTCCAGTGTGTGTTTGTGCCAGATTCCAAGTCAAGCCAAAGCAGTCACATCTTCAAGCAGTTAAAAGGATTTTTAGATACTTAAGAGGACAACCTAGATTAGGTCTTTGGTATCCTTATGAATCCAACTTTGACTTGATTGCATATTCAGACAGTGACTTGGGAGGTGCTAATATGGATAGAAAGTCTACTTCAGGGGGATGTCAACTTTTGGGTGCAAGACTAGTATCTTGGCAGTGTAAGAAGCAAACCACAGTGTCCTTATCCACAACAGAAGCTGGTTACATTGCTACTGCAAGTTGTTGCTCTCAGGTTCTATGGATTCAGAATCAAATGCTGGACTATGGGGTAACCTTTCTGCACACTCCAATCTTCATTGACAATAGCAGTGCTATCAGCATTATTAACAATCCAGTCAAGCACTCCAAAACAAAGCACATTGAGATCAGGTATCACTTTATTAGAGACTGTAATGAAAAGAAGCTAATTCAAGTTGCTAAAGTTCATACTGACAACTAGTTTGCTGATCTATTCACCAAAGCCTTTGATGTGGGTAGATTCACCTTCTTGGTCACAAGTGTGGGCATGATCAACTCTGAATGAGCTCATGTTTAAAAAGTGCTTGTATACCTGTTATTTTGTTATTTTTGGTGCTACTAATCATCTTTCTCAGGAAGTGTATTGCCTTGCTCAGACTAACACAAGCTTCAGAAAATGTAAGTATAGTTAATACTGCTCTCAGTTAATACTGCTAGTTAGTTAATACTTCTAGTGGTTAATACTGCTCTCAGTTAATACTGCTAGCTAGTTAATACTGCTCTGAGTTAATACTGCTTCTTTCCCGAATCATATAAATACCCTCTTTGCCCGCCTAAAAGCTCATAACGACTCTTTGAATACTGTTCATCTTCTCTCTAACCTTTTTCTCTCAAGCACCTAGTGAATTTCAGTCTAGTTTACTCAAGCTCGATGGCTTCAATGGCGTTTATTGATGAACACAACGAGATAGCAATGCTTCAAATAGTCGATTTCCTTAAGTCCAGCCATATCCCTCATGCTCTTACAGTGTCACCATCAATCTACATTGAGTACCAGAAGCAATTTTGGGCCAATGCCACTGCTATTACTGAAAATGGTGTTAAGGTAATCAAGACAAGGGTGTGTGACAAACCCTTGACAGTTTCTGAAGAGGTAATTCGCATCAGTCTACGTCTAGACGATGCCTCAAGTATCACATCTATCTCTAATGATGATATGTTTTCCACTTTTACTAGAATGGGGGTATGGAGGCCCATTGGGTGTTTTCAAGTTCTCCAAAGCTAAATTTTCTCCCCAATGGATTTTCTTTGTTCATACCCTTATGCATTGTATTTCTAGAAAGACTACTGGATGGAGTGAGTTCAGTAGTACCATTGCTTATGCTTTGGTCTGCTTGGCCATTGCCAGAAAGTATAATTTTTCAAAAATGATTTTAAATGACCTTGTGTCAAACTTGGGAAACAAAAAGAGTTTTATATGTACCCAAGATTTGTCCAGGCAGTTATAACCACTGAATTGACGGATATGCCTCAATTTGATGAGGTATATGTACCTAAAATCCCCAAGGGCAAGGTCTTTTCAAATATGAAGAGATCTGCCATGGACTCGGAAGGAGTTGACACCCCATTGTTCTCTACAATGATGGTGGTGTCCCACAATCAAGAAGGTATGGCTTCAGGGTCAAGGCCCTCACTAGACCATCCCACTGAAAGCCAATCCCAACCTTCTATCAGTATATCAATCCCTCAGTCCCTTCTTCAAAAACCAACTTCATCAATCACCAATACTTACATAAGGAAAAAAGGTAAAGAAGGCTCCTTCCCTTCTTGTACCTTCACCCACAAAGCCTTTAAGCCCTCTAATGGAGAATTCTCCATTAGAGAATATCTATAGGGAAACCACAGGGGTGTCTCCCAACCCCAAGGAGGTGCTCACTGAGGAGATGCATGAGCATATGGGTGAGCAGGCTGCCACTACTCCTGCTAGCACAGAGGAGGACAGTGGTAACATCAATAAGACCTCCCCCATGGCAACTTTGAATGAGCAATCATTCAAATGTCCCAGGTGCCAAGAAACCAAGGGGGTGGAGGTTGCTTCTGCTAGGCAGAAGACTTCCACTACTAAATGTTCCAATGATCCTTCAAAAGGGGGTAACACTCCTGGAGAAGGTGATGATAGATATAACTACCAAGAACTGATGGATACAATGGGAAACATTAATCTGGATGTTATCAAACAGGGAGCAGACATAGAGGAGATGAAAATCGTGATTCTGTCTCAACAAGTACAGATTACCAAATTGAAGAAGATGGTGAGGAAATTGGTGCAGAAAAAGAAGAGAAAGCAATATGTTCTGAAGAAAAGGAAAGATGCTTTCAAAAAGGGGGAGAATCAAGAGGCTGAAGTAGATAAGGAAAGTACATCTGAGATGTGATTTGATTTTGAGGGGGAGAAAGCAGCAGAAACAGATAAGGTTCAAGCAGCAGTATAAACAGAATCAAAAGCAGTAGACACAAAAAAAGAATTTGCTCAAGCAGCAGAAACAGTTAATGCTGCTGAGATAAATGAAGCAACAGCAACAGGGCTATTTGTTGAGGAGTTAGAAATTTCAGAAACTTTGGTAAAAGCTAAGAATGACACTCCTAAGGCTACTAAAAAGGCAAAGGGAGTGGTCATTAAGGAAGGAGGTATTGAAAAGAAAAGAAAAGAAAAGAAATCAGTGAAATAGGTTTGAAGGATGCAAAGGGAAAGGCTAAGATGGTTGAAATCAGTGACACTCTTAAGGCTACTAAAAAGGCCAAGGGAGTGGTCATTAAGGAAGGAGGTATTGAAAAGAAAAGAAAAGAAATCAGTGAAACAGGTTTGAAGGATGCAAAGAGAAAGGCTAAGATGGTTGAACCTAAACAACTTTCAAAGAAGAAGAATCAGTTGGAGTTAGATGAAGAAGGGGCAAAACAGCTTCAAGCTGAGATGAAAAAGGAAGAACAACTCCAATCTGAAAAAGACAGAGAGTTTGCATTGGAGATGGCTAAAAAGCTAAATGAAGAGTATCAACAGAGCATGAAAACTGCAGCTGAGGCCAAGAAAATATCAGTGAAAGCATTCAAGAAAAGAATGCCAGTCAAGAAGCAGAAAAGACAACCTTCTAAGACCTTTTTGGCCAATCAAGAAAGGAGGAAAATGGTCAACTTTCTAAAAGGCTCAATTGGTGTCAAAGGAGAGATGTTCACTAACATGGCATACAACAAGGTTGAGGAGCTATATAAGAAGGAAATGGCTAAGCTTCAAGGGGACTCCTCTCAAAGGGAAGAAGTTGAAAGAAGGATGAAAGAGAGGCATAATCTCAACATCCAACAACCCTTCCCTGAGGAAGCCACTCCTACAAAAGAAAAGGCTGAAGACACTAAAGAAGAGAATGTTGATGTGGAAGCCAAATCTGCAAAAAGAGTAAAGACCGTAGCCTCCAAGAAACAATCCAAGAAGCCAAGGATTGAAGAAGCAGAAAAAGAAGCAAAATCTTCTGTTCCACCTTCAGCAGAACCAGAGCAGAATCCAGAACCATCCAATCTGCAATCAAATGAGCAGGTTGATTTGTTCATGACTGTAATAGAACCAGTACAGGCTGTTCCCATTTCTGTGAAGGCACCAGAAGTCATCTTTTGGGATATTCTGAGGGACAACAGAAAGGAGTACTTCAGACTCAAAAGAGTTGGTGATGTGTTTGAAGTCTACTCAACTTAGGGTAAAGTGATCAGAAGTTGTTCAAGGGTTGATTTAGAAGAAATGCACAAGGTGGGAATCAAGCTATATGAGCCTGTGATGAAAGGAACTGAAGAAAGTCTACTCAAGATTGCAATGGAATACTTATGTATGATGTTACAACCAGAAAAAGTGGTGTACAGGATAAAGGATCTACATCATGAGTATGGGTTTAAGAAGATTGATAAGTGGATGCTATTTGAAAACTGTGGTGTATACATGATTACAATAGACAACTGCTATCATGAATATTTTCTAGTGGACAAAGTATATGATCATAGCAAGGTGAAGCTAGAAGGAATGCTGAAAGCCAAGCTAGTGTGTGCAAAAGGATCTGAAATGGCCAGAATTGTGATTAGAAGAACAATAAATCAAAGTCTGGGATTGGATCCAAATTTGGGCAACTAAGCTGAAGTTTTGAAAGCATCTTGAAGACCACATCTGAAGAACTTGACTTCTCTTCCTAAAAGTCAAGTTAGGGGGAGATTGTTGGGAACTGAAGATTTGTTCAAGTATGGTTAATGCTGCTAGTAGATTTAATACTGCTTGAAAAGTTAGTGCTGCTATTTCAATAGTTAGTACTGCTTGGAGGGTTAGTACTGCCAGTAGTTAGTACTGCTAAGGGATTACTACTGCTAACATCATTAATACTGCTGAGGTGTTTAATGGTGCTGAAGATGATTAATACTGCTGAAGAAGGTTAATGTTGCTTATGAGATGAAGACTCAGAATGGAAGGAAGACAGCTGTATAGAAGACTTGCTAAAGTAAATGAGATAATTATGGACTGAAGATCAATTGTATTTTGATAATTATCTTGTAATATGTCTTGTATAAATAGTATAGAATAGTTTGACAGAAGATAATAATTCTGAATTTTTTGTTTTCATAGAGAGAATTAACCTCAAGGTTTAGAACCCTAGTTCTAGAGAAGTAGAATTCGTATTGGTGAGTCTGTTCATCAATATTGAGGTTTTGTTTGAAATCTTGTAACTTTAATCATTCAATAAAGTTTACAAGTTGTGATTTCTGATTCACTGTTACATTGATTGTTGAATATTAAAGTGTTATTCCGCAACTCCTTTAATATTGTTTCTGAGTTCATTATTCTTGTTAAGAATTAGATCCTGATAGGTTGTGTCGCGGGCTTACCCACGCGACTTCCCGCGCCATGTACTGTTGAGTGGTTTCTGTAACTCCCAAATCAGAATATTGAAAAGAAATTATGTGGTTTAATTATTGAATTAATTTTCAATTAATTCTTTAATTATTATTTAATTTCGTATTTATGTATTACGGTTTTGGTTTTCAATATAAAAAGGGAGGAGTCTTGCCACATTTGACACCCCAAACACAGATCAATACACACTCTCTCAAGTCTCTTCTGCATACGGTTACTCTCCGGTGAATTTTTCAGGCAAGTGGTATATCCGGCAGTACACACTGCTTACGCTGTTGTACCCTGGGAACAGACGACGAATCTGTTTAAGGGAATCGTGTATCACACGAGCCTCAGCGACGCTTAACTTCATCTACGGTTTATTCGTTTACATTTATCGTTTGTCAAATTCCGTACGTGTATTCGAATTGATTGTTCTTTAGTTGATTGTATTCTGTTATTTCATTCGTTGTAATTTATATGTATTTTTGAAATACATATAGTGGAAAATAACCAACATATATACGTGTATGTGTGTGTTTTTATTAGTGTTTTGAACAATAATGAACAAGTTATTAACAATTTAAATTCATATAAAACGATAAACAAAAGAATTTCTAAATTATAATCGATATTAATGGATAAATTCCAATTGAATTTCGAAGTACACAAATCCGAAAAATCGAAAGTACACAAATTTGTAACGCCATAACGCGTCATGGCGTGCCATGGCGCGCCATAACGAGCTCAGGGTCGAGAAATTGTTACGCCATAACGAGCTCGACGCCTTATCTCGACGCCAAGGGGTAAAGCGTGGCGGCAAGGCCACGCCTCGACGCCATGACAGCACCAAGGCGCATTTTTTAGAACCTTGATTCTAATAGACCGTATCTCTTTTAGGATGAAACAGTTTTTACATTATGTTTTGGATCACCCTCTAAGAATAGGATTTAAGTTGTATAAGTGTTTTAATTGTTACTCATTCTTACTATATAAAACGATGTAAGTCAACTTTTGCTTCAAAGTGAATTAAATAACAATATTGTAATTGTAATACATCTACTGGTTTCCATATGCATCCACCATCCCAAATATTATCCAAAAAAAAAAAGAAGAAGAAGACTATGGTGTCGTTTGTTTTTTAAGAGGTCTAAAGTCTGAAGTCTTATTTTAGTTATGATTAATAAGAGGTGGTGTGTAAAAATGTTTGAACGATTCAAACTTAAGAGTCATTAAGAGGTTTTAAAAAAAAAACAAATAACCCCTATATGAACGATCCAAAATGATTTTAAACTCCAAGAATGTGATATGGTGGTCATATAAACCACTTTTTTTCTTAACATTTTAAAGTATAAAAACTCTCATTAATTTAGAAATAGGAATATAATATTTCTAATTTGAATGGATTACATTTTAAAAATCAATTTTACAAATTTTATAGGATTTCTTGAAAAGTAAAAGACATGTGTTGATCATCAAGCGCGTTTAATATAAGTAAACGCTATATATGATACGATTTTTTTTCTTTCAGTGAGGATTTAAACTATATTTAATTTTAGTCTTAGTATATAAATTAAACTTTTTTTTTTGAAATAATATAAATTAAACTTAGGGGTGGGAGCATCGGCACCGAAAATACCGAACCGTACCGGAACCGGTACCGGTACCGGTACCGATTATATTTTTCGGTTCGGTACTCGGTACTTGTAATGTCGTTGATTCGGGATTCGGGACTCGGTACTCGGTACTAATACCGAACCGTCCCGGTAAGACCAAAGGTCATTTTAATTAATATTACTTTGATTCTTGCCTTCTTCACTTCTTCTATAAAAAAAAGAATAATTATTGTTGAAGATTTGATCAAGTAGCCGTCTCCTCATTCCCTATCTTTCCTATTTCCAATGTGCCATCAACTCTCCTTTTTTTTTCTTTTCCCTTTAATTTTAAAGTATATCCCTTTAATTCTATTATCTATTCTTTTATATATATAGATATACGTTTCTATTATATATATATATATATATATATATATATATATATATTCTAACTATAATATTGATTTCTTTCCCATATTGAATCATTTTCCTTCAAACTTTGAGCATTATTGGGTGTTTTAAGCATTGGAAGCAGTTTTGAAATATTCAAAGGTGAATGGATAATTGGGTCAACTCCTCCATGGAAGAAACACAAGTAAGTCTTAAAACTTTTGTGTTTTTATAATCTAAACTTGAATAATTTTTTAAAAAACTAGTTTTGTTGCTTGTCTTTTAGGGTGAGGAAGATTATATTGATGATACCCCTATGGTGAATATTGATGACGCTTCCGACAAGGAAAAGAAAGAGAATGTAGCAAAAACAAGCAAAAGAAAACGACCGACAAAATCCGGGAAGAAGCGGTCCGAAGTTTGGAATCATTTTGAAGAGAACTTAGTAGAAGAGAATGATGGGGTAAAAAGAATCTATGGGAAATGTAAGTATTGCTCTACTAATCTTAAAGCCGATCCGAATCGTAACGGCACATCTAGTTTAAAAAAACATTTCCCTAGATGCAAAGAAAATCCGGAAAACAAAAAGAAACAAAATATTTTGCAATTCAAGAAAGAAAGTTGCGGGGAGGGTAGTGTGGGAACATGGAAACACGATGATGTTAGGATTAAAAAAGCTTTGTTAAACTTATTTGTAGTAGGAGAGCTACCATTTAAATTTGTTGAAAACGAAGCTTTTGTCGAATACACGAATGCGCTTAATGGAAGGGTTACTTTGCCTTCACGGTATACGGTTAGTAGGGATGTGGGGAAGTATTATATTGAAGAAAGAAACAAGTTGTATGCGTACTTAAGTAACCCAAATAATAGTATACATTTGACTACCGACACTTGGACGTCCTCGTGTCAAAGAATCAATTATATGGTAGTTACAGCGCACTTTATTGACGATAGTTGGGTTATGCACAAGAGGATTATAAATTTTCGTCAAATTGATAGTCACAAGGGAGATGACATTGGCCTTTTGTTGTTGGATTGTATACACGGGTGGGGAATAAAGAACGTTATGACCATGACGTTTGATAACGCCACTTCAAACAACACGGCTGTTGAGTTTTTGAAAAAAGAATTACCTAACATGTATGAAAGTGGTAAGAATTTTCAAGTTAGGTGTATGACACATATCTTAAATTTAATCGTGAAAGATGGGTTAAAGGAACACACATATAGTGTGGATTGTGTACAAAGAGCCGTTAGGTATATAAGACACTCGCCACAAAGAATTACCCGGTTCAAGAAGTGTATGAAAGAATGTGGATTAGAAACAAAGAAGTTTTTGTGTGGGGATTGTCCGACAAGATGGAATTCGACGTATGAGATGTTGAAAGTCGCCGTTGAGTTAAAAGAAGCTTTCATCAAGTACAAACTTCAAGGTATTTTTTTATATAAAATTGTTGAGTATATTTATATAAAACTTTTGCATATTAAAAAAATTTATATTTTTTTTTGTAGATAGAGACTTTAGACGGGAGATAGATAGAGTGCCGGAAAAAGCGGATTTCGACACTTGCAAAGCCGTGGTGGGATTTCTTGAAAAATTTAAGACAACAACGGAGCTTGTGTCGGCAACTTCAAAACCTTTGGTCCACATATTTTTTTGGGAAATTCTTGAAGTTGACAAACATATTCGAGAGTGGGAAACGAGACCGGATTTTTGTTTAATGGGTAATGAAATGAGGTCGAAATATGATAAGTATTGGGGAACGTTCGAGAAACTTAACGACTACATGTATTTTGCCGTAGTGTTAGATCCACAAATGAAATCCGGGTTTCTTAAACACGCCTTTAAGATGATGATAAAGTCAACCGTAACGGATGCCAATCAGATGACAGAATCGACTATTGAGCTCAAGGCGATACAAATGCTTAGGTGTGTTGAACAAAAGTTAGAGATGTTCTTTATGAAGTACAAGGATTTGTATGGTAATGGATCTTCTCAAGAAGAAAAGAAAGAAGATGGGGCGTCTTGTGATGTAGGGAATGGAATTTTAGGTTCGTACCTCAACGTGGAAGAAAACAACTTGGTTTCAACGGAAACCGAGTTAAAGAAGTATTTAAGTGACCGAAATGAAAAATACACCAAAGACTTTGATATTTTAAGGTGGTGGAATCAAAACGCCATTCGTTACCCGATAGTTTCTCGGATGGCCAAAGGTAACATGAATTACTTTTTTAATATTTTGTGTGTTTATTTAATATAAATTATTAGGTATAATTTTTATCTTTTTTTGAAGATATTTTGGAGATACAAATATCAACTGTTGCATCCGAGTCGGCTTTTAGCACGAGCCGTCGTGTATTGTATCCCTATCGAACAAGTTTGTCACCACAAATCGTTGAGGCGTTGATTTGCACCCAAGACTGGGTTAGAAAGTCTAGAAAACCAATTATAGACGATATTGACGACATCTTAAAGGATGATGATATAGCGTTTGGTAATTACTAATCTTACTATCTTAGTGTTTGTTGTTTTATTTATAAAAAATGATAAATTATATTATAACATTACTATTTGTTGTTTCATATAGAGATCGGTGAAGCAATACGCATTGATTGCGGAAAAGCAAGGATGACGACGGATGATTAGTAGTTGATAGCTGTTTTGGAACGGATGGATTTTCGTATTTATGAATGTTTTTTTTTTATATGGAATAGATATGGATTTTGCGTATTTATGAATGCTTTTTTTGATATGGATTTCGTATTTATGAATGTTTTTTTTATATGGAATTGAAATGATCGGGAAATTCGGGACGAATACCGAATACCCGGTACCGGTACCGTATATGATTACCCGGTTCGGTATTCGGTACCGCCTTTAGACCATATTCGGAATTCGGGATTCGGTACCGCCTTTGGTTAATTTTTGTTTCACGAGTATCGCTTTATTTTTGTCTTAATAAATGAAGTCTATTTGTTATAAATGGTAAATGATCAAATTATTATTTATTTTGTATAAATTAATAATAAACTGAATGAAAAAAAAAAGTTATTTTTAACAGCAGCGTTACGTATATATGATTATTTAATGTATATTCTGATGAATGAAAATTTTAATTAAAATATGTTTTCTTTAACGTGTTCTTATAAAAAGACATACTGAACAATTGTTTCTTGGGAAAAAAAATATAAGGAAAGGAGTATTAAATTGTTACAATATTAATAGACAAGTAATTAATAAGTATAGTAAATCCGTACGAAGGATATTTTTCAGTTATCTATTATCATGAGCATACCAAATCTATAAAACCATGAGGTTCACCTGCGATAACTTCAGGTCGTTTGTAGTCGTCCGAAAGATTAGTCCGTACGTGTAAGCTGACCCAGAAACTCACGTTTATAAAACAAAAATCTATAAAACCAACATTTAGCAAAAAGATCAAATTGTTCGAACAGTTTTTGAAAAATCTTTTAGGCTGCGTTTGGTTTGCAGACTGGATGGGACGGGACAGGACAAAAACTCACTGTCCCACGTTTGGCATGACATGGGACAGGACAAAAATTCACTGTCCAACGTTTGGCGCGACATGGGACAGGGACAAAGACTGGACAAGGTGGAACAAGATGAGACAAAAAATGGTATTTTCTTGTTCCACCAAAATAGGTGGAACAACATGGGACAAAAGTGAGACAGAAACTAAAAATCATTGATTTACCGCTATTTGATGTATAATCCTAATATGGAATTAGTCTTAAGGGTCACCACTAACCATCGCCGCCATTACCACCATCGGCGGCCACCAGTAGCCACCGCCAACCACCATCGGCCACCTCTACCTATTTATCCACCATAACAACCTCATCCACCACCTCCACAACCATCGGCCATCGCCACCACCACTACCATCGTCGACCACCTCCACTAACACCGATCACCACCACCTTTGGCTGCCACCACTATCAACGGCCACCGGTAGCCACCACCAACCATCGTCGACCACTTCCACCTCTTCTTCCACTACTACAACTTCCTCCACCACATCCACAACCACCGCTTATAGCCACCTCCACCGATCACCGCCACCCATTGCCGCCGCCACCACCGACGCTTACCGCCAACTACCGTCGGTGACCTCCGCCTCTTCCTCCCCTACAATAACCTCTATTACCCCTGTCCACCGCCACCACCACTACCATAGTCGACCACCTATACCTCCACCACATCAACCATAATAACCACCTGCACCACCACCATCCACTATCTTTCACGTTCTTCACAACTACCGTCCTTCACGGGTCACCCATCGCATTTATCTTTACCTGTCGTTGCAACTATGCATCTGCCAATTCATTAAGATATTCCAAATTGAATCAAATATTATATTTTATTTATATGAATCAGATTTTTTTCGAATTACCATCAATTATTTCAGATTCTTCATTAAAATTTCCTACCCTTGTTTTTTTATGTATTTATATGTATGAAAATCGTTTAAAAAATAAAAATGTTTTTTTAATTAAATTATTTAAAGATATACTTTATTTGTGTTATTTATAACTATTATATGATATATAAAATCATCAAAAAAACTTTTAGGGAAATTTGTCTAGTCTTGTCCTATCCAGTCCTAGTCATACCAAACACAAGACAGACATTTGTCTTGTCCTGTCCAGTCCCGTCCAGTCCTGTCCTAGCCTTTTGTTCTGTTCTGTCCAGTCCTGTCCAGTCCCGTCCAATCATGTCTGCGTACCAAACGCTACCTTAAAGCGTATTTAATACAAAGTTCGATCATTAGTATATTATGAATTTGAAAAGAAATAAAAATGTTGTCGCGTGAACCAATCCGTTTTGATTCATTCTTTTTTTTTTGCCACCAAAAAAATTATTTAGAAAATAAATGTTTTTATTTTTTTTAAAACAAAAATTAAAAATTAAATCAGTGTGATTGTTGGAGTATTTTGTAATTCCTTTATTTTAATTAAAGAATGAATGTAAATTAAAAGGTTAAAAAGAAAAGAAATAATTAATAAAGCAAGAAAGCCAACATTTGCGGAAAACAACAGTGGTTGTGGTAGCAACAGCGGCGTTGATAAGTCTTTTAACTGGATAATTTTTAGACGAAAGGACTGTCATAAAACATCATAGAGTGGACCCCTTGTAACTGCCATGATAAGGTGTAACTCTGTTCTTTTTCCGTTAGCCTCTTGCTAGCTTTTTAACGAATTATCGTTTAAAAAAAACGATATGATTAGAACATTAAGTTAGCCATCAAGTCCTAAACAAATGTCGTAATATGACTTAGGGAATTAATATTCATTAACTCCATTAAATCCATAAAGTTATCATTAAACAAAGGACATCTTAGTACGTATTTATAAACATATATTTAATATAGGTTGTAAAGAGATATCTCTGGTTGTGAAATCTTTGTTTTTGTCAATGAATTAACGTAGGAGAAGTGAAGGAGTTGCTAAGGAAGATGGGGAAGGGGAAGGTCGTAGGCTCACACTTAGGACTGCTAAGATGCATGAGGAATGGAGGCTTAGTGTGTAGGTCCCGCTTTATAAGAAGAAAGGCGACGTGCAATGGTGTGACAACTATCATGTTATTAAGCTACTTAACTACAACATGAAATTATAGGAGTGAGTGATTGAGGCTAGGGTAAGGCATGAAACAAAGGTGTCAAAGAACCATTTTGGTTTCATGCCAGTTTGATCAACGTTCGATAAAATTCACATCTTCAGATGCCTCATGAAGAAGTATAGGGAATGCAACAGGGATTTAGATATGGTGCTCAGAGATTTGGAGGAGGCCTATGATAGTGTACCACAAGACATGCATGATGTGGAGGAGTTTGGAGAAGATGGGGTTCTTTTGGAGGTATGTCAAGGGGATTTAGGATACATATGGGAGATCAACGACTTGTGTCAGACCTAGTGGTGATATGGAGTATTTTGCAGTGGCCATAGGTCTACACCAAAGATCGACACTAAGCCTATTTCTATTTGCAGTCATTTTTTATGAGATTTCCCGAGTGATCCAAGAGAGTGTACTAAGATGTATGATATTTGCAGATGACATTGCATTGGTAGCAAAGTCCAGGTGGATGTGAACGAGCTAGTGGTTAAGTTGGACAAGTAGAGGATGTGAACGCGGGTTGACTGAAGCGGAGGGTTGTCACAACGATTCTATATAACAAGGTCCCCCTAAAACTGGAGGACTAATTTTACGAGGTAGCCATTAGACTGACTATATAAATTGTAACACCCGGAATTTTCGAAGTAAGTTTTCGTACGTCTTTAATCCTCTAATCAGCTTTCGTTTATCTTTTCGGTTAGGATATGTTTTACCTTCGAGCCTCGAATCGAACCATGCGAGAAATCAGAGTTTTGAATAAGATCTGGGATCGGTACTTGTTCGGCGAGAGTGATTCACGATAGTGACAAGTGTCACTATCGCTTGGCACAATCCTAGAAGGCACCACGAAACTCGTGGTACACTTTCGGTGAAAGTGTCACACGATAGTGACTATCGCTTGGCAATCTCTCCGTCGGGGTCTGATGGGTTAAAAATGGGGATTTTGACCTTTTTTATCACTCCTCATTTATTCCACCAAAAATTCTCTCAACTCTCTTCTCCTCATATAAACCGATTTCTAGGGTTTCCAAGGTGTAATTCCACTAATTTATTGCAAGTTGTTGGCATTTACTTCAAGATTGGAAGCTAGGGTTGTCACCTCCATCTTCCCCATTGTCATCTTCTTTCAAGGAGGAGATTGTTAGGGTTTTGGGGTTTTCATCAAAACCCGTTTTTGTGAGTTCATCTCTCTTATTAAAAGCTTATGTGCCTACATGAAAACCCTTTCCTTTTCATATCTATTTTGTGTTCTTGAAACTTTCTAAGTCAAAATCTAGGGTTTTGACACTATGGTGACCTTATGTGGTATGATAACCTAAAAAGGTGGTAGAATGACATACATGGTTTATGTGTGTGTTATGGAACTTGTGAAATCAAATGGGAGGAATATTTTATTTGTGGTATTATTGAAAAGATAGATTTTAAGAAATATATGCTATAAATGTGTTAACGAAACTTGTGTGTAGGGAATATTACATTCATGTGTTTCTTGTGATGGATAAAGTAAGATTTCATGAAAGAGATGTTATTCATGTATATTGGATTTATTCATTGATGACATGGTGTTATATGAGACTATTGTGTTTGAAATTATAATATATTACACATTGTCATATTGGTGAATCACGTTAGCTTGGAACGGTGAGGTCCAAAGGTAAAGATCCATGAATAGGGTTGAACTTGGCGACTCTTTGGGGTGTAGGCTCGGAAAGAGTTGAACCCATATTTACATTGAACTAAAGATTCATGAATAGAGTTGATATTCTAAAGGCTAAAGATTAATGAATAGAGTTGATGCCGGTAAATAACCATTCCAACTAAATGCTTCATATAGGTTGTGGTCTACTTTCGTGTTCCGCCGCAACCTATGGTGGAACGGGTCTCCCCCGTCTCGCATAAGGTTCAAGTATTGGAGGATTTTTATTATTATTGCCATTCTATTTATTATTAATTGTTCACCAAAGTATTACACCTTATCGCACATATATTTTGGATGTACTCACTAGGCTCCAAGCCTAGCACTTGATTGCTTTAGTGTACTTATCAGGTTCCGTTAGTGGTGGGGTGGCCAAACCTTGAGCGGAGAGTCGGGAAAATATTTTTGAGGACATAGACAAGACAAAGAGCGTACATTATTACTCGTCCATATTTTGGGAATTGATGACGACACCCAATTATAATCTAATCTAGAATGTTTTAGATTAAGTAGGTTATCGGTCCTCATTTCATTTCATTTGGGTTTGTAAACGCTTATACATTTCCCCATTTTTGGGATGATGTCATTTGTGAAAGCAAGCATTTCGGCCCGTGCAACTTTAGTGGGACGAATTGCTTTAAATGTGGCAAGTTGGGGAATATCCGTGAAAACCGCTCTACCCGTGGGATCATATGCTATGAATGCAAGGAACCGGTCCACGTTCGAAGTGAATGCCCGAAGTTGAAGACGGGAGGAATGCAAGGAAAAAGGGAAAACCCTCCGAAGGTGCCGGGGAGAGCGTTCCAGATGATCGCCGATGAGGCGAAGGCTTCACCGGACGTCGTTTCGAGTACGTTCCTTTTCAACTCTATACCTGCTCGCATATTGTTTGACTCTGGTGCCAATTTTTCTTTTGTGTCGAATTTGTTTTACCAAAACCTTTCGGTGGCCACTAGCGTTTTAGATGATGCTTTAGTGGTCGAGATAGCTAACGGTTGTCAAGTGGTAGTCTACGAGTTGTTGCGGGGTTGCTCATTAGAGATCGGAGGGAAGAATTTCTCAATCGATCTCATGCCAATGACCATTGGGGGATTTGATGTGGTGATCGGGATAGATTGGTTGACCGATAACCAAGCAGAAATCATGTGGGCCTAGAAACTAATTTGAATTCCGACTACCGATAGGGTTTAGGTAGTCGTCTATGGTGAGAGAAGGAAGGGAGATGTATGTAACACCCTCAAATTTGGAAAGAGCGACTAATTAAAAACTTTCAACAATACCTTAAAGGGGAATAAAATCCCTTACTAATAGTCCATAAGTGAAATACAATTTCTATATTGAACCATTAACAAAATTAAAGTCTTACATAAAGACTAACTAAAATCTAGTGTTAATATAACCCAACAACAATCGCTATCTCCAAATATAAATGCGGAAGACTTCATCAATCTAATCACCTCTTCGAGCACACAACTAGCACTCATCGCTTCACAGGAACGCTAGAACTAATTCCCGAGATGGAACCTGATGCACATGCCGACAAATAAAAAGGTTAGGCTAACGCCTAGTGAGTTCAAGAGTTTATATCATGATTATAAAGAAAACGTAAAATGGAAATATTATAACTTATAATCATGATCCTTTAAAATGATTTACTTTAAAATAATTGAACAACTCATTTACCAACAATATACAATTTATAGATGGGCGCCTCAACGCTAAAATATTCTTTCATGAAATAATGCAATCCAACACTTACTCAAAACGAGAATAATGGTAATGCTCAAATAATGACAATTGAATAAATTTTTATAAAAACAAACGACCAAAATATGAGTAAATTCAAGTCTCCAAAATTATAGTATAAGGAGATAACCCAAATCTCAAACGTCACTGAAAACGAGGATAAAATCAAATACTTCAAAACAACACCTCTATTAAGCCACATTTCAAGTTACTGAGCTCACCATATTATGAATCACATGGCCACGAGCTTGCCGACTCGTACTAAGATGTGGGGGGGGGGGCACCCGAGGATTACCTAATCATGTTCATTATCTAGGATTACATTTACGATCCATGGCTAGTAACCGGTCCCACATAACCGTACCAAAGGCTCCCGAGGATCCAATGTCTCAACTAGCTACAAATGGGAAGTGACTATCCCATAAAAACAGGCACATAAATTAACTCGCGGATGCAGGACGGTTATTGGACTCTTCAAGCCCTCACCGTATTCTCCTCGAGATCCCAAGACTAACTCTGGCCAACATATAAATAATAACTCATTTTCTTTTTAAATAATTAAAACCGACTCATATGCCTATGGATCCACTGCATTACAGTCTAAACAGTATGTGACTCCAATTGAATGACCAACGCACTCAAAACATGTAATTCTTAAATGATGCGCATTAACCGCCATCATACTTGGTATTTAACAATCGGGCTATTAAACCGGACCGAAGTCCTAAAGACTCATTTATTTTCAAATATGCATTTCCAAGTTTAACTGCTGATAAGAATGGAAATCATAAAATGAGACTATATATATTCTTTCAAGTACTTCACATAAATGTGTAAGTAATACTTCATAAAACATTCCATTTCATGAATGATGCATAAAACCAACAACCATTCAAAAGTGTAACTCTTTGACCAAAGATCTATTTATGCAATAAAACATCAAAACACATTCATTTGTGACCCGTTAACAAAATGCCCAAAAATCCCAAATGTGGTGTTATACAAAATTTATAAAGTTAAATACTTCAAATAAATCAAAGATCAACAAATAATCCAACATTTGATAATTTCATGTAAAACACATAAACACTTTAAAATGGACATTTTTGGCATGTACACCGTTTTCACAAATCAACTTGAACTCACCTTGCTAGATTTATGCTAAATCTAGATTTTACCCACTTAGAGCTTTCCTTGAAAAAACTTGATTCTTCAAACCAAATCTTCCAAAACCTAGATCCATAAGGTTCCAACCATAAATATACATTTTCCACCATAAATAATCATAATCAACCACAAAGAATCGTTTCCCAACCTTATACACAAATACCTCAACTAATATTGAAACCCTAACTTCCATAAATGAAGATAATAGAAGATTACCTTAATCCAAGCTTGAATCCACCAACAACAAAACCTCTAGTTCACCAAAATGGTTACAAACCTCCAATCTACGAAAGGGAGAACAAATGGTGGATGAAACCCTAGAAAACTTTGGTGAAGAAGATGAAGATGGAGAGATGAGGAGCTTACCATCACAAAATACTCTTGTATACTCCAATAGACTCCAAATATATTTCCATATCCTTGAATAGATCTCAAAAAATAAACCATGGCAACTTGAATCACTCCAATCGGAGTTGTGATGAAAAAGATATGAAGAAATGAAGTTTGGTGGCTGAAAATCGCGATTTATGCACTCTGATACCTCCAGGCTATTGTGCCAAGCTATAGTGACAATGTCACAATCGCTGGCACAATCGCTGAGATTGTACCGAGAGTGTTTGGACTTCGGCGATTGTGCCAATCTATAGTGACAGTGTCACAATCGCCGGGCACTATAACCAAGCATGTATTGAACACTGTTTTGGTCATAACTTCTTCGTTTTAGCTCCGTTTTCGCTCCGGAAAGAACCGTTGGACTCATAATTGAATCATTTATCTATCAAGACTATAAAATCCAAGATTCAAGTCCAAAATCAAATATCTTATTTTTTCTTAATATATCGATTTCTGTATTAACTTGAAATGATACCTTTCGAAAATTGGGGTGTTACAATGTACCCTTCATCACCATGTCTAAGGCACGCAGGTGCCTAGTGATGGGGGGTTCCTTCTTCTTAGACTACATGTTGGACGTCAAGATTGAAAAGAAGAAGCTCGGAGACGTGAAGGTAGTTCGGGAGTTTCCCGATGTATTCTCGGACGATTTTCCCGGTCTGCCACCGAAAAGACAGGTTGAATTTCGAATCGATCTAGTCTCGGAAGCGGCTCCAATTGCTAAAGATCCCTACCGACTGGGTCCTTCTGAGATGCAAGAGATATTGTCTCAACTCCAAGATCTCCTCGAGAAAGGCTTTGTAAGACCGAGTTCCTCGCTGTGGGGAGCCCCGGTCTTATTCGTCAAGAAGAAGGATGACACAATGCGGATGTGCATCAACTATCGGGAGTTGAATAAGGCTACTATGAAGAACAAATACCCTCTTTCGAGGATCGATGACTTGTTTGATCAACTACAAGGAGCGGGTTGTTTCTCAAAAATCGAACTTCGATTTAGGTATCACCAGGTGAGAGTGAGAGGCGAAGACGTCCCGAAGACGACGTTTAGGACCTGGTACGGGCACTATGAATTCTTGGTCATGCCTTTCGGATTGACCAACGCGCTGGCGGTATTCATGGACTTAATGAACCGTGTGCCGACCATTCCTCGAAAAATCGGTGATAGTGTTCATCGACGACATCCTCGTCTATTCTAAATACAAACTCGAGCATGAGCGACACCTTCGCGAAGTTCTTGAGGTGTTGAGAAAAGAGCAACTTTATGCCAAATTCTCGAAATATGATTTTTGGCTAAGAGAGGTCCAATTCTTGGGGCACGTTGTTACCCGAGACGGTGTGAAAGTGGACCCTTCCAAGATCAAGGCCATGATGAATTGGAAACCTCCAAAGAGTCCGTCCGAAATTCGAAGTTTCTTGGGTCTAGCGGGTTATTATCGATGATTCATTCAAGACTTCTCTAAGATCGCTTCTTCCTTGACATCTCTTTCTCAGAAGAATGTCAAATTTATTTGGACGGACACCCAAGAAAAAGCTTTTCGGACCCTCCAAAAGAAGCTTTGCGAGGCACCGATCTTATCCTTACCAAAAGAACCGATTGTTTTGTAGTATTTATCGATACCTCGAAGATGGGGTTGGGTTATCTTTTGATGCAACGTGGGAAGGTGATTGCCTATGCATCGAGACAACTCAGGGTGCACGAAAAGAACTACCCTACACACGATTTAGAGTTGGCGGCAGTAGTTTTTGCACTAAAGTTGTGGCGGCACTACCTCTATGGCACTAAGTGCACCCTCTATACTGATCACAAGAGTCTAAAGAACATCTTCGACCAAAAGGAATTGAATATGAGACAAAGGAGGTGGCTAGAACTCCTAAAAGACTATGACTGTGAATTTCCATACCACCCCGGTGAATGTGGTGACGGACGCATTGAGCAGAAAAGAGTATAGCGGAAGTCGGCAAGCTTCTCTCTCTAGAATTGATTTGGTATCAAGCTTAATCGAAAAGATCAAGGAGTCTCAAAACGAAGCTCTTCGGTAGGAGAACCTAAAGAACGAAGTAATGGTAAAGTAACATCTTTTCCTAACTGAAGATGGTCGTGGGGTGAAGCTCTTCAAGGGGCGAGTTTGGGTGCCCAAAGTCGGGGGCAATCGGGAATTACTTCTCGAAGACGCCCACAAATCCAAGTATTTTATTCACCCGGGAAGCACAAAGATGTACCGAGATTTGAAACTTAACTATTGGTGGCCCATCATGAAATTAGACGTAGCAAATTTCGTGGAACGATGTGTGACATGCCTTCAAGTCAAAGCCGAACACCAACGACCATATGGAAGTCTCAAATCCTTGGAAATTCCGGAATTGAAATGGGAACACATCGACATGGATTTTGTGATCAAGCTACCAAAGACTCTTAGATGGCACAACACCATATGGGTGGTAGTGGATCGCTTGACCAAGAGTGCTCATTTTCTGGCTATGAGAGAAACTCTTCTGATGGACAAGTTGGCCAAACATTATATCGACGAGTTAATATCGAGATATGGTGTGCCTTTGTCCATCGTGTCAGATCGGGATAGTCGTTTCACTTCCAATTTTTGGGATGACATTCAGAAAGAGTTGGGAAATAGAGTGAAACTGAGCACGACATATCATCCCCAAATCGACGGTCAAAGCGAGCGAACCATCCAAACGCTCGAAGACATGCTAAGGTCGTGTGTTATCGACTTTGGAGGGAATTAGGAATCTCATCTACCTCTAGTCGAATTCTTCTACAACAACAGTTACCATTCTAGCATTGGCATGACTCCTTTCGAAGCCTTGTATGGCCGAAAATGCCGAACTTCGGTCTGTTGGTTAGAGGCGGATGAGAAGCAATTTGACGGACCCGAAATCATACAAGAAACCGTGGGCAAGGTCAAGGGTATCCGAGAACGCCTGAAGGCGGCCCAAGACCGGCAAAAGAGTTACGTGGATAAGAAGAGGCGACCGATGGAATTCCAAGTAGGTGATCGAGTTATGCTCGATTCCTTGGACCGTTCACTATAACCAAGCGGGTTGAGCTACAAGCTTACCAATTGGAGCTCTTACCCGAGCTGAATAGAATCCATAACACATTTCATGTGTGTTATCTTTGAAAATGTTTGGTGTCATACCCCTTTCGGAGATCCGAGTGAATGAGGGTAATCATTGGGTCAAGGAACCCGATGCCATTTTGGAAAAGAAATCTAAGAAACTCCGTCACAAGGAATTCACGATGGTCAAAGTCCAATGGAAACACCACCGGGGGGCCAACATGACTTGGGAGGCGGAAGAAGACATGAAGAGAAGATACCCGCACCTTTTTGGCTGAGCATCGATTTCGAGGACGAAATCATTCCCAAGTTAGGGAGGATTGTAACACCCGGAATTTTTGAAGTAAGTTTTAGTACGTCTTTAATCCTCTAATCAATTTGTTTATCTTTTTGGTTAGGATACGTTTTACCTTCGAGCCTCGAATCGAACCATGCGAGAAATCAGAGTTTTGAGTAAGATCTGGGCTCGGTACCTGTTCGACGAGAGTAACTCACGATAGTGACAAGTGTCACTATCGCTTGGCACAATCGCCGAAGGCACAACGAAACTCGCGGTACACTTTCGGCGAAAGTGCCTCGCGACAGTGACCCTGTCACTATCGTGTGGCAATCTCGCCGTCGGGGTCTGATGGGTTAAAAATGGGGATTTTGACCTATTTTTCTTATCACTCCTCATTTATTCCACCAAAAACTCTCTCAACTCTCACTACACCAAATGTTGTCTTAGACAACATATGCTAATTGTCTATATTGCTTAAAATAAGCTTAGACAACAAAGGCTAATATATGTTGCCTAAGTTTCCTCTTAGGCAACATGTAGTTCTATGTTGCCTAAGTCAGACCTTATGCAACATATGAATAATTATATGTTGCCTTAACTATCTTAAGCAACATTTTCCCTTATGTTGCCTTAGTTTTATAATGTTTTTTTTTTAATAAATGAAAGTTATCTTAGGCAACATATTTTATTGTTTCTATGTTGCCTAAGGTCAAAAATATAAATAAATATAGGTAATTGAAAATGTAATAACTTGTATAATTTTTTTTTAAATTAATGAAAGTTATCTTAGGCAACATATTTTCTTGTTTCTATGTTGTCGAATGTCAAAAATATAACGAAATATAGGTAGTTGAAAATGTAATAACTTTTATAATGTTTTTTTAAATCAATGAAAGGTATCTTAGGCAACATATTTTTTTGTTTCTATGTTGCCTAAGGTAAAAAATATAACTAAATATAACTAATGTGTGTGTTGTTTGGTAATCGCATATGATGTATATATGTGTTGTATGCATGTGTACGTGTTAATGTATACATAGTATATATTTGTGTTGTTATTGTACGTTAATAAGTCATAAAGTGTCTTATTGGATTTATAATGGATCTTAATTGGTTTTATCGGGCTTTAAAGGGTTCTATTGTGCTTTAAATGATTTCATTGGACATTAATGGATCTATCGGGCTTTAAAAGGTTCTATTGGGTTTTAATAGATCCATTTGGACTTTAATGGAATGATTGGGATTTAATAGATCCAATCGGGCTTTATATAGATTGGTTGGGCTTTAGAGTATCCACATGGGCGTTTATGGATCGGTTAGTCTTTGATGCTCGTTTATGGGTTCGAACTCGCAATTGATTAAATCGTTTATCGGCTCGAGCTCGATAATTTTTATATTTTTATTGTATGATTAATAAATATATGAGCATGTTTGGCTCGAAAAAAGGGTATGCTCGAATGGCTCGGCTCGACTCGAAAAATGGAATCGAGTTTTCGAACGAGCCGAGTCGAACATTGGTGATATAAAGCTCGGCTCGATAAGTTAAACGAGTTCTATTTTGTGTTTGAGATCGACTCGAGCTCGATATTAATTAATCTCGAGCTCGAGATAAACGAGCTCGAGTAGCTCTCTAAAAGTTCGACTCGTTTACCACCCTAATTCTACCGAACTTTAATCGGTTCTATTAGCCTTTAAAGGTTTTCATTGGGCCTTAACGGGTCTATCGGGTTTTAAATGGTTTCATTGGGCCTTAATGGATCTATTAGGGTTTAGTTAATTCTATCGGACTTTAATCGGTTCTATTGGCCTTTAAAGGTTTTCATTGGGCCTTGACTGATCTTTCGGGCTTTAAAGGGTTTCATTGGGCCTTAATGGATCTATCAGACTTTAAAGGGTTCTATTGGGTTTTAAAGGGTTTCATTGGGCCTTAATGGATCTATCGTGATTTAAAGGGTTTCATTGGGTCTTAATTGATCTATTGGGGTTTAATTGATTCCACCGAACTTTAATCGTTCTATTAGCATTTAAAGGTTTTCATTGGGCCTTAACAGATCTATCGGGCTTTAAAGGGTTCCATTGGGCCTTAATGGATCTATCAAACTTTAAAGGGTTCTATTGGGTTTTAAAGGGTTTCATTGGGTCTTAATGGATCTATCGAGATTTAAAGGGTTTTATTGGGTTTTAATGAATCAATCGGACTTTAAAGGGTACTACCGAGCTTTAAAGGGTTTCATTCGGTCTTAATGGATCTACTAACCTTTATTCGGTTCTATTTGACTCAAGCCCATGAAGACTAATAGCTCATGAAGAGTCGTCCCATTAATTGAGGCTTAAAAAAGAATTGATCTGGTACATCTCGGTGCACCTCATCCTAATGTGCGTCTATTTCTCATCCAACGCTTGATAACCACTTCTCACCGTAAACTCATTTTTCTCACGAAACACAACCCTATATATTGAATATTATATTTATTATCTCTCTCTCTTTTTTTTAACAAAACAACATTTATTATCTAAAGTTATTTATTTTAGATCAAAAAATAAATCAAACTTTTTATAAATTTTGAAATATATGTATATATATATATATATATATATATATATATATATATATATATTCACCACATCCATACATCACATAGGTGAATGATCGTGTTAAAAGTTGAGTTAATGATTAGAACCGTGAGAAATGGATCTGAATCGTTCATCTCTTTTAATGTCGTCCATTTCTCATCCAACGGTTGATAACCACTTCTCATGCTTCTCACCGTTACCTTAACTTCTCACTGGAACCCAACCCACATCATATATATATATATATATATATATATATATATATAATATAAGTATTTATTATCTTTTTTTTAAACAATAATATTTATTATTTAAAAATTATTTATTTTAAATTAAAAAAAAAACAAATCAAAGTTTTTAAGAAAAACTCAAAATTTCTCAAATGCCTTCTTTTCCCCCACCCCAATGCCTTCTTTCCCCATATATATATATATATATATATATATATATATATATATAAAAGCATTTATTATCTTTTTTTTAAACAATAATATTTATTATTTAAAAAGTTATTTATTTTAAATTAAAAAAACAAATCAAAGTTTTTAAAAAAACTCAAAATTTCCCAAATGCATTCTTTCCCGCCACCCCAATGCCTTCTTTCCCCCCACTTAACTATCTTAGGTTAAGATAAATGGAAAAGTTCAAAAAAACCCAATGGACTTTAGTGTTTGAAGTGATTAAGTCCTTGGACAATTTTTTCGAACACATAAGTCCTTAGACATTTCAAAACACACTAAATAAATCATTTGACTTTTCAAAACCTGTTAAACATATCCTTATTATTTAAAAATGTAACTTTCAACCCAGATAAAACTACAAATTAAAAAAAAAAGATGTCCCCTACTTTATCCCCCTACAGATTAAAAAATGGGAAAATTAACCAAAATAGTCGATCCCATCAACTAAATTCATTTTTTAAACACTTTCAAAATCCATTTTTAAAATAGTCTAAGTTTATGCATAATTTTTTTTTGCCTTAAAAATTGTTTTTGGCAAAAAAAAAAAAAAATTAGAAAGCATTTTTATAATATGTTATTTAATTTACTTTATATCTTCTGTTTTTTTTAATTTCGGTTAACCCTTTATTATATTAACACACGTAATCGTATATTAACTAAAATACATAAAAAAGAATATGTTCTTTTTTCATATTACACCACTATAATTGTCTCGTCAATGTGTTTAAAATGAGCCTAATATTGAATTTTTTGGATATAATCTCATATTATTAAATATCATAAATACGTACGAATTATATTTAATATTTACACTTTCTATCATGTTAGAGTTATTTATTTAATAATATATGATTAATCTGTAACTATAAGTATTAAAAATAGTTCACGTATTAACCAAACGATTATAATGGTGTAATTTGTAAAAGAAGAAACCAAATTTTTTTATAAATTTTAGTTAATATACGATTATGTGTGTTAACATAATAAAAATGTAAAATGAAAAAGTAATGCATATAAAATAAATTAAATAACTAATTATAGTTTATAAGGATGCAAAGTGTATCTTTTTTTTTCTAAAACTATAAGCAAAGTGAATATTTATACATAAAATTTTATATGTAAGGATGTTTTTATTTATTTTTAAGAAAAAAAATCCTTACGTAGAAAAAAAAACATTATGTGCAAACTTTAACTATTTTAGAAAGAAAAGGTTTGAAAAGTGGTTAAAAAGTAAACTTGGTTGATGAGATTGACTTATTTCAGTTAATTTCCCCATTTTTTGTTTGTCGGTGGATAAAATATGTGACATTTCTTTTTTAATTTGTAGTTTTACCTGTTATGTAGGTTGTAAGTTACATTTTTTAAGTAATAAGGATGTATTCAACAGGTTACCAAAAGTCCAAGGATTTATTTGACAGGTTTTGTAATGTCTAAGGACTTATTTGTTCGAAAAAATTGTCCAGGGACTTAATCACTCCAAACCTTAAAGTCCGTTGGTTTTTTTTGAACTTTTCCCTAAAATAAAAGGCACGCACAATCAGCAGCCACCAACATTGGGTGACATCGCTACCACCAGCAACCACCAGCAACCAACAACAAATCATCCTCGTTCTCCACCACGTCGCTGTCGAGATCCCTCCCCAACACGTCGCCCTCAACAGCAAATCATCCTCGTTCACACCCCTGTATGTTAAATCTCTCTCTCTCTCTAACTTAAATTTGTTTGAAGTTTGCTTCTGTTTTGCCGTTTCTGATGAGTTTCTGTTTTGTTTTTAGATCCATCTATAGGTGAAGATGAAACAGTTTCTGATGCCCTTTGTTCTTCTGTCTCAAATGGGTAGTTATTTTTAATTTTCTGATATTTGCATCTTTCTGGTTTCTTTATGTGTTTTGATTTTGTGGGCATTTGTGTTTATATCAGATTTTGTAGTTTTTTGTCGACTAATTTTGAGCTGAAATTTTGATAAAATAGCGGAAAAAAATTGGAAGTTTGGATTTTTGACGATATGATTCTTTTTTGTTTTAATTTACAGAAACAATATGTTGTGATCGAAGTAGTACTCGGTCATCTCGACACCTCAAAACCATCCCTGTTGAAGGTCATCTCCTTTGGCAAAACGATGGCCTCCCTCCTCGCCTTTATCCCCGACGAACAATAGCTCCTCATCGAATGATATATTGAGCCAATCTCACATTAGATTTTTTGATTTTAGAAAGAACGGAGAGATGAAGTGACAAGTTCAAAAAGAAAGTTGGTCGATTTTGTATTCAAATCAACGAGCTTTGTTAGGAACAAAGACATGTTTTTTCGACGAATTTTTTTTGACGGTAAACACGTTTTTCTGATGAATTTTTCCGTCGGTAAAACAGGCATGTCTCGTAGTGTAAGCAGGCCCGATCCCGAGAAATTTTGGGCCCTGGGCGAGATGTAAAACAGGGCCCTCGATAAGTACGAAAAAATTAATTTAATATATCGCTTTGTGTCATAATAAATAAAATTGAATTCAATAAATACGAATAATTTATATAAACCATATTTTCGAGAATTCCTAGACACAAAATCAATCAATAATTATTTATAAATTAATATGATCTACTATATCATTTTTCCATAACATCATTAATTTGTTCTAACGTCAAAAACATTCTTATGATATATATTTAATATATAGATTAGACATTATTTGTGGTGTGACTATTCGGAGTACAACTTTATGTAAATCAATGTAAATCAGTTGTTACCCATCTCACCTCATTCTAATGTTTTTCTATCACTATTTTAAACTTTTAGGGTTAAAACAATCCTTTTTTGAATCATCAATCTTATAATCAAAAGCTCATGTTGGTTATAGTTTGAGATATTATTATTGTTTTTGAGATATGAGAGTACCTAAGATTCATGCACTAAATATCAGATTATTAGGTAATAAAGAGTCAATAATGTTTGAAAAAACAGTGTATAGATATAAGTTGGATCGTCTGATATAATTGGTAATTTTTTACACAAAGTAGGAGTTCTCCTGGTTAATATCAAGAAATTTACCATATTCTTAAGAAAATATAGAATTCATATGGATTGAATAATCAAAAGAGTAAGTGGGAGATGAATGATAGGATAATATATCAAGGTTTTCTAGGTAAGTAATTTTAGACTTTGTTACTAGATAAAAAAAGCCCTTAAAGAAACTATAATGTAAAATGAACGACCAATTAAATTTTCACATATTTTATTCATTTCGAGTGTAATTAGTTAATACATGTTTGGACCATTATATAATACGAAATTCTTTGAGTCCTATTAGATACTAAAAAAATTGTCTCTTTTGTTAACTAATTTTTTACTACTATTATATAGTTAAAAAAATTGGGCCCCTATTTCTCGTTGGGCCCTGGGCGTACGCCCGACCCGCCATCCTCCAGGGACGGCCCTGAGTGTAAGGCAACATATGCAAATAGAGTATGTTGTCCAAGTTGATACCTTAGGCAACACGTGCAATAAATCGAATGTTGCCTTAAAGTTTGTTTGATACAACATATGTTTTTTTCATAGGCAACATAACATGTTGTGTGTTGCTTAAGGAATCCGCTTAGGCAACATACGATGTTTGCCTATGTTACCTAAGTTCTTATGCAACATTGATAAGGCAACATTGCTAAGCAACATAGGCATGTTGCCTAA
Source organism: Arctium lappa (assembly GCA_023525745.1). Taxonomy (NCBI): domain Eukaryota; kingdom Viridiplantae; phylum Streptophyta; class Magnoliopsida; order Asterales; family Asteraceae; genus Arctium; species Arctium lappa. The sequence goes on from CM042048.1 coordinate 8,561,890, forward strand.
GCCTTAGGCAACACATAAACCCCTCTTAGGCAACATTTTTCATTTGTTGCCTAAGTGACATTTGGTGTAGTGTCTCTTCTCCTCATATAAACTGGTTTCTTGGGTTTCCAAGGTGTCATTCCACTCATTTATTGCAAGTTGTTGGCATTTATTTCAAGATTGGAAGTTAGGGTTGTCACCTCCATCTTCCCTATTGTCATCTTCTTTCAAGAAGGAGATTTTTAGGGTTTTGGGGTTTTCATCAAAACCCATTTTTGTGAGTTCATCTCTCTTATTAAATGCTTATGTGCCTACATGAAAACCCTTTCCTTTTCATAACTCTAAAAACCTACATTTTTCTCTATTTTGTGTTCTTGAAACTTTCCAAGTCAAAATCTAGGGTTTTGACACTATGGTCACCTTATGTGGTATGATGACCTAAAAAGGTGGTAGAATGACATACATGGTTTATGCATGTGTGTTATGGAACTTGTGAAATCAAATGGGAGGAATAATTTATTTGTGGTATTATTGAAAGGATATAATTTAAGAAATATATGCTATAAATGTGTTAACGAAACTTGTGTGTAGGGAATATTACATTAATGTGTTTCTTGTGATGGATAAAGTAAGATTTCATGAAAGAGATGTTATGCATGTATATTGGATTTATTCATTGATGACATGGTGTTATATGAGACTATTGTGTTTGAAATTATAATATATTACACATTGTCATATTGGTGAATCATGTTAGCTTGGAACGGTGAGGTCCCAAGGTAAAGTTCCATGAATAGGGTTGAACTTGGTGACTCTTTAGGGTGTAGTCTCGGAAAGAGTTGAACCCATATTGACATTGAACTAAAGATTCATGAATAGAGTTGATGTTTTAACGGCTAAAGATTCATGAATAGATCCGATGTCGGTAAATAACCATTCCAATTAAATGCTCCGTACTTATCTGGTTCCGTTAGTGGTGGGGTGGCCAAACCTTGAGCGGAGAGTCGGGACAATATTTTTGTGGACATAACATTTGACAAGACATAGAGCGTACATTATTACTCGTCGATATTTTGGGAATTGATGATGACGACACCCAATTATAATCTAATCTAGAATGTTTTAGATTAAGTAGGTTGTCGGTCCTCATTTCATTTCATTTGGGTTTGTAATTAAACGCTTATACATTTCCCCATTTTTGGGATGATGCCATTTTTGAAACTTTATCTTATATAAAATGTTCCAGGTTTAATTTCTCTTCAGTTTATAAACGTTATATTGCGAAAATTTCAAGTTTTTGAAATCACTGAATTTTAGAGTGTTGCATAAATGGATTGGAATGTTACGTGATAAAGAAAGCCCATGATAGAAAGTTGGAAGTTGTAGAAATGAGCATGCTTAAACGGACCATGTTTGACAAAATACCAAACAAGGTCTATTTGGCGGTGTTGAGACTTGCGCATAATACATATAAGTTGATGGAGGGAAGATTGTTGTGGTTTGGTCATGTTCATATGAAACAGATGGGGGCTCGATCCGGTGAGGAGGGTAGAAAGTGCAAGGGTCAAGGGACTGATTCGGAGGGGTAGGCCGGTGAGGACTTGGGATGAGCAGTTGAGCTTAAATATGACAGCTTTAGGCATTTTCGAGGACACGATTGATGTGAGTTTTAAAATTTATACCGCAAGCGTTCGGGTGTGTATCATACGGGTCGATCACAAGGAGGCGATTGACTAAACACGAACTCGCTTTAGACTATGGCCTAGATACGGGAATTATCAATATTTTGATTTTGATATTAAAACTAATTAAATAAACAAACAAACGAAGGAATAAAACAAAAATATCGCGCATTGGGTAATGTCAACTTCAGATTTTGGTAATGGTGGGAATTCGTTATGCAAAATTACTTCAACTCTCTTTCAAGGTGGAAAAGCTTTTCTAACCTAAGACTCATATTTACTTTTGCAATATGTGTACGTTGGGAAGAAACATTATATTTTAAAACGAATATTTTTCCCAATCAACGACCCTAACTATTTATCATGTTAGGATCGTTGTCACCGATCAATTTAATATAAGTAAAAGACTGAACCTTCGTTCATATCTAAAACTAATCGAATTTAACTAAAGACGTTTTATACAAATTGGTTAATCAAACATTAACTTTCGTTATATGAAAAATCAACCAATTAAAATCCAAAGTTTATTATAAAAACAATTGATCAATATCACAACGTCTATCCAAAGTGATGATTACCCAAATGAACGAAAGTTAAACTACGAAACAAAACGTAAACATAAATATAACGAAAGCAATAAAATTAATCTATGAAAGCTGTAAAGATCGATCCAAGGAGTGTCACTCTCCAAGAATCGTTTTTAGCTTACGAAAGCGATAAATAAATTAAGAAGCGGTTCAATGAATTAAAAAGGGAGAAATACGATCTAAGGAGTGTCACTCTCCAAGAATCGATCTAACCTAATAAAGCGGTAAAATAAACTAAGAACGATGCATAAATTAAAAAGATGCAGAAAATAAAAATAGGGAGAGAAATCTAAACATAAAAATAAAAAAAATGGAGAAATGAAACATTACAACGGGTGTTGAATGTTGAATGAGAATCTGTCACATTTCATTTTCATCTTCGATCCGTCAAAACATCACATCATCTTCACATCTTCAAAGGACTCAAAGAACGAAGAAATCACAAATAAATAAATAAATAAATAAATAAAACTAAACTAACCTAAACCTAAAATCTAAACTAAAGAACTTACAAGAAAAAGAAAAAAGAAAATAAACCTAACGATTGAAATCTAAACCAAATACAAAACTCTAAACTACAAAAAAATAGAAAAAAAAAAAAGAAGAAATAGGGCGTAGCTGTATGGAGGTGAAAAAGGAGATGCCCCAAACCTAAAAACACTATTCATATATACATAAAGAAAATTTTCCGCAATCAGTCCCTCAAACTTTGCAGCTCTTTCGAAAACGCCCTTTTGATTTCTTTTCTTTTATAAACATTCCCTCATGAATCCTTTCTTCAAAATTTGGTCAAACTTTGTCATATTTTTTGAATTGCTCCACCACTTAAATGATTGATCAAATGCTCCAAAAATATCGTCATCCATATTCATGCTTTCAACGTAAATTACCTGTCAAAACCCGATAAAACCACAAAAATACCAATGTAATATCCCCAACGATGATTATACGGAAATTAATTAAAAATAAAATAAAAACTATATGCAAACGACTAAACACGACACAAAATGTAATTTTAAACTAACATGATGTATGCATAAAATGCACTTAACAATGATTTATATAGGAGTTCTTGTATACGCAAGATAAGATAGCAGACTAGCTAGGGGTGGCAATCTATAGAGGTTGGAGGAAGGAGGTAAGGTTACTTAAACCTTCGGATTCTTAGGTTAGCTTAAAGATGTATAAGGTATTCCAACCTTGGTTATGTTTTCTACATCTGCTTCTGCCTGTATGTTTTGTCTGTTTGCCTATTTGTTTAAATGTTGTTGCTTACTCCTAACACATTTTCATGTCTGATGTTCTTTCTTATTAAGTTTTATCCTTTCTTTTCACATAATTTGCACAAGTCATGGGTTTTCAAGAAAATAACCGTTTTACTCTTTGACGTAGAAGTCAGCTCTGCATACATTCCCAAAAACCCACCTCCAAGATGGAATTTGTGAGTCCGTGATCGTTACCAGATAATCAAAACAACAAACAATAGATGATAAACCAACCTGTTTCGATATATAAACGCGGATTACACGGTTGAGTTCTTGAGTTCTCTATGTTTGTTTTTCTCTCTTTACACCTTGATACTATGTGTATTGTGTGTGTTCTTTTGTTTGATAGATTGTAAAAGAGAGATAGATAATATCTGATAAAGATATTATCAAAACTAATATAAACTAATATTATAACTAAAAACATAATATCTAAATAATAAATATCTAGATATTAAAAACAACTTTGACTTTATTACATAATAGACCCTAGACTTTGGTTGAGAGTAACTTTCAGCATTAACTTCAGATTGCGATCTTCGTTTTGGATGATCTTGAATCCAATAAGACTGTGTCTTAACAATCTCCCCCTTTGGATCAAGATCATTTCGAAAATGATTTGGCAATACGATCTTCTCTTTCAGCTCAGAAGATGCAATCTCTTTCTCTAGCTCAGAATGTTTTAGCAAAGTATCTTCAAAGAAAATTTATCTGAAATCAACATGTCTTCAGAATACCTTGATCTCGCATTTCTTGGTTAGCTTTTCTTGTAATGAACATTTCTTCAAGCTTTATATTTTTCCCCTTTTTGATGGAAAGTGCAACGACTTCATCAAAACTTTGAGTAAAAAATGTCAACCACTTGGAGTCTCTGATCCGTCAATTCAATAGTTATTCATCCTGATCTTTGCAAATCTAGACAAAATAATCATTTAACACCTGAATCAACTAATGAATCAGTTAGAATGCCTGTCAGTAACACTAAGTCACTATGTGTAACAAATACACATTGGAAAGGAGTTGTTTGATGTTGACTCCCCCAGGGCTTCCATTTAATCATCGAAACACCACAAAGGTAATTTCTATAAACGTTATGACAAAGAAACTAATTCCTTGTGTGTTTGTGCTTGTGATATAAAGAATTAAGCACAGATGATTGCTTATTAGGCTCAAAATTGTGTAAACCACTGAGACAACAGTAAGTTAAACACAGACTCAATGTGCATGAGTGAAGTGCGAAGGTGGGCAGACTTCCTTCTTTTCAATATCCAGATTTTCCGAATGAAAATCAGATAGCAAATGTGTTGCTTCCCCTTTGAAAATGTGAAACACTTTCTTGTTAAGAAGAAAATGAGTAGTTGGTGAGGTTTGATCAAGAGTTGGCATGGGTTAGTTGCCTGTTTCAATAATGATCACTAAAGAATTGTGAAACATTAGAATTGTGGCTACCCGGCTCAGAAAAAGTTGGTGTAGAGTTGTGATATTCTTTTAACTCTATTCTCACATGCTCTTTCTTTTAAACATTTTGCTTACTCTAATCACACTCAATTCTTTTCGCTTTGCACACTCAATCACTAAGGATTAACTTCTTGGGTAGAAATCACTGGTTAAGGTGATTCCATAGAAGTTGTGTTAAGTCCTAGCACAATGATTCCTTGTTTTCTTATGATGCACATGATGCTCAGATTGGTTTAACTATTTCAGTTAAAGCACAAAATTGATTTTGAAAACATTTAAAATCACACTTCCATAATATAAAATCTGTTGAAAAAATCGGGAAGTGGTTTGAACATTAAAAATAATGTTTTCTATGATTGAAAGTTGTTCTTCTTTCAAACATATATGAGATGAAGATATAGAATTATACCTTAACGTACGATCTTCCATCTCATGAAGCTAAGCTTTAAGTCATAGAAATATGAACTTGTAAGCTTCTCTCAAAAATTCTGCAAAAGTCTAATGTCAAGTCAAAGTAATAATTATTCACTTATATTGAAAAGACAAAAAAGTAGTAAAACCTTTTAAAGTACGAGTTCTGATCCGAATTAATCAGAAGTCATCACCTTTTTACTCCCCCTGAAATTATGCATCAGTACATTATCAGTTGTAAAAGATATGCATAAAATTTCAGACAAATATGTATGTACTCCCCCTTGATGGTTGATTTCCTCTTTTAAGCATTGGAGTACAATCTCTGATTAGCTCGGAGTAAGGTCTTTTGATCATTGAAGTGCGTGTCCTAAACTGTTGTGTTTAGAAGTCAAACTTCGTTGAAGTACGGGTTCTAAACTGATTTACTTAGAAGCCTCTTTGACATTTAAGTCCGGGTTTTGAACTGTTGTGTTCAAAAGCCTTTTTTCTTTGAAGTTCGGGTTTTGAACTGTTGTGTTCAAAAGCCTTTATTCATTGAAGCACGGGTTCTGAACTGATTTATTCAGAAGCCTTTTTGACATTGATGTTCGGGTCTTGAACTGTATTATTCAAGAGCCTTTTCTCTCTCCTACTCCCCCTAGACAGTAGGTATCTGCAACACAGAATCATTCCTTTTCTTTGGTATCCATTTCCAATTGGATCCAACTGTGTTAGCAAACGATTTTGGCACCCAGTGAAATTTGGGTCCGCTTTGCCTTTTAGAATCAGTTAAAGAATTTGAATGATAAGAGGGAACATGATATGATCTAAACCAAATATCAGAATCTTGACAAGAAGCATTATCATGTCTATCATAATTTGAAAACTTTCTAGCAGACAAAGATAACTGGAATAATTGTTGTTTTGAAAATTTCTTGCGAGAATCAACAAGTTTTGGTTTAGAAAAAGCAACATCCACAATTATATCATCTTTACTAGTAGAAATCTTGTTACAGTCAGCACTAGAACATGATATGGCAGTCTCGTCAAACTCCTGTTTTGGTTGCCATTCGGACTTAACTTCAAGTCTTTTCTTGCTCATTGTTGAAGCGTTTGAAACTTGTGAGTTAGACTTTTGAGCAACAAACGAATGCTTCTTCTTCGGATTTTCAGTAGTGATCGGTTTCTGTGAATGCTGAGATATATTCTTACCTTTAGCATTTTTAGCTTTCACAGAGACTGAGTGATCAACTTTCGTTGATTTTGCACTGTTCACAGGCATACTGTTTTTTCTTGAAGTTTTCTTAACAAAAGATGCATGGTTAGGAAGTTTCGCATTAAAATCAAATTGTTCAAAACATTCATCTAAACCACCGTCAGAGTTAAGAAAATTAAACCCTTTGTTTGATGAACCAAACATGTCATCAGAAGTAGAAGCCTTTGTAAAAACAACATTTTTCATAACGGTTGAAAAAACCTTTTGTTGAATCTCAATCAAAAGTCGTTCATCTGATAAAGAGTTCTCGAGTTGAGAAATTTTACTTTCTAGCACGAGAGAAGGGACATAAATTTTACCTATAACAGGCTTCACCTCCATTTCTTTTTCAGAATAACTTTGAAAGTAGTCAGTTGAAAGAGATTTCTTTTCATCATTTGGATAGTCATAACTATTATTCAACTTTGCATAATAAAATGGAGCGTGAACTTTAGTTGACTTCATCCGTTTTTCAAATTCATTAGATTCATCCTCTTCTGATAGTTTAGTATTGAAAACTTTAAATGAGTCGATTCCTTCCTCTTGTCTGTATCCTTTGGCTACTAGTCTTGCCTTGTTTCGGATAACGGTACCATCTTCGTCTTTCTTTATCTTGAAAACCCATTTCGTACCTATGATTGTTTTACCTTGAGGTTTCGGTACGAGTCTCCAGACTTTAAGTGCATCGAACTGATTTAGCTCTTGTTGCATTGAGATTACCCATTCTGGATCCGCAAGTGCCTCTGATACGCGAGTTGGCTCGAACTTGCTAAGAAAGGAGTCATGCATGCACATGTTCATTGATGCTGACCTAGTTTGCACCGGTTTTGATGGATCACCAATGACTTGGCTTATCGGGTGCTCTTTGGTCCATTTTTGTTCATGAGGCAGTGGATTATATGAATGTATGTCAATTGAATTATCTATAAATCCAGTTGTACCTTCTTTGGTTTGTTCTGGAGGAATGATGATTTCAGTTGAAGTAATTGGTGGGAGTGGATTATATGATGATAGATCAATATAAAAAGGAATGGGGGGTTCAGTTGAAGTAGATGGTTCAGAAGTCTCAGTAGGTACAACTTGTTCCGGTTGTAGATTGATCTGAATTGAACATCCTACTGGTTCAACTACTTCTGTCTCTTCTTGATTTGTCACTTCTTCAACTGTTGGAGTCGGCATTTGAATTGCAATTGCTTGTTGAATCGGGGCGTTTGATTCAATTGGAACATCTGAACTGGTTGGATGAGTAGTAGTTAAGTCTTCCATCCTGTCAACCACAACAGATTTCTTTACATTAGATCCAAGAAATTCATCATAAAACAATTCAAATAATAAATCTAAATCAGATAAATGGTTAGTTGAAGTTGAAGCTTCGTCTGATTTATTCTGTTGAGACGCAGGTTCTGAACTGAGTTGCCCAGAAGCTAGTACTCCGGTTATAACGGGTTATGAACGTTGTTGTTCGGAAGCTATTTCTTCATCAAAGGTGACGTTGATGCTTTCAATCACCGTTCTTTACTTCTTCAGATAAACTCGAAATGCAGTTGATGTCGAGGAATATCCAATGAAGATCCCTTCTTCCGCCTTAGCGCTGAACTTGTTAAGATTCTCCATATCGTTTAGCATGAAACACTTACATCCAAATATATGGAAATATTTGATTGTCGGTGTTCGGTTGTTGATTAACGCATAAGGAGTCTTCTTGAACCTTCGATGTACCATGGATCGATTCTGTGTGTAGCATGCGGTCGAAACAGCTTCTGCCCACAAAAATAGAGGTAAGTCTGATTGACTTAGCATAGTACGAGCAGCCTCGACTAGCGTACGATTTCTTCTTTCGACCACTCCATTTTGTTGAGGCGTACGAGCACCAGAGTATTGATGTGAAATCCCGACAGATTTGAGATATTCTTCAACCTTTTGGTTTTTGAACTCTGTGCCGTTATCTGTTTGTAGAAACTTGACCTGTTTCTGCAGATTCACTTGGGTCGTCTTCAGGAATGTAATGAGAACATCTGGTGTCTCATCATTTGAACGTAGAAACTTGACCCATGTGTATCGCGAGTAATCATCCACGATCACGAGTATGTACTTCTTTCCGCCTAAGCTTTGAGTGCGCATTGGACCGCATAGATCCATATGCAATAACTCTAAAGGAGCTTTTGTACTTGGTTCAGACTTCGGTTTATGAGGTGCCCTCTTCATCTTCCCCTTTTCACAAGCTGCGCATAGATGTTCTCTTTCATATTTCAGCTCTGGAAGTCCTTTGACGAGCTTTCCATTGACCAGATCGTTGATGTACCGAAAGTTGAGGTGAGAAAGACGTCGATGCCATAACCAACTTTGTTTCATCGAAACTTTCGATAGTAGACAAACTTGCTTGTCAGTCTGGACATCTGATAAATTGATTGTGTAGAGGTCTGATTCTCGTTTACCGACCAAAAGTTCTTCGCCTTCTTCATTGCGAACGGAACATCTTTTGGCTTTGAAGTTGACCTCTAAGTCTTTGTTACAGAACTGGCCTATACTGAACAAGTTGTGTCCTAAGCCTTCTACATAGCTCACCTTCTTGATAGTGACATTGCTATGTTGTACATCACCGTATCCCATGATTGGAGAAAACTGGTCGTTGCCGAATCTGACTGTTCCGCAATATTTTTCTTTAAAATTGGATAGTATCTTTTTTTGCCCTGTCATGTGCTTGGAACATCCGCTATCCAAGAACCACGTATGACTAGTCTGCATAAGAGAAAATACAAATTTAGATGTTTATACGACAACATTGGAATATTCACTTTGATTATCGAAGTGCGGGTCTTGAACTGATTTGTTCAAAAGCCTATTTTGACTTTGATGTTCGGGTTTTGAACTGCATTATCCAAAAACCTATTTTGACATTGAAGAACGAGTCCTGATCTGTACATAATCAGAAGTCGTATTCTCTTTAAGCTTTGTGTGCCTACAACACAGATTTAGCCTTAGGTGCCCATTGGAATTTGGGTCCTGCTGTGTTAGCACAAGATTTTGATAACCATTTCAAATTGGTTCCTCTTTTTTTTTGAAATGCATGAGAAGAATTAATATGAGATGTATGCACATGGTAATTTCCAAACCAATCACCAGAATCTTGACAAGTAATAGAAATATGTTTATTATAGATAGAGGACTTTCCAGCAAATAAAGATAACTGAAATAATTGCTTCATTGTATATTGTTTACGAGAAACAACAAGTTTTGGATGCAAAACAACAATATCAGCAATCACAACATCTTTAGTAAGCGAAGTCTTATTACAATTAACACTACTAAACGATAAAATGGCCTTGTCAAGCTTCCTTTTTGGTTACCATTGAGAATTGGCTTCAGGCCTTGGCTTGCTCATATCTGAAACATGTAAAACTGAGTGCTTTTTCTCAAAAAAAAAAAAAAAAAAGTGTGAGTGGAGTTGAGTGGAGTGTGAGGATTTGTTTGACCGGAAGTGAGTGTGAGAGAGTGGACCGAGAGAAAAAGGTTTGACCGGGAAAAGGATTGGGGTTTTATTCGACCGGTGAAGTGAGGAAGACCGGGGAAGAATTGTGTAAGACCGGGGATTGATGTTTGACCGAGAGAGAGAGGTATGACCGGGGAAGTGTAGTGGAAAAGTGGGGTTCGACCGGAATTGAGGTTTACTTTGACCGGGGAAGTGAGGAAGACCGGGGAATGGTTTGTGAGATTCGACCGATAAAAAGTGATCTTCGACCGGTATTTGCAAGAGTCCGGTCGAATGCTTAAGACCGATAGAATGTAAAAACTAAGGTTCGACCGGTACGCTTAAGACCGATACGTCGTCTTCTCCGATTAAATCAACTGTAACTCTAAAATTAACCCAGCTAGAGGTCGATTTACCACACCAAACTTTGACACAACGATCTCCTTATCAATTAGAACAAGATACAACCACTTGATTTCGAAAACAACCACAAAATCAAGTTTTGATCTAAAGATCAGTGTTCTTCAAAAATGAAGAACACAAAGAGTTGAAAATTTTTTATTTGATCTGGATCAGCTTTGATACCAATTGTGAGTCCGTGATCGTTACCAGATAATCAAAACAACAAACAATAGATGATAAACCAACCTGTTTCGATATATAAACGTGGATTACACGGTTGAGTTCTTGAGTTCTCTCTGTTTGTTTTTCTCTCTTTACACCTTGATACTATGTGTATTGTGTGTGTTCTTTTGTTTGATAGATTGTAAAAGAGAGATAGATAATATCTGATAAAGATATTATCAAAACTAATATAAACTAATATTATAACTAAAAACATAATATCTAAATAATAAATATCTAGATATTAAAAACACTTTGACTTTATTACAGAATAGACCATAGACTTTGGTTGAGAGTAACTTTCAGCATTAACTTTAGATTGCGATCTTCGTTTTGGATGATCTTCAATCCAATGAGAATGTGTCTTAACAGAATTGAATATATTGCTTTGTTTGGTTTGGGTTGCTTATATTCAATATAGCTTGTCTCACTAGCTAAGTTAGAATCTAATCAATGAGAACTTGTAATAGAGTCCATAAAATCAAGAGTAATGAAGGTGTTGCTTTCATCCACTAAGTTACTTAAAAATCCAACCAAAATTGTTTACTATATGTTATTTTTATTTTATTTACGGATTAAACTAATTGATATGATTTTCCTTATAAGATAATATACCTACCACCACGGCACCAGTGAATTTGGTCCAATGAATTCCGTTTTTTACTTGAGGGACTGTTAAAGATGAGACCTATATTTTGCTCTAAGATGCGCTTAGTTCAATGCCTTTTTGCGCAAAGGCATTTAAGGTGTTGCGTACTTACATATGCCCTATATACACCATCCATTTTTTTCGTTTGGTATCATATCCTAATGGAATCAAATACTTATAACAAATAGCTTCAATTATTTAGATGAAAATATAAAAATTGTTATTTCGAACATGGATGCAGCAACCAGACTACATATATCATATATGCTCCCTAAAACACAATGTTCGATCTGCTGAAAAGACGAGCTTCTCTTTCTCTTCTGATGTTAATTTTACACCTCCCCCTTTTCATCATATAATATTTAAATGTTTTTTTTTTCTTTTCCCAGCAATTAAATGCCAATACTTTACACAAAATATAACATTGATGGGACATATCCACCAATGCTCTATAATTGACCTAAAATAGGAGCTTCACATTTGTTTGTTCAATGTATGTAGACATGATTTGGTAGCTTATTCAACTTCAAGCGTTGTTCAAAAAGCACCCAAATTAACTGCGGAAGCACTGTGTCAGCACTAACCTTTAAGTGGGTTTTACTCTATTTGAATAATTATGTGCAGGCTTTATAACTAGTAGCATCTAGTTTTTAAAACCTTATAAGTTTCAGTAAATCTTTATTGTATGTATTGAAAGGAAAACAGCATAAATGTAGGTTGTGTCCTTTAGTATCTCTTGCATGTTTCTTGGTAATTTTTGAGTCATTCAATCTGTATCTATATTCCTTGGAAACTGCTTTGCTTTGTTCCAAGATATGATTTAAGTCTCACACCTGGGTTTTCCCAAACACTTCAAAGAAACAAAAGCATGGCTGCATCAATGCCAACTCCTGTTTCTGCTTCTGCTGCAAATGATCATGTCTTACCGGTCGAAAGCCATGAGCAGTTGCAGCTTAGTTCAGAGGATCGGCAACGAATCACTGAACGAACCAAATGGGTTCTTGATTCGCCCGACCCTCCTGGTTTTCCCCAAGAGTTTCTTGGTTCCTTCAGAAATGCTGTTTTCTGTCGGAAAAACAAGAAACTCAGTTCGTCGCAACCTCCATTGGCGTGTTTTGCGTCGTTTCTACCGTCTGTATTTCCGATACTGAACTGGGCTAGGGACTACAAGGTTTCCATGTTCAAGAATGACTTGCTTTCAGGGTTAACCCTTGCCAGCCTCTGCATACCCCAGGTTTATAGTTATACACTTCTTGTCCAAAACACACACTGAATAATTAGCACTCTTTTCTTTTTTTCTTTTTCTTTTTCTCTTTTTAACTAACCATTTGAATGATTTTATGCAGAGTATCGGGTATGCTGCTTTAGCTCAACTTAAGCCTCAATATGGCCTATGTAAGCTTCAAATTAAAAATCCATTAATTTATTAAAGATTTGTCGGGTAGGGTTGGGTTCCGGTGAGAAGTTGAGGTTAACATGAGAAGAAGCGTGAGAAGTAATTATCAATCATTGGATGAGAAATGAATGCACACTAGGATGAGATGCACCGAGATAAAATGCACCGGATCAATTCCCTTCTAAACCAGCGATTCATGGGAGGGCATTTGATTGAAAGTGATCGACGGTTCAGATTCACTTCTCACGCTTCTCACGATAATATCAACTTCTCACACGATTATTTGCCTTGTCGGTGTAATAAGAACTATATTATATATATATATATATATATATATATATGTGGTCAGTTTCAGGAGAACACAGAAAACTGAGTAACACCTTGATAACCCATGTATAAATTTGTACATCCAAGTAATTTGTAACATGCACACGTGCATATATATACAAGTGCATAATGCATACGTACATAAAAACCAAAAAACATATTAAATTACTTGTGTGCACAAATACATACCGTCCAGACTCCAGATCAAGGGCTACCAGAATGTTACTCAATTTTTGTTTTTTTTGGGTTTTCTGTTGAACCTCGCTCTATATATATATATCTCTTTTTTTTTCTTTTCCTTAATAAACATATTGTTGTAATATATATATTTTACTTCAGACACTAGTGTTGTACCTCCTTTGATATATTCAACTATGGGGACTTCACGTGAGTTAGCCATCGGCCCTGTAGCTGTGGTGTCACTGCTCATATCTGCTATGGTCTCGAAAGTGGTGAATCCTATAACTGATCCTGTGTCCTACAATAAACTTGTGTTCACTGTCACCTTCTTCACCGGCACATTCCAAGCTCTTTTTGGACTTTTTAGGTAATGTTTTTGTCTTATTTGTTGGAACTCCAGCACTTAGCTTTCAATGGAAATTAATGTTCTTTTTTTAACTCTTTATTATTCTTGTAATTATTGATTCATAGGTTGGGTTTTCTTGTGGATTTTCTTTCACAAGCTGCTATAGTAGGGTTCATGGCAGGTGCAGCCATTGTTATAGGTCTACAACAGCTCAAAGGTTTGCTTGGAATTAGCCATTTCACCACCAAAACTGATGTTATCTCTGTGTTGATTTCTGTTGCCAAATCACTCCACACTTCAGTAAGTTTTCACCTTTTCTTTTTCTTTTACAGAAATATATATATATATATATATATTATATATATATCATCTTTTTATTTCAAATTATTCTTTCTTTTCATCAAAAGTGTTAAAGATGGTTACACTCCCCACAAGTCGTTGTCAGGATGACATATTGGGAGTTATTTATATGTTTTCATTTTAATGATTATTTAATTTATTTTTATGCTAACTTTATTTTAGTTCAAATATTCCCATAATTAAATAGTTTTCTTTTTTCACATTTTAACAGTGGTACCCCCAGAATTTTATCCTTGGATGTTCATTCCTCATCTTCATCTTAATCACCAGATTTATTGTAAGCAACACATCTTAATCACCAGATTTATTTGTTAGTTTTTTTTTCCCTCTTTCTTTTTGCTTTTTTTTAAAGGTCTCAGGCTATGCCCAGACTAATTTCGGCAAATTGTGACTGCAATAAACTCAGTGGTCACAACTGTTGTGTACGTCTGAAATTGAACTCTGGGCAGATGGGATATTCCACCACATCCCGAGGGTCTCAACCATTACGCCAAAACCCTTGTGGTTTTTTTTGCTTCTTGGTGATAAAATTAACATGGTGAAAATTTCAGGGAAAAAGAAACAGAAAGTTATTCTGGTTACCGGCAATTGCTCCGTTAGTATCAGTCATTTTGTCCACCCTGATAGTATACCTAACAAGAGCAGATGAACATGGAATCAAAATAATCAAACATTTCAAAGGTGGATTGAATCCGAGTTCAGTTAACGAGGTGCAGTTCAACAGTCCACACCTCCGAGAAGCAGTCAAAATCGGGCTAGTTTGTGCCATCATCGCTCTAACGGTTCGCCTAGCTCAAAAATCCACTTTATTACTAATCAATAATTATACCATAAGATCTGCATTCTGAATTTTGTACTTCTTAATTAATTAATGTCAATATATTTTACAGGAAGCTGTGGCAGTTGGCAGATCTTTTGCTACAATCAAAGGGTACAACATGGATGGAAATAAAGAAATGATAGCTATGGGTTTCATGAACATTGCTGGATCCATGTCTTCTTGCTATGTTGCAACAGGTAATTTAATTAATTAATTTACGAAATTGATTAAAAACTATATATATATACTAATTACACGAAGTTAAACTATATGCTCGGCTTAATTAATTTGTGCAGGTTCATTTTCACGGACTGCTGTCAACTTTAGCGCTGGCTGTCAAACCGCGGTATCTAATATAGTCATGGCTATCACGGTGCTTATATCGTTACAACTGTTAACAGGGCTATTGTACTTCACTCCGATTGCTATACTGGCCTCAATAATCTTATCTGCGCTCCCTGGATTGATCAACTATAGCGAAGCTTACCATATTTGGAAAGTCGATAAATTAGATTTTTTGGCTTGTGCTGGAGCTTTCTTTGGTGTGTTGTTCGCTTCGGTAGAGATAGGTCTTATGGTTGCGGTAAGCATTAATTCCTAACATTTAAAAATACAAAGATTTTTAGGTTTTTTACATCTAAAATGTGGGACTGTCAAAATCAAATCACTACTAAATGTAGACCTGACAAAAACTGACACGACACGAAATAAGCGGGTTTGGGTAATACATTTCAACCCGTTTAAGTAAACGGGTTGACACGAAAGTTAAACGGGTAAGGTCAGGGTCAAAATTTTCAACTCGAAAATGACCCGAATAACTCGTTTATAATATATATATATATATATATATATATATATATATATATATATATATATATATATATATATATATATATATTATAAGTTTTATTTTTTATTTTTGGATTTTTAAAGGTTTTAGATTTTGTTAGAACTTATAAGTTTAAACTATAAAATTTGGATTTTCTAATTCTTTCATTTTAAATTTTTGATTTGTATTTTTTTGTGAATTTTCGATTTTTAATTTTATAAATGTTAAACAGGTTAAACGGGTTAGGCGGGTCGTGTCGGGTTAGGTGGTTGGGGTTGGGATTTCCTGACCCGTTTATTAAACGGGTCGGGTTAGGGTTAGACAATCTCAACCCGTTTAACTTTGAACCCGACACGATACGACACGACACGTTTGGCAGGTCTAACTAAATGGAATAATTTTGCCTACGGACGTTTCCCTTGGGAATCCGTCACTAAATGGGTGATTTGTCATAAAACCGTTACAAAAGTTGGTGGAAATTCAAATTAGTGATAGATTACCTCAGGATTTTGTGGGTGATCCGTGAGTGATCACCCGAACCATTGGTATTTTGTGGGGGATCCATCAGTAATTACCGAGAAAATTTTCCTAAGTGATTTTTATGGGTAAAAGTCATTTGTTTTGTAGTGTTATATATGTTAGCTTGAGAGATTGAGATTAAGGTTAAAGGTTTTGATGGAGAATTCCATTCTCTGTGTTTGAATAATATTCAGATCGTAAAGTACAAAGGGGAAAGAGAAAAGCAATATATACTAAACTAAGATATAAACAATGACATAAAAAGACCCTCAACTATACTAGATATACAAAAGGAAAGTAAAGTCTAACACCCCCCCTCAAACTCAAGGGGGAGGATTTGAAACCAACTTGAGTTTGTGAATGAGAGTCGTGAAGCGGCGGGGAAGAAGGGCCTTGGTGAAGATATCTGCCAGTTGATCAAAAGTGGAAACTGAGATGAGACTAACGGTATTAGTAGTTCTAGCTACGTGTTGACACACAAAGTGACAATCAATCTCGATGTGTTTGGTGCGCTCATGGAACACATCATTATGGGCAATATGCATGGCACTGCGATTATCACAATGTATAGCGGTTGGATGAAGCTGAGGAGCGCTCATATCAGAAAGTAGCCATCGGAGCCAAAGTAATTCCTGGGTAGTATCAGCAAGGGCACGATATTCGGCTTCAGTACTTGAGCGAGCAGTGAGATACTGCTTTTTGCTACGCCATGAAATAAGTGAATCATCAAGAAAGAAGCAATAACCAGTTGTGGATCGACGATCAGTAATGTTACCATCCCAATCAGCATAAGAAAAGGTACGAAGTTCAAGCGAGGAGGTGGCTGAGAAGTGTAATCCATGAAAAATCGTACCTTTGATATATCGTAAAATGCGTAAGACGGCAGTATAATGAGTGGTCCGAGGGGCAGCCATAAACTGACTGACAATATGGACTACAAAGGCTAAATCTGGGCGAGTAACAGTCAAATAGACGAGGGAGCCCACAAGCTGACGATAGAGTGTAGGATTAGAAAGTGGGGAGCCATCACCGGGAGCTAGTTTAAGGTTCTGCTCGAGAGGAGTAGAGGCGACTTTACTATCAGAGATGCCAGCTCGAGAGAGAAGATCTGAGGTATATTTGGCTTGGCAGAGATAGATACCAGACGCATTAGATAAAACCTCAAGACCAAGAAGTAGTGTAGGGGGCCTAGATCCTTCATTTCAAAGTGGTGATGAAGGGACTCTTTTAAGGCAGTGATGCCCTGAGTGTCACTGCCTGTAATGATCATATCATCCACATATAGGAGAAGAAGAATAATTCCTGCATCTGTGGATTTAGTGAAGAGACCAGAATCGTAGTTGCTAGCTACGAACCCCAAGAAGTGAATAGTTGTGCTGAACTTCTCGAACCATGCTCGAGGTGCCTGTTTAAGACCATACAAGGCTTTTCGCAACTTGCATACATAATTGGAGGGATGAGATACACCGGGTGGAGGCCTCATATATACCTCTTCAACTAGGTCACCATTGAGAAAAGCATTTTTCACATCCATCTGATAAAGTTGCCATTTGCGAGCAGCAGCAATCGCAAGAAGACTACGCACAGAGGTAACTAGAGCAACAGGATCAAAAGTCTCTTCATAGTCAATACCGTACTCTTGATTGTAGCCTTTAGCTACAAGCCTTGCTTTGTATCGATCAATAGAACCGTCAGACTTTGTTTTAATTTTATACACCCATTTGGAACCGATGACCCCTTTGCCAGGGGGAAGGGGAACAAGTTCCCAGGTTTGAGCTTTGTCAAGGGCCTGCAATTCTTCAGACATAGCTTGCTGCCACTGAGAGTTAGTACAAGCCTCTTTATAGGAGGATGGAGTAGTGGTAGCAAATAATGTAGAATAGCAATGGTAATCACGAAGAAGGGTAGGAATATTTCTTACTCGATGAGATCGGCGGACATCACCTGGAGTTGTGCCTGGATCACCAGGATTGACAGACGAATCAGGACTAGCGGAGGAGATCGGATCAGACATAGTTGCCGGTGTGGAGGTAGGAGAACTAGATGATGTGGGAGGCACAGAGGGATCAAATGAGTGAGAGAAGGTATCCTCGCTAACCGGAGGAGATGGTGGCGAGACAACAGGAGAAAGAGTGACAGAAGTATCAGTAAAGAAAGGAGGGGAATAATGATGCTGGATCTTGAATTTAGATATGGATGAGAACATTTGGTGTTCCCAAAACACGACATGCCTGGATGTGCGAAGTCTTTGCGAAATAGGGTCCCAATCCTTTGTGTTCCGTTCTATAGCCGATGAAACAACAAAGCCGAGAGCGAGGCTCAAGTTTGGTATGTTCATGAGACTGAAGAAGAACGAAACAAGCACAACCCCATACTTTGAGAAAATCATAAGAAGGAGGAGTGCCATGTAGAATTTCGTAAGGAGATTTGTTGTGAAGAAGAGGAGTGGGATGTCGGTTGATTATGTATACAGCTGAGAGAGCTGCCTCACCCCAAAAGCGTTCAGGACAGTGAGCAGAGATAAGAAATGTACGAACGGTGTCAAGAATATGGCGGTGTTTGCGTTCAGCCCGACCATTTTGTTGGGATGTGCCAGGGCAAGAATATTGAGAAATAGTACCTTGTTGGCGAAGGAAGTCAATGAATGAGTGCTCTTTGTATTCCATGGCATTGTCGGCACGCAACACTTTGATGGTTTTGGAGAAATGAGTTTGAATCATTCTGGTAAAAGTTATATAAATTGGTGGTAATTCAAACCTATGTTTCATAAGATATATCCAAGTATAACGTGTGTGATCATCAAGAAATATAACAAAATAGCGAGAACCCCCCATAGTAGGGTGTGGGGAAGGTCCCCAAACATCAGAATGAATAATATCAAATGATGCATACGAACTAGTAGTATTTGGATAAAAAGGTAAAGCATGTTGCTTTCCAAGTTGACAAGATAAACATGATAGTTTCTCAACATTAATATGTCCCAAAATGCCAGAAGACACAAGTAATTTAAGTCTATCAACTGAAATATGGCCTAATTGAGCATGCCAAAGGTCTGAAGTATTGGTTAAGGGGGATGTAGAAAGAGTGAGAGGCTTGAAAGTATCTGGGATGCGTAAGTAAACTAGCTCGTACATCCGACCCGCTCTACGGCCTATCCCAAACGTCTGCTTCGTCTTGGGATCCTGCACACAACAACCAGAAGGCGAAAATATAACACTAAGACCCATATTGCAGAGTTGGCTAATTGAGATTAGGCTAAGAGAGAGTTTTCGGATGTAAAAGGTATTAGGTAGAGATAATTGGGAGGTAGAAACACTACCAACATGTTCGACCGGCAACCTTGTGCCATCAGCGATGTTAACAGAAGATAAAGAGGAACCAGGTTCCTTGGTGACAAATATATCAGGATGTGGTGTCATGTGATTACAACATCCAGAATCAAATATCCAAGAGGTACCTGGAGATGTGGCCATAGTGTGCGAAGAGCTAGACATAACCTGTTTCAACATCTCAATAACATCATTCTGAGTGAAGGTTGGTGTACCCGATACACCTTGTGCAAATGATGATGATTCTTGTACTGATGCTGAGGGTTCCTGATTTGAAGCAGCCCCAACAATGGATTTGTTGCGATTTGGGTTTTGCGGATAGTCAGAAGCATAATGATTTGGCTGTTGTTTCTTGCAAATTCTGCAAGAGCGGTTTGGACAATTGAGGAGCCTGTGAGAAGTGTCATGACAGAAAGAGCATGCCTGAGGGAATCTGCCTATGTTGTTGTTGCCTGGAAATGAAGGGGGTTGGCCAATGTTAGAGTTGCTTGAAAACTTCTTGTTATGTTTAAACCTTGAAGTGACAAAGACCGAATCTGAAGGTGAGGGTGAGGATGGAGTCCCCAACCTGGTCTCTTCAGAGATAAGTTCAGCAACATCAGCATCAATAGTTGGAAGAGGTGAGCGATGTAACAATGAAGCTCGAACATGCTCAAAAGGAGAATCCAATGCCATGAGAAATACAATCAGCTGTTGTCGACCCCGCTTTTCATCAATTAATTTAGCTGATTGTGGACATGGGAGGACAGGATCAGCAAGAGCAAGTTGATCCCATATGGCTTGCACTTCAGATAGGAACGAACTAATAGATTGAGACGGTTGTTGGCGTTTGCTATGGAGTTCGGAAAGCAACTGATATTCACGAGCCAAGTCAGAAGTAGTGTATCGTGTCTGAAGAAAATCCCATATCTCCTTTCCGGTGTGGAATCGAACAAACTGTTGATTAATTTCTCTTGTACATGTGTTGTAGAAATATGACATTATCTCACCATTTTTGGAGTCCCATTGATCCTCTCGTTTGCCAAATTCTACATCTGTTTCAGCAGCGATTCGGGTTGGTCGAGTAGTTGCACCTGTAATATACTTCCATAGCATTCGAGCTTTGAGATGACTAGTCATGTGACTAGTCCACAACACATAGTTTGTACCATCTAATATGCAAGAGATAGGCCTATAGTTGTTGGAAAGTGGTTCAGACATGTTTCTGTAAAAAAAAAAAACTTGAGCACTCAAAAATTTCAGAAACAATATTGGGCTGTAGCACAGGGCTGAAAGACACGAGTAAGGCACCAGGAGACGAGTTTGGCAGAGACGAGTAAGCTTACCAGGATGTACTTACACCAAAAAGAAAACTCACAAATCTTGCTTACTTTGAACCAGGTTTTACGTGATTTACATAGGTCTAGGGTTTGAGTGTTAGAATCGCTACTGCCACTTGGTGGCTGTTGATTTGCCGAAGGCTGAACTGGTAGAAAAAGAGATGAATAAACCTGTAGCGATGTTAGCAGTAGCACCAGAAATGAAGCTGAACCAAACAAACGAGATCCACTAGATCCCGTTGCAGCAACAGAAGTGGATGCTCTAGTCGTTGTGGTTGCTGGAATTCGATGACAAACCCGAAGATGATTGAAGCCCAGTCGAGGCTGTTACATTCGCGAAGGAGAAGCTAGTATGGATTTGAAGCTTAAGCTCTGATACCATGTTAGCTTGAGAGATTGAGATTAAGGTTAAAGGTTTTGATGGAGAATTCCATTCTCTGTGTTTGAATAATATTCAGATCGTAAAGTACAAAGGGGAAAGAGAAAAGCAATATGTACTAAACTAAGATATAAACAATGACATAAAAAGACCCTCAACTATACTAGATATACAAAAGGAAAGTAAAGTCTAACAATATATATGTTTTCTAGAATAACTTTTATATATGCATAATACATGTGCTAGTTTGGATTATTCAAATTAATTTTCCATAATCATGATTAGCTTGAAGAAACAAAAACAAAATTTTCAAACTGATTTTTTCTCTAACAAATGGTGTGCAAATAAATTACTCCATTAAAGAGGGTGTTGGACCCCATATGGAGGTGACTTTTCATTTCTGAAATTAAAGAACATGAATTCAGAAACATGCAGCTGCTTCCAATGCCTTCCATGATCATAAATGAAATATTATCTTTTCTCAGTGTGGGATCCATTCACAAAGGGGACAAATAGTTGACCACTGAACAATATCAAATTGACTTAGGTCACAATCAACACAGTTATTATGTTTAATTTGATGGCTTCTAGTGAACCATCAATCCCATCTTTAAACTATATGGATAAGGCAATACTGATCTTAATTAAGTCCTTTTTCCATAGAAAAACAACACTTTTTGGTGACAACTTTTATGAATTTAATTGTGACTCTAGTTGACTTTAAGTAAATCTTTCTAAATTTAGTTAGTAGATTGACAATTACTTTCATTTTTATTGTAGGTTGCTGTTTCCTTTGCTAAGATAATCCTTAATGCGCTACGACCTCGTGTTGAAGAACTAGGGAGGCTTCCGGGAACAGATATCTTCTGCGAAGTTGATCAGTATCCTGTGGCTCATGCAGTTCCCGGCATTCTAATAATTCGTCTCAATTCTGGCTTGCTTTGTTTCACAAATGCAAATCCCCTCAGAGATAGGTATAGTAAATAATGACGTACTATGTGTACATATAAAAAATTCAATCAAGAAAAATGTTCCATCATCTTTTCCTTTCTAAATTTAGTAACCTTGATTATTGTTTTAGGATATTGAATTGGGTAACCGAAGAGAACGGAAAAGAAGATACAAAAAGTCCTATTAGTGGAATAATCCTCGACATGTCAAGTAAGTGATCGAGCTTATTACATACCATGTGATGATAAACTGTGTTTCTGAATTAATGGATCGAGATATATATGTTCATGGACTAATATTTTCTCTAATAATTTTAGGTGTGACGAACATTGATTATGCTGGAATTCTAGCATTGGAAGAAACTAACAAGAAGCTGCTTTCAGGAGGCATCAAAGTCAGATTCTAAACACTGACTTGAACAATACTTCTTTTTCGATTTTGATGTTAAAATGACATTTTTGTGTTTGGTTGCAGTTAGCTATCGCAAGCCCAAGATGGCAAGTGATTCACAAGCTAAAAGTAGCGAAGTTCGTAGATAAAGTTGGAAGAGACTGCATCTTCCTCACTGTTTGTGAAGCTGTTGATTCCTTTGTTGGTTCCAAGTTCACTGGTCCTGGCAATTGTTGATCATGGCCTGTATCCATGCTTCTAATGATTAATGAACGAGGTTCGATCCCTAAATCTTTTGGTTATAGAAGCCAAACTCATGTAATATGTAAGGAATTGACTTCAATCATGTATAATAGGCTAGTTTATGTTGACTGTTTGAGAGAATAAATAAGAACACAACAATGGGTACCTTAGAGCTCTTAAGTGTTCTTCTTGATCATGAACCAGGTGCATTGTATTTCCCCTTTCAAAACATAAATAGATGACAAAAAGAGAATGTAATGCAAAAGGCTTTTGCCAAACTGTGCGTCTTTTTTTCTCATTATGCTTAAATCATAGCCTTTTCCAAAGTGCTTCATTTACTTTTTTTTTTTGTTGTTGTTGTTGTTGTTGTGACTATGGGTATCCGGATTAGCTTACGCTTACCAAGTAATCCCTAGGACGATCACAAATGGTGGTAATTTACATGACAACACTGAAATATAAGATTTAAACCCGAGATTAGTTTCTTGGTGATTACTTAAACAAATTAAAACCTTCTCTAACAAATATTCCCGTTGAACTTGTTTGCATCATTTTCATCTCTCTGCTAGGTTTTTTGGGCCATATTCACGCATTTATATAAATGCCAAGAATTATGAACCTACGTGGAAAATGTGCCATAATAAATTGCTTTTGAAATACATTTTAAAATGTACAAATTAAAAAGGGGTTAAAACTTCATGCTTGAAAACTGCATAAAAGTGTGGAGAAATTGAGTAAATTAACACAAGTTTCAAATCTCAATTCTTTAAGTGTGGACATTTTCCGGTATCGGCCAATAATTATTTACATAATTAAGCGTGGAGTTTGTAGTATTTGCATCTACTTAATTATAACACTATTAAAAATTAGACTATTGGTACCAACGGCAAAATCCATTGGTATTCTCTCTGTAACGTATGATATATTGTCGATGGTTACGTACCAAGGAACACAATCTGTCGAAAATGTTTGGTCAGAAACAATTTACCAACGGAATTTTAAATATAGCGACGACTAATTAGTCCGTTGATAATATGTTGGTAAACCATAGTAATACTTTAAAAAAATAAAATGTTGACCCGTGAAATATCGACCATATACCTAAGGATTACCAAAGGGCTTTTTAGTACAGATGGATTATCGACGGAGAAGCTTTATGATGGATTACCGACAACATTGCCGTCATAGTATAGTGCCAAATTTTTTATTGAACCTTGTTTTATTGACTATTTACTGACGAGTTTCCAACAGAGTTGTAGCGACGAATTACCGAGTGCCCCCTGGCCCCTTTCCGACAAAATTACCAAAAGTTACTCCATTAGAAATCCGTCAAAAAAATCATTTTTTAATAATTTATACTAGTGTATGGACCGTCACTACAACAAAACTAGTCTATTGCGACGACAAATTTCGTCGCTAAAGATCACATTTTCGTCGCTATAGGTATATTGCGACGAAAATCGTCGCTGTTGATATGGTCACTGTTGGTCCGTAGCTGTAGCTCCCTAACAGCGACGACATGTCGTCGCTAAAACTCTAAAATTAAAAATTCAGTATTTTACCTATTGCGAGGACATGTCGTAGCTATAGATGAATTTATAAAAAAATAAATTTGTTTTAATTTTTTCCTATAGCGACGACTTGTCGTAGCTATAGATGAATTTATAAAAAATAAATTTGTTTTAATTTTTTCCTATAGCGACGATTTGTCGTATCTATAAATGAAATTATAGAAAATAAATTTGTTTTAATTTTTTCCTATAGCGACGACTTGTCGTAGCTATAGATGAATTTATAAAAATAAATTTGTTTTAATTTTTTTCTATAGCGACGATTTGTCGTAGCTATAGATGAAATTATAGAAAATAAATTTGTTTATATTTTTAACTATAGCGACGACATGTCGTAGCTATAGATAAATTTATAAAAATAAATTTGTTTTAAATTTGTTACCTATAGCGACGACATGTCGTCGTTGTAGATGAAAATATTTTTTTTAAATTTAATTCTAAATAAATTTAATCAAATAACCTGATAATTAAATATGATAACAAATTTGAAAACCATAATACCATAATTTGAAAACCATAATACAATATTTTTGGAAGTCTTAATGCAAAATTAATAAAATAAAATATAAACACTAACGTCTCAAATATATTAACATAAATGGATATCTAGTCATCAAACGAGTCACTCTCCGTGTCCTCATCATCATGTTGTGGTGCCTGGTGTTGTCTCGGTTGCTGCTGTCCCGCTTGCTGCTGTCTCGCTTGCTGCTGTCTCGCTTGCTGCTGTCCCGGTTGCTGCTGTCCCGCCATAAATGATGCAAACAATGTCTGTGTGTCTATAACGAATGGAGGGGGTAACTGGCTACCAGGTGGATTGGTATATACTGTATGCATGTACTGGCTACAAGCATTTACTACATCAAAGAAACACTTCATCGCATCAGTAGTAAGTGGTTGGGGTGGTGGCGTGGGCGGTTCAAAAAACGACGAATAAGCCGAACCCTTCAACTTTCGTCCGATCCCTCGATTGTGACCGCGACGTTCCCCAAGTACTTTGGTGATTATTTCTTTCTCCTTTATTGAAGATGAGGCGGTCGATCCATGTTCTTGTGTTTGTACAACTTTCTCTGCAAGCATTACTTCCTATATTTAAAAAAAATATAATTAGCTTAACCAGTAACCACTACACTACAGTGGTCGAACATTACACCAAGCAAAGAATAAGCAAATCAAACGAGCTTAGTACATACATACATATATATATATATATATATATATATATATATATATGTGTGTGTGTGTGTGTGTGTGTGTGTGTGTGTTTCAATTCATTTAATCATCAAAACAGAAAAAGAGTAGCAGCAGCAGCAGATTTAGACTGTTTTTTTTTTTCAGACATCAGCAACACAATCCCAGATAGCATAGTTGCAATTGCAAATCCAAAATATATGCATATTAAAGCTGGTTTTCCTAGCTGTGTAAGCTGGCCGGACAATCTCGGCTAGGAA
The DNA here is from genome assembly GCA_023525745.1 of Arctium lappa. NCBI lineage: Eukaryota > Viridiplantae > Streptophyta > Magnoliopsida > Asterales > Asteraceae > Arctium > Arctium lappa. Next base: position 8,587,658 of record CM042048.1, read on the forward strand.
AAAAAATCAATAGTTGAAAAAATCTCGGACATTCTTATTTGCATTCAACAGATGATAGGGACGATTTTGTAGTGATCTGCTGAAAACATTTTCACAATGAAACTATGCATAGAAAACATACATAATAATGTTGAAAACATTTTCACAGAACATGTTATGTAAATTATGTAACATACACTATTGAAACTCATATGCATAAATAATGCATATTCTGCGTAATGAGATATCTGTAACTTAATTGACAATGACATAGTAAAGATGCTTTTGTGATATATATTGGTCCTTATTAAGACTACGCACTTTCATCTTTTTTCTTAAACTAGACCATTTCAAGGTGGGCTTGGGCCTTACGAAAAGCATTAAACTAGTGCAAAAGCATTTAACAATTCAGGATAAGCTTTACAAAAGCATTTAACAATTTAGGATTATTCATTTTCATACTTGACATTACACAAACATCAAACAATCAAGAGTCAACATCTCAAGGTGGGCCTAGGCCGATGTTGCGTTCGCCAGTGAATGCATGCTTCATATTGAAAATTGATCGATTCTTATCAAGAGTAGTTAAAAGGTGCACATTCAATGCTTAAAAGATATGAAGTGGTCACAATATTGGAACAATAGTAAGACCCTACAAACTACAAATTGAAAATATAGCAGTTACGTCTAGTATAAACCATACATTTTCATACGTGATAAGACAGAAAACGATTCAAAATGACTCCCAAAGATACAAACCGTAGAAAATAATACAAGGTTATATCTTTACGATAACCGAAAATTAAATCAATCAAACAAAATCAAATTCAAAATCAACCTTGAATGCAGATAAGAATGCAAGTTGGATTAGAAAACAGAAAGAAGAGCAATAGTTGGATTAGAACAATCAGCCTCAATGCATGTTTTTATAAATTCTTAGCTAAAGCATACAAGTATGGGTTTATCTGCTCTTGAATGCAGATAAGAATGCAAGTCCTAAAAGATTCATAGCTAAGAATGCAGAAAAGGTTATCTCATTTATTTAAACAGTTACTTACATGATTGATTCTTGCAAGATCGTTTACCCATCCACTATTTGGCCTATAATGCATGTCTTGAAAATTATCTATTAGAGGTTGCAATTCCTGCGTTTCCGGGTTTTTCTGCAACAAAAATTAAAATACTATTAAAAGAACTATGGAATCACTGATACATTCTTTTATACAACTTTAACATATTTACCTTTTTGTACCGCGTAGCAACATATGATGAGGATCCATGAAGACTTGGGTACTTGACATGACTCCTATTTTGTGCATTTTTCTCCGAGCGGTTTTTATCTTTCGAGTCAAGAAAAAGATCCACAGTCTTATTCCAATTTTCAGGATCTAAATGTGGCGGTGGATTTCTCCTCGCATTTGCAACATCATCGTACCCGCCAACTTTTTTAAAATACGTCTTGAGTTTGGACTTTCTATCTTTATAGCGATCTTGGCAATCTCGCTCGATGCCGGTTAGAATTTTAGGCCAATCAGGAACAGTGGGATCAAGAATGAAGAATTTCTTCAAAACAAAAACTGTTAGAAATCATGTAAAATTTATAAATAAAATAAATAATTAATATATATTTACCCGAAGTCTTCTAATTATCGATCTCTTGAACTCGGGGGGAATATCATTCCAACTTGGATGACATGGAGGGATGCGGTGGCCGATTATGTTTCCGAGATATCTTATAAACATCCTTGCATTTGGCCCAATCGGTTTGAATGTCTCCTCAGTCACATCAAACTCAATTGGCAAGGGCTTTAACTGATTCACAAAAGTATTTAACTGCTTATGAAATTCTCTACAATACAGCAAACTAAAATATTTGATCACCTGCATAGAATAAGTGGTCTGAATAAGGACATGATAAAGTCATCACTTGAGCTTTGGTCCATCAGAATGATTTTATCACTCACTGGAACAAGGCCAGTTAAAAACTAGAACATGTCAATAACTTTTGTTAATGTTATGTTATGCACTCTAAAGCCAGGATGCGAGACAAATGAATTCACAAGTCAATTGTAGTTCTTAAAGTCTTTGGATAATGAAGTAAACCAAAATCAACTCAAAATTTTTTGACAGTGTTTATATTTAAGATATCTCATAAGGCTCTTATTAGATTCCTTGTCATCTGAATTTAACATCTTTATGGTAGCATTTATATTTTATTGTGTACATCAAAGCTTTAAGTATTTAACTAATTGAACATAGTAAATGATTACAAACACAATAGAGAATGAAAATGTCAACAACTGGCATTTGGTCTATTTGGAATGCTATCCTTTATCCTTCTGGAACATCAGGAACAACCAGAAATGAGCCTGTCCTATTCAGTTTACCGAGATTCTAACAGGAGGATCTTTACGTAAATATATGCTAAACAAACGGCCAGGTAGCTTGGACATGCATGTTGCTATAGGTTTTGCACTCGATATTGCTCGTGCAATGGAGTGTCTGCACTCTAATGGGATCATTCATCGAGATCTAAAGCATGGTAAGCTTTATTCCCATAATCAGGCCATTGATTTTATTTCAAAAGTAAAAGCACAGAACTGGATCATCAAGATTAACATGATGATATATGTTAGAATCCGATAATTAATCTTTTGGATGTCTAATTTTCTGCAGAAAACTTGGTCTGACAAAGGAAACACCTTCTCAAGTAGTCTACAAGATAATCAAGACATCTTCTAATAACACCACTAGAAAACTTTGTGTTGTTTCGATGTAAACAGTATTAACAGCAATGCATACGCCTGATAGAAAAAGAAAAGAATTCACACACAACTAATGCATCCTTACTTTGCAGAGTTGATGTACAAGTCCTTCAAATCACTCTTGAGCTCTTGGTATGTGTTCTTCAAGTCAAACAAAGCCTGCTGTGACATGATAGAAAAAAAATCAATAAAAAATCTCTAATTTCATATGATAGCAGCAACTAATATCAGAAACAAAATCAGAAATCAAAATCAATGGATAGTTTAAAAGTATGTAAAAAGTATTGAATACATAATTGTGAAAAGTCGTAAACTAATTAAATCCAAGACTTGAAATTATAATATATCAATCAGATTCGTCACTAGAACAATATTGAGCTACAGAATTATCATTATCTTCACTTAATTCTACATCATCCATATCAACATCCTCATCTTCATCCTCATCGTTAACGAAATCTTCATCATCCACAACAGGAGCGGTAGGGATACCATCAACTAAACTTGAATGACCACGTCTTTCTAAACTCATACAAGGCAATTCACCTAAGTCAACAATCAACTCAAAATCGGACGAACTGTTGTCATGTACGACATCTATCTCATTAACAACATTGATACTTGGATGATCCCAAACTTTACGATGATTAACATCTTCCACAACCCTCCAATTACGGTTTTGAGACGGATCTTCAATGTAGAACACTTGTTTTGCTTGTCTAGCAAAAATGAATTGGTCATCTTTGTACCATTCAGAATTGATGTTAATACTAGTGACGTTATTTTTGGTGACAGATCTCCCCTTATTCGGATCGGTGTTAAACCATTTACATCGAAACAGCACGACCGAGTAACCATTCAAATAATGCAACTCTACAATATCCTCGAGTTGACCATAGAATGTAAAACCATCTATTCCCGGTACTGCTACACCGCTGTTTTGAGTGGTGCGTTGGATGTCACGGCTGTGTACCACAAACCTTACGCCGTTGACTATGCAGGCACTGTAAGAATATGCATTGAAATCTGAACCATGTGCCAAAGATAACAATTATTCAGTACACTCGGGAGACCCTTCTTGTCTTAGAGCACACATCTATAAAAAAAACTTTTAAGTTTAAGTAATGATCTCTAATTAACACTCTATTTAATATAAATGATATTTTTACCTTCATATAAAACCATGAAGGAAATTCCTGTTTAAGATTACTTCCTTGCACTTCAGAGTTAAATTGACTGTATGTTTAAAAAAATCTACAGATTAGACTTGATATCACAAAACCCAAGATTTATCTAAGGAAAGTGGAAGATATATACTTACTCCATGTACACTTGAATTTCCGGGCAGTTGTATAGTATGAACAATTCTGCGGTTTTTCGAACAGCTAGTTCAAGAAATATGATTCTTGAGGCACTCGTCGGGCGACATTGTGATTCAAACACTGACAATTGCCTTTTCGGAATGACAACATCCACATTCCTATCAGAGCGATTAAATTTAGTTTGCACACCATGAAAATACATGGAGCAAAATGTTAAAGCTTCGTCTGCAACATAACCTTCCGTTATTGAACCTTCGGGCTTAGCTTTATTCCTGACATAATTTTTCAATTTCTTCATATATCTTTCAAAAGGATACATCCACCGCATGTAAACTGGACCTCCAAGAATAGCTTCCTCCGGTAAATGCATAACCAAATGAATCATTATGTCAAAAAAACCCGAAGGAAATATTAATTCCAATTTGCACAAGATCATAATCAACTGGTCCTCTGCCTTCTTCATATCCTCCACCAACAAGTTTCGAGCGCAAATTTGTTTAAAGAAGGTACAAAGTTCAATGATTGGGGTTGAAATATCTGCATCCAAGTACCCTCGAACCCCTAAAGGAAGCAATCGTTGCATAAGGATGTGACAATCATGAGATTTCAACCCGGTAATGTTGGTATCATTATCGGTCACCTTCTTCTTAAAGTTCGATCCAAACCCATCCGGTAATTTAACTCCTTTTATGAATTCACAAAATCGCCGTCTATCATCTGTTGTGAATGAGTATTTAGGATGCGGTTTAAAAATCTTATTATCTTTCTCTTGAAGCCACAACTCTTTCCGAATACCCCATTCTTTCAAGTCAACTCTTGCATTAGTAGTGTCTTTGGATTTATCATTCATTAACAAAGTACCTAACAAACTATCGCAAATATTTTTCTCCACATGCATAACATCCAAATTATGCTTTAGTTCAAGAGAAGACCAATACTCAAGCTCAAAGAAGATACTCCGTTTGGTCCAATTCAACTGTTTTGGATCACGTTTTCTTTTCACGCCTCCAAACCTCGGATGTTTTCCCGAAATACGAATGGGAACATGAGTTAATTGCCTCAATATAGCTGCACTATTCAACCGTCTAGGAGGAGGCCTTATCTCAGGTTTACCATCAAACAACTTGCTCTTCCTCCAACGATGGTTAGCAGATAAGAATCTTCTATGACCAACATAAGACGTCTTCCCATGTACCCGAAATGAAGGAGTGTCTTCATTACAAGTTGGGCATGCTTTATATCCTTGACCACTCCAACCAGACAAACTACTACGAGCAGGAAAATCGTTAATAGTCCATAATAGTGCAGCACGCATTGTGAAGACGGTGCTTGTTACCGCATCTCTTGTTTGAACTCCTTCAACCCACAACATTTTTAATTCATCCACCAAAGGCCTCAAAAACACATCCATGTCCTTCCCGGGTGACTTAGGGCCTGGAATTAACAAAGTCAACATGAAAGAAGACTCTTTCATACATAACCATGGAGGTGTGTTGTATGTTGTCAGTATAACTGGCCACATGCTGTAAGATAGACTCATGTTACCATATGGATTAAAACCATCAGCAGCCAAACCTAAACGAACATTTCTAGGTTCCGCAGCAAACTCTGGATATCTTGCATCAAAATCTTTCCATGCACTCCCATCAACCGGGTGTCGCATCATACCAACTTCTGTTGATCGTCCAGTAGTATGCCAAGTCATATTTTGTGCAGTATGTCTGGAACCATACATACGTTTAAGCCTGGGAGTCAAAGGAAAGTACCATAAAACTTTATGTGCAACTCTTTTCCCCTTTGTGTTTTTATCAACCCATCTACTCTCACCACAAACCGGACAATTATGCTTCAGTTCATTCTCTTTCCAAAAGAGACAACAATCATTTTTGCAAACATGGATCGACTGGTACCCTAACCCGATTTTTCTCATTTTCTTCTTAGCTTCATAATATGAAGTCGGGATCTTATTTTCTTTAGGGAATGCAAATTTCAGAAACTCTAAAAGTTGGTCAAATGAACTGTTAGTCCATTTATTCAAGACCTTCATATGCAGCAACTTTGCTAAAAAGTTTAAGGAAGACAACCAAGTACAACCCGGGTATAACTCAGTCTCGACCTCCTCAAACAATTCACCAAATTCCTTGTCTACACCACTTCCACCTTCATTTGTTCCTTCATCTCCATCTTCTTCATTAGTATTTATCTCCCCATTAATGTCATGGATGACATCAATCATCTCATTAGTTGTTAGAGCTACATTGGCTACAAGTGGAGAAGGAGTATCTACTTCACCGTGATAAACCCACTTCGTATATGCAGCTTGAAACCCATACCTATGTATGTGAGCCTCAACCACATCTGGTGTCTTACGCGTAAAGTTTAAACACTTTTTGCATGGACATCTCACTTTGCCATCACTACTGACATGTCTCTTTGCAATCTCGATAAAGGCTTGAAGACCGGTCCAAAACTCCTCAGAATTACGACGTCTACAGGTTGTCCAACTCTTATCAATCGTCATAGTGTACTGCTTCATCACGACACAGTTAGACTATATACTTTGACTATTAAGGAAATTATCATATGTGTACTTTCTATATTATCTAATATCATTAATATTACTTAATCTAAAGAGACGGAGTGGTTAAGGGTAGACCCGAGATCTATACAACTATCTAAGGGTTTATTTTATGGTAGACTCATATCCTTGCTTCATCCTTTCATCTCTAATCCTTCTTACCTCTTGCTCTCCTCCTAAGTTCCATTGTGGAACATTTTTTTTATATTCGATAGATAACATTCCTCCTTAATTACGGGTTTTGTAAAGAAACGTATTCCATCAATAATTGCAAGCGCATAATCATTTGACAGAAAGTTGGCATCAAATTAAAAAACTCTTAAAATATCTCAACCTAAATTTGCCAGGCTGGACAAATTTCATCCACCATTGAAAAAAAAATCGAATCCTCGATCACTGGTGAGAAAGGTACAAAATACGGTAAAATGGTGGTGTTCATAAAATTATCGCCAAGTGTGCATTTAGATCGAAATGGTCATGTGTGTGTCTACACAAATTATATTCCAGCAATGTACTCCAACATTTGCATGGCTGCCACGTACCCCACCCCACCCCACCCCTTCTACTTAAACTCCATCAAACTCAAACCACAATTACTCAATAGCATGTACTTTTCACCCATCATGGCCAAGTCCAAACTATGTGCGTTTTTTCTACTAGCATTCGTGCTACTGGTTCATGGGTATTACGATGAAAAAGGCAGATCAACAGGGTGGCCAGGGGATGATTACGGTGGAAAAGGGTGACAGTTCCCACCAGCTGGTGGTGGTGGTGGTGGTCCTGGTGGTGGAGAAGGGTGGTACCAAGTAATGTTAAAGCCCAGTAGGAGTAAGTATATCTGCATATGCACCTTTGTCAAAACTCTCAGCCTATCAAATCTTAACCGAAAATTGTATCAATCAAACAAAATCAAATCCAAAATCAAATCCAAAATCAGCCTATATATAGATAGTTTTAGCAATCTAGAGATGATTGGTTTGAAGGCGGAGTTAGGTGAAATAATAAAAGCATTCCACAAAAAGGTGCGAGCAAAGATTACCAAATTTAGAGAGGGGGAAGCAATGGAGTTTCAGGATGGAAAGCAGCTCTTCAACTCACCTATTTGTCCTCCTCTTTTCCTACAAATATCATATAATTCAATACATCAATCAACACAAGAAGAAAAACAAAAAGATGAAATCGATAAAAAAAATCGTCTCTGTAGTGACCCAAAATCAAACACCGACCTGTTTTGAGTCTCAAAATCAAAATCAAAATCAAAATCGAAATCGAAAATCAAAATCAAAATCAAAAAAATCGTTACCTGTTTTGAGACTACGAGAGATGCCAGAGACACACGAGATGAACATGTTTTGAAGCTTTCTGATGAAAATCGAGATACAAGAGATGAAAATTGACGATAGTAGAGATGAAAATCAGAAGAGATCGAGATGCAGGTAGAGACGAAAATGTAAAAACTCTACAAAGAGATCGAGATGCAGGTAGAAACTCTACAAACGAGATGCGTGCTAGGGTTCCAAATATGTTGGTCGTATTTGATAAATGTAGAAAAGAAAATAAAATTTGTTTTATCATTTAAGTTAATTATTGTATTACCTTTTTCTAAAATTTAAAAAAAATACCCTATAGCGACGACAAGTCGAGTCTAATGCTTATCCCCATTTTTTATTTTTCTAATTCAGATTTTTTTTATTTTTAAAAAACAATTGTTGATTTAGTAACAGGTAAAAGAAAGTTAAAATTTTATATCTATAGCGACTACATATCGTCGCTGTAGGTTAAAATATAAAAGAAATTCTTAGTTAAGGAAAAATATAAAAGAAATTCAGATTTTTTTTAAAACAATTGTCAATTTAGTAAAAGATTTAAAAAAAATTATCTACAACGACGACAAATCGTGTCTACACCTAATACATATTTTTTATTTTTAAAAAACAATTGTTGATTTAGTAAAAGAAAATAGAAAATTAAAAATTTATATCTACAGCGACTACATGTCGTCGCTGTAGGTTAAAATATTTATTTTCCTAATTTTCCATCTAAAAAATATTTGTTTTTGAATTTCTGTAAAATATAAATAATTATTTTCAACCTATTGAGACGATATGTAGTCGTTGTAAGTTAAAATACTTTTTTCCTTAATTTCCTATCTAAAATATATTTTTTTTAGTTTTTGGAATATGAATTTAACCCTATTGCGACGACTGATGTCGTCGCTATAGCTTTTGTAGCTGTAGGTGAAATTTCTTGTAGTGCGTGCATGTAACGATATTTTTTTTGTCATGAAATATGTTAAATTACAATATAAGAAACATAATTTGTTAATTAACTAATAACATACAATATAAAATAATGAATGTACTAAAAATGTTTTAGATATAAATTATTTTTATTGACTAGATTTTTAAATATGAAATTTATTAGATTTCTTATTGGTGGATAGATACATGACGATCGATTAATCTTGATTTATAATGTAAACTTTGTTGTTTTGAAAGGTCATAAATAAATACAAAATATTTTGCATTCATAAAATTAATGTCTTAATAACAAATTGGAATTTTATACATTCTTTTATTTATTTTATTAAACAAAATAATATTTCGAAGTGAGGTTTTTTCTTTTTGGATAAAAGGATATATTCCACCAAGAATATTTATTTCAAACAAAAAACAACAATTACAAAAAAAAATAGTCATCCTCAAGCAAAATACATAGTTTGACAATGAGAAATTCTCTAAAAGTATACCGTTATACATTTTTTAAATCCAATCATCCAAATGTAAAATCGTAAATTTTTATAGCCGGCCTCTATATCACCAATGAGCCGACAATTTAAAATTAAAAAATTTATTAACCCACCATTTTATTTATCAATCCCTTGTAGTAATATCCTATGCCCATTTTCGCCAAACATTTTCGAGAACAAACACACTACTTACATTAAAATTCTTAGCTCACCCACTCCCAAACAAACCTAATGCATAGCCTAGAAAAATAATAATCACCAAATTAAATCTTTCAACAAAAAAATGCATTGCTTATGCATCTTCTGTATGTAATTAAACAAAAGAAACCAAAATCTAAGCAACAAAGTATATTAGTACAACATATATAGTAACATATTAGTCGGTTTAGGGAGCGAGATGAGTGAGAGCGAGAGAGCGAGAGAGAGAGAGTGGGAGAGAGCTCGTCGGAGAGGGGGCGAGAGAGATAGGACAGTTGAGAGGGTGAGACAGAGATTAAGAAGAAGCGAGACAAAGTACAAACCGACTACCGGTAGTTTAGGTAACCAAAGAACCACAGCCTTGCGGAATATGACATCCTTCCTTTTCTTCAACTTTCTGGAGAATTGGGAAGTCCAACATTTATGGAGAACGTTCAAGCGATACGGGAAGGTCGGAGATATTGACATGGCGGGTCAAAGGATGGCAAATGGGAAGAAGTTCAGCTTCGTGCGATTCAAAATGGTGAGAAACGAAGCGGTAATGGAAAGGAAGCTCAACGACATTTGGATAGGTACGTATAAACTAAGAGCTTTTTGGCCATGAATCGAAGTGGGGAGAGGAGTAATTCAACAGCGATCAAAGATGTTCATGATAAGAAAAGAACTAGTGAGATTAAGCCTCTTACGAGATCTTTTCGAGAAGTGTTAATAGGAAGGAATGGCAACAATAATGATGGAGAAGGAAAAAAAGACGGAGAAGATAAAAAAGACGTAGAAAAAAATAGACCGAAAGAGGACCTTATTGGAGCATGGCAGGAAGCGAAAGAGGCTATGTCAAGCTTGAGAAAATGTCTAGTGGGCTATGTCGAATCCTTGGATAACTTAGTAGCGGTAAAAGCCTTATGCAAATCAGAAAACTTGGTGGATTGCTCGTTGAAACATTTGGGGGAACGGAACGTGTTACTTTCGTTTGATCAAGAAAAGTCGTTGACCACCATCCTGAATAACAAAACTCATGGGCTACACTATTGGATTAAAGAACTAAGACGTTGGACGAAAGGCTTTCGGTCGACTGAAAGGGTGATGTGGTTAAGAAGTTAATGGGTACCTCTACATGCCTGGACACTAGAAACATTCAAGGATATTGCTAGCAAATGAGGAAACACAATGAAATTTATTAATTGTGAGTGGGGATTGAGCAATAATATGGAATTTGCAAAAGTCCTAGTAGCATCGCATCTCCTATCAAAAATTGACGATCTCAAAAGCATTAAAGTGGGTAATCTGTACTACATAATTTGGGTGGTGGAGGAGAGCGTGGATCCGCTGATCACTTGGGGTGAGGACGGAAGTTACCACTCTTCAGACGAAGAGGATTCATTATGTCCATCGGTGAGGACGGAGGATATGGAGGATGAAGACGGTGAGTGGGTTGTCGAAGAGAGTATCTTCGAAAGAAAAGACGATGAGGATGGAAAACAGACGAACGAAGGAGAAACAGAAAACAACTGACAAAGGAAATCTACGATCAAGGCAGCGACGAAAATCAGGATTGCTCCAATTCATGTTCATCGATAAACTTAGTCAGAACCCGGTTGAAAGATCTGATAAACATAGAGGAAGGCCAAAAGTCTCAATTTGAAAGTTGCCCTGATTTTGAGGAGAACACACAACAAATTAATGATGGTGTTGGGGAGGCGTGGGAGGGAGAGGAAGGATGCAAATTCCAAAAATCGACAGGGAGGTGGTTATCTAAAAGAAACAAATCTTTTGAAGGAAAAGGGGATGGAGATGGGCCTGTCGAGGGGGTGAACTTAGAAGGAGATAATATAGAAATGTTGAGGCCTAATCAGTTAGGAGGTGATAATAAGGATGTTGGGTCAGACTTTCAATTTAAGGGGCTGTCAGATTATGAAGCAGCCTAATCAGTAAGGTCCAATTTGAATGGAGCCCATCTAAGGAAATAAAGTCCTTCCCAATGTTTGAGCACGTCGCAGAAGGAAAATTCCATCAGCAAGACAGTACCAATTTCAACTGGAAAAACGTTAACCGGCAGGATCAACGAGAAATCAAGGACAAAAGTGTTGGGTATCGGGAGGGGCAGAACAAGCTTCCATCTACTCAAACAGAAGACTAGCTAGGGAAAAATTCAGAAGGTAGGTCAGAGTCGAGAATCAAGGGTGGGCGATCTTGGCAAAATAGAAAAGGGGAGAAGAAGAATTCGGTCTGGATGTTCATTAGACAACATCAACTCCATTTCAAACGAATTAAAGAGTTTAGATGAAGCAGAAGAATTGCAAAAGTTCGAAACAAAATTGGGTTGGAGTGGGATGGATATGATCAGTTGGGCAATGACAGAGGAAAGGCAGATGCGCAATAAAAAGGTAACTTTTTGTTTGATGCTAATTCTTTCGATGAAAATTCTATCATTAAACGCTAGGGGTTTGGGATCGATCGAGAAGAGGAGATGGATTACCGAAATATGCACGAAGGAGAAGGTGGGAATTCAAGAAAGGAAAGAAAAAAATTGGGAAGAAGCGCACGTTAATAGTCTGTGGGGTTATGACAATGGAGAATTCATACAATCGCAAGTGGTGGGAAATTTGGGAGGACTAATCCTCATTTGGGACAGCGGTACGTTCAATTGCGAATTCTACATTGTCGAAAAAAACTTTGTGGATGCAATAGGAACATGGAAAGAGAAGAAAGGTCAATTTGGGTTCGTAAATGTCTATGGACCAAGAGACCAAAAGGAGGGGGAAGAAACTGGGAAAAAATTGAAGGTCTATGTGCTAAGGAAGAGGTAAGTTGGTGTGTCTTCAGAGACTTTAACGAAGTAAGGGGAAATCACGAGAGACTAAATTCAATCACTAATGAAAAGGGGGGAAGAAGGTTTTAACTCGTTTATAGATAAATGCGGCTTGGTAGAAATTCCTTTAGGCGGGCAAAAATACACAAGGGTAAGTGACGACGGGAGAAAATTTAGTAAGCTGGATCGATTCTTAGTATTCCAACCTTTTAATTTGGTTTGGAGAAACTTGGGAGTTGTGGCACTAGAAAGAAGGTGGTCTGATCATTATCCAATAATGTTGGGTGAAGCTAAAATTGACTTTAGTCCGAAGCCTTTTAAGCATGGTTAGCGGATGGGGATATAGAAAACTTGGTGAGAAGGGAGTGGGCTAAAAAGATGTCCACAAAGAGGTCGGATTGCGTTTTTACAGACAAACTTAAGTTGGTGAAAATCGCTTTGAAAAATAGAAAGAGTTTAGACATCGTGCTGAGAAATAACAAAGAGGAAGTCTTGAAGTTAGAAAGAGAAGTTGAATCAAGACCTTTTGACGAGAATGAAAGAGAAAGGTGGATAGAGGCGAGAAAGAAGTGGCTAGAAGCGGAAAAGAAGAAAGTAGAGATGTAATCACAAAAGGCTAAGACAAAGTGGATGAAAGAGGGTGACGAGAACTCGAAATTCTTTCACACGGTCATAAGCAATAGAGAACGGAAAAACAACATCCGAGGGCTAAATATAAATGCGGTTTGGACGGAAGACCCGGAGAAAATCAAAGAATATGTGTGGGAGTTTTTCAAGGACAAATTCAAAGCAAATGGGGAGAGAGGGCCGAAATTGGTGAGTAACAAAATAAAAAAGTTATCTTCGATTAAGGCGGAAGATTTGGAAAAAGTATCGGTTACAGAGGAAGAAGTATGGGAAGCTGTAAAAATGTGTGGAAGCAATAAATCACCGGGCCCGGATGGGATCACATTTACGTTCGTGAAGAAATTTTGGCCAATAATAAAATTCAACCTTATGAAGGCAATTGAGAAGTTTTAGGAAAAGCAGGAAATAAGTAACGGATGCAATGCTTCTTCATTACCCTTATTCCAAAGAATTCAAACCCTACGAACCTTAATGAATATCAGTCGATTTGCTTGATTGGAGTCTTCTATAAAATAGTGGCGAAGGTTTTGGCGGAACGGATGAAACTTGTCATGGGGAAATTAATTGGGGAAACACAAGCGGCATTCATTCATCAAAGGTTGGAATATTTAATTTAGATGGAGTATTGATTGCAAATGAGGCATTAGAATATATCTGAAGGTCGAAGAAGAGAGGTATGGTCTTCAAAGTGGACTTTAAAAAAGCTTATGATAGCGTCGTGTGGAGTTTCCTTCTTGGTTTACTTTCATCGATGGGTTTTGGTACAAAATGGTGCAATTGGATTAAAGCTTGTTTGGAATCCTCCTCGGTGTCGGTCCTAGTCAATGGGTCCCCGACAAGAGAATTTAAAATGGAAAAGGGACTTAGGCAAGGTGATTTGTTGGCCTCGATTCTCTTTTTAATTGTTGCATAAAGTCTAAATGTAGTATTGTTGGAAGCAAGAGAAAAAGGATTATTTGAAGGTGTGGCGATTGGAAAAGACGATCTAATTATTTCACATCTCCAATAGCCGACGATGCAATATTTTTCGGCAAATGGAATGTAGGCAATATCAAAAACCTCTTGAAAATCCTTAAATCCTTTCAAGCGGCATCCGGGCTAAAAATCAATATTGGGAAGAGAAAAATATTTGGAGTGGGAGTCGATAGTGAAGAAATCAAATCGTGGGCGACTAGATTGGGATGTGGGTATGGGGAGTTACCATTCTCATACCTTGGTCTCCCGGTGGGAAGAGCTATAAACAAAGTTGCTAATTGGATGGAGGTCATAAAGAAGGTGAAGAATAAATTGGCAAATTGGAAGGCTAAATTGATTTCGATCGGCGGTCAGCTAACTTTGGTCCAAACGGTACTAGGTAGTCTACCTTTGTACTTTTTCTCGCTTTTTCGTGCCCCGTGTGGAGTGATTCGAGAGCTTGAGAGTGTGAGGAGTCGATTCTTTTAGGGAGGGGGGAATGGATCAACTTCTAAGAGGGGGTGACGTGGGTAAAAGGGGAGAGGGTGGTGAGGAACCTAAATAGGGGTGGCCTAATTGTGGGAAGTTTGCAAAATTTAAATTGGGGGTTGTTAGGAAAATGGTGGTGGAGGTTTGTTACGAAAAAGGATACGTTGTGGGTAAGGGTGATCAATAGTTTGTACGGGAGGAAGGGAGGGCTCGGAAGTGATGAAACGGCGGTTAGGGGGGACGTTTGGTGTTGGGGAATATAATTAGACTAAGAAAGGAAGTAGGAAGGCTAGGAATAAACGTTGAAACTTTATTCTGAATAGAGGTGGGGAGAGGGGATGAGACGAGGTTATGGAAGGAAAGATGGTTGGGAAATGAGGCGTTAGGTGAGAGGTTCAAGAGACTATATCATCTTGAAACTAGGAAGGATTTCATAGCCGATAAAGGAGCTTGGGTCGATGGGAATTGGACTTGGTTATGAAGTTGGAGAAGGGATCCGAGAGGTAGGGAGGTGGGAGAATTAGAAGATTTGAATAATGCTCTCCAAACGTGGTCACCGAGGGTAGAGGTAAAGGATCAATTCAAGTGGATGGGGGGAAGGGTACGTGATATTTTCGGTTAAAGAGTTTATGGCGATATTAGATGAGAAAGTGGCAGAGGTTGGGGAACAATTCGAAGTCACCAAATGGTCGAAGGCAATCCCGAAGAAAGTGTGCATTTTTAATTGGAAAGCAAATATAGGAAGACTACCATGTAGGGAGGTGATAGAGAAGTTGAGAATAGATCTAGACTTGGTGTTGTATCCCCGATGGGGCAAAGAAGTGGAGACGATGAATCACGCATTGGTCAAGTGTAACGAGGTAGCAAAAGTTTGGCGAATGGTATTTCGTTGGTGGAATCTCAATGAAGAAAACGTCTCGTCTTTACAAGAAATTGTGAAGTTGGCGCGAAAAATGAATAGTAATGGTAATGGTTTACGATTAAAATTTTGGAAGGAAACGGTGTGGAGTATGGCTTACTTGCTTTGGCTCCAACGAAACCAAATTGTGTTCAAAAACGACAAAAGGAAGGTAGTCGACAGATTCGTGGAGATGCAGCGTACATGTTTCGAATGGATTAACAATCGGAGTCGTGACTCCAAAATTGAATAGGCTAAATGGTTGACCGATCCAGCGGACTGCACGTGAACGGACAGACTGTTGCAGCTGTTGGGGTAGTCGAGAAGGAGGGCGAGGTGCTGTAGCTGCTGGGGTATTGAGAAGGAGGTCGAGGTGTTTCCTTAGGGCAGTGGTAAAGCGACATGCTCTTGGAGGTCGGCCGGTGGAAGTTTTGTCGAGTTTCTGTTGTTTCGCGTTTAGTTTTCTTGTTCCAGTTATAATCGGGCTGGCTGTATTCGGTCATGAGCCTGGATTGGTTTGCCGCTGGCAAGCCTTGTTTGGCTTAAATGTTTGTTTCCTGTTTATTTTCTGCACTAGTTGATTTTCCAGCCAAGGATGTGATGTACTATGGGTTTTGTTGGTAATACACAGTATGCTTTTCAAAAAATATATATATATATATAAACATAATTAAATCAGCACCAATACTTGCACATTCACTCATGCTACCTTGCACTGATGTTTAGAAGGATCATAACAAAAACAGAAATATATAAAATCAAAACAAATAGATGAACCAAAACATAAGCCCAAGGACAACAATACACAAACTAAACAACAAAGATAATACAACAAGTTTTATTGGGCTTCAAACTAAAATAATTAAATCCCAAGAGAGGATTGAAAGAACCCTTCTGCAAAGATTCAGTTAAACCCTAAGGTGGAAAGCAATAAGATCACGTCACTTTCAGAAATAAGTTAACATATTTGCAATTTTTTAATGTTTGAGAGCTTTTGAGGCACTATATCACCAATTGTCATCAATACTCCGACCATCAAAGCTTTGATATGCAAAAAAAAATCTAGTTAATAATCCTAACAAACAAACAAAAAATCCAACTCATCATTAATAACAAAAATGACAAATCTCAATAACTCAAAACACAAAATTAATAGGAAAAATCTTTCAACGTTCATAAAATGAACAAACTTAGTTCATGTTTCACCATAAGAAAAAAAAAACTTCAATTTATAATTTATCAAAAAAAGAACTCAATTCTTGAAATTTGAAAAGGTAGACAAATTCTAGAATAGACAATATATTTGTTCTTATAAATGTTGTTGAAATTGTGACATATAGGGATAAAAATCTTTTATTACAATGTGAAACTTGTTTTTAAGTAGGAATTCAACTTGATGATAACCCTATATAACATATATGTATATAATACTAATAGACACATATATTTTGTACAACACCAAACTATTTTTTTAAATAAACAAATGTTACATCATATGAAAGTAATGCACTTTAAATCTTCAACTATACAAAAAAAGGGAAAATTCGTCAAAATGGAATCAATGTTGAACTGATTCCTATTTTTGGGAACCAACTTTTAAAATTATCATTTAAGGATTTGAAGCAAACTTTTCATATATTTAAGGGTCTCATTAACCAATTTAATATGTAATCGGTTACCGTATATGGCAAATCAATTGATTAAAAACATATTTGGTGGATTTTAAAAAGCCACATAATTAATAATTTAAAAAGGTAAATTATAAAATTCTTCCCTAAATCTTCCTCACATTACACCAACATCTTCACTCCCCTTCCCCATTTTTAACCACCTTCTCGATCCAGCCATTCATTCCTAACCATCTTCATCCCGTTCCCATACCTCATTTTCTCTTGGCCATCATCGAGAATAACCATCTTCATCTTTGAACACGAGTGGAAACTTATTTTCCACCATCTTCTACTAATAAAATCTAAAATTATTGACTTTGTTCACCTGATTTAATTTTATTACGTTAGCTTGTACTTGAATTAGAATATCAATTTCAAATAATTTAGTAGCAAAGGAAACCTAGATCAAGGTTAAAAAAACTGAAATCTGATACCGGTTAGTATTTTTAAGCATGATGGGTTAGGAGGGGGAAAAAGAGGAAGGAGAGAAGTTGTCAGCGATGGGATTGTCGAAGAAGACGGTGAGAATGGGGAAGAAGAGGGGAGTCGGAGATGGAAAGGGAACGCATATAATAAGAAAAAGAGAGAAGATAGTTTTGTATCATATAGAGTGAGAGGAAGGAGAGTAAACAGGAAGTCGCAGAAGGGGAAGCGATATGATAAAGATGCAGATGGTATTTGGGGCGGTGGTGGCGATGTTTAGGGGGTGTTTGAGATTGCTTATTTGAGGTGCTTATTAACTTATTGCGTTTTCAAACAACAAATAAACTGTTTTGAGTGTTTGGATTGGAAACTGTTTATAACTTCTTCACTCCGCTAATAAGCAGTTTTTGATAAGTCATTCTCAACTAACTTATTTGAAACTCCTTATTAACTTATTTAACCAAATTACATATTTGCCCCTTCTTCCTATAAGTTAATAAACACTTTACAAATAACCATAAGTTAATAAGCATTTTTGCAAATAAGCATAAGTTGTTTTAAATAAGCGATCCCAAACACCCCCTAGTTTAAGGAAGAAGAAGACCACTTTTGGTTTTATTTTTTTTTCTTGATGCAAAAGATTGTACACGTGAACAATGAAAAAGTGCCATGTCAATTTTTTTATGTTTTTATTTTAATTGTGATATGAAATTTTAGTTGGTATTTATTTAGACCATGTCATCATTTGTAGGTCAATAGGTAAACTAGACCCTTAAATATATAAAAAATTTGTTTCAGACCCTTAAATGATGATTTTAAAAGTTGGTTCCTCAAAATATGAATCAGTTCAAAGTTGGTTCAAATTTGTTGCAATTTACCCTAGAAAAAAAATAATTCACCTAATTTTTTACAAATTTTATTTAGTTTAAATTAAAAAGTGTTCATTAAATGAAGCCTTTCATTTTCTATATTATGTTTGATAAAAAAAAAACTATTATTTATACAACATTTAATATAACTAAAACTTTTATTTTTATTTACCTTGTGTTTTATTAGTTTAACATTTTTTTTAACCAAAGTCAATATTAATTTTTATGGCAACCCTTTTCCGATCCAATCCTGAATGAGCCTGTTGCAATTAAAAGACAATGTTTGAGATTGTAAAGAGAATTGCTTCGTGAAACATTTGTCAATACTTGATTAACACTTTTATAAATCCTAATAAAACCCACTTTGGGCTACAAATAATTTATTTTAAGTTACAAAAAATACGAATTTTAAGACACAAAAAAAAAATATTACAATTTGCATAGGTATGTGCAGAATAGCATAATATAGTAAAAGAAAGAGTAAACTACAATTTTGGTCCCTGCGGTTTCCCAAAAGTAACACCTTTCGTCCCTACAGTTTCAAAAATACAGTTTCACCATCGTGGTATGCAAAAACAACCGGATTCAGTCCCTCCCGTTAACGGTCGTTAGAAGAATCCGTTAAATGAAGGGTAGTTTGGTCTTTTTCCACTTTTAATCACATATTTTACAAAATAAATAAATATGTTAATTAGAGGGACCAAATTTGTAACTTAATACATATATATATATATATATATATATATATATATATAAAATACTAACCTCCCACCCCCTTAACCCACCCCCGTCACCCTTTCCCAATCTTCTTCTCCGGTGGAAGATTCACTCCATAATCCGGCGAGAAAGAATGAGTTAACGACAACGGTGACGATATTCCAATGAGCGACAGAGTGGGGTGGTGGCGGCGACGGCAAAGGGACGATAAACGAAACCTTTCGCGATGTGGGTTTCAACACAGAACTCAAAATCTTCAAAGATTTCAACTGGGAAAAACCCAAATCCGCCATTGATTTCAAATAAAAACTCAAACCCCCAAAAGTTTCATCAGAAAAATCCGGTAATTTCACGGTGAAACTCGAGTTCATGTCATCCAAATCCTCAAAAGTTTGGCTGGAGATTTTATCGAGTTCTAACAGTGAAGAAGGGGGATTAGGTTTTCGAACAATGCATCGATTTTATCCATCCCTGTAAATATGGGTTCTCGATTTATTTCAATGAAAAACTGCAGAGTTGGACCTATTTGATTTACTTTGGATGATGAACATACCAAAGAATTTGTTTTCTCAGATGATAACCACAATCCTACACCTATTTCTAGCTTTCATGAGGTTGTGTTTATGTGAACTCCACTCCACTGAACACTAATCTAAACTTAATGGATGGTCCCAAATCTATATCAGAAGCAAAATCAAAAGAAACCCATGTTATTTCAAGGTTTAACATCGAGGAATATGAAGGTTTAATCTACATATGGGTTTGATTTCGTTGCATTGAATATGGTTTTGAATATGGCAGTAAGATTCGAGATTAATAGCTAAATCTTCTACACTTGTTGTGGCCCATTGGATGGTGTTAAACCACCGGAGAAGATGACGATGATTAGATGAGGTTCCGATGGTCATCGGATGATAAGGTGAAGCGAGAACAGGGAAGAAGATGGGAGATGTTGTGGTGAGTGTCTGTATCGAATGGGTTGAGGTTGTGGGTAAGGTTCAGGAGAGATCTGCATCGAAGGGGCATGAGGTCGCCGAAGGAGGATTGTGGCCGGCGAAGACCTCCATGATTTGTTTAATATGTATAAAGTGTGTGTATATATATATATATATATATATATTATAATTGTATATTGAAATTATATTTTTTTGCTTATAAATTAGAGTAAGCTACGTTTTTGGTCCCTGTACTCTACATTTTTATTTATTTAATAAAGAAAAATTAGACAAAAGCTGAAAAGACTAAAATACCCTTGACTTAACGAGATTATTTAACGACCGTTAACGGGAGGGACCAAATTTGGTCATTTTTGCATACCACGATGGCGAAACTGTATTTTTAAAATTGTAGGGACGAAAGGTGTTACTTTCGGGAAACCACAGGGACCAAAAGTGTAGTTTACTCTAAAAGAAATTTCCCTTAAATGAATGTAGTTACGGAAAGCATAAAGGGGGATTTTTTGATCTTTCTCTTTTTTAGGATAGAGAATGTTGTAGATAAGGGATCAAACAAAAAAAACACTCGGGCATTTAAACAAAGAGGTTTGTGTTCATATGTAGGAACAAATATAACGATATAAATTATAGCAATCGAGAGAAAAGGGCACAAAGATATAAAATTATCATTATCGGCAAAATTTCACCGTGTTAATCTTCCGCTATGAAGTAGTCCTCGTTAAACTTGGGTACGTGTGAATGTTTTCAAAAACATAATCGATTGTTCCTTGATAGCAATTATGCCAAAACTAAATGGAGATGAAGAGATTGGGAAATAAAGAGATGGAGAGATCAAAACTAAAACAACAGAGAGAAAATGGTATAAAAATATAAAAGTTACCATTAACACCCTCAAATTTGGAAGAACAACTAATTTAAAACTTTCAATTATACATCAAATAAGGATAAAATATATTCTATAAATCATCACTTGAGCCACCTCAAAAAGAATGCTAGATTTAACTTCAACAAATAATTAATAGGTCAAGTCTTGTATAATTAAAGACTAATCAAAGTCAGGTGTTACTAAAACCCAATAACAGTTGCTATCTCCAAAAGTGCGGAAGGCTTCACCAAGCTACTCTCCCTCGTGCAGGACTAGCACTCATCTCACCACGAAGTCGCTAGCAACAATCCTCAACCAAACCTGATGCACATGCCGACAAATAAAAAGGTTAGGCTAACACCTAGTGAATTCAAGAGTTTTCATCATGAAACAAATATATTTGTTAAAGAGAAAGAATGCAGTTTAAATCATAATATTTCAAAAATATTTACTTTAAATATTAAACGACTCATTTTTCAAAAGAATATACATTTAAAAACAAGTAACCCAACATAAACATTCTTTCGTAAAACAACTTCAGCCCCAAAATAACTATCAGCAGCGTGGATATACCACCAAATATTTCATTATGGATTGCAATGTCGAATTAAAGTTGACACCTAATCGAGGAAATAAAACCTCAAATCATACAGCTTCACTAGCCACCCAGAACATCATCATTATCCACAAATACCCATTAAGATGGTATTCCACGGACACTTAGAATGTTGTCGTACCATTAACCCACAAATTCAAATCCGACCATACGTAAAAAACCGCACAAGGTTTTAACCCGAAGACTTATCGAAGATGAAGGATCATAACTTAACTAACTAGGATAAAGCATAAACCTAACGCCTCAATTACTTCTACGTGAACCAGTCCGTGAAACCAAAATCCCAAATTCAAAACTAACCATAGGTCAAGTTCTCTGACACTTCGATCTCTGAGGACTCCTTGAGTCCTTAATCACGACCCCTTATCACAAGAGGGTTTGCACCTATAGCTCTAATGAGTTCAAGGTTTTTCAAAACTACTATGCCCATTTGAAATTTCATAAAACTTCTAAATGCAAAAATCTTTATAACAACTAATCATACGAATAAAAATTCACTACCGTTTACTCGGTAGATGTACAAAGTGGTCTCAATCGTCACACACATAAAACCATTTTGAAAATCGTTAGGTCATTACTCAAACTAATAATGACAATAAACAAAGATACCCAACAAACTTTTCAAATATACCACTAGTGTATAACAAGGCGTTTGTACAAGACTCCCAAAGGGTAGATTCACATAATCAAGTTCCGAAAATTCTCATTTAATCATATAATGACATGAAATAAAATTTCCGACAAAACTTACATACATTAGTTTATTTCCCAAACTCAGTAAAACGATAGATGCATGCAATTTGGTCGAAACGTAAAATAATTTAAATCGACTTCAAACATTTAAGTTGCACAAACAAATCATTCTTTGTTCCAAAATAGCGGCTACCATGTCATGCATACCAATAGACCAATAAAATGCATTGCGCGACACAATAACAATAAAACCCAACAATGTTCAAAGCAAACGTTTAACACGAAATACCCTTGTGTAAAACTCGAAAGTGCAACCATGTAATATGCAGATTCTCAAGACGCCTCGTGCGGTTGCGAAATGACAAGTGCAAAACCCGCATGAGACAAAAATGTTGAACAACAACCTGAAAGTTAATGCACACAATAATTCAGTATACATGTTTCAAAATTCATTTATGCGACGCAAAATGTAGTAAAATAAAACTCCATAAGACCCAACTAAATTTTCATAAAACTCATTGGCGCTAAAATCAAGCGGTGTCAAAATCTTCGTTTCCATGCATAAAAGCATAAGAATAATATATGTCTAAATTGTCAAAATCTTAAGAGTTTCCCCATTGTCACAATGTAACATAAAGTGACATTTTTCAACAAAACTTGCATGAGACATAACGCTTAATAAACTCATGAATTTATATGCAACATAATTAGAACTCAGGCGTCGAAAAAAAAATGTCGTAAAATAATACCATATAAAACTCAACAAAGCTCGTACAGACTAAAATTCCCAAGAAAACTCAGACGCAAAAACATGGGAATAACTTTTCTTTTAAAACCTTAACATATGCGGAGAAGATCTAATGTCAAGGTTAAAATTTTGCAGTTACTTGCCCAATACCCCAAATAACATTAAAACACGAATATTACAATATCTGAATATAGAATTAGATAAGAAACGAGGATGAAGAGATTTTCAATAAAAATTGGCAACCACGTGCAACAAAACAATTTCATGCATGCTTAAACTCACTGTTTAAAATATGATGTGTGTTAAACGTTTTTTTTTTTCCAAAATCTCATAATATCTTTCACTTTAAGATTCGGGAAACATGAGAAATAAATGGGTGCAAACTTATTTTAGGAATAAATTCCGTGCATGAATTTTGGTCGACACCTCAACGTCTTAGAACTACGCTTCTCAATTTCCTAGCCACACTATCGTCATCCGGATGCTCAAACATCTTAAGGTAATGTTAGACAACTAAACAGGTTAACCTCACAACTTCTTCTTGGAATAACGTCGATTCAATAGGCCTATGGTTCTATTTCAACCAACTGCCCCGACCCAAAATGGTCAACTTAATGTATTCATCATTCTTAACTGTTACTTCAAGTGACAACGCTATAAACATTAACTTCTTCCGGCCACTACTCCTCGGTAATTCATCCTCTACCCCATCGGTCCTCACGTAAGGGCGTTTCAAGCACACCCATGTAACAAGTAAGTTCACCACAACACTGGCTAGGTACAATTATGAACGTACCATACATGATTATCCTTGCTACCCTCGTCATGATTCCCGATTCTAGTGACTCTATCGACTTCGAAATATCTTATCTTAGAGTGTCTACTAGTGCAATCTCACTTTCTCATACTTAGAAGAACGCTAGTTTGAGTCTAGGTATCCGAAATCAACACCTAAATCTCTCAAACTTAAGCTCAGATACCAACTTGTAATACCCCCAAATTTGGATAGAGCAACTAATTTAAAACTTTCAATTATACATCAAATAAGGATAAAATCTATTCTACAAATCATCACTTGAGCTGCTTTAAAAAGAATGCTAGATTTAACTTCAACAAATAATATGCCAAGTATTGTATAAAGACTAGTCAAAGTCAGGTGTTACTAAAACCCAATAACAGTTGATATCTCCAAAAGTGCGGAAGGCTCACCAAGCTACTATCCCTCGTGCAGGACTAGCACTCATTTCACCATAAAGTCACTAGAAACAATCCTCAACCAAACCTGATGCACATGCCGATGAATAAAAAGGTTAGGCTAATGCCTAGTGAGCTCAAGAGTTTTCATCATGAAACAAATATATTTGTTAAAGGGAAAGAATGCAGTTTAAATCATAATCTTTCAAAAGGATTTACTTTAAATATTAAACGACTCATTTTCCAAACGAACACACCTTTAAAAACAAGTAACTTGTAACACCCCGAGTTTTGAAAGGTATCATTTAGAGTTATTACAGAAACCGATATATTAAGGAAAAATAAGATATTTTATTTTGGGCTTGAATCCTAGATTTTATAGTCTAGATGGATGAATGATTCAATTAAAAGACAAACGGTTCTTTCCGGAGCGAAAACGGAGATATAACGAAAAAGTTATGGCCAAAACAGTGATCGGGGAAGTTTTCGGTCGCGGTACATTCTCGGCGAAAGTGCCCCGCGAGAGTGACACCTTGTCACTTTCGCCATCACTCTCGCGGGCAGCGTCTGGACGATTAAAATCGCAATTTTCAGCCCCAAACTTCATTTCTTCATATCTCCTTCATCCTAGCTCCGATTTGGGTGATTCAAGTTGCTACGGTTTCATTTTTGAGAGCTCTTCAAGGATTTAGCAAGAGATTTAAAGTCTATTGAAGTATAATAGAGCATTTTGTGGTGCTAAGCTCCTCATCTCTCCCATTTCATCTTCTTCACCAAGGTTTTCTAGGGTTTCATCCACCCTTTGTGCTTCTTTTCATAGATTGGAGGTTTTTAACCATTTTGGTGAACTAGAAGTGTTTTGGTTGGTGGATTCAAGTTTGGGTTAAGGTAATCTTCTATTCTCTTCGGTTATGGAAGTTAGGGTTTCGGTATTAGTTGGGGTATTCATGTTTATGATTTGGGAAACAGTTCTTTGTGGTTGATTATGTTTATTTGTGGTTGAACATGTATGGAATTAGGTTTTGGAAGTTTTGTCTTGAGAATCCAAGTGTTCTTCAAAGGAGATCTAGTTGGGGGGAAATCTAGATTTAGCCCAAATCTAGCAAGGTGAGTTCAAGTTGATTTGTGAAAACGGTGTACATGCCAAAATGTTTATTTTAAAGCGTTTTACATGAAATTTGTTAACTGCTGATAAGTTTTGTTAACTGCTGATAAGTTTTGTTAACTGCTGATAAGTTGAGTATTTTAAAGGTGTTTAACTTTATAAACTCATTTAGCACACACATCTTTGGGATTTTGGGCATTTTGGATAATTAAATCATACATTTTGGTGTCTTAATGATTTATTTTATGGAAGTAGATTTTGAGTATAAATGTGTTCATTTTGTGTTTTGGAGAAATGCATGGTATTGTGTTATGAGGCATTTTGAAAACATAAGGGTATGAGTTCATTTGGGAAAAATGGTTCGTCTCAACCAACGATGAGATTTTATTTATTTATACGTTTGGTCGTGTTTGCATATTAGATGGTCAAACGGGTTCCAATATTTATATCGGTTTATTTGGGTATTTACGTAAAGTGTTGGGCCTTGGGCTTGGTTTTGACTAAATGAGTCGTGTGGACATTTGTCCGGATTTATAACCGATGTGGGTTTTGAGTATGATGACGATTGTTTATGTCATTGGTGAATTACATGCTTTGGGTGCTTTGGTCATTCATTTGGAGTCATGTAATATTAGACAGTGTCGTAATGGATCCATAGGCACGTAAGTCTGTTGGTTATGTAAGGCCTGAGGTTTTGGGTTACTTTTAGTGACCGCTCGGGTTTGCTAGCGAGTGGACAACGAGTGGCACGAGCTGCAAAGGGGGAAACTCGTCTAGATTGGATAGGCACCCATGTCTGTAAGTCCTTGAAAGTAGAACTCGACGGAGTAAGGCCAGAGGCATAAACGGTCCGAAGTTGTGATGTCGGTGGTGGCATGGGAACTAGGATGTCGGGATGTGTGGTGAAATCCAATAACATCACGGGTGGCCCCATTCACGTGTTCTCGCCACCCCAGATGGAAACGTTTAGAGGACATGCAAGGAAGTCGCGTGAACGGCCTACTTGCGTGTTTCTCTATTCTCAGTATTTTCGGATCTCTTCATCGTTGATTCGTGGTATTTTTACATGGAAATGTCGTATTTTACCAACTTTGGTTTTTATGTGGTCGACGATAAATGATGGCTTTAATATTGGGTTTTCCCCACGTATATTAAGGTTGGAATGAAACGCGTCATTTCTACGTTTCAGTATTTGATTTATTTCCATTTTATGACCGCGTGAGTTTTGGGTCTATTGTCCGTGTTCATGGCAATATTTATTTATATAGATTTTCATCTATGGTTTATGAGTTGTGCAACATGTTTCCCTCCGTGTTGGATATTTCGAGATATAATATTTTACCCGCGTTTTATAAAATTGGGAGTTCCCTCTTTATTCTCATTTGGAGCAAGTCTTGGTTTAAATCTAAATTTACGAAAGTACGTTTTATATTGGGATCTTCGCCTTTAAAACAGTTTGGGTTGGTTAGTGATTAACTTGGCGTCTTTTTCGTTTACAATGCATGTTTATGGGTAAACAAGTCATTTTCATAAGAGAAGCATATCACTTTGAAAGAGTATGATTTAATTGCATCCTTCCATTTTAAACGATTTATTTATGTTGAAAACTCTTGAGCTCACTAGGCGTTAAGCCTAACCTTTTTATTTGTCGGCATATGCATCAGGTTCCAGATGGGGGTTTGGTTCTAGCAGTTCTATGAGGAGACGTGCTTAGTTTTTCACAAGCGTAAGTATTTGGTGAAGTCTTCCGCAGTTTGGAGATAGCGACCATTATTGGGTTTAGTAACACCCGTCCTCATTTTAGACTGTTTGTATAGAATTAATGTGTGTACTGAGGTTAAATATTAAATGGTGGTTGTAGATGATTCATTTATTTCCGGATTTCAGGGTGTTACAAGTTGGTATCAGAGCTTAAGTTTGAGAGAATTAGGTATTGATTGTAGGATGCCTAGACTCAAACTAGCGTTTTTATAAGCGATTGTAAGTAAAGTTGCACATTAGGAACCTTAAGATAAGACATTATGGAGTTGATCGAGTCACTAGAAACGGGAAACTTGTCGAGGGTCGCAAGGATGAACATGTGCGGTACGTTCATAATGGCACATGGTCAGTGTTATGGTGAACCTACATACTACATGTGTATACTTGAACTACCTTGGTATGATTACCGTTGGGTTAGTGAGAAGGTTTCTAAGGGAGTAATCTAAGGAAACGTTGATGTCTATAGCAATGTCACGTTGAAGTGATAGTTAAGTGCGTTGAATGCATTAAGTTGATCGTCTTGAGTAAGAATAATTGGTTGGGGTAGAACCTTGAGCTTATGGAATTGACGTCATACGAGGAGAGATTGTAAGGTGAACCGATGAAATATCCGTGTGTCGCTTTAAGATGTGGAGTATCCGGATGACAATAGTAGGAAATTGAGATTGTTGTCCTAAGATGCTTGATACACCCGGATGGCATTAGTATGTCGGGTTGTTGAGAAGCGTAGTCTAGAGGGGTGAATGTCGACCAAATTCATGCACTAAAATTTATTTCTGAAATAAATTTGCATAAATTGTTTCTTGTGTTCGTAAAACAGAAAGTGGTTTATATAATAAAGTTTTGGTAAAGCATTTAACACGCATCAGATTTTAAACTGTGAGCTTCAGCATGCATAAATTGTTTTGTTGCACGTAATTGCAAATTGTTATCAAAACTCTCTTTATTCACGTCTCTTGTTTAACGCTATTTGCGGATATTGTAATATCCATGTTTTAATGTCATTTAAGTATTGGGCAAGTAGCTATGAGATTTTAACCTAGGCATTGGATCTCCTCCACATATGTCAATGGTTTTAAAGGAAAAGTTATTCCCACGCGTTGAGTCGGAATTTCTTGAGAATTTTAGTTTGTGTGAGTTTTGTTGGAATTTCATGGAGTATTGTTTTATACGATGTCTTTCCATGTGTGAGTTTTATTTTTGCTTCTTATAAGCTTACGAGTTAGTTGGCGTCGTGTCCCATGTGAATTTTGTTAAAGGTGTCATTTTACCTTTCATTGCATTAAAAGAGGAAACTCTTAAAGGCTTAGTGTTTTAGCCATATTGTCGTCTTACATTCTTGTTGAGAAATGAAAATTTGTCACGGCATGATTTTAGCATTATTGAGCTTTGCGAAAATTCAGTTGGGTTAGGGTGCCTCGTCTTACGTCATTTTGCGTCACGTAAACAGTTTTGAGAGCACGTGCATATGCGTTATGGGATACGTTATTTTATGATTTTGTTGATCGCTATCATCCCACATGTTGTTTTGGGAAATTTAATCGTTATGAAACTATCTTTGGGCTTTATACAAATGTCAGTCGTCGCATACTTTTGCATTGAGAATTAAGGTATAACGTTGGCGTGAGTAATTGTATAAAAGACCTACGCTATTTCAAACGGAGCATTCATTATGAGCATATTTCGATCATTAACTTTTACTATTAGAAAATTATGCTTTGCATTTAATGAATTAGCAGTACTCATGCCGCAATAATTTCTATTATGGTTAAGTGTGTTTACCTCTACGACCGGAGGCTTTAAACTCTATTGAAGTTTTATTTGTATTTCCACCATTTTACCGAACTGTGGGGATTAAGCTGTTGCTTATGAGGTTGCTGAAAATTATTTTTCCACAACGCCTTTTGGTTAGAGAGGAAGAATTTTAAGGTTAAATTTGCGAATCTCTCTTTTGGAGTTGCACAAACATTTATGGCACATATGATGGTGCATAAACCTGTTTTCACGTATAGTGTAAATTGTTGTGCATGTTTTATTATTGTCTTTATTAACTTTAAGTACTGAACAAACGAATTTTGGAAATGGTTTCTTATGCGCCGTATTGATGATCAATTTTTAAAACCTACCAAGTAAACGGTAGTTGATTTTTACTCGCATGGTTAATCGTTACAAAGCTTATGAACTTGGAGGTTTTATAAAATATTAGATTGGCATTGTAGCTTGAAAAACCCTTGAACTCATTAGAGCTGTAGATTTTGACCCCTTCCATGAAAGGCGTGTTATTCAGGACTAAAGGAGTCCTTGGAAAAGGGAGCGTCGGATTAACCGATTCACGGTCAGTTTCGAATTTTAGATTTCAGTTTATGAATTAGTACACGCTCGAATGATTGAAGTAGTAGAATTGTGTATTCTCCCAGTTATTTAAGTGGTGATCTTTTTGTTTCGGTAAATCATCGGGTTAAAGTCTTGTGATGGTTGCGTACTATCTTAAAGAACCTTCGCGAATAAAGGAAGTACCGTGGTTCACTTGTTAGAGACGTAAGGTTTAAATTTTAGTGGCACGTTAGGTGTCAACTTCGAATTGACAATGCAAATCTAGAATGAAATACTTGGCGGTGCACCCACATTGCAGTATAGTCACTTTGAGAATAGGTGTCGACACTCCATTTGAGGTCAATAATCATTGTGTTGCTTTGGTACATTCCCGATGGATCCAGTGTGTTCGCAATTTAAGTATAGTAGTAACCTTAAGGATATTGAGTGTTTGTAATTGGGGATCGATCTTTGGTGTTTCTGTTATTGGCAAGACTTCTGTTGGGTTGGCGACCGATGCTTGAGGGCATAATGGGAGCTGTGCAACTTTGGAGTTTGGGATAAGCGACTATCTGTGGTGCGGGATGGTACGTTTCTGGGTGAATAGTTTGGGAAGTTAAACTTAAGTTGAATGGTTATCAAAAAGTTGAATAGTCTAGGAGGTTAAACTTAAGGTAGATGCAAAATTACCAAAAAATCTCATTTACTATGAAACATACAATTTGCCTATAGGGGCATAAAAGTCTTTAACTTAATTAGTATTTTAAAAAATTGAAAAAAGAAGAAAAAAGATAAAGGAGTTCCTAGTCTTTAAAAGATGCCACATCATACACAGTGGTTTCTTCTTTAATATATATATTGATTTTATGTAATTAATCTGCTTATGAAATGTAATTATATTTAAATACATAAAGTAGAGGGATATTCATAAATACCAAATCATTAAAAAAAAAAAACAAAGTCAAGTTCAATTAACAAATGTGGATTTAATTCAATTCAAATACCAATATTCAGTTAAGATGCCCACTCCTAGGGGGGTCGACCCAGAGAGGGGGAGGACTGGGAGGGGTCAGAAACATATTAGCAAGCATTATGGCTTCAAAAGCTTGTGTTAAGTCTGATTTTATAGTAATCATTGTATTTATAGGGCTTTGTCAAATACTGTGTCTAATGTCGTATGTTGTGTTGTATCTGACCAAGGGTATTTAAGTCCCTTTGGTCTTGTATCTTTGTAAGTTTTTCACGCACATCCATTCAATACATTCTACTTTGCGCTTCCAAGGCTCTCTCTCTACTTTCTCTCTCTAGGATTCATTGATCTTGGACTCACAATTGGTATCAGATCCCATCTGAATCTTGAGAGAATTGAAAGATCTGATTTCGTTTCTGAATTTGTAGTTTAAATCTGAAAATTTGATCGATTTTCTTGATTTTTTCAAGAAAATCTCGTTTTTAGATTTTTCATCAAATTCGGCCCTGTTTGTGATTGATTTTCGTTGAATTTTAGTTTGTTGGATTCAATTTTACAAGTAGAACACTTTTAACTCACATCAAATTTCAAGAAATTCAAGTTTTGATCATCAATTTTGAGTTTTAAAGCTTTTCTGAAGAAAAAAAATCGTGTTAACGTACTGTTTCATTCTTGAATTTTTGATTTCATGGTTTTTGATCGAGTTTGTTAATTGAAAAGTGTCATAATGTTGTTTTCGATCATATATGTGAAAGAATTAACCTGAAAGTTCATGGCTATAATCGATTTTGTGGTTTTTTATTGATTATCAGGTGGTTTGCGCTAGATCTCAACTTTGCGCAAGTTCTTCCTAGTTTGCGCAAGTTCATAGTTTGATTTGCACAAGTTCTACTAATTTTGTTCATGTATTTCAGGTTTTCGTATCAAGGAATTCAACTTTTCGCATTGGTCTTCTCACGCAAAGCATAGTTTGCGTATCCAGTGCATCCCGAAAAGCTACTTCAAGCCTCTTATGCAAAGCTCAATTTGCGCATTCAACATAACACGCAAAGTCTAGTTTGCATCATCAACAACTAACGCAAAGCTCAGTTTGCGTTACACCTGACTCACGCAAAGCTTACTTTGCGTTTCAGCCTGCTCACACAAAGCCTTGTTTGTGTTTCAGACTTCTCACGCAAAGCCTAGTTTGCGCACTCGCCTTCTTACGCAAAGCTCCAGTTTGCGTTTCCCGCTGCTTGCGAAAAGCTCAGTTTGCGCTTTCTACCTCTCACGCAAACATCAACTTTGCGCAAGTCTCAGACTTAGAATTTTTCTAGATTATTCTGAAACATGGATTCTGACAAGTTTGCCTATCAAGCTCAGTTTTACAAAAGTGATCTTATCGCCAATGATTACTAAGGGGGAGATTGTTAAGTCTGATTTTATAGTAATCATTGTATTTATAGGGCTTGGTCAAATACTGTGTCTAATGTCGTATATTGTGTTGTATCTGACCAAGGGTATTTAAGCCCCTTTGGTCTTGTGTCTTTGTAAGTTTTTCACGCACATTCATTCAATACATTCTACTTTGCCCTTCCAAGTCTCTCTCTCTACTTTCTCTCTCTAGGATTCATTGATCTTGGACTCATAGCTTGCATCATCGCTTTCATCCTTGCATCTGTCTCTTCTTTCATAGCTTGCTCCTTCACTGACCTTTGTGCTTGCAGACTGTAGTGCTTCATCCCTTTGTTCGATCTTTACTTCTTGTTATTCAAGTGGTTTTTTGGTTGTTGTACCTATATGTAACTAGGGATGGCAAAAAATACCGAAACCAACGGTGAAAACCGAAAACCGAGTTTTTCGGGTCGGGTTCGGGGACTTCTTAACGGGGACGGGGCAGGGATCAGGGATGATATTGGGATTTTAACGGGGAAGACACTCATCGCCTGACCCGACCCGATATAATATATATATATATATATATATATGTGTGTGTGTGTGTGTGTGTGTGTGTGTATGTAACACCTGAATTTTCGCTTAGTAAGTTTCTGTTCATCTTTAGTCATCTCTTCATCTTCCGTTTATCTTTTTGGGTGGATTAAGTTGTACTTTCGAACCTTAAATCGACCCATGCGAGAATCTCGAGTTTTGACCTTTTTTTCGGGCTCAGTACGTGTGGTACGAGAGTGACTCGCGATAGTGACATGTGTCCCTATCGCGTGGCACAATCACCGGGAGAGTACCACCCACGGTACAATCTCCGTGAGAGTGCCCTCGCGATAGTGACATTGTCACTATCACGTGGCAGGGTCGCCGTCGGGGTCTGTTTGGTTAAAAATGCGGATGTTAGCCCCTTTCTTATTTCTAACTCACCCATTTCATTTATTTCTCTCTCTCTCAACCTTTCCCCTCCCAAGAATCGAACCCTTTACCCCCATTGTTGATTTTGAGCAATTGAAACATCAACCTAGAGTGTTTCTAGCGATTCTCCCTTATCTAGCAAAATGTGGAAGCTTGAGCTAAGATATCTTCACCCTTTCCACCTTCTTCATCATCTTTATCTAATTTCTAGGGTTTCCACCTAACCCTTTTCATCATTTGGAAGTTTGGGAGTTTTTGGCTCATGTTGGTAACCTAGAAGCATGTTGGTAACCTAGAACATTTTGGTTGGTGGATTGAAACTATGGATAAGGTAATCTCCCCTTCTCTTCACTTTTGGAAATTAGGGTTTTGTCATAAGTTGAGATCTTTATGAAAAATGTTTGGGGATCGATTCTAAATCGTTGAATTAGTATATTCATGGTTGGAAACTTATAATGATAGGTTTTTGGAAAGTTTTGCTTGTGGATTCGGAATTCTTCAAGGAAGCTCAAGTTGGGGTAAAATCTAGATTTAGCCTAAATCTAGCAAGGTGAGTTCAAGTTGATTTGTGAAAACATTGTACATGCCAAAATGTCCATTTTAAAGTGTTTATGTGTTTTACATGAAATTACCAAATGTTGGGTTATTTGGTAACCTTTGATTATTTGAAGTATTTGACTTTATAAAATTTGTAAAACGCCCACATTTGGGATTTTTGGGCATTTTGATAAAGATGTCACAAATGAATGTGTTTTGATGATTTATTGCACAAATAGATCCTTAGTCAAAGAAATACACTTTTAGATGTTTGTCGGGTTTATGCATCATTCATGAAATGGGATGTTTTATAACGTACTACTTGCACATTTATGTGAGGTACTTGAAAGAATGCATATAGTCTCATTTTATGATTTCCATTCTTATCAGCAGTTAAACTTGGAAATTCATATTTGAAAATAAATGAGTCTTGAGGACATTTGTCTCGTTGAATAGCCCGTTGTGGAATTTTGAGTATGATGGCGTTTAATGCGCATCAGTTCAGAATTACATGTTTTGAGTGCGTTGGTTATTCAATGAGAATCATGTAACATATTAGACTGTAATGCAGTGGATCCATAGGCATATGAGTCGGTCATTATTATTTAAAGAAAATGTGCTATTAATTATATGTTGGCCCCAGAATTAGTCTTGGGATTTCGAGGATAATACGGTGAGGGCTCATGGAGTCCAATACCCTGACCTGCATCAACGAGTTAATTTCTGAGCCTGTTTTTATGGGATAGTCACTTCCCATTTGTAGGTAGTTGAGACATTAGGTCCTCGGGGCCAATTTGGTATGGTTATGTGGGACCGCTTACTAGCCATGGGTCGTAAATGTAATCCTAGAGAATGAGCATGATTAAGATCCTCGAGGGCCCTCCCCCACATCTTAGTACGAGTCGGCGTGCTCGTGGCCATGGGTCCTAGTATGGTGAGCTTAGTAACTTGGAATGTGACCTACTTTTGTGTTCCGCCACTAGCCTTGGAAGTTGGGGCTCCCCCGTCACCGAGAGGTTTTTTTTGGGGTATTTAGTTTTATCCTTGTTTTCAGTGACGCTTTGAGTTTAGGTTATCTCCCTTATGCTATAATTTTGGAAACTTGAGTTTACTCATATTTCGGTCGTTGGTTTATAAAGTTTTATTCAAATTTCATTATTGGAGAAATTACCATTATTCTCGTTTTGAGTAAGTGTTGGATTGCATTATTTCATGAAAGAATGTTTTGGCGTTGAGGCGACCATCTATAAAATGCATATTATTGGTAAATTAGTTGTTCCATTATTTTTAAAGTAAATCATTTTAAATGATCATGATTATGAGTTACAATATTTCCATTTTACGTTTTCCTTTATAATCATGATATAAAACTCTTGAACTCACTAGGCGTTAGCCTAACCATTTTTTTATTTGTTGGCATGTTGTTGGTCCCGAAGGTGCTAAACAAGTTTGTAGAAGGGGGGGGGTTGAATACAAACACAGAATTTAAAGTTTAATAAATTGTTTATTGATAAATCAAAATACAATTTACAAGTTTGTTGCGGAATAAGATTAAGACAGACTCAATCTAAACAAACTTAAGAAACACTAAGATAATTGCACAAGAAATTCAGAGAGAGGGCACCAAACTTGTAAATTCAGAGAGAGGACACTAAGATAATGACCACTGAGAGCAAGTTTTCCTTTCTCATTTAACACTGAACATGCTTTCTTAGTAAAGCGTACTTCATGGTCTTTATCACATAGCTGACTGATGCTTAGAAGATTGTGCTTCAGTCCATCTACATAAGCGACTCTTCGAAAGGTAGCTGTCCCATTGCTGAGGACACCAAACCCTCGGGTAAATCCTTTACCATTTCCACCAAAGGTCACAGAGGGACCTTTCTCTTCCTTGTATTCAGTGAGCAGGTCTCTTTGTCCAGTCATATGACGAGAACATCCACTATCAAGATACCAGATGCCCTTTGATCCCTGCACACATAAGGAAGATTAAGCGTTGTTTGGTACCCACTTTTCAATGGGTCCTTCAGAGTTAGTGGATAAGGTAAGTTCAGTAGTATTCTCATCTGATGAAGATTCAGCTTTAGTGGTAATCTTCACTTTGGTTAATTTCTTAACCTTAGTGGTATTTTTCACCTTGGTTGATTTTTCAGCCTTGGTGACCTTCTTAGCTTTAGAAACATTTTTCTTCACTTTAGCTATTTTATCAGCTTCAGTGGCAGTTGGACATTTACTTGCAATATGATCAGTAAAACCACAGTGATAACATTTTCTATATCTGAAAATGGTTTTAGGATCAGAAGTAGAAGGTTTTGCAAGTTTAAGATGAGCAGGGCCAGGTCCAAGAAGACTTTTCTCTTGAGATCTGGGAGGAATTTTCATTTCTTCAGATCTCGAGGTTTTAAGATCAATCTTCAGCTTTGGAGGACAGAGATCAAAGATTTCTATCACAGAGCTAGAGGATTGCTTAGCTGAAGGTTTAGAAGGAACTTTCAGCTTTGCTTTCCTGGTTGCCTTCTGAGGAAGGAGAATGGACTTTCCTTTATCCGTAGACTTAGTGTCTTTGGAATTTTCCTCAGGGATGTGATTTGAAGAAGAACAGGGATAGAATTGATTATAAGAAGTGTCAAAGAAAGAGGTGACAAAAGTTCCAAACTTAAGCGAGGAACTTTCTTCCTTAGGATCGTCCTGAGGTGTCCAAAAACCAAGACCAGTTTTATCACTATCAGGAGTTTGAGCATTTATTATCTCAGAGATCTTTGTTGATGATTTGCACCATTTTTCAACATGAGCATTTTCTGTTTTTAGAGCAGCGATGGCTTGTTCGCGTTCAATACTGATGATTTCATTTATAATGACTTGATCTTTCAACTTTTCTTCTAAAAGATTTAGTTCTTTGATCTTTTCATGACATTTCTCCAGCTCTTGAGTTAAATGAACATTTTTATTCTCAGCTTGAGTTTTGTCGTTTAGGGCATTATAAAGGTCAATCGTCAGCACATCAACAGCGCGACTTCTCTCAGCTTCAGGTAGAGAGGGATT
Source organism: Arctium lappa (assembly GCA_023525745.1). Taxonomy (NCBI): domain Eukaryota; kingdom Viridiplantae; phylum Streptophyta; class Magnoliopsida; order Asterales; family Asteraceae; genus Arctium; species Arctium lappa. The sequence goes on from CM042048.1 coordinate 8,623,845, forward strand.
TGTAGAGATAGATACCTGAGATGATATGTAGCTCATAGAAGGTTCAGATGGTTCTTCCACTTCTTCTTTAATCTCAACCATGAGGCAAAGATTAGCGACTTCTTCTTCATCAGAAGATGATTCTTCTGATTCAGCCCAGTCATGTTCTTCAGCGATGAGACCTTTACCTTTTCGCTGATAGCTTTTCAGCTTTTGATATTTGTTCTTCAGCTTATGGTATTTGTCATCACTGGATCTTCTTGAGGTAGAAGGTTTGAAGATCTTTTTCGACCTGCACTCACTAGCAAAATGTCCAATCTTTTCACAGTTATAGCAAGTGGCAGTAGCCTTATCAACCGGAGTTGATTTTGGCTTTTCAGTAAGAGAGAGAGGTTTACTTCTTCGGAAGTTACTCTTTCTTGCAAATCTCTTAAAAGAGTTTGTCAAGAGTGCTAAGGACTCATCAAACTCTGAAAGATCATGGTCTGATAGATCCTCAGATTCAGAATCTAACTCAGTGATGGTGAGAGTAGATCGCTGAGATGGAATTATCTCTGAAGAGACTAAAGCAACAGGAGTACTTTTGGAATCTTTAGAATCTTTTACAAGATTTTTCTTCAGAAGATTTGATTGCTCATAGTTGAGCAATATTCCATACAGAGTGCTTAAAGAGAGAGTATGTAAGTCTTTTGTCAGCTTAAGACATATTGAATAACTGTCCCAGCTTTCAGGAAGACATTCCAAGAATTTTGTTAGGACCTCAGAATTAGAATAGGTCCTACCAACAGTTCTTAGGTCAATGATTAGGCAGTTAAACCGCTGATGGACGTCAGAAAGAGATTCATTTTTACCAGCGATGAAACTTTCATATTGTCTTACCAAGTTAATCTTTCGAGTCTCTTGGATTTCAGTGGTGCCCTCATATTGAACACATATGGTTTCCCACATTTCTTTAGAAGTTTTCAGATGCATGATGGAATGGAAAACTTCATCAGGCAGAGCCATTGAAATAATGGTCTTTGCTCTTGCATCTATGCCTACCTTCTTTTTATCTTCATCACTCCACTGTCTTATTTCCTTAACGACATATCGTTCAGGGACAGCTTCAGTGGTGGCAGTGGCAGGAACCGCAGCTATAATTCTAACAGGTTCATAGGGTCCGTTTTCTATATATTCAGGTATAGTAGGATCCGCACCTTCAAGAAATAGCATCATTCGATTTTTCCATAGAGAAAAGTTATCTCTGCTAAATCGAGGAGGTTTAGAAAGTGAACCATTATCATAGTAGTTTGTGTTTGTGTTTAATGCCATTTTAGAATAGCAAGGAAGAGTATACAGCAAGATCTTGTTTATTAGATTTAAACAAACCGCTCTGATACCACTTGTTGGTCCCGAAGGTGCTAAACAAGTTTGTAGAAGGTGGGGGTTGAATACAAACACAGAATTTAAAGTTTAATAAATTGTTTATTGATAAATCAAAATACAATTTACAAGTTTGTTGCGGAATAAGATTAAGACAGACTCAATCTAAACAAACTTAAGAAACACTAAGATAATTGCACAAGAAATTCAGAGAGAGGGGATTAAGAGATATAGAAAACAAGGGTTTCTATATTGAGTTCAAGGATGAAGCACACCTTCAGATGAAGGGGTGAACTTCCTATTTATACCCTATGCATTAAATGCATGGCAGGATACTTTACACGTGGCGTTCACTGATTGGCTTTGGGAGTCCGACTTTTGGGAGACATGCTTTCGGCCGGGTCATGAACAGTGTAGTTGACAGAGTTGTTGTACGAATGGTTGCAGAGACTTGTCCGTTCTGACACATCGTACTAGGTTGTGCAAGGATAGACAAAAGGAAACTTGAGGCATAAGCTTTGTGATCGATTGATCGCTGAGTATCTCTAAGTTCAGAGATAAAGAGGTTCAGCTATCGCTGAAGCTTTTTCTCATGTTCCTTCGCGTATAAGTAGAGTTGTCTTTGCTTCACTGATATCCGCATCAGGTCACTAGTAGACTTCTCTTTGTTCAGCAGCTTCGTCTTTGATTCAGCTATGAACATCTGTTGACGCGAGACTTGTCTTCAGGGATTACGTTGGCTGTTTACTTTAGGAACTATCAGTGATAACTGAACAGACTCAGTCTGATCATTGATAGTGAAACACTAATACATATAATATGTTTATAAGAAAGACTATCAGCGATAACTGAACAGACTCAGTCTGATCGCTGATGGTGAAACACTAATACATATTAAAACGTAATTTTCACTAAGTACAGAAGAGGGTCGTTATCAAATCACTGAGAGAGTTTGGATCAACACATGTGCATCAGGTTCCATATCGGGATTAGTTCTAGCGTCTCTGTGGGAGATGAATGCTAGTTGTGTGCTCAAGAAGTGATTAGCTTATTGAAGACTTCCTCGTTTATATTGGAGATAGCGGCAGTTAGGGGTTTTGTTGGTGACACCCGACTTTAATTAGTCTTTGTGTAAGACTTTAATTATTCAATGATGGATTAACATACAAATGTATTTCAATTATGGTCTTGTAGTAAGAGAATTTATTATCCTTTAAGGTATTGTTGGAAATTTTAAATTAGTCACTCTTTCCAAAATTGAGGGTGTTACAATATATATGTATTATTGTTTATATTCATTAGGCCTTATACATTAAAATTCCATTTAACTTTAACTTAAAACAAATAACCCAATTTTATATTAGAAGCCCAAACCCAAATTTAAACAATCAAATCCAAATTCCTAAATTGAAAATTTTCAATCGATCAGTTCCTCTATCAGACCTCAAAGCTTACCGCTCACAACGTCAATCTCAAAATATCAATCGCCGGTGGTCGTCAATCGTCTAAAATCGCTGACGGGTCAGTTCAACTCTCGGTCGACGGACGGCGATCAATAACTCTTGGTCTCTCTTCTTCAATCAGTCGGCGGTCACTAGTTAGTCACTCTCGGTTTCTCCTATGTCTTCAATCGGTCCCTCGTCTTCAGTCTTCACTCAAGCTCGGTCTCTCCTTGGTCAGTCACTCTTCTTTCCTTTGTTTAATGTTTGCTCCAATTAGAGATTTAGATATACTTGAACTTGAATAGGAGACATATTTTCAGTTTTTCACCAACCAATATACCTTGTTCTAAGTGATGTACTGATAATACGTTTAAGAAATTTGAGTTTTTCGGGATTTTCGGTTTTAGTTTCAGGTTCGGGTATAACCAGCAGGTAACGGTGATTGTTTGTACTTAACGGGTTCCCCAATGGGGATCGGGGAAACCGCGGGGACCCGATGGGGATCCCCGATAAGGTCCCCGATGGGGATTGGTATGGTTATCGGCTTCGAGGACGGTGACACTAAAAACAGTCTGTTGCCATTCCTACATGTAACACCCGTAATTTTCGATAAGTGAAAGTCAATCCGTACGATGTTACAACTTGTAAATGATGGGACTTATGTTAAGAAATCACTACTTTAAGTCCCTAGGAGTTTCGGGAGTGTTGACATAGAAAAAGTCGAGTTTTGGGGCTTGGTACGGGTCCGGCTATAATGACTGTCATAGTCGCACTGGCAAAGTAACAGCCAAGGGGGAGTGTTCTGGACACCTTGTGCGACTATGCCATGCAACAATGTCATGGAAAAGTCGCATGGCAATGTATCCTAGCGGTACCAGACAGTTTAAAAGTCTGATTTTCAGCCATTCATCTTCCTTTCTTCATATCTCTCTCATTTCTACTCCGTTTTTGGTGATTCAAGTTGCTATGGTTTCGTTTTTAAGAGCTCTTCAAGAATAGATGGTGAGTGTTGAAATTTATTGGAGTACTTTATGGTGGTAAGCTCTGCATCTCTTTCAATTTTAAGTTAGGTTTGATGTGTTCTTCATTTTCTCGTCTTTTCTCTCCATTTTGCCTTAGGTTTTGGATCTTTGGAAGTGAAGGAAACACTTTGCAAGTGTTGGATATAAGAGTTAGGAGGTGTTGCTTGTAGATTCAAGTTTTCATCAAGAAAACTCAAGTTTGGGGTAAAAACCTTGATTTAACATAAATTTATCAAGGTGGGTTCAAGTTGATTTGTAAAAACGTTGTACATGCCAAAAATGCTCATTTGGGTTATTTGATTTTATAAATCTTGTGAAACACCCACATTTGAGATTTTTGGACATTTTAATAAATAAATCATGTTGATATATTTCCTTGATGATTTAATATATAAATGGAGGTCATTTGATGTAAATGTCCTTTTATTGTAGTTGATCTTATAAACCATTTGCAAAATGCATATTATTGTGTTATGAAGCATTTCGGAAATATAAGGGTATGAGTTCATTTGGAAAATGGTTTATCCCAACCAATGATGACTGATGAGTTTTGCGTTAATCATACTTTTGGTCATTGTGTTTGTATAACCGATGGTTAAATACGTTTTATTATTTACACCGGCTTTTATTGTACGATAAAATAAATTGTTTACACTGACTTTTGTTGTACTATAATAGTCAATTAATGACTATGTTTTCTCCCAAAAATCGACCCAAAAGTCAAAGTTATGTCCATGAGGACGAACCTAGTGACTTTGTTTAACAAAGTCACCCCATTGTCAACTCGATCAACCTCCGTCGAATATAGTTAAACCTTAAGCCTTAAGCTTTCCAACGTCCTATAACATCAATTCGACATTTTATATCATTTTCGCTCCTAGTTAATGTGCTCCAGTAATTATTAACTTAAATTACGACACTTTATACCAAATATAAATTTTCATTACCGTCGGTTTACCCTTTATAGCTAGGTAATTAACTCTGCAATTCGATTTAAAGTGTCTTGTAATGATCAACCCCTTTTACGACATTTTAATATATTCATTAAGTTATTTAATCTTAAATTAAACGATTTACTAAAACCACCAATCTTAAATAATTAATTTAGAAAAATAAAATTATATACCCATTATGCATGCCTTATATAACAAATTGCTTCCTCGATTAGGTACCATTTGATATATATATATAGGGGAGGGATTAATTGGAAACCAATATTACATTGGAAACTTTGAAAACTGAAATTAACCAATCATTGAATTTTGACCATTGGAAACTTTGGAAACCATAAATGTAATCCTACTGAATGAGTATGCCTAGGATCATTGGGTGCCCTCCCCCACATCTGAGTACGAGTCAGCGAGCTCGTGGCTATGATCCTAGTATGATGAGCTCAATAACTTGGAAAGTCGTCTACTTTTGTGTTCCGCCACTAACCGTGGAAATCAGGTCGTTTTGGATTTCAGATTTATAATTGAATAAACGTTTTGTATTGGGGTTTTCATCACAGAAATAGTGAGTTTCGGGAAAGAAGTGGTGTTCTTACTAAATGCATTTCATTTTAGAATGTGGGATTTTAATAGTATTATTTCATTTTATCGTTTTATATAATTGGTGAAAACTCTCAAACTCACTAGGCGTTAGTCTAGACTTTTTATTTGTCGGCATGTGCATCAAGTTCTTGTTAAGGTATGGTACTAGCGACGCTGTGAAGAAATGAATGCTAGTTAGATGCACGAGAAGAGAGTAGCTATTGGGTGAAGTCTTTCGCACATTTGGAGATAGCAATTGTATATGGGTTTAGTAACACTCGTCCCTATTATATACCTTGTATACGGGTTGATTTGTGTATATTGAATTTAAATCTTAAATTGTTATTTTAGGTGATTCAATTATTGATGTATTTAGAAAATTTTAAATTAGTTATTGTTTTTAGATTTGAGGGTGTTACACTACAAATATTAACCAAATACACAAAGTTAGTAAATAAACATAATGTGGGGTTGTAAAACGAAAATAAGCATACATACCTCATCAACAGATACCTCCTGAGCATACAATGTACCTGTACTTGAACTTCCTTCTCGTGAACCAGTCAACACGTGCTCAAGATCTCAATACATACTAAAACTTATCTGATTATACGTTATATTCATGAGAATTGTGGGCGTATTCACTGATATGCTTATGAATATATTCAAACAATAATATACATCATATGAGATTTTATAAGTGTATTTAATTGTGCTTGTGAGTATAATCATACAGGAATATATATTACATCAGATACATGGGTGCATTCCAATGTGACTGTGAGCATATTCATACATCAATGTACATTATGCAACATCAATACACTTTCATGAAAACTATGGATGCATTTGAATCTCCCGATGAGGATATTCATACATCAATATATTACATGAGAACAATACATGGTGTGTCTTCCAATGTGACTATGAGTATATTCGCACATGAATAAACATGAGAAATGTGGGTGTATTCCTCAATGTTCCTATGAGTATACATGAATACACCTTACATGAGATTATTGGTTGTATTCAAATGTGTCTATGAATATGTCCATACAGATATATACGTTACATGAGATTCATGCATAAGTGTATTCCAATTGTGGTTATATACATAGTATACATGAATATATATATATATATATAGAGAGAGAGAGAGAGAGAGATGGAGGTTCATTTGTTAACCAACATTTTCTTGTTAACTTTGTGAATCACTCCAACCAATAGAATTGCACCTTTATATGTTGTTTGTATTCCATTAACCATTAATGACAAAGGGTAAAAAAGTAAATCTAAATATATATATAATATTTATTATAATTATGTGGGAGTTACAAAAATTTAAATTCCACAATTTTAGCTTTCTTTGATAACAAATTTTTTTCTATAATCAATTGCTAAAATTGTATGAACATCACAAAAAGTATAGTAGCTTCATCTCAACAAATCAAAACAATGGTAGGTGAAAGTGCAGTGTCTCACTACACCAAATGTCACTTAGGCAACAAATGAAAAATGTTGTTGCCTAAGCAATGTTGCCTTATCAATGTTGCATAAGAACTTAGGCAACATAGGCAAACATCATATGTTGCCTAAGCAGATTCCTTAAGCAACACACAACAGGTTATGTTGCCTATGAAAAAAACATATGTTGCACCAAACAAACACTAAGATAACATTAGATTTATGCATGTGTTGCCTAAGGTATCAACTTAGACAACATACTATATTTGCATATGTTGCCTTACACATTTTTTTTAAAAAAAATCAAATTTTCTTATTAATTAGAATTTTATCAAATAACAAATACTATTACAAATTACATACGTTCAAAAAAACAATATACTACTTCAAATGACCAAATACAAGCTCTTCAAATGTCATCCCATCATAACAAGCTCGTTGGTTTGAATCACAAGAAAATATCGGCTAGGGCTGCTGATATCTCCGAAAATAGGCCTGGTCGGTCAGTGGCGGTCATTTCTATAGCTGTCAGCTCTCCATGAAGATCTGTATCAAACAGTTTACTTGTTTGAGTTGTAATCTTTGATGCAGCTCCACGATTCGAGCCTATAGCCTGTGTCCCACCAAAATATCGTGTTAGAACTTCACTATAGAAATCCCACAAGTTAGAAGGCAAAAGACCGGTAGATTGAACCACATAATTCTTCTCTTTGTGGGAAACATTCGGCTGCAATTAAGATCGTGATTTGTCATAGCAAATTACCTGTTGGATGTAATTGATGACTCTTTGGTCAGAAACTTTCTTGCCATTCTCATCTTTAACATGAAATACTGCAAGTTGTATAAAGCATAATATAAGTTAAAGCCATATAAATGTATGATAAATTGTCCTTGACTTCTAAAGGTCAAGCTAGTTGCATCTTAACTTCAAAATTGATGTGAATTATTATGTTTATATAAAACATTGATGAATGTATCATAGAATATTTAATATCTTGAAACATAATTAATGTTTTTAAGGGTAATTAAAACTAAATCATCAGTGTCAATTTGTGTTTCGAAAAAACCTGTGTTTGACTATTGAAAGTCAAAATACCATCCATGAACCATCCAACATCAGAAGATATGTAGCCTTTTGAGATTGTTAGGTTGACTTCTGTTAAAACCTGCACCACTTCCAGGAGTTGACCCTGCTTTACACAATCTATCTGCATTTTGACATAACCAAAATCGAATCAATCAGTTCTTTCTATCTTTCATAGGCTAAATGAGTTGTATCTTGATAAGACCTTAATTCGGGTTGGCTCGTTTAGCCCCGATTTCTGTTTTATGGGTCCCATTTATTCTTTTACCTTCACAATCGTACAATCCTCTAAGGGCGTGTTCGGTTTGCGGGTAGAAGATCGATGGATAAAAGCCGACCAAGTAGAGAAACTCGAACATGTTCTTCAAAAAAACTTAACCTCCAGATTAACAAGTAAAACAAACTCGAACCTGTTCTTCAAAAACTTAACCTCCAGATTTAAAAACTTAACCTCGAACCTCCAAATTTAAAAACTTAACCTCTAGATTTAAAAAACAGAAACTTAATCGAACCTCCAGATTTCAAGTAAGAAAAAATAAACTCGAACCTGTTCTTCAAAGAGGTTCGAACAGAACTCAACCAAATTGACAGCTGTTGGTGGTGGCTGGTGGTGTCGACGTGCAAAACAACAGTTGTTCGAACAAAACTCAACCAAATCGAACCTTCTTTGTACCTATTCGGCTAGTGTTGGTGGCTGGGTGGCGACGTCGACCGGTGCTGGTGGCTGGTATTGGTGGCTGGTGGTGGCGATGTCTTGAGGAAGAAGAGGGAGAGTTTTTTTAACCTAAGTTTTTGGGGGAGGGAATCAGGGAAAGAAGAGGGAACCGAAAAAAAAGGGGGGGAAGGAAATCAGGGAAAGAAGAGGGAACTAATTTTTTGGTTGATAAATTTGAGTTTTTGTTAAAAACTTTTGATTTGTGTTTTTAATTTCAAATAAATAATTTTTTAGATAATAGATATTTTTAATTTAATTTGTTTTTTTATCTAAAATAAATAACTTTAGTTAATAAATGTTGTTTTGTTAAAAAAAAAAGATAATACATTTAGTATTTAATATATAGTATTGGGTTTCGATGATAAATTGAGTTAACGGTGAGAAATGTGAGAATTGGTTATCAACTATTTGATGAGAAATAGAGACACATTAGGCCCAATGAAACCATTTAAAACCCAATAGAACCCTTTAAATCCCGAAATATCAGTTAAGGCCCAACGAAAACCTTTAAAGGCTAATAGAACCGATTAAAGTTCGGTAGAATTAATTAAACCTTAATAGATCCATTAAGACCCAATGAAACCCTTTAAATCCCGATAGATCCATTAAGGCCCAATGAAACCCTTTACAAGCCAATAGAACCCTTTAAAGTCTGATAGATCAATTAAGGCCCAATGAAACCCTTTAAAGCCCGAATGATCAGTTAAGGCCCAATGAAAACTTTTAAAACCCAATAGAACCCCTTAAAGCCTCATAGATCCATTAAGGCCCAATAAAAACCTTTAAAGGCCAATAGAACCAATTAAAGTTCGGGAGAACTAATTAAACCCCAATATATTCATTAAGACCCAATGAAATCCTTTAAAGTATAGATCCGTTGAGGCCCAATGAAACCCTTTAAAGCCCAAAAGATTAGTTAAGGCCCAATGAAAACCTTTAAAACCCAATAGAACCCCTTAAAGCCCGATAGATCCATTAAGGCCCAATAAAACCTTTAAAGGCCAATAGAACCAATTAAAGTTCGGGAGAACTAATTAAACCCCAATATATTCATTAAGACCCAATGAAACCCTTTAAAGCCCGAAAGATCAGTTAAGGCCCAATGAAAACCTTTAAAACCCAATAGAACCCCTTAAAGCCCGATAGATCCATTAAGGCCCAATGAAAACCTTTAAAACCCAATAGAACCCCTTAAAGCCCGATAGATCCATTAAGGCCCAATAAAACCTTTAAAGGCCAATAGTACCAATTAAAGTTCGGGAGAACTATTTAAACCCCAATATATTCATTAAGACCCAATGAAACCCTTTAAAGCCCGAAAGATCAGTTAAGGCCCAATGAAAACCTTTAAAACCCAATAGAACCCCTTAGAGTCCGATAGATCCATAAAGACTCAATGAAACCCTTTAAAAGCCAACATGACCGATTAAAGTCTAGTATAATTAATTAAAGCCCAATAGATCCATTAAGATAATGAGAACTTTTAAAGCCTAAATAGAACCCTTTAAATCCCGATAGATCCATTAAGACCTAATTAAACCCTTTTAAACCCAATAGAACCTTTTAAAGCCCGATAGATCCATTAATGTCCAATAAAATCATTTAAAGCACAATATAACCATTTAAATCCCGATAAAACCAATTAAGATCTATTATAGTCCAATAAGGCCCACTATAGCCTACTAAGAACCATTAAAGCCTAGTAAGAACCAATATAGACCAACAAAACCTTTCATGACTTGTTAAGGCCCAATAACACCAATGGTGACTTAATATGTGTTTGTATGTAGATATGTACTACATCTATGCATGTGATGTGTACTGGGATCAATAAGGCCACTAAGGCCCACTATAGCTTACTAAGAACCATTAAAGCCTAGTAATAACCAATATAGACCAACAAAACCTTTCATGACTTATTAAGGCTCAATAACACCAATGGTGACTTAATATGTGTTTGTATGTAGATATGTACTACATCTATGCATGTGATGTGTAATGGGATCAATAAGGCCACTAAGGCCCACTATAGCTTACTAAGAACCATTAAAGCCTAGTAAGAATCAATATATACCAACAAAACCTTTCATGACTTATTGAGGCCCAATAACACTAATGGTGACTTAATACGTGTTTGTCTGCAAATATAATATGTACTACATATGCATGTGATGTGTATTGGGATCAAATGGATCCTTTAAAGCTTAATCGATCCATATGGATCCGTTAAAAGCCCAATCGATCCGTTAAAAGCCCAAATGAATCCAGTAAAACCGAAATGGAACCATTAAAGCCCAAGTGGATCCATTAAAGATTAAATGGATCCATTAAATCCCAATCGATACATTAAAGCCCAATCGATCCATTAAAGACCAATTAGATCAATTAAATCCTAATTGGGTCTATTAAAGTCCAAGTGGATCCATTAAATCCCAACTGATACATTAAAGCCGAAATTGATGTTGAATATTTTTGAAGACTTGAAGGTTAGATTTGTACGATCGATATTATTCGGCGTGGTCTCGTAGACAGATTTGAACTATGACTAAGATAGAAGGACTTGAGAACTGATAGAAAAGACGAGCCGCTAAAAGTTTAAAATCATAAAAAAAACGTAAAAGTTTTGGCCGGGTTGACGGCTTGGTCGGGTTACTTTGGGCCAAACTCGTTTCCAACCCAATAGATGCTTATACAAGTTATTACATTTTTAACTACCTATATACATTTATATGTTTAACCTTAGGCAACATAGAAACAAAAAAATATGTTGCCTAAGATAACTTTCATTGATTTAAAAAAAACATTATACAAGTTATTAAATTTTCGACTACCTATAATTAGTTATATTTTTTAGCTTAAGCAACATAGAAACAAGAAAATATGTTGTCTAAGATAACTTTCATTGATTTTAAAAAAACATTATACAAGTTATTACATTTTTAACTACCTATATTTATTTATATTTTTGACCTTAGGCAACATAGAAACAAGAAAATATGTTGCCTAAGATAACTTTCATTGATTAAAAAAAACATTATACAAGTTATTAAATTTTCGATTACCTATATTATTTATATTTTTGACCTTAGGAAACATAGAAACAAGAAAATATGTTGCCTATGATAACTTTCATTGATTAAAAAAAAACATTATACAAGTTATTAAATTTTCGATTACCTATATTTATTTATATTTTTGACCTTAGGCAACATAGAAACAAGAAAATATGTTGCCTAAGATAACTTTCATTGATTAAAAAAAACATTATACAAGTTATTAAATTTTCGAGTACCTATATTTATTTATATTTTTGACCTTAGGCAACATAGAAACAAGAAAATATGTTGCCTAAGATAACTTTCATTGATTAAAAAAAACATTATACAAGTTATTAAATTTTCGATTACCTATATTTATTTATATTTTTGACCTTAGGCAACATAGAAACAAGAAAATATGTTGCCTAAGATAACTTTCATTGATTAAAAAAAACATTATACAAGTTATTAAATTTTCGATTACCTATATTTGTTTATATTTTTTACCTTAGGCAACATAGAAACAAGAAAATATGTTGCCTAAGATAACTTTCATTTATTAAAAAAAACATTATAAAACTAAGGCAACATAAGGGAAAATGTTGCTTAAGATAGTTGAAGCAACATATAATTATTCATATGTTGCATAAGGTCTGACTTAGGCAACATAGAACTACATGTTGCCTAAGAGCAAACTTAGGCAACATATATTAGCCTTTGTTGCCTAATCTTATCTTAAGCAACATATACAATTAGCATATGTTGCCTAAGACAACATTTGGTGTAGTGTCTCATAGGAGAGACCCCATGAAGAACACATTCATGTTTTTCTTTTATTTTCTCTCATATACATGTTTTGTGAAAATAGGATTTGATTTTTGATTTCTTTTTTCTTGGATGATTTATGTGTAAATCTTATGGATTATTTTCTGTAAGTGCGATGAACCCATTTTATGTTGTTGGTATGAATCTGGGCCTGACCCCTTTTGGGTTCTATTCATGTTTACATGAACAACATTATATTGTATTGTCACTCGATTCATGTTCATATTTGTTCATTCTATTCATGTTCATATTTGTTTACATGAATCTTATGAGTTTTATTCATGTTTACATGAACAACAATATATTGTATTGCCACATGATTGATGTTCATATTTGTTCATTCTATTCATGTTCATATTTGTTCACATGAATCTTATGGGTTATATTCATGTTTACATGAACAACAGTATATTGTATTGTCACTCTATTCATGTTCATATTTGTTCACTTAACTATGATGTCAGTTACGACTCGACGGTGAATGAGGGTGAATCGGGGGTTATGAATGGGGGTACGATTTTTTGGAAGGATAATTAATGGAGAGAATAAAAAAGCTTATTTAATTGATTTTTCCCCAAAATACCCCCAACACCATAGTTCATTCCTGTAATAACTGGGTTTAAAGCTATATTATAAAAGTTTAGGGTAAGAAAGTAAAATGATCATAAGGGAAGTGGTCTAGAGTGGAAATTTGGGAAAAGAGGGTTTTAACCCTAGAGGTATCAGGTTTGGGTGTGGGTGGCGGCTAGTTTTGGAGAGAACTCTTGGGCGATTTCAGTGAGAGAGACCGAGAAAGAAAGGATTCTTCAAGATCACCAAGCTTTGGATCGTTTTCGTTTGAAGGTAAATCTTCTTTTGATCTTACTCTTCAAATTTTAATCTGTTGAATCTTAATAGTTATGTTTGGGGCTAGTGTATTAATTTGAAGTTAGGATTTTCTGGGTTGAAATAAGTGAAAATCGTTAGAAGATTAGCTAAGCGATTAATAAAATGGGTGATGAAAATCTAGTTTCTGCATCAGATTAAGGGTTATTGGAATGGGCGACTATTATGCTCTGAGTTATTCTATTATTTGTGAGTTCGATTTCGAAATTTTGGGTTTCTATTCGATAACCGGTCACCGGATTGCTGGACCGGTCGATAAAAATTGACACCGGTCATTTGGGAATACACTGGTGATCAAGTGTTTAGGCATCGGTCGAATTGAGACCGGTCGAGAGGGGGGGAAACCCCGGTCCTCGTGACACCGGTCAGCCCTAAGACCCCGGTCAAGAGACCACACCGGTCGGCCCTAAGGCCCCGGTCATGATGCCACTCCGGTCAGCTTGTAAGGCCCCGGTCCCCGGTGTATTTCAGGTGGGCCGAAGCCCAGGTCCAACTCAAAGGCAATGAATTAAGTTAGTTAAGTTATGTTAGTTGGGCTTGGTTGTTTCTCTATATTTCGGTCAATTGTCTTTTGTTGATTCGAGGATTCAAAGTATTTAGTCTCGAGTGATTTATGGTTGGTTAAAAATTTAGAGATTAAGTAACGTCGGGGTTGCGATGTCAAGGTCAACTCTTTTATAAATTAGAAAGTTGAGAGAGTTCACCAATCAATATTTTCCTTTATAGGTTTCAGTTTGAATCTTAAAAGTAGATGAAGAGCTTTGAGCTAAGGGACGTCAGGTGAGTTTTTCTGAACTAAATCCTTATGATAACGAAAGCATATGAAAGTTTTATTTTAAACTTTGATTTATATATGATGGCATGAGTATTATGAAAATTATATGCAAGCTTTGAAATGATGTTGCTTTAGTACTTACTTGCGAGTTTTATTTAAATGTTAAAGATGATTTTTCTTATTGTTGACAAAGTGGAAATGTATGCATACATGGTCCTAAGCGTATAGGCTCAAAGTCGGGGGGTGTGGCCCGCCTGTGCTCATACCGGGGGGGTGTTCCGTTTATGCCGTTGGGGTGTGTCCCAACAAAGGCAGTGTGAGTCACAGACACGCCGTCACCTTAGGGTGGCGGTAGTGTGAGCGAAGAAGTTTGCTGAAAGTTAAAGGTTTTTCCTTGAAGCTGAAAATGGTTTATTTTATGATAAATCCTTGAATGTTTGATGAGTTAAAAACTTTTGTAAGAGGGGACTCACTAGACCTTTCGGTCTAACCCTCGCTCTTTTCAAATCTAAAACCCTTTTCAGGTAAAAAGTGGCAGTAGAAGGAGCGGTTAAATTTTAAGAGAAGATGCGAGCTGGAGCTGAATTAGGGGACCTCCATTGTAGATTCTTGTCAGTGTATTCTCAGTTGTGTATTGGGTTTTCTTTCCGCAAACCTTGTATTTTTGGATGTGATATTGGGCCGTTTGGCTTTATTATTTAATAAAGTTGGTTCCGTCTCTTGTCGTGAGAGTTGGGTTGTTACATTTGGTATCAGAGCCATAGTTTAAGGGATTTAGGTGACCGAATGGGCCTAAACTTAAACTGTGGAGTAGATAGAAACAACTGAGATATAGGAAGCCTTTAAGAAAGACCTTGATCATTGTGAGGCGTGATAACAATAGTGAGTACCCTCACGTAAGGTAAATTCATAATCGCATCTGGCCAATTCCATTATGAATTTACAGGTGCATGGGCATACTCAATTACTATTGTTGAGTATGGTTTAGGGTAGAGAGTTTTATCCATAGATTGATAGTTTTAGTCTAGCGTGTGGTGTAAGTTCGTTTTTTTTTGTAGTAAGGTTAATACCGTTTAGGATGCATACCGTGCGGGATGTAGATATTTCGTTGAGAAAGGACCTCCTGAGTCCTTATGGAGGAGAATGATGTTAGGAGGTGGACTTTTGCTCCAAGGGAATCTTCGGTCTAGTAGAGTGGTATGTTGATTAGTAAGAAGCAGGAGAGTGTTAATCCAAGAATCGAATGATATAAATGAGGCTTCTAAAGCTGTAGTTAATTGAAGGGTGGCTGAGAGACGATATCAGTGTTGACTGATAATAAGTAGTGAGGATCAGATGGAAATGAGTTACCGCTTGATTTGTGAATCAATAATCACGATGGTGACTAGTTGTTGGGCTTCCAAGGTTGTTAGAAGTCGATGGTGTCGGAGGTTGTGGCACAGTAGAGGACTCCTCTTGGTTGGTCGGAAGCAAGAAGTCTGGGATAAATTATAGTGAATGTAAACAGTTGACCTTGTTAGAGTGAATAGCCTTCAATGTCATTGAGTCCCATGCATTGTGTGTCAAATAAATTGTTGGAGCTTTTCATATCTTTCACATCAAATATTTTGGCGTGTGTGTGCATTACGAGATAGTTGTTTTGAAAACGTGTCGATGCATGTAACTATGTGTTTGGATTGAAAAGACAATTTTATGGAGTTGAATGATAAATTTTGATTTTTGGGTGGGTGAATTATTACATGTCTTTTGTAAATGAGTTAATTTTTGTTATGAAAACCAAAACAACATTTGATCGTGTGATTTTATAAGTGAGCGTGGTACAGACTTGAGTTGTCATATCAATAAAGTTGAGAGTCGTTTGACACACTTAGTGTAAGCAATTCTGTAGTATTTTGTAAACCGTGTGGGTAAAGTTCATCGGAAATGATTTCAATTGTGCCAACACCGGTATTGGGGTATGGTGAAGAGAAATTTGTCGTGAAGTTGAAGTTGAACGATTCTTGAAATCGTTGCGCATAGCTAAGTTGGTGTTGGGTTGTGTCCATTCAAGTTTGCTTCATAATGTAGTATCTTCTAAAATTTCAAACGTGTCAAAAGTTTAAATGTTTGTGTGCCATGCATGAAGGCTATGAACCCTCTAGGTCGTAGGGAAATGTTGCAATTAAGGATGATGAAAGTTTTGAGAGTAGAAGTGTGTCGCTCGATCAGAGGGTAGAAGGTACTTGATATTGGTATCCTTCTAAGTAAGGGTGGTGAGTAGAGGATGTGATTAATGAAGGCATTGATCTACGACATTAAGGATGATGGTACTATAGTGGCTTACCGTTGGTTCCGAAACTTGAAATGTGAATGTCGGCAAATGGTTGTGTCGGGAGTGGAACGTGAAGTCGTAAAGATATTATTAGTAGTTAATTGTCGCAGTTGAAGAGGTAGATTTCATTGGGGATCCTTGCTGATTGGAGACATAGTGGAAGTATCTCAACGTCGACTATTGTCGTGGAAGTCAGAAACCATTTTAGTGGTGAATGGCGGAATGCTAGAAATGAAGAAGTAGTTATGGTTAGTTTTGAGGAGTTTTGTGAGGAAGCGAAGAGTTATTCAGAAAAGGTGTGTACCTAATGCGATGTTGGATAACATTGTGCGGATCTTACAAAAACGGAAGATCTTCAGTTCGGTCAGGTGGTTCTTTACCAATGAGGTTATGATGGTCATGTGGGAGCGAAGTTCAAGTATAGCACAACTGGGAGGGATTGTGCTTTGATCATTTAAGTCTTCGAGGTAGTATGCTTAATCTTTCAAGCTACTGAAGTTTGATTCCAGCAGGTCGAGATGAGCCGACAAGGAGCGATATCTTGTTGGGTGGTTTGAGGATCATAGTTTTGCGATTTATTCAGGTTCGGGAAAGACAAGGTCATGAAATGCCTCAAAGTCAAATTTTAATATTATAGCCAGTGAGAAAATGACGGTATTGGTATGTGTGACAAGTGGTCGTGGAGATTTGCAGTTGTTCCGGGATGAGGTAGTAGAGTGGTGGTTATAACCATGAGTTGGTGATGTCTTTATGGCATATCTGGGAGTGCAAACCATTAAAGTGGTAAGGAGCTTCCTTGAGGATATGTGGAAGGTTGGCGTCATTGTTATCGGATGAGTGTCCTTGTTCGAATATCTATGTGAATGTTTGGTTATTGGGGTATTGCTAAGTTGAGAATAATTTTCAAATGATGGTTGACGGTTATCCAAGAGAGGAGTTGTGTGGTCTGATTTTCGGCAAGTTTTGGGGAGGGATTATCTTATACCCCTAGAATGACTGTTGAAAGTGTCGAACTGCTTAGTTCAAGGGGTTGTGTAGTAGATAGGAAATCCGTGGGCATGTTGAAGTATCCTTTAGGGTGAAAGAATTCTAGTAGATTAGGTAATCCTGTTTGGAGAGCGAGAATTGTGCGGTGCTTTCGAGTAGTGGGTAATGCTTTGGAAGAGTTGGGTTGATTATCTCGCGTAAGAATTATGGAAAGTCAGTTGATCAAGGAAAGTAATATAAATGGGATTTGTCACATTTGGGAATCATCGAGGAATAAAGTAAGCAATGTTGGGTGAGCAATGTTTCTTGCAACGAGAAGAAAGTGAAGATATCATGTCGGAAAGGTGGGAAATCTGAGAGTAAGAAGTTTGGTAAGTGACGCAAAATGTGGAGGTATGTTTTTAGATTATGTTGTTAGCAAGTTTATAAATCCCTAGCGGGGGTATGAGAAAGAGAATATGGCGTTTCGGTGCGGTGTGGGTATTGATAAATATAAATTGTGCGGCTAGCCCAAAAGTTCACTTCTCTAGTCAGTGAGCCGGCCGTTAGAAGTGGGTTTGAAGTCTTTAAGGAGGAAGGTAGAGGTGGTGGAATATAGTGCACGGAACGAAGGACCATAATGTCAGTATTGGTAATGCATGAAAAGGGGGTTCCAAGTGTGACAGTTGTCCAGTGTTAAACTATTTGGAATAGTTTGTATGAACTTGTCTGCTCTATGTGGAGCGGGTGAAGTTGGGTTTTATTGCGCTTTTGGTTTGGTTGAGTGATTGTGGATGCAATGAGAAAGGGAGGTATGCGTCGTATTATTTGGCCAGTTGGAACCGGTGGATTACAAAGGTTTTGAATTGTGGAAGTTTCTACCAATATGTGAAAAGTTAAAGAGATCACGTTGGAGCGATATATATTCAGCGTGTAAGAATTGGATAATGACGAGGAGTTGAGATCAATGTGGTTCGAAAAAGAAAGTGCTACTATATTTGTCTTATGTCGTGCTAAGAGGGGTTGCTTGCAAGGGCAAGTTTCATGATGAAGAAACTCGGGACTGTGAGTATTGGTGATGTCTACAGTTGGCGATGTGTTATGTTGGCGAGTTGAGTGAGTATTTAGTCAGAGATGCATGTTGTCGTGGTGTGACTCTCCGATAGAAATTCTATCGGTTATGGAAGTTGAGGTAATCGAGGGGGAAAATCTGATGGTTACGTACGGCTATGTATTGATCAGAATGGCTTGGGTAAATCGAATGGTACTAATTTGGTTAGATTGAGAATTAGGAGTCGTTAGTCCCAAGTGGGGACAAATGTAAAGTTACCGGTCTCGCCTTGGATAGGGTGTGACTCGATTCAGAAAGAGATTGAAGTTAAGTCCTAGATTGTTGGGTCGTTTGCTATCGTGGAGCTGCGAGGTATTCACCCTACATTCCATGCATCTAATTTGAAAAGTGGTTAGCGGAGGTGAATGTGGTGGTACAATTGGGCGACGTCCGAATAGATGAGAAATTAGGTTATGTTAATGAACCGATGACCATTTTAGACTGTAAGGTGAAGAAATTGAGGAGCAAAGAAATCTAACCGGGGGAAAGTTCAGTGGCAATTCCATAAAGGTTAGGAAGCGACTTGGGAGTTAGAGTCAGATATGAGGAGCCAATATCCCAATTTATTTGACGAAGGAATTCCGGGGACGGAATTCTTTGGAGGGGGGATATTGTAATAACCGTGTTTAAATCTATATTATAAAAGTTTAGGGTAAGAAAGTAAAAAGACCATAAGGGAAGGGGTCTAGAGTGGAAATTTGGGAAAATAGGGTTTTAACCCTAGAGGTATCAGGTTTGGGTGTGGGTGGCGGCTAGTTTTGGAGAGAACTCTTGGGCGATTTCAGTGAGAGAGACCGAGAAAGAAAGGATTCTTCAAGATCACCAAGCTTTGGATCGTTTTCGTTTGAAGGTAAATCTTCTTGTGATCTTACTCTTCAAATTTTAATCTGTTGAATCTTAATAGTTATGTTTGGAATGGGCGACTATTATGCTCTGAGTTATTCTATTATTTGTGAGTTCGATTTCGAAATTCTAGGTTTCTGTTCAATAACCGGTCACCGGATTGCTGGACCGGTCGATAAAAGTTGACACCAGTCATTTGGGAATACATCGGTCAAGTGTTTAGGCATCGGTCGAATTGAGACCGGTCGAGGGGGGGAGACCCTGGTCCTCGTGACACCGGTCGGCCCTAAGACCCTGGTCAAGAGACCACACCGGTCGGCCCTAAGGCCCTGGTCATGATGCCACTCCGGTCAGCTTGTAAGGCCCCAGTCCCCGGTGTATTTCAGGTGGGTCGAAGCCCAGGTCCAACTCAAAGGCAATGAATTAAGTTAGTTAATTTATGTTAGTTGGGTTTGGTTGTTTCTCTATATTTTGGTCCATTGTCTTTTATTGATTCGAGGATTCAAAGTATTTAGCCTCGAGTGATTTATGGTGGGTTAAAAATTTAGAGATTAAGTAACGTCGGGGTTGCGATGTCAAGGTCAACTCTTTTATAAATTAGAAAGTTGAGAGAGTTCACCAATCAATATCTTCCTTTATAGGTTTCAGTTCGAATCTTAAAAGTAGATGAAGAGCTTTGAGCTAAGGGACGTCAGGTGAGTTTTTCTGAACTAAATTCTTCTGCTAACGAAAGCATATGAAAGTTTTATTTTAAACTTTGATTTATATATGATGGCATGAGTATTATGAAAATTACATGCAAGCTTTGAAATGATGTTGCTTTAGTACTTACTTGCGAGTTTTATTTAAATGTTAAAGATGATTTTTCTTATTGTTGACAAAGTGGAAATGTATGCATACATGATCCTAAGCGTGTAGGCTCAAAGTCGGGGGGTGTGGCTGTTGGATCATAAATTGTATTCAAGATTAAAGTTAAAGTTAAGGGTTTAAACTGCAATTGTGCTAAAGTTAATTAGAGGGTTTATTATGTAATAAGTTAATAGTTATTAAGCTATTGGGCCCAAGCCCATTAGAAAGCCCATTAAGATTAAAGCCCATATGGCTTAGGTATTTAAAGTTTTGTTTAATTAGTTTTAGGTAAGAACTCTAATAATTTTCTAAATAGTCGCTATACGTATTCTCTGTATTCAAAGGGTATCAAGAACACTCAAGGGTTTCATTGTTTATTCAAGGGATTGGTACGTTATTATTAATCTTTATATCTCTTGATTATTATTGTGTTGCTTGATTACTTGATTGGTTGTTTACCAACTAGATTAAATCTGGGATAACAATTGGTATCAGAGCCTAAGAATCAATTTTTTATGATATTATTGTTCATCGAAAAATACTGTTCATCGAAAATCACTGTTCATCGAGTTACTATTCATGCAAAGTACTGTTCATCCTATTTCATGAATCTGTTATCGAATCCGGTCGATTAGTATTTGGTTATTTGTGTTTTTGTGTTACATTCGATCGAAGGATTGCTTATTTGTTGGTTTAATTGTGTTCATCGGTCGATAAAAATTTCTGGGTTTGGTTTCGGTCGAATCCCAGATATTCATCGTGTTCTTCGGTCTATTCATCGTGATTATCGGTCTTATGAGTTAATCGATCATATCTGTTACTGTGGTTATCAATATTATTGCTTTGACCGATAATTATTCGACATGAGTCTTCGACCGAGAGTTTGTAAACATCGGTCCTTACTTCGACCGGGTAGTTGTGATCTCCGGTCATTCCCTTCGACCGAACCTTAGCATTCCCCGGTCTTTGTTTCGACCGGGTAGGTGCATCGACCGGACCATAGTGGTTTCCGGTCTAGTATTCGACCGATACTTTGTTACTTTGGTATTCGCCTTTCGACCGGATACCTTGTTACTCCGGTCTTGCCATTCGACCGGATACTCGTATTCCCGGTCTTGCCATTCGACCGGATACTTGTTACTCCGGTCTTGCCATTCGACCGGGTACTTGCATACTCCGGTCTTTCCTTCGACCGGTACAGTTCATTCTTCGAAGCATATCCCCGATCGATTTTTGCAAACTATGATAGGGTATCTAATTGTCAAAAAAAATTCTCTAGGGGCGCTGCCCCCATACCCCCGCAAGGGCGTTGCCCCTTGACCCCACCCGCTAACCGGGTAGCGAGACCCCCGTGCTAAGTCTGCGAAGGGGGACAAAGATTTGCTCTTGATCAAAATCTTCTTAATTTTTCAGTATTTTATTCATAGATATTAGTGCTTTATACTGTGTGCGAGGACTGCATTTGATTATTTTTGGAAATTTATTTTTTCTGAAAAAATTTTAGTGTAGTCTTTACTTTTGATTCTAATGATCTCATCTAGTTGGTTGTCTTGGTACAGAAAAGTCTATTTAATAACCGTACAACTAAGATGTCGAATCAGCTTCTCTCGATGGGTTCTCAAGTCAAACCTCCTGTCCTCATGACAAATGAGTATCAGCAGTGGAAGACAAGAATGATTCAGTTTCTGAATCACAAGAACAGAGAGTTCATGACAATACTCATTGAAGGTCCCAAAACTCCAATGATCACAGTAAAGGGTCAACCTGCTACAGATTCATCTCCTGAAATCCCTGACAGCGATATTCCTAAACCTGTTCAGTTCTTCACTGAAAAGCAGAAAGACCAGCTCAAGTTAGAAGAAGAAGCTCTAATCTATCTAACGATGGCAATTCCAAACGACATCTACAATCGTGTCGACAGTCAGAGTACTGCTAAAGGAATCTGGGATGAACTAGCAAGGCAGTTTGAAGGAAGTGAAGCTTCTATTCAAGCTAAGCAGATTTTGTGCATAAATGCTTACAAGGGATTTCATGCCAAAGAAGGAGAGCTGCTTTTAGATACCTATAACAGGTACAACATTATTCTCAATGACTTGCGGAGGAACAAAATCGCCAAATCTGCTTCTGAGATAAACTACAAGTTCATCAAGAATCTGAATCCAGAATGGAAGAACTTTGCTATCAACCTCCAGATGTCGAAGAATATGGCTCGAGAAAATGTCACCGATATCTTCTCTACTCTTTCTCAACATGAGGATGAGATGAGATCTATGAATAATGAGTCTAATCATCTGAAGGATTCTGTGGCTCTCATAGCCGGCAAAGGTTCTGTATCCTCTGCAAGGTCGAAGAAAAAGGCCTCTAAAGCTTTAGTTACCGAAGTTACTGACTCTGACTCTGATTCAAGCAATGAAGAACTGGAAGTTGATTCAGATCCTGATATTCAAAAGTTCTCTGAAGATTTGGCTCTCATTACGCGACGATTCAAGAAGAGATTTGGCAAGAAAAGATTTTACTCAAAGCCAAAGTATGATGGATACAAGAAAGAGAAGTCTGAGATGCAATACAAGCCGAGGCATGGAAAGAGAGAGGAAGGACGAGAAGATCGGAAGGAAGATAGAAGAGAAGGAAAGTGAGAGGAGAAGCGAGAAGAGCGAAAGGATGAACCAAGAAGATGCTACAACTGTGGCAAATTTGGGCACTTCTCAAGGGACTGCAAATTCAAGAAAGTGAAGAACTCAGAGTACTACTCAAGAAAGTCACTGATTGCCAAGAAAGCTGAAGAAGGAAAAGTACTAATGGCTGAAGAAGAGAACTGGTTGTTCTAAAGTTCTGATGACGAGGAGCAAGCACATTTCACCCAAGTTTCTTACATGGCAAAGCTGGAAGGTGACGATGAAGACTCTGAGACACAATCCGAAGAAGCAAACTCTGAGGTAAGTGAAAATTCTGAACTTATTGAATCTTTAATGACCCAAATACATGGCATGAAAGATGAATTTGCTTTACTGAAAGGCAAACTTAGCTCTGCACATCAATTTGTTTTAAGCTTTCGTGATGAAAATGCTATTTTAAAAGTTGTTGTGGAAGAAAAGGAAAAGGAAAAAGATGATTTAAAAGCTGAAAAAGAGTCTTTAAAAGAAAAAATATCTGGTTTAGAAACAGATCTTGTGAATCTTAATGCTGAAAAGGGTGAGTTTCAAATCAAATTTGAAGTTTGTTATAAAGAAAGAAATGAAGCTTACACCAAAATAAAGCAACTGGAGGACATTAACATGAAACGAGGTCAGACTGAACAGACATTAAATCTGTTGACCAATAAACTCCAAGACGAAAGGTTTTACAAACTTAAACCAGGTTTGGGTGTGCCAATTAATGAAATTTTGAAAAAGGCACCGGAGCACCTATATAATTTTGATAAATTTGGCTCCGCAATAAAACCCATTCCTGACATTCGAGCTAGTTTTGTTGAAGCAAGTTCTCCTAAACCTTCTGAAGAGACCAAAGGTCAAGAAGAAATGGGAAAGAACAAGTCTGGTGACACTGATTCTCAAAATCTTTTTAAATCTGTTGGTTTTACATATGGTGATCTGAACGAAAGCTATGCAACTCGAAAGATCGAATTTACTGAGTTTGAATCACTATTTACCACACCTTCTAAAGAATCAGTGAGCACCAACACAGTTCTACCTGAGACTGCATGTAAATATGATGAGTATGAATCGGATGTTGATCCATCTACTATACCATCAGCCTCAACTCCCATTGCTTCTAAACCTTTACTTGTTGAAGAGGTTGAAGAAGAAACTGCTAACACGAATGAATCTTGTTCTAAAAATGATAAAACGGAGTTTATTGAGTCCATGACTGAAGAGATATTCTCTGAAATGATGAATGCTTCAGACTCTGGTCATGTTTCCGATTTAATGGGGTCAAATTATGTGAATGATAAAACATCTGAATTGATGAAGCAAATTGATATGTTGCAACAGTCTCTTGATGAGTTTGAAGATGAAAACTTTGATCTCAAACATAAACTTGAAAAGTATTTAAAAATAAATCAAGAGCTTTGCACTGATATCAATGATTTGAAAATTACTTTGTTTAAAAATGCTTTAAATGATAAACAGATGTTAAATGATCCACGTCGGAAGGTAAGAACCAATCCGGAATTTGATGCCTCTACAAAACCTTCAGTTGTTTACTCTGATTGTCTTGAATATCCACCGAGTATTTTTGAAAAGGGTGAGACTTCAAAGAGTACTAGAAAAGAACCACCTCTAAGTTAGAGACTAACAAGGTTTCTGTTTCTGTTTCAGATATAAAAGGAAATGGAGTTGGGAGGAGTAAGAAGAATAAAGATCTTAGTTTGAATAAAAAGAATAGTTTGAATTCTAGTAGTTGTCCTACAGACAGTGTTATTTTGAATAGTACTTCTTTTGATAAACATAAATGTAAGATTTGTTCCGATAAATCTAAGTTTATGAATTTTGCTCGAAAGAATCTTTATTGCAAACACTGTTGGGATAATTCATTCAAATACTACTCCCCTCCTAAGTCCAAAAAGAATAAAAGCAAAGCTAAGCTGAACTCTAAGTCTAATTCTAATTCTGATTCTTCTACACAACCAAAAGTGTATCGTGCTAAGGTTGCCAATCCTACTTCTAAAAAGCACTTTCAGGAATTAAATGTTAAGATGGTTTGGAAATGGGTTCCAAAACCGCGTTATGAATGGAGAGTGAAAGTCAAACCAGATGATATTCCTGAGTTGCTTGATGCTAACCGCGAAGGACCCATCTTGATATGGGTGCCTAAGCAAAACTAATTGTCTCTTTTGCAGGCCTGTCGATTGTGGGTAATAGATTCCGGATGTTCACGCCACATGACAGGATTCAAGCACCTCTTGCATCACTATGTGGAGGAGCCTGCCGGAGCAGTTAGATTTGCCAATTCTAAAGCCGAAGGCCACGTCAGAGGATATGGAATGCTCGATAACGGTGTTGTGAAGATTCAAAAAGTGTTATATGTTGAAGGACTTGATCACAATCTGTTCAGTACCAGTCACTTCTGTGACATGCAATATCAAGTCCGCTTCACAACCACTCATTGCTATCTAGAAGATCACGATGGTTACGAAGTCTTCAAAGCTGAGCGCCATGGAAATCTATACTATGTAGATTTTCCTACACTGTCTGCCACACGTCCAGTATGCCTACTAGCCAAAGCTTCTAAAGCACAATCGTGGACGTGGCATCGACTCTTGTCTCATCAGAATTTCCGATCTATAGCGAAGCTACAAAGACAAGGTCTGGTCAAAGGTCTACCAGAAATGAGGTTCGAAAAAGACTCACTCTGTTCCGCATGTGAGTTGGGCAAAATGAAGCGTAGCTCCTTCAAGTCCAAAGTTGAATCATCGACCTCATCTGCACTGGAACTTCTTCATATGGACCTTTGTGGCCCAATGCGCACAGCATCTATCAACGGAAAGAAATATGTGTTGGTAATGATAGATGACTACTCAAGGTATACATGGCTCGAGTTTCTTCGCAACAAGTCAGATGCGCCAGAGTTGATTATCGCTTTCATCAAGCGCATTCAAGTACGCCTTCAACTTCCAGTTAGAACCATTCACAGTGATAATGGCACGGAGTTCAGGAATGACACCCTGAAGAGTTATCTTACTTCCGTGGGTATTTCACATAATTTCTCCGCCGCCTACACTCCGCAGCAAAACGGCATTGTTGAACGGAAGAACCGCATTCTGGTTGAAGCAGCTCGGACTATGCTTGCTTACTCAGATCTACCCATGTACCTTTGGGCTGAGGCAGTCGCTACAGCGTGTTTTACACAGAACCGTACCATTGTGGTCAAGCGCTTTAATAAGACAGCATATGAGTTAATCAACAATCGTACACCTAACATCAAGTTCCTTCGTGTTTTTGGTTGCAGGTGTTACATTCTAAAAGAGCGTCAAGGATTATCAAAGTTTGATAAGAAAGCGGATGAAGGATATCTCGTTGGATACTCTCTGACATCCAAAGCTTATCGAATTTACATTATTCGAACCAAGACGGTTGTTGAGAGCATGAATGTCTCCTTTAATGAGAATACTACAAGGACTTCTGGACACAACAGTTCAGAACTCGTAATTAAGGACAAAGCTTCTATTCAATCTCAAATAGAACCAGCTTCTCAAGGATCCACTTCTTCTAGCTCTAACTCTACTTCATCTGAGTTAGATTTACTGTTTATTGATGCCTTTGATGATATATGTGCAGATTTTGAAAAAGGCATATCAACATCAATAACAAGTGGTACAGGCTCGGAGGTCCCTACTATATCTGAAGACATGTCTGGACCTTCCGAAGAAGTCACTAAAACTTCATCTCCATCAGGTACTAATACACCGTTAGTTTCTGACACTACTAACGTTGAATCTGTCTCTACAGATAGTTCTTCCGGAAACGAAGTCCCGAGTACTTCAACTGCTAGTCCGGAAGCCTCAGTATCAGAAACACCAGTACAAGATGTCCCGAGTACATCTATGGAGCAACCTGTCGTGCAAGATGACAACGATGCGTCCAATACGCAACAAACAGTTGATGCACTACCAAGCACACATCGTTGGACTAAGGATCATCCCCTGGACAACGTGATAGGTGACGTACAATCTGGTGTCACAACAAGATCTGCAACAGCTAACTTCTGTATGTTTTCAAGCTTCCTCAGTTCCTTAGAGCCAAAGAAAGCGGCTGAAGCTCTACGTGATCCATTCTGGATTTCTGTCATGCAAGACGAGCTTCTACAATTCGAAAGGAACAAGGTATGGCGCTTGATCCCACTACCTAAAGGTAAATCCGTTATTGGAACAAAGTGGGTGTTCAGAAATAAGAAAGACGAAGCCGGAGTAGTTGTGAGAAACAAAGCTCGTTTGGTCGCCAAAGGGTATTGTCAACAAGAGGGCATTGACTATGATGAAACATTCGCCCCGGTTGCAAGGATCGAAGCCATCAGAATCTTTCTAGCATATGCAGCGCACAAAAACTTTACTGTCTATCAAATGGACGTAAAGTCGGCTTTTCTGAACGGCGTTCTGCATGAGGAGGTCTACGTGGCTCAACCTGATCATGTCTATGTTTTAGACAAAGCGCTTTATGGTCTTAAACAAGCACCGCGAGCCTGGTATGAAACTCTCACTAAATTTCTACTTGCTTCTGGTTTCAAGAAAGGTACTGTTGATACAACCTTATTTTTTAAAAGGCAAGGTGAGGACTTGATTCTTATTCAGATTTATGTTGACGACATAATATTTGGGTCGACAAATCCGAAATTTTGCAAGAACTTTTCAAAAATAATGGAAACAAAGTTTGAGATGTCGATGATGGATGAATTGAATTTCTTTCTTGGTCTACAAGTAAAGCAATTACCCGACGGCATATTTATTAATCAAGCTAAATATATAAAATATATTTTGAAAAAGTTCAATATGTCAGATAGCTCAGTCATGAAAACACCAATAGCTACTGGTACACTCTTAGACGCGGATCCCTCCGGGAAACCTGTTGATCAAAAGGTGTATCGTAGCATGATTGGTTCTTTACTTTATCTGACTGCAAGTCGCCCAGATATAATGTTTGCCACATGCTTTTGTGCGAGATATCAGTCTAATCCTAAAGAGTCGCACTTATCTGATGTTAAGCGAATCCTTAGATATCTCAAAGGTTCTCCTAATCTAGGCCTTTGGTATCCAAAGGATTCTCGTTTTGAACTAACTGCCTTTACAGATGTTGATCATGCAGGATGCAAGCTAGACCGGAAGAGCACCTCTGGGTCATGTCAATTTATAGGTGACAAACTTGTGAGTTGGACTTCAAAGAAACAAAACTGTGTTTCAACATCCACTGCCGAGGCTGAGTATGTAGTTGCTGCAAGCTACTGTTCTCAAGTCCTCTGGATGACGACACAGTTAAGGGACTTTGGATACAACTACAAGCGTGTTCCTATTTATTGTGATTCGAAGAGCGCGATATCTATAACTGCTAATCCGGTACAACATTCGAAGACCAAGCATATCGACGTACGCTATCACTTCATTAAGGATCATGTAGAAAAAGGTAATATTGAAATGCACTTTGTTAAAACTGACTTCCAGTTAGCTGATCTTTTCACCAAGCCATTGGATGAAAAGCGTTTTCAATTTCTCATCAGCAAACTTGGTATGTTGAACATGTCTTAAACCTTTCTCATGATTCTAGGGGGAGTATTCCAAGTTTTGATCTTGTGTGTTATTTTTCAACTGTTGTTAACGAGAGAGGAATCATTTTCATAAATGATTACCATTATTTCTTTTATTTATGCAGGTTTGGTCAAGTGACAATGGCTTCTAATTACTTCTGATTAGAACCCGCACTTCAACGCTTTTTGTTTTTTGTTTAAAAAAAATTAACATTAAGTTAAGGGGGAGAATATCTGTGATTTTAACAGATTTTTGGATACTTAAATGCTTATCTGACCGTGTGTTCTTAAAGATAAATACTTGCGTTTTATCTTGTCAATATACTTTGTCAAGTATTCATACACATAACGGTTCAAAACATTCTATTTGACTTTGTTATTACCATGTATCTAAAGTTATATCTTTCTATGGTAATACTCACGTTCTTTGTATTCACTGTTGATTGAATCAAACGTCATTTTATGTGCTTTCATTGAAAATATGTTTATATATTGTTCATATAAACAAAAATCGTTTTTGATTCTCCAGCATATTATTCTTTATGACAAATCGTCTATAAGCTTAATTGAAAACTCCTTAAGAGCTTAAATTGTCAAACTCTTTTAGTTTGAGGGGGAGAATTGCATCGTCAAACATCTTCTGTTTTAACATCTTCGAATATTATATTCTTCATGTAACAAGTGGTATTTGTGCTTACATGTACAAAAAGCCTGTTGAACATCATGTTCTTTTAGGAAAATACATGGGATTCAGTGTGAGAACTTAACAGAACTTCCATGGATTCACGATAACCAGTGTTTCCTACCCAGGAAGTATACCCTGAGTGATTGAGGGGAGAGGGGTCAAAAGATTTGAGTGTTGGTGTGTGAAAAGAGGTAAAATGAAAAAGAGAGATTGGTTAGACGTGAGCATTAAAAGAAAGAGGGTGAGAGAACAGAGTAAAAGAATATTAAACTCTGCACCAAACTTCTTTCTGAGCCGGGCGGCCACATAATCTGATTGGATCACATTATTTGGTGAACATCATTGAACAAGGCAACTAGCCCATGCCATCTCTTGCATACAACCCCACCAGCTACTCATTCTTTTCTCAAAAAGAGAATGTTTCACATTTTCTGGGGAAGCAGCATATATGCTATTGGTTCTTCATTTGGAAGATACTAATATTGAAAAAGAAGGAAAGTTGCCCCACCTTCGAACCCTTTCTCATGCACATTGAGTCTTTGTATAATTTGTTGTTGTCTCAACAAGTTTACATACTTTGAGCCTACATATGAAAAAGCAATCATCTATGCTTAATTTCTTTCATACACATGCACGAACACACAGAAATTTGTTTTCTGTCAGAACGTTCATAGATAACCATGTGTTATTCGATGATTGAATGAAAGACCTGGGGAGTCTACATCAAACCAGCTCCTTATATAGTAACTTTGTGTTACTCAGTAACTTTGTGTTACTGACAGGCATTCTAACTGAGTCATTTGTTGATTCAGGGTTACACCTATTAAACTGTTTGAATTTGAAAAGATTCGAATGGTTACTACTTTCTATTTTAATCTGAAAAGATTGAAATAATCACTCTTTCCATCTGGGAAGATTGCTCTTATTTCATACAGGGCTCGTTACATGATGAAGACTATGCTTACATGATGACCATACACAAAGGGGGAGATTGTCTTGAAAAGGGGGAGATTGTTTTGCCAAGTTTTGATGATGTTGATTATCACCACTCATCAAAAAGGGGGAGAAGATATAAAAAGGGGGAGAAGATACAAAAAGGGAGAATACAAATTTTCAAAGATTTTAAAGATTTGAAGATTGTTTAAAGATATCAAGTTTTGAAGTTTTGAAGCTATCAACGTCATATCTGAAGATTCTCAAGAGAAAAGTGAAGACAAGAGAAGACCCGAAGACAATTGCAAATTTTTTTTAATCTTGAATCCAAAGGGGGAGATTGTTGGATCATAAATTGTATTCAAGATTAAAGTTAAAGTTAAGGTTTTAAACTGCAATTGTGCTAAAGTTAATTAGAGGGTTTATTATGTAATAAGTTAATAGTTATTAAGCTATTGGGCCCAAGCCCATTAGAAAGCCCATTAAGATTAAAGCCCATATGGCTTAGGTATTTAAAGTTTTGTTTAATTAGTTTTAGGTAAGAACTCTAATAATTTTCTAAATAGTCGCTATACGTATTCTCTGTATTCAAAGGGTATCAAGAACACTCAAGGGTTTCATTGTTTATTCAAGGGATTGGTATGTTATTATTAATCTTTATATCTCTTGATTATTATTGTGTTGCTTGATTACTTGATTGATTGTTTACCAACTAGATTAAATCTGGGATAACAGTGGCCCGCCTGTGCTCATACCGGGGGAGGGGTGTTCCGTTTATGTCGTTGGGGGTGTGTCCCAACAAAGGTAGTGTGAGTCATAGACACGCCGTCACCTTAGGGTGGCGGTAGTGTGAGCGAAGAAGTTTGCTGAAAGTTAAAGGTTTTTCCTTGAAGCTGAAAATGGTTTATTTTATGATAAATCCTTGAATGTTTGATGAGTTAAAAACTGTTGTAAGAGGGACTCACTAGACCTTTCGGTCTAACCCTCGCTCTTTTCAAATCTAAAACCCTTTTCAGGTAAAGAGTGGCAGTAGAAGGAGCGGTTAAATTTTAAGAGAAGATGTGAGCTGGAGCTGACCTAGAGGACCTCCATTGTAGATTCTTGTCAGTGTATTCTCAGTTGTGTATTGGGTTGTCTTTTCGCAAACCTTGTATTTTTGGATGTGATATTGGGCCGTTTGGCTTTATTATTTAATAAAGTTGGTTCTGTCTCTTGTCGTGAGAGTTGGGTTGTTACAATTCCTAATATTACATTAAATGTACATTTATTACATTCTCTAAAAGATATTTAAATTTCAACCCTTGATATACAAGATCAAGGGCTAGAAATGGTTCACAAAGTTAACAAGAAAATGTTGGTTAAAAAATGAACCTAACACCATAGCGCAAGGATCATTTGTTAACCAAGTATTTCTTTTTAACTATGTGAACTTTGCTCAACCAATAGGAATGCAAGGTTATTTGATGTTTAATTTATTTATTTATTTAATCCAAAATGGCATAAATGTCATAACAGTAGTAATCTTTTGTCATTAATTTCATGGAAGTTACAAAAAATGAAGATTCCAAAATTACTTTGTAGGTTACGCTTTTTAAAGATCATCCTTTTTCATATTACTTTTTTGAATCATTTCAGTATTATTATAATAGTTTTGGTTCATGATTAGATAAAACAGTATATCGTATAGTCATTCTTCTCGAAAAGGTGAACAGAGGTGAACTTATATGCATAACACGAACAT
Organism: Arctium lappa; assembly: GCA_023525745.1. NCBI lineage: Eukaryota > Viridiplantae > Streptophyta > Magnoliopsida > Asterales > Asteraceae > Arctium > Arctium lappa. Next base: position 8,655,642 of record CM042048.1, read on the forward strand.
AGGTGAACTTATATGCTTGGTGTTAAAAGATATGAACATATGTGCATATCATGAACAAATATGTTAACATATTTGCACATGAACGTTGCTGTTAAAACATATTTTAATTTCACATAAAGGTGAACAATCATCAACTACTAAAAGGTGAACAGAGGTGAATTTATATGCATAACATGAACATTATGTTAATTGAATGCAATTAATGATGAATTAGGGTATCATTCGTTTCTATTGAATGCAATTAATTTCACAATCATGGTATCATCCGTTTTTATTAATTGATTGCAATTAATGATGAATTAGGCGTTTCATTTGGGTTCTTTTTTTTTTACCCATAATACCCTTATCAGTCATGTTCACCTTAATTAGCAATAAATGAGACATTTTTTTAATAAAAATTGACTATAAATCTCAACCATCCAATATCAAGATGGATGGCTTGGATGAGTTCACAAAGTTAACAAGTATATCAAGGTTAACAAAAGAACTCAACCCTAAAAAGTTTGCATTTGAACATCCCTCTATATATATATATATATATTACATGAAAATTATGGGTGTATTTAAATGTGAGTGTGTATGTTCTTGCATTACATTACATGAGAATTATGGGTGTATTTGAATCTAGACTATGAGTATTCTATTCATGCATTTGTATACATTATACGACAACTATGAGTGTACAATGTATATTCACACATGAATATAAATTAAGAAAATAAAATGAACCCGGTTAAAAATTAAAAAGAATATATATATATATCGATATGGGTATCAAATTAAAAAGAATAAATGCTCTTTTTATATAATTAACTTGCTTAATTAAAATTCTAATTATATATAAGAAATACTAGGTTAATTTAAAAAAAAAAAAAAAGAAGAAGAAGTTTAATTCATTTATCCATGGAAATGCATCAGAAGTTTAACTTTTTTTCATATTTAATGTAATGATGAATTTTTCCTTTAATTAATGTAACAAGTTTTCAATTTTCTCTATTTTGTATTCATTTACCTGATAAAGAGGTTTTCAGACATTGGTTGATTTTGATGTAACATTTTTTCCACATAATCAAGAATTATAATAGGAGTATAACTTAACAACTTGTAATACAAATCATCAATAATTACAAGTTTTACCAATTATTGGTTAAATATGTACTAAATATGGATAATCAAACATTCATTAGATTAATCAAAAAAAATTATTACTAATGAATAAATACTAAATACATACGTAAGAGCATTTTATCCCTAGAATAATCAAAGTTTGTTTAATATAACAATAATCATACCCAAAATCAGAATTATGGTTCAATGATCGATTTTACAGTTTTTAAGGACTTTTTATGAGTCTTGAAATATCGGTATCAAAATCGTAAATTAAAATACCTTTGGTTATTCACGAAAATCGAGATAATTATAATTCAAGTGTATTTTAGTAGATTTCAAAATTGTAATCAGACTAAAATAATAGCTTTCGATTATTTGGGGATAGTTTAGTGATTTTATTTATTCTGTGATCTAATAACTAATCTATACTATATTATAAAGATGACATAAAAAACTCTTAATTACAACTCATTAAACTTTATGTACTATCATTTAAAGCTATCTACTTAAAATCTCTTAAAAATAACTACTAAAGCCTAATATACTACCTATAAAGTTTTTAACCCTAATTAATATATTTCATTTTTATCCCCCAAAATCCTTATATCTAATCCTCAAACTCTAAAATTATGAAATTTGAATTATGATAAACATAATCAATGATAAACATCTCAATGTAAATATAAAAAATTTAAAATATATAAGATAATTAATGAATTTTAACAAACTACTTAATTTTTTTTATATAAAAAACATTATATTGTTAAGCCTAAATTAAACAAATTTATATATAAAAATCATTATCACTCAATAAAAATCATCCAAAATCGTACTGTAAATCAATAAAAAACAAAAAATAAAAATAAACATTAAAATCGTGATGTATTAAGCATTATGTACTATTATTTAATGTTAATCTACTTAAAATCTCTTAAAAAACAATTAATGAAGCAATATGTACTACTTTTAAATGTTTTTAACCCTAATTAATAAATTTCATCCTTATCCCCCAAAATCCTTATCTCTAATCCCCAAATCCTAAAATTATGAAATTTGAATTCTGATAAACATAATCAGAACAAGATAAACATCTCAATTTAAATATAAAAAATTTAAAATATATAAGATAATTAATGAATTTTAACAAACTACTTAATTTTTTTATATAAAAAACATTTTATTGTTAAGCCTAAATTAAACAAATTTATATATAAAAAAACCATTATCACTCAATAAAAACCATCCAAAATCGTACTGTAAATCAATAAAAAACAAAAAATAAAAATAAACATTAAAATCGTGATGTTTCTCGCTGCATTGCACGAGTACGCTTCTAGTTATTAATTAACTTAACAATTAATTACTCAAATTATAATAACATAACAATTAAGTTAATCTATATCTAACTCTTAAATACAAATTATTAGATACAAGGTACCATCATTTTATGCAAGATTTTAAAAATCTCTTAATTTACAAGTATCAAAAAACAATATACATATTACTACTGCATGCTTCTGACACCCACCAATTTGGTATGTGCAGGGTCTTCCTTTTATGTAAACCTTTCCATGTATCACTATTAATTAATATATTATATTACTATAATTTTGTTTTAATTATATTATTAAATATGAAATTGGTTATTTTTTCTAGATGTCATTAAAATATATAAGATAATCATTGAATTCTAACAAAATACTTAATTTTTTTATATAAAAAACATTATATTATTAAGTCTAAATTAAAAAAATTTATAAAAAACATTATCACTTTCTTAAAACAATCTAAAATCGTACTGTAAATCGACAAAAAAATAAAATGAAACATTAAAATCATGATGTATCTTGCTGCAGTGCACGAGTACGCTTCTAGTAATTAAGTAAATAACATAATTACCGACTAAATAAAAGAAAATGGGCATGGCCCAGCTAATAAAAGAAGTAGCAGTTGGCTCACTCATGGTGACCAAGCCTAGTTACGCAGCCCATCAACAAAGCACCATCAGATTCAGCCCTCTCGGAAGCCCATTAGTCTTGAAAATTTAGAGATTGTCAAGAATCAGTCTTGAATCGATATCATTGATCGATTCAAACCAGTTCTTTCAAAACCGAGCCTTCCAGTCTCGGTCTCGGTTCCATCGAGTCGGTCCCAAATCGGTCATGAGCCCATCCCGGTTTTTATCAAAAATGTATTATATAAATACTTTTTTATACAAAAATGTTATAAATGTTTCTATAATTACGATTTTAAATTTGGTATTTAAATACACTTTAGTAATACGTTTAACAAGATAAAAATTTGAAAAAACTTGAAGTTGTAAAAATATGAAAATTACTTAAATTATAGTTTATAAAAAATTAATTTTTTTTTAAAATAAGACCTAAACATAACCGGCCTCGTAACCAGTCCCGGGCCGAGCCTTGAAATTTCATGAAAAGCCTAAGCGGTCCCGGACCGTCGTGGCATAACCTGTCCAAATTGGCCCGCACAGGGAATGAGGAAAATCTGCAACCAGGCCAAAAGTGTCGGGTCGGTCTCATCCGGTACTGATCAGCTGGTTCCGATCCAGATCGAGTTTGATCATCTCTAGTCAAGACAAAACTGTTCTCACCTGCCTGTCTCGACCCATTTACCGTCTGATTAGTGTTTAAGTTGATTCAAAAGCAAAATTAGTTTTAATATCCATCAATTTTGTCGTTCCTTTTGCATTAAATCATGCATGCCAATTAATTTTCTCTCTCATCTAACTCAAACTATCTCACATTTTCTTAGTTTTTTTTTTCCGTTGCATTGTTGCCTTCTAAGGCATTCATGACCAAATTAGTGGCGTTATGGCCACTTTTATGGCTTGGTTACTAACTAATAAACGTTTAAATTATGAGATTAGCATAGAAAATTACCTTAAAATCGAAGCTTTATTTGTGAAATCTCTAACTTATTGCAAGGACGAACTTGACTTTAGCTCAATTTATGAAATATTTCTGGATTTTTGTATGGATGACGGCCGATCACGTTATTGTTATTAACTTGTTTTATCTTTTGTAAGACATAGATGGATTTTGTTCCTCAAATCAACAGTATAAAACAGTATTTATCCTTTCGAATTTTAAAACCTTTTGAGGTTTGACAAACATGCCCTTGGATTTTGTGTATATGACACTAAATCCCCTAGACGATATAAGTTTCATAGCTACATTTGCTTCCTGATTCCCTTTCTATATCATTTTGGTCCAAACTTGACATTTCAAATAAAAATACTTTCATATTTATATGTGTGATATATCTTCATTAATTAATTACTTGCTACGCCCAATGCTTTCCAAAATTCAAATTCATCAAAAGTCGCATTAATTAGGTAGATTGTAACCTATGTTATTTTTATTAATTAGGCTCGTTGTAATCTCTATATATTGTGAATAATGAGAGAATGATGATTCATGGGTAAATGATCAATTAGCATGGTATCAGAGCTAATCATCTCCAATTCTCTCTCAATCAAAATCCCTTCTCTCAATCGCCTTCTCATCCTCTCCCAATTTTCTCTCAATCTCGGCTCTCCCTCTCTCTTCTAAACCGGAACCACCGAAATGGTCGATCAACCCACAAACACCGCAAATCTTGGTCGATATAAGACCCGTCTAGTGGCCAATGGCAAAAGTCAACGTCCCGACATATATTGTGACGAGACATTTAGAGCCGTGGTAAAACCTGCAACTATTCGCACCATCCTCAGCCTTGTGGTGTCTAGCCATTGGCCCATTCACCAATTAGATGTCAAAAATGCTTTTCTTCATGGCACTTTGCAGGAAACAATTTTTATGCATCAACCACCGGGGCTTCATTAATGCATCTCATCCAGACTATGTTTATCACCTGCAAAAATCATTGTATGGGCTTAAACAAGCTCCACGGGCTTGGTTTCAACGGTTCGCACAATTTGCAACACGAAGTGGCTTCATGCCAGTAAATCAGACACTTCTCTATTTATTTATAAAAATGGTGACTTCATGGCATATCTGCTTATTTATGTAGATGATATCGTTCTCACGGCTTATCCTCCTGCCTTATTGAAACAAGTCATCAACTCTCTCAGTAAAGAATTTACCATGACCGACTTGGGCCCCCTCAACTATTTTCTTGGCATCTCGGCTACAAGGTCCAAAAACTGACACTTTCTAAGTCAGCAAAAATATGCTCTTGACATCCTTGAGCGTGCCAAAATGCTAAACTGCAAACCTTGTCGGACACCGGCCGACACGGCGTCCAAACTTGGCCCCTTCGGCACACTTGTCTCGGACCCCACCTTGTATCGTAGTCTTGCGGGTGCACTACAATACTTGACATTCTCTCGCCCTGACATTACTTATGCGGTACAACAGATATGTCTATACATGTACGGCCCTCGGGAACATCATCTCAACGCCATAAAGCGGATCCTCCGCTACATCCACAACACTATCGATCATGGCCTTCAACCTTATGCCTCATCCACGACTGGGCTTACGGCCTATTCAGACGCTGACTGGGGCGGGTGCCCCACCACATGTCGGTCCACGTCTGGATATTGTATTTTTTTTGTGCCAACCTCCTTACTTGGTCCTCTAAGCGCCAAGACACAATTTCGAGATCAAGTGCAGAACTCGAGTACTGGGGTGTTGCTAATGTTGTGGCTGAGACATGTTGGCTAAGAAATCTACTTCTTGAGCTCCACTCTCCTCCCACCAAAGCCACCATCGTCTACTGTGACAATGTCTCCGCTATCTACCTATCTACCAACCTGGTCCAACATCACCGCACAAACACACATCGAGATTGACATCCATTTCGTCCGCGATCAAGTTGCCTTAGGACGTGTACGAGTTCTACATGTCCCATCCTCACTCCAATATGCCGACATCTTCACCAAAGGACTCCCATCATCCCTCTTTCTCGACTTTCGGTCCAGTTTGAATGTTCGATTCCCATCACTCGTTCCAACTACGGGGGCATGTTAGAATATATTTATGTTTTGTATTGTAACCTATTTAATCTACATTAATTGGGTAGATTGTAACCTATCTAATCTACATTAATTAGGTAGATTGTAACCTATGATATCTTCATTAATTAGGCCCATTGTAATCTCTATATATTGTGAATAATGAGAGAAGGATGATTCATGGGTAAATGATCAATTATCACGTTTTTGGCTAGTGATGGCTATTGGTTTTTTGGGCATAGCTTTTGTGCATAACGACTAGTTTGATCGGGTATTTACAGGTTAGCCTTACTTCAAAAAATGGAGCTTACTAAATTCAGACTTTTTCGTCTTACACAGATCTTAAATTCTGACTTTTTTTTTTTTGCATCTATATAATAAACTTAAAAAAGTATCAGAATGATATTTTGGAAAGATTTTGAAAAGATAAAAAAAATGTTCAACATTTTGTTTTATAAATACTTAAAACATAAGGAAGCGTTTACTAAACACTTACATTGGTAATGCTTACTCCAGATCAATTATCTTACCGAGTGAACATAAGAAGGATCAGAATCTTGTTCGGTAAGAGAGAAAACAAAGATCGAGAATTTTACCTGTAAATGATAGTGATGACTCTTACCCAATAAACATTTACCATCAATATCCAATCCATTTTTTTTATAACCAAGAATTTTACCTCATAAGAGCATCTCCAACAGCTTCTCCAAAATGGAGAAAATGGAGATTTTAGGCATTTTTGTGCTCCAACAGATTCTCCAAATCTTTCTCCAAAATGGAGAAAGTAGGAGAGAGAGTGTAATTTTATCCAAATATGGAGAACTCTCCAAAATCTCCAAAAATGATTACCAAGAGAGAGAAAATGTTTTTTTATTATATTCTACCAATAAAATTTCTTCAAATGAGATAGAATGAGAGAAAAATAATATTTTATTAGATTTATACAATATTTTAATATTATAAGTAATGATTTCATCTCCAAAATAGAAAATCTGTTGAAGATTGATGTAAATTTTTATATAGATTTTGACTTTTAATTTTCCATTTTGAACAAATTTTAGAGAGGTTATTAGAGATGCTCTAACATAAATAAAAATGATGACTTTTTGACACGTTATCCAACGATAGTAACATCTTTAGTTTTGTCTTTTATTTCATTTCCTAATACCCCTACGACCCTACCATCTACAATCTTGTCTTTGCTCTGCTGTATGTATGATTGGTTACTGCATCAAATCTTCAACACCCTCTACCGCTGTCTCCCGCCGCCACCCCTCACCGGAATCCTCCACCATCACCGCCGGTAACTTCCCCTCCTCGTATTCCATCTCCTTATCCACTCTATTACCTGAAATTGGTTCTTTACTTTCTTCAAAAATGGCGTCTTTTTGGGTTCATTGGAGGAATAAATGCTCTTATCAAGATTACCCATCTTTTTTCTTTGTGATTATAACATGGGTTCGTTTTTATCTTTTTGTTATATTCGCTAGAGAAAGTGGTAGACCTCAACCTCTAGGTCAAAAAGATTGCTTTTTAACCTCAAAATTTCAAAAGAAATCTTTGTAGTTCTCCAAAAAAAATTGATAACCAAGATAAGTTTAGTTTAGTAAATACTAAGATTAGGAAAATTTTGGTGTCCACTTTGTAACAAATCCTCTAATTTGTTGCATCTCAAGAAGTCATGTTTTGACTACAAAAAGTCAAATTGTAGATTGCTTTGCATATATGGTTCTTTAGATTGATTCTTGATAGATGCCCATTTTCATATACACTTTTCATGAATAAGATGTAAGCTTGGGAGCAAATTGGATGAATGGCATAATTAATTTACATCAAAGTATTTGTTAATTTATCTAGAAGATCACTCCACTTTTTAGAGAGAAAAGTGAAGATGGTGTTGATTGTTGAAAAAGAGAGCATCAAGATAATATAAAGTAATGATAAAAAAGAAATCTTGAATTGAATCACATAATCTTTCAAGATGATTAAAGCCAATAAGCATGGTTATGAGGTGTCCCACATATCATCAATGGTGGAATTAATAAATTAACAAAATTTCAGGTATAGGATTCTATGAAAAAGACAAGTGATACTTGAGTTATATTCTGTTCTATCTTTTTTGCCTGTTGATATATGTATTTACAGTCGATCCACAAAATAAGCCGAAAAATCTACGAATTTTGGCATTTGGAGTAAAGGGTGTTCTTAAAACAAGCAAGCAATTATGGATACTGTCCCTCAATTGCAAAGGCAGTTTGTCGAATACACGACATCTTTGTATCGTGAGGTTAGTCCTTTCACTTAAAAGAATCTTTTTTTTTTGTGGGTATTTGTTCTTAATTTCTAAAGCGAGTTAATTTTCGTGATTGATCTTGAAAAAATCTGTCTGATTTGTTGTTTTCGTGTGCTAAAAGGGGTATCTTGATGATCAGTTTTCGCAACTTCAGAAACTGCAAGATGAGAGCAACCCAGATTTCGTTGTGGAAGTTGTGTCCCTTTTCTTCGAAGATTCTGAAAAGCTTCTCAACAATTTGACTGCTGCTCTGTGAGCTATCTTTTTTAACTCGATCGTGTGATTTTGAAATATGTTTCTTATCGTAACTTTCTATTGTTTTCAAGCAGTCATCAAGAAAATATCGACTATAAACAAGTCGATGCTCATGTGCACCAGTTCAAGGGTAGTAGTTCCAGGTATCACACACGATTTATTTAACAGTTTATCGGTTAACAGCTAGTTTATCGGTCTGATTTGTAGATTCAAATAAATTTCAAGTTTAAAGAGTTCCGCAAAAGGGAAAGCTTGATTTATGCTTATAAGTTATAAAGCCGTTATGAAGATTGTAAACAAAGAATAGAACCAAGAATTTGATATATTGATTAACGTTTTCTTTCTGGTTCATTTCTTGATTTTTTGTTGTAACAGCATAGGTGCACAACGGGTGAAGAATGTGTGCGTCGTCTTCAGAAATTACTGCGAAGAGAAAAACCTTGATGGGTTCGTAACTATTCTTATAATTGTCGATGTACATATAATATTTTATCTACTGTAGATTTTATCGACTGAAAAAACATTAAACGGTCTGATTTAGGCTTACTAGACTTCCTTTGTTAGAAGAATACTAGTTTCATTGATAACTTTCCAAATTTTTTGGCTTGTAAAGCTCGGTATATAGTGATTTGATGACGATGATTTCATGAGTACAGGTGCATGGTATGTCTGCAACAAGCGAAAAATGAATACATCCTCGTAAGGAACAAACTCGAAGCCTTGTTCAATGTAAGTTTGCTACCTTTGACGAAACAAAATGTTAGATGTTTGATCCTAAACTTCGAGTTTTGTTCATTTGTGCACAAACTTGTGTTTGTTTGTAGAAACCATGAGAAACTCGGTTGTACTTACAAACATAACGGGAGCCAGTGGGTCCCATTATGTTTTTTTAAGTATATTATACTGCAAATACTCATACACAGTTTGAATCCCGGTACAGTAAGGTGTCGTTTGTTTTTTAAGAGTTCTGAAGTCTGAAGTCTTATTTTAGTTATGATTAATAAGAGATAGTGTGTAAAAAGGTCTGAACGATTCAGACTTAAGAGCCATTAAGAGGTTTAAAAAAACTCTTTGGTATGTCCCATTATGTTTGCAGTTTGTAAATGGTATAACTTGATATGTTTTTTTGTTTTTTATGCAGCTTGAGCAACAAATCTTACAAGCCGGTGGATCGGTCCCTATGATGGTGTAGGTGCCATGTCGAACATCGAGGATTATCGGTATAGAGGTTCTGTATGAAACGATAATCATTTCGAGATTATGTGAATAATGTTACTCTTGTTTTTTTTTGTCCAAGACTTAATATAAGATTTTCAATCCGTGTAATAACCAGTTTTGTTTAATTTAATGGTGTTCATTGATCTTCATAAAAAAGATAACAAGAACGGTGCCTATTTAAAAAATAAGAAAATAGCTGAAGCACATGTGATTTTACATTGATATTGTGTACAAAAGCACATGTGATTCATGCGACTTTGCCCCGCGACCTGAAGTCGTGGCCGAAGTCGCCTGCACACTTTTTTTTTACCGTTAATGTAAAATCATATGTGATTTTGCGCATGATTTGACTGTTTTCGTATTTCCTTAAATAATTAACATTATCTTTTGATCCTCCCTCTACTTTGTAATACTCTATATTTCGTTTCATTGTGAAATATAGCATCGTACGGATGTATACTATAACAACATTAATAGTGGAATCATGTAATTTTTGGAATTAGTTATTCTTTGTTTCTTTTTTCGTTTCGTGTTTTTGTTATTGGACCATGAGTGAGGAATACTAGTTTGCATCCGTACGATGCTATATTTCGTACATATGTTTATAGCCATGAGTGAAATCTTGTTCAAAGTATTTTACGATGTTTATAGCCATGTTTGTAACATAAACTGGTTTATTGAAGGAAAAAACCTGTGTTGTTTGCAGTAGTTCACAAGTTTTTTTTCTTGTAACTTTTTTTTTCTTCCTGAATATTATAAGTTACTATTAATTTCTTAGTTATTATAAATTATAAATTATTTTGACTTATTTTTAATCAACTTCCTCATTTTTATTATTATTATTGAATAACTTTAGTCAGTCAAAAATCGAATATAAAAATTCTAAAAGTTTTTTTTGTAAGTTTATATAGAGATTTAGATGTACTTTTGTTATGTTTTGTAAATAATGCAACTTCGATAAATGGTTTTAATATAATATTTAGTTTAATTAATGTAATTATTTTTTGAATAATTATTAACTAATTCAGATTTGCATCGATGACAAATTTTGTGTAAAGGCTATTTAAAATTGTCAATTAATATAAAATCTTTATAAAATTCAAATTTGGTTACAGAAAGTGATGATTTTCATTACATGTCTAATTAACATGCAAGAGCCATGTCATTAAACCATCTACATCCCAGCAATTCATTTTTACTTTTAATTGTGTCACATCAGCTTTTGTAATTATCCTTTACACACATGCAATCCACCTATATTTTCAAAAGTGGTCCCCACTATAACATTTATAAATTATTATATAAATTTATATTGTTTTAGTTAATACATGATATATAATTCTTTATTTTAATTTAATGTTAATTAAAATATAAGTTTTAATTTCAAATAAATGATTAATAAACGATAAATTTAATTAAAAATAAATTTTAATTTCAAATAAATGATTGATGTAATTAAAATATAAATTAATCTATATACTATATTATAAAGATGGAATAAAAAACTCTTAATTACTACTTATAAAACATAAGGTACTACCATTTTATGCATACATTTCAAAAATCTCTTAATTCACAACTTAGTATGCATAAGGTACAAATCATTTGAAAAAAAATCAAACTTTACTTTTTCACTATCTTCCATATTCAAGTTTTTCCCCTTCCATTTAGGGTTTCTCCAAAAGAAGAAAAGTTATTTACTTGCTCAAATTAACATATTTCTTTAATTATAATAGTACATGTATTTTCTTCATGTATACAAGTTTTTAAAGCCTTTTGAATTCTATAAAACTAACTAATAATGAACCTATATATACGTTTAGATACAAAATAATATTATCCAACATTATATTTGTTCTTTTTACCTATTCTATATTTCAGTATTTTGAAAAAATATTATCATTCGTTAGACATCGTTGATTAATACATGTTTTTAAAATTCAAATATACATTTAACGATTACTTTAATATAATTTCTTAATGTTTCATGATTAAAAAAACTCAAGTTATACGTTTATCACTACTAATGCCACATAAATTATAAATATATCATTTAAAATTGCTTACCCCGATGCATTGCACGGGTACACTGCTAGTATTATTAATTTATAAAATATATATTTCATATAAAAAAGGAATTTATCTAAATAAATAAAAAAAGATAGTGGAAATGGAGATGATGGAAGCCACGTAGCTTGCAAATGTAATTGCAAAATTTGCAATCCATCATCCTATGTGGCAAAAAGATTACATTTGCAATCCCTTTGTGGATGGTCTTAGATGCGAGAAAATCGTAATAATGTTGCAACTATGATATGAAATGTAAGAAATTTTCTTTAAACCTAAATAATTGAAAACATTTTACTTTTGGTTATTACTTATTTTAATATAATAAAATAAAATATATTACTGATTTGTTTTAATTATCTATACTATCTATCTATACTATATTATAAAGATGACATAAAAAACTCTTAAAAACAAGTCTTAAAGCTTAATGTACAGCTATTTAATGCTAATTACTTAAAAAACAACAATGAAAGCTGTATGTACTACACTTAATGCTATTTATTAATTTTCAATCATTATCTCTAACCATTTTAACTCTCTTAAAATCATTTCCCACTTTAACTCCCCTAAAATAACTCTCAGCATAATTAAATATAGAATAAAAATCAAATTTTAAATATAAAAAATATATTTTAACTCTCCTAAAATCATTTCCCACTTTAACTCCCCTAAAATAACTCTCAGTATAATTAAATATAGAATAAAAATCAAATTTTAAATATAAAAATATAAAATATAATTAAAAAATCTAACAGAAAATTTTGTAAAAAAAATTATATTATTAAACCAAAATAAATTACATTATATTATTAAGTCTAAATTAAACAAATTTATATAAAAAAATCATTATCAATCTCTCACAACCAACCAAAATCGTAATGTAAATCGACAAAAAATAGAAAATAAAATGAAACGTTAAAATCGTGATGTATCTAGCGGCATTGCGCGAGTACACTTCTAGTATTATAAAGCAGAGATAAAAAAACTCTTAAATACAAATTATTAGGCACAAGGTACCATCATTTTATGCAAGATTTTAAAAATATCTTAATTTACAAGTATCAAAGCACAATGTACATATTACTACTACACACTTCTAACACCCACCAATTTGGTATGTGCAGGACCTTCCTTTTATGCAGACCTTTCCATGTATCACTATTAATTAATATATTATATTACTATAAATTTGTTTTAATTATATTATTAAATATGTAACTGGTTATTTTTTCTAGATGTCATTAAAATATATAAGATAATCATTGAATTATAACAAAATACTTAATTTTTTTTATATAAAAAACATTATATTATTAAGACTAAATTAAACAAATTTATAAAAAAAAACATTATCACTTTCTCAAAACCATCCAAAATCGTACTGTAAATCGACAAAAAAAACAAAAAATAAAATGAAACATTAAAATCGTGATGTATCTCGTTGCATTGCGCGAGTACGCTTTTAGTATTATATAATGTTAGAATTGAGTAACTTATTAATATGTTTCTTTTTAGTCATTTTATATTTGTCAACTAGTTTATCAGTCAATTTTTATTAAATTAACCTAATTAATTTATCAGCTAGTTTTTTAATAAACATGTACTTATCAGCTTACAATTAATTTTTCAGCTAGTCTATAAACATAACTTATATCTTCCAACCCCAACAAAATCCGTGCACCATGTTGCATATAATTTTTTTTTTTTTTGAATCACTCACCTGAAAGTGAATGAGGTAAAATGTAAAATAAAGATTATTCAGTTCTTGGGTTAAATGATTGGACAAACCGAATAAGTATAGCTTTATTAAAAAAAAATACATTTTCAGTCATTATGAATAAACTAATATATATTTAATTTTTTTATAAAATCTTTTGAAATTCAAACAATATTCACTTTGTAACCATTTTTATCTTTCATAACTTACTTAAGAAGATTGTAACTCTCCCGTAAACCAAATTTCAGGGGAGGAAAAGAAAGAAACAATGTTCAACAAACCTTTTTAGAACAAACATTTATTCGGTTTAATCGATAACCAAAAATAAGAACCGGAAACAAATTAGATTGAACCTTATTGAGTTACTGGGGTCCTCGTGATTTGTCCCGGAGGTAGAATTGCGGATGTAATTCATATGTGTGAGATCATGAGTTCAAGTTTGAACACCAATCCTCTGTCAATAGGATGCATGTGCTAATTTACTTTACGTCCTTCACCATGATAATCGTGTGATTGGTACAGTGGAGGTGCCAAAGAAGGTGACGTCCACCCTTTTTATTGAGTTATTGTGTTTATTTAAAAGAAATAAAAAGCACAAAGTTAAACCATGTTAATTTAATTTTATTTTTGACAAAAACGATAAGCTGTTTTTTTCCCGTCGTGGGTACAAAACAAAAGTTTTGATTCGATATTTTTGGTCAAAATTTGATAGAACCCTAGAAACCAAAATCAAATCATCAAGAAGCAGGCGAAAACGATGGGAGAAGAACAACAGCAAAATCAAGAAGACGATACGATTACGAACCAGAAATCAGGTCCCAATTCCTCCGCCCCTTTGACTCAAGCTCAGTTCCTCTTATGGAAAACCCAAAAGGTCCATCTTTTCTCTTTCTCCTCATGTTATATTAAGCGAATTACACCTTCATCCTGAGGTTTTAAGCAATTAATTGAATTCATTGATCTTTCTGATAGTATTTACAGGACGAATTTTGAAAATTTCTTTTCTATCAGTTTCAATTTTCATCACTTTCTATAAATTTGGGGATCTGGGATCCATTTGAAAATCGATTGTTTTGCATGCTACCTGTGTAGCTGTTGTCAATAACTATCAATTGCATTACTTACTGGTGTTTGTTGGGTATCATAGAATTAAGTAAGAGTATGATTACAATTTTGCAGGTTTTTAATTGTCAATTCAATTCTAAAACCATCTCCAACCACAACTCCAATAAATAAGAAAAAAAAAACCCAAATTGGTGGAACCCTAACACCTAAATAAAAATTAAACTCCAACCATAGGGCATGAATGGAATATTTTATAGTTGTAGTCATTAGAAGGTTCATTTGTCATGTTGTATGGTGAATTGTTGACAATGAAGAAGGTTCATTTGAGGAGATTGGAAGTTGAAGAAATGAGGATGCTTAGGCTGAACTAAGGGGCCGTTACTAAACATTTATTGGGTAAACGCTTACTGATATCATTCACCTTATTAATTGAGTATGGTAAGGACCAAAAAGCTTACCTGGTAAAACACAATGCAAGGACCCAGAGTCTTACCCGATAAGTGTGGGAAATGGCTCTTATCCGTTACCCGGTAAGTGTGGGAAATGACTCTTATCCGGTAAGCACTTACCGGGTTTAAGATGTTTACCAACAATCCATTTTCATTGCTAAGGATGTTACACAATAAGGTAACTGAGGGTGAATCTGTTGGTGGTAAACGCTTACCTGGTAAGAATTTGGTAAACGCCCCTAAGTTTGATAGGATACCAAATGAGGACTTTCGAGCTATCAAGGATAAATTGAGAGAGTAAAGAGTGCATGGTTTGGGCACGTTCGTAGGAGACATATGTCAGCACCAATGAGGAGAGTCGAGAGCGTAATGGTTGAGGGGGTGAGGAGGAGGGGCAAGCAAGAAGGATCTGGGATGAGCAGCTGAGACGGGACATAGAAGGCGGGATGGGGGAGGGTGAGTAAGCAGACAACTACTAGGTATCCGAGGCCTAGGACTAAATAGATGGAACTTTATAGGGGTAGTGGGGGGTAGCTTTTGTGCGAGTCTAGCCAAGTTGGTGAAAGGGCTGCCTGCATTTTACCATCTCCAGACCCTACTTTAAGCTGGTTTTAAGATATGGTTTGAGATGTTTTTCTATAAATGCTAAGTTAATCTTGTTTTTATTCATAAAGCATAAGAAAATATTAGTAAGGGTGCGTTTGGTACACTTGACGGAACAGAACAGAGATAAATGTTCCACGTTTGGAAGGAATTTTATGTGGAACAGACATGAATAGGGTGGAACAAACTACAAAGTGGTACAAGCGTGTTCCACCCCCACCCCATGGAAGAGAGTGGAACAGACCTATATTTACCAATATAACCTCAAAATAAAACACAATTATCTTCTAAAACATCAAATACTCCTCACTCTTCATATTTTATTCATTTTTAAATTTTATTTATTGTATTTTATGTTTTTTAAACTTTCACTTCACTGTCCTCAATTTTTTTTTTGCGGTTTTATATATTTTGATTAATTTATATAATTTATTAAATATTAATAATATAGAAAAGATATAAAATAAAAGTTGGAAACTACATAAACTTTTCATTTTGGTGTCATTTTAATCGTTTTGACGAAAATTTTCTAATGATATATTTTGTTATAAAAATATTTATTTTGATTATAATTTAATAAATTAGATAAATTAATCAAAATATAGAAAATATATAAACAACTCGTTAGGGGTAAATTGATCATTTTATCTGTTATATCTTATTCGGTTCTATTTTACCAAAACACTGAACAACTGTTATGTTCTATCCTGTCTCATCCTGTATGGATACCAAATGTACCCTAAGTGATCGCTTTTCATAGAGCATCTCCAACAGTTTCTCTGTAATTTTAATGTCTTGTTTTGCAGGATGCTGAAGCATCGGCCAAGAAAGCCGAAACATCAAGGAAACGTGAGGCAGACGTAGCTGCAGGGTTGGTGCAAATGAATGGCCGAGAACTTTTCAAGCATGAACCTTGGGTTTTCGATAACAATTTGTATTAAGGTTCGCTAGCAAATTGTATCAGGTTTTTAACATATATCAACTATTTGACTAAATTCTTGAAATGGGATATACTGAATTTGCTTTGTTTGTTTGTTAGGTTTGCATACATTTTACCCTTTCAATATCTTATATCCGGATAGGCTATACTGAATTTGTTTGGTTTGGCTTATAAAATGATCAGGTCTTTAGAATATATTAGATTATATATTGGTCAACCAGGTGATCCCAAAGGTGAAATATGTTGGGAGTATTTTCTGGATTGTGGTGTCAATTAGATATGACACTAGGTGGCGTTTGGTTCGTGGAATGGAATTCGATGGAATTGGAATTCATCAAGGAATTTGACTTTGAATGAATTGGAATTGGAATTTGATGGAATTTGACCACACATTTTGGTCGCGTTTGGTTGGATGGAATTGGAATTGGAATTGGAATTGGAATCTGTTGGAAAGAAAATGAATTCCATAGGATACCCCGTGGAATTGTGAAATCCGTGTTTGAAGGAATTTGATGGAATCCGCAGGATTCCTTAGTTTTAATTATGTGAACCAAACAAGACTTTGGAATTTGGTCAATGGATTTGGACATTCCAATTCCATTGAATTCCATCCAATTCCGCGAACCAAACACCCCTAATTGAAGTCAAATGTCAATGGAATGGAATCAAGTTTGTCTTGGTGATGACGTAATTAAAATAATTAATACACAAATCTTTAGAGCATTTTTCTCGAAGTTATGGTGAGAAAAATAAGAGAGATTTCCATCGTTTGATGCACATTTGGCTGAGATGCATCACAATGCATCAAATTAATTCCCGTATCAAACGTGATTCATGGATAAGTTTGAGATTAAAAGTGATCATGGGTCTAGATCCCTATTTATGCTTCTCAGCTTAACTCTTTTTCGCACACGATCTTTCGCCTCTCCAGCAGGTCTTTATGATTTCTCTAATAAAATAAATAATCACAAGTCAAAATCCCTAAAAAGATTATATTTAACTTCAAAATATTCTCTATTTTAGAGACTTCAACCTTCATTATATTATTAAATAAACTATAATAATTCAAACTCGTTGGTGGAAATCAATAAAAAAATTAATTTATGTCTTTATATATCAAGTTTTAGAGAATTCTTTAAAAGTGGAGCTCTCTTTAGTTTTCTCTATTTTAGAGAATAATATAGATAATTTGTTGGAGCAAAATAGAGAACAAAAGTTACATTTTCTCTATTTTAAAGAATTTATCGGAGATAATTTTAGAAATTGCGATAATATAGAGTCATAATTCGATAAAAAGAACATTGGATTTGGATGTATAAAAAAAAACCAAGATTTTAATTACTTGTTTGAAATGAGAAAGCAGGCAGTCATGCAAACGTTTGAACTTGAAAATTTATTGTAAATCAAAATAAATCGTTTTAAATTTATTTATTTTTATCCATTTTTGATTTTAAAAATGATATCAATTATGAGATGAGATTTTCAGAAATCTAGATACTCGTCCATTACTTTGGTTAAATGACCTTATATTTGAAAAGTATGGAAGAGGTTTCAATAATTTTGTTCTTAGCATTTTTAAAAATGGCAAAATAGGAATAGGTTTGGAAATTGAAATATTATATATATATATATATATATATATATATATATATATATATATATATATATATATATATATATATATATATGCATCAAAAATTCAAACTTAATGTTTTATAAATGGTACTTTTGGAAAAATTAGGAGTTCTAAAAAGAAAAACCTAAACGTTTCATTACATAATATAAATACATGTTATACCTACGAAATATAATGTAGATATATCGCATCCCATTCCTCATCCCTACTCCTCATTCCCATCTAGGGATGAGCTCGGGACTAGACCGGGACCGAACCGGTTGGTATCGAATTTTTTTGGGACTAAAAAGTAGGGCCGAAAACCGAATCGTAGGTTTCGGTTTGGAGACAGGAAAATTGGTAACCCAAAATATCTTCATAATGTTTCAAATGTGAACCAATCCCAAACAATCAAAAGTTCAACAATATACATTTTCATATCTTCGATTTTTTGATAGTGTATGTAGGGACCTATTTTTTGATGGTTATAAAAAAATTTGGAGAAGATATGGTAACTTATGGAGAATGTTTGGTTAGTTTAGAAGATGATATATCTTGACTAGGAAAAGATAAGGTTAGTTTAGGAGATGATATGCATAGTTTAGGAATTTAAAAAGTCAATGTCCGTTAATATTCTAGTTCGGGTTCAATTTTTTCTAGGAAAAACTGGCACCGAATACCGAATCCTAAATACCAAATTTTTCGAAATCTTGAAACCGATAACCAGACCGATAACATGGTACTGGTTCGGGTTCGGTCCCGGTTCGGGAAAATGGTCCTCGACGCTCATCCATATTCCCATCCACACTAGAAGAATGTGATTCTACATCACATCCTCGTTAGAGGGTAATAGGGACCCCAATTCCCATCCTCGTCGAGGAATATGATTAAATCTTCTTTTTGTCTTTGTCGTTCAAAAAAAAATCTTCTTTTTGTCTCCATCAAGGAAAATGGATTTCTAACAACGGAATCAAGGATTTTCCGAGCCTTCTACCATGATTTTGTTTTTGTTTTCCCGTTTTCTTTTTTACTTTTACATTCTTTTCTTTTGACTTTTTCCTGCATATACTACGATATGAAAGGTAAAATATATATTATACTCTTTTTGTATTTTTTTTTTGTATTCTTTTGTATTTTTTTGGAAAGGGTGTCTTAGCCTATGTCTAGACTAATCACTTGTCAAATTATGACTGTAAGACACCAGCTCTGATTAAAGCTCAGTGGCCACAATTGTTGTGTACGCCTGGATTCGAACCCTGGTAGATGGGATATTACACCACCACATTTTTTTTTGTATTTTCATTTTGTAGAAAATACAAACAAGAGTTAAATACAAATTTGGTCCCTATGGTTTACAAATATTAATGGCTAAGGTCCCTCAAAGAAATATTTAACGATCAACGTCTCTCTACTTTACATTTCATAACACATAGGGTCCCTGTTAGTAACACTGTTAACTTAAGAGTGGGTAAATTCGTCCATTCATCTATTTTTGGTTTGATAACAAATTTAGTCCCCCCTAAAATCGGGAATTAAACCCTTTCATAGTTTATAACATATTTGGTCTCTCTTTGGATTTAAATAAGAAGTTAGATGCAAAAAACTGATCTCTATTGTTTACAAAAAATAACAAGTAACATCCCTTTAAAAATAAATTTCATTAATCACCAAACCTAGCACTAGCATTTTTGGACAGAAGCATGAAGACAAGTATTAAACCCACAAGTCACAACTACTACTTGGTTAACTTAAAAGAATATGATTAATAAAGACAAACTAAATAAAAATTATCACACCATAAAACATAAATATTTGGTCAACATAAAAGAAGACATTGGACGGTGACAACCAAGTAGTGATTTCATGTTTTTTTTTCTAAATTAAAAGTTGCTACAAAAATGACCTCAAATTAGCAACTACAAAACCAACATGAAAGTTGCTACAAAAATAATCCCAAAATAGTAGCAATTAGCTAGAAAAAAGTTAAGAAGGGTAACACCAAGTTTTGAACAAAAATCAAACTTCACAAGTTAAGGTTCATGTCCTTTGCATGTACGTGAGTTATGGTCTTGTTTCTTGCACTTTGTACGCCTTACGATTAAACCAACCCTTCTAAGCTTCCTTCCTGATTTAGTCAACTCTCCAACTGACTTCACCCTCTTCTTCTTGGGCTACCCACTTGGGTGTGATGTGTTGGTGGAGTGAGTCTCGATGGACATTCAAACTTAGCCCACATCTCTCTTCCAGTAATTGGAGCAATTTTGAAGGCATACACGACCTTCCATGTACCCAACCGGTCTAGATGACATTCAAACTTGTCTTCCCTTCTGTCCAAAAAATGCTAGTGCTAGATTTGGTGATTAATGAAATCTATTTTTAAAGGGATGTTACTTGTTATTTTTTGTAAACCTTATGGATCATTTTTGCATTTAACTTCTTATTTAAATTCAAAGAAGGACCAAATATGTTATAAACTATGAAAGAGTTTTTTAATCCCTAACTTTAGGAGGGACCAAATATGTTACCAAACCTATAATAGATGAATGGACGAATTTACCCCCTCTTAAATACACGTTATTTAACGGTGTTACTAACAGGGACCCTATCTGTTATGAAATGGAAAGTAGAGGGACGTTGATCGTTAAATATTTTTTTAAGGGACCTTAGCCGTTAATATTTGTAAACCACATGGACCAAAATTGTATTTAACTCTACAAACAAATACAAACTATTATAAAAATTCATGTTTTTTTTTCTTTTAGATGTCTCATGATTTTTTTCTTACAAAACAAATATTTTTATTTAATTTTCATAAACTAACTAGATAAAAAATAAAAATATTTGTTTTGTAAAATGAAAAAAGCATTTCTATTATGAAAAGGGGGGGGGGGGATACATGTCTTCATCTGTTCTCATTTATCTTGAATAGTAAGCATAATTTTTTTTACAACATTCGTAATGAATGAAACATAATTAATGATGAATATTCCGTGAATGTCAGGGACACGTGACACACTCTTCTTTGTGTCCCGGTTGACAACATAAATTAGGTTTGCAACTGAACTTGCTCCTATATACATAAGGGGCATTCATTTGAGACCCCTTTAACTTGTAGGAATTGTCAGTGACAAATCAGTTGCAAATAAGGTGGGTAACATTTATATGGTTTGTATTTGATTTATCCCCTCTCTATATTATTTATATTATAAATTTTGTTGGGTTGGATAATGTTGGAAAATGTTAGTAAAAATATGGTTTTTTACTAATTTTGGACACATTTAAATACATGTATATGTATTGTATATATCTAACTCTTAGTGGGTTTATGTTCTTCTATATGAGAGTTTCGAAACGATATATCATGTGTCCAAAACAGAATATGTGTGAATGAGATATCGATGCTCAAAGTTGAGTGTTTATGATGAAATTGACAAAAGTCAAGTGGGTGTGGGAATATGTCCCACATAGGAAGGAGGAACAAACATTTTATGGTTTATAATCATGAATGTGGGAGGGGCTTACAAGCTCTTTGTTTGGTTTTACTCCAACACCTACCCGCATGCAGGGGGGGTGCTGATTGAGACTTTCGTAGGCTAAAATTAGCGAACTTGTGCATGGGTGCGGACACGAATGCCGCTATGAAATCTTGTACTTGCGCAACTTGGTTTTTGCGAAATTTTGTTTTGATCCAGTGGCCCGGGCAGGTTAGGCCGCAGGTTAACTCGCATGATTACCCGTGCCGTGCACTTAATGTAAACGAAAAACAGTACACCGGGCGGGTTTACCCGCGCCACGTACTGTTTTCATTCCGTTTGTAACTCCTATTTGATACTCATTGAATATAAAGATTAATATGTTTAATGGTCAGATAATTACTGATTAATTACATATTAATTCGTCGGTTTCAATTTCGAGTATAAAAGGTGGAGTCCGGTTTCATTCTATACACCGAACATCGATACGTATACACAACTCTCTGATATTTCTACTGCATAAGCTTATTTCCGGCGATTTTTCAGGCAAGTGGTCATCTCTGTCAGTTCAACTGCTTTGGCTGTTGTACCCTGGGAACAGACGGCGAATCTGTTTAAGGGAATCGTGTTACACACGAGCCTCAACTTTGTTTAAATCTTCTTCGGTTTATTCGTTTATTTAATCTTCAGTTGATTCCTTCTAATTTCTGTGTATTCATATTATTATTGTTAATCATTCGTTGATTTTGTAATTTATCGCATTCGTTGTAATATTATATGTATTATTAAAATACATATAGAAATACTAACAGGTAAGTGTTTAAAAACCAAGAGGTATCCTCATCCCCGTTCCAGTTTCAAAATTCGTGGATTCTTCATCCATGTCTTTGGTCAACCCAGTGAAGTTCTAGTTTAACCAAATATGAATATTGGTTTCCAGTAAAATTTACAAGTGTTTTTCTTTAACAATTCTAATGGATTGTTTACCAAATGTTTATCGGGTAAACGTTTATTGACAATATTCGACACCCTTACCTTATCGGGTATCATTTTTTTGCTATAAAAATGGACTGTTGATAATCTCCTCTTATCCCTAAGCATTAATCAAATAAGAATTTCTTCATCAATTGGCAAGTAAGATTTTCTGTTCTTACTTTACTCCCCCTCTAAATTGAGGTGACGTTTGTTTTTTTAAAAGGTTTGAAGTCTTATTTCACTTATTCTTTACCCAAAAAAAAAGTCTTATTTCACTTATGATTAACTAGAAGCCTATTCGCGCAATGCAGCAAGATACATCATGATTTTAATGTTTCATTTTATTTCTTTGTCGATTTACAGTACGATTTTGGATGGTTTTGAGAAAGTGATAATGTTTTTTTTTATAAATTTGTTTAATTTAGGCTTAATAATATAATATTTTTTATATAAAAAAATTAAGTATTTTGTTAGAATTCAATGATTATCTTATATATTTTAATGACATCTAGAAAAAATAACAATTACATATTTAATAATATAATTAAAACAAATTTATAGTAATATAATATATTAATTAATAGTGATACATGTAAAGATCTGCATAGAAGGAAGGTCTTGCACATACCAAATTGGTGGGTGTTAGAAGCCTCCAGTAGTAATATGTATCTTGTGCTTTGATACTTGTAAATTAAGAGATTTTTAAAATCTTGCATAAAATGATGATACCTTGTGCCTAATAATTTGTATTTAAGAGTTTTTTATCCGTGCTTTATAATATAGTATAGACAAATATAGATAAGAGGTGGTGCTGAAGTCTGAAATCTGAAGCAATAAGACTGTTTGTTTTTGTAACGTTTTGAGGCGTCTTGAGAGAAAGGAGAATATATGAACTCAGGCAGCGATAAGAGGTTTTAATAAGTTAGGTCACCACTTCTTATTTCAGATGTATTTAAGAGTTAAAAGATTCTGAAAACTAGAAAAGAAAAAAAACAAACCGTCTGAATGTAAAAAAATCTTCCCGATTCAGACTTAAGAGTCATTAAAAAGGTTTTTTGAAAAAACAAACAACCCCTAAGTAACATTTGATAAACGCCAACCCCTAAATATACAAAATTTGATTAAAACTAAATATTGCATTTTATTAACCAATATAAAATTCAATATATTGTATAATTTTAAACGCAATAAGTAACTTTTAAACATGGAAATGCATTAGAAAATATTAAATATAATATGACTATGAGCTGTCACAGCAAATATCTTTCCCTATCTTCGGTTTCTCCATCACTCCTATTTATACCCCTTCTTCAGTTCTTCCTCATTCACTTCACCAACACCGCCCCCCATATTTTCTCTCTCTAAAAATCTTCTACAATGCACGCTGCTGATCTCGGAGATCACATCGGAATGGAGAGTTGTGTGGATCTGGAAACCGATACGGCACCGCCACCGACTTCCGCCGGTGGCGGTGCACCGGTGTACCGGAAACCGTGGGGGATTAGTAGGAGATCATCATTGTGTGGAAAGAAAGGCAAGGAGTTACCACCACCGATGCCGATTCAATCATCGACGGTTATGAAACGGTATTACACCGACGACGGGAGGCTGATCATCACGGAGGAAAAGGTCGAGTGTCCGAAATACTATTTCACAGCGCATAGATCGTGCGGCCGTCTCACGCTCCAACTCGTTGCCTCTGAATCGGATTGTGCCGTGGAGAACAAGTGCGGTTTGTCGGAAAATGGCGAAGGAGACGGAATTTTGGCAAATGATGAGTGTGGTGATAAGGTGGCGGCGATTGGTGGTGGTGGTTGTGACGACGACAGTGGAAATAGAGGAGGTGGAGGGGGGAAATGTTTTAGTTATAATAGCGCGGCGAGAGTGGCGGCGATTGGATCGTGTTTGTTTGTTAATCAAAATTGTCGACTTCATGCGATGAGGCCGGTTCAGATATAGCTTTCGAGGGATTCGTATTTAAAAAAAATTAAATTAATTCAATTATTTTGGTCATGGGTTTAATTAAAATCTTCTTCGATCCTTGAAATTATTGTAATTTAGTTTTATTAACGAGAATATAAATGCGTTAAATTTTCACAAAATTTTGACATAATTAGGTATGGGAGAGTTTAGCACAACTTTTAAAGTAAAATTTTTCTAAATCTATAAAATTTCTAAAATAATATAGCTATTAGATGCTTTTACAGAGTATCTGTCTATATGTCGTGTTCCTTCGTTCACATTTCATATCTCTTTTTTCGCTTACGTGTCGTTAAGAGCATCCCCAACAACATCTTCAAAATTTTCTAAAATGAAGAATTAAAAGTCAAAATCTACATAAAAATTTACATTCATCTCCAACAGATTCTCCATTTTATAGATGAAATCATTACTTATAATATTAAAATATTGTATAAATCTAATAAAATATTATTTATCTCTAATACCCATCTCATTTGAAGAAATCTTATTGGTAGAATATAATAAAAAAAAACAATTTCTCTCTCATGGTAATCATTTTTGGAGATTTTAGAGAGTTTTCCATATTTGGAGAAAATTACACTCTCTCTTCTGCTTTCTCCATTTTAGAGAAAGATTTGAAGAATCTGTTGAAGCGCAAAAATGTCTAAAATTTTTATTTTGTAGAAGCCGTTGAAGATGCTCTAAGAGGGGTATAAATAGCATTGGCTTTATCAAAATTTTAAATGGCTTAAAAAGTGTGTTTTGATAACTAAATGACGTCATTCATTTTTAATTTTTTTTTTCATTTTCAAGAATGTCGAAAATAGTACTCAACCACATATATTTCGAAAGTAAGCCATATTAATCATATTTATTGAAATAAAAAATTGGTTGACCAAAAGTAGTTTTGAATAAAAAAATATTTTTTGAACCTTGACTTTTGGGTCAATTTAGCCACCTAAAATAATGGAAGACTATATCTGTTCAACACGTTTATTTAGTAGAAAATTAGTTTTTTTTTTAATTAAAGTTTTGACGTATTTGATTTCAACTTAAATATATAATCAATGGATTTAAAAGTTCAGAACAATTAATTTTTTGGTAAAGAAATTTTCATTTTTGGCAAATTGAGAGAACAAATTTAGGGTAGTTTATTAAATGCTTACTCAGTAAGCATTTCTCAGGTCATTTATCCTATCGAATAAATATGACAAAGGTCAGGAATCTTACCGGTAATTATGATGACAAGGATGAAGAATCTTACCCGGTAAGTAAAGATGACGACTCTTACCCGACAATTTCTTTTGGTCATGCATTCTCGATAATGCAGCCTCTGATGCTACATTCTCGATTCTAGTATTGAGCGAAAGATTATGCGTATAGGTTCAGTATTACAGGGCAATCATAGTCCACTAGTACCAAT
This sequence comes from Arctium lappa, assembly GCA_023525745.1. Lineage (NCBI taxonomy): Eukaryota > Viridiplantae > Streptophyta > Magnoliopsida > Asterales > Asteraceae > Arctium > Arctium lappa. The sequence goes on from CM042048.1 coordinate 8,681,791, forward strand.
AGACAACAGAGGAGAAGAAACACTACACCTACGAATCAATGACATGAAAACTTTGTTATAAATTATCCCTTAGCAGGCTTGGGATTAAAACAATGGTTACGACAACAAACATCCATCTCGTTTGTATTTTGGATACCTGTATAAACATCGAAGGCTGTTGAAGTGAATAATTCCTGGAAAAGTGTTGAGAACAAAGCAATTGTTGGACTTATCACTTCTCTCTAGTAACAATATCTTTGACATCAAGGTTGGCTATGATTTCTTGTAAAAACACTAGCTTTGCTCAGTTCATAATGAGAATATTTTCATCTACTTTATAATTTTCTCATTATGTGGTGGAGGGACTGGATCGGAAAAAAAAAATCTAGTTGTAAGATATCTAATGAAACCTTTGTTGTAATTGAGATCTTATTCAAAGAGAAAGATCTCAAATAATATATGGAGTTTTTCTTTGTATACTATAGGGATGACCCAATCCACAAGGACCATGATTAGGAATTGTTTGATCGTCTTTCTCTAAGGAAGAGGCATAATAGAATCAACTTGAATTCAAGACCACTTTTTCGGACAAAAGGTTGAGAACCGACAACCCCAACCGGTCCATATCGGCTGCCAATTCCATTATGTGGAGGGCATACCTGACTCACTCAACGGTTGTGGCTATGAGCGTGCATCGGCTCGAACCCAAGACCATTCGCTATTTGGACAAACATGCCCCCACCCATTACCAACTGAGCTACACGCCATTGGCTGAATTCTGGACCACTATTCGAAATCTTAGTGAAATATTGGATTTACTATCTCATGTCTGCTTTTTCGGAAAAATATACCAATTGAAATAGAGGAGTTTTTTTTTCAAACAAGGGGTTGGATCAACTATTCAATCAAATGATATTGAACATGTTTCTTATCTCTTCTCTAGAAACAAGTGAGTTATTTCTTTGCAAAATTGTGCTCAATAATAATAATATCTCATCCATATCCTTTCAAATCTTTTATGTATAAATTAAATCTATACTTAATGGATAATAAGTAATAATAATTTCAATTTAGTTATAATAAGATACCTTTATATATATATATATATATATATATATATATATATATATATATATATATATATAGGGGTGGGTTCAAACGAGAACATAATGTGTTTAAAAGAATAAAGGGACAATTCTCAGGCAATCATTTTTTAAATTACTTCCAAAAATAATAGTTTCTAAAATTAAGAGTAAAAGGGCAATAAAGTCATATTGCGTTTTGGATAATTTAAGACATTATTAACTTCCAAAAAAAAGGGATTATAATATTTAATTCAAATAAAAAAAAATCCCTTCCTAATTCATCTCAACACGTCTCAATCTCTCCCTATTTTTTTCTGAAAATAAATTCAAAATTCGTTTATCATGGTAAGCACAAGTGATTCGCTGATATAATGAATTCAAATTTGGTTTATCATGTTAATCACAAGTGATCGACTGCTATAAAATTCAAAATCCGTTTATCATGGTAATCATAAGTGATTCCCTGCTATAATGAATTCAAAATTGGTTTATCATGTTAATCACAAGTGATCTGTTGGTATAATGAATTCAAAATTCGTTTATCATGGTGTAATCACAAATGATCCATGGTATAATGAATTCTAAATTGGTTTATCAAGGTAATCACAAGTAATCTACTGGTATTATCATTGTAAATTTAATGCATCTGAAAGAAGACAAACTAAAATAAGTAATTACCATCGATGTACAATACAACATCACAGGTGATCTTATTAGTAATAACCATATGAAATCTGGAAGACATGAAATGTCAATTCTTCATTCAACTTAAATATATGATTTTAGAATGAACAAAACACAACTAAAACCATTTGAACCATAGATGATTCTGGATTGAAAAAAAACATACTTAAACATTTTTTAGATCTTAGATCTGATTTTCTGACCGGATCTGTTACATGCAGATCGGAACAACGGTGATGCGTTTAGAGTGGAGAAGAGATCGTTCCTGAAGGGGATCGATGTGAACATGATACCGCTCGGCAGCCGAGGCAGAAGAGGAGACCGGCGGCAAACGCCGGAACAATGGTGCTGCCGGTGATAAGGCTTCTTCTGTTAACGATGATGGTGGAGGTGGCTGCCGGAGGTCGCATTTACAAGAATATTTCACTGGAGAAGAAGGATTCATGACTGATTTTTCTTCAATAACCCGCTGCCGTCTTCGATTTTCCGGCGACTTTGCGAACTTCGCCGTATTCGATCCCCTTCAGGAACGATCTACGGAAAACTCCGGCCAACTCCCTCACGTCGACGTGATTGTTTTGTTATTAAATGGAGATAGAGAGAGAGAGAGAGAGAGAGAGAGAGAGAGAGAAATAGATAGAGATAGAGTTACTAATTAGGAAGTAAGTTATATTTAGTAGTTGAAATAATCCTAAAATAATCAGGAGTAAAAAAAGACCAAAATACCCTTTTTTAAATTTCTTTATTTAAAAAATTAATTATTTTTGTAATAATTATGATTGGTCCAGAATTGTCCCTTTATTCCTTTAAATCGTTATCATTCTCGTATGAACCTATCTCTCTCTCTCTCTATATATATATATATATATATATATATTTATATATATATATATATAAAAGATATCTTTATATTACAAACAATAAATATAAAATATAAATAATAATAAAAGATATAAATAGTAATTCAAAGTACCCATTCTATGACAACTCTTAACTTTCCTTCTGTTTTGGTGCCTACGGAGAAATTATTGCATACGATGTTTTGGTGGACTACAATCTTACCTGGTAAATTAAATTAGAGTGTTGACTTTTACCGGTACCGGGTAAACGGCTCCTTGCGTGGTCTATAATCTTATAAAATTGGAATTTAAGGAGTTCTTAAAAACTTAAAAAATAACTTAGATCATCCCAACAGATTCTTCAAAATAAAGAAAACTGAAATTTTGAGTAAAATTGTGCTCCAAATGACTCTCCAAAAGTAACATATGAGACCAACCATTACCAGATATTATCCACTTTGTCCACACCTAGACTCACAGTTTAAAATATTTTTAATAGAGGATATTCAGTCCCTTACAAGGCAACACTTGTTACCCTCCCCAACTGATGTGGATCTCACACCAAAACTCTCTATGAGAAAATTCTCTAAATTTAGGGAGTTTCCCAAAAATAATTATTATGAGAGAGAAATTATTATATTTCAACCAATAATAATGCATGATGTTAAATGTTTATGAGAGAAATAATGTTTATTACATGTATAAAATATTTTTAATAATATAAGTAATATTGTAATCTCCAAAATAGAAAATCTAGTGGAATTGAATGCAATTTCTTTTGAAAATTTTCAATTTCGATTCTTCATTTTAAAGAAATTTTAGGAAATCTGCTGGAGATGCTTTTAGATTATGTTATAATATTTTAGAGACTTCAAGGTAAGTATATATTTTGCAGAAGTCTCTAGAATTCTTCTCTTAATGGGAGTCAACTTTAGTATTAACAGGTAAAACTAACAGGGAGGACCATGCTCGATCTCATGGAGGGAAATTCCTCAAGTTGGAGGCATGTATGCCTTATGGAACGGGATTTGTTTTGTACACGTGGAGGCGGCTGAAAGAAAACACCTAATCTAGAGAATGACTTATTGAACAAGCAATATCACGTTATTTATATATACCGAATAAAAAAAATTATGACGTGTAAGTCATGGTGCTGATGTTGTCCCCATTAAAACATGTCTCATGCCAATTATTCATCTTTCTTATTATATCCACATAAATCTTTATTTTTGTAAATGGTCTCCAGGTATTATACAAGTTGTATCATGTGAAGATGTACAATTAAACAAGCACAACATAATAAATTTTTATTTAAATAATTTATATTTTGTTGTTAAGAATATTTTTTATTCACTACTTATTCCTTAACACAAGTTACAATGGTAATTTTCAACAAATTACAAATTAAACAAACAATAAAAAAATATTTACCATTTACTCCAGACAAACCTTATTTACCTAGACAGGTTACTTTATCTGCATAATGCCAGTGGAAAAACAAAATACCTTCCCTTGATCAAGTGTATAGCATTCTTTGTGAGATCTTACTCCTTCCGATCTTTCTTTCCTCTAGAGTTTTGAGTAAGTATTTGGGTAAAGTTGTTTGACTGAGTTTGTGATACATAATTTATTAAGGGGTTGTTTGTTTGTTTTTTTAAAACCTCTTAATGACTCTTAAGTCTGAATCGTCCAGACCTTTTTACACACAACCTCTTATTAATCATAACTAAAATAAGACTTCAGACTTTAGACCTCTTAAAAAACAAACGGCACCTAAGATTGCAACTTGTAGCACACACTATCTTTTGTAAGATTTTGTGGAAAGGTAAATATAAATACATAACGATTGTACTTGACATTTATTTGAGAAAATAAGTTATTCATAAAAAGTTTTATATTTTTCTTTCTGTACTTTCACAAGAATAACATTTTTGTTATGAAAAATACTAAACACATTGATTTAAAATGAAAAATGTACAAGTCTATTGTATTTTGGGTTGTCAATGGAACAAAATACATGATGTAACCGTACCAGATATTATTCGTTTTGTACATAGCTCGACTCAAAGTTTTAAAACGCGTCTAATAGATGAGGTAGACAGTCCCTTATAAGACAATATTTATTCCCCTCCCGAACAAATGTGGGATCTCACAGTCTACCCTCCTTGGAAGCCCTACATCATCGCTGACACACTAGTCCGGTTCCTGACTTTAATATCATTTGTAAATCTAAAGATTTTATAATATTCAAAACTAAAAAAATTGGAATTTTATTTACAATCCCCTTATGCAATTAATATCGTTTATATACAAATATGTAACCATTTTTTAGATGTTTTCTTCACACTCAAAAACTCGTTGCCTGTTTATAATTAATATTTTTAAACCTTGTCTATTTTTTACTCTAAAGCAACATACAACTGATCATGGGTGAAGACTAGTTGTCTCAGAAACAAACAAACCTTCAATAATGACTGTCTCTACTTTTATTTATGGTGATGGAAAAACATACAACAATTGAAAATTGTCTTCTTTGAAACTTGAATGGAATCCTTTTGTCTATAGGTGTCAAAGACATTTTTGGAATAAATGTTCGGCTTCCAATATTGCTTCCAAATATGATCTCTGCTTCTATAACCCGATTTCCCAAAGATAACACCTGTAGTCTAGTTCCATTACATAACCCAGATTTATGATCAATATTCCTTAGTAACATAACAAGAACACCGACTTTTAATACTATCTTATGGTTTGGCAAACCCGATAATTTAAGACCATTTAAGACATCAGGTGAGTACAAAGTTTCATCAAACTATTCGTGAAGATTCTCTGATTCACACAGACTATCTGAACTTAGGTACTCCTTTTCGTCTCCTGGAAACAATGATAGCAAACGGTCATTTATTCTTGAACGACATCATGCTTGGGTGCAAGTATTGCTCTTTCTTGAAAATAGGATGAATTCTTGACATTTACAAGAATAGAAGGATAGACAAATTCAATTAATTTAGATATAGGATCCGTTGAATCGGTAATGAGAAAATCGTCAGGTATATCGATAACTGCCTTACCATCATTCACACTACCAACCTTGCTTTCTCCTAAATCCAAAAGCCAGTTTGCAAAAATCTTTGTTTGTTCGATATCAGAAGCTTGACTGTCAACAGTTAACCTCATGTTTTTAGTTAACCTTAGGAATTTGCATTTTTCCCCAAAATTAAGATGAACTTAACGACGCATTAACAATGTCTTGTCTACTTGCGTTGGGAATAACCGGCAGAATTTGTCTGAAATCTCCTCCAAAACAACTAATTTGCCACCAAAAAGCATTTCCGAGTCAGTAATGCCTTGACTACCAAAAATATCGTTCATACTTCTATCCAATGCTTCAAATGCATGCCGATGAACCATTGGTGCTTCATCCCATATAATCAACCTAGTCTTCTTTATTAACTTGGCAACATCACTGTCTGGCTTTATGTAACAAATAGAATCTTCGTTAAGAATTAGAGGAATTTGAAAGCGAGAATGTGTTGTCTTACCTCCTGTAAGAAGTAAAGAAGCAATACCACTCGAAGCAACGTTTAAAACAATTTCTCCTATAGATCTTATTGATGCATATAATGTCTTGCATAGAAATGTTTTACCTGTTCCGCCATAACCATATACAAAAAACACACCTCCTTGGTTATTTTGAACCGCTATGATGATATCGTCATAAACACCTTGTTGCTCGTTTGTTAAAGCACCTAGAAGTTGACAAAACTCGTTCTGTAGATTAGCTATGCCGTAATCTAGCTAGCTCCTCCGTAATCAAACGATTGTTTGAAGACTCAACAGAATTATCATCAGGGTAAGGTATAGTGGTGAATTTTTTAGGCTGGAATTGTTACGAAGTAAAATCTTTTCAATCTCAAACAATGTCAAGTTTTTGACTTGATCATCATTAAAGGATAAACTTGTATATATAATATAAATGTTAAAAACCCATAACATATAAATAATAACTGAAAAAATATTTAAGAAATAAAATAATATTTAAAAAATAATAAAACAATAAATTAGTTTGTATTTAAATAATAACTATATAAATACCTAAATAGATAATTAACATACCTGGAGACTTAGTGCAATTCGTTGATGGTAAAAAATCCCGTCTGCCAAGTATTGCCATGTTTTTTGCCAAACAAATTCAGGTCTAGAATATAATAATATCCCTGGAGACTCGTTTGATGTTTTACAATAATATCCCTCTTTTCAATTGTATCACCAATATCTCCAACAATTAAAGCTGCAACATCCGAAGCAGTTGGTAGGTTATATGTTCTTCCATCCTTTTGGCGTCTTTCGATAAGGCGTAACTTTAGCTCCACATTAGGATTGGATTGAAAACAATCTCTTGCCATCCTATAAGACTTAACCAAAACATTTTGGGAATCTAGCATGTTCTTCAAATATTGTATAATCTCAACATCAAGGGACTCAGAATTTGATGTAGACCCTTTTTTTGTTCACTGATTACATAATAAAGTGAATTGAATTGACGAGAAAACATAACAATTTGACTTTGAAAATATCATTAACTAACCATCTGTTGATAACTGATATTATGTAGTTCAATTAAAATTAGAGGAAATAATATAATCATGATTAAGAAAGTATAAATAATTAAATATACTATACTAAAATATTTGCACATTTATATTTTTGAAAAAGATTCGACCTCATAATCCAAAAGTCAGTTGATAAATAATTAAATCTCTTATGATAATTCTAAGGGTGTTTCGTTGACAGAATGAGATTTGATAGAATTGTAATTCGTCGAATGAATTCGACTTTGATGTAAAAATTAATATGAAATTGCAAAAAGAAAATAACGACAATTTAATGATTATTTATATCAAATCTCATACTAATTTCAACAAATCTCATACTAATCACGACACATTAATTCGTATATATTTATAATATTTAATAATATAATTAAATCCAAAAATATTCAATATTGGGCTCATTTCGAAGGTATTGACGAAGCGATTACAATGGTATAATTTGTAACAAAATAGAAATGTTTTTTTAATGCATTTTAGTTCATATACATTATTTATGTTTATATGATAAGAGTCTAAAATGAAAAATAAAAAAGTAAGAGGATTAAAAGTAAACTACATACCTAATAATTATAAGGGGTCGTTTACCAAACACTTACTCGGTGAAACGCTTACCAATCATATTACCTTATGGATGAAGATGACAATGTCCAAGAATCTTACCCGGTAAGAGCTAAGGAAAGAACCAAGACTCTTACCACAGTTAGCACTTACCGGGAAAATTGTTGCATACGATACCATTTTGGTGGACTAAAATCTTACCCGGTAAGTAAGTGACATTGTTAGATTTTACCGGTAAGCGTTTATCGGGAAAATTGTTGCATACGATACCGTTTTGGTGGACTAAAATCTTACCCGCTAAGTAAGTGATAGTGTTAAATTTTATTGGTAAGCACTTATCCGGGTAAACGTTTGGTAAACGACCCCTAAGAGTAGTTAAATGTAACGTATAAATTAAAAAAATTGAATTAAGAAGAGATTTAAGGAGAATTGAATGTGAGTGTGCTAATTGAACTTATAATGTAAACGACGTCCAGATACATGTTTAGACAGGAAAATACTGAAGTCGGCTCACCAGAAGACGACACGTGACATGCTATTTACTTATTTATTATATGTATATGAATATATGATCAAAATAAACCTACTTGATAAAAGGGGTAGGTTAAACGCACACCCATTATTTGTTAAATGCAACATTTCAATTAATTTTATTCTTTCATACATCATCACCTAGACTTTTCACATTTTTAATATATAATTAGACATGATTATGGTATAAATAAGTATGCATGTAATAACATCCCAATAAATTAACTTTTTGCTTTTGTTAATTAATTTAATTAAGCACCTGCTTGTTAGCTGCTTAATGAATTTAATGGATTTCACAATTTATTCGATTAACTATAAATGATTATTTTGTAATGATTTCATAATATAGAAAATGATTTATTTAATAAACTTTTAAAACGAAGTTTTATATTAAAAAAAAACCCATTTTTTAAAAAACTTATCCCTCTAAGTTAAAAACCACACTAATAAAAACACAGCCACCTAAGAAAATGGCACTTTCTCTTTTCTTTTCAAAATTTCAAGGGGCAGGGGAGTAGGGGATTATTATCCACTTCCATTTTATCTCTTTTTATAAAAATAATTTTCATTAATTTTTGTTGGATATGATCTAATTTTTTTTTTCTCTATTATATTTGTGTTTTTATTGATTTTTTTAATTTTACACAAATATATGTATGTATATAATTGAGTATAGAACATACTTGATTGATGATAAATGTTCTCAAATATAATAAATTTGCTTGAATCATTTTATTTTTCCATGAAAAAATGATATTATACTTTAATTAATTTTAAACTAAAATTACTTAATTGGTGATTACCTTTAATATATCAATCACTAATAATAAAGGCTATGTTTAGACGTAATCTTTACCAAAATATAATTTTATCAGCTAACAACTAAATAATCAGCAATAGCTATAGTTTATCAATTAGTATGAACTTACAAGTTTTATCTACAATGCAACCAATAAAAGAATAAAAAGTTGGTATAATTTTTTATTATGTACAAATACAAAAATTTAGTTAACATGCGTATCTTCAATATCGATTTGGTCCCAATAAGCAGTCATCAATCTATCACGTAATATTACTTGGCTTGTCTTTATTATCATGGGCATAAACAATTTAAGCTATTTTTGGACTCGAGATCATATACAGAGGTTATGTTTACTTCATTGATTAATAGTTTAAATTGATGGTATTAATAGATTTAAAGAAAATTATAACTTTATGTTAACTTTTTATTTTCCCAAGTGAATAGATTAAAACAAATTTATAAAAAAGGTGAAAAAACATGGTGTACGGGGTCCTATTATTTACACCCAAGGTTGGGTGTAAATTACATTGAAAAAATAAAAAGTCAAACCTATGAAGTTAAACATGAGAGATGGGGTGGGTATGGAGGGTGGGGTGTATATAAGGATTTTAGGGTGCCTTGTAAGTTTTCCCGGTGTACCAAGTATGAGTTGAAATTTGAGTTGATCTTGAATATTATCCTTTGTCAAGTTAGGGCATGACCTAATCAAGAAGTTGTCCATTTGTGGAAGTGGATTGTGTTTATGACAGTTACCTCAAACTCACTATTTTGTCTTTCCTCTTATGATTATGATCATGATCATGATCATCCTTTGGTTTGTTGTTTTCGGGGAGATTTAGAATTGGATTTCATTTTAATTTTTCGTTTAGTTTAAAAAAAAGTGTTAAATTGAACAAATATTGGATTTCGAAATCTCATGGGTAGTTGGTATTTTAAGGGATTTTATAGGCCTTGTTTGTATATTAATGCTTTAAAATATGTTAAAAACATTCGTTTGTAATAATCAATTAATAAAAGATAATTTAATTATTTTTATAATTTGGGCAAAAAGTTTATTACCGGCAAACACCAGGGGGCATTTTTTGTTTCATTCAACGGCTAAGACTAGCACGGGGGAGGGGGGGGATTGAACCCATGACTTGTCTTGTATTTGGGGCCAACAGTGCTACACGCCAAAAACAATTGTAATGATTTATAACCTATTTTTGGAAATTAATAATAAAGAATGAAATTAAGCTCCATTACAAATTCTACAAACCAAGAACACCAAAGATTTCGTAGAAATTAAGCTCCATTACAAATTAAGATCCTTCTAATTTCAAAAATTTCTACGAAATTCAAATCTCTCAAAAACATTTCGTTAAACAAAACAAGCCCTTAGGATTTTTATTCTTTGGTGGATTGTGTTTATATCAGTTATTTAAAAAAGGTGTTTGGATGTGTCTTATAAAACTAAATTCTATGATACTTAATCTATACTATATTATAAAGATGACATAAAAAACTCTTAAAAACAAGTCTTAAAGCTTAATGTACCGCTATTTAATGCTAATTACTTAAAAAACAACCATAAAAGCTGTATGTACTACATTTAATGTTATTCATTAATTTTCAATCATTATAACTAACCATTTTAACTCCCCTAAAATCATTTCCCACTTTAACTCCCCTAAAATCATTTCCCACTTTAACTCCCCTAAAATAACTCTCGGCATATTTTAGATATAAATAATCTAAATAATTAAAAAATCTTACAGAATAATTTATAAAAAAAAATTATATTATTAAACCAAAATTAATTACATTATATTATTAAGTCTAAATTAAACAAATTTATATAAAAAAATCATTATCACTCTCTCACAACCATCCAAAATCGTAATGTAAATCGACAAAAAACAGAAAATAAAATGAAACATTAAAATCGTGATGTATCTAGCGGCATTGCGCGAGTAGCCGAGTACACTTCTAGTTACTTTATAAAGAGAGATAATTGTTAATACTAGAGACCATTATGAATGTTTAGTGTGTGCTTTTTGTTAAGGTTTTAATTTTTTGGGCAACCGTCGGTTTCCGAACAATTTTACGCACGCTCACCGACTAATCCCACGGATGACCATAAATGGTTTGGAGTCATCATAGATGAACCTTCATGGTCACAAGGGTTTTAACAACACCTAAATTTGAACCTAAAAAGATTAGATTTCCACTATATTCCACTGATCATAAAGTTGTTAAAGCTTACGAGTGTGTTCCCTATAAAAGTTTGTCGTGTTTTCATTTTTTCACTGTAAATGTTAAAAAAAAAGAAATCATGTCGTTTGGTCATGTAAAGATTCTGTTGTTTTGACTTAATGTTTGTATTTAATTTCTTAATTAGCAATATAACTTTTATTTTAGAAACGGCTATATACTTTGTATTTGTTTTGTTTTGTTTATTTTATTTTATAACTAGCAGTGTACCCGTACAATGCATCGGGGTGAGTAAATGTAAATGGAAATAAAAAATTAATGTAATAGCTTATCAGAAAAAAAAGAAAAAAAATATATGGAGTAAATCATATATTTATAATTTATGTAGCATTAGTAGTGATAAACACATAACTTGAGTTTTTTTAATCATGAAACATTAAAAAATTATATTAAAGTAATCGTTAAATGTATATTTGACTTTTAAAAACATGTATTAATCAGTGATATCTAACGAATTATAATATTTTTTCAAAATACTGAAATATAGAATAGATAAAAATAACAAATATAATGTTGGATAATATTATTTTGTATCTAAACGTATATATAGGTTCATTATTAGTTAGTTTTATATAATTCAAAAGGCTTTAAAAACTTGTATACATAAAGAAAATACATGTACCATCATAATTAAAGAAATATGTTAATTTGAACAAGTAAATAACTTTTCTTCTTTTAGAGAAACCCTAAACGGAAGGGAAAAACTTGAATATGGAAAGTAGTGAAAAAATAAAGTTTGAATTTTTTTCAAATGAGTTGTACCTTATGCATACTAAGTTGTGAATTAAGAGATTTTTGAAATGTATGCATAAAATGGTAGTACCTTATGTTTTATAAGTAGTAATTAAGAGTTTTTTATTCTGTATTTATAATATAACTAGAAGCGTACTCGCGCAATGCAGCGAGATACATCACGATTTTAATATATTCTTTTATTTTTTGTTTTTTTGTCGATTTACAGTACGGTTTTGGATGGTTTTAAGAAAGTGATAACATTTTTTTTATAAATTTGTTTAATTTAGGTTTAATAATATAATGTTTTATATATAAAAAAATAAGTATTTTGTTAGAATTAAATGATTATCTTATATATTTTAAATTAAGATGTTTATCCCGTTTTGATTATGTTTATCAGTTAGTTAATATTCTATATTTAAAATTTGATTTTTTAGGAAGTTGAAATGATGGGTGATTTTAGGGAGTTAAAATTGTTAGAGATAATGATTAAATAGTAGGAGATTTAGTTTTCTTTCTTTATTTAAGTTTTAAAAGAGTTTTTTATGTCATCTTTATAATATATAGTATAAATATAAATATAGATAGAATTAAATGATTATCTTGTATATTTTTAATTTCTTTATATTTAAATTAAGATGTTTATCCCGTTTTGATTATGTTTATCAGTTAGTTAAATTATATATTTAAAATTTGGTTTTTTGGGAAGTTGAAATGATGAGTGATTTTAGAGAGTTAAAATTGTTAGAGATAATGATTAAAATGTTTTATATATAAAAAATAATATATTTTAAATTCTTTATATTTAAATTAAGATGTTTATCCCGTTTTGATTATGTTTATCAGTTAGTTAGTATTCTATATTTAAAATTTGATTTTTTAGGAAGTTGAAATGATGAGTGATTTTAGGGGTTTAAAATTGTTAGAGATAATGATTAAATAGCAAGAGATTTAGTTTTCATTCTTTATTTAAGTTTTAAGTAATTAGCATTAAATAGCGGTACATTAAGCTTTAACAGTTGTTTTTAAGAGTTTTTTATGTCATATTTATAATATAGTATAGATATATTTATCTTTGGGATTGAATTTTAGAATTTACCCCAAAAAGGTGATTTTTCCACAACAAAACATATCTATACTATATAATGAAAAGTCTAATACGGTTATTGTACAAACTATTGTACAATTACATTTACCACCCTTAATCTTTTATACAATAACATTTACTACCCTTATAATGTTACATTTATCACCCTTACAATTACTTATTTAATTTATTTTGTATCCCTTACTTTTTCATTTTACATTTTACACCGTTATCATATTAACACAAATAATCGTATATGAACAAAAATGCAATGAAAAAATACGTTCATTTTTTTTACAAATTATACCATTATAATCGTCTCGTCAATACCTTCAAAACGAGCCCAATATTGAATGTTTTTTAATTTAACCATACTATTAAATATCAGAATATATACGAATTATCTATACTACTAAAACGGTTATTGTACAAACGGTTATTGTACAAACTTTTGTACAATTACATTTACCACTCTTACATTGTTACATTTATCACCCTTATAATTACTTATTTAATTTACTTTATATCCCTTATTTTTTTCATTTTACACATATTAACACAAATAATTATATATTAACAAAAATGCAATGAAAAAATACGTTCATTTTTCTACAAATTACATCATTATAAGCGTCTCCTCAATATCTTCAAAACGAGTCAAATATTGAATATTTTTTAATTTAACCGTACTATTAAATATCATGAATATCTACGAAATAATTTGTTTTTCTGTCCATACGTTTTATTTTTTTTTCCACCGTTAGCACGTTAAAAATACATAATCGTAAAATACGTTTCATTCTTATTATAAATAATATCATTATAATTTTTTTCGTCAATAATTGTAATATAAACTAATTATTGAATATCTTTATGGTTTTAGGTTTCATAAGTTGTGATTTTTAGGTCATGGTTGATTATTGATGAAATGTATATAAGAAAATAGCATTAATTGTTCGTTCTTTACTTACATTCCGCTGCATCGCGCGGGTATATGCCTAGTATTATATGAATATGATATCATTTAATTAACTTCAAATTTTTATACAAAATTAAGATATGTAATCTTAACATATTTTTACACAGAATGCTAATACTGTGAGTATATAAAAAACTACAATAAATCCATATATGTAAAAAATCAAAATCATGATACACCCATCTTAATTAATTAATTAATTATTAGTTCATATATTACTATTAGGTTCTATTTGCTAGTTGATAAACTAACTAAATAACTACATTATAAAAAAACTAACTAATAAACTAGTTTAAAAAAAAAGCAAAACAACTAAAAGTTATGTTAAAAATTAGCAAATTTTAATGTTTAATAAAATATTTAAAGAAATCACTAAAAGAATATAATTTGTTAATTAATACAAACCAGTAAAAAGAATTAAATAATAGAATTTGTTAATTAATAGAATTTTAATTTGATTTATTACATTTATTATATATATATATATATATGTATAGAAGGAGGAACATGCGAGAAGCAAACTAATTTACGAGAAGACGAGAATGAATGTGGGCCACATAATTTATTAATTAAAAAAATCATAAATAAATAAAAAATAGTTTTAAAAATTAGGATAATTATCATTTTAAATTGGATAAATTCTTAAAATTCTTATTATATCTTTTAGATTTATTTATTTTTTAATTTCAATTATTTTTTAATTTTTTTTTCTAAATATACTTTTAATTAAAAAAATTCACAATTTTAACCAAATATCACATGTGATATCATTATATGAATATTTATGCATATCATATTATTAAATGTGATAATTATATATATTCTAGTTAATCATATGTAATTATGTATACTTATATTTATAGATCTTTTTGTGATGTAAATATTATCACATGTGATAATTGTATATATTTTAGTTAATCATATGTGATTATGTATATTTATATTTATAGATCTTTTTGTGATGTAAATATTATCAAATGTGATAATTGTATATATTTTAGTTAATCATATGTGATTATGTATATTTATATTTATAGATCTTTTTGTGATGTAAATATTATCAAATGTGATAATTGTATATATTTTAGTTAATCATATGTGATTATGTATATTTATATTTATAGATCTTTTTGTGATGTAAATATTATCACATGTGATTATGCATAATTTATATTCAGACATATATTATCATATGTGATATTTACAAAAATCCACCTAGTGGGATCATATGTGATACGTAATAATATATCAAATGTTAACGAAGTTAATCACATATGATTCAAAACGTAAATCTAAAAAATAGAGAAAAAATGGTAAAATAAATAATGAATTAGTTATGGATATCACATGTGATATTTGATGAAAATTATGATTTTATCCATAAAATAATAATATAAATTTGATAAAAAGTTAATAATTTATTAAAATTAAAAAATAAATAAATTTATAAGATATTATGAGATTTTTAAGGACTTATCCAATTTAAATTGTAATTATCCTAATTTTAAAAAAAATCATAATTTTTTTATCAAATTTATATTATTATTTTCTAGATAAAATCATAATTTTCATCAAATATCACATTTGATATCCATAACTAATTCATTATTTATTTCACCATTTTTTCTCTATTTTTTAGATTTACGTTTTGAATCACATGTGATTAATTTCGTTTAATATTTGATACATTATTATGTATCATATATGATCCCACTAGGTGGATTTTTTTTAAATATCACATATGAGAATATATGTCTGAATATAAATGACGCATAATCATATGTGATCATATTTACATCACAAAAAAATCTATAAATATAAATATACATAATCACATATGATTAACTAAAATATATACAATTATCACATTTGATAATATTTACATCACAATATGATTAACTAAAATATATATACAATTATCACATGTGATAATATTTACATCACAAAAAGATTTATAAATAGAAGTATACATAATTAAATATGATTAATTAAAATATATACAATTATCACATATAATAATATGATATGTGATATTCATAAATATTCATATAATGATATTAAATGTGATATTTGGTTAAAGTTGTGATTTTTTTTATTAAAAGTATATTTAGAAAAAAAATTAATAAATAATTGAAATTAAAAAATAAATAAATCTAAAAGATATAATATGAATTTTAAGGATTTATCCAATTTAAAATGATAACTATCATAATTTCTAAAACTATTTTTTATTTTTTATTTATGTTTTTCTAATTAATAAATTATGTGACCCACATTACTTCTATTTCGCAAATTAGTTTGCTTCTCACATAATCCTCCATATATATATATACATATATATATATATATATATAATATTTTAAATTTTGAATTTGTATAACCAATAACAAATTTATTAAAAAATATTAAAATAATAATCAAATTAAGTATTTATTAAATATTTATTAACGTTTTATTATTTAGGAAACAAAATAACATATATCATTTTTGTTTAATTTATAAAAATATTTTTAAAATTGTTATATTTATTTTTTAACAACTAAATATATTTAATAATAATAAAGGTATGTATAACAATATAAAAAAATAATAAGACTAATAATAATTTAAATAACTAATTTTTTCTTAAGACATAGCGGCATCGAACCAACGAACGACTATCAGGAACACACGCACACCTCCCCGGCGGTATCGGGCATCCACGGATAGTCCACTAATCCGCCGCTGTCCCGGCCCAGCTTACGCTGAACCTAGAGCCCAACCACAGTCTAAGACTGGACTCCTCATGCTCTCAAATTGACTCCCATTGCATTCAAACCCGGGTAGACTGGGATACCATCCACCCCCCAGGATGTTACCGCTCTTGGAAAAACCAACTGAGCTAGACATGATTTGTTTAAATAACTAATAGTAATGAATAATTTACAATTAAATTAATTAATAATTTGAAATTAATACTAATTAATAAATTTATAATTAATATTTATTAAATAAATAATAAAAACTAATATTGCTTTGGGTATAATTAAAGGAAATTAAAAAAAAGTTTTTGGAGCTAAACTGACTTATAAATTATTTTTTAACCATCTAAAGTACTAAACTAGGGGTGCTCATATGTTGGATTGGTCGGGATGAGGGCACTTGAACAACCCAATTCAATGTTTGCGGTTTTAAAAATCTCAACCCAACCCAACCCAAACCGTGCGGGTTGGGTTGAATTGGTCGGGTTGGTTGGATTGGAAATTTAATATATCATTTTATAATCTAAATAAGTGATTTCGTTTAAAATAACTAAGACATTGTTTGGAAAAAAACTAGCTAGCTTATAAGCTAGTTTGAATGACCATAAACTAGCTTATAAGCTAGTTTATTGAAAAACTGCTCATAATAGTGTTTTGAAAAGTTAACTTATCAGCTACTAGCTAACTTATAAGCTAATTTGCCAAACATAGCCTAAATTCAAAACGGAAATATAAAAATAACCCTAATAAGAGAAGAGAAAAGTAGAAGAAGAGCATCTCTTGTCTCTTGATTTTATCGATGTTGAATATTTTTGAAACTTGAAAGTTAAATTTATACGATTTTAATTGGCATGGTCTCGTAAACAAATTCAAACTACGACTAAGATAGGAAGATTTGAGAATTGATAGAAAGAAGAACGTTAAAAGTCTAAAACCATAAATAAATAAAAAACATACTAGTTTTGGTCGGGTTACTTTAGGCTCAACCCGTTTTCAACTTAATAGATACGGTTTGGACAAAATTTGTATCAATTATGTATCGGGTTACCTCGTTTTGAATTTTTTTACGTTTTTTCGGGTTGGGTTGGTTGAAAATTTGAGCACCCTAATCTAAACGAGACTTGTTGCTTAATTTGTTGAAGATAATGGATGGATAAAAGGTTTTGGCATTGTTTTAAATTAAAAAAAAAGGTTTTGACATTTACATAAAAGACAAAAAGTTTGATTAGAATCATGTATGCATCATTGGTACAAGGAATAGTGTTGCAGTTTTGTCTACAGAAATTAATTCACCCACAAACATCCAATTAATTCAAATTCGGTTTTTACCCACGCTAATCTAGTAAATGCTTATTAGATAAATCTTTCATTTATTCTTATCACATAAATTATATATGGATTATCAAAACAGCATAATAAAATTATTGGCAAGTATATTTTTCTCTTCTCATCCAATAAAATTTTCGAATATTTAATGTTTCTTATTTGGGCATTGTTTGGCAAACTATCAGCTACCAGTTTTTTAAAATGCTACTATGAGTAGCTTTTCAATAAGTTAACTTATGGTCATTCAAACATGTAACAGAAAAAAAAAAAAAAAAACTAGCTTTTTTTTGCCAAACATAACCTTGATCTGATTCTTGGTTTTTATCATTATTATCTAAGAAAATAAATGAGTTACTTTTGATCTTGTAATTTATTTGTTGATATATATGGAGGACAACTCAACCAATATAAATGAATGCTAAGTATTTGAATTTAATTCAGGTGTCTGCAATTCTCTTATGCATTCATTAATTTTTACACAATGTTCAACGCATCTAACATTTATGCATCCATCTTAAAGCTTATCCGTATTTATGATTTGAGTTAACAAGAATGCATCCATCACGGTTTGCTGCTTTTTTACTTGGCTATATGACATAAGTGAAATATATATACTTTCAACCCCCCCTACCAACGAATGCTTTATGCTTCTATCGCTAGCTAATTTAATTTTAGAATTGAAAAACAAGTTATAAAACCACTTATTATTGACAAATTCCTGAGTGACCAATAGTCCATCGACAAAAGTTTTTTATAACTTGAAAAAGGTATTATTTAATCACTGATTGTCGCAAAACTGCCGATAGATTTACGAGTGAACGTTAGCGATAGATTACCGAAGGGTATTTCTGTCAATAAAATTTGCTTTAAAAAATAAATATGTTCATATATCCTATAACTAACCTGAAATTTAACATAAACCTAAGAAATTTCTTCTAGACAGAGATGAGGATCTCGTTGTCAGTTCCTTTCCTCCCTTTTACTTTTCTAGGGTAAAGTCCTCTTAAATGGATCCTATTTCCATTCAAGAAATTCAATGGGTTTATCCTTAATGTTGTATCGTCTTTATAACGGTGAATTCATATTTTTCAAAATAGCAAATAAAATTAAAATAACTAAATTATATGCAAAATTACATAAATATCCAAATCCAACTAAAACTTGTTCGAAACTAAAGTAACAGTAAAAACGTGTTGCTGGAACTTTATTTTTTTTTTCTTCTGAACCTCGACATGAATACCTCTCCAATGTTGTTGGAACTTGTTTCACAAATCCGTTCGATTGAGGACCTCACTTTTTGTTTGTACAATTTGTTTTTGAACGGCAAGTTAACATACACACACGTTCTAGCGGTATGAACCTGACTGACAAGGTAGAGGGTCCCATAGACTGGACCCACCCGAACCGGTCCCAGCCCCGGCCCCGAATGACCAGACCCAGAGTCTGGATATCTTAGGAAAGTGTCGCTCGTGGGAATCGAACCTGGGTAGTGTGGCTTTCACCCCACACCCCCCAGGATGTTACCTATCCAACTGAGCTAATTAACCCCCTTTGATAAAATTTGTTTGTACAATGTTTCTTTCACTTCGTCTTCTTATATGTTTTATTGAACATATGGTATAGATAATAAGAACCACCTAACAAAATAAACTTGTATTACTAGGCCTTTTTTGCAATAAATGAAGTTGAGAGAAAACCAAAAAACCATGATACTACGGACAATTGACGTAAATCATAGTTTACTTTAAGGTGCCGTTTGTTTTTTAAGAGATCTGAAGTCTTATTTTAGTTATGATTAATAAGATGTGGTGTGTAAAAAGGTCTGAACGATTCAGACTTAAGAGGCATTAAGAGGTTTAAAAAAAAAAAAAAACAACCCCTAAATAATATCATTCATAATTAACTCCAAATTAATTTGTCCTATTAAATAATAAAAGGTTTTTACAGATTTTTCAATATAATATATAACCTTACAAACAAAGTTTTATTTACAAGCATGTAGACGTGTAGCTGTAACTTATGCATCTCGAGTTACACTTCCTTTATTCCTTGTATCTTTTTTTTGGAAAGGGCATCCTGGGCCTATGACCCAGACTAATCCTTGGCAATTAAGGCATTTGGCCCAGCTGCTAAAACATGCAACCCTGAGTTTATCCTCAGTGGCCACAAGTGCTGCTAGTGGGGCTCGAACCTAGGTTGAGCGCTATAAACTCCCCAAGTCTTTACCACCACACCACAGCCCTTGTGGTATTCCTTGTATCTTGTTGTAGTATATACCGTTTTCATTGAGCAAAAAAAAGGTTTGTGCGTTTGGAAAACCGGGTTGGGCTTTGGGTTGAAAAAAGGTCCAATCGAACTTTTAGGCCGGGCTTTTTAAGCTTCCTTCTAGCTCTTTGATCACACGCCAACACAACACTATAGATTTTTCTTGTAAGGGTTACTTCTAACTGATTAATGTTTTTAAGTCATTGATTTGATTATTTTAATTTGGTAATAATTGTTAAATCAAGTTTACTGTCATTGATTTTTACTATTTTGAAGAATAATCATGGATAATTTTTTTGCTAAAGATTACATACATGGCTCTATGAATCTTGAAATAATAATTATAAAAATATCTTTTTTTTACTTTTAAAATAGCATCATATAGACTTGTTTCTTACACATATTTTTCAAAAAAGAAAGTGAAAATAAATTAATTGAAAATTCATCTAAAGTCTTTTTATCCCCCTACAATTTTCAAGACCAACAATTTTTTTAAGTTTTTGCTACCTTCCGCAATATCCTCAAAATTTTCGAAATTGCTCAATATCCAATTCTTTATTATTTAGTGTTGTATTTCTTTTAATTAAGATCAATATTTGTGTGATGTTGTACTTTCTTTTAATTGCAGTATATAATTTTATATTTAATTGTGTTAATAAAATATCTAAATTAATAAATTAAAGTTAATATGACAAAACAACAACAAAAATTAATAAATATGTTTTGAATTTTGTTTTAATCTATATATACTACATTATAAAGTATTTGGTTGAAAATCTTAAAAACAATCTTTTAAACATTATCTACTACTATTTAATGCTAAATTACTTAATTTTCAACTTTACAAGTAAATGATGCATGAGTATAACTTTTGAAAGTTGCATTTTTGAATTCATAACTAACTGATAAATATAATCAGAAATATCACATTTCTTATGTAACACTCCTAAAAATAGAGGTAGATTTAAACCGGAATAAAGTAATGGATAAAGACTTAAATAAATAAATCGCCCAAAAGTGGGGAATAATATAACGTTTACAATACAAACATACGAGAGATAATTTGACAACCTACTAATCTAAACTAGGCTAAGCTTAGATTAGAGACGGGTGTTGTTATCTCTTCCAAAAGAATTTTGTTCAACAAAACAATCGCCAAAGCTATTCTTCACCAAAACGTGTCCCTACCGGTAACCCGACTCTCCACTCAAACCCGAGGAGTCCCACCGCTAGAATGACCTGATATACATGCCATTTTAAGAAAAAGAATTAGGCTAAAGCCTAGTGAGATCAAACTGTTATAAGATAATGCTATAAAATAATCAAAATGGAAATATAGCTTTAAATCAATACATTGTACCATTTGAGTCAAAATTGTTTCTAGAAGAACTCATGTACATCTTGCAATGATGAGGGTGACCCGATTTACAGGATTAGTGATGGAACACAAAAAAAAGTACTTAAAGTATAATCCTTATTTTCTAAAGTATTAAGGTTTTCACTATTAAATGAAAACCTTAATACTTTAGAAAATGAGGACTATACTTTAAGTACTTGCAGGGTACCCTACGTCATCTCATGAAATCTACCAATGGTTAGTAAGCCACAATTCATGTTAAATAAGTCAAGCTCAAGGATTATAATCGAAACGATATATCAAGCTCAACTACTCCAAGTCTATTGCTTGTGGAGTCTCAAGTTCAACCACACTACGTCTATACTTTGAGAAATCCAAAATCCGAGTTTAGGATTAATTGCTATGGGCTTACATTTTACCGCTCTTGGTCGGTGCCCGACCATATAGGCCCATAACTTACTTTCCATAGAGACTCGATGCCTATCCCATGCTACAATAAGGAAATTCAATATCCCAATACAAATCTACAAAACAAGACTTCTATGCCTATGGATCCATTACACTATAGTCTAGCATAAATATACTATCAAAATATACAGTACCATTGTTTAATACATAAACATTTAGATATAAGAAAGTACCAAGTAGCTAAATCCCAATTTTGCTATAATATCAAAAGTATGGAAAATACCCAATGGTTTCCAAAACTCCTCAAAGCATGAGCTAGGAAATATTGAAGTATATGGAACCATGATACGTACTGATTATTCAATGCTTAAACACTCATTTTTATCTTCATATTTAGCTTATTTTTACACTTTACATCCCAACCTTGAGTCTTTTATTCTCTTATTTTCTATTTATTGTTTTATTGGAACTAAAGTTATGATTAACTTGTGTTACAACATAAATAGGCTAATATGTACTCTTTGGGGCATGTTATGAATATGCAGGGATGTTGTAGCAGCTGGGCAGTGGCTAGGATGGATGAAGCTCGTGCATGAAGACAAGGAATTTACGAGAAGACAAATCTTGTTGACTTTTCCACATTTGGTTAATCCTTTGAACTTTAATTAGCTGGAAAACACTTTATCTCTTGGATATTAATTAAGCTTTTGTTTAGTGGTTATTAACTCGATGTACTTTATTACCGTTCGGGTAAAAAGTTTGTCTTTTTGGTATTCTTATCTAGTATTTAAGAAGGGGTTTGCTTAGGATTTATTACACCATTCTACTTTATGCTTTCCCTAAAGCAAATCAAAGTTACTTTGACCTGCTCTCTTTTTTCCAAGTACTTTTAATTTAAATAAGATTAGATTTTGTTCTTCATTCTCCATCTACTTTATTGCATTTATTTTCTTGTCATTTACTTTCCGTCATTTAATTCCTTGTCATTTAATAATTTATCGTCATTTACATTCCGTTATTTACTTTATGTATTTCATTTACGTCATTTATTTTATTATGCTTTTTATTTCCGTAATAAGTAGGTAAATTTTATTAGCTTGGGTGTGAGACAAAAATGTGGGATTTTAAACCAAAGGAAAGTGGACGTTGTTTTGCAATAACAATGTTCAACTATTTCATTACAAGTTTTATAAAACCAATGACACTTCTTGAAGAATTGATCAATTGAAAAGTATTAAAGTGCCATAGACTTAGAGATAAGCCATTGATATGTGCGTCAATTTGAATGATATGGGAAGTTGACTTGAGAGAGTTACTAAGAAAGAGATTTGTTATCTATATTTTTCAAATTGATTTATTCTCGATGAGTTGGTTACTAGTCAAAGTGTTAAAGTGTAATGGACTCAGAGATGAGCCATCTAGAACACACCAACTGGGATGATATGGGAATCGTCCCGAGAGGGTAATTTTTAACAAAAAAAATTGTTGATCCATATGTTTTGAGGACACCATTCACTACCACTTCTTCGGTCCTGGTACTGTATAGAAATATACAGGTTTTAAAGACATATGTTGGTACAATGGTGGAAGTCCGAGAGGAAACCCCTCAAAACAAATGGTGGAACTAATTGTTGCAGAACTGTGCATTGGTCTGCTGGAATTTGTGTTTGAGTCCCACCAAAATGTCTTACACCCTTGTTTGCTTTATTCTCTGTTAAATTCATCAAGTGTTAACCCAAACCGAACAAAGTCTTCAAAATCGTCATCTGAAATAATTTCTTTCATTATACTTTTATTGCACTTTTACTACAATCCATGTGGACGATATTCAGTATTTTACCACTTTATTACTTGAGAGACGATATTGGATCTAGTTGTATACTTGCTTTGAGATCTAATTTATCACATGTCTTAAGGTGTATAAAATCACTATCACACCATTATCCATATCACTTTCATCAAGATATCCAAAATTCTCAAAACCCTAGTTTGGCATAGGTTTTTCAACATCAACCAAATACAATAAATGAGTAGTAACAACCTTGAGAACTCATAAGCATGCATTTAAAACTCATTAATGTGTGTATTTGAGAAGTCATCAAATTAGGAGGTCAAATCACAATGTTTTAACATGTATAGATGTAACACTCGGTTTTTTTCGCAAAGTAAGTTTTGGTC
This sequence comes from Arctium lappa, assembly GCA_023525745.1. Taxonomy (NCBI): domain Eukaryota; kingdom Viridiplantae; phylum Streptophyta; class Magnoliopsida; order Asterales; family Asteraceae; genus Arctium; species Arctium lappa. The sequence continues at coordinate 8,706,211 of CM042048.1, forward strand.
CACCGTTGGTAATCCCTCCGTCTTCCGCTTATCTTTTTGGGTGAAAAATGTTGTGCCTTCGAACCGTAAATCAACCCGTGCGAGAATCCTGAGTTTTGAACCTTTTTGGGGCTCGGTACATCTGGCGCGAGATTGACTCGCAATAGTGACATGTATCACTATCGCGTGGCACAATCACCAAGGGTGTACCAACTCGCGGTACATTCCCCGCGAGAGTGCCTCGCGATAGTGACACATGGCACTATCGCGTGGCAAGATCGCCGCCAGGGTCTGTTGGATTAAATTTCGGATTTTAGCCTCATTTCTCATTTCTATCTTAACCATTCCATTTTAATTCACTCTCTCTCAACCTCTCCTTCCAAGAACCGAACCTAGGGTTCCTTTAACCCTCATTTACCTAATTTATTGCTAGTTGTTGGGTACTTCATCAAAGGATTCAAGTTGAGCATTTATTCACCATCTCCATCTCCATCTTCTTCATCACCTTCATCAATTTTCTAGAGTTTTCATACAACCCTTTTCATCACTTAAAGTTTGGGAGTTTATGGCTCATCTTGGTGACCTAGAAGTATCTTGGTTGGTGGATCGAGGTTACGGTTAAGGTAACCTCCTATTTTCTTCATTTATGGAAATTAGGGTTTTGGTTATATGATAAGATCTTTATGTAAAATGTTTGGGGAACAATTATATGGTGGAATATGTATATTTACGGTTGAAAACATGTGGATCTAGGTTGTGGAAGAATTTTCTTGTGGATTCAAGTTTCTCCAAGAAAAGCTCAAGTCGGGGTAAAATCTAGATTTAACTTAAATCTAGCAAGGTGAGTTCAAGTTGCTTTGTGAAAACTATGTACATGCCAAAATGTGTATTTTGAAGTAAAAAATGTGTTTTACTTAGTAATTGTCGAAGTATGAGTATTTTGATAAGTCTTCATATTTGATAAACTCGGGTTGTTTTAATCTCATAAAATGCTCATATTTAGGGTTTTGAATATTTCAGTAAGTAAATAGCATGATTTATGCATTCTTAGTGATTTTGTACAAGTAGAGTAACATTCATGGTATAAGCATTTTTGGAAAATGACATGTCCCAATCCGCGTCGAGTTTTTGGGTTAATCACATCTTAGAGGTATATGTCTATTAAAACGTCATTTAAATGCATTTTATTATTTGGGAACCGTTATTTGTTGGCTGAATGGAATTTAGAGCATTTAACTCGATTTTGTTTTAAAAGAGTCCCGAGGACACTTGTCCAATTTTAATGGCTCAATGTGGAGTCCCATCTACGATTTACATCTTAATGCATCTTATTGCATATTAATGATATTTACATGCTCGAGTGCGTGGGTCATTCATGTGTAGTCATGTAAAGTTAGACTGTGTTGCATTGGATCCATAGGCACGTAAGTCAGTCTTATTGGATGGTCAATTGGGTGGTACGGGGTTGGACTCTGGGACCCATGTTTTATGACCTTGACCTTTCAATTGTACACTAGGAGGGCTGAGTCCGGTTGTGCTATTATGTTGATGGGTGTTTCATAATGGGCGTTTGGGACCTCCATCATTCGGGGTAATGCCATGGTTGTAGTCCTCGAATGTTGTCGGGCCTTTGGCGGTATTCTTGATAAGATTTGCTAAGGTCAGCTGTCTCTTTTGGTGTAGCTTGAAGGGTGTCGTAGGGGCACTTGGGCTTGTGGGTCGTGAAGTGCCATACGACTAACATTGTATGAGTGACATACTTTTGTGTTCCTGCACTCTCAATGGGTACGGGTCTCCCCCGTTGTCGGCCAACAGTATTTTGGATATTTAATTGTCCATTCTTTAATATTTTGGTCTCGTGAGTATTGAATCTTAGTCGCATGTTTTCAATGGAATACTATATTATATGGGTTGTTTTCCCATGATTTTTATGAGTTGAGTATTATGCCTCACCCGTGTTTTGAGTGTTTCGGGATATAAAGTTTTATCCGTGATTTTATACTGGGGAATCTGTTTTCTATTCACATTCGAGTGATTCTTGGGCGGCATTATTTTATAAAGAATGTTTGCATTGGGACATTCGTCCTTAAAATGCATGTTATTGGAAAACAAGTCGTTTTCATAGTTAAGTTAAATCATTTTGAAAAATCATGATTTAAACTGCATTCTTCCCTTTTACGAAATATTTATTCATGTTGAAAACTCTTGAACTCACTGGGCGTTAGCCTAACCCTTTTTATTTTTCGGCATGTGAATCAGGTTCCAGTTGGTGGTTTGTTCTAACAGTACTATGAAGAGTTGAGCCTTAGCTTTACACAAGTGTAAGTATTTGGTGAAGTCTTTCGCAGCTTGGAGATAGTGACTATTATTGAGTTTTAGTAGCACTCGTCCTTATTATAGACCGTATGTATAGAATGAAATGTATGTATTGAGGTCAAATCTTAAAATTGTGATTGTAGACGAATCAATTATCGATGTATTTAGAAAATTTTAAATTAGTTGATATTTTCAGAATTGAGGGTGTTACAATAGAGTTTGTAAAGTTAGGATGAACTCACTTGTTTATAGAAAACCTAGATAATTTGGTAGAACCTATGAAGATGAGAATGAGAGTCCTTGAAGTTTGAGTATCCTTGAATCTTCTCACTTAATGCTAACCCTAAGAGAGCATTTAATAATTTGAGGATCTCTTGGATGAATAAATGAAGAGAGATGGTAGGGTGAAGGAACTCACCAAAATCTGCAAAGAAATTGTCGTAACCAAGTTGCCAAATAAAATAAAATGACTTAAAAATTGGAGCTGTCAAATTTATACTCTTGACCCCTGACGTGTCACTATCGCCGGCACAATCGCCTACATCGCACCGAGAGGCAATTGTGCCCCGCGATAGTGTGTCGGCCAAAGTGACTTTGTCACAATCGTCGGGCATTCTTGCCCCAAGCATATCAAGAGACATCAGGTCTCCACGAAATTGACATGCGATAATGCCCTTTGGCATTATCGTCGGGCATAATCTCTCAGAGCTTGTTGAGTCCGAAACTTCACTTTTCGTGCACGAGCTGATTCATGAGAGGTTACTACGACTAAGATTACATTTTCCTAACGATTAATAATTGATCGATTTTCCAAAACGGAAGAGAGGTAGCTTTTACATACCAAATTTCCAGGGTGTTACATTTTAGTTAGGATAATCATTGAATTTAATTATCTTTTTTTATTAAAAAAACATTATATTATTAGACCTAAAAAATTACATCATTATTAAACCTAAATTAAATTAAAATAAAAAATAAATTAAACAAATTTATAAAAAAAAAAAGACTATCGCTCACACAAAACCGTATTATAAGATCGACAAAGACAAAAAATAAAATGAAACATTCAAATCGATATATACCGTGTTGTATTGCGCGAATACATTTCTAGTAATTTTATAATACATACTCATATATAGGAACCTAATCAAATAAGAACTCAATAATTTGTGATAACTATGAGATTAAATGGGAATCATTCATTTGAGATAAATAATTTTTTTATTACTTAAACATTAAAGGATAATCAAGTAATTTGATGTGTTTTGACAACTCATCAATTATTTGATTTCTTTAATTCCCATGTTTTTAGGGCCTCTTTTAATTTGAAACAGTAGTTAATCCCATAGTTTTGTCTCTCTTTCCATAATTCCAAATTAAAAACCTAGAAACTCTCTCCCTCTCTCTATTACCTCTCCCTAAAAAAGCAGTTTCTTTATTCAACGCACCACTCTGTCGACTACAACAGAAACATCTACCATCGCTCTTCGTCGTTCCCCAGAGTCGTCTCCGCCATATTCAACCCACCACTTCGTTGTTCACTCTCATCGTTGTTTCGTAGAGTCGTCTTCCCCATAATTAAAAGATATTTTTTTCACGTAGTAGGAAGCGCGAAAGGATCGACAAACGTCTAAACCCTTTAACGGTTCAAGAATTATAAATTGTAAAACTCAAAACTCAAAACTCACGAGAAATCTCTCAAAAGATGATTTTGATTCATTGATATAAAAGGATTAACAAAGAAGACAATAAACCCTATTTATAGTCTAGGACTAAATAAAGATAACTATGGAAATAAATTTATCCTAATTCTAAATCAACTAGAAAAGTATCTACATAATTAGTAAAAATGAAACTAAATAATAATCCTAATCCAATTATAAAGTTGATAAATAATAAAAAAAATAAAAAAATCATAGCAATCTGCGCGGGACTCATTAGGACGCGCCCGCGACCTGGCACGCGACCCAAGCCGCGAGAGAAGTCACACAATCGATTGTTTTCCAGTTTTCATTGCCAAATCTTGGGCTTCTTTTGAGCTTGCTTTTTCTTTTTCCAAATATTAACAAAAGACCCAATTAACTCTTTGATCCTCTCCGTATCATAACTCGGAGATAATAACATTGATGAATAAATCAGAGACAACATATTCTTGGTTCTTATGCAGAATGAGAAGAAAATGTCAACGCAAAAGGAGAGACAATCTTTAGCAAAGTGTTTGACGTAGATCAAGACGCCGGAGAAGAGATTCTGGAGAAGCAGGTCTTGAGTGCATGAGTGTTCTTCATCGGCATAGTATACTCATGCACAGTAAAGAGATCTCAGGCCAAGGGGATATCCGATAGGTGTTTATGTTGTTTTAATTTTTTTTCCTTTCTTTTCTTCAAATCTCGAATGAGGTATCCAAATTATATACGTGAAACTCATATCATGATTACATATGTTATCCCATTCATGTAAGTACGTACAAAAATATATTATGCTCTTTTTATCTGTATCATTTTGTCTTCTACGATCACGGTATTTAACTTGTGTTAAGAACAAGTTAGAAGATGTATACAGTGGGTATCACAACGTGTCTATATGTAACACCCTCAAATTTGGTAAGAACAACTAATTAAAATCTCGATATAAAATCGAATACAAATCAAAATTCAACATACCTCAAATATAAAATTCTATAATTAACCCCAACAATTTTAAACTCCAGCATTAAACAAGGACTAAACCGAAGTCGGGTGCTACTTAACCCCAATACGGGCTGCTCTTCACAAAACCAAAACTGAAGACTTCGCCAAAGCTACTCGCTTCTCAGGCACACCACTAGCACTCCACTCTTCATAATGTTACTAGGATTATTCCCAACCAGAACCTGATGCACATGCCGACAAATAAAAAGGGTTAGACTTAACGCCTAGTGAGTTCAAGAGTTTTCCTCATGATCATATAAATCGTTAAACGGTAAGAATGCAACTTGAATCATGATTTCCAAAATGATTTACTTTAAATATGAAAACGACCATTTTTCCAATAACATGCATTTTAGGTGACGACAACACCAAAATAAAACATTTCTTCAAAATGTAAATTCAAACCCAAAACTAACTCAAAACGCGGGTAAAAATTACAATTCAGATACCGAAAACGCGGACAAAACTCCATTATCCAAAATATCCAAAAACATGGACAAGAGTTAATAATTAGAACCACAAATCATGGATAACAATCCATACTCAAAATGTCGTCGAATACATGGGTAATACTCGATACCCAGAATAACACCTTTCGGTGACGGGGGAGGCTCGTTTCCAGTGAACGTGGCGGGAACACAAAAATATACCAAATATCTATGTTATAAGCATGTTTCAAGGATGGGCAACCATTGACATCAACCATATCCATATCTTTAGTCATGTTAGACGTCAACCCTATGCAGGTCTTTAGTCATGATATACATCAACCATATACAGGTCTTTAGTCATATCGGACATCAAATCAAATCGAGTCTTTAGTCCAATACAATAACGAGCTCAACTCAAACCGAGTCTTTTACTCAACTGATCACCTAGTTCAACCTTATTCGGATCTTTACCTTGGGATCTCTGTAACTCCCGTAAATTCTTTTTTGTGAAAGCCAATCCTTTGAGAAATCCTTGTTTCTGATCATAGAATTCCATCCCTATGCCTTACCTATTAAGCTCGCATCGTGGGTGCTCCGGATGAGAAATGGAAGAAAATGGGACTCGGGGTACTCTGGAGATAGTGCCCTAGCGAAATTGCCCTGGGCACAATCGCCGGGCACAATCGCTAGCGGGGTTGTGCCCGCGGTACATATTGGGGGAAAGTGCCCTGGAGAGAGTGCCCTAGGCACAATCGTCGACGGCCCCAATCGGCGACGGACCCTGGTCGTTTTAAAAATCCAATCTTGAGCAACCCCTTCTCATTATTTCAACCCCTTTCACCCTTTTTCTCTCTAGAACCGACCCCAAACCCTAAAACCGGGTTTTATGCAATCAAGGCACCAAACCTAGAGTGTTTCAAGTGATCCTCCATGGTCTAGCAAGGTTTGGAAGCTAGAGCTAAGCTACCTTCACCCTCTCCACCTTCTTCATCACTTCCATCAGTTTTCTAGGGTTTCCACTTAACCCTTGTCATTATTTCAAAGTTGGGAGTTTATGGCTTATTTTTGGTGATCTAGAAGTGCTTTGCTGATGGATTCAAGTTGTGGGTAAGGTAACCTTCTATTTTCTTCATTTGTGGAAATTAGGGTTTTGGGTATAAGTTGAGGTTCTGATGTAAAATGTTTGGGGAATGTTTCTATATGGTTGAATATGGTTATTTACGGTTGAAAATGTTTGGATCTAGGTTTTGGAGGTTTTGGCTTGGAGGATTCAAGTTTCGTCAAGGAAGCTCAAAGTGGGGTAAAATCTAGATTTAGCCTAAATCTAGCAAGGTGAGTTCAAGTTGATTTGTGAAAACGGTGTACATGCCAAAATGTTCATTTTAAGGTGTTTTGTGTTCTACGTGAATTTGTTAACTGTCGATCACCTGATAGGTTTTGGTTATTTTGAAATGTTTAGTTTTATAAACATGGTGAAACACCCATTTTGGGACTTTTGAGGCATTTTGAAAAATAATCCATTAAGGAAAATGTTTTAATAATGCATTGCATAAATGGGGATTATTTGGTAAAAATGCACTTTTGTGTTGATGGAAATATGCATAGTTCGCGTCATGAGATGTTTTGAAAGTATCAACACGTGAGTTATTGGGTTTTGGTCATTCCCGACCTCGTGAATATTTCGGACGTTGTACTTCTTTTGGTTTTGGGGGAAAAGACGCATTCCAAGGATTTTGATGGGCAAATCATAAGCACCGAAAATTTTAACGAGCTATTTTACGGGTATAAGTCATTTGGTGTAAACGCTCTTTTAGTGTGTTTTGGGAGAAATGTTTAACCTTGTATTATGAGACGTTTTGAAAGGGGTTAATGGTATAAACTTGTTTTTGGGAAAATGATCCGTTTCAACTTAAGTGGTGTTGGAGTTTGGTCGTGTGCGTTTTATCGCATTGTACTGATTTTGGCAATGAGTCATTTGGTTGTTTGAGCCTGTGGCTCGGTATTTTATTATGATTGGGTTTTAGGACATTTTTCCAGTTTTGATAACTCGACTTCGAGCTTTGGTTGCGATATTGGATGAGGGACTCAACGTAAGGACCTTTCGCGGTTGAAGTTCATATCCCGTGGGTGTAAGTTTAAAGCCACTGAGTCTGACATCCCTTGTGTTTGGAATCATTACGTCCAATGATGGAACGATAGTTTTCCACATTGAGGCACGTTTAGGCATCAGATTGGGCTATAAGTCCTACGTGCTAAGTATGACGATATTGGATTAGGGACTCAACGTATGGACCTTTCGCGGTTGAAGTTGATATCCTGTGGGTGTATGTTTAAAGTCATTGCGCCTGACATCCCTTGCGTGTACTTCTGTTTATATGACTAGTCTTAACAACATAAAATGGGTTTACTTTGTGTACGGTCATATTTTATGGAATCGGGTCTCCCTCGTCACTGAAAAGTGTTACTTTGGGTATTGAGTTTTATTATCCTAATTTTCGGTGACGTTTTGTATAAATGGACTTTTATCCATGATTTATGGGTTGAATATTACGCCCCACCCATGTTTTGGGTGTTTTGGGATATAAAGTTTTATCCGCTTTTCTCCAGTTGGGAGTTTGATTTATATTCTCATTTAGAGTGAGTTTTGGGTTTAATTTAATTTACGAAAGAACGTTATATGTTGGAATATTGTCCCCGAAGTAGTTTGGATTTGAAAACGTTTATATTAGTGTTTCCTTGCCCAAAATGCATATTATTGGAAAAGAGTCGTTTTCATGTTCAAACATATCATCTTGAAAGCTTATGATTTAAACTGCATTACCTCTTTTCAAAGATATCTTATTCATATTGAAAACTCTTGAGCTCACTAGGCATTAAGCCTAACCTTTTTATTTGTCAGCATGTGCATCAGGTTCTAGTTGGGGTTTGCTTCTAGTAGCTATGTAGAGTTGAGCCTTAGCTTTATGCAAGTGTATGTAGTTGGTGAAGTCTTCCACAGTTTGGAGATATTGACTATTATTGGGTTTTAGTAGCACCCGTTGTTATTGTAGACTGTATGTATAGAATGAAATGTGTGTATTGAGGTTAAATAATAAATTGTGATTGGAGATGTATCATTTATCGATGTATTTAGAAAATTTTAAATTGGTTGCTATTTCCAGAATTTAGGGTGTTACAAGTTGGTATCAGAGCTTAAGTTTGAGAGAATTAGGTATTGATTTTTGGATTCCTAGGCTCAAACTAGCATTCTTATAAGTGATTGTAAGTGAAGTTTCACATTAGGTACCTTAAGATAAGATATTTTGGGGTTGATCGAGTCGCTAGAAACGGGAAACTTGTCGAGGGTTGCAAGGATGATCATGTACGATACGTTCATAATGACACATGGCCAGTGTTATGGTGAACCTACATGCTACATGTGTATACTTAAATTACCTTGGTATGGTGACCCTTGGGGTGGTGAGAAAGTTTTTAAGCGAGTGATCTAAAGAAGAGTTGATGTTTATAGCATTATCATATTGGAGTTAATGTTAAACATGCCAGATGCAATTAGTTGACCATTTTGGGTCGAAGTCATTGGGTGAATTAGAACCATAAGCTTATTGAATTGACTCTAATTCAAGGAGAAATCGTAAGTTGACCGAAGTAGGGCGATTGTTGTTTTAAGATGTTTGATGCTTTCGGATGACGATTGTGTGTCGGGAAAATAGAGGAGTATAGTCCTAAGATGCTGAGTGCCGACCAAATTCATGCATTAAATTTATTTCTAAAAATAAGTCTGCATAAATTGTTTCTCATGTTCTCAAAACATAAAGTGAGCTGTATTATAAAGCCTCGAAAAAGTATTTAGTGCTCATCAAATTTTAAACCGTGAGCTTAAACATGCATGATTGTAGCACGTGGTTGCAAATATTTTATTGAAAATCTCTTTATCCCCGTTTTGTGTCAAACACTATTTATGGATCTTGTAATATCCGTATTTTAATATTATTTGGGGTATTGGGCAAGTAACTGTGGAATTTTTGACCTTGGCATTGGATCTCCTCCACGTATGTTAAGGTTTTAAAGTAAGAGTTGTTCCCATGTATTTGAGTCGGAATTTCTTGGTAATTTTAATCTGTACGAGTCGTGTTGAATTTTATGGATATTGTTTTACGACGTTTTAGGCGCGTGAGTGTACTTTGAGATGCGTGGGTTTTAATTTATTGCGTGTAAATTTGCAGGATTTTGAGCGTCGTGTCTCATGAAAGTTTTGTTGAAAATGGGTCACTTTATCTTACGTTATGGTTTTAGAATTTTGACATTTTTAGACTTATTGTCTTTTTATGTTTTTTATGTTGGGAAATGAAAATTTTGACACCGCTTGATTTTTAGCGTTAATGAGTTTTATGAAAGATTCAGTTGGGTTTTATGGTGTCTTATTTCATGACAGTTTAAGTCGCGTAATAAAAAAGAAATTTTTGGAACGTGTAGACTTGCATTATTGTGTGCGTTAATTTATGAGTTTTGTTTAATATTTTGTCTCATGCGAGTCTGACACCTATATTTTTGCAACTGTAAAAGGCGTCTTGAATGTCTCATTAATAAATGTCATCCCATGTGCTATTTTGGGAAGTTTCAAAACCTTGTGTCTTTCCCTTTCGGGTTTTATACAATTGTTACTCATTGCATGCTAATTCGTATTTGAGTTAAACTATAATGTTGGTGTGAGTAATCATATAAGAGATTTATGTTATTGTAGATAAAACTTTTGTTCTGAACATATTTCAGTTATTGATTTACTGTTAGAAGTTTTCCGCAATGCATTAAATGAGTATCAGTCTACATGTCATTGTAGTTACTATTTTGGACATGTGCGTTTTACCTGTGTGAACCAATGTTAAACTTGATTTGATATTTATGTACGTCCCTATCGTTTTACTGAGTTTTGGGGAATAAGCTGGTGTATATGGGCTTTGTTGAAAAATTTTATTCCGCGGCGTTTTGCGGTTAAAAGGAACGAATTTAAAGTCAAACTTGTGATGTTCTTTTTTTTTGAAGTCGTATAAACATTTATTGCACGTGTTTTGGTGTAGAAAATTATTTTCACATATATGGTATAATTTGATGTATGTTAGGACCATAATAGACCACTTGAAAATATTGTTGCGCATCTTTTATTACCGTTTTATTAACGTAAGTGCTATTCAAATGAACTTTGGAAATGGTTTTATATGCGTAGTGTTAGTGATCAATTTTGGAAACCTATCGAATGAACGGTAGTGTATTTTTACCGCATGATTAATTGTTATAGAACTTATGTATTTGAAAGTTTTAGAAATTTCAAATTGGCATACTGGTTGAAAAACCTTGAACTCATTAGGGCTATAGATGTAAAACCCCTATCGTGAAAATAGTTGCAATTAAGGGACTAGAGGAGTCCTTGAGATTTGAAGCGTCGGATGATCCGATTGTGGTCAACCTTGAATTTGGGTTTCAAATTTTGAATCGGGTCATGCATGAATAATCGAGGTATTAGATTTATGCTTTCTCCCAGTTAATTAAGAGGTGATCTTTCTGCTTCGATAAATCTTCGGGTTAAGGCTTTGTGTGGTTAATGGCTTATGGTTGGATATGGGTTGTTGGGTTGATCATTCGACATCATGCATGTGTTGGGGGATGTGCCATCGGGGCAAGTCTTCAGGATTAAAGAAAGTATTGTGGTTCATTTGTTATAGATGTAAGATTAGGAATTTTAGTGCCATGTTAGGTGTTAACTGTAATTTGGCAATGCAATTCTAGAATGAAATGTTTGTCGGTGTACCTACGTTTTCAGTGACCATCTCAATTTTAGGCGTCGACTTGTTATTTTGAGGTTAATGAATCTTTTGAATGTTTGGGAGTTTCCCGTTGGATTATGAGGAATGTTAGCCTCACGGTGGTGGAATTTAAGGGAAGATTAGATTTTGATAATTAAGTATCGATGTGTATAAGCTTCCCTGATATGGTAAATATCTTATTGATGAAATGTTTGAGGTTGGGTATAGATCGGGGTTGAGTGATAGTCGGATCTACTTGACCAGTTACCCAGAGAACGTATTGGTACGCCTCGGAAGGACGACCTTGGAGCATTAAAATTTAGAGGATTCCTTGGAGGTTGATGTCAAACTTTGGTTTGGGTCCAAAAGTATGTTGAACTGAGGTGACTTGGTCGGTGTGAAGTTGAGGTCACAAACCACTCTTGAGGTAGTAAGTGTCACCCAAGGCTGGGAGACAACCGTAATCTTGTGAGTAAAGACTACTTTAGTGAGTTAAGTATTTACTCGGACATAAGTGTAACGGGTCCAAGGGGACGACTGTCGTGAGTATCGGCATAAGGATTATGGTAGTGGTTGTGGAATATGGATTAAAGACAATCTATCCTGCGGGCAACGTTTTGTTGAAATCTAGATTTCGAGGACGAAATCTCTTTTAAGGTTGGGAGGATTGTAACACCCGTAAATTCCTTTATGTGAAAGCCAATACTTTGAGAAATCCTTGTTTCTGATCATAGGATTCCATCCCTAGGCCTTACCTATTAAGCCTTATCGCATCGTGGGTGCTCCGGATGAGAAATGGAAGAAAACGAGACTCGGGGTACTCTGGGCGAGAGTGCCTTGGGCACAATCGCCAGCGGGGTTGTGCCCGCGGTACATATTGGGCGAGAGTGCCCTGGGCACAATCGCCAGGCACAATCGACGACGGCCCCTGGTCGTTTTAAAAATCCAATCTTGAGCAGCCCATTCTCATTATTTCAACCCCTTTCACCCTTTTTCTCTCTAGGTACGACCCCAAACCCTAAAACCGGGTTTTATGCAATCAAGGCACCAAACCTAGAGTGTTTCAAGTGATCCTCCCTGGTATATCAAGGTTTGGAAGCTAGAGCTAAGCTACCTTCACCCTCTCCACCTTCTTCATCACTTCCATCAATTTTCTAGGGTTTCCACTTAACCCTTGTCATTATTTTGAAGTTGGGAGTTTATGGCTTATTTTTGGTGATCTAGAAGTGCTTTGCTGAAGGATTCAAGTTGTGGGTAAGGTAACCTTCTATTTTCTTCATTTGTGGAAATTAGGGTTTTGGGTATAAGTTGAGGTTCTGATGTAAAATGTTTGGGGAATGTTTCTATATGGTTAAATATGGTTATTTACGGTTGAAAATGTTTGGATCTAGGTTTTGGCTTGGAGGATTCAAGTTTCGTCAAGGAAGCTCAAAGTGGGGTAAAATCTAGATTTAGCCTAAATCTAGCAAGGTGAGTTCAAGTTGATTTGTGAAAATGGTGTACATGCCAAAATGTTCATTTTAAGGTGTTTTGTGTTCTACGTGAATTTGTTAACTGTTGATCACCTGATAAGTTTTGGTTATTTTGAAATGTTTAGTTTTATAAACATGGTGAAACACCCATTTTGGGACTTTTGAGGCATTTTGAAAAATAATCCATTAAGGAAAATGTTTTAATAATGCATTGCATAAATGGGGAATATTTGGTAAAAATGCACTTTTGTGTTGTTGGAAATATGCATAGTTCGCGTCATGAGATGTTTTGAAAGTATCAACGCGTGAGTTATTGGGTTTTGGTCATTCCCGACCTCGTGAATATTTCGGACGTTGTACTTCTTTTGGTTTTGGGGGAAAAGACGCATTCCAAGGATTTTGATGGGCAAATCATAAGCACCGACAATTTTAACGAGCTATTTTACGGGTATAAGTCATTTGGTGTAAACGCTCTTTTAGTGTGTTTTGGGAGAAATGTTTAACCTTGTATTATGAGACGTTTTGAAAGGGGTTAATGGTATAAACTTGTTTTTGGGAAAATGATTTGTTTCAACTTAAGTGGTGTTGGAGTTTGGTCGTGTGCATTTTATCGCATTGTACTGATTTTGGCAATGAGTCATTTGGTTGTTTGAGCCTGTGGCTCGGTATTTTATTATGATTGGGTTTTAGGACATTTGTCCAGTTTTGATAACTCGACTTCGAGCTTTGGTTGCGATATTGGATGAGAGACTCAACGTAAGGACCTTTCGCGGTTGAAGTTGATATCCCGTGGGTGTAAGTTTAAAGCCACTGAGCCTGACATCCCTTGCGCTTGGAATCATTACGTCCAATGATGGAACGATAGTTTTCCACATTGAGGCACGTTTAGGCATCAGATTGGGCTATAAGTCCTACGTGCTAAGTATTACGATATTGGATGAGGGACTCAACGTAAGGACCTTTCGCGGTTGAAGTTGATATCCCGTGGGTGTATGTTTAAAGCCACTGCGCCTGACATCCCTTGCGTGTACTTCTGTTTATATGACTAGTCTTAATAACATAAAATGGGCTTACTTTGTGTACCGTCATATTTTATGGAATCGGGTCTCCCCCGTCACTGAAAAGTGTTACTTTGGGTATTGAGTTTTATTATCCTAATTTTCGGTGACGTTTTGTATAAATGGACTTTTATCCATGATTTATAGGTTGAATATTACGCCCCACCCATGTTTTGGGTGTTTTGGGTGTTTTGGGATATAAAGTTTTATCTGCTTTTCTCCAGTTGGGAGTTTGATTTCTATTCTCATTTAGAGTGAGTTTTGGATTTAATTTAATTTACGAAAGAACGTTATATGTTGGAATCTTGTCCCCGAAGTAGTTTGGATTTGAAAACGTTTATATTAGTGTTTCCTTGCCCAAAATGCATATTATTGGAAAAGAGTCATTTTCATGTTCAAACATATCATCTTGAAAGCTTATGATTTAAACTGCATTACCTCTTTTCAAAGATATCTTATTCATGTTGAAAATTCTTGAGCTCACTAGGCATTAAGCCTAACCTTTTTATTTGTCAGCATGTGTATCAGGTTCCAGTTGGGGTTTGGTTCTAGCAGCTATGAAGAGTTGAGCCTTAGCTTTGTGCAAGTGTAAGAAGTTGGTGAAGTCTTCCGCTGTTTGGAGATAGTGACTATTATTGGGTTTTAGTAGCACTCGTTCTTATTGTAGACTGTATGTATAGAATGAAATGTGTGTATTGAGGTTAAATAATAAATTGTGATTGGAGATGTATCATTTATCGATGTATTTAGAAAATTTTAAATTGGTTGCTATTTCCATAATTTAGGGTGTTACAATCTCACCATCCAAACAAGCTTGTTCATTTAAAATTACGTCATATAAATTACATGACTCCAAATTGAATGACCAACGCACTCACAACATGTAATTATCAAATAAAAGTCAATAATTGCAAAACATACCCAAAGCTCCACATTGAGTTGTCAAAACCGAGCAAATATCCCCAACACCCAACGGGGTTGAAATCGAGCCAAAAACTCAACAACTCAATGACTATTCAAATAAAGTCATCATAAGCGATTAAAAATGTATCTAACCAATGTTCATACAAAACACATGCTCCAAAACATGATCAACTCAAAAACCCATCATTAGTTGGGACCAACCATTTTCCAATAGAAATCATATCATTTGCATTTCAAAATTTCTCAATCATAACAGTATGCATTTTCAACCCAAATACTCCAAAATGCATTAACACCAAAAATATTCTCTATTTATGAGATAAATCATCCAAAGATTCCATAAATATGATTTAATTATCAAAATGTCTAAAAATCCCAAGTATGGGCATTTCTCAAGATTTATAAACTTATGGTACAAATGCAAACTTCAACAAATAATAACCACATTAGATAAATGTTAAGAAAACTTTTCAATGCATCAAATAGACATTTTTGACATGTACATAGTTTTCACAGAGCAACTTGAACTCACTTTGCTAGATTTAGGCTAAATCTAGATTTTCCCCACACTTGAGCTCCTTTGAAGAAACTTGGATCTTCAAGCCAAAACTTCCAAAAACCTAGATCCACAAGTTTCCACCCATAAATATTCATATTCAACCATTTAGAATCGTTCCCCAAATATTTTGTATCAAAAATCCCAATTTTGGCCAAAACTCTAATTTTGACCTAATTTCTCCAAAATCATCAAATCCGAAACTTGAGGAACATAAACACTAGATAAACATCAAATGAACATTTATAACCCATATAAATGTTTAGAGAAGAGGAGGATGAACTCACCAAATAGGTTTTTATAAAACTCTAAGGCGTTTGGTTCATTTTAAGGAATAGGAATGAAAATGAAAATGGGAATGTAGTAGAATGGGAATAGGAATGAGCATTGCATTGATGTTGTTTGGTTAAACCAATATAATCAATAAAAAATTATTTTATATAATATTTTTTTAATACAAATATGTGTCGTTCAACACGAAAATAAAAAATATGTTTCATTCAACATCGAGAGATGAAGAACGCATGAGAAAAAGTGACTGAGCGGGAATAAGATTTTCATTCCCCCCAATTTGGTCAGGAATGAAAATTAATGGATTTGGGGTAATGGGACCATTATATTATATCAAAACAAACAACTTTTTTCATTCCCATACTCATTCCTTACCCCTCAGTACCTCCAACCAAGATGAAGATGAAAGCCCTTGATGTGAAGCTTCTACCCTTGAGCTTGATGACGGTTTACCATCATAATATCCAATGATTTGAGCCAAAGATGCCCCAAAACATTAAGGGGTGATGTTAGGTCGTTCTTGGGAGGTTTTGAGAGGGTTGGAACTGATTTGGGTGAAGAGGGAATGAGAAAATGCAGAAAATCGTGACTTTATGGGGGTCTGGCACACCTGGCGACATTGCCAGGCGACAATGCCGGTGGCAAAGTCGCTGGAGTGTACCAGCCCACTGTCCAAGCTGAACGACCATGACAGTGCGACTATGACACTGTCATAGTTGCCGGTCATTGTAGTCGAGCCCTTTCCAAGCCCCGAACCCCGACTTTTTCAATGCCAACACTCCCGATACTCTAAGGATCTCATAGCAACGTTTTTCCAACATAAACCTCACCATTTACAAGTTGTAAAAACGTCCGGGTGACCTTTACTTACCAAAAATTACGGGTGTTACAATATAGTCTATATCACATGTGTATATGGGTATCACAACATTTGTACAATCAATATCACATCGTGTATCTTAGGGTATGACAACCTGTATACAGTAGGTATATAGAGCGAATGATCCTCATTAATGTATCACAACGTGTATACAATAGGTATCACGTTGGAGTTTTCACGTCGAAGGAGAAAGGAGAGAGGCGATAGAAGATTTTAAAATATCTAAAATGTCCATTATTTAAATTTTTAAGTCAAAATTATTAATTTCGTAATTTAACATTTAATTTGTGATAAAGATTGAATCTCAAGAATCTCATAACATATTGAGTTCTCCCATAAAAGGTTCCCCTATATATTAATTTTATATTTTATATAAATAAAGTTACGTTTTATTGAAGTTCCTATTATGTTAAACTAGATTTTAACAACATCAAACCAGAGGTCATTAATCTGCCAATCCATAAAGAAACCCAAAAACTTCACAAACCAAGATCTAAATAAAACGAAAGTCCAGTCTCGGATTAAGATAAAGATCGTATCAAATGATCGACAACCGTACTACCAAGATGCAAAAATTGCTATGGACTAAAGCACACACAAGGATGGGATCATAGATCAACCATCTACTTAGCACTATCAAATATTAGACCAATAAATGAGAGAGATCAAAGACACACACATGTAATAGAAACTGATCAGATTTAACCAAAATGAAATTAAATCTTCTCATAGGCATTTCATCAAACATGTGGTGTGTATAATTCAGATTTTGTGTAAGATCAATAAAATCTAGATCAAAGATCATCCAAATGTCAACTAAATCAAAGAATGGATCTGAAGTAAGCATAAAACAGTGAATAAATCACAGAAATGATATTTGTGTTTAGGTACATGTGATTGAATCAATCTTAGCACCCAAACAACAAAATAATCATCTAATCTTCAATTGTTGTCATAGATGACCGAATTAAAGAAAAGTCTCTTCAATTGGCTCTGATACCAATTGTTAGATCCCAATACAAGCAACAAATTGAAGAACTCCATAAAATATACATATAATAGAGAAATAAAGAAGAAGAATCATTATAAACTCATCTCATATGGTTTGATTGAAAATCAATGGAGGGGAAATTGTAGAGAACACCACACTAAATATTTAATCGACTCTCATGGACCCACCTAGTCTGTGTGTGTAAAAGTGTATTCTTTTCCAAGTTTCTCAAATGACAAATGAGCCATGGGCACCTATAAATAGGGCCCATTTACAAGAAAAATGCTCAAGCCCATACAACTAATTACAAAACCCAAAATACAATTTCTTTATAAAACATTCAATTAAATTGAGGACTAATTTAATCTAACAACAACTTTAAATCAATCACAATTCACCATTTGAAAATATTCAATTCTCTTAGTGCCACCTCAATACTCCAAGATTTTCCTCTTATATATATAAAGATTATTTAAAAATGATAATGATTATTATTATTATTTTTTTTTGCAAAAGATAGTCATCCAAAATAAGACAACCACTTGAATCAAACAAATTTTTTTAGCAATAAAAAGATCATCCAAAATAGACAACCCTATGCGTTAAAAACATGAATTTACACAATGTATCACATCCTCCTTTCTTATACACACCACTTTGTTTTAATGTTTCACTTCTCACCAATGTGGGACTGCTATAAGTTAATCACAATTCACCATTTAAGAATACTCAATTCTCATTGTGCGAAGTCAATACTCAAATTTTCTACTTATATAAAGAAGGTATAACGTTTATAATGACTACTAAGATTTTTTTTTTTTTTGCAAAAGATGTCGTCATCCAAAATAAGACAACCCCATGATTTTGCAAAAAAAAAAGTCATCTAAAATAGACAACCTTATGAGTTAAACCACATGAATGTACATAATGCATCTCACCCACCTTTCTTATACAAATCACTTTGTCCAAATGTTTCAACTTTTCACTAATGTGGGACAACTCTAAATCAATCACAATTCATCACTTGACAATACTCAATTCTCATGATGCCAACTCAAAAATCCAAGATTTTCCTGTTATCTATACAAATTATTAGGCACAAGGTACCATCATTTTATGCAAGATTTTAAAAATCTTTTAATTTACAAGTATCAAAGCACAAGATACATATTACTACTGGAGGCTTCTAACACCCACCAATTTGGAAGGTCATGGCACAAGATACATATTACTACTGGAGGCTTCTAACACCCACCAATTTGGTATGTGCATGACCTTCCTTTTATGCAGACTTTTCCATGTATCACTATTAATTAATATATTATATTACTATAAATTTGTTTTAATTATATTATTAAATATGTAATTGGTTATTTTTTTTTAGATGTCATTAAAATATATAAGATAATCATTGAATTCTAACAAAATACTTAATTTTTTTATATAAAAAACATTATATTATTAAGCATAAATTAAACAAATTTATAAAAAAAAAAACATTATCACTTTTTCTCAAAACCATCAAAACCGTACTGTAAATCGACAAAAAAATGAAACATTAAAATCGTGATGTATCTCGCTGCATTACGCGAGTACACTTCTAGTTTATATAAAGAAGATATAAAGATGATTATGATTACTAAGATTTTTTTTACAAAAGATGGTCATCCAAAATAAGATAACCCCTTAATCAAACTAAAAAAAATTTTGCAAAAAAAAGGGTCATCGAAGATAGACAACCCTATTAGTTAAACGACATGAATTTACACAATGCATCTCATCTACCTTTCTTATACACAACACTTTGTTATAATCTTTGAACACTTTGTTCTAATCTTTGAACATTTTACCAATATGGGGTAACTCCAAATAACCACAATTCATCATTAAGAATACTAAACCCTCATGGTGCCACCTCAATACCACAACTTTTTCCTTTTATTTATATAAAGATTTCTTGTAGGTCTTAATTTCATTGTGGATGTTGTTATGACTTGGACGACAAGTCACACTTTAAACAAATATTTGGAAAACATTTAATGAGTCGAAAATACGTTGCCAAAATTCCTCAAAAGATACGTATCAAAAATTTGAAAAGATTGGACGAGTTGTTGAAATTTGTAAGCTACGCATATCAAGTTGTACTATTAGAATTAACATCCTCTATATATTCATACTTCATTCATATAAGTTAATCATCCTAGGGTTTCTACTTTCTAATTCTGCCCTTCATCAAAGCTTCACATTCTTTCTTGCTTTCCGATCGTACAATTACAACACCGTAGGTGATCATCTGCTACACTCTCTAATTTGTGTTCTCAAGTGAATCAAACATTGATTTCATTATGTTTTCTCTTAAATTTATAAATATCGATCTTTTTTAATCTTGTGACAATTGGAGTCTGTTTAATTTGCTTGTTGTTAAATCGAGTTTACTTTCATTAGATCTGCTCTATGGTGTTTATATTTCACTTTGTTGTCTTGATTGTAATTTTTTGTGTTTTTATTTGCTCCTCAGTTATTACATCCTGATGACAATAGTTCACTTTGTAGCTTAAACATTGTTCAATTGATGCATGCTAGCTTGTGATCACTTTTGTTTATTTTTTTTCCCAAAAATTTCTATGAGATCGAATACGTTGCATTTGGAAATAAACTAATACTTCATGTTGTCATTGATTCTGTTTTGTAATTCTTAAATATAAGAGAAAACATGAAGAATTTTCCAAGTTCATATATATAAGATACAAAGTTTTTGTTTAATGTTGCATATATATATATATATATATATATATCATTAGGTTCATTTGAGAAATGATAAATATATGAGAAATAGAGAAGTAATTCTAACCATTCATATGGTCAAGATCGGATTTGACTGGTCAAATATTGCGGCTTTGACTGGTCAAAAGTTGCGGCTATTCCAAAAATAGAATGACACTTTCGTAGTTTTTACAAAATACACAGGTTGTGTTCATATATGAATATGTATAATTCACATATGAACTATATCTTCATATATGAATAAGTGTAATTCACATCTGAACTCTTTTAATTGATTCATATATGAACATATGTGATTCATTATTCATATATGAACTAATTAACTGATTCACATATGAACTAATTAACTATAAGTTCATATATGAATCAATTGAACTAATTAACAGATTCATATATGAACTAATTAACCGATTTTCATATGAACTAATTAACTGATTTTCATATGAACTATAAGTTCATATATGAATCAGTTGAACTAATTAACAGATTCATATATGAACTAATTAACCGATTTTCATATGAACTAATTAACTGATTCATATATGAACGTATAGTTTATATGTGAATCATATAGGTTCATATATGAACTCATCCCGTGTATTTTACGAAACTACCCTTCCACCTTCTATAGACCATGCAAAGAATTATCCGGTGCTTCGCGGTCAAAGCCGCAAATGTTGATCAGATGAATGACTAAGATTACTTCTCTATTTCTCATATATATATATATATATATATATATATATATATATATATATATGCCTTTGCATTGAAGAAACAGAATTTCCACTACTAATCAGAAGGCCAAATTTGTCGGATTTTTTGCCGGAAAATTTCCAGTGGATTTTCGGCAGTTATCAAAATAGTCAAATGACGCTGACTTCCGTCGGAAATCCATTTGAATTGTTTTTCTAAATTTTGTTTACGAAATTATCCGAGTTTCCGACAGTTTTTCGACGAATTTTTTATTTATTTAAAATTTAAAATTTTTAATTAGAATTAATTTTAACTTCCAGCGAATTTAACTAATCATTTTAATTAATTAAATTTCACCGGTAATCACCCGGTAAATTTATATACTAAAATGTTTTTTTAATTGTTCTTAGGAAAAATTATTTTAATTTTTTAAATTTAAAAAGATTTTCTGACAGAATTTTAATATTTAAAAAATGTTGATATTGTTAAAAGGAAAAAAACAATTGAAATAACAATATGGAGAGAATAACAATAAGACAGAGAAAAAGAGTCTATATTTCTCATTAATCATAAGCCCTTTAAATAGGAAGGAGTTACAAGTAGATAGTTAGAAGATATTTCAGTTCTAATCTAACTCTGATATATTTATCTCTATCTCTATCGTCATATCCTTTAGACGATGACACACTTATCCTACAACACTCCCCCTTGTGCCGAGTTAAAGGAGTGGTGGTGCACAGTTGTTGTCTCGTTAAAACCTTACGCCAAAATAAAACCCAGTGGGAAAAAATAAAAATATGACGAAGGAAAGAGTACAACGCACCACCTTCTTTGCAATACATAGACTTATCCTTCAGTCTAGTTTTCTCTTAGATTCATACTTTAATCTTGAGAGTTAGGAAAACATGATGGTATATAAACAGTTGTCTCACTAAAACCTTACACCAAGGAACAAAACCCAATGGGAAAAATAAAACATTGGTTGAAGGAAAGAGCACAACATACCAATATCAAATATATAGTAGACTCCCCCTTTTGTCTACTACTCCCCCTGATTCGTGCATTAATCAAGAGAGTTTGGAAAACATTTCTATTTACTTTCTGCACGTTTCCCAATATATGGTTTTAGGTAATGACTTGGTAAAATATGTCACATTCTTTTGACACCTTACTTGATTCACTTGAATCTAAAGGAGAGTCTTTTATTGCTGATTGTATAGAAACTTAAGCAGAATATGCTTTGTGTTATTACCTCTGATGTATCTTATGTTCATTTCTTCGATACATGATGCATTATTTCCATATATGCAAGTAGGATACTGGTTGAACCCAAAATTACTAACTCCTCTAATATATGTAATGATAGTCCTTAATCATATACATTATTTTATTATCTAATGGAGAGTATATTCTTGGATTAGTTCAAGGAGGTAGTTACAAAGGATTGCTTAGTTTACTTCCAAGCAACCGACGTGTTCCTTGTGGTAATTCTTTATCCAGTTTGGGAACAACCTTTGTATGGGTCAGACAGATACCTAATATCAGCAAACACATACCAAGACATTGTTTGGTGTTTTTCTATAAGAGCTAGTACTTTTGCTGCTTACATTCTAAGTAGGTATTGAAGTTCCATTATCAATCCCATTTTTTTCTATAGGGAAAGTATATACCCATGTCAATGGTTCCAAAAGATTAATTTGATATCGTTCCAATGACTTTGCGTTGGCGCTGAGCTAAATCTAGCTAACAAGTTCACTGAGAAATACAATATATGGTCAAGTGTATTATGTTAAGTACGATAATGCGCATATTGTACTTAGATAGGGAATTCTAACTCCCAGCATTTTTTGTCATCATCCTTTAGACGAAATGGATCTTTCCTTACTTCGACCGATCATGGGAGTGTTAACCGGATTCGCTTTGTCCATATTAAATTGCCAGATTATTTTCTGGACATATGCGATCGGTGAATTAATATTTCACAAACTCGGTGTCCTAGCTCAAATATCTAGACAAAACCAAGTCTTCCCAAGATCTTTCCTCTCAAAATCAGATTTCAAGTAGCTTGTGGTTCCTCTCATTTCATCAAAAGTGTCTATTATGTTCATAACATTGACATATAGAGCTACTTTGAAAATATGGAACTTGTTTTCCATAATAAATACGCAAGAGAACAGTTCATCGTTCTTATATATCCTTTCCCAATCAAGTATTCCATTAGGCGGGTATACCACATCCGCTTAGATTGCTTTAATTTATAAAGTGGGCGTTTCAATTTTATTGCAAACGCATTTCGTGGTTTAGAGTTACTTGATTTTGGTAATGTAATATCATCAAGTACTTTTATATATCTCTAAATCTAGATCCCCGTAGAGATATATGGTAACCACATTCATGAGCTACATTTCCAGTCCTTCGGAAACTATTAGGTTAATTAATTAGCAGAACGTTATAACGTCCATCACGAGAGAGTAAGTCTTCTCATGGTCAATCCAGGGAGTTGTGAGAAACCTTGCGCCAAAGGAGAGCCTCATACATTAGGTCTTCATTATCCTCGTTACGCTTTCTGACAAAGACTCAGTTATGTCCTACGGGCTTTACACTTGGTAGGTTAGCACTACCTGACCAAATACCCGATCCTTTGTCAAATAATATAATTCTTTCTGGATTGTTTCTTTGCATTTAGGCCAATATGCTCTTTGTTGATATTATTCAACTGAGTTTGGTTCGATATCGTCGTGCTCGATCATCTTATGAGCCATCGTATATGTGAATAAATCATCAATGATTATATATGATTTGTCCATCAACTTATATATACTCTCATAGTTCATTTGAGATTAATATTCATCTCTAGAATCAATATTAACTTCGGAACGTCCTCCAGTGATGATTCATGGACATAATTATAATTAGAGACAATCTCATGAGAGTTTTGTGTATTGATGATAAATGGATGTGCCTAACTATTCTCTTTCTTTAGAATAGTATCCATCGAACCAAGTAGCTTCCACCACTTCCATTTGGTAGCTACGACCTCAACCACACCTCCACTATGTGTGATTGCAACGCACTTTCCAGTGGCGTTGTGCCCCTGTTGGGGACTTTTTAACCTTGCGAGTATTTTTGCAGCTCGTATATGTGATCTTGTCACTTTTGGAATATTAAACGTATCAGGTATCGAGTCTGATTCGTTTGATTTCAACATTACATTGTGAAGTTTTGGGGATCAAAATGAGACAAAGTGAGAATATTCAATGACACTTCCTATCATTCCCATGAAAAATCCTTTTTCCTATCTCCCCCTAACGACGGGAAGACTGTCTCGTGAAAGTGATAACCCGCAAATCTAGCGGTAAAGATATCACTAGTCAAATATTCTAATTAGCGGATAATTGTTGGGGGTTCATATCCAAAATTTACCAAATCATCTTTAAGGACCCATTTTGATGCGTTGTGGGGGCGCAATTGGCACATATAATCAAACATGCGTAAATGTAAAGTATCAAGCTTATATCCAGTTACCAACTGGTACGCATGAGTCTGGTTAACAAGTAGTGGGTCTAAAAACGACAAAAAAAATTGCATATAATAATTGCATAACCCAGGTAGATGTGGGTAAATTGATGCGCATTACTAATACCCTAGATGTCATCATATTCTTTTGATAACAACTTCTATGAGACCATTTTATATATACACTTGGGGTATAGGAAACTCTACATTGATCCTAATACATATGCAATTAACATCAAATCCTTATGATATAAATTCTCCAGCATTCCAAGTCATGTAGACTTGATGAAATAATAAGGGTGTTGAGCCCTTAAACGTATAACTAGTGCTAGGAGTGCAATATTTCATGTGGACAATAATACGACATGCGTTCATCGAGTCAAAACCAGAACCATAAAGTACTTTAATGGCCCGCATTCTGGATGTTTATGTCCATAAATATCACCTTGTATTCGTTGTAACAATGGAATTTTTTTTTGTATAATGTCCTTAGCTTTAGGACGATCTCATTCTTGTATTGGCTAAGGATTAGGGTATATACAAAAGTTTTATGTATTCAAGAGGGCATATTATGATAGCAATGTTGTTTCTTATGTTGCAGAAGTCAACAGTTGCAATTTGTCTTGTTTTGCCTTTCACTCGAAATAGAATGTGTTTATGTGTATTTTGCAATACACGGATCACTATGTCATAACCATGGTGTCCAACATGGTTATGTCGAAACATATATATATGTGTTATTGCCCCCAAAGTTTCTTTATTGGTGACAAAATATGTTCCGTTGACCCAATAATCTACTAGTTTGACACATTAGTTTTCATGATATATGTTTCCTTTCATATTCATTGGAATTTATGTATATATGCTCATTTTCATTTCCATTTGATACGAATATCTTTACAAGGTTCCTTTTAAACTTGTTCCACCAAGAAAGTGACAGTCCATCGTCTAAGTAATTTGGTTGGATATATTATAAAACAAGTATTAGTCTATCTTTTTTTTTTCGATTGTGTGATAGGTCAAAAAAATCAATTCTCCTCGATACATTCCTAAACGGAACGGAGAGTATTGAATTTTTTTTATTTTTTTTTTGATGTATTTCTTTACATCTATAATGGTTACATATTCGATTTTACTTTACGAAAGAAATTAATTTTGGTACTTAAAATTAACTTCAAAGAAACATATGCATAATCAATATTAAATATTAAAACAAATATGTTATATTTCATTTTCAACGTGTTCCCTTTTTTATAGAAGCACTTTTTAGTGCATATCTTATTTGATTATCCATTATCACCTGAGTAGTAGTTGTATCCTACTCCAGGTGTTGAAAAATTCTTCCGGACTCTTACCAATACCCTGACCCTTTATAGGGTCTCGTCCACATGGTGTAGAAATGTCACATGTGTGAAATTGTTTTTAACTCACAATCTTTTGGAGTTGTTTCCACCTCTAACACTTTCACTATCGATATTGGAAATTTTCTTTATCCCGACATATGTGGTGTTATTCGAAAGAACCTTGTTATGTCTCTCAACCACTTTCATTAGGTTGATGAGTTTGTCTAAAGGTTGCATTCCAACTTATAATTATTTACTTATATATGAAAGGTGGAAATAATGTTAAAAATCATGTCATCTTCTGTGAGTTCCTTGCCACAGAGATTGAGACGCGTTTTGGATATAACATTTCTTTGTTGACATCAATTACCTTTTTGTAATCGAGTAAGTGGGTTTCATTTCACTGTACGATTAGTTCGGGAAGTACATATTCATGAGTACTCCCGATTATCCCTTTCGAGACATCCCACATTTCTTTGGGGGTTTCTAGTAAATGTATTCCTTTGAAATTTAGGATTTATATGTCATCTCAAAACATGAAGGTATTTGCTTGTACCTTTTCAAGAGGTTGGTTTTAGAGTCAATAGGGAGTTGATGAACTTTAGGTATTTTCTTGTACATTTTCAAAATGAGGTTTATATATTCATTTATAATACTCAGATTCTTTTGAGTTTACGACGTTGATTTTGGGATGAGTTGTTTCAACCATTTACATATATAAATGTTGGGTCATCTGAAGATTTGAAGATGACCTCCTGATCTTCCATCTTATATCATCCTACTTAGAATATGTTTGAGGTTCTTTTAGCATCTTGGTTTCTATACAAATGTTCGGTGAAGTCGAAGATCAACCGAAGAAGACAAAGAAGGAGAATATCTCTCAAAGCGGATTGAAGATAGACTCCTCAGCCTAAAGCCAAGTATGCCCACTTGATCAACACCATTGGCCAGGATGGTGCCGATCTCAGTCTTCAGGAGCCGAAGACCTCTTCGGCTGAAGACCTCTTCGGCCGAAGACATCTTCAGAAGCCGAAGACTTCTTAGTCTTAGGAGCCGAAGACTTCTCAGTCTTAGGAGCCGAAGACCTCTCAGTCTTAGGAGCCGAAGACCTCTCAGTCTTCAGGAGCCGAAGAACTCTTCGGCAACCGAAGACTCCTTAATCTTCAAGGCCTGAAGATTTCTTCAACACATTGTACTTTTCACAAAGTATATTGTGATATCTTGCATATCGACATGGACCTCATCTGGAGATCAGATAAAGCAAGTTTTGTCTACTACACCATTTTAAGGAAAGGTCTCTACCATCCTTCTGCAGGTCAACACTTGAAGCCAAAACACCTGAAGACAAAAGGTACATCCTGTACCTTGTACCTTGCTGAAGACCTGTGTCCTTCCTTGCTGAAGACCTGTGTCCTTCCTTGCTGAAGACCTGTGTCCATCCTTTGCTCAACAGGTGTCCCATGCATTTAATGCATGAGACACTATAAATATGGAGGATGGTTCAACATGCAAGATATCCAGCAGAACCAGCTCTCTACCTTCAAGTTCTCTAAGTGCCTGGCAACTTTCTCTCTACGAAGATCTTATTGTTTTCTAAGTGTTTTACAATTGTTCTTCATTCTCTATGTGTAAGATTGTTTGAACATATCTCATATGTTCTCTTCCGCAACAATCAAAGTTTTCTATGTGTAATTCTTGATTTCAAATCAATAAGAATTAAATTAAGTGAAAAACTGTGTGTATTGTATTCAACCCCCCCTTCTACAATACTTTGCTTATTTACTTACTGCTATTTGGGACTAACAATAAAGGATAATATATGATTTTTCTTTTTGATAAGAAAATGGATTATGATTATGAAATTTCATTATCATAACAATATTGGATTTTGTATGCTTTAATTTTATTAATAATACTTCATCAATATTTCAATTTTTGCGAAAAAGAAATCACGCAATCTATTGGATTTCCAGGTAGTAGGGGAATCACATGGATTTCTTAAATCCCTACAAACCTTAGGGCTATTTACACCCGTTTGACAAAATCCTTTCGATGTATTGCGATTAATTCATCAATGAAATACATAAATAACATTTGTTATTTGGTAAATTTTGACATGAGGTCAAAAAAATTCATACCATATTGGTATTTTGGGATCTTTTGGCAAAGGCCAAAGTGACTATGAGTTTGACATATGAAACAATTTTAATACCTTAATAGTATTTTTTGGAGTTTTTGGTAAAGATCAAAATATATGAGCTTGGATGTGTAACTTCCAAAAAATAATTATATAGTTTAAAATTATGAGTAGGAACCTACAATCAAGATAAATATTTGATTTTAACATTTTCATACGATTTTTGGAGCTTTTGTCAAATAACAAAAGTTATGGGGGTTGGAAGTGTAACTTCTAAAAATTAATTTTAAGATTATGAATTATAATGAAGATAAACATTTAAATATTAACATAAACAAATAAATAAATTGTAAACTAATTGGATAACCATTAATAAATATTAATATTAGTTTAAAACGATAAATGCTATCATATCCATAAAAACTATCATACTCACATGAAATTAAAATATGTTGAATCAAAATTAATGTAACATAACAACCAAATATTGCAATAAATAAATATTTTTTTTTTCAAATATCAATAACAATCCTAATCAACCCAGAATGAAAAAAAATATTATAAGAGTAAATCTCGAAAGAATTAAATAAAGTTAACAAATATATATATATATATATATATATATATATATATATATAACAAGTTATAAGGAAAACTTTAATTAATTATAGATTGTTAAAACCAAATAACCATGAACCATTTTTTTTCCTTTTAGCATGGTGAAGCAAATATGTAATATAATGAATAAATTAATACTAATTTGATAAAAACAAATGACATTTTAATTTTATATAAAAATATTAAATTGGGCAACCACTTAATCTATACTATATTATAAAAACGGTATAAAAAACTCTTAATATTAAAATTTTAAGCACAAGTTACAACTAGTTAAAGTCAATTACTTAATTTACAATTTTTTAATGTTTTGGTACAACTTTTTCAAGCACAGTATCTCACATAATCATCTATTTGTGGAATGGATAATCATTTATTAATATAACTATTTGTTTTTTTGGTGGATAATTTTATAAAATAGATTTTATATTAGCATAATCTATTTTAAATGTAGATTTTACATTTAAATCTATATTAATGAGATGTAATATAAAATCTTTTTTCTTTCGTATTTTTTTATATTACATCTCATAATGATTTTTCCATATTTTATTTTATAAAATCTTTTTCCATATTTTATTTTATAAACTCTTTTTTCTTCCGTATTTTTTTTGCTAATATAAAATCTATTTTATTTTATAAAATCTACACGTATTTTATATTAGCATAATATAAAATCTACACGTATTTTTTTTGATAATATAAAATCTATACGTATTTTTTTTCACGAGCATTAAAAGAAGAAAAAAGAAGGTTGATATGAATAAAAAATAAAAAATAACGAGATACACTAATAAATTATCGTATTATTTAAAATAAAAATATTCCGCAATACTTTCCAAATTAACCAAGTGTAAAGAAAATAAAATAGAAACGATGTAGATATAAAAATATTCTTTCATATTTTTAATATATTTACATTTAAATGTAAAATCGAAAATGAAAATAAAAGATTTTAAAATATTCTCTACATTCACTATAAATATATATAGCTTCTCTATGTATCATCCGAGTACAAGAAGAAGACGAACGATCGGGTGTCAATGGCGGAACCTGCAACTGAACAAAATGTATTCCACTATATCTTTGTTTCTTTGAAAAACTACTTTTTTATATTTTATTTTATTTACTGAGGATTTGTTTATATTTTTCAAAACCCACAATCATATTTTTCGAAGTAGGGGAATAAGATATATATATATATACATATTTTTATTTTTATCGATTAATACTATGAGGTCTTGAAATCAATAGTCAGATAAATATGTTGTGAGACATGTCGTTTGAGTTTTAAATAATATAATACAAAACTATTACCAATATTATTGCACAAAGTCATAACAACAAACGATTAAGAATATATGCAAGTTAACCACTTATGAAAATACATTCGTTTTTCACATTGTATTTCATTAACTGTTAATAGATAAATTATGTTTCATTTTAACTCGATTCAATATTCCAACAAAAAATTTATCCTCACATGCAATGCACGGGCCCAACACTAGTTAATAATAATATTAATAACAAAAATAATATAATAATAAAAGACATATGGTATTCAAATCATTCTCAAGGTGGAAAAAAAAAACTTAATTTATCTCTTATTGATGTCTAACAACCGCGGCTTATAACCCAACAAAAAAAAATGATAAAAGAAAATTCCGGCCAAACATCGTCTAAGCCCAATATTTTAATGTTTGTTAGCTAATTATTAGATTTAGGGTTCTAATATGTCTTTGAGCTTCATACATTCATTTATATTCACTTATCCATATCTTGATTCAATTGGAATAAATGATAAAATATAACCAACAAAACACAACATACATAACAAATTACTTCGAGACTCAAAAGCGAACACTTTTAAAAACAAGCCAATATGCATATAAAATTTTCAAAACAGAAAGTTAACCGATACAGATTTACGGTTTATGACATGAATATTACGCCACATAAATATTATACGTGTGTAAGAATTCTTACTTGGATTGTAGCATCGACGGGGGGATAGATTTATGAAGTTGGAAACCTGAAATTTGATTGTTGAACTAACCGATTGAGCTTACGTGCTGATAACGTGTTAAAGGGAAAAACAAATGAAACAACAATATGGAGAGAATAACAATAAGGCAGAGAGAAGAAGTCTATATTTCTCATTAATCATAAGCCCTTTAAATAGGGAGGAGTTACAAGTAGATAGTTAGAAGATATTTCAGTTCTAATCTAACTCTGATATATTTATCTCTATCTCTATCGTCATATCCTTTAGACGATGACACACTTATCCTACAACAGATATTATTTTCGGCAGATTTTTAACGAAATTTATAAATAAATCTAGAAACTAAATTTTCTAAATATTATTTCCGGCATAATTTATTTTTTATTGTGCTTCTGATTGCATGTTGCAAGTCATTTTCTTAATAATGGAGCATAAGTATCTGTTTAATTGGTGTTATTGGTAAGCAATTTCAGTTAACAATGGCAATGGATGCTGATGAAAGTGATAACAACATTGAGACATGGAAGATCAAGAAGCTTACAAAGGCACTTGAATCTACAAAAGGCAATGGAACCAGCATGATTTCTCTAATCATCCCTCCCCGCGATCGAATTTCTCGAGTCACCAAAATGCTCAGTGACTAACTCGCAACCGCTTCTAACATCAAAAGCAGAGTGAATCGTCAATCCGTCTTAGGTGCCATAACCTCTGCCCAACAAAGACTAAAACTCTAGGACAACGTACCTCCCAACCAGGGACGAACCCAAAAAAAAATTTATACGGTGGCACCACATAATATAGACAAATAAAATTTACAAAAAACACGGTTTTATCGACGTGTCTTCATCTTTTTACCGACGTTAAACATTGTTTAGTGTGTTTTTTTTTGCCTAATTCCACCATTTTAAGGAATTTTTAAAGTTTTTTGCTTAATTTCGACGAATTTTTAACCTTTTTATTGATTTCGAGGGGTTTTTTTCGGTTTTTTTGGTTGATGTCATAAGTTTTATTCGATTTTTTGGTTGATTTCAAAAGGCTTTTTTTGGTTGATTACAAGTTACGGTTACACCTTCTTGAAGTTTTCAAAATAATACGGTAGCACCTTCCAAAACGATACGGTTGCACCTTTCACGAACCTAAAAATCTTATCCTTCGTCGGAGAAAAGATATGGTGGCACGTGCCACCCATGCCACCATGGTAGCTCCGTCCATGCTCCCAACGGACTCGTGCTTGCTGTAGCGTAGATTTGCGGAAGGATCGTCAAGCATCTAAACCCTTTTGATAGCGAGATTACGAAACGTAAAACTCGAGAACTCAATAGAATACTCTCTAAAAGATTAACTTTATTGAATAATTGAACTTGAAAAACAATTAAACCTTATAGTTCTATTTATAATCTAAAACTAAAGATAATTATAGAAAGTTAAATTCAAATCTAATACTAAATTAGAAAAGATAATGATGGAAAATAGAACTAATCCTAATTTTATTAGGAAAATGAAAAGATAATTGTGGAAATAAATTTAATCCTAATTTAACTAGAAAAACTAATTAAAAAAGGAAAAAATATATTAAAAATGGTAATCAATATGGGATGGAACCGTGGGTCGGCAGGAAGCATAAGGAATCTTGGAAAGATGGAAATTCTTGTAAGCCTTTGGAAATCCAACAATGTCATACGCGGTTGGGAGGTGACCTTGGTCACATGCAAGCCACACAAAAAGAGTGTTGTGCGGGTAAAGCCGTATGCAACCCGCTTTTGATTTTGTTTGCGATTTTCGATTTGTTTCTTTTGGATGTCAATTTCCAAGCCTCTTTCAAGCTCGTTTTTCTCTTCGATCCCGTTTTCCTCTTTTCCAATTATTTTTTAAAATCCACCGAAACAATAATGACAGGTCATGATGGGAAAGAAAAAAAGGTCGCAATTGATTTTGAATCTTTTAGGCCTAAATTCATCACTTTACCTATGTGATAACAAATTCCACACAGAAGCTCTGAATGAATTGTTGGAATGTGATGATAAGTTTGGTTTTATTGTTATTGATAGTAACGGGACGCTTTTCGGGACATTAAGCGGGAACAACAGAGAGGTGTTACACAACTTTACGGTCGATTTGCAAAAGAAACATGGAAGAGGAGGGTAATCGGCTTTGAGATTTACTCATATTCGGATGGAGAAATGACACAATTATGTAAGAAAAACAACAGAGCTTGCAACACAGTTTTTGTTAGGGTAAAGTTGTGTTAAATAGAAGTTCAGGGTGTATTTTGTAAAGTTCTTAATAGTTATTGCTTGTTGGGCCTAAAAGCCCATAAGCTCAATTGCTTGTAAAGCCTAAGTATATAAAGGCTATTTCAGTTTCTTTATTAGTTTTTTAGTCTCATAATTCAGATTACTAGTCAATAGGTTTACTCTCTCTGATCAGAAATCCTTTCTGTAAACCTGTAACCCTTTGAGTTCATATTAATCATATGACTAGTAGTTGTGGCTTAAATCTTATTCATCTTTGATATTATTTGTTGTGATTACACTGTACTGGGATCTACAATTGGTATCAGAGTAAAAAGACTAAAGGTTTGATCCAGAAAAAGGTTTGTCTAAAACCCTATAATCAATTATTTGTGTTAATCGCTTTTATGTGCTTTAATTGATTATCTGTTTATGAGTTTTACCGGTCGATCTGTTTGTTTTCTGGAAGAGTGATTATCAGTCTGGGTCGATTGATTACTGTTTATGTGTTTTTATCGATCGATTTTATCAGTCTACTGTGTTTCTGAAAAATCGATTGAGTTTATCGGTTCTTCTGTGTTTAATTGTTTATCGGCCTGTTGATATTTTTATCGGTCTATTGATTTTTTTTTATATCTGGGTTAAGTATCGGTCTATTTGTGCTTTTGAAAATCGATTGTGTGGTTTATCGGTCTGTTTGGTTTATATGCATAATTGATTGAATCTGCTTAAATTGCTCATCGAATTTGATTTCTGGGTTTGATTACGATCAAATCCCAGAATTCATCGTGTTCTTCGGTGTTCTTCGTATTTTTCGTTCGTTCTATCTGTTCGATTTTATCGATCTTATCTGCTAATCTGTTTTCGACCAATAGTTTATTAGACCGATAGATATTGAACTGATATACTTCGACCGGGACTTTGCTCTTACCGGTTTTTGATTCGACCGGGACTTTGCTCTCACCGGTCTTTGATTCGACCAATACTCTGTCCTTTAGTTCGACCGGCTTTGGTTTGAACGATAATTACATTTGACTGGTACCCTGCTTTACCGGTCTATCCATTCGACCGATACTTTGTCTATACCGTTCCTTTACTTGACCGGTACATTGTCTTTACCGGTCCTTTGCTTGACCGGTACCCTGTTCGACCGGGCCCTTGTTCGACCGGGTCCTTGTCCTATTCTGTTTAATTTTATTGTGTTTGGATCATCCTGCTTGTCTCACGATCGTTACAGTTCTTTTAAGTTAAGAGATTTAAGATGAATTCAAGAGACTCGTTACCTATTGGTTCGAATCAGAAGCCCCCGGTGCTCTATCGGGGGGAATATCCTCAGTGGCACGACTTCATTGAAGCGAAATCGAACTATGAAGACATATACAAGTGTCTGACAGAGGGGCCGCAAGAAGGCCAATGAAAGTCATACCTAGAAATCCAACTGAAGGTCGACCAGAACGTAGTGTTCGAAAAACTGTCGGTGACTTTACAAATCAAGAAAAGAATATGTATGATGCTGAAAAGCAAGCAAAGTCGTATCTTCTACAAAGTCTACCCAACGACATCTATGCTTGCATCGACAGTTACAAAGAGCCGGCGAAGAAAATGTGGGACCAGATTGAGAAAATGATGATGGGGAGCCACATCAACAATCAGCTGAAGGTGACAAACTGCATCACCAGATATGATGGCTTCAAATCCAGAAAAGGCGAGACGCTGACAGAAACCTATGAAAGGTTCAACTTGCTTCTGAATGATCTTCAGAAAAACAAGATCACGAAGATGAACACCGAGAACAACATCAAGTTCATGAACAACCTCCAGCCTGAATGGAAGTCGTTCGTCTCTCATATCCATCATACTCAGACTCTAGAGAAGCTGTATCTACATGAACTTTATGAAATGTTGCTCCAGGATGAAGAGGAAGTTATGGAACTAATGGGGAATCAGAAAGCAGAGGAAAAGCCGGTAGTTGATCCATTAGCACTCGTGTATGAGAAAAGAGGTAAATTTGTCAGCTGCTCGTCTGGAGAGGAGCCCGTGATAAGTGATTCTGAACACGAAGATCTGGACAGTGATTCGGATCCAGAATACACTAAGATGAAGGAAGCTATGGTGTACTTGACTCAAGTTTTCCAGAAGAGGAAGTACTTTAACAAGTCTTCCAACAAGCAAAGATTCTCTACTCGCCGTGATCATCAAGAGAAGTCTGAAAGTAAGAGACGTGTTAAAGATGGAAAGAAGTCTGACAAGAGACATGAGGAAAAGCCAAAGGAGGAGCCGATCAAATGCTACAACTGTGGTCGGTTGGGTCACATCGCCAAGGATTGTCACAAACCTGTTGTGCGCAACTCCGATTATTACAGAGCCAAGTTGTTACTGGACAAAGAGAAGGAAGCTGGTAAGGCTCTCATGGCTGAAGACGACTACTGGCTGCAAGTATCTGATGAAGAACCTGAGGATGCCGAAGCACACTTGTATTTTATGGGCAAGCATTCATCACCGTCTGACACTGATGATGAAGATCGTAATTCTCCATGTCAGGTATGTGCTCCTTACCAATAAGCTTTACTTGATCAGATGCAACTCACTATGCATAAACTTGACTCTTACAAGCTTCTCATAAAAGAAAAAGAACAACTCCTCTCATCTCTAGAAAAACGAGTTTCTGCACAGTCTGAATTCATTGAAAATCAAAGCTTAGAAATTTCTAGCCATCTGTGCACAATTTCTAATTTAAAACAAGAGTGTGAGAGTTGTTCAACGGAATCACAAGCGCTAAAGACCAAAGTAGATGATCTTACCAAAGAGCTACGTATGTCCGAGAACGAGAATATTGATTTTGTAACTCAAAACGTGGCTTACAAAAATGAAAATAAAAGGTTATCTAATCAGTTAAAGGAGCTTGAACAAAAACTTTATAAAATTGGTCAATCTAATCACACGCTGAATCTAATTGCACCAAAAGAACCCAAGTATGCAAATTTGGGTATCGGGTACGATAATCCCAATTATCTGAAAAAGGCTTTATCCATTGCTCCTACATTATATGCCTCCGAATTCTTTGGAATAGACAAAATCTATCCAGAGTACAAGGTATTTTGGACCAAACCAATTGAGGATGAGGCCTGGGAAGATGATAATTTGCGAAGGAAGAATTCTTCCAAAATGCAACTTCCTTTTGTTTATGATTCTTTAAATACTACTTACACTGATGATAAACCATGTTTCCTGTCAAACGATTATTTTCGAAGTTACTCTCAAGCTGAACTAGATGCTAAAACTGTTAAAACTGAGGAGAAACCTCTAGACCATAAGGTATATGTTCCACCTCTGATTTTAGAAAAGAAAATTGTTCAGTTAGAAGAGTCACTTGAACATGAAAGGGATAGTTTTCAAAGGGAAAAACAAGAGATTCTATCTCAAATTGAGCGCCTCAATTCCAATAAAGAGGACACTGTGTCAGTTAAGGAGAAAGAATACTTTCAGACATAAATAAAGAAGTTAAATTCACAACTGGTTGTTTTGGCAGCAGATCGTCTAAAAGAGCAACTTCACAAGGCCGAGCCTCAAGCTCAGCCTACAATTCTTCAAAGTGAGAAAACTCTTCTGTCTGAAAATTTTTATCCTGCCTCTGACACATCTTCCTGCAAAGCCTTTATGGGTGACTCGTCACCAATTCTTTCAAATAAAGGAAAAGAGCCTCAAGTTTTTGAATCGGATCAGTGTTCTGATTTTAAAAATGCTTCCGCCAATGATCCGCTTCAAACAAATTCTTCCGATGTCCTGAATTCCTCAAGTGATAAGGTCCTTTCTGATGAGGAACTAGAATTTTCTGCATTCTTGAATTCTGAGGTGTGCCTAGATAGTAATTTGAACCAATTTGATTTTGATCCTATACTTCCAAGTCACGTTGATATTCTAAATAATTCTTGTGAACCTCCGGTCAAACTTTATAAGGGTGAATGTTCCACATCTTCCCCACAAAAACCTTCTGTGAACAATTCTTCAAAGCCTAAATCCAAAAAGCGTTCACAAAAGAAGAAAAAGACCGGTCGCAGGCAACAATCTTCAAATTTCAAATCTTCTGACTATGGGTTTAACGGTATTTCAGATACTTTTCGTTGGCGCAAAGAAGTTAAATATGCTTGGGTAGCTAAGAAGTCCAAGGACAGCACGACGACAACAGAATTAGTAGATCCAGTTTTAAAGTCTAGGAAAAACAATAACAATCATGATGTTTTTAATTCTAAACCTTTAGTTGAATGTAATGGAACTTTACCTTTAAAAGTGTATTCAATTCCGCAATTACTTCAACTGTCTCATGATTGTCTTTGTTGCTCTTATTGTGGATCGAATGATTTTGTTGATTGTCGTTTTGCATCTGATTGGTTTGGCTCATATCATGTTGCTCATTATAATTCTCAGTTTGATGTTCCCCGTAATAGAAAAAGACCCAACTCTAAACGGGCATCCAAATCGGGTGTTAAGTCTAACCCCAAAGGACCCATTTACGAATAGGTACCTAAAAAGAAATAACTTGTTTTGCAGGACGGTCATGTGTGGTATCTAGATTCAGGATGCTCCAAGCACATGACCAGAAGAAGGGAGCTTCTCACAAACTTCACCGAGAAGTTTTGTGGGAATGTACATTTTGGAAATGATCATTACTCTCCCATCAGGGGTTACGGAGATATCGTCAAGGATAATCTCACGATCAAGAAAGTGTCCTACGTCGAAGGGCTTGGTCACAATCTCTTTAGCATCGGTCAATTCTGCGACAAGGATCTAGAGGTCACCTTCAAAGCGAAAAGGTGCAGTGTTCGGACTGAAGACGGAAAAGAGATCCTTGCTGGAACGCGTCGCACCAACCTCTACACGATTGACCTCTCGTCTTTGAAAGCTGACAAAGAAGTTTGTTTGATGTCTAAAGCCTCAGATGAACAAAACTGGTTATGGCATCGTAGACTCTCGCACCTGAACTTCAAGACCATCAACAAGTTGGTGCTCGATGGACACGTCAAGGGAATGCCAGATCTGAAGTTCGAAAAAGATCACTTATGTGCCGCCTGCGAAATGGGCAAGATGAAGAAGGCTTCTCACAAGCCTAAAGTCGTTCCAAGTACTTCTCGGTCCCTTGAACTAATCCATATGGATTTATGTGGACCAATGCGTATCCAGAGTATCAGTCACAAGAAGTATGTCCTGGTGATGGTCGATGACTTCTCTCGCTACATGTGGGTTAGATTCCTTCGTACAAAGGATGAAACCCCCGAACTGATAATCACTTTCCTGAAGAGTGTTCAAGTCAGCCTCAACCAATCAGTTCAGTCTATTCGGACGGACAACGACACTGAGTTTAAAAATCAAGTTCTCACAGGCTACCTGACTTCAGTGGGCATCTCTCACACCTTCTCAGCTGCTCGTACTCCACAACAAAATGGGGTAGTCGAGCTCTAGTAGAAGTCGCGTGCACGATGTTATCCCAGTCCAAGCTCCCGCTATATTTTTGAGCAGAAACAGTTTCTACCGCTTGCTACACTCAAAACATGACTATTATCAACAAGCGGTTTAACAAGACACCATACGAGATCATCAACAAACGCATCCCGAATATCAACTACTTCCATGCATTCGGATGCATATGCTTCGTACTGAATGACAAGGACAATCTCGGCAAGTTTAGCCCAAAAGCGGACGAAGGAGTGTTCATCGGATATTCTCAGCATGCAAAAGCTTTTCGAGTCTACAACAAACGGACGAAGACCGTCGTTGAGAGTGTGAACGTGACTTTTGACGAGGACGCTGATATGGCTTCTGAACACCTCAGTTCGGAACCCGCTTTAACTGGTGTGTTAGCTACCGGACAATTACGTTCGGGAGCTACACAATCTACAGTTGATCCAAATCAAGCGTCTACGTCAAGAGCAAATCTTTCTGATTTGGATTTACTTTTTGAGCATTTCTATGATGATTTGTTTAATACTACGCCTAATGCTATATCTTCTAACAAGAATGACGCTCAAGTCCCGGAAGTGACTCAAGTCACAGGACCATCCGACTCCGGTGATACTACCTCGCCTGATGTTTCCTCTGCTGCTGTTTGCGTTTCAACGTCATCAAGCTCGAGTGATCCACCTCCCCCTATCCAAGATCCTACTGTCGCACTGGCAATAGTAGGACCTCCTAAACCGACACCTGTTGAAGGCACTCCTGAAGTTCCCATTCCGGCAATCCCAGATCCTGCATTAAATGCATCTCCTGCTGAGTCGTCTTCTGCTGCTTATTCGACTCCAACTAAGGAGCTTCCACCTCACAGACCGTCATCACTCGAAGCCGTTCAGGATTTACCCCCCGGTGGTTATGTGGACCCCGATACTTCTCAATAGATATATCAACCTCTTCCGCACGCCACCAAGTGGACTCGAGCTCACCCCCTTCATCAGATCATCGGTGATCCCAAGACACATGTTTAGACACGATCCACTACTGCGAACGACTGCTTATTTTCTTCGTTCCTCAGTCGTATCGAACCTTCCACCGTCTCCGAAGCGTTGAATGATCCAGACTGGGTGATCGCTATGCAAGAGGAACTCAACCAATTTGAGAGCCTCAAAGTGTGGCGCCTTGTTCCCCGGCTAAAGAACAAGACGGTGATTGGGACGAAATGGATTTTCAAGAACAAGAAGGACGAAAATGGAATCATTGTCTGGAACAAAGCGCGTCTAGTGGCTAAAGGGTATCGCCAGTAAGAAGGAATAGATTACGAGGAGACGTTTGCATCGGTTGCCCGCATTGAAGCGATACGCATGTTCCTCGCCT
Organism: Arctium lappa; assembly: GCA_023525745.1. NCBI lineage: Eukaryota > Viridiplantae > Streptophyta > Magnoliopsida > Asterales > Asteraceae > Arctium > Arctium lappa. The sequence goes on from CM042048.1 coordinate 8,745,746, forward strand.
ACGCCGCTCACAAGAATTTCATCGTCTTTCAAATGGATGTGAAATCCGCATTCCTGAACGGCGTTCTCAAAGAGGAAGTGTATGTCTCACAACCTGAAGGCTTCGTGAGTTCTGAATCACCTGATCACGTTTACTTTCTTGACAAGGCCTTATACGGTTTTAAGCAAGCGCCACGAGCCTGGTATGATGCTCTCTCATCCTTCTTAATTAAATCTGGTTTCTCTAAAGGTAAGATTGACACTACTTTATTTATTAAAAGAGAAAAGAAAGATATCATTCTTGTACAGATTTATGTTGATGACATAATATTTGGCTCCACAAACCCCAAGTACTGTCAGAACTTTTCAGCCTTAATGAGTAAACATTTTCAAATGAGCATGATGGGGCAAATGAATTTTTTCCTGGGTCTTCAAGTAAAACAATTAGCAACAGGAATTTTCATTAATCAATCTAAGTACATCTCGGATATTCTTCGGAAATACCAGATGGAAAAATCCTCAACTATGAAAACCTCCATGTCTACAAGCATAAAGCTACACTCCAATCCTGACAGAAAGGATGTGGATGCTACTACTTATAGAGGTATGATAGGCTCTCTGATGTACTTGACGGCTAGCCGGCCTGACATTATGTTCTCGACATTTTTATCTGCAAGATTTCAGTCGAAACCTAAAGAGTCTCACTTAGCTGCGGTTAAGCGTATTTTCCGATATTTAAAAGGTACTGTTGATCTTGGTTTGTGGTACCCAAAAGAGACAGGTTTTGAATTGACAACCTACTCGGATGCTGACCATGCTAGAAACATGTTGGACCGGAAAAGCACATCGGGTCATGTCCAGTTCTTGGGTGATCGTCTTGTCAGTTGGGCTTCGAAGAAGCAAAATTGCGTGTCCACCTCCACCGCCGAGGCAGAGTATGTAGCAGCCGCGAGTTGCAGCTCGCAAGTCATCTGGATGCACACCCAGCTGAAAGACTACGGCTTTAACTACTCTAAGATCCCCATCTACTGTGACTCCAAGAGCGCCATTGCAATATCTAGCAATCCCGTCCAGCACACGAAGACGAAGCACATTGATGTGCGATATCACTTCATAAAAGACCACGTGAAAAGAGGTATCATCGAACTCTACTTTGTTAATACAGAGCATCAGTTAGCAGACCTGTTTACCAAAGCCTTGGACGAAAAACGTTTTAATTATCTTGTGTCCATGCTAGGTATGCTAAATCTGAAAGTTTGACTCTTTCACAGACCTATTCGTGTCCCATTCAATGACGAATGACTATGACTTAGTGCACCAGTGACTTGTCTCTAGATGCTCATGTTCACACTCATTGGTGATTGACTTTTACTCGTTCAGTTCTGTGTAAGTTTTAAAACTTCTGTATTAACAAATTAGATTTCGTTAAGTTTCTATTTTTTCTCTCTCGTGTGTTTTTTTCTTTTATTTTTTCTTTTCTTTTCTTCGTGGTATTCTCGTTTTAATTTTGCAGTCCTTCGGTTGATATCTGAAAGCGTAAGTCGTTTGTGGTGGTCTTTAGAAGATGTTCATGTGTTCAGGGGGAGCACGATTGTACGATGTTTGGTAAGATTCTCTAGTCCTCCGTTCCAGGGGGAGCAGGTAAGTTTCTCGTGTATCTCGTCAAGGGGGAGCAATTTCTCGTAAGTCATTCAATGTTCGAGGGGGAGCAATTCCTTTGCTTTGGGTTTATTTTTTTTCCTTAGGAGTCATTTTTTTTAGGTTTATTTTTCTCTTAGGATTTTTTTTTTCATTTTTTAAGTATTGTGTCTTTTCGTTCTTGTTCTTTAAATTTTTTTAGTTAGGTTTTATGTTAATTCATTTTTCCTTATAATATAAAAACACAAAAATATTTTTTTTCTTAATTATTTTATATAAAAAGAAAAATACAAAAATATTAGTTTAGTTTTTAAGTTTTTATTTTTCTTATTCTATTTTAAAAAAAACGTGTTTGATTTTGGTTCTATTTTTTAAAATTTTTTATAAACAGAAAAATACAAAAATATTTGTTTTGTTTTATTTTTAACTATTTAGTTGTTATAGTCAATGGATCGGCCCTCTTTTGTTTTGGTTTCCGGCCCGCACCTTCCTCAGCCCAACGTTGTTATCTGGCCCAACCTCGGCCCGACCCAAATACCATCCCGGACGACCCGAATTCTTCGACCGGGGTATTTAAAACCCCGACCTTCATCCTTTTCCCTCAATCTATCTATCGCTTTGTCTCTCTCATATCGATCTATCTCTCTCTCTAACCCTAAATCGATTCCTCACTCCGACGCCCTCAACTATCGATCGTTATTGATCGATCGGATTCTTGTTTGCTCGATTCCTCCGTCGCTCGATCTCAGGTACACTATCTCACCTCTATCGATTTCTCTCCCGTCCCGGTCGAAGTTAAATCGACCTCGGTCGAAGTCCCTGTAGTCGTGAACCTCAATCGACTCCGGTCGTTGTGCTTGCTCCGGTCATCGCACTGTCATCCCCCCCGGGATGCTTAGGGTTTCAAGCGGCCTCTGCCGCTGTTTGTTTGATCGATAGGTTGTTCGATCTGTTTCGTTTCGTTGCACATCGCATGGTGACTTCGATCGACTCATTGAATCTTGTTTTCGATCTGATTAGGTTTTGGTATCTTATAGGTTTCTGTTTGATTTCTATCAATCGAACGGGTTAACACCGGTTGAATAGGGTATTTCAGTCAAATATCAATACCGGTCGAATGCCATTCCGGTCAAATGACCTTCTCGGTCGAATACCTTTCTCGGTCTAAGTCTTTATCGGTCGAAGACCATTTCGGTCGAATGTTCATACCGGTCAAATACCCTTCCGGTCGAATGCCCCTATCGATCATACAATCTATCGGGCGAAAGACCATATCGGCCAAATTCTTTCCCGGTCGAAGACCATACCGGTCCTTTAGTGATCCTCTCTTGTGTTTGGTGTTTTGGTTAAGGGTATTTGTGTTAGCTTATATATATATATATATATATATATATATATATATATATATATATATATATATACTTGTGTGTGCTTAAGGTGATAGTGAGCATTCGCGTTTCCGATAACTTGTTTGTGCTTAGGATCCTTGTTTCGGAACTTTAATGGTGATTTTAACTGTCTACGGTGGTGCGAAAATTGATTACATACCCTGCTTCACGGATTAGGGTTTGTTTTTCCAATCACTTGGAGTTAGTATCGGTTGTGGTTTAAATCATGGTCAGGTAACTCCAACGACATCTTGTTTTCAATGTACCTGAGTTCTAATCGGTTTATTCTTAGCAGGTAAAATGGCGCAAAACCCGCCTCCAGCGATTGATCCAATCGCCGATGCCGAACTGATTCCCGAGGATCGGTTCATACAACTCACACCCAACAATTACCATCTCGATGTAACCCAACCTACCATCCAATATCAGGTCATCATCGAGATCCTCTGTGGGCATCCTATATCCTATGCTCTCACGGAGACAGCGGAAGCGCCGCTATTATACTTGCAACAGTTCTGGCGGTCCTTACAGGCTTTGGACGCCGACGGTGGTTTCCAACTGGAAGGTCGGATTGATCACACGCCCGTTCTCCTCACTTGTGATCTCTTCCGACAATTTCTTCATTTGCCGACCGCCGGTTCAGTTCAGGGGCGAAATAGCTTCGACCCGATCGTATCGGATGCCACTCTATACGCTGACATCTTGTCCCTAGGATACGGCGCAGATCTACGTATTTCATCTGGGTTCAACCGCAAGTACCTCTCCACTATCTGGTACACCATGTTTACATACCTTAATCGGTGTCTTTCGGCTATAACGAGAGGCATCGATCAGACGAGTACCCCTATCCTCCGCCTATTCCACTCTGTGACATTTCATCGCCACACAGACTTCGCCGATTTCCTCTAGTTCTAGCTCGTTCAGAAGGTTCGAGCTAACGCGACAAAGAGACAACACTTCATTCCGTTTATGAGGTTTCTACAACTGATGATCCGAAGCTACATGAATCTGTATCCCGAGATACCTCGCCGGTCAACGCATCCAACCTGTCCGCATCACCCGACTCGCAAAATACCCTCGCGTCCTGATCTAGAAGGTGTTGTCGCCCGACAAATCCCAGTCGGGTTGTTGGACTATGCTCGTCCTACGATACTGAGTGTTATAGCGTATAGGCACACACGCAATCTTTCCGCTCCTATGGTCCGACCAGAACCGGCAGGACCTGCCTAGGGAGCAAGACCTGAGAGGCATGAGGGTCCGCGTCCCCGTACGAGAGGCGGTAGCGTCCGGATAGCTGGGGCTTCTAGACAGGGTGTGACGAGAGAAATCATTGTGAGGGGAACTAGAGAGGGCAGTGCCGTTGGATCGAGACAAGCCAGTACTTCACGACGATCACCTACTCCGCCACGGACGGCCTCTCCGATGGTAGAAGAGGACACAATTACTGAATCCGCCAACGTTCAGCCCTCTTCTGCCACTGCATCTGAAGAGGAAACAGCTGCTGAAACCGCAATCGAGTCTGCGGAGGAAACAGGTACATTCGGCACTCAGTCAAAAGCTGCCACCGAGTCTGAGGAGGCAGCAGATCGATCCGGCAGTCAGTCGTAAACCGCCACCAACGTATCGGAATCAAATGAAGAGTCCTCTGACTCTGATGGTTACGATAATCAGCCCTCGCCTGGAGAGACAAGGAGTGCGGAGGGAGTATTAGTTGAAAATATAGAGGTGAGTAGAGAGAAGGAAAGAAGGAGCAAAATTCATCATGAGCATACACGAGTGACGGGGCAACCATCAACGGTTGTACCCCCTAGCCACATCTACCTAGGTAGCCACATTTGCTACCCAGTCTCATGTGTTGAGATAGGGTATTGAAGAAGACGTCGTGGACCTAGCGACACAATTTCACACCCCACCTAGCCACTCTGTCATCTCTCAACAGATGGTGGTTTCATCTTCACACGGAGATATAGCACAAAAGCTACCGGCCTCTCACTTGGTGAGTTCCGGTATTGAATCAAGAGAACAGCAGCCCCCGTTCTCGAATTCTTTTGGTGCACAAAGTCTAGAGCCATTTGACATGATTTATCCTATTCCTAGGACACGGGTCCCATTCTCGGCTACTGCTGTAGGCCTTAGTGGCCCAGCCGGAACACCTATAGTAATTCTAACTTCGGTTGGTTTACGAGGATTGGGTGGAAGTCCTACCACAACCATCATCACGCCAGCTGTGAACGTAGGCGGCTCGACTTCTACAGTCGTTGCTACAACTGGAAGTCTAAGTGACCCAAGAGTTACCCAACATGAGTCCGTCTCAAGGGAATTTATGGACGGCGCCCTAAAGGTTGTCCACATCATGATGCGATCCGAGTTAAGGGAGGAGGTAGACGCACTGTAGCGTATGATCAAAGGCAAAGGTCCAGCTACTGAGCCTGAACCACTACCTCCTACACCACCACCCTTCATTCCAGCTACCGATATGTCAATCGAGGACCTGAAATCCATACTTCTTGCCAAGCTACTTGCCCAATCTCAAACAGAACCCTCCCAGGATGCCGATCTTCTATCGCTATTACGTGCCCATGCATCCACACCTACCCCACCCCCACCCCAACCCATTATATCTCCTGAAGCCTTCCAGCTACAACAAGCCATGTTTCAGTCTTTGCAGCAAACCGTCGTTGTCTTGAAGGAACGCCTATCCACCGTGGAGGACACCTGCCGAAGCCAGGCAGACAGGCTCAAGCGCCGGCATGATGATCAGGATGATCCTGATCACCATGAGGGGGAGAAGCGCCAACGCCTAACAGAGCCGGAGACACAGTCTGTGGAAACAGTTTAGGTGGGAACGGAACAGGGTTCGGGTTCTGGTACTCGAACAGAAGGGCAGGGACAGGCACGGGAACAGTGTATGGAGTTGGTGCTGTATGATATTTCAAGGGTTGAAAAGCCTGAGGAATTTGATGAAGGTTCTTCAATAGTTCCTGAAGATTGGGCGTTAATTCTTGATCCTTATGAAGTTTCAGACCCGACAGAAGAATGTGCCAACACTAAAAGCGCGCTGGTAGTCATGCAAGCCGAAATAGATGAGATTCTTCATCCAGATAATCAGCCAGACGATCAGACTTCTGTCGCGGTACCGTTGTTGACTTATCCTGTTGATCACCCTGATCTTCCAGATATAGATATTCCCGTCAGATCTCCTCCAGCTTCACCAGTTAAAGAAACAGAAAGTACTCCACCAATTCGTCCATCCTAGTGGGAAAGAGTCAGAATCAAAGTGTCGTTCCTGGAAGAAAGCCAAAAGAAGATCTTTGCCCACTGGATTCAGAAGTATGATGAAGTCGTACTTTATGGTCCACAGTCTGTGAAAAACAAGGAAAAGCAGTGTGAGCTTGTATTCGTGTATAAGAAGTTTCAAGACAAAGCTCAGGATTACATCAGTTGACCAGATTCAATCGGCCTTCTTCATGAAAGTAAAGTATACAGATTTCATAGTAACGAGAGAAGATGGTCAGAAGTATTGTTTTTCTGATACTGACTTTCCATGTCTTGAACCACAAGATCTGTTGCTTATACTTCGAGACTTAAAGACCAGAACCATCAGACCCAGGGAAGTCATTGATGCACTCGAGACAGTAAAGAGATACATGAAGTGTGCGATGAAACTTGCCTCGGTGGAAGACTTTCAGATTGGGTTAGAAAGCAACCAGCCAAAGATTAATCTGCTGAAGCCTGATTTGAGTGTTCCGTCTGATGCCCAGAGTGTACATGCATTTACAGTGATAAAGATTTCAGAATTCGGCATGACCTATGTGAACAACAAAGGTGTTCTGCGCTTTATCCGATTCAATCAGATTGCCAGATTCTGTGATGGTACTTTGATGTTGCTGAAAGACAAGTTGAAGCATGTACTTAGTCAAGATGAAAAGGGGGTTCATCTTTTGGATCCTAAATACAAGTCACTTGTTCTTGAAGCACTGGGAGTTATTGAAGAGCGACTGGAGTACAAAACGCAAATGAGATACTTCGAGATCAACTTTGGGTTTCGGAAGATATATGTTCCAAACTGGCGCGATTTTCAATAAGAAAAATGATTACAATAAAATAGAAATATTTTTTTTGTTATAACTTATAATCACCAATAAGAAAACTTGAAATTAAAACTTTAAAAGTGAAAAATAATATTTTATTAAATATATATAACATTTAAATGATATAATTCATGGTGAAATATATAGAGGTGTTCTAAAAACATATCCAATGCAATGTTCTTATAAAGAAAAAGTGGAGTGACTTGTAAGAACTACGATTGTGAAGAGTACTTGTTAAAACCTCATCCCCATTGAGGTTTGTGTGAAATGACATTTTTTTCATTTTTATTGGTATTAAATAGAGTAAACTACTATTTTCGTCCATGTGGTTTGTTGTTTATAACTATTTTCGTCACTGATCTTTAAAAATGCTTTTTTGGTCCTTGTTGTTTGCAACTTCTTTCGTTTTAGTCCCTGAGAATATTAGTTTTAGGGACGAAAATGAAAAGGAATTGCAAAAGAAAATAACCAAAAAAACAACTTTTAAAGTCAGAAACAAAAATGATTATAAACAACAAACCACAAGAACGAAAACCGTAGTTTACTCAATTAAATACTTGATATTTATTTATAAAGATATAACAATTATTGATGTTGACAAATACATAAAATCCATAAAAATGAGGTTCTTATAAGAACTATTATTAGAAACTTTATATCAATTTTTAATTTGATTAGTTGGAAATAACGGGACACCCAAAAATGCAAAAAGGAGGTTATGCTTTGAATACAAATTTGTCGGGTCAATATCCATCCAAAATTCAATAAAACCACCTCTTTTTCTCAATAGGGAACAGAGCTTCAATTCTTCTTTCTTTCTTTCTTTATTTACTTTCTTTCCACATCAAGAAACCTTCTCATCTCTCTTTCTTTATATTCCCCTATTTCAAACCCTTGTTCTTTCTTGTTTGATTCCTTCCTCTCAAATCTGACAAATAAAGGAATCAAAATGATTGATTTCTAGTTGTCCAATTCAATCTTGCTGCTTTTTCCCTTTAAAAAAAGTTTCATCTTTTTTGACATATCCAAGAAAAAATTTCTTCTTTGATTCCTTAATTTTCTCAAGTCAAATCTTTTGAAACTGAAAACCCATCCAAATGATTGATTTTAAGTGGGAAATTCAATCTGGGTTTTTCATATATTAGGGTTTATACCTTACCCACTGAAAAAAGTTTCAATCTTTTTCAAGATTTCTTGAAAAAAAAAAAAATCTTGAAGATTTAATGGCTGATGAAGAACTGATTGATGTTAAGTTCAGGTTACCTGATGGCACTGATATTGGACCAACCAAATACAGTTCTACAACCACTGTTGCATATCTCAAAGATAAAATAGTTTCATTATGGCCCCATGGTAATTAATTTCCCTTCATCATCACAATTTTATTTATTTTGTCACAATTTTCTTGTATTATCCCCTATTTTTTTGTTGGGATTTTTGTTATATATCTGTTCTTGTAACTTATTAGTATAATTTAAATTTATGGGCTTTGATTAGTTTCTGTTTTTGATCTGATGAGTTGTTCTTTAATTCAAGTTCATTGGTTCATAATCTGGCTTCTGGGGATTTTGGTATAATTCTTGTATATATTTCAAGGTCAGGTTCCCAGGGAAACCTAAAAAAAAACGGAAAACTGAGGAACACCTTGGTAGCCCTGACATGTATGCACTTGATGTAATTTGTAACATGCACAAGTGCATAAAAACCAAAAAAACAACTTAATTTACTTGAATGTCAAAGTGCATACCGTTCAGATAAGGGCTATTAGGATGTTCATCAATTTTTCAATTTTTTTGAGGTTTTCCATTAAACCTCCCTCTAAACTTCAATTCTTAATAATTATGAGTTGATTTATGATTACTTCAATCCTTAATAATTATGAATTGATTTATGATTAATGTTTGCAAACAAAAACACACTGTTTCATTGAAAATATATACTATTTTGCTAGTTGAATTCTTGATTCAGAAGTAGAAATCATCAATCATATGTGTCTTTTTTTGTGCTAGAAAACAACATTTGATCTCCATTTTTTGTGACTTTCAAAATCTTTTTTTATGACAGAAAGAGAAAACGGGCCGAAGACAATAAACGATATGAAGCTGATCCACGCCGGAAAGATACTCGAGAACAACAAAACGCTTGCTGAATCCCGGTCTCTGGTCAGTGAAATTCCTGGAGGTGTGATCGTTATGCATGTCGTTGTTCGTCCTCCAATGGCAGACAAAAACAGCGGTAATTTGCAACTTTCGTTTGCCTTTTTGAACCTGAATTTGATTAATATTTTGCATTTTGATGCATAGTGTATGCTTAACTTGTGAATGAACTAATAGGGGTAAATTACATATGTGGTCACAACCATATGGATTCTTCAATTGAGTTCTTTTGTGAAACTTTGTTAATAACTTCGTCCTTTAGTGTAAATTGATCTTATAACAAAGGGCAGCTATGGAATTTTACTTCTTAGCACCTGTGAGAATATGTGTAGCCCTCAGATTACTCTCCAAAAGAGCCCTTCATGGAATTATTTTTAGAGAATTTAAAATCTTGAATCATTACACCATTTGTTCCAAGAACAAGAACATGAGGCACAGTTGACTTTTTGAGGTCAAACATACTACTTTACATATGCAAAATTGATTTGCATTTCATTAAATTATGGAACACAAAATTCTTGTCTTGGAAGTGATATTTTCTATAGAATATAATCCAGTTATCACTCTTTTGAAACTTTCAAATATTTCATATCAAATTTGAAGTTCAAAATTCTGGCTTTTGAACAACTTTTCTGAAAATTTCATTGTGATTTTGTAACAGAGAAGTCGCAAAATTCCCCCGAAAAGAGTAGCTGTTCGTGCACAATCCTGTGATCGAAGTGGAAATATGACCAAGCGTTTTCTCGCAAGTTTATACATTCGCAGATTATGCAGATTTCACAAGCTTTTGGGTCAACCCGCTGCCTGATTATCGGTGGAAACTCTCTTAAATCTAAAACAGGAAATCAAATTTGATTGTATGTTGTAATATTTATATATATAGAAACTTTGTAGATCAATTAGAACAATGTCAAAAAAAATCATTTCAAGTTCGAATCATTTTAACATTTTCATCATTGTTTTTTATGTGTCAATTTTGTTTAAAGACGTTTAAGCAGCTGTTTAGACGAGCATAGATTACTCCAGAGTGTCAAGTCCCTAAAATGATGGATCTTGGCTCTGATACCATATGAAAGAAAGAAAGTTCAAACATATATCATGAAAAATGGTCCAAATTTAGCTGACCATGACAATGATATAAAAAGAATCAACTTTACTATACATATATCAATTACAACATGTAGGGCATCTTATAAGTTAAACCACTGGCAAAAACTTTACTTATTTACGCCATCATAAAATGATTTTGCATCCAATCCAGATTCAAAGCCTCTTGCAGTTGAACCCAACTCTCGAACTCTCGGCAGCCATCGATCGATTCTTATTCACAAAAACTGCAATTTTTTCGACTAATTTTACACTATAAAGGATGATGATCTTCTAGAGTCGGGATTGAAATCGGTGAGCGATTCAAGCGAAGCATATTCCTGGATGATCGCACGTTTTTTAGGGTCATCATCAGTTTCTGTCTCTCCCCTTCGACTTCGGCAAACTGCAGGCTTAATTGAGAGTAGCGATCATGCATCTCTTTAAGTTCGGTTTCAACATTAACGTACTTCCCTTTGATTTCCAACATGTCTTTGATCAACTCGTTGATGTCTCTAAAGCTTTTGAACACGGCCTCCTCATCGCTGTGTTGTTTAAGGAAAGAACTGCGACCATATAATTAACATATTAGTTTTAACTATTCATTCTTTATTCACGATGAATGTCATGATAGATACTCGTAATAACACATGAAACAAATGTTATCAAAATATACCTTTGGAATTGGATGCTCGATTTCTTTTTTGTCCTAAGTGCTTCCGCAAGCTCGATTTCCAAAGCGAGCACCCTTTCTAACGCATTTCCGTTTCCCGGGAGATCGATAAAATTTGGGTATATGCTCCCCAACTCTTCGTTGGCCTAGAGTGAGTCGAAAACTAATCATCAGGAAAACTAAAAGCAACGAAAACCAATAAATCTTGAAAACTCGGGTCATAACTACCTTCCGTAATTGCACAAGTTCTCTCTGTAAATCTTGAAAACTCGGGTCATAATTAGTCAACGGAAGAAGGGAATTATCGTTTTTCATCTTTTCCAACTGGCACGAGACGAATGTAAAACGCTTAGATTGTGATCAAGAATACGATAACAAAAGATAGCAATCGAAAATCATAAAAGTCTACCTCTTCGTCTAGTTGCTCCATGCAAGATCTCAAATGTTGAGCTCTGAATTGATCATTCACAACAGTTAGTTGCTTTGAATCATTCAGCAACGAATTCTCTTCGTTTGCAGATGCACGCTCCATAACACCACGAACCCCTTCGGACACTAAAACTCCCTCCTACAAACCAATATTCAACCAAATAAACTTACATGAATACATGACAAACAAAATCATGTAAACCCAATTTTAAAGCAACAATAATCATGTTTATTCGTACATTCACGGGGATTACCGAGTTTTCAGCTTCACCGGTTTGAGTTGAAGTGGCGAATTTTACTTCTTTATAATCCATCGAACCATTTAAGGCCGTATGCCTATTTTTGTCCGATGCGCTGTTGTCTTCTTTCTGGGCAAGCTGCTCTCGAATCAAAGAAAGTTCAACCCCAATTTTAGACTTTTCGTCCTCGCATTCTTGTAATAAAGCAACGAGCTTTTCTTTTTCTTCCTTACAACATTCGAGGCTCAAGAGAGCACATTCGAGTTCAGCCTGTATCCTGTCGTAATCGGGCTTATCAGAAGTTGCTGATTGTAACTCGGCTTCCAATTCCACGATCTTGAGCGATAACTCTTCGATTCTCCTCAACTGAGAAGCTTCCGACTTCTTCCTACTCTCGATTTCATCGAGGGCGTCTTGTAACTTAAATAGCATCTCCTCGCCGTGCCTTTTGGAAACAGAAAGTTGTTGCTTTAATTCTTGCATTTTCGTTTGATATTGTTCTTTTACGAACGCCATTCGTAATGATTCCGATGGCCCTTCGGGATCTCTTTTCTCGCGGGCGACATCGGCGTTATCTTTGAGCTCCTTCAAGTATATAGACAAGTTCTTAAACTCTTCCGTCTTCAGAATCTGTTCCGAGAGTTTGTTTGCAAGTTCGCTAGATTTATTTTGCAGCATGATCAATTCATCGTTCTGTTCCCGTAACTTGGCTTTGAGTACCACCGATACCATCTCCGATTCTTCCCTCGAAAATAACAAACCATCTATTTCTAACACCGACTCCGCCAACGCGCATTTCAGATTATTATTTTCCATCAATATACTTGCGTCCTGTGATCCCGCCTTATCCTTGTACTGTTCAAGCTCGATCATAAGACCATCGTTGGAGCTCGAAAGGGCCGCGTTTCGAGCAATAGAATCATCTAAATCCGATCGGAGGGATTCAACGATTCTCAACAACTTGTCGTTTTCTTCAACATGTCGTGCTTCACTTTCGACACGATGTTCCAATCTTTCTTTTGTGTCGAGAAGCTTCATTTCAAGTTCCTTCGATATGTTGGCTTCCATCTCGGATGTAGCCAACATGTCTTTCAGCCGACCTACTTCAACACCATGCTGATTCTTTACCTCCGTGAGACTGATCTCGAGCATTCCCACTTTATCCTTCCACCGTTCCGAAATTTCCGCATTTTGGGCAATAGAAGCCTCTAACTCCAATCTAACAGATTCAAGTTCCGTTGCCAATTTTCCGTTCTCTTCAACGTAACGTGCTTCATTTTCAAGACAACGGTTCAATCTCGCCTCCGTTTCATTAAGTTTCATCTCGAGTTCCCTGTATTCCGCAACCTCTGATTCAGACTTCGCCAACATATCTTTCAATCGGCCCAACTCCACAGCATGCTGATTGTTTGATTCCAAAATTTCTGCATTGTGAACAATAGAAGCCGCTAACTCCAATTTAAGAGATTCAACGGTTGTCACCAAATTTTCATGTTCTTTGATATACCCAGCTTCGTTTTCAAGACAACGATTCAACCTTACCTCTGAATCATTAAGTTTCGTCTGAAGTTCTTTGTACTGGCCAACCTCTGATTCAGACTTGGCCAACGAATCTTTCAACCGACCAACTTCGACGGCATGCTGATTGTTTGATTCCGAAATTTCTGCATTGTGAACAATAGAAGCCGCTAACTCCAATTTAAGAGATTCAACGGTTGTCACCAAATTTTCATGTTCTTTGATATACCCAGCTTCGTTTTCAAGACAACGATTCAACCTTGCCTCTGAATCATTAAGTTTCATCTCAAGTTCTTTGTACCGCCCAACCTCTGATTCAGACTTAGCCAATGAATCTTTCAACCGGCCAACTTCGACAGCATGCCGATTACTTTCGTTGGACAAACTAAGCTCCAGCACTCCCACCTTATCCTTGTACTCCTCAAGTTCACGTGTTAGAACATCGATCGAGTCTGAAAAGACTAGATTTTGAGCAACGGAAGCTTCTAACTCCATTCTGAGGGATTTCAGTGATGTCGTTAACTCTTTGTTTTCTTCAATGTAACGAGATTCACTTGCAAGAGACTGATTCAAACTCGCCTCTTTATCACGAAGCTGTTTCTCAAGCTCCTCAATCCAAGTTTCGTGCTGAGCTTTAACGAAAGTGAGTTTTAGATCTTCACAAATCATCGTTTCTTGCATTTCTGACAACTGACATTCAAGAGAAACAACTCTAGAGTTTTCTGATTCTCGATTCGATGCAAGTTTCCTAACATGGTAGAGCTCGGAGGTTAGAGATGCAACGGTACCTTCTAGTTTGCTTTTCAGATCTCTCTCGACATCCAGTTCATCATTCACACTTCTCAAGCATTCGTTCAGTGTATCGAGCTGTTTAGTGGACTCCTCGCTCTTATTTTTCACATGCGTCATCAAATCTTGATTCTCTTGTTTCAATTCAGAAATAATCAACTTACTCTTTTCGAATTCTTCAGCCATCATATCCAATCCCATGATTTTTTCGATAAAGTTTTTATCTTCAGATGACATCTTTTGCAGCTCGAGTTCTAAGGACGAAAGGTACGTTAAAAGAACTTCGTTGTGCTGCACATGTCTTTCCTTCGATTCCACGCTACTTTTGAATTTGTCGGCAAAAGATTCGAGTTGCAACTGAAGCTTCTCCAAAGACGCGTTGGGCGTGTCTAGTTTCGCCACCATATCGTGTAAACCTTGCTTAAATCTCGTCTTCATGTCATCGATTTCTGATCTCGCAGCACTCAAAGACGATGCAGCCGTATCTCTTTCCTTCTCCAGATCTTTTTGTATATTTTCTTTCGATATAGCCAACTCATGAATTCCGGATCGTAGAGTTTCTAATTCTTCCTTCATGTCTGCCATATCCTTTTGAAGATTCTGATTATCTGAAACTTGTATTTCAAGGAAACTTTCGAGCTCCAGCTTTTCGGCAGAAACAACTTCGTGTTTGCTTTTGTAAACTCTGTAATCCATGAGCAATTGTTCGCATTCGGTAATCTTTTCCATGAGGAGAAAATTCTCATTCGAAAGACTTCCTAAATCCGCTTCCAGCATTTGATTTTGCAGCTGCAGATCGTTGCATTTAGCAAGACAATAAGCGTTCTGCCCGTTTAAGGAATGAACATCTTCTGCAGCAGTCTGCAGTCTCACAAATAAAACATCCCTTGATTGGTTCGAAAGTTCCAAATCCCGTGACAATTCTTCTAATTTCTCCTTCATTTTTCTTATATGATCACTTGCTTCGAACAATGTCTCCTCGAGAGTCCCTGAGTACACATCGAAGTATAAGTTTGCGGAAGACATTTCGCCAAGTTCTTCTTCGACTTTCTTGTATATATTTTCTTGCAAGTTTAAAGATTTCTTAAGGTCGTCTGAAAGAACGTCACCACCCGTGAGCTGTTTACTCCGAAGATTCGAGACCAAAGTATCATCTGATTCCGGAAGATTCTCGACTAAATGTTGTGAAGGGTCTGAGAAAGCTTCCTTAAGTACGTTCTGATTGGTCTCGAACATAGACAAAACTTGGAACGATAGCATGTCGAGATCCTTCTGCAGCTGACTCACTGCGATCGAGTAATTCAAACGAGCCCTTTTGAGTGCTGATTCTGAAGTCGTAGCTCGTCTCTGAAGCTCCTTATTAACCGAACCCAACTCACGGCTTTCTTCAGCAAATCTCAACATCTGGTCGTTCATATCACGCCGTATCGACTCGGATTCGGCTTTGCAAGCGGAAATGGTGAAGTCGCATGTCGAGTGCTCGTTTCTAAGGCTCTGAAACTCTCCGAGTATCCGCTTTTGATTTTCCTCGAGCTCTTGCACAAGTCCCTCGTAGTAACACTCCATTTCGTCCATCTTTCTAACAAGACTTTCCCTCTCGACTTTTGCAACATCCAACTGGCATAAAAGTTCCAAACGACTCCCTTCTGTTGAATCAATCACTCCGGTAGATCCGGGTTCTTGAAGGGGTAAACTCGGTATTTCACCAGGCTCGTAGATATTCACAGCAAGAGGCTCAACCGTTCCTTTCTTAAGATCCTGCACCGTACTCAGGAGCACCTCCAAATCGGAGTGTAAGAAACTCAAATCAGACTCGTGAAAACCGACATAAATCTTTTCTTGGAGTTCCCGTATTCTATCCTCCACAAGTACGACCCTGTTTACCCATCTGAGCTGCTTTTGGTGCTCACTTTGCTCTATTTTCCTCTCCATATACTTCGAGCCCGATTTCATTTCTTTCAACTGTTCGAGATCGTTTTTGAACTTCGAACATTCCGATTTGAGAACAGTAACCTCTTTCGCTAGTTCTTGACCCGAAGCAATCTCGGTGGCTAGTTCTTGTGCCAACTTTTGCGTTTCGGTACCCATTTCATTAGCATGACTTTTTAAAACACTTAATTCCATCTTGAGCTCGGAAACGGATGACTCGGCGATCTCCAAGCTTCCTCTGAGCCTGTGATTCTCTTCGTAAGCGATTACCAAGTCATTGTCTACGGAATAATCCGAACCACTTCTCGGTGCCAACTTACGGTGACTAGAACCATCTCCTTTTTCTGTCGGTGAACTTCGACTCCCGGAAACCCTGCTGCTTTTAAGGCTATCAACTTCGTGAATGCTAGACGAATCA
This sequence comes from Arctium lappa, assembly GCA_023525745.1. Taxonomy (NCBI): domain Eukaryota; kingdom Viridiplantae; phylum Streptophyta; class Magnoliopsida; order Asterales; family Asteraceae; genus Arctium; species Arctium lappa. The sequence continues at coordinate 8,762,078 of CM042048.1, forward strand.
TGTTTGTCGGCATAGTAATTTTCCGACGCATTGGATGAGCCATCGCATGTTACCTGTGAATCTGAATATTCTTCATGTATGCCCGTTTCTGCTACGACTGACGGAAGCTCTTTAGATTGTGCTCCGAGTTGTATACGCGTCTTAGCCTATTTAAAGCAGAGGAAGTGCAAACAATTTAGCAACGTGAAGGATCGTTTGTCGTTCATGTAATACGCTCGTTTGGTTTAGTTTATATCCCCATTATATTAACGACAAAAGATTCACTCTTCATACGTAAGAGTAGCGGATGTTGGTGAAAAAAATGATCTAACCTTATTAACTTCATCATCGGGTATCTGCAACTCGGAAGACGACGATTTGACAACACTAGATTCGCTCTCTCTATTTACATTGTTGCCGCTTTGCAACCCTTTATCCCTCTGTTGTTCAAACTCTCTGCATCGGAGCAACATGTTACTTAATACCTGTAACGTAATTATAACAGCAGTCTAATCAAGATTTCAAGTAGTTATACCTGAATCCAGTTTTACCCGTCAGCAGCTGAACCGTAACCTGGAACAAAAGATTATGTTATGTCAATCATGACCCGATAAATAAAGACGTTGATAGGAGAAACTGATATATAAGAATTCGTTGTTTCTCACATGCAAAACGGTTTCGTGTTCAGATCCGTGAAGAGGGAGAGCAATAGCAGACGGCTGTGATGCATCAGCGTAATCAGCGAGGTTGATAGTAGCCTCACCGAGGATGCTAGACCGTGAAGTACCCTGAGCTCGAAATCAGCGAAAAGCAAAGTTTAATAACGTTTAATAACGGAACTAGCCAATAAATCCAGCTCGAATGACAAAATTAGCGTAATCTAACACGTAAAAACTTCTAATCTTTACGATAGAAGTGATTATTGGTCGAAGGTTTTAAAAGGGAAACTTACCATTCCTACAACGAGTCTGTAGAGCTTATCGTCGTATTGTTTGCTCTTAGAATCTAATAGAAGTCTTGTGGTTTCATAGATGGGATCTGCCCATTTGCATGCCCCGTTTCTCACATTCGCTTTGCTAGTCTTTGCAGTGGTCTTCCCAGTTTCGGTAGGAATAAAAGATATAAATAACTTTTCCCATCCACTCTGCGGAATCTGAAATGCAACCATTTCAATGAGAGGGGGTGGATTAGTTGCTACACCAACATTTGGGGATATAGGTCATTTGCCAATTTAGCATTGTACCATAACCATAGGTAACTTGGGAGTTGATATATATATATATATATATATAGGGTTGGGTTCTGGTGAGAAGTTGAGTTAATGGTGAGAAGCGTGAGAAGTGGTTATCAACCGTTGGATGAGAAATGAACGCACATTAGGCCTAATGAGATGCACTAAGATAAGATGCACCGAGATGCACCAGATCAATTCCCTTCTAAGCCGCAATTCATGGGAGGACTTGAGATTAAAAGAGAACAACGGTTCAAATCCACTTCTCACGCTTCTCACCGTTAACTCAACTTCTCACACGATCCTTCGCCATATATAGGGAGGTACAGGGGAAAACCCCCAAAAAATGAAAAACTAAGAAACACCCTAGATGAATAACCATTCATCTGAACGGTATACACAACTGCATACAAGTAATTTAATCTGTTTTTTGGTTTTTATGCATATGTGCATTATGCATATGTGTATATGCACGTGTGTATGTTACAAATTACTTATATGCACATGTGCATACCGTCCAAATAAGCGATTATCAGGGTGTTCCTCAGTTTTTCATTTTTTTGCGGTTATATATATATACGTAGAGAGAGAGGGGGGGGGGGGGGGGGGGGGGAGGGAGGTTCAAGGGAAAACCTCAAAAAATGAAAAACCGAGGAACACCTTGGTAGCCCTTGATCCGGACGGTATGCACTTGTGCATACAAGTAAATTAAGTTGTTTTTTGGTATTTATGCACTTGTGCATATGAACGTGTGCATGTTACAAATTACTTGTATTTGTATGCATAAGTGCATACCGTCCAGATAAAGGGCTACTAGGGTTTTCCTCAGTTTTCCGTTTTTTTTGAGGTTTTCCCCTGAACCTGTAGGAAAACTAATGATTCTGGTAAAAAAAAAAAAATTGGTCCGAAATCTGACATGTTAGGCAATGCACATAAATATTCTGGCATGACATAAACAATCCTGCAGGAAAATGTTTTTCAATTTTCTAAGAAGCGCTAATGAAGCTAGGCGGTCAAGCGACATTCTAGCAAGTTATATTTGTCGGCGGACACATAAGGATTCATTTAAATATATAAGATATAACTATTGTTCGATTCTGTATGCATATGAGAATTAAGATTCCGATACTACATTATTTTGGTATAGTTTCATTTTTCCAATGATGCGATTACTTGTAAAAGGATCGAAAGGAATACCTCCTACTTGAGAAAAGGCAATCGAAAAACACATGTTGAGAAAAGACAATTAACCCCTTCGTTTTGCATAACTCTTCTACAGTACAACTACCGGATACTAACTATTTGGCAACATTCAAGTGTTACGAAAGAAATCAGATTGAAAAGAGATTAAAAAAAAAAGAGAAACTTACATTTGTAGCATGAAATTGCAGCCGAAATACAACTTTTACTTTAGCCTTCTCAAGTTTCCATTTTGTAACCCTCGACATTACTGCATAACCAATGTACCACAACCTACATTTTGTTGAGTTTGCAACAACAGAATCCGATCAATAACATAACATGAAATAGAACTAGAAACTTCAGAACTAAACACCATCTGATTTGTCAAGTTACCAACTCATCTAAAAAGTTTTACGTCGTAAATTTAGGTCCCTACATATTACATCTAGCATCAATACTCCTCCTTCTAAAAAAACAGTAAAAGCAACCCCTTTACCAAATCAAATAACAAAAGACGACTTCCGTTGTGGAGATGGACGAAGTGTGTCAAATTGCCAACTGCCATCAATTCTCATGATCAAACACATTTCTTTCCACCATTAGAAAACAAATAAATGGAATAGATAAACGAGTTTATAAACCATCAACAATCACGACGCAAAATTCAGTTAGCACTCAGCAACAACCCAAAATGTGCTTTAAAACATGCATTGTTTCGCACACAACACTCACTTAAGCGGTCCCTGACTTCCCACACTTGCTACGCTTTTCGTTATCTAGATCAAGTGTTCTTATTACTTTATTATCCTCAGTGAACTTATATCCTCCTATGAATCTATAAACTTTTGTGCATTAGAAGTTATACTTCACACATTAAAGGTTGTACCTTCAACATGCCCTAAGGTTGTTTAGAATCTCATATATGTATATGATGAAAAAGTATTACTAATAAAGTATAAAGATCCCAAACAAAATTAAATCATGCTTTGATGCTCAAATATCTCTTGAGCTAAATTGATTTACAAAAGCATAAAATTCTTACAAAAAGCTACAATACATAATGTGGTAAAACCCTGATTGAGATTCAACTTTTTTTAATCAGAACCATAAATTAAACTTTAAAGACAACAAATTTCCCCCAAAACATATAGATTTGTGATGTATAAAACCCAGATCTTTAATCTTGCTACATAATTCAAGAATTACAGAATAACCCACATTGAATTTATTCATGATCTAGCAAAAAATGAGCTCAAAAGTAGAGTAAATGCTTACCTTTCTTCAAATTATTGATGAATTCGGCTCTGATCCAAAACCCTAAACACTAAGAACACGAACTTTAATTAAGCAAGAGGAAACAGAAAAGGAATCCACTGAGAATCTTGAAAGAAAGAACTAAAAAATCAATGTACAATCAAAGTAGAAGATAATAAAAAAGGGAAAAAAAGAAAACCCTTTTCTTGAAACAGTAGCTCAATTGTTGAGCTTATAACAAATGTATAAAATGACAAGAACAGTGTAGAACGCACTTCTGTAATTTTGACAAAAATAAGTGAAAAAAAGATTTCAAACATTTGTATCAAATTAAGAAAAACCCACTTGAAAAAAATTACTAAAAATGCCAAAAAATTAAGGAAATGAAAAAAACACAAAGATGAAACATCAGAGTCGAAGTATATTTACAGAAATCAAAGAAGAGATTGAAATAGATAGATTATGTTACCTAACAATGCGGGATCTGAGATGGGGAACTTGCAATGGAAGCAAAAATTAGGGGAATCTTGACAAAGATAGTGCGATGGGAAGCGTGAAATATCAGTAAAATTCTAATCGGTATTTTGATTTTTTAATCAATTCGCAATCAAAATGAGGAAAAAAAGATGAGAATTAGCAGAGAGAGAGAAAGAGGGTACTGTTCAAAGGTTGAAAATATGAAAGAAAATTTATAATTTTGGAAGAAAGGTGACTGAAAACCCCCCAATAAACATCCCGCCAAAGGTTGTGAGTTGTGGTTTGTGTTCTTGTGGTTTTTGTTATGGTTTTGGGAGATGAATAAATTTTTCTTTCTTTTTTCAACAAAGAAAAATGTAGTCACATAAAAATACCATCTTTACTCGTCTTTCTTGTGATCACGTGACCAAAACAGATCTACAATCTACTTTCTTTTAGTTTGTAAATCATTTTCTTTGTCGGAAATAAAAAAACAATCTGTTTTTAGAATACGTTTTGAATTGGATCTAGATTTTGATTTCACCTGTTTCATATAAATAGTGGATAAAAGAGAATATATGACGATGTAATAATTCACCTCGTTTAGATTGATTGTTTATCTCTTAATAGTTTCATTAAGAGGCAACATATTAAGAGGTGGATCTTGTTTGGCAAAAAGAAAAAAAAATATGTATGTTAATGGTTCCAAACCCCTCTTAATGGTTTTGTACTTTGGGCCTCCCTTAACCATCAAGTGTCCTGGTTTCATTCTAAATAATTACCAAACAAAGATATTTTATTTTACACTATATCATAAGAACATCTTAATCATTCTGACCACTTAATTATTTTGCACTAAACCATTCAGCAATTGCCAAACAACCCCTTAAGACTTACGATTGTTTGACAGTTGTTGGATGATTTGGTGCAGAATGATTAAAAGACTGTTATGATATACTGCAAAATAAAAATGATTATTTGATAATTGTTTAGAATGAAATTAGGGCGCTGAATGGTTAAGGGAGACACAATATACAAAATCATTCAATAGTGCTTTAGAACCATTAAGTGAATGACTTTATTTTTTTGTCAAACAAAATTTATATCTTAACGATTCAGATGTTATCTTTTAATATAACTATTAAGAGGTGAACAAACAACCCTTTAGATGATATGTATTTCATTCAAAAACATATATATTTAGATATAGAAAAGAAAATATTTTTTATAGATAAAATTACTATTGATATAAATATTCTATCAATTAAATAATTGATTGTATATATACTTACATAGTATTTTTGTTTTTTTATATAGTAAAAAATTAAATATACTTTATTTGATGACTTTTAGATTAAATAGCAAATGCATATCTATTTTACAACAAAGGTGAGTAATAATGATACAAATTAATAGGTGTTATTGATTATCAATGAGTTGCCCCCTTTCATTAACCAACGGAAAAAAATTATGGTTGTAATATTCAATAATTAAAAATATTATTAATTGTTTTTAATTTTTATATTGAATACAAACCTTTAAGTTTTCAATTATGGCAAGAAAGAATAATAAACATTCCTAACACTTACCAAAAATGGTAAACCATTAAAAAAAAGATAAAAGGCGTAATTATATGGTTTTTTAAAATAGTTCCTTCTGATCTCCAAAAGTCGTAAGACCATGGGGCTTTCGGTACCATAACATCATGTGTGTTGGCAAAGCAACAAATAAATTTTGTTTTGCACTATTTTGATAAAAATATTGAGACTATATTGTTTCGGTTATATTTTAAATTATTTACATATATTTATCGTGATAAGACAAAAAAAAATTCATTTCATACAGATAATTTATCCAAACAGCGTTTCCATTTTATTTACACCATTCTTGAGTACTTGATTTATTTTCCTTTCTATCTACGACATCTTTAAGTGACTGCTCTTTGTTATCCCTTTTCGAGTACATGACATTGAAGTCATTAAATCTTTACATTTCACTATTACAGCGTATTTAACCTTATCTCTGATTGTGTTCACCGAAATTTGTTCATCATCTAGCCACCCTCTTTGACTTGTTGGAAGTTGTTTTGAGTCCCTCAATGATGATGAAGCTTTTCTCGACTTTCTGTGTGCTCTCGTTATCCGCTTGAAGTTACACAAAGATGATTTCCCTCTGATTCATCCATTGCCTCTTGATCCTTGCTAAAATAATTTTTTTATATGGACATGTACGTGTTCTTATGATCAACTCATTCATTCTTCATGAGCCTTCGTAGGTCCTACTTGTTTGTTGTGCAATTCTCATAACACGTCCAATTTTCACGACAAAATAAGTTGTCAAATCATCCCTCATGTGTTCCCTTTCTAGGTTGCACATTTAAGTATAACATTGAATTATGTTATGTTTACTATCGCCTATAATTTCCCAATCTACCACAACTCTTCTAGTCTTGTCTTTTGCTTCTTTAACTCCATGGTCTTTGAGGTTGAAAGGACGATTCAAGATATTTAGGTGGTGTTTTTTATATTATAAAATACTTTTTATTCTCCACTTATATCTGATTAAATAAGAGGTGAGAAGTTTCAGACTGTTTTTTTTTCTATAAGATGTAAAAACATCTTACATTCTTACTATCATCTTATACAACAAGAGGTAAACCATCCTCTTATCAATCTCTTACCGTCATCTTAACCTACCCTAAAAAAGAATTTGCATCTCGTCTCTATTTCCATCTCGTCCAAATACGTTCCCCCTCCATCTCGTCTAGATCTTGTCTCTGTCTCTATCTCGTCCAGATCTCATCCCCATCTTCATCGCTTCTAATTTCAAATTTCGTCTCCATCTGCATATCTTCCAGACCTTGTCTCCATCTGCATTACTACATGCTCTTTTGTTTCCATATCAGAAAGTAAATTTGGAGTCGTTTTTTTTTCCTGATCGATGAATTTGGAGAAGTCATTGAGGTTGATTTGAAGGTGAAAGAATAATTGCTAAATGAAAGATGGGGGATGCGGTTTTCAAATGATAAGGGAAACATGGGCAATGTGGTTGTTTTTGGAATGTTTCCCATAAACTTGTATAGTAACGCTAATTGTTATAAATGTGTTAAAATTTAGGGAAATTAATTAAAATGACCGTATTTGAAACTCGTATTACCAAAATGTCCTAAATTTCGATAACTTTGCCGAAATACCCCTTTTGTCCGGGATATAGGGTCGGGATGAGACCCATCCCGGGGTTAGGGTGATTCGGACCAAAAAAGGATCGATCCCGGGGTTATTGCCGGGATGTACAGTGAAATCCCGGCGTTAAGGCCGGGATGGGAGGGTTTCCCGGGGTGATGGCCGAGATGGTCAAGTGGTAACAAATTGATTGATTGGATTTTATATTATTTTAATATATATTTACATTTTATACCCCTAAAATTATTTAGTTAGTTTACTTTATACCTTTTACTTTTCTATTTTTCATTTTACACTTTCACCATATTAACACATATAATCGTATATTAACTAAAATACGTTAAAAAATACGTTTTAATTCTAACAAATTACACCATTATAATCGTCTCTTCGATACCTTCGAAATGAGCCCAATATTAAATATTTTTTGATTTAATTATTTTATTATATATCATAAAATGACCGTATTTGAAACTCGTATTACCAAAATGCCATAAATCTCGTTGGGTTTGCCAAAATACCCTTTTTGTCCGGGATTTCACTGTTCATCCCCGGATTTCACTGTTCATCCCGGGGATTCACTGTTCATCCCGGCCCTAACCCCGGGATTTCACTGTTCATCTCGACCCTAACCCCGGGATTTCACTGTTCATCCCGGGCCATAACCCCATGATCGATCCTTTTTTGGTCTGAATCACCCTAACCCCGGGATGGGTCTCATCCTGGCCCTATATCCCGGACAAAAGGGGTATTTCGGCAAAGTTATCGAGATTTAGGGCATTTTGGTAATACGGGTTTCAAATACGGTCATTTTAATTAATTTCCCTAAATAAATAGGTGAAATTGTATAAATATATATAAATTCAAACATCGTAATATTTTGAGAGGTAAAATAGATAATTACATATATTCAAACATTTATCATTTTACAAAAACAAGAGTCTTATTGATTATGTTTTCAGACTTAAAAAACTAACACCACCTTAGACTTATTCTTTTATTTAGAATCCAACTTAAACGGTTAACTATACAAAAAAAAAATTTGAAACAATATTCAATAAAATATTTTGAAATAAAAACTTAAGGGAAAATATAGAATTTACAGAGAATATATTATTAATATCCCTGTCAATACTCAATACCTACTCTGTCTTTTCTATAAAAGAGGGAATATAATTGTAATTTGAAAGGTAAGTCCAACTTCCTATAGGCTCCTACCATAAATGTGCTTAATATTAACATTATTTAGAAAACATGCTTAGATTTTTAATGACAGAATACCCATTGTGAAAACTCAATTTCCCTAGCATTAATCAAAATATAAAAATTTCTTTAAAGTTCTTCTTCATGATGGTTATACAATAGAACTCCAATTTTTTTATCAACCATTAGATTTTGAAAAAAATAAGCAATTTAAATAAATCATCTCGATCCAAGTTACAAATGAAAAGTTATGACATCATGAATGTTACAAAATGTTTACGCGATGGTTGCTCGATATAAACCTAAAATTTTCTAGTATTATACCTCAATTAGACCCGTTAAGGACTAATATACTCATTACGACCCACTTACTCCTATTATGACCAATTAGACTTGTAAATGAGACAAAACCCCATTATACTCACTAAGACCAAAATGACCAATTAAGGGTTACGAAGACCCGTTATACCTCAATTGAACCCAATAAGGTCTAATTAGACTGACCCACTCACTCCCATAATAAACAATTAAACTCGCTAAGGAGACACAAACCCCTTATACTCACTAAGGGGCCGTTTACCAAAATGATTATCGGGTAAGTGCTTACCGACAAAGATATTACCCTCACTTACCTTATCGTATACCATTGGCGACCATCAAAATTGATTGTTGGTAAGCGTCTTAAATCCGGTAAGCGCTTACCGGATAAGAGTCATTTCCCTCACTTACCGGGTAAGACTCTCGGTCCTTGTTATGGCTCTTGCTGAGTAAGATTCTAGGTAGTTTTCATGCTCAATAGGTAAGGACTGTAAGGTAAGTGATACCGGTAAGCGCTTACCCGAATAAGTATTTAGTAAACGGCCACTAAAACCAAAAGGATCCGATAACGAGTATTACGGACCACTAACACCCGTTATACCTCAATTAGACCCATTAGGCATTAATATACTCATTATGACCAACTTACTCCCTTTATGCCCAATTAGACTCCTTAAGGAGACACAAACCTATTGTAGCCACTAACACCAAAATGACCCAGTAACGAGTATTACAGGCCACTAAAACCCGTTATACTTCAATTAGACTGTAACAGCCTAAAAATAGGGGTTAATTTAAGCCTAAAATAAATGTGGAATAAACGAGTCTATCATAAAAGGATCACCCAAAAAGGGGAATAGTTGCATGGCGTTTACAATTAAATAATCAAGTGGAAATGAATACAACAACCTACTAATCTAGTCCAACTAGTTCTAGATTACGAACGGGTGTCGACATCTCACTTTCAAAAGTATACCAATTCTATATCAAGGCACGCCTCTATAACCTTCAAAAATGATATTATCCTCCAACGACTCTCCACTCAAGTCCGAGGAATTCCACCGCTAGAATGACCTGTTATACATGTCATTTTAAGAAAAAGTGTTAGGCTAAAGCCTAAGAGATCAAACATCTGCAAAGGGAAAATCAGTACTTTCAAATGAAATAATTTAAGAAGTGTCAATGGAATTCATATAGATAAATCTCAACTTTAATACAAATACTTTTTGGGTTGACGGGGGAGGCCTGCTTACTAATACAAGTGACATAACACAAAAGTAAGCCACTTGACGTATTAGTAAAACCAAACACATAAAAGTACCCGCAATGGATGTCAGACTCAGTAGCTTTAAACGTACACACACGGAAAGTCAACTTCAACCACAAAAGGTCCTTACGTTGAAATCCTCACCCAATATCGCGTACTAGCACGTAGGACTTATACCTCATCCGATGCCTAAGTGTGCCTCGATATGGAAAACTAACGTTCCATCATCGGATCAAAGTTTATATATATAAGTGGGTTCATGACGCCCATATGCAACCAAATAATCCATCCAGTGTCCACAAAACCAGACAATAATTCCCATCAATTAAAATGCCACTATATGTACAAAATTATGAATCCATATAGTTACTCCCAAGTTTCCAAGAGGTTCCATTTCAAATTGTTAAATGATATTTTCACACATAATAAATCAATTTACTCAAATACTCATTCAATAATACATACCCACATTTCAAAGCCCAAATCTTGATTTCCAAGTAAATAAATCACAAGGTTATAGGAAACATTTTTCTCATGTATAAAATCCACAACTAAACCAAGATGTATACATCTTGACCCTAAAATCATACCCTTCCAAATAACCCCCAAAATCTCCAAAATTAGGTTTTAGTAAAAACTAACCCAACTCAAATAAATCAAAAATGGAGATGTTGAGAAGGTTAAAATCCACATCTTAACATGTATAAAGTTTATTAAAAGAGAATGAACTCACAAGTTAGTTTTTTGGTGAAAACCTAGAAAACCAAGTATGGTGAGAGGAGGATGAAGATTCTGACTATCCAAGCTAGCTCCTTAAATCTTGAGGCACTAGATGAACACAATGAGCTTCCAAACTTGAAGGAAATCACCTAGGGTTTCCTTAAAATCCCATTTATGAAGAGGAAGAGTTTTGGTGAGGACTAAATGAGGAAAAGGGGTGAAATCCCGTCTATAAGACCTGCAGGGGCTTCCCGCGAATTGGGTCGCGGCTTGGGGGGCGCGTCCTAACCCGTGCGTGCTTTTGAGATCCAAACGCCCAACGAGTCCCGCGGCTTCAAGGCCGCACCCTAGCCCGCGTAACTCGCTGTCTTTCAGCCAAGCCCCAAAACCCAATTCCAAAACCAAGGCACGATTCTAAAGTTCAAAGTTCCAAATGAATCAATATTAGCAAAATTCCTAAAGTTAACAAATAGACTCGTAAGAAAGACTCCTAACATACTTTAAATTTTACGGGTGTTACATAGACCCATTAAGGACTAATATACTCATTATGACCAATTAGAGTTGTTAAGGAGACACAAAGTCATTATACTCACTAAGGGGTTGTTTGGTAGCTGTTGAGTGGTTTGGTGCAGAATGATTAAGTGGTCAGAATGATTAAGAGGATCTTATGATATAGTGAAAAATGAAATACGGTTGTTTGCTAATTGTTCAGAATGAATTAGGGCTCTAAATGGTTAAGTGTAATACCCCGATTTTAGAAAGGTATAATTTAAAGTTAGTATAGAAATCAGTATTTTAAGAGAATTATAAGGATTAATATTTTGGGCTTGAATCTTAGATTTTATAGTCTTGTTGGATGAATAATTCAATTACGAGTCCAACGGTTCTTTCCGGAGCAAAATCGGAGCTAAAACGAAAAAGTTATGACTAAAACAGTGATCGGGCAAGAAATTCGGGCGACAGTGCTCCGTGCGGATGGATCCACGCCACCATCCGCGCGGAGCCGCTGTGTGCACTAAAACGGGAAAATCCGGCCCCCAAACCCCATTTTCACCCAAATCTCAAAACTTCTCCCCATTTTCTCTCCCAAATCAACCCTCAAACCCCAAGACTCAAACCCTAACTCATTTTCGGTCTATTTCTCGAGTTCTTAAGGTGTTCCATCATCAAGTGGTATATTGGGAGCTTTGGCAAAAGAGTTCACCATTGTCATCTTCAACCTCAAACTCCATCTTAGGGTTTTCACCAAAACCTAAGTGGTAAGTTTATCATCTCCATTTCTAAACCTTAATATAAGATATAAATGCTCTCTTAATGATTTCCTAGTGTTGGACTTCTCAATTTCAGGTTTGATGGTTTGGAGAAATTAGATCAAAAATTAGGGTTTTGGTCAAGTTGGGGATTTTGATGTAAAATGTTTGGGGATTGATTCTAAATGGTTGAATGAGTATATTCATGGTTGGAAACTTGTGAATCTAGGTTTTGGAAGGTTTTGCTTGTGGATTCAAGTTTCTACAAGGAAGCTCAAGTTGGGGAAAAATCTAGATTTAGCCTAAATCTAGCAAGGTGAGTTCAAGTTGATTTGTGAAAACGGTGTACATGCCAAAATGTTTATTTTAAAGTGTTTGTATGTTTTACATGAAAATTATTAATTGTTGAGTTACTTGGAGGATCTTGATTATTTAAAGTGTTTGGTTTTATAAACTTCGTAAAATACCCACTTTGGGATTTTGAGCATTTTGACAAATAAATCATACACGTTGGTATTTTAAGGATTTATTTCATGAAGTATAATTTGGGTTTAAATGCATTCTATTGTGTATTTTAAATAAGTGTTTGAGTTTGTGTTATGGGATATTTTTGAAAGAATAAATGATATAAACTCACTTGGAAAATGATTTGTCCCAATCTAAACTACGTTGGAGTTATTTATATAAATTGGAGTATGGGTTTACATACATGCGGGTTGTTTACGTTTGGTTTCACTTTATGATTTTCAACATTGGGTCTTTGGGTTTGTTGAGCTTATGGCTCGGTTTGGATTTTGTTGGGTTTTGAGGACACTTGTCCGCTTTTAATGGCTCAGTGTAGAGCGTTCGGTCTTGATTTGCATTTACTGCATCTTATTGGAGAATTACATGTTTTGAATGCGTTAGTTCATTCGTTTTGAGTCATGTAATGTTTTAGTTAGTGCAATGGATCCATAGGCACGGTGTTCTTATGCCCCGTTTTGGACAAGTTCACCACGTTGGCATGGAATAGGCATCGGGTCACCATGGTAAGTAAGGTGTGGACCTATATGGTCGGGCAGCGTCCCATGGGCAGTAAGGTGTAATTCCCTTTGTGTATAAGTTCCCGTTTTGGAACTGGGTTCCCCTGTTTTGGAACTCTTAAGAATAGATCTAGGGGGGTTGACTTGATGTTTTCGAGCAATAGACTTAGAGGAGTTGAGCTCAATATGTTTTATGGGTATAACCCATATGTTTTGGTTTCCTACATAGATGTGTGACCTACTTTTGTGTTCCGTCACCTACTATGTAATCGGGTCTCTCCCGTCACCGAAAGGTGTTGTTTTGTTTATGGAGTTTTATAATCCATGTTTTCGATGATGTTTTGGGTATGGATTGTTATCCATGTTTTGGGTTTTACATACTGAACTATATCCATGCTTTTGGAATATTTTGGGATGAGAGAGTTTATCCACGTTTTCAGTATTTGACTATTAAAGTGTCAGTTATGGATTACGCGAGTTTTGGGTTAGATTTATATTCGAAGAAATGTTTTGTTTTGTGATTTTAATCACGAAGAAGGTGAATGTTGAAAAAGAGATTGTTTCCAGATTTAACGTACTTCATTTTGAAAATCACGATTTAATTAACGTTCTTAATGTTATTGTTTTATATTTATCTAATGAAAACTCTTGAGCTCACTAGGCGTTAAGCCTAACCTTTTTATTTGTCGGCATATGCATCAGGTTCCATTTGGGGTTTGGTTCTAGCGGTGCTATGAAGAGATGAGCACTAGATTTACACGAGGGTGAGTAGTTTGGTGAAGTCTTCCGCTGTTGGAGATAGTAACTGTTATTGGGTTTTAGTAACATCCATACCTATTATAGATCGTGTATAAGGATTGAAATGTGTTTATTGAAGTTAAACCTTAATTTGTCGTTGTAGATGATTCAGTTATCGATGTATTTAGAAAATTTTAAATCAGTTGTTATTTCCAGATTTAAGGGTGTTACATTAAGGGAGGGTCAAGATACAAAATCATTCAGAGGATTTTGGAACCATTAAGAGACAAACAATTTTTTTTGCCAAACAAGATTTACCTCTTAGCGATTCAGAGGTTGCCTCTTAATGGAACCATTAAGAGTTAACAAACAGCCCCTAAGACCAAAATGACCAATTAAGGGCCACGAAGACCCATTATACCTCAATTAGACACAATAAGGTCTACTCAGACTCATTAAGACCCACTTACTCCCATTATGAACAGTTAGACTCGCTAAGGAGACACAAACCTCATATACTCATTTGGACCAAAATGACCCAAAAACGAGTACTACAGACGATGAAGATCCATTATACTTCAACTAATTAAAAAAAACTTAAAATATCATCTATGAATAAAAAGTTATGACATCACAATTGTTGCACGATGGTTGCTCGATAGAACTCAATAACAACTTGATGGTTGCTTGTAGCTGTGTACGCGGGCTGGGCGGTTTACGACATTTAAACAACTCAACCCAATTATGGCGGTTTAAAAAAAATCTCAAGCCTACTCATTCTAAAATATAACCTGTAACACCCCATTTTTTTCATCAAATGAAATGTTACGTCTCCCAAAATACATCATTAAATAACCTCAAAGATAAATGCTCCAATTATAAATCTCAAACGTTACAACGGAAGTCTAAACGTCAAATAAACAACCATAAAAGTTAACCCGTCCCATACCGGGTAACTAAACCAACCCGAAAGAAATAAGTTACATCAAGCAATTAAAGTATATAATTTTATGCGAGTCCCTTGCCTTAATCGACTCCAGAACCTCCTGCTCCTGAGATGTATACTATAGTCAGCTAAATAGCTCAGTGAGTTCACGGTTTGTATGCCATCACACACATTAGCCATATACATGTCAAGTAAGTAGTGACATGCAAGATTTATGCAACCCATTGGGATCTCTCAACTCCATTCCATTGGGTAGGGACCTGCCATGTCACAGGCATTCCCTTGGCGTGTAGGTTCACAAAGAACTAACCGCCCATCCCGGGTCGTGCCTCCCCTAAATGTGACATATCGAGCCGATATCCCATACCCCGGTTAACGCACCATGTTAACCCCAAACCCAAACCATATGCATGCAATTTATGTTAAATGAACATAACAAAAATTATCATGCTCGCACCATAAATAAAAATTTAAATACACGTAAACCACCAATTATAAATAACGTGCAATTAACACCTTAACAAAACATGCATATAAATTATCACACCTCATACATGTAAAAATAATTTATACATATGTATACATCCCAGTGAAATCTCGTGAAAAACTCACCTGATAAATGCCGGTTCGTTAGAACTTCTCTCCAAATAACAACCTACAATTATAGACGCCAAAATACTCATTAACGTCTATATTTTATCCAAAGTCAACCTAAAAGTCAACTAACGATTAACCTCGGTCAACCCTTAATTATACTCCTAATTGTCCACCAAAATTTTATTAATCAACCCCAATTTGTTTGCGTCAAATCATTAACGTCACGACATTTCGATGTCCCGAATAATAATAAAAATTCCTTAATAATGTGGGGTTACTCCTTTTATAATTAAATAATACTAAAAAAATATATATGATTAAATATATAAATTTTAGTAATTTATTTAATTAATAAATCATCACAAAAAATTAAATTAATTAATCTCAACCAATTAATTAATTTGCACCAATCCCTTTGGGTTTTTTTTAAATAAAATAACTTATTTTTTAAACCTATTTGGACTCCTTCCAAGCCCACCAGATCAGGACCATAACCCCCAATCAGCCCAACAACCCCCCATCCTGTCGGAAGGTAGCCGCAGCACGGCGCCGGCGGACGTCGGTTTTCCGGCTAGTTCGTCGGTTTTCTGGCGAGCTCCTTGTTTTGGGTCGTATGGCTTCGTTTCTCATCCGTTTTCGACGATTATTTTTCCTAAATTTTAGTTTTTCGATTCCTCATCTTTTAGAAACATGAATCGCATTAAAAACTTCGAGTTTTGAGGGAGATACTTATTTTTAAAGTTTTGGTTTTTACCGAAAACTATAATTTCTACGTTTTGATCGATTTAACAACCTTTCGGTTACCGAATCGGCTTCAAAACGTATCTGGGTTTACCTTTACCCATTACTAACATCTCCATTAGGTTATTTTCTAGATCTATAGAAAATACATACCTTAATCCGGTTGTTCGTTACCGATAACGAAGCTTCGAGACTTCTCCTCGTGGCACCGTTCACCAAGATTCCGACACCGACTCTTCCGAAATGCCAACAATGAAAGACACCAAAAATTCCAACCGACCCCCCTATATTTATAGTCGGATTTCATCCACCGAAATATGGAAGGAGAAATGTCAGGATCGAATTCTCAACAAGAATTATGAATACTCAGAAACAATATTAAAGAAGTTGCGGAAAAACACTTTAATATTCAATAAACAGAAAAACAGTATGAATCACAACTTGCAAACTTTACTTAATGATTCAAATTACAAGTTTTTCACTCACAACCTCAATCTTGAAGAACAGGCTCTTTGAAGACGAATTATACTTCTCTAGAATTAGGAACGATGCCTTGAGGTTGATTTTCTCTCTAAAACAAAAACTCAGAATTATTCAATTGTTTCTTTCAATTCTATTCTATTCTATATATCATTGTATAATAAAAGATAAATACTAAACATAAAAAGATCTTCAAAATATTCTTCATAATTATCTTCAAGCTTTCCATGTTTATCTCCAGACGCGATCTCTTCAATATTATCTTCAGATTATCTCAGAAGCAGCATTAATCACCTTGGAAGCATTGACTGAGTCTTGGCAGTATTAACTACTAAGCAGCACTAACCACTAGTAGTACTAACTTTGTTCAAGCAGCACTAACTTTGACTAGCAGTATTAATTCTACTAGAAGTAGTAATACCTAGCAGTATTAACTTTGAGATCCTCTGGCAGTACTAACTCTGAACTAGCAGTATTAATGACTTGGTCACATCTTCAGTTCCCAACAATCTCCCCCTAACTTGACTTTTAGAAAGAGAAGTCAAGTTCTTCAGATGCTTCCAAAACTTTCATTGATTCAATCCAATGTTAGGATCCAGTCCCATACTCTGATTGATAGTTCTCTGAATTAGATACTTTGCCATTTCTGAATTTGGTGCACAACTTAGCTTCTTATTTAACATGGCATGAAGCTTCAGACTTGTGTGATTGTAGACCTTATCCACCAAGTAATACTCCATGTGAAAAGTATCCATGGCCAATTCATAGACTCCACTCCTTTCATACAAAGTCCATCCTCTAACAGTTTTAAACACATCTCTGATTATATGCCTTACTGCTTCTGGATTGAATAACATACACAAATACTCCATAACCAGCTTCACAATTGGTAACCCTGGAGCTTTCAACTTATCTGCATGTAATTTCATACCAACTTCAAACATCTCTTCTAAATCAGATCTTGAACATTCTCTGACAATTTTATTCCATGTTGAAAACACATAATACTTCTCATCCTTTCTTTTCAGTCTGATATACTCCTTACCTTCCACCTTCATTATATCCCAGTGGATAACTTCAGGAGGTTTGAATCCAACAGGTTCAGCTGTGATAGGCTTTGGAATTTTATCCATTACCACCATGTACATATTTACATCTGAACTTTGTGGTACTTCCTGAGATTCAGCTCTCTTTTCTTCATTCTTAGGTGCCTCTTCTTCTTCAGCAACCTTTTTCTCTTCTTCTACTCTAGGCTTCTTGTCAATTTTCTTTCTTTTGGCCATCATCTTGGTTCTCTTCAGAATCCTTTGACTTTGCCCTATAGTAGCTTCCTTCTTCTTTTCTTCCTTTTGCCTTTCCTCTGATCTAGGACCTTTAGAAGCAATAGACTTAACTCTTTTTATTTTCTTGATCTTCTGAGCTAAAGTCTCTTCTTCCTTAATCTCTGCCATTTCTTTTGTTGGAGTTCCCTCTTCACTTTCAGGGAAGGGTTGATTAATGTTCACATCATGCCTCTCCTTGGCTTTCTTTTCAAACTCCACTCTGGCCTTTTCATTACTCTGCAGTTTTCCCATTTCTTTCTCATATAAGCCCTTGACTTGATCAAAAGTCATCTTTATAAACATTTCTTTCTTCACACCAATTGCACTCCTCAAGAAAGTTATCATCTGATACCACTTGTCAGGATCGAATTCTCAACAAGAATTATGAATACTCAGAAACAATATTAAAGAAGTTGCGGAAAAATACTTTAATATTCAATAAACAGAAAAACAGTATGAATCACAACTTGCAAACTTTACTTAATGATTCAAATTACAAGCTTTTCACTCACAACCTCAATCTTGAAGAACAGGCTCTTTCAAGACGAATTCTACTTCTCTAGAATTAGGAACGATACCTTGAGGTTGATTTTCTCTCTAAAACAAAAACTCAGAATTATTCAATTGTTTCTTTCAATTCTATTCTATTCTATATATCATTGTATAATAAAAGATAAATACTAAACATAAAAAGATCTTCAAAATATTCTTCATAATTATCTTCAAGCTTTCCATGTTTATCTCCAGACGCGATCTCTTCAATATTATCTTCAGATTATCTCAGAAGCAGCATTAATCACCTTGGAAGCATTGACTGAGTCTTGGCAGTATTAACTACTAAGCAACACTAACCACTAGCAGTACTAACTAGCTAAGCAGTACTAACTTTGTTCAAGCAGCACTAACTTTGACTAGCAGTATTAATTCTACTAGAAGTAGTAATACATAGCAGTATTAACTTTGAGATCCTCTGGCAGTACTAACTCTGAACTAGCAGCATTAATGACTTGGTCACATCTTCAGTTCCCAACAAGAAATCACCATTATTGCCATTAATCCCTTCCATATTTCGAATTTCGAGATTTGCAAAACCGGTCCCTCTCCATTTATATTTCACGATTTAACCCCATATTTTGAATTGTTTCCTAAATTCAATTCAATTATTTTTAATTGATTGATACTCTATTAATAACAACCAAAAATAAAAGATTTCACCATATTTCTTTTATTTTTTTATAAAATCTTCCAAGAATTTAAATTCTAGAAATAATACATACTTTAAATTCTATTTTATTAATATTCAACCTTCCAAGATTTTTGGATGTTACAACTCTCCCCTCCTTTAAAAGAATTTCGTCCTCGAAATTACATCTGACCAAACAGGTGAGGATATTTAGCCCTCATTTCCTCTTCCATTTCCCAAGTCATTTTCGCCCCCTTATGGAATTTCCACTTAACCAAGACCAAGGGTATAACCCTAATTCTCAGTCTCTTGGTCCTTCTGTCCAAGACTTCGATGGGCTCTTCTACATATGCTAGTTTGCTATTAATTTTGACATCCTCGAGATTCACAATCGCGGATTCGTTGGCCAAGCACTTCCTCAAATTTGACACATGGAAGGTGTCATGGATTCCACTTAGCTCATCTGGTAGTCTTAAATGATGGGCCACCGATCCTACCTTCGCGATTACTTTGAAGGGTCCAATATATCTTGGACTTAACTTACCCTTCTTCCCGAACCTCATGACTCCTTTCCATGGCGATATTTTCAATAACACCTAGTCGCCCACTTGGAATTCCAGAGGTCGGCGTCTCCTATCCGCATAACTCTTTTGCCTATCCTGTGCATCCTTTAATCTGTCTCTGATTTGCAAAATTTTGTCTGAAGTTTGTTGAACTAACTCCGGACCAATGAGTTGTCTTTCTCCAATATCTGCCCAATATACTGGTGTTCTGCATTTGAGGCCATATAGTGCCTCAAACGGCGGCGCCTTGATACTAGAATGGTAGTTGTTGTTGTAGGCAAACTCTATTAATGGAAGATGACTGTCTCAGCTACCTCCAAAGTTGATCACACATGAACGTAACATATCTTCCAACGTCTGAATTGTCCTCTCGCTTTGGCCATCAGTCTGAGGATGGTAAGCGGTTCTTAAGTGTAATCGTGTCCCCAATTCCTGCTGAAAGCTTGTCCAAAATTGAGACGTAAACCTAGCGTCCCTATCAGATACTATTGATATGGGTACTCCATGTCTTGTAACTATCTCGTTGACATAAAGCTGTGCCAACCTTTCTAATGAGTATTTGTCACTGATCGGAAAAAAGTGAGCAAATTTTGTCAATCAGTCGACAATCACCCAGATTGCATCATGTCCTTTCATTGTCCTTGCCAACTTCGTAACGAAGTCCATGGTTATCATATCCCATTTCCATACCGGGATCTCCAATTGTTGTAGCAATCCTGACGGTTTTTGATGTTCCGTCTTCACCTGTAGGCAAGTCAAACACTTCTCTACTTAACTTGCTACAACTTTCTTCATACCAGGCCACCAGTAGCTCTCTCTCAGATTCTTATACATTTTGTCACTTCCTGGGGCATTGTGTATTTGGACTTGTAGGCCTCGTCCATCACGATATTCCGTATGTAACACCCCGAATTTTCGTTTGGTTTTGCGAGGTTGTAAAGAAGAAAAGACTTGGATGTTTCTGGCTACAGGGCGCACGGGTCGTGCGCCATCCCTTTGGAAAAACGCACGGGTCGTGCGCATGGAACAGGGTGCGAGGCAGTGGAGAACGCACGGGCCGTGCGCCCTCCCCTTTGGAAAACGCACGGGCCGTGCGCTGTGTTGGGATGTGTGCAAAGCCTTGACTAAATATCTCATTTGGTGGAATCTTTTGATTTTAATCAAAAGATCAGATCTCTTTCTCTCTCTCTCTTCTTTTTCTCTCTTTTTCTCTTTCAATCTTCTAAGGTTCGTTTGGCAGCTAGTTTTCGGTATTTCTAGCGAGGGGTCGGTGTTTTAAGCTTCACCTCTACGTCGTGGTCATTATCTGGTTTTCCGGGTTTTATTCTGAAAACCTACCGGTGAGTTCCTACTACCATTTTACAAACTTTATACATGTCAAAACTCTTATTTGCGAAATCTGAAGTATTTCTACGGTATGATTTTATGTTCTAAACATTTTGATATAAATGAAGTTTTTGGTGAATCTCGGGGTTCCCGGTCAGATTTGACCAAAATGACGGGTTCCGCCTTATTGCGGTAAAATGATGTTTTACTTGCACATTATGTGGTCGTTTGAAAAGGATGATTATGAACTCATTTTAATGGTTTTCGTTCTTACCAGAAGTTGAACTGGAAATGACATTTTGGTTATAAAATGTGTTTATACCATATATTGATTTATGGTTGGTCACATATGTTGTTGTGACGAGTCCTTACCATTACTAGTGGATCCCTAGGTTTTGGAGTAGACTGTTTTGTTGGGAGGTTATATTCCCCAAGTTGTAGCTATGGATTACATGTTTCCTCGGGGGCAACTTGGTACGGTTATGTGAGGCCGGATACTAGCCATGGTTCATGGTGATCCTAGTGAAGGAGTATACATTGGTTTCCCTTGGGAGCGCGATCTCACCTCGTAGCACGGACTCTGGGTTCATTGCTGAGGACTCCAAGTGTTTAGATCATAACTCGGATTTGTGGTCTACTTTGTGTTACACCACTCTCCTTGGTAAAATGGTCCTTTTAATTACCGTTTAAGAGTTTTGGACCGAAGAGGCCCGGTTGTGGCGAAATGTTATCTTTACGAACTAAACCTTTATGAAAAGATTTCTTTATGATACTGATGTTATATCTTTTGAGCTTTATAAACTGTATGTTCTCACCAGGCTTTATAGTCTGCCATTTTTTCTCAAATGATGTGTATAACAGGTTTCCATTAGCGGTGGGTGCCGGGGTTTTTGGAGAGACGAGTTTTGAGTCTCGGGGTTTTTGGAGATGTTTTAAGTATTGTTGTTGGGCATTGTTAAGTCCCATTCTTTTGATGAAATCCTTGTATAGAATTGTATAGTCTTAAGGACTGATCCCATTTATGGGAAGTTAATGGAATTGCTTTCGTCATATTGTCAGGTTTCCAGGTTTTAATTTACTCTGATTTTTAGGGTGTTACACCGTAATTCCCCCAAACTAGGAATCCATATTCGGGTTCCTAATCTATACGCCCCATCTGACCCTATGGTCAGTGTCTTGATTTGCCCTACCATTCGTTACTTTTTAATATTTTCTTCTAATAGGGCTTCCTTCTGTACTTCTCGTATTTGATCTATCAAGTTCATCTTGATATCCATTTGCATTGCCCGAACTTTGATTGGTTCAGACCCTTCCTTCCTACTTAATGCATTGGCGACTACGTTCGCCTTACCTGGATGGTAATGGATTTCACAGTCATAGTTGAGCAATTATGTCCATCTTCTTTGTCTCATGTTCAATTCCTTCTGGTCGAACAAGTATTTCAGACTCTTATGATCAGTATAAATCATACACTTGGTACCGTACAAATAGTGTCTCCATATCTTTAGCGCGAAAACCACCGCATCTAATTCCATGTCATGGGTAGGATATTTCTTCTCGTGCTCCTTTAACTGGTGTGAAGCATAAGCAATAACCTTGCCCCGTTACATCAACACACATCCTAATCTCATCTTCGATGCATCACTATACACGACAAAATCTTCAGTTCCCTCTGGTAGGGATAACACTGGGGCACTGCTCAACCTCTCCTTAAGCGTTTGGAAGGCTTCTTCTTGTCTTTCTCCCCAATCGAACTTTATCGCTTTCTGTGTCAATTTCTTCAATGGCGTAGCTATCTTGGAGAAGTCTTGAATGAACCTACGATAATAGCCCGCTAAGCCCAAGAAACTGCGAATCTTAGAGGCAGACTTAGGAGATTTTCAATTCATGACTGCCTCAATTTTGGCTGGGTCTACTTTGATGCCCTCCGCATTCACTACGTGGCCCAAAAACTGAACTTCCTGTATCCAGAACTCACATTTAAAGAACTTTGCGTAAAGTTTCTCTTTTTCCAATAATTCCAGAATTGTTCTCAGATGTTGTTCGTGCTCCTCCTTGCTCCTTGAGTAGATAAGAATGTCGTCTATGAAGACTATAACAAACTTATCTAGGTAAGGCCCGTAGACTTGATTCATTAAATCCATGAATGTCGCAGGTGCATTCGTTAAGCCGAATGGCATTACTACGAATTCATAATGTCCATATTGAGTCCTGAATGCGGTTTTCGGTATATCTTCTTCTCTTACCCTCAACTGATGATACCCTGATCTCAAGTCGATCTTCGAGAAGTGGCTAGCCCCTTGCAGTTGATCAAAAAGATCATCAATCCTTGGCAAAAGGGTATCTATTCTTTGATCTTGTTGAGCTCACGATAGTCGATGCACATTCTCATTGTGCCATCCTTCTTTTTCACGAATAGGATCGGTGCTCCCCAAGGTGATGAGATTGGTCTGATAAAACCATTATCCAAGAGTTTCTGCAGTTGCTTCATCAACTATTGCATCTCTGTTGGGCCAATCAGTATGGTGCTCTAGCGATTGGTGCCGCTCCCGGTACCAAATCGATCTTAAATTCTACCTGGCGCTCTGGTGGAATTCTTGGTAACTCTTCCGGGAACACCTCTGGGTACTCCCTTACCACTGGTACATCATATATCTTCTTCTTCTCTAGCCCTACGTCGATTGCGTATGCAAGGAATGTTACGCAACCTTTCCGTAGATATTTTTTTGCCTTAATCGCCATGATTACTCCTATATCAGTCGTCATTCGGTCCCCATAAACATAGACTATTTCTCCTTCTGCGGTCAGGATTTTAATCATCTTCTTGTTGCAAACAATTTGGGCATGGTTGTTAAATAACCAGTCCATTCCTAAGACCACATCGAAACCACCCAAACCCATGGGCATAAGTCTTATAGGCAACTTCTTACCGTCTATACACTTCGTGCATCCATCAATTACTTCATCTACCTTAACTTGACCACCATATGCAATTTCTACTATGTAGCTCTTTTCTAGTCTATTGGCATCTCTATTCAAGTAGTGTCGGAATGAAGTGGAGACAAAACTACCATTCGCACCCGAATCAAATAATACATGTGCATAAACATCATTAATAGGGAACATACCAGATACGACATCCGGGGTTTCCCGTGCTTCCTCCAGTGTCATGTTGTATGCTCGGTCGCGCCCCTTAGTCGGCTCCTTCCTTGCTAACTCTTTTCCCGATCCTTCTCCTGAAGCTCGGTTGTTGTTTCCCGTGCTCTTCTGTAACTTGGGACATTCAAACCTTAGATGTCCTGTAGCTCCACACTCATAACACGTCTTCTTCTCGGGACATTCTCGCACAATGTGACCTGACTTCCCACAACGATAGCAAGTTACACTCCCTGTTCTACACTCCCCTCCGTGCCTCTTATTGCACTTCTTGCATGTAGGGATGGAGAACCCATCGTTCTGGTTTTTGGTCGAAGTTTTCGTTTCCCTCACCTTCTTTACCACCTTGTTCGATCCTTCCCACTTTCTCTTGAAATCTTTCATGTCTCCGCTTGAACGAACGTGGTTGGCTTTGTCATGTCCACATATCGTTTAATCTCTATCCTTAGACCATCCTTGAATCGGTCTATCTTTCTTTGTTCGGTCTCCACTTGATAATTGGCGAATCTGGCCTTCTCTAGGAATTTATTCACGTACTCCTGAACTGATAGTGAACCTTGTTCCAGTCCCAGGAATTCTGATTCCAACTTCTTCACCTCTGACTGTGTGCAATATTTATCCATCATCATGCTCTTCATTTTCTCCCAAGTCAAAGTAGCAACACCTTCTTCTCCTTGGATCGCGCATTCAATCTCCCACTAGTGGAGTGCCGAATCCAAGAGAGTAGTAGCAGCATAAGTCACTTTCTGTTCCTCCAAGCACTTGCATATCTTAAAGCATCTTTGCATTTTGGTCATCCAGTTCATTAGAGCAACTGGGCTTTCTATGCCCCTAAATTTCTTTGGGTGAATGTCATTGAAGGTCTTGAAGCTGCATGCTTTCTCCTTCACTTGATACTCTCTCTTCTCGTACGTTCCCCCTGTCACTAGTGGTTCTTTCTCCCATTCTTTCGGTAAGTCATCCATGTCCCCAACCGATGCTTCCACCCTCTTAGTGGTCTGGGAATTGTTTACTAGTCTCTTCTTTTGAGTGCTAACTTCTTGCTCCTCTTCTGGGTCCTTGAATCGGTCGCCTAACATGGATTTCAACATGTTTGGAAAAGTATTTTGGAGGACTTGAGTCATTCGCTCCATCATCACCTCTTCCGTGAAAAAGGTTTTCACCACTCTCGACTCCTCTCCCTCCCTAGGGTTCCTCTTGTTGTGGAACTCCTTACCTCAGACGAGGTAGCACTTGAACTTGCGGTTAAATTTTAACCGCGTCTACGAGCTTGTCCTTGAACGCAGGTCGTGGCATGTTGTCAACACCCTCTCCAGGGATAATAGTCATCCTTGTTGCACGCGAAACCATACTAATAAAATAGTGACTTTTTGCATGGTTTTAAGAGAATCTATCATATAATGCTACTAGTGTCAATTTAGACACCACATACATATACATGGGTATATGACACCAAACATCTCTCTAATAGTGACAATACTTATTTTACTAGACCATAGGACTCTGATCCTACACCTTGGTAGAACCATCATCGGTCTATAACCCTCACCCTTAAGGATCACATGGTACTTACGTGCACATAAACTATGCATTTACTCTAGCACTTTGTAACCATACATGTAACACCCTAAAAATAGGGATAACAAAAATCCGAAAAACGGACATGAGGTATACTAAAATTGTCATAGCAAGAGCCTCCCAAAAATGGGGAATATATATATATATATATATATAAATAACCTGTTTAATCACAATTGTAATTTAACGGACAATAAACAACAACCAACTAATCTAATTTCTACATCTAGAAAAGAGATTACAAAAAGGGTTGTCATCTATAGACCCAAACGGTCTATATCCAAAAGTATAACGCGTCCATGTGCAATTCCCCAAGCTCTCACCCCAAAGCAACTAAAACTGCTTAAGACCGTCGCCGCTAGAACCTGAGATACACATCGACACCAAACAAGTGTTAGGCCAAAAAGCCTAGTGAGTTGAACAATAATAAGCATGCATGAACAGTCACATTTCTTATCAGCAGTTAACCATAGTTCAACAAATGTGGAGTCAATAGGGGAGACCCATAGCACCAATCAAATCCCACCCAAGAGTCGATATACCTTGATGCCCTTAACAAGGAACACCCCAAAGGCCCGGCACACCCGAAGACTATCGCTAAGAAAATTCCCCGAATGGCGGAGGTCTAGGCACATACCATCATAGTGGCGCCCAAGACTATATCCTCCTAGTGTACTGACTTGGTTCGTCCACATAACATTTATAAGGGGTCCTTTAGGTATATTTCAACCCACATAATTCAATACCAATTACGGGTATAATATTACCACCTTATCCTCGTGATGTCTAACCAAGGACCCAATGTAAATCATGTTCATCAAGCATATAAACATATCACCAAAATGGTGTTCCAACTAGAATCATCATAATACCCATATATGTATACATTTAACATATCAAGGTACCCACATTGTGTATCTATGAGACAAATCCCAAATAATGATACATATAACAATAATCATGGCAAATCACCCATATATATACATCTTCCAACTATTTTCATGAAGAAATCCCCAAACATTTGAACATATAGAGATAAAGTAACAAATAGGAGATTATGATGTGTATCTAGTTTTAACAAAGGGTTAGTAAACTCACAATCTAGGTTTTGAACCCAAAACCTAGAAAATATGGAAACCCTAGAAGTTGGAGAAGATGAGACTTGAAGGTGAGAAATGAGAATCTTGAAGAACACTTCAATGGGGACACTTGGATAAAGCTTGATGACCACTTAATGCTCCCAACAACCCAAAACCCTCGAAATGAATGAGGTAGGTGATGAAACCCTAAAAATCGCCTCCAAGAAGAGCTCTCCCGTTTTTGCAAAGTGTTAATGTGAGAAATAAGACTGCCAAAGTGTTTTTAAATCAACCAGACCACGCGGGCGATAGTGCCCGGCGATAGTGCCATGGGCACTATCGCTTGTCACAATCGCGGAGGTCCCCACCCCCACGGTACAAGTCCGGCGATAGTGCCAAGGCACAATCGCTGGCATCAACCCACGGTACGTCTCTAGCGATAGTGCCAATGGCACAATCGCCAGGCACAATCGCTGGCATCCCAAAACAGTCCGAAACTTAACCAAATTCGATGGCGAGGGCGAGGTTTGAACGATTAACAAAGGTAATTCAATACATGACATTTTAACATAATTCAAGATCATAAAATGTACACAAAGACACACATTCACACATAAGCGAAATCAATGCATTAAGGGAGACATAACACTTACCTTAAGAATTTACGGGTGTTACAATACAAGTCCATTTTATTTTAACTGTTAAAGTTAAACACCTCTGGACTTAAACCATACTTAGTTCATCACCTCATGAAGATCCTCTATAATGGATATTATGTCACATGTAATATTGAGATCAAAAGTAACTCTATAATAATTATATAACCATTCCTCCGGTACTAACTAATAGTACTTATTCCTAGTTTAAGTTTAGGCTAGAATAAGATCTTAACCTAATTCTTTTAAACTAAGGCTCTAATACCAACTTATAACCCCTTTTTTTCGTCAAATGAAATGTTACGTCTCCCAAAATACATCATTAAATAACCTCAAAGATAAATGCTCCAATTATAAATCTCAAACGTTACAGCGGAAGTCTAAACGTCAAATAAACAACCATAAAAGTTAACCCGTCCCATACCGGGTAACTAAACCAACCCGAAAGAAATAAGTTACATCAAGCAATTAAAGTATATAATTCTATGCGAGTCCCTTGCCTTAATCAACTCCAGAACCTCCTGCTCCTGAGATGTATACTATAGTCAGCTAAATAGCTCAGTGAGTTCACGGTTTGTATGCCATCACACACATTAGCCATATACATGTCAAGTAAGTAGTGACATGCAAGATTTATGCAACCCATTGGGATCTCTCAACTCCATTCCATTGGGTAGGGACCTGCCATGTCACAGGCATTCCCTTGGTGTGTAGGTTCACAAAGAACTAACCGCCCATCCCGGGTCGTGCCTCCCCTAAATGTGACATATCGAGCCGATATCCCATACCCCGGTTAACGCACCATGTTAACCCCAAACCCAAACCATATGCATGCAATTT
Source organism: Arctium lappa (assembly GCA_023525745.1). Classification (NCBI taxonomy): domain Eukaryota; kingdom Viridiplantae; phylum Streptophyta; class Magnoliopsida; order Asterales; family Asteraceae; genus Arctium; species Arctium lappa. The sequence goes on from CM042048.1 coordinate 8,790,350, forward strand.
ATGTTAAATGAACATAACAAAAATTATCATGCTTGCACCATAAATAAAAATTTAAATGCACGTAAGCCACTAATTATAAATAACGTGCAATTAACACCTTAACAAAACATGCATATAAATTATCACACCTCATACATGTAAAAATAATTTATACATATGTATACATCCCAGTGAAATCTCGTGAAAGACTCACCTGATAAATCCCGGTTCGTTAGAACTTCTCTCCAAATAACAACCTACAATTATAGACGCCAAAATACTCATTAACGTCTACATTTTATCCAAAGTCAACCTAAAAGTCAACTAACGATTAACCTCGGTCAACCCTTAATTATAATCCTAATTGTCCACCAATATTTTATTAATCAACCCCAATTTGTTTGCGTCAAATCATTAACGTCACGACATTTCGATGTCCCGATTAATAATAAAAATTCCTTAATAATGTGGGGTTACTCCTTTTATAATTAAATAATACTAAAAAATATATATGATTAAATATATAAATTTTAGTAATTTATTTAATTAATAAATCATCACCAAAAATTAAATTAATTAATCTCAACGAATTAATTAATTTGCACCAATCCCTTTGGGTTTTTTTTAAAAATAAAATAACTCATTTTTTAAACCTATTTGGACTCCTCTCAAGCCCACCAGATCAGGCCCATAACCCCCAATCAACCCAACAACCCCCATCCTGCCGGAAGGTCGCTGGAGCACGGCGCCGGCGGACGTCGGTTTTCCAGCGAGCTCCTTGTTTTGGGTCGTGTGGCTTTGTTTCTCATCCATTTTCGACAATTCTTTTTTCCTAAATTTTAGTTTTTCGATTCGTCATCTTTTAGAAACTTGAATCGCATTAAAAACTTCGAGTTTTGAGGGAGATACTTATTTTTAAAGTTTCGGTTTTTACCGAAAACGATAATTTCTACGTTTTGATCGATTTAACAACCTTTCTGTTACCCAATCGGCTTCAAAACGTATTTGGGTTTACCTTTACCCATTACTAACATCTCCATTAGGTTATTTTCTAGATCTATAGAAAATACATACCTTAATCCGGCGGTTCGTTACCGATAACGAAGCTTCGAGACTTCTCGTGGCACCGTTCACCAAGATTCCGACACCGACACTTCTGAAATGCCGACAATGAAAGACACCAAAAACTCCAACCGGCCCCCCTATATTTATAGTCGGATTTCCTCCACCGAAATATGGAAGGAGAAATCACCATTATTGCCATTAATCCTTTCCATATTTCGAATTTCGAGATTTGCAAAACCGGTCCCTCGCCATTTCTATTTCACGATTTAACCACATATTTTGAATTGTTTCCTAAATTCAATTCAATTATTTTTAATTGATTGATACTCCATTAATAATCACCAAAAATAAAAGATTTCACCGTATTTCTTTTATTTTTGGACAAAATGCGTGAAATAGCAACCTACTTTCATAAATTTTCTTATTATAGCATTGTACTTTCACTTTTTCTTATTCTAGCAATGTACTTTCAAATTATTTTTTATTAAGACATTGTACTTTGAAAATTTTACCCATTATAGCATTAGGTAACCTGCTACCTTTTAAACCGGTTTTTTGTTGCTGACGTGTCACACTTAAGATGACATGGACGACACATAGGATATGTTTACATATCATTAAAATGAAAACCCTATTCAAACATAATTTTTTAAAAGAAAATCATTCCCTCACTTTGACGTTCCAATTCTGTCTGATACGATCGATTCTAAACCTTCTGTTTATCGTCTCTCATCATCTCCCTCAGGCAATCGGCTTATCTCTTTCATCGTCCCTCATCATCTCCCTCATCTGATAGGTAATCGATCCAAAACCCTAGTCTCTTTCATCTCCCTCATCCATTCCTTAGATTCATGATTCATGATTTCTTTAATATTCATGATTTCTTTTATGTGCTAGTTCTATATACATTGATTTGTCTTCCACCACTAGTTAGGCAATTACAAGCACAATGAGAACAATTCATTTTATATTGATTTTTGCCCAATTTTGTGGTGGAATATTTTGAGTACATTCTTATTTATTTGCTTAATTTTGTGTTTTTTTAGGATGTCATCTTTATCAACATCTAGATCAATATCTTTCGAGAAAGATGGAGAAGATAATAGTTGTGACAAGGTGGTTCAAGTTGATTAAATATCATTGTAATTAGACAAAGGTGTTTAAGATGATTTTTTTTTTTGAAAAGATGTTCCACTTATTTAGTTTTTGGCATTACAAACTACGCCACGAAATTCACGATAAACTCAATAAACCAATGATCTTTTGTGAACATTTTTATTCGTGAAATAGTGATCTTTTGTAAATATGTTTAATTTCTGAAATTATATTTTTTGGTTAAATATACAATGTCTAAATAACAAAAATATTAAAACTAAAAGTACAATGTTATAATAGGAACTGGTGATGTTATAATAAAATAATTTTAAAAGTACAATGCTGTAATAAAAAATGTCACGTCAGAAATATAGTACATGTGGACAGCCTATGTGGACAATGAGGTGGCATTAGAACCTGGTATAATGGGTACATTTAAATCAAAAGGTTACCTAATGCTATAATGAGTAAATTTTTCAAAGTACAATGTCCTAATAAAAAATAATTTGAAAGTATATTGCTAGAATAAGAAAAAGTAAAAGTATAATGCTATAATAAGGAAATTTATGAAAGTAGGTTGCTATTTCACGCATTTTGCCCTTTATTTTTTTTATAAAATCTTCCAAGAATTTAAATTCTAGAAATAATACATACTTTAAATTCTATTTTATTAATATTCAACTTTCCAAAAAATTTGGATGTTACATAACCCAACCCAACTCTTACGGGTTGGGTTGGTGGGTTAGTAGTTACATTAGAATTGACAAATTTTAGGTGTCCTATAAACCTGATGTTGTTGTAGTTAAATGATACAACTATTATCATTTTCTTTCCACCAAAGTAAAACATCAAATGAGAGTCTTTGGATTGATAGATTCGTCAACCAAGTATATATCAACATCATTCATGTTCACCGGCACATCCATTTCTTGTTGCTGCAAAAACGATTCAAATAATTTTCTGTTATTAGATTATTTGAAATCATTCTTTGGTGGTGAATCTCATTTTGTAGCTTATACTATACATATAGCTAAAAAGAAGTACACGCATAAACTCTTACTCCATAAAATGTATATAAAATTTTACACATCATTAATATATATCAAATAAACTAGTATACTTCATCCGTCCCAAAATAAGTGTTCACAATTGAATTGACACATAGTTTTAGACATGTATAATTATTACATCTTTTGTTACCAAATGACATATTTACCCTTATTTAATTTTTCTCTCTCTTCACTACTCTTATATATTTGTGCATTAATTAAGGATAAATATGAGAATTTAGTTATCTACTTTTTGAAAGCGGACACTTATTTTGGGACAAATATAAATAGAAATGTGAACACTTATTTTAGAACGGAGAGAGTATTATATTTAGATATAAATAAAATTATATTGAAATATTATATTAATGGCGGATTGGGTTGAGTTGGGTTGAGCTAAACTAACCCAATTTCAACTCTCTCAATTGACGGTTTAGCTTTGCAATTCGACGGGTTGGATTTAATTTAGTTGTAAGTGGGTTACGTTGGACGGGTTGAACGATTTGACGATTTTTTATACACCCTTTAGTTGCTTGAAGAAAAAAAAAACCCAATTCTTATTGAGAAAAAGTAACTTTAAAGAAATAAATTGATTCCGAGTTGCCAAGAAAAACTTGTAGCCTTACGATTGTCTTTTATGCAAAAGCATTTATTATTACAACATCTTATTTGCAATGAAAAATCATAAATAATTAAATTAACTATACTGACTTCATTTTTATTTTTTCCAACAACATGAAAATTACCTACATACATCTTATATTATGCCAATCAACCATTCGAAAATGGTTCGCTATCAAACCGCTTCCATCGAATCTTAATTAGTTGTCATGCTCATTTTTGTCAGGTGCATCTCTTCGTCTTCATTCATCATCACGTTATTTGAAGCTTGATGTCACAAGCTTTTCTTCAGAACCCATTGATTGTGCATTAGAATTCGAATGTGATTTCTTGAAATTCCAACACAAACAGCCAACTGGGAAGACTTTCTCGTCTTCACGATCATTTGAGTTGCATTTCTGACGTTTTTCGTTTTCGGCTATCTTATCTTTGTGAAGCTTTTTCAATACGTAAATCTCACACAAATCATAACCTGACATACCCAAGTCGAGCCAAACCTCCTAAGAAAATTAATACAAAAAACACTGGCTTCAAAACGTCAAATTTATAGAGTAGTGTGGTTGCTTGGGCGGCAAGTGGTTCTCCTCTTGGAATAAACAATATAATATTAGTTCTTTTTTCCTTTCCTTTTTTATAGTATTATAATTGTAATATTTCGATACATACATATTTTAAGTAAATTTTGTGATTATTAGTATATATATATATATAGGTTCAGGTTTAGAGGAAAACCTCAAAACAACGAAAAACTGAGGAACACCCTGGCAGCCTTCCATCTAGACGGTATGCACTTGTACATAAAGTAATTAATTAGTTTTTTTTGGCTTTTATGCACATGTGCATATTATGCACTTGTGCATATGCACGTGTGCATATGCACGTGTGCATGTTATAAATTACTTGTATACACAAGTGCATACCGTCCAGATGAATGGCTACTAGAGTGTTCTTCAGTTTTCCATTTTTTTGAAGTTTTCCCTTGAACCTCCCTCTCTCTCTCTCTCTCTCTCTCTATATATATATATATATATATATATATATATATATGTATATAAGGATCGTGTGAGTAGTTGAGTTAACAATGAGAAGCATGAGAAGTGGATCTGAATCGTTGATCTCTTTTAATCTGAAGCCCTCCCATGAATTGTGGTTTAGAAGGGAATTGATCTGATGCATTTCGTTGCATCTTATCTCGGTGCATCTCATTCTAATGTGCTTCCATTTCTCATCCAACGGTTGATAACCACTTCTCAACGTTAACTCAACTTCTTACCGGAACCCAACCATATATATATATATATATATATATAACCACTTCTCACGCTTCTCAACGTTAACTCAACTTCTTACCGGAACCCAACCATATATATATATATATATATATATATATATATAGAGAGAGAGAGAGAGAGAGAGAGATGAAGGATCATATGAGAAAAAAAGTTAATGTGAGAAGTGTAAGAAGGGATTTGGACCACTGATCACTTTTAATCTCAAAAAAAAAAAAAAAACCAATGGGTTGCGTTTTAGAAGAGAATTGATCGAGTACATCTCATTAGTGTTGATCTTCAATTAGGAATGATTCAAGGGTGGCGATAATTTCTTACTCTTTTCACCATAACATTCATTCTCATCGGAACCCAACCCTTATTTTTCTATAATTGTTTATCACAACATTTGTTCATATTTTGTATCTCCGGACTCCGATATCAAGTTCATATTTTCATAATAGAACGAAAACAAAGTTTGTATTTTGATTTAGAATTTATGAAAATTAGTTTTTTAAAATAAGAAGCTTTGAAATATGATTTTTAAAATAAAAACTTCACAAATTGGTTTACAAAATAGAAAACAAAATAAAGTTGGTTCTGTTTTAATACAATTTAATTTACAGTTAAGGTCCCGAGGGATGTGGTGGAATATCCCATCTGTCCAGGGTTCGAACCAGGCGTACACAACAATTGTGGCCACTGGGGTTTAATCAGAACTGATGTCTTACAGTTATAATTTGCCAAGGGATTAGTCTAGGCATAGTCTACTACACCCTTCCCAAAAAAAAACTATACTTGTAACGACCCAAAACAAGCATAGCAATATAATCATAATAAATCCCAAATCGGTTCTCAATACAACGCAAAACAAAGCAAAGTCCTTAGATTTAGAACAACAACGTTCCATTACAGCCGAGATGTCTATAACTATCGCAACTACGAAAATCTTCTAAACCAACTATCTTCAACTCCTAGCCTTTATACTTTATCCTTCCCTTTGGAAGAAGCACCACCGACTCCTTTATCCTTCCCTTTGAAAACTAGGGTTAAACTATAAGACCTAGTGAATTCCCTTACTACGGCAATGTAAAAAATATAAAATATTAACTACGCAGCTTCAATAATTAATAAATTTAATGACAAATAATAATATCGTAACCGGTCCACGAAAAAGGACTACTCAGTGAATCAATCTCCATCACCTCTGTAATGTCCACACTCGAGGCCCCCAGTAAATCTCTATTTTGGCCCCCAGTAGATGCCATATATGTGTGCACGAGAAACGGATTCAAGGCACACGACTCACATAATCCCCCTAAACTTCTCCACAATCCAAGATATTTGACACCACAATCAAACGACAGTTCACAAGATCAACATAATAATTATGGGTAAAACGAAAACCTTTCATCATATAATAAAGTGAGCATGTTATCAAACCCCATTCATCAACTACACAATCGCAACATTCAAGTGCTTAAAGCTTAATAAACATTTTCCAGAAGAATGAGAAAAGTGTTAAGGGAACTCACCTGTCCAATAGGAACGCGACACACACACACACATAGAGAGAAATTAACTTCTGAAGAATCGGCACCTACAGATTTGGTTAAACATATTATGATTAAAAACGACTAGTTCTCAAAGACTTTGGCTGGAGATTCACCCGACCCCCCCCCTGGCGCTCCTGGTTCCTTGTAACCGGATTGAATCCCGGTTCCAAGCCCAATATGGGTTGAATCCCGGTTCCAAGCCCAATTTGGGTTGCTCCCGGTCCGTACGACCTATCCGGGTTGTTTCCCAATGCCAACGGCTTACCCGGGTTGCTCCCAGTGCTTGCGGCTCATCCGGGTTGCTTCCCGGTGCCAATGGATTTCCCGGGTTGCTTCCCGGTGCCAGCAGATTTTCCGAGTTGCTTCCTGGTCCGTGTCGAGTGCCACCTGGTCCTTAATACCGGTAATTCGGCTCCCGGTAACCACATCATCCGAGTTCCAACTTTCATGTCGGTCCGGGTATTCTGGGGCGATTACGATACTTGGTTGACACTAGGTTTCAATTTTTCTCATAAATCATCATAGTTTCCTCCCTCCCTCCCTTAACCAATTAATAATACTTTCAACAAAACATCACAATATGCCAAAATAACCCAACTAAAACTTTGATTTCCCACACTACTTTGGGTATTTCTGATTCCTTCACAGAGTGCACACAAATCCCAAATTTTCTAAAATCTTTAACTCTTAAACTGGATGAGAACAAAGGAATGAAATTACCTCTTAAGATAGACTCCCAAGTTGCTTTGATCTACTTCTCCCTTTATTTAGAAATGCAAAAATCCCAAGGACCTCTTCTTCTGCTTCTCTCTCTCTCTCTCTCTCAATCACCGCCTGTAACATCCTAAATTTGGGGTAAATTTATAATTCAAAAACTCGGCAATATGACGTCTATAAACAGAGGAAACTTATTCACCCTAATTAGGAGTAAATCAAAACATGAATATTACGGTAGTGACATATCAAAACTAAAGTGTATCATCCCAAACGGGGAAACCAAATATGGTGATTACAAACCCAATAAGAATGAAGAATAAAATCGACAACCTAATAATCTAAAATTTTCCAGTTAGATTAGTCGGGTGTCGATATCCTTCCAAAATGTATATCTTCAAAATCAAGTATGTTGGTCATTATATCTCCAAAAAGGCCACTCACGACCCCAATGTCGTTCACTCAATCCAGACGAGTTCCATCGCTAAGATGACATGTCAGACATGAGAACCAAAGAACAAGCGTTAGGCTAAAGCCTAGTGAGAACAAGTCAATTGAAATAGAAGTACTAAACCCATTTGAAGTCGTACGGTGGATATAGCCATGAGCTAAATCAAAAAATCAAACAAACCATTAGTGATCATAATATGGTACAAATAACATCAATCACATAGTGAACTCAACTCCTCTAAATCTATTGCTCGAAAACATCAAGTCAACCCCTCTACGTCTATTCTTGAGAGTTCCAAAACGGGAACTCAGTTCCAAAACCGGAACTCATGCACAATGGAATTACACCTTACTACCCATGGGACGTTGCCCGACCATATAGGCCCACACCTTACTTACCATGGTGACTCGATGCCTATTCTGTGCCAAAGTGGTGAACCTAATGTCCAAAACGGGACATTGGGAACGTCGTGCCTATGGATCCATTGCACTAAGACCAAGACTAATACAAACTAAAACAACAAAATGGTTTTAAGTCCATCAATCTCATACCATTAATTGTACATAAGCAGTTTATCAATATGAGGAAATCCATAAAATCAAATCCATCAGGTGTAAATACAAGGTTTGTCTCCAATAATCAAGTCACAATTCATATTTTAAAGTTAAAATCCAAACCTTCTCAAACCATAGTTTTACTTGGACCTATTCAAGGTCCCATAAATGGAGGTAGTGATGTTAGAACATGTAAGTACATTTAACATCCTTAAATCATAGGCCAAATACCCTTCTAACACTTTCATCCACAACCAAACCCCCAAAATCTCTTAAAATTAATTTTTAGGTCAAGAGTTTACCAAAACCCTAAAATCCATGATTTGCAAGTATGTAAAAGTTCAACTATTAGAAGATTACTATGTAGGAAGTGTAAAACATGTATGTACTCTTAACCACAATCACCAACCTAAATCAAACCCATAAAAATGCATATAAGATGATTCTTTGGTAGCATTAAATGAAAAGGAAGTGAAACCTACCTTAGGACCCTTCCAAAATTGCCTTCAAGGAGTTCCACGATGAGAAATAGGAGAAAATGGGAGAAATCCCGACTTTAGGTCAGTTGAGCTTCCCCGCGGCCTTGGCCGCGACTATGAGGTCGCGTCGTAGGCCACACGTGCTCTCAATTGGGAGACTCCAGCGAGTCCTGCGCCTTTGGCTGCGGTTCTCAAGTCGTGCGCTAGCCCGCGCAAGTCGCTGTGATCACACTCTAAATCCAAATCTCAAGTGCTAAAGTTTGGCAACCTCACACAAGTGAGAACAACGTCAACAATTGACTCGAGAATAAATGTACATAGTATATACATACATCCACAAGGTGTACGCAATTTTTTACGGGTGTTACACCGCCTTTGGGAATAATAGGGAGAATGGGGAGAATTAGGGTTTTTCACCCTTACAAACAAATCTTTTAGATAAGTCCCAGAATGGCCCCTAAGCTTCTCCTTACCACACTATGGCCCCTTTATCTTTTAATATCTTTTTTATTATTACAAACAATTATTACAATACTTAAGGTTCACGTGGTTGGTTCAAAACTTGGATATGGTCCCTTAAACGCACCATCTACATCGGAAGTCTCTAACTTTTCATTTTCATAACACTTGAGGTCCGTTAGACACACCATGTGGCCCGCACGTGCGGGCCAATTTCGTTATTATTTAATTTGGTAAATCTTCTTCTTCTTCTTCTTCCTTTGTTTTTAAGTTCATCATAGTACTTTACTATGAATCTTCATCTTCTTAATAAATACAATAAAAAATAAACCTTGAACTAAAATCCCTAAATCAATTAAAAATTTCTTAAATCCAAAACAAATTGATGGTGATGATCCATGCCTCGTTGATACCAAATCCAGATGGTGTGAAGATGGTAGGTTTGCAGCACCAGAAAAGATATGTGTGTGTGCACCGCTAGATGAACGACCATCGACGGAGGTGGGAGCAGGCGGGTCAAGAGGGAGCTTTTTCTTTATCACTGGGTGGGGAGGGTATTCACTATTAGTGTTGATTTGCAGAAAGGCGGGAAACCATATTTGAGAAGATATATATATATATATATATATAATATTTATTTATTTTTATTATATATAATATTTAATATTAAGTTACTTTTTTTAAAAGAAAAAGATGTAAAATGACTAAATTGCTCTCATGTAAATTACATATGCCTTAACTTAACAGACCTTTTTTAATGATGTTAATAACTTGAGGGACCTCGATAACCAGATGAAAGCCTTCTATGTAATTCCCTCTTCTAACTTATAATAACAAATAGTATGAACCACAAGGGTTGTGGTGTGGTTGTTAGAGCTCGGAGACTTCATAGCGGTTGCCCGAGTTCGAGCTCCACTAGCAGCACTTGTGGCCACTGAGGATAATCTTAGGGCTGCACGCTTTAGCAGCTGGGCCGAAGACCCAAATTACCAGGGATTAGTCTGGGCCAAAGGCCCAGGATACCCTTCCAAAAAACAAATAGTATGATCGAAAAATAATGCTAAAAAGAAATCATATACAATACTTTTAATTAATTGATTGAAAAATGGTAGACCCCATTTTCGCTTGGGGAACAAGGAGGGTAAATTGTCAAACATATCTATTTTATAATGCATTTTGGACTTCACTTCAAAATCCACCAAATAATTCATATCACATATTTTCTTTCTAAATTGTTAAATAATTGTATTTTGTTACTTGGGCTTCACTTCAAAATAAATTGAATTTAAATGAAAAAAAAAACTTCAAATATAAAATCTTTTGTTTTAAGATCTTATTTAATAGGGAATTTAATTAAAATACCCTTTTTTGAAAAATCAGTATCCAAAGTGCCCAAAATCTTGTAATTTTTGCCAAAATATCCTCTAAGTCCGCGTTTTTTGCCGCGTTTTTTCAAAAAAAGCGGATTGGTACTTTTGGGTCCGCGTGTGGGTCAAAACGCGGGTTGGATCCGCGTTCCCACTGTTTCACGCGGGTTGGGTCCACGTTCCTCACTATATGTCCGCGTTTTGGTGCAATTCAATTCAATTGAATTGGAAATTTATTATATATTTACAGTTTATACCCCTATAATTATTTAGTTAGTTTACTTTATACCTTTTACTTTTCTATCATTCATTTTATACTTTTATCATATTAACACATAAAATCGTATATTAACTAAAATACGTTAAAATAATACGTTTTAATTTTAACAAGTTACACCATTATAATCGTCTCTTCGAAACCTTCGAAATGAGCCCAATATTGAATATTTTTGGATTTAATTATTTAATTATATATCATATGTACTACATAAAACGTATGAAACGTATGCATATACTATTTTTTTTTACCCTAAAACATAAAACGTATTATATATCATATATATTACATATTTTTGGACAAATTATTCATAATTTATGTTATTCTTTTTTTTTTACCATTTTACTAATAACGATATTTTTAGTCCAATGGTAGAATATCGTTATTTTTAGTCCAATGGTATAATATCGTTATTTTTACTAAAATATCGTTAGTAGTAAAATGGTAGAATATCGTTATTTTTACTAAAATATCGTTATTTTTAGTCCAATGGTATAATATCGTTATTTTTACTAAAATGGTAGAATAGCGATATTTTTAGTAGAATAACGATTATTTTTACGATAACGTTATTACTAAAATATCGTTATTAGTAAAATGGTATAAAGAAGAATGACATAAATTATGAATAACTTGTCCAAAAATATGTAGTATATATGATATATAATACGTTATATGTTTTATTATACGTTAGTAAAAATAACGATATTCTACCATTTTACTAATAACAATATTTTAGTAAAAATAACGATATTCTACCATTGGACTAAAAATATCGTTATTAGTAAAATGGTAAAAAAAAATAAATAACATAAATTATGAATAATTTGTCCAAAAATATGTAATATATATGATATATAATACGTTTTATGTTTTAGGGTAAAAAGAAAAATAGCATATGCATACGTTTCATACGTTTTATGTAGTACATATGATATATAATTAAATAATTAAATCCAAAAATATTCAATATTGGGCTCATTTCGAAGGTTTCGAAGAGACGATTATAATGGTGTAACTTGTTAAAATTAAAACGTATTATTTTAACGTATTTTAGTTAATATACGATTTTATGTGTTAATATGATAAAAGTATAAAATGAATAATAGAAAAGTAAAAGATATAAAATAAACTAACTAAATACTTATAGGGGTATAAACTATAAATATATAATAAATTTCCAATTCAATTGAATTGAATTACACCAAAACGCGGACATATAGTGAGGAACGCGGACCCAACCCGCGTGAAACAGTGGGAACGCGGATCCAACCCGCGTTTTGACCCACACGCGGATCCAAAAGTACCAGTCCGCGTTTTTTGAAAAAACGCGGCAAAAAACGCGGACTTAGGGGGTATTTTGGCAAAAATTACAAGATTTTGGCACTTTGGGTACTGATTTTTCAAAAAAGGGTATTTTAAATAAATTCCCTATTTAATATGACAATTAATTTAGTTTTTTAATTAATGTAATAAACATTTAATTTAGTTGATAAACAATATGTTTTAAACCTGTAGGTCATTGATTGATTTTGATATATCATTTTTTATGTAATCAAAAGGTACAATACGATTTGATAAATTTTCATTTGCGTTATTAGTAGTTACAAAATAAGTTGTTAAACTTAATCACTCAAAAAGGTATTCATAAACTCAATCTAAATAGTTTTTATTTAATAAATTTTTTATTGTAACTTATGATTTTTTTGGTTATCATGTTTTAATGATATATGTATAAATGAACTATTCGAAATGCATGAATATATACATCGTATAAAAAAGATCATTCAAATAACTCAACGCAATTGGTAAGAACTACAAAGTATGTTATTAGCTCCTTAACTTTAACCTGGATTTAGTGTTTTGTATTCGGTTTGCAAAGCATTGTTTGAATTGAGTTAAACAAAGGTCACAACTAAGTTTTAACTTCCATTCATGTGTGTTCACAAAATGTAATGAGTAGGGTTCCGTTTTAGTTGATGTTGGAGTCCCATATCAGTAAGAATTGATTCATTTCTTTTCATATACACGTTTGTAATTTCCTTCTCTCCATAATGACCCTTTTGAAAAGTAATTGAATGGAGTTTCAAATATACTCACACGTAACATTTATTAACAAATATCACGTCAAAATTAAAAAATTGGGGGGGGGGGGGTGGGGTATAGAGAAACCTCAAGCTTACAAGAGTGTGTAACAAATTCGTTATTGCTAAGTAATCTTATTATCCTAATATTTTACTTTTTTTTATTACAAGAAAATTTCAAATTATTTTTTTAATACCATAAATAAAACGTTACAAGAAAATAAGCTTTTCCAACATCGTTTACAGTTAAACACAAAAGGTTGAGAATTTTAACGACACACTTCTGATCTACTTAATTATCATCTAGTAAATGGGTTGGGTTTTTAACATGCTATTGTGATTAGGGGTGATCCATGTGTTTGAGAAGGAATGTCAATTACCCCCTATGACTTTGACTAAGAAATAGTAAATAAAGAAATTATCTCTTAACAGTCTTGCACCCGAAGCCTAATCTATGCCTCCAATCGTATGATCAGGTTTTGGATCCTCCACTGATTGTGATGGACAAGTAGAAGAATGATCAGAAACCGGGACAATTGAGGAAGTTGCAGGATGAGTCTTGTTGAAGAAAGTTGGGAAGCAGCCGATGGTCGAAGAAGCATGACGACGAGCGTTGTCGGGTTTGGCCGTACGATTGGCATCGGAAGTTGTTTTTTCGTCGTGGAGCTTGGTCAAGAGGTAAGCTTGAGCAAGTGCGGAACCACTACCAGCCATTGATATATGTATGCAACAAAATACGAAAATAAAGGTTGGTATGGAATATTATGGATTGTGGCGTTGGGAGAAGTCGAGGGGTATTTATAGGAACATTTGACTTTGGGAGTACGCTTTATTATTGAGTACATTTGTTTTTGAGAAATTTAAATTATGACATCCGAAAATATGATTAATTTTGTATTGTAATAAAATATCTAAAAGGTTTTGTAATAAAAAAATATAACATAAAAAATTATATTATTGGTCAATGTTGCCGGCTTATTATCAAGTATCAAGTCTTATACATAAATTTAAATAATTACATTTTGGTTATTGTTATTGTCATTTTGTTACGCTTTTAATCATTTTAATTAATTATAACTAATAAATTCAGTTAAATTAGAAGGTATTTTGATTATCCTTTTATAGATTAAACAAATATAATATTAATTATATTACATTGTATTATATTATATTATCTCCCACACTTGTAGCACCTCTCTCCCAATTAGTACTGACAATGAATAAGGGTAAAACCATTACTCATTGGATAAGAGCATGGGTAAATAAAACTGTCTATTTATCCACTTATCTATTACCTAACATTTTAGTATGTAGAGTATAGATAAACGGTCGTTCATATCCATCTACCTGTTATATATACACATAATATAAAATTAAATATTAATATTGTTCTTTAAAATGCTATCATATATTTCGTATATTAATGTGCACTTTAATTTTTTATACTTATAGAGTATGTAAAATGGTTCATGATAATTAAATGATGAACAAGACAGGTCCGAAAAAATAAATACAACATAAAGTGTTGTCTTTCAATTTTTATATTGTTGTTTCTGAAATATTATATTATAATTATATTTAGAATAATATAACAATGTTTACTAAAACAAATTATATGTAAAATAATTAATATATTTATAAACTTATATTTTATTAATATGTTTAAGGTTTAATAATATTATTTATAGTTCAAAACGAATTACGTTTTTATCATTTATTCATTATCCGTTTCGTTATCCACTATTTTAATTAGTAAGGTATGGATAAGATTTTATGAGATGGATAACTATCTGTTTCGTTACCCACTATTTTAAATGTATGTAATAACCTATACCCTACCCATTTCCAGCCTTACAAACCTACTCTCAACCTCCACCCCTAAATTTGAAACACATTTCAACAATTTCGTTCTCGAAAACAATTCCTCCATCATTGCTACTACATTTTCGAGATTTTCCTCTTCAAATCCAAAATTCCAATCCAAAACAAACCCAGTTTAAATCCAAATGAAAACAAACCAAAAGAACTTGAATTAAAAACAAAACTAACTAGACCTGGCAAAAACTGATACGATACGTTAACTCGACACAAACTCGACACGAAATATACCACAAGAAACAAGGTTTTTTGCAACGACTTTTATCGTCGCTAAAAGGCAATTTATCATCACAAGCAGTTTATAGAGATGACATGTCGTCGCAATAGCCTCTTGCTGAAACATTTCGTCGCTAAAGGCCCGTCGCTGAAACTCACTTTTCTATAAACGGGTTTGGGTAATACATTTCAACCCGTTTAAGTAAACGGGTTGACACGACACGGAAATTAAACGGGTAAGGTCAGGGTCAAAAATTTCAACTCGAAAATGACCCGAATAACCTGTATATATATATATATATACACACACACACACACTAGATTCGACCTCGTGTATTACACGGGTTAATTTAAAAAAATTAAATCATACCAAAAAACTTATCTTACAGATATGAATGATCATCAAAAGTACGATACTACTTTTTCAAGCTTTTTTCCCTTTAGAATTTTTTTTCTTTTTGCAGTTGTTTACAAAATGTTCTTGTTTTAGACAGTTTTCACAAAGGAAGTTTTGCAAAAAATTAATAAAAAATATGAATAAATATTAAGAATTTATAAAACAAGATTTATAATATAACGTAAAGTAAATTATAGAAAAGTGTATAGTTAAAATATTAATAAAATAGGAATCACGTATCATAAATTACCAAATACTTCTTTATATACAACATTTTTTGTTCTATTGCTAATTATACCTTCATCATCTATAATTAATATTTTTAAAATTAAAATATCATAATATCAAGAAAATAAAATTAAAAATTAAAAAAATGTTATTTTATAAAATTTCATGATAAAAATCAAAATTCTTGTATAAAAATTTAAAGAGATTGAGGTTTTTATAAAAAAATCTTGAAGTAAAAATTGATATGAAATAGCCAAAAGAAAACTAAGACAATTTAGTGAGTATTTGTATCAAATCTCATACTAATCACGACACATTAATTCGTATATTTTTATGATATTTAATAATATAATTAAATTCAAAAATATTCAATATTGGACTCATTTCTAAGGTATTGACGAAACGATTACAATGGTATAATATGTAAAAAATAACAATGTTTATTTTTAATGCATTTTTGTTCATATACATTATTTATGTTTATATGATAAGAATCTAAAATGAAAAATAAAAAAGTAAGGAATTAAAAGTAAACTACAATACTACATATCTAATTATAAGGGTAGTAAATGTAAGGTATAAATTAAAACAATTAAATTAAGGAAAGATTTAAGGAAGAATGAATGTGGATGTGCTAAATGAACTTAAAATGTAATATGCATCTAAATACATGTTTAGGCGGGAAAATGAAAAAATGGGCTCATCAGAAGGCGACACGTGTTCTTCTAGTTACTTATTTATTATATATATATATATATATATATATATATATATAGAGAGAGAGAGAGAGAGAGAGAGCTTCTTTTATAAACTCGTTTAATCCTATGAACTATGTAAACCAATCTAGGTCATCCATTATTTTGATCGACGGTTGAGAAATTTCCGGATTTAAATCTATTAAAAAAAAGGGAAAGGGTAGTTTGGGAATAAGTTTTAAATAATTAAAATTTTAAATTTAACTAAAAGCGTACTCGCGCAATGCAGCGAGATACATCACGATTTTAATGTTTCATTTTATTTTTTGTCTTTTTGTCGATTTACAGTATGATTTTGGATGATTTTAATAAAGTGATAATGTTTTTTTTTTTATATAAATTTGTTTAATTTAGGCTTAATAATATAACTTTTTTATATAAAAAATTAAGTATTTTGTTAGAATTCAATGATTATCTTATATATTTTAATGACATTTAGAAAAAATAACCAATTAAATATTTAATAATATAATTAAAACAAATTTATATTAATATAATATATTAATTAATAGTGATACATGAAAAAATCTGCATAAAAGGAATACCCTGCACATACCAAATTTGTGGGTGTTAGAAGCCTGCAGTAGTAATATGTATCTTGTGTTTTGATACTTGTAAATTAAGAGATTTTTAAAATCTTGCATAAAATGATGGTACCTTATGTCTAATAATTTGTATTTAAGAGTTTTTTATACGTGTTTTATAATATAGTATAAAAGTATAGATAACTAATTTAAATTTATCTAATTTTGGTTATATCATCTTCTTAATTTTCTCAATTATCTCCATATATTCTTCCCTCTCTCTCATAGAATTCCGACGACCTCCTACTCCTGAATTCCGACGATTTCCTCTCACGATCCATCCTCCATCCAATTCCGGCATCCTCCCACTCCGGCTACCTCCTCCCAATAGCGCCGACCTCCTCCCACTCTGGCGACCTCCAATTCCGGCGAGTTTTATAAACCGTTCTTTTTTTTTTCGAAATTTTCAAGTTTTTTAAGTTTCATAAACTGTTTTTTCGAAATTTTTAAGTTTTTTAAATTTCATAAACTGTTTTTTCAAAAATTTCAAATTTCATAAACGGTTTCATGTTTGTTGGATTTTAAGTTTCATATATTTTCTCTAATATGAATAATCATAAAATTTCGAAATAATCATGTATTTTCGAAATTTCATTTATTTTATACCATATGAATAATCAGATTTTTAAGTTTCATATATTTTTCTCATATGAATAATCAGATTATGAAACGTGAAAATTTAAAAAAAAACAGCTTATGAAAGTTAAAAACTTGAAAATTTCGAAAAAAATGGTTTATGAAATTCGCCGGAATTGGAGGGAGGTTATCGAAGTCGGAGGACGTCGTCGGGAACTGGATAGTGATGGTGGATCATGAGAGAGATAGAGATTGAGATAATTGAGAAAATTAAGGAAGGTGGTTGTTCCTAAAAATATGAATCATTCCTAAAATTATGAATTTGGGAAAAAAAAACATAAATACCCTTAGTTACAAGTTCACAGAATAAAGTGGATCTATCTATCTATCTATCTATATATATATATATATATATATATATATATATATATATATTATAAGTTTTATTTTTAATGTTTTAGATTTGGTTAGAATTTATAAGTTTGAATTATAAAATTTGGATTTCTAATGCTTTATTTGAATTTTGGATTTTGTACTTTTTGTGAGTTTTCGGTTTTTAATTTTTAGTTTTATAAATGTTAAACGGGTTAGGCGGGTCGTGTCGGGTTAGGGTTGGGATTTTCTGACACGTTTATTAAACGGGTCGAATTAGGGTTAGACATTTTCAACTCGTTTAACTTTGAACCCGACACGAACCCGCCCCGCCCCGACACGTTTGCCAGGTCTAAAACTAACCTAAAAAATGGATGAGGGCCTATGTGTTTGTGTGAGCGGTGCAAAAGAAAACAAACCAAGAAAATGGAAAAGAAGTTCGATGGATCATAGGCACGGGTATATGCCTAGTGTATTTATAAGATTCTTTTCCTAATTAGGTTTCCTGTTTCCAAAAGCAAAATTGACAAACTCCAGAGAACACGTCCTTCCTAGCTTCACTCCTCCATCGCCGCCTTCAATTAGGGGTGTTCACGGTTCGGTTCAGCTAGGTTAGTAAGAAAAATGTGAATCGAACCGCATAAAACGAATATCTGGTTACCCGAACCGTAGGATGAACTGAACCGAACCGAAGCGAAGCTAGTTGGTTACCCACGATTCGGTTCACGGTTACCCGAATTTATAAAAAAAGGTATTATTTACAATAAAAAATAATACCAAAATATAAAATTTAAACCAATTACATAACAAATACATAATAATAATTCAAGAAAAAAAATTGAAACAAGTTTTATTGTTTAAAAATATCTAGTATTTAGTTGATGATTATTTAAAAATTAAATAGTTAATATTAAATATAATATTATTAATTGTACTCTATATATCGTTTCGGATCGGTTACCCGTTGAGACCTATAAATTAAAACCGAAACTGACCTGTGAATACCCAGTTTTTCGGTTATCGGTTTTTTTGGTTTTCGGTTTTTTCGCATATTTGGGCAGGGTGTTCTCACGGTTTCTCGGTTTTCCGGTTTTTTTGAACACCCTTATCTTCAATCCTCACCGAGTGACCGAGTCACCGTCGTCGCCTTCAATCGTCGACCAAACGTCCACCGTGAGACCACCGTAAGTCGACCTATCTTCAATTTGCCTTCATTCTTCTTTCACCACCATGACTGCGTTAGTAAGTCGAGTAGTCGACCACCACCATGTTGGGTTTTATGTTTTAATTATTTCTGGCCCATGAGGAATAGTTAAAATCGTCCAACAATAGTGGTCCGATTCAAGCTATATATTGCCTTGTATCCTAGGGTTTTACAACAAGTGAAGAGAAAGTCCATAAAATACAAAAGTGAGAAAAGAGAGAAAATTCGTCTACAATTTTCAACAAAGCGCAACTGCGCCGTTTTTCCTATTTCCAGAGTTTGAACAATCGGATCGTCGTGATTTTTGGATAGTAGCTTCAAGACATCTTTAGATACATTCTGAACGGTGGAGATCGATTTTGGATATCCGAAAGTCTCCCTTTTGCTATTTGACAGCTTGCTGTTTTCTAGGTGGTGTTTCTTCCTCTTTTCCTTTTTGGTTTGATTCCATACTTCTTGATGGTTTGTTCCAAGAGTATGATGATTGTGGTGTGCCTCTAGTTTTATCTAGAGAAGACTTTTGTTTCGTTTATTGGTGATAGTGGACTTTAAGCGGCTTAAAGGTCCCGTGGTTTTACTTTCGCCTTGAGAGGTTTCCATGCTAAAATTCGTGTGTGTTTGATTGTTGCTTATTTCTGTTTTTGGTAGTTGATTATCATTGCATTTAGTATACCCTATTTGTTTGCATCCTCAAAGGTTCATATAAGTTGGGAAACTTTTGTCCAACGAAGGTTTATTCCGCATTTATCGTTACCGTTGTGACGCACCAATCGACCACCAGTCCACCACCACTACCAGTCCACCACTTTGGGGATTTTTCAAGTCTCTTTCTTGATTGACAGTAGGCAAGTAAATCGAGTCCAAGATTGTTTCATTCTTGAATCTTGACATCATTATTGACTTCATTACTGTGGTAGTAGCAGGTATTTTGATGTATCGGGGGACCGGGGATAGATCGAGGGACCGGGGACGGGGTATTGACCGTGGGTTGACCAGGGATGGGGGATCAATCCCCGTACCCACCGGGGACTGGGGCCAGGGCTCTCTACTACAAACCTGGGCCAGGGAATGTAAAACCCGCCCCATCCCCAACACGTTCCCATGCCTAGTTGCTAGTCATAACCCTATGTAACTTCTCATGGGTTATTTACTCAAATAACCATGTTGACCATGTGTTTTTAAAAAATAGCCATCCAATTTACTTTTTTTCAAAAAAGTCCCAAGACCAGCAAATCTAACACCGCAAGTCTGCTTTTGGTTGCAGCGTTAAAATCTTTTTTGCCATCTCATAATCTGACATAAAAAAAATAAATAAATAAATAAAATCGTAAGTCATAAAGTAGAACCACAATCCTTGTGGTTTTATTAAAAAAATATTTATTGTAAAAATATTGTAGAAATATATATAGGGTCAGGTTCAAACGAGAAGCTAAACATTTTGCGAGAAGTCGAGAAGTGTTTAATCATATATGATACACAAGCTTAATCATATATGATTAAACACATCATATATGATTAAACACTTCTCGACTTCTCGCAAAATGTTTAACTTATCGCATGATCATCTCTCTCTCTCTCTCTCTCTCTCTCTCTCTCTATATATATATATATATATATATATATGTGGGGGGGGTTGGGTTCCAGTGAGAAATTGAGTTAAATGTGAGAAGCGTGAGAAGTGGTTATCGACCATTGGATGAGAAATTGACGCACATTAGGATGAGATGCACCGAGATACACTGGATCAATTCTTTTCTAAACCGCAATTCATGGGAAGGCTTGAGGTTAAAAGAGATCAACGGTTCTATGACGAAAAGTGACTGCGGCACGCACGTAATCTCAATTCATGGGAGGGCTTGAGATTAAAAGAGATCAACGTAATCTCAATGCGGCACGTAATTGCGGCTTAGAACCTTCGTGAGTGCGGCACACACGTAACAGTCACTTTTCGTCAAAACATTCATCTCCCGACTAAATTGTTATCGTCAATATTGTTTGTCAAATATCCACATTTTCGATGGAATTGTCTGTCTAAAACAGTAAAACACCCGTCTGTTTTGTAGTGCTTGTAGCAGGGCTTATTGGGTAATATTTGACATTGTTAGATATCGTTGAACGGAAGTGAAACTTAATCATTTACGTTCGTTCAATGGAGTTCACAAGGTCTAATGTGTAGGCTTGTGTTTTGGTTAACAAATAACAATTATCAACAAATGCCCCGAGCTAAGTTCATAAAACCTCGGGTTTTTTGACGAAGAACATTACGAATCATTATCTTATGACAAAACGAACATCACACCATTGCTTGTCGCAAAAATCAACATTCTTTGGTCCTCAAATTTGGTTTGATTAATAAAAAATTGTTGACGGAAAATTATAACAATTCCTTTTCATGTCACACAAAAAAATAATAATAGATAAACAATTACAAGATATTAGGCATTTTCGTCATTGTTTACATTTAAAACCCGATATGATGGGCTTTAGCCACGATCGATATCGGTATGTGTCGCTCATTCAGTGAAGCACTCAGGTTTTTAGCTGTTGGGATGGGCGTGTAGAAGAATCCAAAACGGGGGCAGCCGAGGAAGTTGCGGGATGAATTTTTTTGAAGAAATTTGGGAAGCAGCCGATGGGCGTAGAAGCACGATCGTCGTCACGGAGTATGCTTTGTTTGGTTGTACCATGTGCATGGGGAGTTGTATTCTTCATCTTTTCCTGATGGAGCTTTCTCATCACATATGCTTCAGCAAGGGCAGAAGTGGCAAACGACATTTTTAGGCAGCGAAACAAAACAAGAAGAGAAAATAAAGGTATGAAAGGTGGCTTTGAGGGAGTAGGGGTATTTATAGGAAAAGTCCGACTTGGGCACCACGTTGACGCTTTCTAACTTTCACATTTTTCTTTTACAATTTACAAATATATTTTAGAGGAAACTACAAATTTGGTCCTTATGGTTTGTCAGTTATAATACTTTTTGTTCAAGTAGTTTTGAAAAAACAAAATGATCAATATGGTTTGTAAAAGCGTTGGGATTTGATCCTTTCTACTAACAGTCGTTAAAAAATATGTTAAGTGAGGGGTTTTTCCGAAATAGACCCATTTTCGCAAATCCAACGCCAGTGGCTTTGAACCAAGATGAATTCAAACTTCTCTTCTGAGATTTAGGGGTCGTTTACCAAATTCTTACCGGGTAAGTGGTTACCAGCAAGAGATTCACCTTCATTTACCTTATCGTGTAACATCCTAGGCTTTGAAAATAGATTGTTGGTAAAAATTTTAAACCCGGTAAGCGCTTACCGGGTAAGAGTCATTTCCCACACTTACCGGGTAAGATTCTCGGCCTCCTTTTCTTGTCTCTTACCGGGTAAGCTTCTTGGTCATCGCCATGCTCAATCAATAAGGTAAATGATATTGGTAAGCGCTTACCCGGTAAGCATTTAGTAAACGTCCCCTTAGTCATACTGTTCTTTTTCTTAACTAAGTTTGTGTTTGATCTTTTGGTTTTTCAGCTTGGTTTTCTTGATTGCCAAAGGAGGAAAAGAAACTTGAAGCTCATGAGTAGTAATTCATCAATGGGTTCCATTTCAAAACCAGGACACGATTTGAACAAAAGATTCATTGAATGCACGAAGAAATATAATGGTTCATTCAAAACCAAGGTTCAAAATAGCGTGAGGCATGGTGTGACGACGACCTCAAGCCTTAAGGCTTACACGCCACAACGAGAATGTGACGTTTTCTAAGGCGTGACATAAAACGACAAATTTGTATGTCATATATATAATCTTATATATATATATATATATATACACATATATGTTTTGTATTTATTATTCAATAATATAATGATATTAAATTTTTTACATTCATATAAATTAACTAGTTTTATAGCTTCATTTTAACTGTGAGTATGTGACATGTGTGAATGCAAAAGATTGTTGAGTGATGTGATTAATTAAGTTTGTAAAAATATAAAATCTAAAGTTAAAAGTGTAAAAATACAATAGTTAACAAAATTAAAATTAATTTTTTTATTGGAAAAAATCACGACGCACCATGTCACGCCTCAAGACACCATGACATGAGCCACACCTTACACAAACACTATGAGTCTTATCGTAACGTCATAGACATGTCTTACGCCATGACACGCCTTTTTGGACACTGTTTAAAACCCCCCAAGCCATTGTTCTAATCGTTACGTTTCTAGCATATGTAAGCTAATGCTTCTCGTAAAACCACTAGCATTATCAAAAGTTCTCATAATCCTCAAAAATTCCAAAAGGAAATCTTACAATTGGTTTCCTTTTTGTGAAGATCTAATGCACGTTCAGTTTGTTCAAATTCGTGATATTTACAGAGCCTGGCAGCTTAACATTGTTGGATTTGCACCTTATAAATAATAGGGGTTTTGATGTTATTTTCATTTTAAGGTTAGCATTTGGGTTTCATTTTGATATTGGTTTTTGTATGGGTTTAGCAGGAGAAAATGGTCGGGGTATGGCCGGAGAAGATGGCCGAAAATGAGGAACGAGAAAGGGTATGGTAGTTTTTGGTGGAAGGAGGTGGTGATATGACACCTGTCATTAATCTTGTGGATGAAGCTATTTTTTTTAATTTTTTTTTACATTTTAATAGAAAATAAAATAAAAACCTATGAAAATGCCCCTCACTTATCGGCTAAGGTTAACAACTGTTAAAGAGAGGGATCAAATCTAGACGCTTTTGAAAACCAAGATTGTCATCTTGTATTTTTGAAACTGCAAGTATGAAAAGTGTTATAACCGACAAATCAAAAGGGCTATATATTTTATTTTTAAATGTCTCTTTTATTATGATTCATAAATTTTTCAGTCATATCTTATTATTAACGTGTATTTCAGAATTCAGATAGATTTCTAAACTATTTGTTAAATTCTTATGATGGATATAAATCATATACTTCACATTTTTTTTAATTGACACTACAAATAATTAAAGTAAAATGATTATTATTTATCAAATATTAAAAAATATCCATCTTCAAATTGCTGCTATCCGCGTTTATAACTTATAGTTAACATTTTTCATAATTGTTGCCGTTTGCATTGTGCTTTTCCAGTCTTTAAGCGTTTTCTTTGTCCCCACTCCTTCCATGTTGTGTTTGTTTTCTTCTTGTTTCTCCGTGTTTTAGGCTTTGTTCCTTGGGTTATTGGGTTTTTGGTTGGGTTTTTTTTTCCGTATAATTCCTTCTTTGAATCCGGTTGAAATCCAATTGATGTAAGGGAAACCGAACCGATCCAATCATCTATTGGATGTTGAATGTTTCCAATCCAATGGAGGATAGATCGGTTCGGTTCATTGGATGTTCTTATTGGATAACCATTAGATCGGATTGGATCCATCCGACATCCAATGGATGATCATATCGGATCGGATCCATCCAATGTGCTAATTTAATACATTTTTTTAACAATGAAACAAATTGATTAATCACTTTTAGTTTGTGTTAAAACCAACACAAGTGAGACTAAGAATTCAAAAAACAACACAAAACAAATTTAGATTTAAGCAATTGCAAAAAAAAAATTGGATGATAGTTGAATGGAAAACTGGATGGGTAATTGGATGTTGGTAGGTTCTGGACTGCCATCCAAGAACCGACCGGTCCAAATTGGATGTTGAGATTTTCAATCCGATCCGATCCAATTATAATTCCATATCCAATTATGGTCGATCGGTTCCTATTGAATCGGTTGACTTTCTGCACACCCTACTTTTATACATTGGTTTTTTATGTTTTAATATATTTGTCTTGCATTTAAAAAATAATAATATTATTTTGATTACATCACGGATGATAATGGACAAAATAAGGTATGTGGAAATGTGCACTTTGGTTTCGTGCCCACTTCTTTTAGTTCGGGTTCTCCGAAGTTGCATTGGGACCGGGGTAGTCTCCACTCTCCACTTTTAGATTCAAAAACTTTACTTAAGTAGGGGTGTTCAAAAAAATCGCTGAACCGTTTAAACCGGTCGAACCAATTCAAATTAGATCGTTTTTGACGGTTTGGTGGTTTGGTCTGGTCTGAAAAATCACCAAAGCAGACAGTCTGGTCTGGTCTGCGGTTTGAATGTTTTTTTTGGCGGTTTGGACCAAACCGACCGCCAAATATATCTACTATATATATATATATATATATATATATATATATATATATATATTTATTTATTTTTTATATGCATCTTTATATCATCTATTGTTTAGCCCAAATATTCAATTTATCTTTAGACTTATACATATACAAAAAGGCCCAAAGATAATTTTAAATAGTTGTGGATTTTATTTGCACTTTGCATATTACTTTTTTTAGTGTTTTGTCTTGGGATATTTTGTTAACTTTTATGGACTTTGTTAACATTGTTGCGGACTTTCTTTATTTCAAATTAACTCAAGTTAATGAACCTTTAAAATTCAAAATTTTATATGTTTAAACTTTAAAGCCCACTAAAAGGCCTAAACCGTCTAAACTGGTCGACCAAACCGCCTAAACCGTGGTCCGACTTGACTGGTCTGGGCACTTGATGTCAAACCGCTCGGTTTGAAAAATCAATAAACCGCTACTAGCGGTTTGGTTTGTGGTTTGAGGGGTTAAACCGCCCAAACCGGACCGCAAACACCCCTATACTTGAGCATGGTTGTGGTTCAGTTTGGATGGTGTAATTCCTTAAACTACAAAGCAAACCGTAATGACGGTTTAGAAAGTTTTTCAAACCAGACGGTTTAGAAAGTTTTTCAAACCAAACAGTAAGTGACTAAATTGGTTAAATTGGACCAAAAAAAGGCGGTCTGATCTGAGCGATTTAAGTAGTTTAGGCCTATTATGGTTTTAAACTAAAATCAAACATAATATCTATCTCCAATATTTTTTTGAAGTATATAATATTTATATACGGCAAATGTAACAAATAAACTCACACACACTTCTCGACTTTGATGAAGTTTGAATCCCTGACCTCCTAGGAGACCAAAAGACTCTAATACCGCTAGGTCAAAGACCCTTTATAAAAGTAAAACATATATACTAAATTATAAAGTAAAACATTTATCTCAAAAATTGAAAAAACATTGAGTAAGTTGAACAAGTCTACCAACAATAGTTGGAATTTAAGCAAGTCGAATGTCGATTTGGAATTTTAGATTTTGATTTTTTTTGACGGATTTTGCCGATTTAAGAATTACAAAGAATTGAGAAAATGAAAACTAATGAGTCGTTTACTAAATGCTTACCGGGTAAATGCTTACCAATATCATTTACTTTATTGATTGAGCATGACGATGACCAAGAAGCTTACCCGGTAAGAGACAAGGAAAGGAGCCCGAGAATCTTACCCGGTAAGTGTGGGAAATGACTCTTACCCGGTAAACGCTTACCGGGTTTAAAATGTTTACCAACAATCCATTTTCAAAGCCTAGGATGTTACACGATAACGTAAATGAAGGTAAATCTCTTGCTGGTAAGCATTTACCCGGTAATAATTTGGTAAACGACCCCTAAATACTTAATGTCTTTGATGGAATATTTTTTACTTGGGCCATAAAAAGGGAGCCTGTAACACATGTAAACTAGATATAATTAATACATATGTATTTTGACGGTCGGTTCTAAACGTTCAAACCGTAAACCGGACAAGACTGAGGGGTTTGACTATTTTTCAGACTAGACCGAACCGCCAGACTGCTTAAATCGCCAAAAACGGTCCGATTTGACTTGGTTCGACCAGTTTGAATGGTCCAGTTTTTTTAATACCCCGACTCAAACTCATCGCTCATTTGCTTTTTCGTTGGCTAAGTGTATATTTGATTTTTTATCCATTAAGTCATGAATCTATAGATACACTAGATTTTATCCCAAATACCAAATTTGATACTGAATCATTTCAATGAAAATATAAAATTTTCTATCAAATTTAGTGTAATGAATAGTAACACAACAAATTTGATATAACACTATTCATTTACACCAAAGTTTATCTATACTATATTATAAAACACGGATAAAAAACTCTTAAATACAAATTATTAGACACAAGGTATCATCATTTTATGCAAGATTTTAAAAATCTCTTAATTTACAAGTTTCAAAGCACAAGATACATATTACTATTGCAGGCTTCAAACACGCACCAATTTGGTATGTGCAATACTTTTCTTTTATGCAGACATTTCCATGTATCACTATTAATTAATATATTATATTACTATAAATTTGTTTTAATTATATTATTAAATATGTAATTGTTATTTTTTCTAGATATTATTAAAATATATAAGATAATCATTGAATTCTAACAAAATACTTAATTTTTTTATATAAAAAACATTATATTATTAAGCCTAAATTAAACAAATTTATAAAAAAACATTATCACTTTCTCAAAACCATCCAAAATCGTAATGTAAATCAACAAAAAAACAAAAAATAAAATGAAACATTAAAATCGTGATGTATCTCGCCGCATTACGCGAGTACGCTTCTAGTATTAATAGAAGAAGACGAAAATGAATATACCAAGAATCTTACATTTTAGTGTAAGATTTAGGGGTTGCTTGTTTTTTTTTTTTTAAACCTCTTAATGACTCTTAAATCTGAATCGTTCAGACCTTTTTACACATCACCTCTTATCTCTACTATATATTAAAGGGCTTAAAAGGTTCTTGAAAAATATGGTTCTTGAAAGTAGTCTTTGAAAAGTAGTTATTGATATATATAGTTACAATTTTGGTCCCTTAAGTCTTTTGATAGATTTACTTTATACCTTTTTAGTTTTACATTTTACATTTTATATTTTCATTATATTAATACATATAAGCATATATTAACTAAAATATGTTAAAAATAATATTTAATTTTAACAAGTTCACCATTATAGTCGTCTCTTCGATACCTTCGAAATTAGTCTAATATTGAATATTTTTTTATTTAATTATTTAATTATATGTTAAAAATATGTTAAAAAATACGTTTTAACATATCACATTAACATATATAATTACGTTATATTTTGTGGATATCACATGTGATTAATTGTGGATATCACAAATTTCGATTATTTTGGGATATCACATGTCGATCAATGAAAACAGAATCATTCGACATATATATAATATATTATTTGAAATAAAGTAAAGTAATTGATTTGAAATAAATAAAAATATTATTGAAGACCCTCGTAAACGCAGTTATTCTAACGCGCCAACATTTATCAACTCCAAAGATTTTGGTCATAAAGAATCAGTGAGGCATAACTCCTATTTCCAACGACAACCCCCCCCCCCCCACTTCATATCTTGATCAAATCCCGAGTTAATTTCATCCATACATCGCACACGTACAAAATGTATTAGGCGATGAAAATTGTGAATTTCGAGTCATATCTACTTGTTTCGGTGGTCATGAAGATGCATGAGACACTATCCGTACAGAGTTAATGGGTGAACTAACTGGGTATTAAAAGGAGATTACCCAATGCCCACACTCATACACCATTGGACACGTCATGCACTTCCAGATGCAATGTCGTGGATTATGAAACACCCTAAAATATGGAAATAGCAACTAAATTAAAAATTTCTAAATACACCAATAAATGATTCATCTACGAACATAAATTAAGATTTAACCTCAATTACACACATACAGTCTATTCATACAATCTATAATAAGGACGGATGTTACTAAATCCAAAATAGTCACTATCTCCAAACCGCGGAAGACTTCACCAAGTTCTTACACTTGCACAAAGCTAAGGCTCAACTCGACATAGCGGCTAGAACCAAACCCCCAACCGGTACCTGATGCACATGCCGACAAATAAAAAGGTTAGGCTAACGCCTGGTGAGTCCAAGAGTTTTACATGAGCAAATATATTTTTAGAAGAACGAACCTCACTTGAAACCATGACCAAACAATTGGTGTTCTTTAAAACGTGGAAACGACTCTTTTCCAAAATCATGCACTTTCCAAAGATGGGCACTTCATTTAAAACTTGCTTTATAAATTGATGCAACTTGAACTAGCTCGAAACATGAACCATTGTCAAAACCATGTATACCGTACGTCCGCAAACATGGACACTAGGTCTGATACTCACACGACCATAAACGAACAAACTTTAATTACCAAAACACGGAGTTGACACAATTCATTCAAACCTTAATATACGAGGAGGATGGTCCAATATTAAGGTCCTCATTTTCTGTCGACCATAAAGACCCAAAGAAAATAAAGTAAAACATCTTTATATTTAAAAACATTGATAGCCGACAACGGGGGAAACCCGTATCCGTGAGGGTGGAGGGAACACAAAGTATGCCACCCAACAACGTTAATCGTATGACACCTCCCGACATCATAGCCAGGTGTCCCTACGACTTCTTTACAAGCCCACCCCAAGTATTGACCTTTATGGACATCCCGAAGGACTCCACCCCAAAGGCCCGGCACACTTAAAGACTACCTCTCAGGCAATACTTCAAGCGGCGGAGGTCCTAGCGCCTACTTTGCCTGTAGCGCTACCAGACTCAACCCCTCCCAATGCATACTTGTAAAGTTTCCGGTCATAAAACATGGGTACTGACGGTCACCCGCAATACCCAATCGACCATCTAAAACAGACCGACTGACGTGCCTATGGATCCATTACAACACCGTCTAACGTTACATGACTCCAAATGAAAGACCAAATCTCCCAAAGCATGTAACTCACCAATGACACAATTTAAGCGTCATCAAACTCAAAACCCACGACAGTTATAAAATCTGGACAAATGTCCACACGACTCATTTAGTCAAAACCGAGCCAAAGGCCCAACTCTTTACGTAAGTACCCAAATAAAGTATATATAAACATTGTAACACGTTTGACCCACTATTATGCAAACATGACCAAAAGGATAATCAACTCAAAACTCATCATTAGTTGGGACCAAACCATTTTCCAAATGAACTCATACCCTTATGTTTTCAAAATGCCTCATAACACACTAATATGCATATTCTGAAAAGGTTTATAAGATCAAATGCACAAAATGACACTTACGTCAATTGAACTCCAATTATATATGTGAAATCATCAAATAAACATTTCAACATGATTTATTTACCAAAATACCCAAAGATCCCAAAATGGGTGTCTCAACATGTTCATGAAACTAAACATTTCAAAATAACCAAAACTTATCAGCAGTTAACAATTTGATGTAAAACATAAACACTTTAAAATAAACATTTTGGCATGTACACCGTTTTCACAAATCAACTTGAACTCATCTTGCTAGATTTAGGCTAAATCTAGATTTTACCCCAACTTGAGCTCCTTTGAAGAAACTTGGATCTTCAAGCCAAAAACTTCAAAAACCTAAATCCATAAATTTCCAACAATAAGTATTCATATCCAATCACTTAGAGTCATTCCCAAAACATTTTATACCAAAATCCCCAAATGTGGTCAAAACCCTAATTTCTCCAAAATCATCCAACCAAAAACTTAATAAATGGAGTACTTAGAAACTATGAATGAAGCATTTACAACTTGATTAAAGTGTTAGAAAGAAGAAGGGATGAACTCACATTGGTGGGTTTTGATAAAACTCAAAACCCTAGGATTTTCTTGAAGAAGGCAACAATGGAGATGATGAGATGGTAGTTCCTTGAATCCTAGACTTCCAAGACCTTAGATGATGATGGAATGCTTCAAGATCAAAGTAAATGGCCATGGAAATGATTGAGGTTCGAACCAATATGATAGGAATCGGTTTGGGAGAGAAAGGAAAGAAAGTGGAAGTGAGAAAATGGGATAGGGGGCTGAAAATCGCAACTTTTAACACTCTGGTACCCGTAGGCTATAGTGCTAGGCTATTGTGCCAGTGGCACAATCGCTGGCACAATCAACAACTCTGGCTATTGTGACGGCTATAGTGACATTGTCACAATCGTTGTCACAATAGCCAAGAGGGTACCGAACGCTGTTTTGGCCGTAACTTCTTCGTTTTAGCTCCGATTTCGCTCCGGAAGGAACCGTTGGACTCGTAATTGAATCCTTTATCCATCAAGACTATAAAATCATATATCTTATTTTTTTCCTCAATATATCGGTTTATGTATTAAATTTAAATGATACCTTTTCAAAAATCGGGGTGTTACAGATTATCCAATACAAACGTAGATTAGATGTGAATGAAGAATATATAGAACGTACTCGTACTCGTGAATATGTTGATTTAAATGAATTATCAAAGCTGGAATCTGTTGGAATAAAAAAATACGCAATATATTTATTATGTTTATTATCTTGATGTTAAAATTACGTTCGATGTAATGCATTTTCTCTTAAAAAAATCAATTAACCAAGGTATATATGACATATAATAATATAATTAAATCAAGAAATATTAAATATTGGGCTCATTTCGAAGGTATCAACGAGACGATTATAATGGTGTAACTTGTTAAAATTAAAAATTATTTTTTAACGTATTTTAGTTAATATATGCTTATATGTGTTAATATAATTAAAATGTAAAATGTAAAACTAAAAGGTATAAAGTAAAAGTTCCGGGACAAAAACTGTAACTATGAATTAAAAATAAAATAAGATGTGATGTGAGGGGGAATTGGAAATCCATTAAAATTAAATGTTACATTTACCACTCTTATAATTAATTATTTAATTACTTTATATCCCTTGTTTTTTCATTTTTCATTTTACATCCTTATCATGTTAACACAAATAATCGTATATGGAAAAAAATGCAATGAAAAAATACATTTCTTTTTTTTACAAATTATACCATTATAATCGTCTCGTCAATACTTTCAAAATGAGCTCAATATTGAATATTTTTTAATTTAACCGTACTATTAAAAATATGAATATCTGTGAATTATTTTGTTTTCTATCCATACGTTTTATTTTTTTCACCGTTAACATATTAAAAATACATAATTGTAAAATACCTTTCATTCTTATTATAAATTATATCATTATAATTTTTTTTATGGGTTTAGGGTTTCATAAGTTGTGATTGTTAGGTCATGGTTTATTGTTGATGACATGTCTATAAGGAAGTAACATTAATTGTTCGTTATTTACTCACATTCTGCTGCATCGTGTGGGTATATGCCTAGTTAATCATAACTAAAATAAGACTTCAGACCTTAGACCTCTTAAAAAACAAATGGCATCTTAATATTACTCATTATTTTTTATGAGTTTTGTTACAAAATTAGAGCTTGTCAGCTTGGATTTATATAAGTGGTCAAGATTTCATTTCTTCTTGCAAACTTAAATCCATTAAAATAACCACACCCATTTAAATTTATTTATTTTCAAATAACACGAAAACATAAACACGTAAATACATCATATATATGTTGCGTACACCAATCAACGATCTAAAAAGAGTTTAATTGCCATGCAACCTCTTCCCTTAAATATCGACTAATTAATATCTCGTGCTCATTTTCCTCCATTTTTAGTTATCATCTAACACACCTCTTTCTTTTCTTTCATCGCCAAATTATCTGAAGTCTGATGCTGCAAGCTTTCTTTAGAAAGATTTGATTGTGCGCTAGAATTCGAACGTATTTTCTTGAAATTCCAACACGAACAAGCAGACGGGGAGACTTTTTCTTCTTCACGATCGTTTGTGATGCGTTTCTCACTTCTTTCGTTTTCGGTCATCTTCTTCTTGTGGAGGTTTGTCAATACGTAAATCTCACCCAAATCATGACCTGCCATGCCCAAGCTAATCGAAACCAAACCTTAGCAGAAAATTAACACTATTGTAAAAATGGCTTCTAAAACGTCAAATTTATAGAGTAGTGGAGTTGCTTGGGCATCAAGCAACTCTCCTCATGGAGTTTTGTGTTGCTCAATATAATATATAATATTTAATTTGATACATATTTAAAGTAAATTGTTTGTTTTCTATTATTCTACATATGCATGTATGTGTTATTTTCTTTGTTTGTATGTGATAAAAATTTGAGTGTGTTATTTATTCTTTAAGATTGTTATCGCACAGGTACTACTGAAAATTATTTAACGAAATTGTCCTTAAGCGCAGGGACGGGCCTGACATGTTAAATACGGTGGTACGTGCCACCGTATTATTTCTTCGACGAAGGGTAAAAAATTTTAAGTTTGTGAAAGGTGCAACCGTATCGTTTTGGAAGGTACTATCGTATTATTTGGAAACTTCAATAAGGTGCAACCATACCTCATAATCAACCAAAAACACCAAAAGAAACTATCGAAATCAACCAAAAAAAGCGAAAAAATCCCTCGTAATCAAGCAAATAGCTTTAAAAATCCCTCGAAATTATGGAATTAGGCTAAAAACACATCGGACAATATTGAACGTCGGTAAAAAGATGAAGAATGTCGATAAAAACCGTGCTTTTTGTAATTATTTTTTCTTTGTATTATATGGTACCACCGTATAAAAAAATTTCTTGGTCCGTCCCTGCGTAAGCGTTAATTAAGTAAAAGTCATCATCCTTACTTACACTAGATAAAGTTGTGGATCATTACCATGTTTACCCGGTAACGTAAGGATCCAACATGCATTTACCTGATTAGTTTAATTGGTAAACGGCCTCTGAAAAACATTTATATAACGAGTGAATGGCTCAGTAATATAAGAAATTCGAGATATTGTTTGCAATTTAAATGAAAGTTGGTACCTTTTAAAAATACATCAAAACAAAGTCAACTTCGATTTCATTTCTATTTTCGGAAATCAATTTCAAAAACATTCATTTTTAAGAAAATCAAACAAATTCTTATTAAAAGATCTAATGATCAATTAATGTTTCAAAAATATGAGTAAGCAAAATCGTTTCTTTTTTATTCCAAAAATAAATAAAGAAATTAGTTTTTCAAAATTAAAATCTTGATAATTGATTTTTCAAAATAAATATTTATAAAATTGGTTTTATTTTGGTGGATCTTGCTTTTTTTAACAACCAAACAATTTCATCTAAAAGGTAATCTATACTATTTATACTATATTATAAAGTACGGATAAAAAACTCTTAAATATAAATTATTAGGCATAAAGTATCATCATTTTATGCAAAATTTTAAAAAAACTCTTGATTTACAAGTATCAAAGCACAAGATATACATATTACTACTGTAATCTTCTAACACTCACCAATTTGGTATGTGTAAGACCTTCCTTTTATGCTGACATATGTATTACTATTAATTAATATATTATATTATTATAATTTTTTTAATTATATTATTAAATATGTAATTTGTTATTTTTTCTAGATGTCATTAAAATATATAAGATAATAATTGAATTCTAAAAAAATACTTAAATTTTTTTATATAAAAAAATTATATTATTAAGCCTAAATTAAACAAATTTATAAAAAAAACATTATCACTTTCTCAAAACCATCCAAAATCGTACTATAAATCGACAAAAAAAATGAAAAATTAAAATCGTGATGTATCTCGCTGCATTGCGCGAGTACGCTTCTAGTATTATAAAACACGGATAAAAAAACTTTTAAATACAAATTATTAGGCATAAGGTACCATCATTTTATGCAAGATTTTAAAAATCTCTTAATTTATAAGTATCAAAGCACAAGATACATATTACTACTGTAAACTTCTAACACCCACCAACTTGGTATGTGCAAAGTTTTCCTTTTATGCAGACATTTCCATGTATCACTATTAATTAATATATTATATTACTATAAATTTGTTTTAATTATATTATTAAATATGTAATTGGTTATTTTTTCTAGATGTCATTAAAATATATAAGATAATTATTGAATTATAACAAAATGCTTAATTTTTATATATAAAAACATTATATTATTAAACCTAAATTAAACAAATTTATATAAAAAAAACATTATCACTTTCTCAAAATCATACTGTAAATCGATAAAAAAAAACAAAAAAAAAAATAAAATAAAAAAATAAAATAATAATATATCTCGCTACATTACGCGAGTACGCTCTTAGTAATATTAAAAAGAAATCATACAAAACACTCTTAATAATTGATAGAAAAATGGTAGACCCATTTTAGCTTGGGGAAGAAGGAGAGTAAAATTGTCAAACAAATCTATTTTATTATACATTTTGTACTTCACTTCAAAATCAATCGAATATAAATCAAATAATCCCCGTCACATATTTTCTTTTGAAATTTAACTTGGAAAGTCAAAATTGACTACCTATTTCAAAAAAATTAAATTGTAAATTGATATCTAACGAGGTGGGATTAATGTCTGTGCGTTGCTGCGGATGGAAAGAAATATTAAGACCATAAATTTGAGCATGACCAATTATGAGAACAAAACATTTTGTGTCTGTTAGCAGCATGACTATAATTTACAAAATGCTCTATGAGGATGATGTGTGTGTATGATAGGAAGCGAAAATAAATTGGCAAATGGTACATTACATCATTACATCAAAAAAAAAAATTACATTGTTATTAAACCTAAATTAAATTATAATAAAAATATGAATTAAACAAATTTTACATCATTATTAAACATAAAATAAATGATGATAAATTATTTTATTAATAAATAAAAAATTGGTGCGTGAATCACCTACGACTATGTGCTTGGATTGATGGGGAAGGCGGAAGGTTTTGGGTTGGAGAAGACACAGTCATTGAGATGCGATGCATGTTAAGGGATATTTATTTTATGCTTATATGATAAAAACAATTTTTATAATATAACTTTTATTTATTTAAATTAGAAAATGAAAAAGTTATAAATGATCGAAATGTCATTTACTTAACGGTCAGGAGCTAACAACTTTTAGCTTCGAAGACCAAAACGTTACGCAAATGCAAAATCGAAAGTGTATTTTGGAATCAACAAATTATGGGGATTAAATCCAAAAGGAAAATAAAACTATAGGGACCAAATCTGTAACTCTACAAACATAGGACTAAATCTAACAGGGAGATAAAACCTCAAGGACCAAATCTGTAATTTACTAAAAACCTGAAGGACCATATCTGTAAGTTACTATATGAAAAAAAAATTTAAAAAAAAAACTGTTCATGAAAAGTGTTCTGATAAATGTTATAGTATATAATTTATTTAAATTAGAAAATGAAAAAGTTATAAATGATCGAAATGTCATTTACTTAACGGTCAGGAGCTAACAACTTTTAGTTTCGAGGACCAAAACGTTACACAAATGCAAAATCGAAAGTCTATTTTGGAATCAACAAATTATGGGGACTAAATCCAAGAGGAAAATAAAACTATAGGGACCAAATCTGTAACTCTACAAACATAGGACTAAATCTAACAGGGAGATAAAACCTCAAGGACCAAATCTGTAATTTACTAAAAACCTGAAGGACCAAATCTGTAAGTTACTGTATGAAAAAAAAAATAAAGTAAAATAAAACTATAGGGACCAAATCTGTAACTCTATAAATATAGGACTAAATCTTTATGAACAGTGTTATGATAAATGTTATAGTATATAATTTAGTAATAATATTTACTTAAAATACAAAAGGTGTTCAACAATATTAAAAAGTTGTGAATAAAATTCAGAATCACAAATTTCGTATAATAAAAATCGAAATACGGAATAACATTCTATGCCATTAGCCTTTTCTTTTGTATTATTTAGAATTTAGGAACAGACCCAAGAAACTTTTTTCATACGGTAATACCATAAATTTTTATACAGTTTTTACCGACGTGTTTTTTTTATCAACATTTAATATCGTCTGATGTGTTTTTTTGTAACGACCCATAACTATTATTACTGAAATATAACGTCAAATCCCAAACGGGCCCATACACAGAACAAACATAAATATAAAAATATCACTTAACAAAAATATAGGGTTCTTTCACAACCGAGATACTAAAATTTCACATCAAGCACCGCTTCTAAACCGGCGCCCGGTGAACCCGCGAACACTTTAACATTTCTCCTTCCCTTAAAATGAAGCACCAACGGCTCCCATACCTGAAAATGGGTTTTAAGGAAAGTTTGAAAGCGAGGGTTAAACCGAAAGGTCTAGTGAATTCCCAACCTCGACCAATTTAAACAAAAGACATATATAAATAAGAATTCCCCCTTAACAGAATTCCGTCCCCGGAATTCCTTCGCAAAAAAGGTGAGGGTATTTCAAACTCATCCCAGATTCTACTTCCCAAGTAGCCTCTTGTCCTTTATGAAAACACCATTGGACTTTCACAAGACCCATTTCCTTTGATCTCAACTTCTTGATCTTTCGATCGATGAT
This sequence comes from Arctium lappa, assembly GCA_023525745.1. Taxonomy (NCBI): domain Eukaryota; kingdom Viridiplantae; phylum Streptophyta; class Magnoliopsida; order Asterales; family Asteraceae; genus Arctium; species Arctium lappa. The sequence goes on from CM042048.1 coordinate 8,827,897, forward strand.
CGCTTCAGGTTCCTCCACAAAATTTAGCTTTTCATCCACTTGCACTTCCTGTAACGGTACGACCAACTCCGCGTCTCAAAACGAGTTTGTTCAGAACTTTACACAAATAACCTGAATCCCGACAAAAATAATCACTCACTTCACCAACTTAACACAAAGTCACCCTTGCACTTCATCTCCAAGATCACTGATAAGAACTTCTTTAATAAATGACACAATTCTTAGTAAAGCCCAATGTTATGGCTTGCACCCAATACTACCAACACATCGTCCTACAACACGACATCGATCACTAATCCATTGAAGATAAATAATTTAGCTGCACCTCGCACATATCGACCAAAATATCATCCACACTTATTCCTTTGGACTCCTACATTTATACATATGAACATACACCTTTCTCCGTTCCATCGTCCGAAAAGAAACTTCCCTGACAAGCAGAGTCAATCCCAAAGACACATGGCAGAACACCACTGAATCTATCAAATCCCATAAATTTCAGAATCAATTCCGTGTTCATTTCTTTACAAAGAAAAGCGACACATTCCCACAGAAATATCCCAATTTGCACAATATTAAACACAATGCTCACTCGGAATATCCATCGCATTAATACTTACTCACATCCGCCGATCTTTCCCTCCGAGGATCTCGATCAACCACTTTACTTTGCCTCTACGAAAACATAAATCACCCACTTTCAAATAAAGACTCACTAACAGTTGCAAGCTTTAGACCAGCTACATGGATTAATTTCCCATACCTTAACTATAACCCATACAATAATCCGTTTCCTCATATTCTCGCGAGACGTTCATATGCTCTCAAAATGACAACTTTTAAACATACTCCACATTCTTCTGTTCCACCAGACGAACTTCTTAGCTTCAGTTTAATCACTTATGGCGACATACCAACTTCATTTTCTCATCAAACAAATTCGACCTGTCGACTTGGATCCATTTATACCCAAAGAATACTTCAACATCCTTAGCCGGACTTAAAATCTACAACAAAGCACCACAACCAACCGAATAAAAACATTCTCATCGGCGTTCATTTGGAATGAGATAAACTCATCCAAAGTTCAACGCAACCAAGAGGAATACAAGTTTTTCTTTTAGGTGGTCGCCAATTATCACTCAACCTTTTTGTAACACCCGAAAAATTGAAGGTAAGTATTCACACCTCGTATTTTAGTTATTGTATTAAATTGTGTATATGGGAAACCTTGGTGAATTTACATTTTTGAGTATGTCAATGTTATACCTTTCTAGAATGTCTAAACGTGCACGCAGTGTTGGGGTTTAGATCAAGAATTTTAGGCCTCGAGGGTGTGGCGCGAGAGTGCCACGCGACAGTGCCCTTGGGTACAGTCGCTGGTCACAATCGCGGCCCATGTACCGAGACCTGGGGTTGTGGCGCGACATTGCCCTCGCAATAGTGACATGGGCACTATCGTCGGTCACTATCGCTGGACTTGTACTGCGGGTCGTTGGGGGCGCGCGACAGTGCCAAGGGCATTATCGCCGGATACTGTCGCCGACGGCTACTGGGGTATAAAAAAACCCATTTTGCTGAATTATTTCTCATTCTCACTTAGAAATCAAATTAGATACGTTTGGGAGCTAGGGTTAGGCGATTTTCTCCTCTCTACTCCCTCTCCTCATTTATTGGCAAGCTAGGGTTTGGTGGGAAACATTTATTGAAGATCAAGGGTTAATGGAAGCATTAAGTGTGGGTGTTAACAACCTTCAAGTCTCAATCTCCTCTCCATCAAGATAGAGTTTTCTAAGTTTCTAGGGTTTTCTACAAAACCTAGATAGTGAGTTCTTTCTTAACTATTTTAAATGAGATACACTTCTTTACATGTTTAATGTTACTCTTACTTGTTGCTCTAAATTATGTCAATCACCTGATAAGTTTGACCCACATGTTCATATTTGGAAAATGTTAGGGGTTTTGGCTATTATTCATGATATGATTACTATGAATGTATTTGTTGACAATGGTTGGGAAATGCTTTGAGAAACTATGTGAAGGAAGAATATTGTTGATAAGATTCCATGATATATGGTATTGTGCTTAAATTGAGTTTGGAGATATTGGAGATCATATACATGTATTTTACTTAATGTGGAATATGTATAATGATGGAATGCTATGTATGTATATTGGATGAATCATGAGTAAGCACTAGGAGGATGTAGTCTTAGAGTGCCACCTTGACGGTATGCACCTAGGACCTCCACCATTTGAAGTAATGCCTGAGAGGTAGTCCTTAGATGTGTCGGGCCTTCGGAATATTGCTCACAAGAGTGAACATCAAGGTACATTGACTTGTGGTGAAACTCATTGGTGTGATGGGTCTCCCCTATTTATTCCTTTATGGCTCTTGTTGTCTATAACTGTTTAACTGATCATGCTATATTATTGTTGAACTGACTAGGCTCGTTTGGCCTAACACTTGATTGCCTTGATGTGTATCTCAGGTTCTAGAGGCCCGACCACCAAGGAGGTTTAGTTGACCTTAGATGCGAGCTTGGGGAACATTTTGGGACGCCAATTATAGACGACACATTTTGGAGCTTGGATAACAACTTGAGTTAATCTTGTTCCTAGTTAGGATTTAGATTAAAGGGTTGTTTTCCCACATTGTAATTTATTACAAACTTGTAATCTTAACAGACGTATATTGTTTCCCTTTTTGGGATGAGCTCGTGCTAAGACATATTTTTATATACCACATTTCCATTTCCAGAAATTTTTGTTTGTCCCAAATTTTGGGGTGTTATACTTTTTGATCTCAACAACATCAATAACATAACACCTATATCAAGCATACTTGTCGCATTTGACACTCTTTCCAAAATTTCCAAACCAGTATTTACATTTACCCTTGCCCCACAATACGACACAAACTCATCATCCAACATAACGACAATCCCTTATTACATCATTGACTTACACGTCTAAGCTGGCATATAATGTTACTCACTTGCTCATATAATTAACACACCACGATAACGCACTGCGAACAAAACCTTCACGATTCCCTTTATATACATAATAGACACCCCTTCTTCATGCTAAACATAACACAATTATACTTGAATTTATTGGAAGGTGAGACCAGGTTCTCACGATCATTTGCATACATAATCAGTCTTGCCTTCATATCCACCTGCATGCATATATCACCAAGTCCATCTCACAACCCTGTTCCTTCCCAATCTCGATGAACCACAACTCGAAATTCCCCAAGTTACTCAAAAGTGTTCGTTTTATATCAATTCACTGCAAACTCCAAGAAACCATTCCTACGCCAAGGCATGTTCCCTTACTGGTAAGTATAATCAATGCACTCACTTCGGTCGTACTAATTACTTCATCCCTTTTACAAATCACCAAACCTTGTAAGGAAAACACTTCCCCACGTAGCAATCTTCCATTAACATGTTGCCCATGCAAACTGGTCCAACCTCCGGCAAGTATACATCTTTTCTGAACAACTTCCTACGTCTACACACACCAAGGTGAATTCTTACATTCTAGCTCCTGATGATGCCCGTAACCTTGCATATCTCAAACAGTTGCTAACCTCGATCATGAAAGAAAAGCGACTTGATGATGTTTCCATACTATTCCCGATAGCAAGGATTTCTAACGACCTTCTCTTCCCCAACATATCACATTTATCTTAGCACCTCACTGCTCTCACTTACAGAGGTTCAAAGCTTACTTGGTGCGAGGTTTAACTTACAAGATCACTCCCAAAACCCAAGATCAATTCCTTTAACATTTCGTTACAGTGCCTCGGCGTTACAATTAATGAGCTACTAATATCAGTACCTTGACAACTTCACGATTCTCCACCTCAAACACAACCGTTCACTGACCACAACATTTCAATTTATCGAACAAGATTTCAAACCACCATAATACTATTAATGCCAAAGTCTATTTCTGACATTTCCACTATTCACCTCTCTTTTCTTAAGAATAATAACGGGGTCATAAATCATCCACCATTGGCTTGACCGACTAATCCCCACTCTCGAAACCAATCCTTATCTTTAAGACCGATAATCCTTCACGACCTACTGAGTTCATAGCCTTCATGCATGACGACACGATTTTTTAAAAAAAATCACTTATTATAATTAAACACTCTCAAAGTACAACACCCGAAAACAATTTGAGAACACACGACTCAACACTCTCATACTTCAAGTCATGCTCAACGATATCGAGAATCGTTCGCACTAAGTCTTTCGGTAAAACACAATCTTCACCACTAAAACGATGCCATTACAACTGTAATATGGAAAGAAACCTTTCCTATACGACTAGAAATTTTTTGAACAAAATCACTTGCACGAAGTAAAGCAGTCGGTTCCCGCATTTGGTTAGAAGATATCAACGTGTCAAAACTCATTTTGGTTACACAAACTTGCAGTCAAATGTTTTCGTGATTTTCGCAACTTAGTTTATCTCATCATGAAGAAAAATGGTATAATTCGCAAATCAGTAAGTTCAATTTTTTTTTGCAACGAAAAAATAGATTTGTCTTTCTTCAGTAAACACACCCTTGCATGCGTCGAATTGTTTCCACAACATGAAATTCGATATGTACCCATCTACTCTTAACCATGAACAAACTCTTGCAATACCCTTAGAGACCCAATGCATTAAACTCGACTTGCAATTGAAGGCTATTCACTCAATCTAGGTCAACCGCTGCACCCACTCAGCCATCAATGGCACCCAACCTTTGACTATCAGCCGCTTTCTCGCCCTAACCACAACTTGCTGTACAGAAGTTCCGTAGTCTATCCGCTTAATCTCCCCACAAGGTTCTCGTCTTAAGCAAAGATTTGCAATTCACACTGTTTCAATCTTTGACCCCTACATATCGATAAACCACTCAATTCCTTCACATTTCGTTCCTCCAAAATTTCAATCCAATCCTGATATATTCTCTCTAACATCCTTTCCACTCTATCGCTCGTTAGAGAGTCATAGGCTCACTTAGTTTCCCTGACCTTGGGTTAAAATATTCAAAATCCCGCTCCAGACCTCTTCTCCTATCCGAAAAGATCGGCACATCCGCCCCCAGCACGCGAACTCACTAGAAACTAAGAGTTTAGCCTTAATCAGTCAATCATCCATTTTGAACTCACGACGTTCTACCCTTGGTAGGTCTATTATCGCTCTGAGTAATACTCCTTTTAGGGGTTATCAACAATTACACCACAAGCGACCTCAGGCATCACATCACAACCATTGCCAACACCGCAAGGCTAGAACTTTACTCCATTCCATCACCCCTTCATTGACTAACCCATCAATAATATCCTCCTGATCATGGCGAAAGCTAAACTATCTACACATAACCAACGTTCTATTGACTTCTACGCATAGAAAGGTAGTCCGAGCACATACATGTACCTGTAAATTCACAATTACACTGGACAGGTGTAATGTAAATTTACTTTACATGATAATCCTCACTACTTTAAAGTTAGTGCACTTAGAGTGATTTTCATAAAGACATCATACATCTCGGCTGTGTCCCCAGTCCTTATTCCACAGTTTAAGTTTAAGCCCACCCGGTCACCTAAATCCCTTAAACTATGGCTCTGATACCATTTGTAACGACCCATAACTAGTATTACTGAAATATAACATCAAATCCCAAATGGGTCCCATACACAGAACAAACATAAATATGAAAATATCACTTAACAAAAATATAGGGTTCTTTTACAGCCGAGATACTAAAATTTCACATCAAGCACCGCTTCTAAACCGACGCCCGACGAACCCACTAACACTTTAACATTTCTCCTTCCCTTAAAATGAAGAACCAACGACTCCCATAATTGAAAATGGGTTTTAAGGAAAGTTTGAAAGCGAGGGTTAGACCGAAAGGTCTAGTGAATTCCCAACCTCGACCAATTTAAACCAAAGACATATATAAATAAGAAGTCAATTAACAAAAGATTTATTTCATGAATAACAATCATCGCAACTTATGAACAACTCCATGTCCGGGAGCAATTACCGACACCTTACCGAATAACCACTCTCGGGTCCCCAGTAGATCCCTATTCGACCCCCAAGTAGATTCCGTCTTCGTGTGCATCGGAAACGAATTCCAGGCACACCGTCAACCATCCCTGATGGTCTCAACAAGCCATGGCGTGCACTCATGGAGTATCACTTACTTTCAAATTTAATATAACACACATATAGCAATTACAAAACATTACCAAGCAGTCAATAATTCTTATTTTTTCGAAGATCGAGTTTATTTCAACAATCAAATAGAAATCAACAAGTTACGCCATTCTCGGTTTATAAAGGTTTTAAAACACAGGAACTCACCTGGAGGATTGTATCTTGCCACACACGGAATTAATTCCCAAAAAGACCGGCTCCTACAATTGTTAAAAGTTCACGATTAAATTTCTGTTACTAGGTCTGAATTTAAAAATCCCACGAGACCAAACTAGGAAAAACCTTAATCTTGCCTAAGCCTCGAATAACCTCACCGAGCCCACACAGGAAGCCCGAAGGGATTGGGCCACGACCCGCCATGTCACTTGGGGCTGCCCGGGTCTAGGCTCTAAGGCTCCCGAGTCTACATAACATCCCGGTATGCCCGGGTTAAGACAAGTCTCGGGGAACCCGGGGAGGGAACTCCCGGTGCCGCCTGAGTGGTGAACTCCCGATGCACCCGAGGAGGGACTCCCGGTGTGCTCCGGGTTAGGGAAAATCGACCTCACGATAACATCGAACCCAACAGATTCTCTAATCCAATACTGACGCAACAAACCAAAACAATTCCACTCAGAATCATTGCGAGATGGAGATTAACACATAAATTCAACATTTCTATACTCTACAATAAATCCAAACCAAACAGACCAACAAAACACAATATGACCCTGATAAGCATATTTCTTCCCAATTTCAACTTTCCAAAATCAAAGTTTATTACAACAAGAGAGGAAGGAGGAAGCTTAGAGTGAGGAATACATACTTGCAACAATGGAATTTTTTTTTCACAACTCTCAATACTCTCTTGCTTAAACACCCTTGAGCTCCTCTTCTCTTCTTCTCCCTTCTTGATGACGGCTTAAAAATGGTAAGGGAATTAGGGTTCTCTTAACCAAAAGGGGTTATACTCTAAATATTTCCCTTTAGTCCTCCACTTTATTTCTTTTCCACTTTTATCCCTAAATTCCAAAGATTTACCATTTGAACCTGATTATTACATTTTTAGCCTAATTCCGCCATTTCTAGGGACTTTTAAAGTTTTTTACTTGATTTCGATGTATTTTTAAGTTTCTTTTCTTTCATCAATTTCGAGAGACTTTTTCGGTAATTGGTGGTTGATTCAAGAGATTTTTTCGGTTTTTTTGTTGATGTCAAGAGTTTTTTCTGGTTTTTTGGTTGATTACCAGGTACGGTTGCATTTCTAAAATAATACAGTTACACCTTCTAAAACGATACGGTTGCACTTTTCACAAATCTAAATTTTTTTACCTTACGGTAGACAAACAATACGGTGGCTCATGCCACCGTGGGCACCACTGTAGGTCCGTCCCTGTTAGAATTAATGGGTTCGAATTTGGTTTGCAAGGCAATACTTAAAATAACATTGAATGAAAGTCAAACATAATCATTTTGCTGTGTGGTTTGCTCAATATCTAGCCTTCTGTCCGTTCACGAACACCCTAAGCTAAGCTCGTAAAGCAAAAACATTTTAATCAAAAACCTTTAAAAAACGATAAACTCATGATACTTAACATCACCATTACTCATAATATATAATTTATTATTTACGTTGATAGAACGTAAGTTGTATTGTTAATCCAACATTGTGTTGATCATTTGATGAAGTTGTCGAGTTTGTAATGATGGACAAGAAGGAGAATTAGAAACGGACACAACTAAAAAAACTTGCATTAAGGTTGACGTTAGCCTTTTGATATGTTTATACACGTTTTATTTCTTCCAAAAAACTACTTTTATAATGTTTAAGGAAAATGATCAAATTTCTTTTAAATCTTTTTGACACGGTGTGATGTAAACAATTTTTTTTTGGTAACCATGGGTTTTCGGACCAGCTTACGCACACCGACTAATCCCCGGGCGACCACGAATGGCCTGGAGTCAATGGAGTCAACGCAGGTGAACTTCCATGGCCACAAGAGCTTTGACAGCGCTTGGATTTGAGCCCTGGGTAGATGAGATTTTCTACTACATCCCCCAAAGGCTTTACCAGTACGCCACAACCCAAGTGGTTATGTAAGCAAATTATTATTGTTATTTGATCCCAAATTCAAAATATTTGCTAGTTAACTTAATTAAATAAAAGAAAATATGTAATATTAATTAGCAAATTTTTTGTTTGATAATTTATTGATACAAATGTAAAATAAAATAACACTATTATCCAACTTCCAACTTTTATTATTTTTCTTATTTAATTAAGAATAATATTTATTTCCTTTAAAAAATTAAACCATTCTTCATATATTGAAAATACTATGTTTTTTCTTTGACATACACTACAAGAAAAATGACCTTTAGAAAAAGTTTTATTTTGTATTTGAAAGTCTGAAAAACTTCTCTAAAGCCTTTAGAGAAACTTTTCAATTCCGTCAAAAAACTTCCCTATATAACGGTAGCTAAAGGTTTTAGGGAGGGTTTTCAGAGGATGTGTTTTTAGAGACGGTTTTTTGAGGCTTTAGATACGTTTTAAAAGCTTCTCTTAAGGTTAGTCATTTTTTCCTCAAAAGCTTATCTAAAAGTATTTTTTTTAGTGACGCTTTTCAAGTATTTGTGACGGTTTAGTAAAGTTACTAAAAGATACTTTCAGAGAAGGTATATTGAAAAGTTTTTCTAAAGATAATGGTTTTAGTAACACTTTTTAAAACCTTCTCTAAAGGTGCCCTTTAGTTGCACTTCCAAAACCTTCTCTAAAAATTACTTTTAGATATATAAACTCAAAACCTTCTCTAAATGTGACATTTAGTTACACTTTCAAAACATCAATTTCTTCTCCAAAGGGTTATATGCTATATACTAATCAAGAATTTTATAAAAATCACAAAACAGTAAAATTTCATAGATTTGTCATTTAAAAGACAATAACTTTTTAGAACAAACCCTAGCGTTCAATCTTAATTCATACATTCATCCAAATCTATCCAAAAAAGCATCCAAAACCATATTAGAATGTCTACCGTCTTGAGTCTCGCAAAACTCTACGGTCAACTTAACTCCTCCCATTTGCTTCCTAACTTCTTTTAAATATCTTCTCGAGTAAGAGCATGTTTGTTACTTTTCAAAGACGATGAAACACCATCTAATTGTGAGGTGTTTGCAAAGGTGGTAGCCATAATATATGTTGGAATCTTCAACGAACGCCTGTTGATAGTAAGCAAGTTGATTCTTAATGATCTTCACAGCAACAAAACAGTTGAGTTCTGAGACCCAACATTTAGCAACTTGTCCAAATGTCCCCTGCCCAATCTTTTATTATATACCCGAAAATCATCAGAACAAGAAAATAAACTGCAATTAGAGGAAGCATAACTTTAACATAATAATCAGTAACTTGGATATATTGCATGAATCTAAAACAGAACTTTAAGATAACAATCAGTAACTTGACAGAATGAAGTCAAACTGAAAAAGAAAATTTAATTACCTCACTTAACACCAAAGTGATCTAAAAATGAGCAGGACTGCCTAATAAAATATGCCAAAAGTTCTGGGACATCCTATGGTGGAACGTCCTGATACATGAAACAAAAATGAAATCAGATGATTGAACATAAAGATTTTCTGCTACAATATAGTGCAAACCAACTCCATCAAAGAAGTACACCAATTCTTCTTAGATAAACAGTCTATAATCTAGAATTTAGGCGTCCACAACAGTTGTGATCACTGAGGCTTAATCATGGTTGATGTCTTACAGTCATAATTTGCCAAGGGGATTAGTCTAAGCATAGCCTATGACACCCTTCCCAAAAAAACAGCCTATAATCTATATGGTATATTGGTACGAAATGATAGTTAAGCAACTAGAATTGAATATATATCTAATAAAATACACAAAGTTATTAAACATATAATTTGACACCAATAGATATCTGTGCAAAGGGGACAAATTCGCATAACTAGTATCATATCACACATTTTAATCTTTACTTGAAGACAGTGTGTCTCTGCTACTTATGTTAATGACTTCATATGCATCTAAATTAAGAACCTTCTTAAATAAATACATGATGATTTGATAACAAGAAGATAGTGGAAGATGAAGACTGAACACAACAAATAATGCAACTGATTCTCTGGGCTAAATACAAATACATACCTTTAAATTGTCTGGTTCCTTGCAAATTGCTTTCTGCAAGATAATAGAACATTAAGAAATATAATGCAGCTTAAAGTGCTCTTAAAAATTACAACTGACGTTCATTAAGGTTACAAAATAAGGTTATGTTTACCAAAATGAGGTAAATTCGTATGATTCATAATGATTAATGCATGTTAACATTTGATAAGATTGTTGAATTCACATATGTAATTGAACAAAAACTCAATAGGACATCAAAGGAGCTTCATGTCATTTCTTTTGTTGATTATCAAACCATAATGTATGCACATAAGTAAAATAACAGTGTGTGGGTAGAAAGAATGACGAGTTTTGGCTAATGAATTCATTGAAACAACTAGTAGGGATCTAAATTAAACAACTAGTAAGGATCTAAAAATACACTGATTAATGTAATATCATAAAGAACACGCATAGTGATGCCTTAAATAGTTTGGAGTGTTGGGTCTGTTTATGCCTGTGATAAATTGTTGTTTTCTGATTCTTTTTTCATGATCACAAGCACGTATTGATTTCCTTATAGTTTCTATAGGGGTTGCTTTCTTAAAGAAAAAGAAAAAGAAAATTAATGTCAATTTTCAGATCCTTGGGTAATTCAGTAAACATTGTTCAGGTCTGAATATGGGAAGCAAGACATCAAGCTGGTGTGATCAATGGGGTAGCGGTGTCTTTGACAATGAAGAAAAAGATTTGGAAAAGCCAAATGATAAGAGCAAAAACAAGAAGATGGAACAGATGAAGGCAGTTGCATCCACTGGATTGGTCAAGGCCAAGTCTGTTGCTGTTGTTGGAGCTCACAAAGTGAAGAAAGGTACCTCCACTGGTGTTAAATGGATTAAGAACTAACTTTCTAAGTGAACATATTCTTGATCACTATGTTGCTTTTATCTTCAATTACTTATTTTCCAATTACAATGGTTCTGTTGAGTGTACATTGCAAAACACACATGAATGATTAGTTAGTCCAGTTATTTCAGAACAATATTTGTGTGCATTCAAGTTAATGCTTTTAGGGTTTTTTTTTGTCAAAAAAACCAAGTACAACTGCTAACTAACCAAAGGTTGTAGGTTTTTATACATGATAAATACTTAATACAAAATTACAGATATCCGCATTTATACATGATGCAAGTTGTAACATATACCGGTAACACTCAGCATGTCAAACCTACAACGCATCAATATCAAACAGAAAAATGGTTTAGAACCTTATGTCTGATATTCACAACTATACCTTTATTCTATCTGCATCAAAAATTTGCTTTGTATACATTTGTTTTCCCAAAAATTCAGCTACAAACTGGATGACGGGGAGTGATTCTATAAATATTGTTGCCAATGTGTCTGTGGAAAGGAAAAAGCTAAAATATATTGGTAATGAGAATAGCAAAATGTAAAAAACTTGCTCTAGATCAAAAGCTTCATATCATACCAATATTTAATATCAAAAAGATAAATACTTGACCAATAGCACATAACACCATTCTGCAAAAACAATTACTTCCAGAAGTTTAACACAGATTCTACTACTAACATAACACCATTCTGCAAAAAACAACCTATAACACATTGCAGAGCTGATAAAGCTTCTTGATTGGGAATATATTTCAATGCTCTATAAATCAAAAGGTGTTATTCTTGCAATGTTCTCTCATACGATCTTCGGTATTATGGAGATGCGTAATGGAAGGCTTATTCTCTTCGCAACATTCATTATAAGGTCTCCTATAATAACAATACTAATAATAATAACATATTTTTCCTTAATATTTCAAAGAATTCACATCCATTTTTTACCCAAACTTCAAAGTTATTTCCTTTACTTTATAAAGGAAGTAATATTTTGTAACACCCACATTCTCGGTAAATATTCTTGTGTGAATTATACCTTTCGACGCTTGGATTTGTTGTCGTTCTTATTATCATAGCGTGTTTTAATGTTTGGAATCACTAATGAGAAGTGTCGTGTCTCGGGCGTGGGAAGCGGGAGAAAAAAAACCAAGCCAAAGTTGGGGCTCGGTACAGGGCAGGCGACATTGCCAGCGATTGTGACACCTGTTACTATCGCTTGGCAAAGTCACCAAGGTTGTACCGTAGGTGGGTTGGCACCAACGACAATGACCAACGATTGTGACATGTGTCACTCTCGCATGACAATGTCGCCAAGATGGTACCGTGAGTCCTCATGAGCGGTCAATTGTGACCAAGCGATTATGACACGTGAGGCACTGTCGCGGTCGGCCTCCAGGGCTTTTAATGCCCATTTGCCCGATTTTCTCACTTGTTCCTCACTTTGGTGCTTTGAAGGTGCGATTTTAAAGAAGGAAAAAGGTAGGGTTTCATCTTCCTTCATTTAATACTCATAGAAGAGATCCTCATTTGCATTTATTGGGTTTGGTTTAGGTTGGTGGTGGTGATTAAGAGTATAACACCCGTGTTTCGTTAACACGTACAAGTTGTTTTAAGTGAACTTCGGATGGGTATGCGCATAAAATGTTTGTACCCTATGCTTTACCGACTTGTACCTTGGACTAATTTGTGATACAATACTATACAAGGGATCACACCCGTACAAAACGAAACTAAACTAAACTTAAAATGTTAAGTTAACTCCTATTAGGACACAAAGTTGAGAAATTATACTTGAGGGGTCAAAGTGAAAATGTTGAAAATATAAATACCCCCAAATTAGTTAAAAAAATCATTTAAACTCTAATATATATCTTCTTCTATCTGATTTCTCTCATCTCTTTAAGAGCAACCATCGATGAAACCAAATCACATGAAAAAGTCATCAAATTAGTTGAAGATAGGAAGTTTAGAAGTTTAGAACTCAAGAACTCAAAGGTATGTGTATACTTTCTAGTATTCTAACTTGAATCTTCTCTTTAAGTCAATTTTTGAATCATTATGTTTGAAATCTGTTTTAGGTTTGAAATTGTGAGAAGATTGAAGAGTTCAAGTTTGTTTGAGAATTGAAATCATCATTGGTATGAATTTCATTATTTTGAGGTTTACCATAAGTTAGGTCTCTAATGATGGATTTTAGATATGAAATTAAAGAGTCTTGATTTTATGCTTAAAATATCATTTAGGATGATGATAATTATTGGTGTTATTTGCATATTGGATAGAATGAACTTCAATAAGTTTGGTTGTGAAATTAGTTGTTGTGTACAGGGATGAATCAAAATTTTCAGCTTGTTTAAAAAATTCGTATAAAATCACTAGATGGTTCAAATTATATGTTCAATATATGGTTGGAAACCTTGAAGAGTCTAGTACATCTTTGTAGTTTACACTAAGAGCTGATTTTGAGTCTGAATGGCTCAAAACCGTGAGTTTCCAGAACTGGTCAACTGCAACTCGGGATCTGCACAATGTTTTTGTAAAATTCATATAAAATTGGCCATTTACCCAAATAAGGTGAATCTTCTGCGATTGCGTTCCTAAGAGATAGCATTACAACTTTCATTTATAAGTAAAAGTGTAATTTGTCCTCTAAGTATGTATAAAATAGCAAAACTTTAGAGAGACAGAAGCTGATATGTGCAGTAACTTGAACTGCAGTTTTGCTTGTACCTTGTGCACATCCGACTTGTACCATATAGTGAATCTTATACTAATCAACCTTAAAACTATCTAGAACTACTCTAGAGATAATAATGAGTAGAAAGAGGGTGTAAGTCTTGTTTACTCAAGAAAATATATTGATTACTACCGAAATAGTAATTGTATCTTGTTTTATGTAAAGGTTATTTTGTGTGACTAGTATCAACACTACGGGCATCCGATTGTGGTATTCCATCATATGTTTATCAGGTACGAATATCATATTTTACTTGACATGGGGATGGCCATTTGCATAAGGCTTCCTAATCCGGATATATTGATTCCAAATTTGACTTCATGCTTTTTAAATACAATTGAGTATTATTTTCCCTTTTGAACTATCATTTCAATTGAGATTTGGAACATAGATTTCTTGACTTGTTGGATTGCATCTATTGATATTTCTGTCTATAGACTTGACATTGGGGACACCGATGTTGAGATGCTTCCATGATGGCTAAAACGATTATGGCGTCCTTACTATATATAGTCCTTAAAAGTGGACTGATTAGATACCGGTCAAATATAGGGCGTATGGATCGATCCTAGGAACCGTTATCGGAGAATTTGTTGTGGTTGTGGTTAAATCTACGGAGAGGATTGTTGTGTTGTGTCCGCACCCCTTTCCTCACTCGATCCCAAATGGACTGATCCTTTTTGGGAACAGAGCGTTCTTGTGATGTGTGTTCGTTTTTAGACTTTTGACATGCCTTCGAGGCATTTGTTTGACTTTGATTTCTTTCAGAAACATCTTAAATCTGGAATATCATCTTAAATGTTAGTTTTCATCTTGAACTTGATATCTCATGTATATTGTTTAATTACTATTATCTGTTCACTGAGTATTAAGCTCGGCCGAGGTTTTATTTGTCTATTTGTCATCGGCAGGTAAATGACTTAGTAGAACTTTTGGGATGACAGTTGTGGAGATGACAGGAATGAATATAAAGCATTATGATATGCTTTGTTAAGCTTTTGATAACTAATGTATATGATATTTATGTGTATTTTGGGAATGTATTTTGGTACAAACTGTTATCTCCGTTGGTGGTTCTGTAATTATATTTTTGTAAATTATAGTAATCGCTCTGTGTTTAACCTTTGGGTGGACTAGGTTTTTTTTAATCTATTTGTGGCATCTTCCGTCCTTAGCTACGCGGGACGGGGATGTTACAAAGAGCCTTGTGATTGAAGTGTCAAAGTCTCCTCCTATACTCTACTCTCAAGTGTAATCATCTAGGGTTTCTTGTAACTTTTCAAGGTGAGTTTTCTATCCATGTATATATATATATATATATATATATATATATATATATATATATATATATATATATGGGTTTATGTATCATAACACTCATTTTTGAACCCTAACTATAGATTGAGTTTTGTGGGATTTGACCTAATCATGGAATTTGGGAGTATTAGGGTTTTTATAACCTAAATAAGAATGTAGAAAAAGGTGTTTTAAACTAAAATGAATGGATTTCAAATTCTTCTACCTATTTGATAACCAACCCTTGTTCCATGGGATTTTGGTGAACTCAAAGAGGAAACTAGGGTTTGGGGAAATACAAGTATTGGGTTAATTAATTACTACCTTGACTTTGGAAATGGGATATGTAGTGTTATTGTTGATGGGTTGTGTTGATAAAGTTTCTTCCATAATGGGAGCTAAGATTTCACATTGGTAATCTTGTATATATGATTTATTTACATACATTGTTAAATGATGAATGTGCTAGCATGTTTTGGTATTTGGTCTTAATGCAATGGATCCATAGGCATGGTGTTCCTATGTCCCGTTTTGGAAATTAGGTTCACCACTTTGGCACGGAATAGGCATCGGGTCACCATGGTAAGTAAGGTGTGGACCTATATGGTCGGACAACGTCCCATGAGCAGTAAGATGTAATTCCCTTGTGCTAGAGTTCTCGTTTTGGAACTCTCAAGAATAGACCTAGAGGGGTTGACTTGGTGTTATTTGTACCATGTTTTAATCACTAATGGTTTATTTGATTGATTGACTTAGCTCATGGCTATATCCACCGTGCAACTTCAAATGGGTTTAGTACTTCTATTTCTATTGACTTGTTCTCACTAGGCTTTAGGCTAACACTTACTCTTTGATTGTCATGTTTGACATGTCATTTTAGCGGTGGGGCTCGTCGGGACTAAGCGGACGACCTTGGGGTCGTGAGTAGTCTTTTTGGGAGATATAGTGACCATCGTACTTGATTTTTGAAGATATACGTCTTGGAAGGATGGCGACACCCGACTTTAATCTTGTTGTCAAATTTAGATTATTAGGTTGTCAGTTTTATCCTTCATTAAATTGGGTTGTATATGCCATACCGTATTCCCCATTTTAGGATGTTACACTTGGGTTTGAATTCGTTATGTCCAAACTATTTAGGTTTAATTAATCCCCAACTTTAGGGTGGACATGTTTCCTTTATTTATAGACGTTATATTGTCGAAATTTTGAATTTTATTTCACTCTAAATTTTAGGATGTTACAAGTTGGTATCAGAGCCTTAGTTTAAGTGAACTAGGTATGAAGGCAAGATGCCTAGATTTAAACTGAGATTACTAAGCTATGACTTGTGAGATGGGGTGGAACTCTTAAGATAAGATGGTCTTAGAGTCGACAAAACTTACACGAATTGAAAGTTGCAGTGATGGTAACGAGAACTCTTACGTATCATGTGTTCATAATTTCACTTAGCTAACGTTATTATGAAGACGTTTTACGTAAGTATACTTGATCTACTGTTGTTATAATAATTGATGAATGTAGTAGTACGCTTCCTTGTGTTATTCCTGTAGCATGTCTCTTATTCTATTTTTGCATGTGCGTGACAGACAAATGGTTAACACCAGAAACAGTCCGGAAGGCCAAGAGGCCACGACATCCACGGTCGACCACCCTCGGGTTCCCAAATGTTGAGAGGCGCGACTCTCACTTGGTGGAATGTGTATTCCGCATCTGTCGAGGCGACTGTCCTGGACAAACTGACTTGGGCTAAATTCAAATAGAAGTTTCTAGAGGAATATTGCAACGAAAGATCGATGGATCGGATTGAAGAGGATTTCCGAAATTTGAAGAAGGGTAACTCGTCGGTGAAAGATTACAACCGGATATTCATGGACAAACTGGGATTGGTAGGACACCTGGTCCTGACAGAGAAAGAAAGGATCAAGGTGTACATCAAAGGCCTCCCATCGGACATGATGTCAATGGTCCGAGTATCGAAAGCCTCCACCCTCCGGGAGGCAATTAAAGAGGCACAACTAATGGAGGACGCCTATAACCGCGACAAAGAGTAAGGAAGCCACCAAGTCGAAAAGAGAAAGTGGGAGGGAAGCTCAATACCCTCAAACAAGCCAAGGTTCTCCAGCCACAACCAACATGGAGTCGACCCTAGGCGTGATGCTAGGTGGTGCTCCAAATGTCGAAGCAAGCATTTCGGCCCATGCAATTTTATCCCCGAAACTTGTTACAAATGCGGAAATTCGGGGCATACGTTTAGGGATTGTCCCGTCAAGGGGAAAATGTGTTTCAAATGCATGGAGTCGGGACACGTTAGGGTGGAGTGCCCAAAGCTGAAGGTCGAAGGAGTCGGTGGGAAGAAGGTGGACACTCCAAGAGCTTCCGGGAGATCTTTTCAGATGACGGCGGAGGAAGCCAAGGCATCTATCGATGTAGTGTCGGGTATGTTTCTCCTAAACTTCGTGCCTACACGTGTATTGTTTGACTCGGGTGCTAGTTTCTCTTTCGTATACAATGTGTTTTGTCAAAAGCTTGCCATGCCTATGAGTAGTTTAGAAGACGCTATAGTAGTAGAAATAGCTAATGGTAGTCAAGTGGTAATCCACGATGTCTTGAGGGGTGGCATTCTTGAATTTGAGGGAAGGGGTTTCCCCATCAACTTAATGTCATGCAAATTGGTGGGTTCGACGTGGTAGTGGGAATGGACTGGTTATCGGAGAACCAATCCAAAATTGTGTGTTCCAAGAAGATGATCTGACTACCCGTGGCGGATGGGTAGGCGACTATAATCTATGGTGAAAGAAGGAAAGGCGAAGGGGCAATTATTTCTATGATTAAAGTGCGGAAATGTTTAGCGAAAGGATGCTCATCCTTCTTGGCATATGTGATCAACACCAAACTCGAGAAGAGGAAACTAGAAGATGTTAGGGTGGTATGTGAGTTTCCCGATGTATTTCCAGAAGACTTGCTGGCCTGCCACCCGATCGCCAAGTGGACTTCCGGATTGATCTCGTTCCGTGGGTTGCCCCGATTACTCGAGCTCCTTACCGATTGGCTCCCTACGAAATGCAAGAAATGATGACTCAACTCCAAGACCTTCTTGAGAAAGGTTTCATACGACCGATCTCGTCACCTTGGGGAGCTCCGCTCTTGTTTGTTAAGAAGAAAGATGGCATGATACGGATGTGTATCGACTACAAAGAGCTGAACAAGGTGACGATAAAGAACAAGTATAAGCTTCCAAGGATCGACGATTTGTTTGACCAACTACAAGGCTCGGGTTGCTTCTCAAATATCGATCTCCGGTCGGTATATCATCAAGTAAAGGTGGCAAAGGACGACATTCCAAAGACGGCTTTTAGGACACGATACGGCCATTACGAGTTCCTAGTAATGTCGTTCCACTTGACCAATGCGCTGACGATATTTATGGACTTGATGAATCGAGTGTGTCGACCGTTCCTTGACAAATCGGTAATAGTGTTCATCGACGACATCCTTGTGTACTCCAAAGACGAATCAAATCATGAGCAACACCTCCGAGAGGTTTTAGAAGTGCTAAGGCGAGAAAAGCTCTACGCAAAGTTTTTGAAATATGACTTTTGGCTCCGGGAGGTGCAGTTTTTGGGTCATGTCGTCACGAAAGGAGTGAAGGTGGACCCCATGAAGATCAAGACAATGATGAATTGCGAACCTCCCAAAATCCCGTCAGAAATCCGAAGTTTTCTAGGATTGGCGGGATACTACCTAAGATTCATTCAGGATTTTTCCAAGATAGCTTCTTCATTGACGACCCTAACCCGAAAGAACATGAAGTTCGTATGGACCGAGAGTCAAGAGAAAGCGTTCTGAACTCTACAAAAGAAGCTTTGCGAAGCTCCAATATTATCTCTACCCGAAGTGACGGAAGACTTTGTGGTATATATTGATGCGTTGAAGTTGGGTTTAGGTTGTGTCCTAATGAAAAGGGTCAAGGTGATAGACTACGCATCAAGGCAACTAAAGGTTCATGAAGTCAACTACCCTACGCATGATCTAGAACTGGTAGCGGTGGTGTTTGCGTTGAAACTTTGGCGACATTACCTCTACGGTACGAAATGCACTCTCTACACAAACCACAAGAGTTTGAAACATATCTTCGATCAATAGGAATTGAATATGAGGCAACATAGGTTGTTAGAGTTATTAAAAGATTACGATTGCGAGTTGATTTACCATCCGGGTAAGGCAAACGTCATCGCTGATACTCTAAGTCTAAAAGATTACGGGGGAAATCCTCAAGCCACCTTTGCACGAATTGAGTTGGCGTCAACACTTATTGAACGAATCAAAACATCACAAACTGAAGCCTTGCTAGAAGAAAACCTCAAGGGGGAAGTCATGTCAAAGCAACATCTACTCTTGACAGAAGATAGTCGAGGAGTAAAACTTTTCAACGGGCGAGTTTGGGTACCCAAGATCGGCGGCAATCGAGAACTCCTCGGGATGCCTACAAATCGAAGTATTTTATCCATTCGGGAAGCACGAAGATTTATCAGGATTTGAAATTGCACTATTGGTGGCCGGTTATGAAGCTTGATGTGACGCGTTATGTGGAAAGATGTGTGACTTGCTTGCAAGTGAACGTCGAGCACCAACGACCTTATGGAAGCTTACAATCTTTGGAGATACCGGAATGGAAATGGGAGCACCTCACTATGGATTTCGTGACAAAATTGCCGAAGACCTTAAGAGGTCATGACACCATTTGGGTAATAGTGGACCGTTTGACCAAAAGTGCTCATTTCTTGGCCATGCGAGAGACCTTACCGATGGACAACCTGGCGAATATATCGATGAAGTGATATCTCGCCATGGTGTGCCGCTATCTATTGTCTCGGATCGCGATAGTCGGTTCACATCACACTTTTGGGATGGGTTGCAAAAAGAATTGGGTACGCGTGTAAAGTTGAGCATAGCCTACCATCCTTAGACCGACGGCCAAAGCGAGAGGACAATTCAGACACTTCAAGACATGTTGAGATCTTGTGTGATCGACTTCGGGGGGAATTGCGACTCGCACCTACCTTTGGTGGAGTTCGCGTATAACAATAGCTACAACTCGAGTATTGGAATGGCGCTGTTTGAAACTTTGTATGGTCGCAAATGCCGAACTACCGTATGTTGGCTTGAAGCGGGGGAGACACAGTTTGCCGGACCCGAGATTGTGCAAGAGACGATAAATAAGGTTAAAGGCATTCGCAAGCGTTTGAAGGCGGCTCAAGTCTGGCATAAAAGTTATGCCGACAAGAAGAGGAGACCGATAGAGTTCCAAGTGGGAGACCGTGTTATGTTGAAGGTGTCCCCTTGGAAGGGAATTATCCAGTTCGGAAAGTATGGGAAGTTGAGTCCCCGTTTCCTTGGACCATTCACCATAATTAAGCGAGTAGGGCTTCAAGCCTACCAATTGGAACTACCTCCAAAAATAAATGGAATCCATAACACATTTCATGTGTGCTACCTTCGTAAATGTATAACGGAGGAGGAGAGTATTATTCCACTCTCCGAGATTAGAGTTGATGAAGGAAATCATTGCATCGAAGAACCCGAAGCGATTTTGCAAAAGAAAACGAAAAAGCTTCGTCACAAAGAAATCATAATGGTAAAGGTTCAATGGAAGCACCACCATGGTGCTAACGTGACATGGGAAGTCGAAGAAGACATGAAGCGGAGATATCCGCCTTTATTCTCCTAGCTTAGATTTCGAGGAAAAAATCTTCTCCAAGTTAGGGAGGATTGTAACACTCGCATTCTCGGTAAATATTCTTGTGTGAATTATACATTTTGACGCTTGGATTTGTTGTCGTTCTTATTATCATAGCGTGTTTTAATGTTTGGAATCACTCGTGAGAAGTGTCGTGTCTCGGGCGTGGGAAGCAGGAGAAAAAACCAAGCCAAAGGTGGGGCTTAGGATAGGGTCGGCGACAATGTCAGCGATTGTGACACCTGTCACTATCGCTTGGCATCAGAGACAATGACCAGTGATTGTGACATGTGTCACTCTCGCATGGCAATGTCGCCAAGACGCTACCGTGAGTCCTCATGAGCAGGCGATTGTGACCAAGCGATTATGACAGTGTCATGATTATGACAGTGTCATAATCGCGAGGCATTGTCGCGGTCGGCCTCCAGGGCTTTAAATGCCCATTTGCCCGATTTTCTCACTTGTTCCTCACTTTGGTGCTTTGAAGGTGCGAATTTAAAGAAGGAAAAAGGTAGGGTTTCATCTACCTTCATTTAATACTCATAGAAGAGATCCTCATTTGCATTTATTGGGTTTGGTTTAGGTTGGTGGTGGTGATTAAGAGCCTTGTGATTGAAGTGCCAAAGTCTCCTCCTATACTCTACTCTCAAGTGTAATCATCTAGGGTTTCTTGTAACTTGTCAAGGTGAGTTTTCTATCAATATATATATAAATATATATATATATATATATATATATATATTAGGGTTTATGTATCATAACACTCATTCTTGAACCCTAACTATAGATTGAGTTTTGTGGGATTTGACCTTGTTAGTCCCAAAGAAGTAAACAAGTATTGTAGAAGGGGGGGGGGGGTTGAATACAATAACACAAAATTACTTAATTTTAATTCTTTTATTGATAAGGAATATCAAGAATTACACAAAGAGAAAATAAAGATTGTTGCGGAATAAGAATAGTTAAAGACTACTCTAAACAATCTAACACATAGAAGATATTAAGAACACAAAGACTTAAATCTTAAGAAAGTAAAAGACAACTATCAACCTGCTTGAAATATTTTGAATGCCAAAGCTGGAGATGAAAGCGTAAGTAGCAAGGTGCTACTTCCATCCTTTATATACTATCCAATGTAATGAGTGCAAAGGACAAGTAGGAGTAAAGGCTTTGGTGGTTGAGAGGCTGACAATAAATTATAAGATATTAGATGTGACTTGTCACAATACAAAAGGTAACTCTTGTACTATGAAAGTACAATATCTAAATAAAATATTCTTGGAAAAATCTTTTTGAGATCTATTAGAAAATAAACATCTAATCAAATTAAGACTAAATGTAAATCTTCTAAAGGAAGAGAGAAGCTTCCATTTCCAATGTCAGAAGATCATTGGGAAAGAGGAAGTATGTCAAATCATGAGGATTTAACATAAATGCTCGTACTAGATAAAGAAGCAATCTGTACGAGAAAAGTTACCGAAAAAGGAATTCGGTAACTTAGGTATGTGCCGAAAAAGGAACTCGGCACAGAAGGAATGAATACCGAACAAGTGAAGGTTCGGCAGAAGAAAGTTCTGCCGAACAAGAGATGATTCGGCACAGGGGTCAGTTGCCGAATTGGAATCGGCAGGGATAAGATCTGCCGAAATGGAATCGGCAGATTGTGCTTAGTTCACTTTTGAAGTCCATCTCAATCCGCATTGTAGACTTCCTTCATGTTGGATTCGGTTTATCTTCGACTCACCGATCTGTTAAACTAACTAAGCTATTACAAAGAACCATAGAACAAAATACAAGGTTCAATCATCAATAAAGACTAAGGAGAGGTTATCTTTAAATCTTAGATGACCCAACAATCTCCCCCTATTTGATGATAACATCTCATACAACATAGAAGTTACTGAATAATGCATTTTGACCCTTATTCATATTCTTTTGGGTTCTTTTTCACATAGACCATTCTTTTTGTTTATATTTGGATTTTCTAGAGTATCCGACATTTACAAGTATAGAAGAATGAAATAAATATTTGTACAAAAATTTACGATAAGACATAAAAGCTCAATGTATTAATCTTTTTAAGAAGATTACAATACAGAGGAAAGCAAAAATAAACATAAAACTACACCGAGTTTATTCAAAAGAAAGATGTGGTTCAGCATCCCTCTTCTTTAGTTCGTCGGTAGTAGCCACATAGAAATCCTTAGCCGACATTGGAATTATTTGAATAATCCCGTGGAGAAAGGTTGTGTCGGCAACAGGGATTTGGCTTGATCTGAAGAAGGAGATCTGCCCAAGCGCGTTGTTGAAGAAGATCCCATGAGTCGGCTCAGAAATCACAGTTGTTGACGGATGAGGAACCGGAATAGGTAATGAGAGATCAAGATTTGAAGTATCCGGGACCTTTCCTTCTCTAGCCATTTGGGCAAACACGTCTTCCTTTTTGGATTTCGGCTTAGATTTGGGAGGAGGACGACCAGACATTAGATTGTTGATAATCTCTTCTTCGGCAGGAGTATGGACAATGTTGTATCTTTTTCGGTAGGTTCTGAATTTGGTTTGAAGATCTGCAATGTATTTATCAACCTCAGCTTTTGCAGAGCTTTGGCTTTTTAACAAGCAGATACCAATTTCTACCCATTCTGATACTCCGAACCGAACAAGAGAGTCTAGTCAGTCCATAGACAATGAAGCATCATCCCTGATAATCTTTAGCCGAATAACCTTGCAGCTTGTAGACGGTTTGATTATTTTGACATCTGTGATTTTAGGAGAGCACCGGCGTTTATTGAGGGTTTTGCGGTACCAATCTATACACATAGTCTTTATTTCCTCATTTCTCTTCGCCGAGTCCTCTAGAGCGCTCATCTGAGTTTTGATTGTATTGGTAGGATCTTCTTCGGCAGCAATCTCCAACGCTAGCTCGACATCTCTGTCACGAGCAATCTGAGCAAGCTTTGCAGCTTTCAGTTCTTCTTCAGATAAGCCTAGATCAGGAGAAGTAACCTTTGGAGGAGGAAGATGAAGACCAACACCATCCGCAGCTTTCTTTGAAAGAGCATCTTTACGACGCTTTTCTTCAGCAGCTACTTCATCTGGTGACATAACAGCTTTGCCCTTATCCTTTTTGGGCTTTTTCTCCCCCTTAGATTCTTCGACCACCAAGGGGTGATCGGTACCCTTCTTTTCGGTAGCAGAAGGTTCGGCGTCAGCAGCAGTGGGAGTGGGTTCGGTAGCAGCAGAAACTTTGGCAGAGGCAGAGTGTTTTCCCTGACTCGTACTGACTATATGAACCTGAGGGAGTTGCTCCCCCTCAGTTGGTTTTTCCCCCTCAGAACGAGCCGGGGAAGAAACACCAGCTTTAGCCGACACACGGCCAAGACGGCGATCAAGACGCTCCAATATTGTGCGATCATCAGAAGTGAAAGCGGACTCGGTGATGTCGATGTCCAGAGATTGGGCACAATATTGAGCAACATCGGCAGGCATAGAATCAAGACGCCCATTTATATTCTGAAGAGCAGAGAGAATTTGAGAGTTGACTGATTCCTGTGCCAGAGCCTGCTGCCGAAGATTGACGAGATCCTGATCCCGGGCATCAGAGGCTGCCTTTAGAGCGGCCACTGACAAAGTCAAGGAGGTATTCTGATCATTTAGCCTGATCACCTCCTTGAGAATAGATTCCATAGCGGCAGAGAGAAGAACACGAAGACCATCATTTTGGTTATGCACGACATCCAAACACCGAAAGATGTCGCGATTGAGACCGAGAACTTCAGAATTTTGCTCTTTGACGAGCTGCAGAAGTTCGGCAAGAGAAGTGTTGTTGATGTCCAAAGAATGTAGGAGCGCTGGTTCACGCAAGGACTTTCGGAGCTGTTCAAATTGAGCACCTAGCATCCGTACTTGCCGATTGGAGTCAATAATTTCGGCAACAACCTCGGCAGACATGGTGCTTGGTACTGATGCAGAAGCCCCACCCTTTTCGGTAGAGGAGGGTTTTGGGGAGGGGAACTTCTTCGGTGAGGTAGATCTCTGTGGTGATGATTTCTTCGGCGATGGTTGTGGGGTAGGGGACTTCATCGGCGAGGAAGAGGGAGAGAACAGCCGTCGGTACATTTCCTGGGATGAAACCCCAGTTTGTGCAATATCATCGGGATTGACCCCGGGTGATAGGATGTGCGGTGAAGAAACAGAATGTCGGTCCGGAGAGAAGACCAACTCATCTTCAACCTCCATATGAAAAGGAGGAGAAGGAATATGTGGGGACTCCTTTTGTACATCCAAATCTTGTTGAGAAGGTTTGAAGGAAGTGGGAGAGGTTTTAACAGATCCCCGTGGCCCTGGAGGGGAAAGTTCAACATTTACCGATTGTTGAGAATCGGTAGATGGAGAGTGAGGCTCGGCCGAAGGTTTCCTAAGTTTCTTAGAACGAGACTTAGGAGGGGATTTGGAGCTCCGTCGCTTTACAGAAATAGGAGGGGTTATGACTGGGGTAGCCACCGAAGGATTCGTCGGTGGCATAGTCATGAGAGCAAGTGCGACGTTTCCGGTGGCCTTTTTCTTTTTAATAGCCACCGTCTTAGCTCGGGAAGGTTTTGGGGGAGAAGGGACCACCGATTTGGATGGTCTGGGAGAAGATGAAGGCCTTTCGGATTCACCTTCTGCAAGCGTTCCCCAAATCGGATTGGGAGAAGAGATAAAAGAAAGCATACCTGAGGTGAGCGGAGAGTCAGTAGGTTTGATAGACTTAAAGATCGTTTGCTTGCTGATTTGGGAAAAGGGCAAGTCAAACTTGATCCTTGGCTCGGGGAGAGCAGCATCGGCACTTAGTTGTGCAGAAAACTCATGGTTGATGATGAGAGAGATGAAGCGAGGAAGAGCCACATTGTGAGTCCTGGGAGGAGAGATTGCGGTGAGCAAAGAGTCGAAGAATACCTGAGCAAAGTCGATCCTCCTCATAAAAATAAGGGCATGAGCAAGACGAGTGATAGCCGCCGGAGATTGATCCCATCCCGAAGTTTTGTGGGAAAGACAGTAAAGGAGGTGAGAAAAGAAGTAGTTCCATAGGGCACCCATATTCTTTCGAAGGAGAGTGCCGGACCCCTTGGTTTTGCCTTCGTGCACATACTGTAGAGCGGCAACAACTTCATCATGCTCTTGATGAGTAGGGAATGGAGCATATACATTAAACTCTGGTATTTGGAGAACCGAGCGAATATCATCCACCCCAAAAGAGAGATCGGGGTGCTCTTCAGAGGATAGAACGGAAGCAGACACCTGGTGTGTAGTAGAGTCATACTTACAGGTCAACCAAAAGTTACCAAGGAACATTTTGCTCATCTTGGTGGAGGAAGTAAGAGCATGGCATATTGGAGATCTTTGGAGAAAGATGGAGACTTGGTTGAACTCTGGGTGATCAGCATCCGCAGAGAGACGAGCAACTTGGTTGCAAGCAGGGAAAGTGAGAGATTCACGAGTGAGAGGAGTAACCTTGGAAACCTTAGTCGATTTTGAGGATGCCATGGATGAAGAAAAAAATTGCAGGTCGAGTGTGTCTTGTTGAAGAAGATGAGAGAACAGAGAAGAATTAAAAAGGAAAAGAGAAGAAGTATTTATAGGTATGAGAATGAAGAGGGAAAGATGAGAATTCAAAAGGCAAAAAAAAATTGTAATGATGGTACGACGCAAACGTGCGTTATTGAGAAGTGGAAAGGCCAAAAAACGGCTAAGTGTCAGGTCGTGGGCGTCCCATCAACTGACACACGAACCCTGTAGTGCCACGTGGCATAAACCCATAGGGTAAAAAGAAGGTGCCGAAGATATTCGGTATGAGAGAAGTGGATAAGAATGACACATCATACACTATACCGAAAAGAGAGAGATGCCGAAAAATGAGAGATATTTCGGTAAGAAGTATTCGGTATATAGAGATACCGAATAGAGAAAGAGATATTTCGGCAAGAAGTATTCGGAATATAGAGATACCGAATATAGAAGGATGCGATCGTTCGGTAAGAAGTATAGAGAAGTACCGAAGTATGAGAGATACTTCGGTAGAAAGAGTTACCGAAATGCGAAAGGAATTTTCGGTATGAAAGAGTTACCGAAGGTAATAGATACTTCGGTATGGAGAGATAATGTACAAGTTGCCGAAAGGTAATCGTCGGTAAGGAGGTACCGTCAATTATTGGGCAAATTTTTTTTTTACGATAAATTTAACATACCTAAGGATCCCACAAGGAAGTTGAAACGTGCCTCATCTAGTGGTTTTGTAAAAAGGTCTGCAAGTTGAAGATCTGTAGGAATGAAGTGAAGTTCAATATCACCTTTAGAGATATGATCTCTTATAAAGTGATACCGAATATCAATGTGTTTAGATCTAGAATGCAGCACTGGATTGTTAGCAATGGCTATGGCACTAGAATTGTCACATAGAATCGATACATGAGAATAAACTTTGGCATAATCTTGTAGTTGATTCTTCATCCACAAGATTTGGGCACAGCAACTTCCAGCTGCAACATATTCGGCTTCGGCAGTGGAGGTGGATACCGAATTTTGCTTCTTGCTGGACCAACTGACTAAGTTTCCTCCTAGTAATTGACAGCTGCCAGTTGTACTTTTTCTGTCAACCTTAGACCCTGCAAAGTCAGAATCTGAATAGCCAATTAGATCAAAACCTGAGTCCTTGGGATACCAAAGACCCAGATTCATGGTACCTTTAAGGTACCGAAAAATACGTTTCACAGCCGCCAAGTGAGATTCCTTGGGATTGGCTTGATAACGTGCACACAGACACGTAGCATACATGATGTATCATTCCTCTATAATTCGTGATATCTACCGACTTGCCGGTGGAATCTGCATGAATTTTTAGAGGTGGTGCCATTGGAGTTTTCATGGGAGAACAATTTTCAAAATCAAACTTTTTCAAAAGATCACGAATATATTTATTCTGACAAATGAAAATACCTTCAGAGGATTGTTTAATTTGAAGACCAAGAAAGAAAGTAAGTTCACCCATCATACTCATCTCATATCTACTTTTCATGAGAGAGGCAAATTCTTGACAAAGATTTTCATTAGTGGCACCGAAAATGATATCATCCACATAGATTTGAACAAGAATGATATTACCGTTTGTTTTCTTGAGAAAAAGAGTATTATCAATTTTACCTCTGGTATATCGGTTGGATAGAAGAAAATCAGACAAGGTGTCATACCAAGCACGAGGAGCTTGTTTCAGACCATAGAGAGCTTTGTCAAGTCTGAACACATGGTACGGATGAGCCGAATCTTCAAAGCCAGGTGGTTGTTTCACATAGACTTCTTCAGCAAGTTCTCCATTGAGAAATGCACTCTTAACATCCATTTGAAAGACCCGGAAGTTTTTGTGAGCAACATGAGCAAGAAAGATTCTTATTGCCTCAAGTCTAGCAACAGGAGCAAAGGTTTCATCATAATCGATACCTTCCTCCTGCCTATATCCTTGAGCAACAAGTCTGGCTTTATTCCGGATTACAGTACCGACTTCGTCCATTTTGTTTCGGAAAACCCACTTAGTACCTATAATGGTTTTACCGAAAGGTCTTGGCACAAGTCTCCAGACTTTGTTTCTCTCAAATTGAGACAACTCTTCTTGCATGGCAGTGACCCAACAAGAATCTGCTAGAGCTTCTTCAATTTTCTTGGGTTCGATGACGGATAGAAAATTCACATAGAGACAGATGTTTCCAATACCTCTTCTAGTTTGGACACCTGCTAGCTGATCTCCTATAATTTGATTTATCGGATGATCTTTGGTCCATTTTAAAGCTGGAGGAAGAGGTGCAGGAACTGTGTTTGGAAAGAATGAAGGTGAAGGATCGATAGGTATAGGATGAATATGATGAAGAGGAGAAGTATGTAAGGTGGTTTCGGTAGGAGCTATGGATTCGGTAGTAGCTGTGAGTTCGGTAGGAGCTGGGGGTTCGGCAGTTGGGAAAGGTTCTGTTGAATCATGATGGATAGAAGTAGAGGGTACTGAAAATGGGACATATGGAGGTCCTGAAGATAGAATATTTGGAGACTCTTCTCCAACACATGAAATAATCCATTCATGAAGTTCAGTGTCATCACAAGATAGAGAGGATGTCTTGTGATCATCAAACTTCACATTTATTGACTCATCAATACATTTTCTTCTTAGATTATATACTCTGTAGGCTTTAGAGAAGAGAGAATAACCCACAAATATACCTTCATCAGCTTTGGGATCAAATTTCCCAAGTTGCTCTCTATCATTCAAGATAAAGCAAAGGCAGCCGAAAACATGAAGAAAACCAATGTTTGGTTTTCGGCCATAGAAGACTTCATAGGAAGTCTTGTTGTGCCTTTTCACAATGATAGATCGATTTTGAGTGAAACATGCTGTATTGACAGCTTCAGCCCAAAAATAGGTTGGAAGATTTGATTCACTTAGCATGGATCTTGTAGCTTCACATAGCGTACGATTCTTTCTTTCCACAACACCATTTTGTTGTGGAGATCTTACTGTTGCAAAGTTTTGAGAAATACCTCTGTTACAAAGAAAGGCATTTAAAGTAGCATTTCTGAATTCGGTTCCATTGTCACTTCTGATAGATCTGACTAATTGACCGTTGAGAACTTCAGATTTCTTGATAAAGTTGATGATTTCTTCAGGTGTATCACTTTTGTACCTGAGAAAGAATACCCAAGTGTAACGTGTGTATTCATCAATAATTACAAGAATGTACCTTTTTCCACCTAGACTAGGTGTGCTGACAGGTCCACAAAGATCCATATGCAGCATCTGTAGAGGAGTAGAAATAGAGAAACACTGTTTTGTTTTGAAAGAAGATTTTGTCAGTTTGCCTTTCTCACAAGATGCACAAAGCTTTTCTTTTGAGAAAGAAATTTTCGGCAAGCCAACAACAAGCTCTTTGTTGGAGAGAGCATTTAACGTCTTGAAGTTGAGATGAGAAAGACGTTTATGCCAGAGCCAGTTTTTCTTTTCAGAGTCTTCAGAAATGAAGCAGATGCTTTCCTTTTCAGATGATTTGTCACTCATATTGATGACGTACACATTATCCTTTCTAAAACCAGATAGGACTGTGTGAAACTGTTTATCAGTGATGAGACAATCAATTTCTCTGAAAATTACATAGAAACCTAAATCACATAGCTGACTAATGCTTAAAAGATTATGCATCAGTCCCTCCACATAGGCAACTTTGTTAAAAGTAATGGAACCGTTAGAAAGAGTTCCATAACCTTTAGTGGAACCGCGAGAGTTATCACCAAAAGTTACAGTTGGTCCCTTTTCTTTCACAAAGTTTAGAAGAAGAGATTTGTTCCCAGTCATATGTCGTGAGCATCCGCTATCAAGATACCATGTTTGATGATGCTCATAGACCTGAGAAGATGAAGAAGAGTACTCAGCAGTGAAGTTCATCCTAGAGCAGGAGTCTTTGGATTCTTCATCGAGTTTGGCCATAAGACATTTACTCGACACTTCTTTCTCACTATCGGAAGTGGGTTCGTCTACCCAGTCTAGAGTTTCTGCCATCAAACCTTTGCCTTTTCGTTGAGAGTTGAAATTTATTTCTTTCTCTCTTTTGTACTTGGCTTTGTATTTGTCGACTTTTTCGGAAAGCTCTTTGAAGGAAGAAGATGGAGAAGGTTTTCTGGGATGCGATCTACCTGTAGAATTAGATCGAAGATGTCTTCTTTTAGAAGAGTTAGAAGAATTAGATTTGGAAATCCTAGAAGGATTGCTTCTGCATTCAGATGCAAAATGGCCTTTCTTACCACATGCATAGCAATCCTCCTTTGATTTGTTCAAGGAGTTTTTAGAAGAGGAAAAATTTCTATTTCTTTGAAATTTATTAGAAGAATTCTTTCGAAATTTAGAGAAATTTGCAAGCAAACCCATTTCCTCTGTTAATAGATTGGCAGAGGGATTTTCTCCTTCATCATCAGCTTCACTTAGATAAGCTTCCGATGAGTGATTCAAATTTTCATGACTCTCTCTATCTGAATCATCAGAAGGGTAGGTTATACGAGGAATACACGTAGAATTCTTGGAGCCATCACTGATAAGAGCCATAGAGGGGGCTCTTATTTCTTTATAGATGGTTTTCCTTTGAAGTTGTGTTTGTTCGTAATTAAGAAACATACCATAGAGAGAAGTGAGAGGAAGACTTTCCAAGTCCCTGGAAGTCTTAATGCAAGTGGAAAGGGTATTCCATAAATCTGGAAGACCATCCATGAATTTGCAAATGATTTCCTCATTGTCATAAAGTTTTTCAACAAGTTTTAACTCATTTAACAGACTGTTGAAACAGTTGTAATAAGAGGGAAGAGATTCTCCTTTTTCATGAGAGAAAAATTCGTATCTACGTACTAGAGAGATCTTTTTAGATTTCTTTACTTCACTTGTACCTTCGTACAAAACACATAGAGTTGACCACATATCTTTTGCCGTTTTAAGATTGACAAGAGATTGGTAAACTTCATCAGGAAGGGAATGAGCAATGATGGTTCGCACTTTGGAGTCAAGTCCAATAATGCGCCTATCCTCATCATTGTATCCTTTGGTCGTTTTTAAGACATATCGACCAGTTGCAGAAGTTCTTTCCTCCTCAGATGAGTCATCGGAAACTTGAAAGAGATTGTCCTTTTTCTTTTCTTTATCTTTAGGAGTTTTTACAAATCTATCCCATACTTTTGGGATAAGAGGACCGTCACTAAGGATGGTAAGATACCGACTGTCAGCTCCTTCAAAGAAGAGCATCATCCTACTTTTCTATAAGGAAAAGTTGTTCGAGTTGAACTTAGGAGGTTTAACAGTAGATCCATTTTCAGAGTAAAAGGAATTTTGAGAAGAAGACTCAGGTTTTGTAGAAGGAGAAGTCATTACGGATCTGGTTTATTAGATTAAACCAACCGCTCTGATACCACTTGTTAGTCCCAAAGAAGTAAACAAGTATTGTAGAAGGGGGGGGGGTTGAATACAATAACACAAAATTACTTAATTTTAATTCTTTTATTGATAAGGAATATCAAGAATTACACAAAGAGAAAATAAAGATTGTTGTGGAATAAGAATAGTTAAAGACTACTCTAAACAATCTAACACATAGAAGATATTAAGAACACAAAGACTTAAATCTTAAGAAAGTAAAAGACAACTATCAACCTGCTTGAAATCTTTTGAATGCCAAAGCTGGAGATGAAAGCGTAAGTAGCAAGGTGCTACTTCCATCCTTTATATACTATCCAATGTAATGAGTGCAAAGGACAAGTAGGAGTAAAGACTTTGGTGGTTGAGAGGTTGACAATAAATTATAAGATATTAGATGTGACTTGTCACAATACAAAAGGTAACTCTTGTACTATGAAAGTACAATATCTAAATAAAATATTCTTGGAAAAATCTTTTTGAGATCTATTAGAAAATAAACATCTAATCAAATTAAGACTAAATGTAAATCTTCTAAAGGAAGAGAGAAGCTTCCATTTCCAATGTCAGAAGATCATTGGGAAAGAGGAAGTATGTCAAATCATGAGGATTTAACATAAATGCTCGTACTAGATAAAGAAGCAATCTGTACGAGAAAAGTTACCGAAAAATGAATTCGGTAACTTAGGTATGTGCCGAAAAAGGAACTCGGCACAGAAGGAATGAATACCGAACAAGTGAAGGTTTGGCAGAAGAAAGTTCTGCCGAACAAGAGATGATTCGGCACAGGGGTCAGTTGCCGAATTGGAATCGGCAGGGATAAGATCTGCCGAAATGGAATCGGCAGATTGTGCTTAGTTCACTTTTGAAGTCCATCTCAATCCGCATTGTAGACTTCCTTCATGTTGGATCCGGTTTATCTTCGACTCACCGATCTGTTAAACTAACTAAGCTATTACAAAGAACCATAGAACAAAATACAAGGTTCAATCATCAATAAAGACTAAGGAGAGGTTATCTTTAAATCTTAGATGACCCAACAATCTCCCCCTATTTGATGATAACATCTCATACAACATAGAAGTTACTGAATAATGCATTTTGACCCTTATTCATATTCTTTTGGGTTCTTTTTCACATAGACCATTCTTTTTGTTTATATTTGGATTTTCTAGAGTATCCGACATTTACAAGTATAGAAGAATGAAATAAATATTTGTACAAAAATTTACGATAAGACATAAAAGCTCAATGTATTAATCTTTTTAAGAAGATTACAATACAGAGGAAAGCAAAAATAAACATAAAACTACACCGAGTTTATTCAAAAGAAAGATGCGATTCAGCATCCCTCTTCTTTAGTTCGTCGGTAGTAGCCACATAGAAATCCTTAGCCGACATTGGAATTATTTGAATAATCCCGTGGAGAAAGGTTGTGTCGGCAACAGGGATTTGGCTTGATCTGAAGAAGGAGATCTGCCCAAGCGCGTTGTTGAAGAAGATCCCATGAGTCGGCTCAGAAATCACAGTTGTTGACGGATGAGGAACCGGAATAGGTAATGAGAGATCAAGATTTGAAGTATCCGGGACCTTTCCTTCTCTAGCCATTTGGGCAAACACGTCTTCCTTTTTGGATTTCGGCTTAGATTTGGGAGGAGGACGACCAGACATTAGATTGTTGATAATCTCTTCTTCGGCAGGAGTATGGACAATGTTGTATCTTTTTCGGTAGGTTTTGAATTTGGTTTGAAGATCTGCAATGTATTTATCAACCTCAGCTTTTGCAGAGTTTTGGCTTTTTAACAAGCAGATACCAATTTCTACCCATTCTGATACTCCGAACCGAACAAGAGAGTCTAGTCGGTCCATAGACAATGAAGCATCATCCCTGATAATCTTTAGCCGAATAACCTTGCAGCTTGTAGACGGTTTGATTATTTTGACATCTGTGATTTTAGGAGAGCACCGGCGTTTGTTGAGGGTTTTGCGATACCAATCTATACACATAGTCTTTATTTCCTCATTTCTCTTCGCCGAGTCCTCTAGAGCGCTCATCTGAGTTTTGATTGTATTGGTAGGATCTTCTTCGGCAACAATCTCCAACGCTAGCTCGACATCTCTGTCACGAGCAATCTGAGCAAGCTTTGCAGCTTTCAGTTCTTCTTCAGATAAGCCTAGATCAGGAGAAGTAACCTTTAGAGGAGTTGAGCTCACTATGTGATTGGTGTTATTTGTACCAAGTTTTAATCACTAATGGTTTATTTGATTGATTGACTTAGCTGATGGCTATATCCACCGTGCGACTTCAAATGGGTTTAGTACTTCTATTTCTATTGACTTGTTCTCACTAGGCTTTAGCCTAACGCTTGTTATTTGGTTGTCATGTTTGACAGGCCATCTTAGCGGTGGGGCTCGCAACTGAGCGGACGACTTTGGGGTCCTGAGTGGTCTTTTTGAAAGATATAGTGACCATCATACTTGATTTTTTGAAGATATACGTTTTGGAAGGATAGCGACACCTGACTTTAATCTTGTTGTCAAATTTAGATTATTACGTTGTCAGTTTTATCCTTCATTAAATTGGGTTGTATATGCCATACCTTATTCCTCGTTTTGGGATGTTACACTTGGGTTTGAATTCTTTATGTTCAAACTATTCAGGTTTAATTGATCCCCAACTTTAGGGTGGACAGGTTTCCTTTATTTGTAGACGTTATATTGCCAAAATTTTGAATTTTATTTCACTCTAAATTTTAGGATTTTACATACTTCGTCAAACCCTCTTTGATCCAGGCACTCGGTATATGTAACTTTAATATGGAATTTTAATCAGAATAGCCATGTAAAGCGCCCTCTCATATGGCCAGATTAGCATAGGCCTTCTGGCCCGTAGCCATGGCCCAAGTAATTGCTACCCAACAACTTTGTGATAGTCGAACCTGACATTCCTTTAGGCACCAAGTGAGTTTGTAACTAGGCCAATCCGTTGGGGTTAACTTCAATATACTTATCGACTTGTTAAGTTGCAAGAATTGTCAACGATTGAGTGCAATTTAGTCTTAAGTCAATTACGTAATCAGTAGAGGATCCAAGATAAAATAAATGATACTTAAAGTTCACATGTAAGCTAGCTCAATTTCGCCCCAAATTGACCGACTTTCGACCATCGTTACTGTCTCCATATGTGTTTTTGACTGAGTTGTGACGGCGGTCTCTGTATGTGTCCCTAATTCCACCGCTATCAATCTCGTATCACCGCCATCAATCTTGTATCAAAATCGAGAAATCGAACAGGAATCCTACGGTATCGATGAATCATGAAGCCCTAAATCGAAAAATCGAACATAAATCACCTAAAACTTCATAAATCGAACAAAAATCGATAAATCGAACAGAAATCCTACCATATC
Source organism: Arctium lappa (assembly GCA_023525745.1). NCBI lineage: Eukaryota > Viridiplantae > Streptophyta > Magnoliopsida > Asterales > Asteraceae > Arctium > Arctium lappa. The sequence continues at coordinate 8,863,324 of CM042048.1, forward strand.
GATGATTCCTTAAGCCCTAAATCGAGAAATCGAACAGAAATCGCCTAGAACGTTAGAAATCGAACAGAAATCGATAAATCGAGAAATCGAACAGAAATCGCCTAGAACTTCAGTAATTTAACAACAGAAATCAAGAAATCGATAAATCGAACAAAACCGATATTGATTCCAAGGATAGGAAGACTGTTGAAAAATGGAAGATGAACCGTAGAACTCCAGGACTCTCAGACTCTACTCTGGACTCTCAGAATCGTAGAACCGATATTTATATTTTGGTATATAAATTCAATTTATTGAAAAAGAGAAACCTTTATATACGTTGTGAAAATTATAAAACTGTAACTAAAACTTTTCTTTTAATTTAAAAATAAAAATACTTTACTTTTTAGAGACGCTTTTGAAAGCGTATCTAAAGCTTCTGATGGGTTTTTAGAGACAATTTTTGTAAGAAGTGTCTCTAAAAGTTTTAGGGAGGATTTTCATAGTGTATTATTTTGGTTTGAAATCCTTCTCTGAAAAGCATCATCATTTTGTTACATTTTTCATTTTTGTCATGTACTTCTTTCCCTAGAGATCATCTTTAGATACATTTCTTAATCCTTCTCTGAAACTTCGTTCTCTAAAACTTTTTTTCCTTGTAGTGATATTTATTATCTTAGAATTATAGAAATCATTATTTTACAACAAAACACACTATTACACGTTGCTAAAATCAACATTATTTGGCTATAAATTTAGGTTTGATCATGATTAAACGTTTCTAATTAAACAATAACATGCTAATGACAATTTAAATCATATATAACAATTTCTTTTCATATATGGCATGAAAAATATGCAATAAAAAATTACACTTATATTATACATTTTTATCAGCGTTTACAGTTAAACCCGACCATATGACTTTAGCCACAGTTGATCTCAATCAATGTTGCTCATTAAGGGGTTGTTTGTTTTTTTCTAAAAACCTCTTAATGGCTCTTAAGTCTGAATCATTCAGACATTTTTACACACCACCTCTTATTAATCATAACTAATTTAAGACTTCAGACTTTAGAACTCTTAAAAAACAAACGACACCTAAGTCAAGCAGTCGTGTTTTCATCTGTTGGGATGGACATGGAGAAGAACCAAAACCCTGGACAATCGAAGAAGTCACATGAGGATGAATCTTTTAGAAGAAATTTGGGAAGCAACCGATGGTGGTAGAAGTATGATCATCGTTGTCGAGTATGCTTTGTTTGGTTGTACCATGTGCATTGGGAGTTGTCTTCATCTTTTCTAGATGGTGCTTTCTTAACACATAAGCTTCAGCAAGGGCAGAAGTGGTAAATGACATTTTTAGGCAATGAGATAAGAAGAGAAAAAAAAAAATAAAGGTAAGAAGGGTGGCGTTGGGGGAGTAGGGGTATTTTATAGCAAAACTTTGACTTGGTCACCACTTTCAAACTTTCACCAATCACATTCAAATATAACCGGAAAAAAAAATGGTCCGGCTCGGTTTCTCAGTTTTTCAGAAAAAATAGAAAAACTGAAAAAACCGAAAACCAAAAAACCAGGTATTCATTCACGTGTCGGTTTCGGTTTTAAATTGTAGGTATCCGTGGGAAATCGATCCGAACCAGTATATATTGAACATTTAATAATATTATATTTAATTTTTAAATAATCATCAACTAAATAGTGGATATTTTTAAACAATAAAACTTATTTCAATCTTTTTTTCTTGGATTATTTTTATGTATTTGTTATGTAATTGGTTTAAATTTTCTATTTTGGTATTATTTTTATATTGCAAATAATATTTTTTTTATAAATTCGGGTAACCGTGAACCGAACCGCGGGTAACCGACTAATTTCGGTTCGGTTCGGTTTGGTTCATCCCACGGTTCGGTTTCGATTCCAGTATCCAGGTATCCGCCTCATGCGGTTCGGTTCACATTTTTCTTACTAACCGAGCTAAACCGAACTGTGGACACCCCTACCAACATGCATTTACCTGGTTAGTTTAATTAGTAAAACGGCCCCTAAAATATACATATGTATAATGAGTGAATATTGGTCCGGTAATATAAAAAATTCCTAACCACAAGGCTTGTGGTGTAGCGGTAATCACCTGGGGAGTTCATAGTGCTTAAACCGGGTTCGATTCCCTGCATTCGCAACTTTGTGGCGACTAGATATAACCTCAAGGCTGCATGTTTTAGTAGTCGGTTTCATTGCCAAGGGATTAGTCTGGGTCAAATGCCCAGGACACCCTTTCCCAAAAAAAATATAAAAAATTCCAGATATTATTTGCAATTTAAATGGAAGTTGGCACCTTTTAAAAATGAAATCAATTTTGTTTTCATTCCTACTTCGAAACCAACTTTGTTCATTTCTATTTTCGAAAACCTTCATTTTTAAGAAAATCAAACAAATTCGTATTAAGAGATCTAACAATCGAATTAATGTTTCAAAAATATGAAAAAACCGAATCGTTTCATTTTGATTCCCAAAAATAAAATAAAATAAAATTTTAGTTTTTCAAAATAAATCTCTTTTTAACAACCAAACAATTTCATCAAAAAGGTAATACTAATATTTAAAAAAATTATATAAAACACTTTTAATAAGTAACTATAGAAAAATGGTAGACCCCATTTTAGCTTGGGGAAGAAGGAGAGTAAAATTGTCAAAACAATAATATTTTATTATATATTTTTGGACTTCACTTCAAAATCAATCGAATATAAATCAAATAATCCCCATCAGATATTTTCTTTTGAAATTTGACTTGGAAAGACAAAATTGACTACCTATTTCAAATAAATTACGTTGCAAATTGAGATTGTTTGAACAAGTAATGAGTTTTGGCTTTTTTGTATCTCGATAGTTGTCTTTCTTAGATACAAACAACATCAAAGTTTACCCTAAAAATAAGAATGCAGTTAAAAAATTACTGATCAAATTATAGTCATCATTTTAATCGAAACGGAAAACATGAATTAACTCGACCTTTTGAACAAAACCAAAAATCGGTTTTAGGATAAACATAAAAATGGAAACTAACATTGTATGTTGTTAATTTTCTTTTTAGTTGGGTTTATGGTTTTGAACGTATAATTTACAAGAAAATGCTTGGAGTAAAGTGGAATAGATGATGAACTCGTCACGTTTGTAGTGTGATGGATGGGGAGAAGAACCAAGAAAATGGAATATTCGAAGAACTTGCATTAGTCTCTATCACTAAACTTCAATGGATCATTAAGGATGACTTTTCAAAGTAGTCATACACGTTTTCTTCCAAGAAAATTAACAGTACCATAATAATTTAAGAAAAATAATTAAGTTTTCTTAAATAAGTCCAGATATATCATCGAACTACCAACAATCGATCAAATGAGATGATCTGACATTTCAATTGGTGTCAGTTACACTAAAATTTGATAAAATAAACATAGGAAAACTATAAAATGATTTATCGTTTGTAAAGATTACATATAAAGATTGTTGGATTTTTGTAAGAACGATTGATATTTTGGTTTGAATTTAAAATTAAATTTAACATACAACCTCAAAATCCCTACCCACTCGACCATTGGACAACAAATCTGTAATAACTCGGACTAAAAGTCAATATTCTCAAAGTTGGGGTGGAGTGTGGTCAAAACCCATTATTGAAGGGTGTTAAGAGAAAATATTTCTTATAAGGGGATAACCTAGGGATTTGGGTTACTGTGGTGGCTGATAAGCTTTTGGAGATAAGAGAGAAAGTTTGAAGGGAATCGATCGAAGAGAGCAAAGAAGGAGCTGAGGTTGGTGTTCTTCATATTTTTATAAGGTAAAATTCTAATCCTAATCTCCTTATTAGTAAGAGTCTAACATGTATTTCTAAATTTGTTATTGGGAGTTTGAATCTAAAATCAGTTCTTGAAGTTGGAATTCCTGGGTTAAGTTAAGAACTTGAAATAATTAGAATTTGTGCAGAAATTAATGATGTTATTGGATTGTTCAAAGAAATAGAGTTTATGCATCGGTTTATCTGCTGTTTGATTTCTGGGTTTTCTGCGTCCTGTGTTAATTATCGAAGTCTCTGGGGTTTTCATTCGAGAGGCCGGTCATCGAATTGTGTGATAGCGGTCAATGGGGCTACTCCGGTCGACTTCCACTTCGGTCGAATGAAGGGACTATCGAGACCCTGGTCGATTTATTTGGATCTCTTGACTCCGGTCCATCTGCAGGCTCCGGTCGACCTGCAGACACCAGTCAGGTTCGACTCCGGTCGTTGGCACCGGTGGCAATGACACCCCGGTCGGCCTGTTGGCCCCGGTCCGTGAGGTAATCTTGTGGGCCGAAGCCCAGTTTCTATTTAGGGCTTTTGTTATTTAGTTAGTTTATCTTTGTAGTTGGGCTTTGTGTGTGTTTTGTAAATAGGCCCATTGTCTTAAGTTTTGACTTGAGAATTTATTATAGTTAGTCTCGAGTGATATATTAGTGGGTTAAATATTCAGGGATTAAGTGGCGATGGGATTTCGTTATCAAGGTCACACCTTCTATAAATTAGAAAGTTGAGAGATTTCACCGATCAATTCTTCCTTTATAGGTTTCGGTTCGGATCTTAAAGGTAGACGAAAAGCTTTGAGCTAAGGGACGTCAGGTGAGTTTTCTGAACTAAATCCTTCTGCTAACGAAAGCATGCGAAAGTTTTATTTTAAACTTTGATTTATACACGATGGTTGAGTATTATGAAAATTATATGCAAGCTTTGAAATGATGTTGCTTTGGTACTTACTTGCGAGTTTTATTTAAATGTTAAAGACATTATCTTATTGTTGACAAAGTGGAAATGTATGCATACATGGTCCTAAGTGAGAAGGCTCAAAGTCGGGGGGGGGGGGGGGGGGGGGTGGCCCGCCTGTGCTCATACCGGGGGGTGTGTCCCGTTTATGCTATATGGGGGGTGTGTCCCATCTAAGGCAGTGTGAGTCACAGACACGCCGTCACCTTAGGGTGGCGGTAGTGTGAGCGGAGAAGTTTCCTGAAAATTAAGGATTTACTGAAAGCTGAAAATGGTTATTTCATGATAAATGTTTGATTGTTTGTTTGTTGATTTATAAACTGTTGTAAGAGGGGACTCACTAGACCTGTTGGTCTAACCCTCGCTCTTTTCAAATCTAAAACCCTTTTCAGGTGAAGTGTGACAGTAGAAAGAGCGGTTTCATTTTGAGAAAAGATGCGAGCAAGAGCGGAATTAGAGGACCTCTATTGTAGATTATCGTCGGTATATCTCAGTTGTGTATAGGTTGCAGTCGCAAACCTTGAATTTAAATTGTAAGTTTTGGGGTCGTTTGGCTTAATTATTTAAGTTTAAGTTTCTATCTTGTTGTACCTAGAGTTGGGTGTTAAAAAATCCTCACTAAAATTGTGGCCACAGAGGTTTAATCAGGGCTAATGACCTGATATCTTACAGTCATAATTTGTCAAGGGATTAGTGTAGCCATAGCTCTGGACACCCTTCCAAAAAAAAATCCTCACTAAACAACCCACAACTGTCCCCGCTCCCTCCCCAACCTTGTCGTTATTGACTACATTCATTGTCTCGAATAAAACCTTGTCCCCAATCTCTCTACACCCTTTCTATTCATTAATAATGTACTCACAAATCAACACTTCATTGATGAGAGATGATAAATTAAATAAGTATATAGTAAATAAAACTGTTAATGTGTTGGCACATTATCAGTGGGACAGATAGGAAATATGAGGTTTAGAGACGTGACACCTCTCAAACGGTCTTGTACGTCGATGTTGGCAACCCCTTTCACTTCCGGTTGTCACCAACAACCTTTCTTTCTATAGTTATTGTTGACATATCCCGACCACTCTTTTTTATAAAAAAATAAATATAAATTGGAATTATTTTATCATTTTTAGATCTTTTCGGCAGGATTTGATCTAAAGAACTCGTACTTTTTTCTCTTGTTGAAATTTTATGTTATTTAATTTAATTCAAAATAAACAAAAACTATATAACTAATCTATACTATATTATAAAAACGTTATAAAAAACTCTTAATTACAACATTTTAAACACAAGTTACAACTAATTAAAGCCAATTACTTAATTTACAATTTATTAATGCTTTGGTACAACCTTTCCAAGCACATTATCTCACATAATCATCTATTTGTGGAATGGATACTCATTTATTAATATAACTATTTGTTTTTTTGTTGGAAGATTTTATAAAATAGATTTTATATTAGCATAATCTATTTTAAATGTAGATTTTACATTTAAATCTATATTAATGAGATGTAATATATAATCTTTTTTCTTCCGTATTTTTTTATATTACATCTCATAATGATTTTTTCATATTTTATTTTATAAAATCTTTTTCCATATTTTATTTTATAAAATCTTTTTACATAATGAGATGTAATATAACCTCTTTTTTCTTCATTATTTTTTTTGCTAATATAAAATCTATTTTATTTTATAAAATATACACGTATTTTATATTAACATAATATAAAATCTACACGTATTTTTTTTGATAATACATTTGTTTTTCACATTGTATTTCATTAACTGTTAACAGAGAAATTACGTTTCATTTTAACTCGATTCAATATTCCAACAAAAAATTTATCCTCTCGTGCAATGCACGGGCCCAACACTAGTAAATATTTAATTTTGCTTGAAAATCTATTGATAAAATGATACTTTTATCTAGTTTATTTTTATTATCGATCATTCTTAATCAAATTAAGGCTATTTCTTATTTATAACAATGTATGCATTCATTGTGTATTCCCAATACTATTTGTGTTTTTCTTTGTAATATTTATTTAAATATATTTCTAATAAGTTAACAAAGAAATATGTATTCAAAAAAATATATTTATTATCGTATCATCTAAAAAGAATGAACATATGAATCTGGTTCGATTTCAAGCTTTGACTTGAATGACAATTTAACGTCTTCAAAAATATACTATAATAAATAAATAAACAATTACAAGATATGGATTTTAACAACGATTGATCTCAGTTTGCGTTCTTATTCAGTAAAGCAATCAGGTTTGTGGTTGTTGGTATGGACGTGGAGAAGAATCAGAAACGGGGACGGTTGAAGAAGTTGCCGACGGATGAATCTTTTTGAAGAAACTTGGGAAACAACCGATAGGTGTAGAAGTACGATCATCGTTCTCGAGTATGCTTTGTTTGGTTGTACCATGTGCATTGGGAGTTGTCTTCTTCATCTTTTCTTGATGGTGCTTTCTCATCACATAAGCTTCAGCAAGGGCAGAAGAGGCAAACGACATTTTTAGGCAACGAAATAAGAAGAGAAATAAATGTATGAAGGGAGGTGTTGGGGTATTAGGGGTATTTATAGGAAAATTTTGACTTGGGGGACACGTTTGACTTATTCAACTTTTATCTTCTTTGTAAAATGTCTAAAATATCCATTTTCATATAAATGTTGGTTTGATTATGGGATAGATGATAATGGGCAAAATAGGAATAACATAAATACAAGTTCCTGGGCCGTTCGGTTTTGGCCCACCTCTTTTGGGTCGGGTTCTCAGAAGTTGCATCGGGCGGCCCTTTAAAAGTCAAAGTTATCGCTCATTTGACTTTTTTCTTGAATAGAAAGGAAGAATATTGTTTTTGACGTCATCAAACACGTTTTCTCAGAAATTAACACCCAATTTCTTGAGATTTTTATTATTGTAACTTAAATCTCATCGATGCCAAGTTTTCTCTTATAAAATGTGGTGAATTACAATAATGTCACAATTAGAAACGTACTCATGCAATGCAGTGAGATACATTACGATTTTAATGTTTCATTTTATTTTTTGTTTTTTTGTTAATTTACAGTACGATTTTGGATGGTTTTGAGAAAGTAATAATGTTTTTTTTTATATAAATTTGTTTAATTTAGGCTTAATAATATAATGTTTATATATTTTAATAACATCTAAAAAAATAACCAATTACATATTTAATAATATAATTAAAACAATTTTATAACAATATAATATATTAATTAATAGTGATACATAGAAAGATCTGCATAAAAGGAAGTCCTGCATATACCAAATTGGTGGGTGTTAGAAGTCTGCAGTAGTAATATGTATCTTCTGCTTTGAAACTTGTAATTAAGAGATTTTTAAAATCTTGCATAAAATGATGGTTACTTATGCCTAATAATTTGTATTTAAGAGTTTTTTATTCATGCTTTATAATATAGTATAGATATAAATATTTAAATGAATTAAAAACTTTTATTTTTAAAGTTTTCTTTTTCGATCCACCAATTATACGAATACACAACATTAATTTTTTAATATATATTTGTTAATTTTACTTTTTTATTTCAACTCTTTAATAATATCATAAGTTTTTTGTTCTATTCAGATATTCTATGGTGCGTACGGATATTTTCCTGACGGAACATAATTCAAGGAAGTGTAAAAACAAAACCATCTCATTATAATTTAGACTAATCTCTTGACAAATTATGACCGTAAGATCAAGTCCTGATTAAACCTCATTATATTATCATACATGAAAAACTGGTTTTTTTATACATACAATAACCGTTAAACCATATAGGTGATAACGATTAAATAAAACACAAACACGGTTGCGATTCATTCGTACACATGTGCCATAAACTATTATCTACTAACTACGCAGTTCGGTGCTATTAGCGATACGCTATGTGTGGCAAAACGGAGGTATTTAGCGATAGATGGGTGTATAATACATGTTTGGGGCTTATATTGTTTCAAGCGTCTAGCAAACGTTGGGACCGAATCCCATAAGTCCGTTTGCGGAATCGAAAGAAATTTGTATGCCTTCTTGTTGAATATTTCCAATAATCGAAAGTCCCGATGAAGTTGGGGCGAAAGCGAAGCAGAATGTTCCCATATCGTCTACTGGAATTAGGAAGTTGCTAGCCGGAAGTGTCAACACTGGTCCCCCGGAGAAATAGAATGAGACGGTGGGGACTCGAACGGTCACAAACCCGTTTAGGTTGTAACACGTGTCAAATATCGAAACAGGTCCGGTTCGAGGTAGATCCGTGGTTTGGGCTATAAAAGCGTCGCGGAAAGTGGTATAAGCAACGGTTGGGAGTCTAGTGACGGCTGTCCCCGTGTCCATTACGACTCCTCCATGGCCCATATCGCTCAGCTTGAAAATAGGTTCCGGTATGGTAACCTGAACCCCGCCCACCCCAAGACCCGAAAGCCCAACGTAATAAAAACTAGGGTTTCGTGCGTTTCGCAGCAGTGGGACCCATACTACACTATCTCTCGGGAGAGATTCTCTCCCGAATTCCAATGAACCAGGGGAACCGGTTCCCCTGCTGACAAGACAATAACTAAATGCGCCACCAGCTTCGCCACCGAGTTGACTCACCAACGACATTGAGCCACCGCCAATACCGAGTAATCCGGCGGCTCCGATAAACAAACCTTGGTTTCTATGACCACATCCGATGGCAACGTTGCGTATGAACGTATTTCCAAAACTGAGTGTCTCGAGGGCCAACGTCCCCTTCGTGTAGGACCCGTCACCATAAGAGACCTCGTACTTGCACCATCTACCACCGCCATGGCCACGACAGCCAGCCGCAGTCTCTGCGTGCTGACACACAGTGGACCCGCAAAACACGGCTACAAACGAAGCTGAGTCGGCCGGGTCAAAAAGCGGGTCCGACTGCTGGTAACATTGCTTGCATGGCAAGCATTGTATCCACACAACATCGCTCCCGGAGTCAACCACCATGTATTGACTCCGGGGCGGACTCCCAACCCCTATTCTCACAAAATACTCTCCACTTCCCTGTTGCATCCCGGAAACCACCTCCGACCCGAAATCCTCCACCTCGTACCGCCCCGTTCCGCCACCGGCATCACCGCCATAACCGTTGATTCGCGTATTCAAAATTGCCACCCTTTTCACATCCCTTTTCAACCGGGCTTGGATCATCCGTTTATGGCCGACATCATTCTCCGACAGCTTGTCACGGTGAACTAGGTTGAGCTTCCACCTCTTGCCGTCGTGAGAGTCGTCGGAGGTCAATGTTTCATGGTCAAATAGTTGTGTGTGGGGTACATGGGAAGCTGATTTTGTGGTGTTTATGATTTCTTGGACGGCAAGGAATTGTTGAGATGGATACGACGACAACGATGATGCTGCAGCGGCGGCGGTGACGGTGGCCGGAAGTGGTGGAAAATATAGCATAATGGCCGCCACCTCCACCACCGTAGTTAGTATGGTAACTATCATCATCATGATGGTTTTGTTTTCCAAGGGGATTTCATGGTGTATATAAAGAGTTTTTTTTATCCATTGATTAATACTAAATTCTAGTAACTCGTCTATATAATGTTTAATCAAATAAACATTAAAAAAACAACTTTAAGAGTCACCTTAATCAATAAAATTTTAAGTCATTTTTATTAAGAAATTTTTCTGACTGTTATGTTTAAGGGGTTGTTTATTTTTTTAAAAAAACCTCTTAATGACTCTTAAGTCTGAATCATTCAAACATTTTTACACACCACCTCTTATTAATCATAACTAAAATAAGATTTTAGACTTTAGAACTCTTAAAAAACAAACGGCACCTAAAACTTTATAAATTAGTTAAGATTAAGATTCATATAAGTTGATCGAATGTAGGAAAAAAATGATTTTTAAAGATGAAATGTCATAATCATCGTAAATTTTAAGTCATTTCGGCAGCTTTTTGTTCCATTTTTCGTGGAGTAAAATTCTCATTAGTACGAGCCAATGGGCCTTCGGCATCAAGGGGTCACAGACAGACAGACCGATTATAAAATCAGTGAAATGCATTAGTTGTTCACTGTTAGATTGGACGGTAAAGGCCAAAATGGTAATGGTTAGTGTTGAATTTTTATAATTTTAAATGGGTTTATTTAAAAAAAAATTGAATATTTAAGTTGAAGAGTATTTATTTGATTATAAATATATAAGTTGTATAACTTTTGAAGAAGCAGAAGGATGCATGTCAACTAATCCACTAAATGTTGTTGCTTTCAAGCATGGTGACACAAACTAAATCAAATTCCCCACTAGTTATTTTATTTTTCCCTTAAAAAAACCCTAATTATTTTTATGCATATATATACATGACTAAAAATCTTATTTCCTTTATATAATAATTAGAGCGAGTTACATTTTGGTCCTTGGGTTTTCTCCAAAATTAGAAAACTCTTATAGTTAAATAACCCTAAGCTCATTCTAACTCCGTTAAAAAAGAAACGGTAAAGAGAGGAGTATTTTGTTTATTTTACCTTTTTATCTCATATTATATTTTTGTACTTTTACCTTTTTGTCTTTTCCACACCGTATAGAGCATCATGGAGGCCCTGTCTCCTTCTTGACCGTCGACATCTATCTTCGTATGCTCTTGAGTTAATGGAATATCTTTTAGTGAAGTTAGGGTTATATAAGTGGCGGACCTAGGATTTTTGTCAAATGAATGCACTTTTAAGGTAGATTAATTGATTAAAGGCCCATAATTGCTCGCTGTGTTTTTAGTCCAATTTCATCGTTTTGAAGTATTTTTAAACCTTTTTGGTTGATTTCAAGAGTTTTTAAGTTTTTTGGTCTATTTCAAGGGACTTTTGCATTTTATTGGTTGATTTCGAGAGACTTTTTGTTAAAAGATATTGTTAGTTGTACCAATCTTGACATTGTTTTAACTTATTTTGGTTGTATTTGTCATTTTTAGGTTTTAAGTGTCTAAAGTGTTAAAGTGTTGAAAGTTGAGGGACCGCACCTCTCTTCTACTGAAGATGCAAGGGTAGCGGAGCAATTATGTAGAATCTCAAGGACTGGAGTGCAATAAACGAGTTTATATATAAACGTTGTGTTTAGCTCATTTGAAGAAATCAGTTTCATTTTTTCACTCTCTTTATCTTTGTAAACTCAGTATAGCTATCTCTTTTTTCTCTCTAGAAATTAGGGTTTTACATTCTTTATATCTTCAAACCTTTTGAAGAAATTTTAGATTGTATTAGGTCTAAATGTTGTAATAAACATTTGATTGAAGATTTTATGATGGTATCAGAGCCTCGCTGCTTCATCTCGCCGGCGTTAAGGTAGTCATCAACAATCGAATGGTAAAACTCTTCTTCTAGGTCGTTTCATTGCTTCATTTTCTTCTTCGTTCCTCACCTCTGTATTTGTGGTTTGGACGTTGTCATTGATTTCGACCTATTATATCTTGCATCTGAACTTTCTAGATATGGTTCAAGACTCATTTGTCGTTTGTTCTATTTTCCTTTTCTTTTTGACACATATGAGTTTTAGATCTGACTTTTCAGTCACATCTATTTGAGTTTAGTGTCATTGTTATCATTTTTCGATCTGCTATCTCTTGGATCTGAACTTTCTAGATCTGGTTCAAGAGATTCATTTGTCTTTTGTTCTATTTTCCTCTCTTGACACATACGAGTTTTAGATGTGACTTTTCAGTCACATCTATTCGAGTTTAGTGTCATTGTTATCGTTTTTTTTCGATCTGCTATCTCTTGGATCTGAGCTTTCTAGATCTGGTTCAAGAGATTCATTTGTCTTTTGTTCTATTTTCCTCTCTTGACACATACGAGTTTTAGATCTGATTTTCAGTCACATCTATTCAAGTTTAGTATCATGGTTATTGTTTTTCGATTTGTTATCTCTTGCACCTTATCTTCCTAGATCTGGTACAAGAGACTCACCTTTCGATCTGCTATCTCTTGGATCTTATCTTCTTAGATCTGGTTCAAGAGACTCATTTGTTTTCCTTCTGATCCACTTTCTCCTTTGTGTACACATTCGAGTTCAGATCTGATTTCTTAGTCACATTTGTTCTTTCTCTGTGCCATTTTATTTTCACCTCGTAAGCCTAGGATTAGATCTCTAATAGATCTGTGTTCAAGGCATCCTTGAGGATCATCTATTATTTATTTATTTTTTTGTCTCTTTTGGATATATGTTTGACTAAGTGTAGTTCTTGTTTACTTGGAGTAGATCTATATAGATCCGTATTTCGTACTCTTAACATGGGTTGGAGCTCCCTTCGAGTTTTGCTCTGTCACTGTGTGTTCAGGTTATACATCATTTATTGGCTACCTGTGCTTTATTCTGGATTCTCTGTGAGTTTCCAGATTTAGTGCCCACTTTAATTCGCTGCTATCATACTCAAGGAACTTACTGTAAGCTTGTTCTTATTTTTTACTTTGTCTTCCTCTCTGTAAATCTTCTTTTCCTTCTCTTGTGTGTGCTTCTTATTTTCTGTTGGACTTCTGAGTGGTTGGCTTGACCTACCACCTATAGAGTGGCAAGGAATCCTGCCTCTAAGACACTTAGTGTTGTCCTTGTGTGTTTCTTTCTTGTTTCATTCTGTGTGTTCACTATGACTGGAGGTGAATCCTCTAAAGAGCCAGAACAGCGATCTCTCATCGCTAAACTGGACTTTGGAGATCCGTTATATCTCCATCCTAGTGACACTTCAAGAGCCTCTATCTTAACCTTAAAACTCACTGGAACTGATAACTACAAAGTTTGGTCTTGTGCTATAACTTTGGCATTAGAAACTAAAAATAAACTTGGATTTATTGATGGTACTGTGTTACGATCTGTGGATAACAATGTGTTAGGAAAACAATGGGACATGTGTAATTCTGTTGTTTTGTCTTGGATTCCCAACTCTATTTCTGATGATCTGTTTGTTAGTCAAGTTTTCTCTCGAGTTGCCTCTGAAGTGTGGCTTGAGTTAAAAGAAACATATGATAAAATTGATGGCTCCATTACTTTCAATTTACATCAAAAGATTAATTCTATTTCACAAAATGGAGCCTCTGTTTCTGACTACTATCACAAGTTAAATGCCTTGTGGAAGCACTTTGATGCCTTGATTAAACTACCTTAATGCACATACAATGTTGCTCATGATTTTTCTAAACCCAATCAATTGATAAAACTAATGCAATTTCTGATGGGATTGGATGATACTTATGTTCACATACGTAGTAATATCTTAACAACTGATCCAATCCCTACTGTCAAAACTGCCTTCTCTTTGGTATCAAGAGAATAATCACACCGCTGTGTGACTCGAACTTCTGATACTAAAGGGCAGAATACTGCCTTTTTTGGAAAAGTAAATGATAATAAAAAAGGTGGAAAACCCCCTTCTTTGCAAGCATTGTGGTTTAACCGGGCATACCATAGAAAGATGTTACAAGTTAATTGGTTTTCGTAAGGACTTTCAATTTACCAAGTCAAAAAATAGTCAATATTTTAAATCTTCTTCAAACAATGCTTGTTCCACCGATACCCCTGGTTGTAATCAGAACACCTTAACATTCTTGACAGAGGATGAAGTTAACAAGTTATTGTCTCTCCTTGATCAAAAACAGTCCGAGAGCATCTCTGTTAATATGGCAGGTATGTTTCCTGTTAATAGGACAAATCAGTCTAACTATGTCTGTAATGGTTCTCAGTCTGATTGGATAATTGATTCCGGAGCGAATCAACACATGACCTCCTCTACTTCTCAACTTGAAAATATTATTGATATTTCTAACTTAAACCTTAGAGTTATAGACTTAATAATGAGGTTGTTTTATTTGATGTGCTTGTCATTCCTGATTTTCATGTTAATCTGTTGTTTGTACATAAAATTGCTAGAGATAGCAAGATCTTTGTTGGGTTTGATGAGTATAAGTGTTACCTTCTTCAGGGTTTTCTTCAAAAGAGAATTGTGGGGACTGGTAGCGAACAAGGAGGGTTATATTTTTTTGACAACTTGCCTAAGGGTGAGGTGAGTCTTCTGTTTCCCTAAGTTCTATGAATTCTTTAAAAATGTCCAATATGACCATTGTTTGTAATATATCACGTCAATTGTGGCATAGTAGGCTGGGACATCCAGTTGATCAAGTTCTTGGGGTTCTAAAAGAAACCCTTGACATCACAACTGAATCTGTTTCTACACCTTGTGATATTTGTCAAAAGGCTAAGCAAGTTAGAGACAAGTTCAAATTAAGCACTCGCTCATGTACTGTTCTTGGTGAGTTAGTTCATTTGGATTTGTGGGGACCTTATCGTGTTCCAAGTAAAGAGGGTTATAGATTTTTCCTAACTATTGTAGATGATTACACTCGATCTGTTTGGGTTTATTTGCTGAAAAGCAAGGACGAAGTATTTGATAATATTGTTGCTTTTCACAGTTTATTGATTACTCAGTTTGGTAAACATGTTAGAATCTCCAGAAGCGATAATGGTACTGAATTTACTAATAATAAGGTAGGTATTTTTCTTAAATCCAATGGGATTGTTCATCAAACAACTTGCGTTTACACTCCTCAACAAAACGGAGTGGTTGAACGCAAGCATATACACTTACTGATTGTTGCTAGAGCTTTAATATTTCAAGGAAATGCTCCATTAAACATGTGGAATTAGTGTATTTTGACTACTGTTTATCTTATTAATTGTACTCCTTCTTCAGTGTTAAATGGAAAGTGTCCATATGAACTGGTGTTTGGTTTTGCTCCTGTTTTGACTCACCTTAGAAATTTTGGGTGTTTATGTTTTGCGGTAAGACCTAATTTCTCTGATAAGTTTTCTTCACGATCTGAAAAATGTGTTCATCTTGGCTATGCTAATTCAAAAAAGGGATATAGGCTTTATAGTCTAGATTCTAAACAAATAATAATTTCCAGAGATGTAAAGTTTTATGAAAATATTTTTCCTTTCAAAATGAGTGGAAACCAACCAAGTTATGACTCTAGTAATATAAATTCACTAAACTTTTTTGATTCTGTTATTTTTTTAAAAAAATTAAAAAAACTTAATTTTTTTGATTCTGTTAACTTTTTTGTTAATTTTTTTTTAATCTAATGATGCCAGGGATTAGTCTGGGCCATAGGCCCAGGATACCCTTTCCAAAAAAAAATTAATCTAATGATTTGACTTTTGAAATACCTGATGATGATATTAGGGGAAATCCTCAAAGTGAAAAATTTTCTACATCTTCTGATATAGGTAGTAGTCGTGACCATCTGAGTAGCCAAAGTAGGGTTGTCGGGTCTGGGGACCCTGGTAGTACTAGGGAAATAGTTGGGGTAAACAGAGCCGCAGGATCAAGTGGTCCTGGTGGCACTGAGGCTGCCAGTGGATCATGAACTGCTGATTTTCGTCAACTCCCTGTTCAAAATACAAATGATGATCTTTTGAGGTCCCCTCCTGAGGGTGTGATTATTAATAATCAAAATGTTTCATCTGTTAGAAAATCGAGTCGATCTTCTGTGTTCCCTCGTCGTATTGATGATTTTGTCGTTGAGGGAAAAGTTAAGTACGAATTAGAAAAGGTTGTTAATTACTCTCAACTTAGTTCAAATAATTTTTGTTTTGTATCAACCGTAAATAAGTCTGTTGAACCTGAAAGTTTTTTTGAAGCTAGTAAGGACCAAAATTGAGTAGATGCAATGAATGATGAAATGGAAGCTCTTTATAGAAATGGTACTTGGGTCCTAACTGATTTGCCTCCAAATAGAAAACCCATAGGTTGTAGATGGATTTATAAAGTTAAATATAAATCCACGGGTGAAATAGAAAGGTATAAAGCTCGTCTTGTTGCCAAAGGGTATAGTCAACGTGAACATTTAGACTATGAGGAAACATTTTCGCCGGTTGTGAAAATGGTGAATGTAAGGTGTGTGATTGCCCTAGCAGTTCAAAATAGGTGGCCTTTGTGTCAATTAGATGTGAACAATGCTTTCCTTTATGGGGATTTAGCTGAAGATGTTTATATGACGTTACCTCCTGGATATTTTTCTGTTAATGACAAACGTGTTTGTAAACTAGTAAAATCTCTTTATGGATTAAAACAAGCACCACGTCAGTGGTATGAAAAATTATCTACTTGTTTAATAGAAAATGGTTTTTGTCAAATCACTAGTGATTATTCTTTATTCACTAAAAGTTATGGTGATGTGTTTCTTATTCTTCTTGTTTACGTGGATGATATTGTTCTTACTGGAAATTATGATCATGACATTAAACTAGTTAAGGATCATTTGCAATCAAATTTTAAAATCAAAGATTTAGGTTTATTAAAAAAAATTAGGTATTGAAATTCTAGAGACTGGTAAAGGATTATGTATGTCTCAAATAAAGTATTGTCTTGAGCTACTAAACGATTTTGGATATCTTGGTTGTAAGCCTATAATACACCCATGGATATAAATTTAATTGTAACAGATTATGTTGGTTCTGAATCAAAAGATTTTCCTTTAAAGGATTTTACTGGATATCAAAAATTAATTGGTAGACTCATTTATATGTTAGCCACTCGACCTGACATTGTTTTTGCAGTACACTGCTTGAGTCAATTCATGCATTCTCCGCGCCAGTCTCATTTGAAACTGGCTCTTCGTGTTCTAAGGTATCTGAAGGCTTCTCCTGGTAAAGGCGTTTATTTTTCAGTATGTTCTAATAATGATTTTAAACTGTCTGCCTTTGTTGATACTGACTGGGGGAAGTGCTTATCAACTAGGCGTTCAGTTACTGGTTACTGTATATTATTGGGAAATTGTATGGTGTCATGGAGAAGCAAGAAACAACCTACTGTTTCTCGCTCCTCTACTGAGTCCGAATATAGGGCTATGGCATCAACCCTTTGTGAAATTATATGGGTTCTCAATATTTTAGCAGATTTAAAATTAAATAACCTGCTTCTAGTAAGTTTAAACTGTGATAACAAATTTGCTATAAAAATTGCTAACAACCCTGTGTTTCATGAACGGACTAAACACATAGAGATAGATGTACATCAAGTTAGAAATAAAATAGCTACTGGAATGTTGAAAACAGTAAAAGTTGTCTTCAGAAAATCCAGCTGATATTTTTACAAAATCGCTTGGAGTAAATCAACATAACTATCTCATTAATAAGTTAAATATGTTGGATCTTTTTTGTTATCAAGATTGAGGGTGGGTGTTAAAAGATATTGTTAGTTGTACCAATCTTGACATTGTTTTAACTTATTTTGGTTGTATTTGTCATTTTTAGGTTTTAAGTGTCTAAAGTGTTAAAGTGTTGAAAGCTGAGGGACCGCACCTCTCTTCTACTGAAGATGCAAGGGTAGCGAAGCAATTATGTAGAATCTCAAGGACTGGAATGCAATAAACGAGTTTATATATAAACGTTGTGTTTAGCTCATTTGAAGAAATCAATTTCATCTTTTCATTCTCTTTATCTTTGTAAACTCAGTATAGCTATCTCTTTTTCTCTCTAGAAATTAGGGTTTTACATTCTTTATATCTTCAAACCTTTTGAAGGTATTTTAGATTGTATTAGGTCTAAATGTTGTAATAAACATTTGATTGAAGATTTTATGACTTTTTCAATTTTTTGGATTGATTTGGAGATGTTTTTTTTTTTTGTTTTTTGGTTAATATTTCTTATATTTTCTGATATCTTGGAGCACCCCTTAAAATTTAACGGATGCTTCTTTCATACCTCAAAAAAATCATATTTACGACAATAAATTGAGGGGTACACAAAAACCCGCTCGAACATATATAGGTCCTCCCCTGGGTGATATGGATTCAAATTCATAATAAAATGCATATCACATGGAATGTTCCCATAAATATTTCACTTTTGGGACTAATCTACATTTTTTGGTAAAGCATAAGAACCAAAATGTAATTCACTCTAATATTTAGGGGTGCTCAAAACCCCAATCAACCCGACCAACCCAACCCAACCCAACGCGAAATAACTCAAACCGAATCAACCCGATGTCTAATCGAGTTATAAAATCTTCAAACCGTAGGTATTGGGTTGATATTGAGTTACTTTTATTTGAACCCAACCCAACCTGATGAACCCGGTCCTTTTATTTTGTGGATTTAATATGATTATTAAGTCTCTATTAATATGTAAATTAGACAATTACACTATTGTGTATCCTCTTCATTTACATATATTTTTAATCTATTATTCATCTCTATATAACTCATTTGTATATATGTTTAATAAATGTAAACACACACACACACACACACACACACATATATATATATATATATATATATATGTGTGTGCAAACTAAAAAATTAACTAAATGTGATATATTTAAGATTTAAGAAGTATGAATAAGTTGCACGAAATGGTTGATGATGACACGACCAACCTCAAGGCCAAGAAAACGAAAGCATCGGGGTTGGAGACGTCTAAAACGATTGTTGTTGATTGACATATTATCATTTGGTTTAGACATTTTTATATGTAAAATCGTAATATTTTTGATGAACTTACATACTCTCATGAATTATAGGTCATTCGGTTGTATTTCAAAGAAATGTTTCCTTTATGTTTATATTTCTAAATTTGTTTTCATCTTATTTAAACACAACCCGACCAACCCGAACGGTTTGGGTTGGGTTGGGTTGTACTTTTGATTGAGTTGGGCTGGGTTGTAAAATTTTCAAACCATCTATATTGAGTTGAATTGTTAAAAAGTCTTCAAACCGATCAATCAAACACGTGAGCACCCCTACTAATATTTATCTTATGACTGATATTTTTAAGGTAAAAACTACACCTGTGCGCTATAATTATACTTAAAATGGAGGATGAGAAATTAATGCAATTTTTCATTAAAACATTTCAAATTTATCAAGTATTTTTTATTATTAGTAGGTTTTAATACTTATAATGTATCTTGACATGTTCATATAAGTTGGTTTGGAGTTTAAACGTAAATCTTTAAAAAATTATGTATGTATAAATATTAAAAAAAAAAGGTTTTCAAAATACAAGATAAATATTATGGTAAAAATATTAAATATATTATATATTTCTCATGAGTATTTTATTTATAAGAATCATATAAGGTAGGGGTGTTCGTGGTCCGGTTTGGGCGCTTTAACCCCTCAGACCACAAACCAAACCGCAAGTGGCGGTTTATTAAATTTTCAAACCGAGCGGTTTGACATCAAGTGCCTAGATCGGTCAAACCGGACCACGGTTTAGACGGTTTGGTCCGACCGGTTTAGGCGGTTTGGGCCTTTTATGGCTTTTAAAGTTTAAACTTAAAAAATTATATATAATATCG
The DNA here is from genome assembly GCA_023525745.1 of Arctium lappa. NCBI lineage: Eukaryota > Viridiplantae > Streptophyta > Magnoliopsida > Asterales > Asteraceae > Arctium > Arctium lappa. Next base: position 8,883,471 of record CM042048.1, read on the forward strand.
AATTTTAAAGTTTCGTTAGCTTGAGTCCACAAAATAGTAAACAAACTCCAAAAAAATTAATAAAGTCCACAAAAAAATTAAACAAAATATCCCAACAAAACATTAAAAATCAAAGTCCACAAAAAAAGTTAACAAAATCCACAAAAAAGGTGAACACAGTGAGTCCGGCGATGTTAGTGAATAGTAGTCATTTAAGCTGTCAAGTTTCAAATTTTAAAAATTAAAATAGATTTTATGTTTGGGTTGGATTTAAGATAACATTGAGCCTAACCAAATATATTTAAGATAACATTGAGCTAGATAATGGATATAAAGACATATATAAAAAAATAAAATATATATGAATTTGGGGGTCGGTTTGGTCCAAACCGCCCAAAAAACCCTCCAGACCGCAGACCAGACCGGACCGCCCGGTTTGACAATTTTTCAGACCAGACCAGACCGCCAGACCGCTCAAACCGCCAAAAACGGTCCGGTTTGACTTGGTTCGACCGGTTTGAGCGGTCCAACGATTTTTTTGAACACCCCTAATATAAGGTTGGATTGATTTAGAGCCAAACAAGTAGCTTTGTTACCAGGTTGGGCTAAATGCACTCTTATATATTTTCTTTTCACACATATCAACAATAAAACTCATTTTTTACATTTTTAATACATAATTTAACATGGTTGTGATATAAAAAAAAGTACATATAACATCATCCTTGATTCCTTGTTATACTAATGGTGTAAAAGGTTTCTTTTCATTCAACTATAATGTAACAAATAAAATGACACTTAATATAATTACATTATTTTACAAATAAACAAATATTCAAAATAACTACTAAAAATAAGATAAAATTGAAAGTTTCAATATCTTAATTGACTGCTAATAATATGAACATTTTCAATTTAAAAAAAATGAAGATTTTTGGACAATCTAAAATAAATATGTAAATTTTCAATTTAAATGGATGCACATTTTATTAAACAGAAGAAATAGTATTTTTGATTTATAAGATTTTAATTATTGTATTGAATAGTATTTTAAAATTTTGATTTATATTCTTTTAATTAATTGGTCTTAATTCAAACATTATAGATTTTTCAAACCAAAAAATATATTATATATCTCAATGAAAGCAATAGTAAATATTTTGTGTTTTATACTCAGGGGCGGGCCTGGGGGGCGGGCCGGGCCGGGCGTACGCCCAAGGCCCTCAAGAAATAGGGGTCCAAAATTTTTTGTATATATTATATACTATATATAGTAGTAGTTAAAATAATTAGTAAATTAAATAGACACAATTTTTTTGAAGTATTTAATAGGTCACCAAAAAGAATTTAACATTATATTAAGGGTCTAAACATGTATTAGTTAATTAAATTGGATAATAAAATATGTAAAAGTTTATTGATCGTTTATTTTATAGTATTGCTTATTTGCTTATTGTTTATCTAAGTTTTTTTATTCAGTATTAATATATAAAACTACTTTGTCCAACAAACCTTGCTATATTTTTCATCATTCAACTTTTACTAACTCTTTTAAGGTAGTGGGGGCATCTTTAAGGTAGATTAAAGGCCCACAAAATCGTTTGATATGTCTTTAGCCTAATTCCACGATTTCGAACGATTTTTTTAAAGTTTTTTTATTGATTTCTAGGGACTTTTTAGTATTTTTTTTTATCGATTTTGAGGGACTTTTTCGGTTGATTTCAAGGGATTTTCTTACTATTTTTTATCGATTTCGAGAGATTTTTTCGGTTGATTTCAAGAGAATTTTTTGGTTGGTGGGGGCACAGACGAAAAATTATTGGGAGAAACTATGATAGGAAATTAAAAAAATGATTTTTAACCTAGAAAAAAATATTTTTTTAATGGGGGCTCATCCCCCCACATTTTACATGCTACGCTACATCCGCCCTTGCATTTGCATGAATTCTATTTTTGTACCAGAATATAGTAGATTTCTTGTTATTAACTAAGAAAACTTATACATTTTGAATTTTTTTTACCAACAAAATGAGACGATCCAACTTATATATATAAATTTCAAAACTACCCTTATTTTTCATACAATATTGACTCATATCTCTAAAACAAAAATAAGCTCTCAAACTATTACCAACATGGACTTTAGATTCTTAGATTGATAGTTAATAAAAAGTTTGTTTTAACCCTAAATTAAATTTTAATTGGTGATGAAAACATTAACATGAGGTGACATGAAAAACCAACTTGATTTACATTGATTAACACAAAGTGTAATTTTAAATAGTCAAAACTCTGACCCAAAATGATGTCAATCTACATATTAAAGGTATATCATATGATGTGTTTGGTGGTAGAACAAATTTACAGTGTTATGTAAAAATGATATGATAAATAATATTAATCTATAAATAATTTTTGATTACGTCTAGGAATACTTGGAAAACGGTTTTATATGAAATATTAATATTTACTAAATTCGTTGTTAATATAATAATAAAAACAGCTATTGAAATTTTTATCGTACTTATCGAGGGTCCACTCTCATATGTCGTCCAGGGCCTATAGAATGTCAGGAACAGGCCTGTTTATACTATGGTATCTATACTTCAATTATCAACTAGTTTACAACATTAATACATGTTTTAAACAAACTTTCTGACATTTTGACTGGCAAACGAAAACTAAAATCAACAAGATAATATCGTCATTTGTTGTAAAATTCAAATATAAATTAAAATAAACGATATTAGTACACCAAAATTGATTAGATTGATCATTCAAATAATTGAGTTTGATTAAATAAAACAAAAATGAACTTAACAAAAATATATAAGACAAAATAAAGAAATAATTATTTATTAGCCAAAAAAATAAAGATATAATTGTTTATTAACCAAAATGAAAAAAAAAAATTGAGTGGGGAATGAGATAATATCATGGAGAATTGGGAGTACATAAGACATGCACAAAGGTTTCAATTATTGAGCCATCATTAGTGCCAAAAAGTTTACTTTTACTACAATATCTTTAAATATATTATATTATTATACATAATTAATTAACTTTATTACTTTTCTATAATAAAAAAAAAGGTTAACCGTCGTTTAAAAAGAACATATTGTTGGTGATTTTAGTGTCATCGAGCATTTAAGTGTAATTAGAATTAACACGAGTGCCAATGAGATTTTTAAACTGTGATCTAATATAAGTTAGCGTTACGGAGTGCACACTTGTATATAAGACAAATTTGATTTCGGACACGACGAAGTGGCGGGGGTCAAGGGGTCGCGACCCCTTGCAAGGACCCGTAGGGTCGTGGGTTTGGGACAACCCCAAAACCTCTACAGAATTTTGGACTGGCAATGCAGTGGAAAAACGTGATTAAAATGAAGAAATACTTCAGTTCTGATTAGTTTTGGGTTTCGATCAAGTGGTGGGTTTTCAGACTTAGGTCCTGAAAAACTTAGACAAGAGAAGGTCCTACTTATGGTTGGTCATAGACCTATCTCTGAATGGACATGCTGGTACCTCTGATTTGTCATGTTGGTACCTCTAGTTAGCCATGGCCTACATCTGGTTGGCTATCTCTGGTCGCACTAGTGAGATGTCTAAGTCAATTCTCTGGTCATGCATGACCAAAGCCCTCAGGACCTACACGTCCAGATGTCTGATGCAGTTGTAACTAACCTATGATTTATCTAAATACGGTTATAACCGTCTAGAACTGCTAGTAACTTGTCAAAACCGTCATTGCAGTTATTTTCCTCCTTTTTAGAAGGGAACTAGTATATATATATACGAGATATATACATCATTTGGGACTCACGATTTTGAATAGCTTTCAAATATTTTTCAGGTAATTTGGCATTCGATTTTGTGCCTAAATTCGAAAGTGTTCTTGAGAATTATCCCAAGTTGAATTTCTTGATACCCAGACATAGGGTCGAAATATCAATACGGAAAGTGAATTTTAAATGATTCTCAAGATATCCAAATTCTTGATCACCAATTCCCTATTAACTTTCTAACACATACTCCTTCCGTCTCAAAAAAAGTGATTACATTACTATTTTAGTTTGTTCTAAAATAAATGTTCACTTTCAAAAGTAAATGTCTATTTTTAATTATGAGATGGAGAAAATCTCTCTCTATAATTAATGGTAAAATTGTAATTTAGAAAGAGTAAACTCTAATTTTGGTCCTTGAGGTTTAATGAAAAGTTTGAAAGTGGGACTTGAACTTTGATAAGTCCAGAAAGTATCCTTATGGTTTGTATTTTGCTTTGAAAATGGTCCCTGGTCACTAACTCCATTAACAATGTCCGTTAGAATGAAGGGCCATTCTGTCTTTTTACTAATTTTCTTAATTATCTTTTTCTAAATAAAAAATTATATTTATTATTATATTACTTGTGATTGGATTATATTATATATATATATAAACTAAAGATACACCCAAATATATGGGCGGAGCCACTTGAGCACCAGAGGGTGCATTGCTTCCCCCTAAACTTCTAAAAATAATTATTTTATGTAGAAATATTAGACTTTTATAGTGTACAAACAATCCATGTATGTATCTTGAAATGTGTTGGGCACTCCTTTTGAGGCTTTTATCAACATATACCAATTATTTTATTGTTATGTTTTCCTAAAGTAAAATTTAGGGACCGTTTACCAAAATGCTTACCCGGTAAACGCTTACCGACAATGACATTACCCTCACTTACCTTATCGTATAACATTACGACCATTAAAATTGATTGTTGGTAAGAGTCTTAAACTCAGTAAGCGCTTACCGGGTAAGAGTCATTTCTCTCACTTACCGGGTAATACTCTAGATCCTTGTTATAGTTCTTACCAGGTAAGATTCTATGTAGTTTACATGCTTAATAGGTAAGTGATACCGTTAAGCGCTTATCCGGTTAAGTATTTAGTAAACGGCCCCTTATTCTTGAATCATTGCAATTGAATAATATGGACAAAATGGTTGATTACAAAATATTTAGTAAAACCAATTTCACGAAATCACTTATGGACAAAACGGTGAATACATATTCAGCTATGAACATGATGAAAAATAGGTTGCATAATAAACGTGGGAGATCAATAGACGAACAATAGCTTAGTTACTTATATTGAAAAAATATGGTTTTACTAAGGTTGATAACAAAGATATCATTTCCAAACAAAAAAAAAAACGTCGAAGTCAATGTTGATAATATGTAAAGGTCGGAATATCATCAATATAATATCGTTATTTTTGTCATTTTAAGACAATTAATACTTATATTATCTTGTTGGGTGCTCCCCCTCGTGCAAATTCCTAGCTCCGTCCCTGCCCAAATATATACATAGGAACAATGCAGTTTCGTCGATCCCCTTCGTCCATTTTCCAGTTAGGCGGTCACCATCCCCTACCAACCCCAAAGGTCACCACCGTGACTAACCCCTAAAACCCAGTCCGACGAACACCACCATCACTCGATAATTTGCTCCGGAGTGGTTGGGTTGATGAAAACCCATATCGAAACTTAAAACCAGATCAAACCGACCTACAACTCCCTCGAAGCTCAAAACCCAGATCGAAACTTAAACAGAGATCGAAACTCCAACTTGCCGCCTCATCTCCCCTCTACGCATCTCAAGGACCAAAATTAAAGTTTACTCTTTAGTTAATTAAAAAAATGTAATATTTACTCATTTTTAAAACCCTATTATTAATGATAATGACAAAGTCAACAAGGGGTTAATAACTTCAATTCTTCTTCATAGTTGAAGAAAATTTTTAAATTTTTTCTTAATATAAAATCATAAAATAAATAAATTTTCCCTTTCAAAAATAAAAATCTATATTAGTAGAAAAAATACTTTCATTTCATGTCTCCTATTTATTTTATTCAATATCATATTGAGTATTAAAGTGAAGCAAAACATTAAAAACTTTTTCTAAAAAGAAATAAAAGAATATTAATAATTTAATATATAAAAAAGTTAGAAGAATTTATAAAGAGATTTCTTTTTCAAAATCTATGAACAAGATCTAAGAATTGATTTAGTTGATGAAAGAAGAGAGGGACATATCTGAGGATCAAGTAGTAGTGTAGGAGTGATTGCTTTCTCCTTGAACAGTTTTTACGAATCGATCTAATTTGTAACAACCCACTCGCAGAAATAAGGCATAAACGACAATAATATAAATCTTTGCCAAAACGGCCCCAATACAAGTATCCCAATCCAAGGTTTACGGAAAACAACCTAATACACAACTGAGAATACCAGTAAAACTACTGTGATAGGCAAAACTAAGACATCCTGCTTCTAAGCTACGCCCGCCAACTCAGAGCTTTTCCTCCCCTTTTGCCCAAGCTACCGACTTCACACTTACCTGAAAAGGTTTTAGTTTTTGAAAGAGCGAGGGTTAGACCGAAAGGTCTAGTGAGTTCCCTCTAATAACAGTTCACGCCAAAGCCACATAAAAGATTTATAACCATATCAACCAATTCAGTTTTTAGAAAACAAAACAACATACTCACAGATCACGTTTCTGGCACACACTGCCGTCACGAAGTAACAGTGTGTCTGGCTCATACTGCCTCATTTGGGACACACCCCCAATGGCATATATGGGACACACACCCCGGTACGAGCACAGGCAGGACACACACCCCGACTTAGGCCATAACTCGCTAGCAACAATGTATGCATGCATTTCAACCAAATCAATAACGATAAAACATTTCTCGCATGCAGTAAATAGCATAAATAACAGTAACGGTCTAATCAACTTCTCATGCGAAAAGCAACGCAAATATCGATCATGATTTTGGGTTAGAAAACTCACCTGGATCTCCCGTGCAATCTCCCTTACTACCGACCAACCTTTTTAGCAAACACCTACCAAAAAAAGAACGGAACGGTAAGGTATCTGAACCCCAAGCACTCACCTCGGCCCTTCATTTAAAATGGGTTCGGACACGGGCCTCCCCCTCTCGACTCTCTCTCTCTCCCTCTCAGTCTCTCTCTCTCTCTCTCTCCACCGACCGACTTCGGGCTCCATATCGGGTCACCCGACTCCCGGGTTCCCCCGGTCCCTACCGCCTCCCGGGCCTCACCCCCTCCCCCAGGCTCCCCGAATCCCGGGTCCTTCCACCTCCCGACTCCCGGGACCTACTCTCCCCAGGACACCCCGTCTCCCGGATCTGCGCCCGAGTCCCCTCCTGCCGCCTCCCATGTTGAATCCCGGTCTCCCCGGATTTTCTCCCACCCGGGACCCCGTCTCCCGAGGCTCCCCCTTTCCCGGGTGCTCACCCGGTCTCCCCGGGTTAGAAGCTCTCGGGACCCCCGACTCTGGGGTTTTTGGCTGAGCCAAGAATCGAACCACAGGCAGGGTCGTTCCAATCTTTTCGGGGGCCCTGTTACACTTGTATAAAGACTATCGACTGATTTTGGGATATAGAGATATTTAGTTATTTAGATTGAAAAAGTAGACATCTAATCTAAATCTTTTAATAGAAAATTGAAATATTGACAATTTTCAATTACTCATATCTCTTGTCAATCACTGCAAGCCTCCAAGAGCAAACCAATTAAGTAGGCACCATATGTGAAACAACAACCCAGTTTCCATACATGGTCATGGCCTTTTAATTTTTATGTTAGCAAAACAAACTGTATCCACTTCATAAACTCTTATTTTTATGTTCAAAGCTAAGGAGAACCAAACCACCTAATGATTTAAAAGAGGAAACTTGGTAACAATAAACTCAAATCTAGAAACAACTAAAAATATAAAATCAAAATTACACAGTTATAAAAACCAAGAAACCAAGGATTTCACATACTTAAACCCATCTAGATGAGTTTAGTACTACAATAGCCAAAATGATTTGAGGAAGACTAAAGATTGAATCATTATTTAGAACAAGATAGAAATTATAGGTGTTTGGCATAATGGATGATTGCCATTTCTGATTTTTGAATCTAAACATGTTAACTTTCATTCCTAAACCTAGAACAATTGACATTTTGATTTATACATAGTATGAGTAATTAACACTCTGAATCAATGAAGCTAATTAGTAATTACCTGAACAACAGAACAAGTAACAACTTAAGAATATGAATCTAATTCACACAGGAAAAAACAACCCCTGTTTGTCAGTTTATGAGGAGAAAAAATAAATCGAATTTAAAAAATTAATAATTTAACATACATGAATCTTCAAATCAATTTAACCAGATAAATAGCAAAAAGAATGAATTCAGTCGTAATAAGAAATCGAATTTAAGAAAGGAATTTTACCTGTTCACTATTGTTGATGCTAACAGACCTAAACCGCTAAATCAAATCAATTGTTGATGTTAACAATTAACATATTACAGACCTAAACAAAATCCAGTAATCCATGCCTTAAGAACCAGTCAAAACTCAAAAGTTGTATGAGACTTTGGATGTGGGTCGTTGGATATCGATTGTAGAATGAGGAGCCCGTCGAAAAGAGTATGAGGAAGAGGAAACGTTTTGAAATTGAGCCATTGTCTTTACCTTAAAGAAACTAATCATATAGGTATGCATCTTTGGGGATTTCAATCGTCAAATCGGGAATAGAAGTGAGGAGAGGATTGAAGAGGCGCCCTTGATGCAAACGAGGAAGACGACTCTGCTTTGAATTTTGATGTTGAAGGCAGGTAGGAGACGATTAGGCCAATATATTAGGGTCTCAAAAGAATGTAAAAATGGGCCCCATATTTTTGGGGGCCCTGTTCAAACCCTCCGTTTTAACAGCCCAAAGAACGGGCCTGACCACAGGGGCGACTAGTTTACGATCTCAGACCTGGGGTTTACGAATTCAAAAGGAATTCTTCCAAGGAAGAATTCATTCAAACAACATCTCCCAAAACAAAGATTAAAATAACAAACCCCAACGCTTCCAACCTTAAATCCCTAGATTACCAACATAGAAAATAGTCCAGATTAAGGTTTCCAAATCCAACTAGAATTCCCTAACCAAAACTCAACCAAGAAGTAGATAAGGAAGTTAGATGAGGATTACCTGGAAGAATTAATGACAAGAATCTTCCCCAATCATCCTTCCTTCTTCACTTTCTCCAAATCGTCTTCTCCCTACTTCTCTCTGGTTCTAAGCCGCCTCCACCAAATGATTTAGGAGAATAATGCTTTAGGGTTTTATCCCTCTTTAGACAATTTACAAACTAGTCCTTCCATTTTGACTTTTAGCAAACGCTCACCCAAACTCCCATTTGTTGCACCGATTGTGGTTATTACATGATTGAGGAGTCATAAGAAGACAATTCATGATTTAAATGCTTAATAATGAGAAGGAATAATCAAATTAAATTCAACGATTTACCTGGATGGTCAACTTATGCGCCGATAAATTAAAGAAAGGAGTTTTATCTTCGAAACTTATAAATCTTGCATTATACAAATTCTCTAGTTGCCTTACTATTTAGGGGACATTTACCAAACACTTACTCGGGTAAACGCTTACCAAGTCATATTATCTTACGGATAAAGATAACAATGAGCAAGAATCTTACCTGGTAAGAGCTAAGGCAAGCACCAAGAGTCTTTCCCTGGTAAGTGATGGCGAAGACTCTTACCACGGTTAGTGTTTACTGGGAAAATTGTTGCATATATACGATACCGTTTTGGTGGACTAAAATCTTACCCAGTAAGTAAGTGATAGCGTTAAATTTTACCGGTAAGCGCTTATTCGGGTTAAGCGTTTTGTAAACGAACCCTACTTTAATTAAACTTAACACTATGAAACCCAACTATTTTAAAAAATATGGTATGCATAATATATATTTATCTTTTAGTTCATATAAATATTTTACTTTTTTCAGAAAAATAATATCTGAAGATGTATTAATTAACTGCAATATTGTTTATTTTTTGTTTTTTTTGTATTATACATGATTGATTGGGAGATCTTTTGTTGAGAAGATTGTTTATATATATCATTTACTTTGATTAATTAATAATAATATATTGTAAATCAAACATTATGCGATTCAATACTATATAATCGTAATTTTAAATTTTACTTTGTTAGGTCAGGACCAAGACTCTTGACATTGTGGGCTACTTTCTAACCAAATATCACATTTTCAAAATTAAAAAGATTTGCTCTCCCCATAATCATCAAGTAGTATTGTCATTTAATTACCATTTAGATCAACCAATCAAAATTCAAAACCTAAGTAGTTCATTGAATCCATAAATGAATAAAAGGTTACTGTAAAGTAGAAAGAGATTTGAAGCCAAACGTATAGAAGGGCGATATTGAGCTCGACCAAGTGAGAATAGTGCCCCGAAACTGGCATTCCAAATACAGAAAAATCTCGAAAGACCAACCAATTGGATGAACTTGAAAGACCTCCATTCCTAGCTTGCCACACGAGAGACCATACCAAAACAAAGGCGTAAAGAAAGATGGACCAAAATGAACCCATTAAATCCCACTTTAAAATAAGGTCTCCAATCGTCCTCCCCCAAGGGGGCATACGCAGACCTAACTGCTACCCAAACAGTTGGAGGGGGGGAAGGGGGGGGGGGGGTATGCAGACTTGACAACTGTTCTATATTGTAAACCCCGGTTTGTGCAAAAGTGTGAGCAAAAAGGAGATCACAGTAATAGCATTCATGGCAAACCTTTTTTTTTTTTCCAAACTATGCATAAGGTACAAGTATGCAGACCTGACAACTGTTCTATACTGTATGTAAACCCTGGTTTGTACAAAAGTGTGAGCAAAAAGGAGATCACAGTAAGAGCATCCACAATGTGCTCGTTGGGAGGTTTTTCGTGAGGTTTTTCAAATAGCAAAAACCTCCTTTTGAGGTTTTTCACATAGTTGAGAGGTTTTTCAATTGATGTTTTTCGTGAGGTTTTTCGTCATAGCTCGTAACTGCACGACCTGCTTTTTCGTAGCTTTTTCGCATTTAATCAGTTTTAACTTTATATAATTTTATAAAAGTTTCGTATTTAATCAGTTTTATTTACTAACCAGTTTTATTTATTAATATATTTAAAGTAATCTTATTTAAATATAATTATTAAATAAATAATATAAATAAATACATGATGAAAGTAATTATATTTTATATTTTTAAAATAATATCTCAAATTTGACATATTTATACAATTCTAACAGATTTCTTAATAACCCAATTTTTATTTTCGGTTATACATACTTTTAAATTTTACATTTTTTAGTTTTTATTTTACATACTTTTTATACAACTTTTATATATTTAAAAAAATTATGTAAAATAAATACATAATTAAATTAATAATATTTTCTTGATTTAAATAAATGTGTATTTGTATAATTTTAATGTATTTATTTTTATAAATAAGAATAAAAATGATATAAAGTTAAAATAGTGGGATCCTGAAAAGTTTAAAAAAGTAATGAAAAAGCTTGGATGAGGTTTTTCACATAGTGGAGGTTTTTAAGTTGTTGATATTGCAATAATATGTAAGAAAAAAGCTATGAAAAAACTCGATGAAAAACACGTACACTGTGGATGCTCTAATAGGATTCATGGCAAACCTTTTTTTTTCCAAACTATGCATAAGGTACAAGTATGCAGACCTGACAACTGTTCTGTACTGTAAACCCTGGTTTGTGCAAAAGTGTGAGCAAAAAGGAGATCACAGTAATAGGTTTCATGGCAAACCTTTTTTTTCCCAAACTATGCATAAGGTACAAGTAAATATAGCATGATTGCTCTAAGATTTGGTTGGTAATTACCATATTAAAGGACACATAACATTCAGGGAAATACATGCCAAGAATTTGGACCAAATTGAGGGTTTACTGTTGATCAACATCCTCTAATTACCACTCTCTTCCTAAATTTAGACCTCGGATATTAGCAAATGACTCGTCATAGTCTCCGTCTCAATGAAACTTTTTTCAGTCGCGGCATAGTTACAAAGACCCTGAAATCGTATGTGAACGTATATCATGTCAAAAGATACAATCCCATATGCAGTCTCCCAATGGAACCTCAAACCCTGCATTGTGAGAAGCATAAAAAAATCAAAATCTCTGCTCCAAAAGAAAAGGTTTTACTTTTGAGGTCTTGTCAATTAATTTTCTACCTTTATATTGATGCAACAATTTCCACTTGATCATTATAAAAGGTATGTAAAAAGGTGTATATTATCAACAACAGCAGTCCCTTCAAGTATCATATGATACAACTATACCATATTAAAAAGTACCCTTTCTTTATCTCCTCATAAGGTCTGAAAATATAATAATCTTGAACTTTTTATACTCATTCCAAGAACGTTACGACGTTTGACCAAATACATAATTTAGGAGAAATATTCGACTATGAACTAGATGTTCTAAATACCCTTTAAAGATGACAAGATAGAGAAATCTTGTGAACTTGAAATCAATATTATTGATTCATGACAAGGGCAAGAAAGTAATTTAGACTAAAACGTCAAGGAAACTCGCAGACTTTCATGGAACTGCTAGCTTATTGAAAGATCAATTGGCACATGTCGTGGATCCTAGGGGGTTCACCTCTTCCAATTTGATTTTAGCCTAATCCCAATAGTTTAAGGAAAAAAGGCGAGTTGATATTTATGTAAATTGGAAATTTTGTAACACTAAGATAGAATAAAAGCCTTAGAAGGAGAAATAGGGTGCCAACCTGGTGTTTCGAAGATTATAACGACAACAACTGGGACTTATGATCAATGCCATTGAAAATGAAAGTTCCCCTCATAGGAACAAATTGCCTCGTGATAAGCTGCAGCAAAACGCAACAGTTAAAAAGATAAATCACATTCAACAGTGGAACTAATGTTCAACCACCACAACTCACAAGTCAACAATGTGACTTGACCAAAAATATGACTATTATACTCCCGTCCCATAAAAATCCAATGTTTGGGCGTGTAGTTTTAATAGAAGTCTGAGACTACAAAAAAATGTCAAAAGTACACTTCGGTAATACAACATATGAAGAATGTTGTAGACCAAAGCTAATCTCATCTTTAAATTTGTGATCATAACTAATGGGAAAATATGTATAATCCCTTTGTCCCATGAGAATTGAAATGCTAGACCAAACACATATTTTATGATATTGTTTTGACTATTAGTCGCCTTGATGCCCTTCAACATTGACAAAAATAAGACGATTTTTAGTGGACCAAAGTAATCGACACTGACAAGTTGTAATGATAAAATTTGATAATTGTAACTTCAAATTTTCTGAAAAAGACGTTGAAATTTCGATGAGGAGGGTGTATTAGCTTTGAACATTTGCCAAATTAGAACATTCCAATTACTACGAGACATCCCAAGACGGTGTTGGTGGCATTTTTTATGGGACATGGCGAGTAAGGAAATGATAAGCACTCAAACCTTGATCACTTCCTGTGATGCGACTCCACCGATATAGGCAGCAACTGCATGGAGCTCAGCAGCACCATAACGGCACATCTCGTTGATAAGGTCTTCTGTCAAGGTGGAGCCGTTGCAGCCCAAGTCACTGAGAAGGCTAACTGCTGTAGTTTTTAATCTGGAAATATCCTCATCCATTGCACTACAGAAACACTAATAAGAGTTAAAACAAAAAAGCAGGTATGTTTATGTCTTTGGTAGTGACATTAAAGTGTTACCCATCGAACTGCCCAGGGAAAGTGTTATAGTTTGCTGAAAATCGATCAACAGCTCGAAGCAAAATATAGAATCCCACAGCGACGCTGGCATTGACAAGAACATATCACTATCAGAAAGAATACCAAAAAACAGATCACCATTGACAATACCAGAGCCAACTCTCATTTAGCCAGCGAAAGTTAAAGCAGACTACAACCTCCAAAACAAGGTCAAAGGAACTGAATCGATTTCCATTGACACCCCGTGGGATATTAGCAAAAAGAACTTAGGAAGTAAATTGAACATCTAGATGTATGTGGAGCAATTACTGAACCCACAAGCTCTCCTTTAGTCCCTTTTATCAGTAGTGGCCATTCCATTCTTTTAGCTAAAAACTAAACTTCTATAAGATGACACCATTGTATTTTAAAAACAAATAGAAGGTCCATTTTAAAAAGAAAAAGAAAACATATATAAAGACAAAAACCGAACCAAACACACACACACGGTAAGTCCCACTTGGAAGTAGGGTCTGGGGTGGGATGTAGGCAAACCTGACCTCTATCCCAGAGAGTAGAGAAGTTGTTTCCGTGAAGACCGTGGCTTGTGAAAAAGTGTTTGCAAAAATAATTAGTAAAAACCTGAGTGCTTCTGGTTTCTCAAAAAGGGTTGGAATCAATTGAAAAGAAGGAACTTGGACCAAAAGGTAAGTTTGGAAAGAGTTTTCGAAAAGAATACCCAAAACTAAAAACCAGTAAAAAAGATAAACAGGATGTTACATAAGCAAGTACAAAACAACACAGGAAACAATAGAAATAGAACGACAAGCTAAACATCCCTCTATCGATCTTAAGGCTCTCAAAAGCTACCTATTGACTTCCCAACCCTCCCCCATCACACCTTCTACCTCTCCAATATCATCTCCTCCTGACAACGCTAGTTACAGGTCCCAACACATAGTCTGCTACCCTATTTTTGCGTCTCCAAGAACACCTACAAGAGGTCATACCCTTGAAAACATATATACAGGTGAAGTATTATATAAATCATAAAATAATTTATAACCATCAATGTCAGAGGCTTAAACCCAAGATACAGTATTACTATATCTAATGTAATACAATATAATAGGAAAAGGTTGGTAAGGCAAATTATCCATGTATCAACTCCCCAAACCCATTAGCATTCCCGTTTACCAAAATCAGTGATATAACATTTTGCCATTCTTGTACATTACTAAAGGGAAATTCCCAAATTAGGCACCTTGAGAATATCCCAGAACAAGAAAAGAATTGCACTCACACAATTCTTCGGTCTTTCTCCTTAACTTAAAACTTGTAATTTTTTTATCCCCAAATATATTAAAACCAAACCTTTTCTTGTAAGTGATTTATTTCATGTTATTGACTTCAAAGAACATGCATCTCTTTTTCAGCAAAGCAGTGTCCTTTTTCCTTTTATTTTTTCCATAATAGATGTGTAATGATATATAATAAACTAGACTATTCACTGTATATAACATATTAATATTTGAAGACACCTGGTTATTCCCAAAGTGGTAAACAGGCAATGATACCTGTATTCCTCATCAGTCAGATATTTTTGCATCTCTGGTAAAATTGGAGAATTGAACTCTTCCTCAATGAGCTTATATCTGCATACCTAGAAAATGAAGTGACAATCACATAAAAGATGATCCAAAAGTAGGCAAAAATTTTAGCCAATGTCATTATTCCACAGTAGAGACCAAGTATTCTAAAATGATCATGGATCCAGCATGTTCATACGACAATCAGATTATCCCATGTCAGTGCGCTATAAAAGATCATGAGATCACTATTCAAGTCATATAGTTCAAAACTAAGCATACATGGTCCCCTCATTCAAATATATCCAATTTCAGTATTTCAAACTGAAAAAATCCATTTTAGTCTAGAGAATAGGAATTTGCATCTACACGCTAGGAAATTAACAAATTTTAGTTCAACATCATTAACAATAAGCATAATTGTTTTACAGGTTTGACTTCGAATGCATTTGTTTACTATTCTACAGAATCAAATTCTATTACTAATACCACTTATCTGTACCGTTTTTCACTAGTTGCTGCATAATGAGATCAAACTTTTTTCGTCTTTGTAGTTAATATGTAGGTGTTTATATTGACTGATATCATGGCAACTTGAACTGTGTTTTCTTACCATTTGGTTTTCGATTGTGATGACATCATTCCAGGTGCTATGCATAACCACCTATTACATTTAATGAGCCATGCTATTTCTATGTCAGATTATTAGCTCTATTGCATTTTGCCCATGGGCTTTCGGTATAACTTCCAGTTTTCGGTGTAGACAATTAGATTAGAACTATGATCACTAAAAATCAGAACATCCTCAGAATATATGTTCCTACGATTTTGACCCACTGGAGTTCACCATCAACCAAGTAATATTTGACCAGCACTGGAAGGATATTGCAGAATGGAGAAAGGCAGTAGACATTCTAGTAATGAAGTGCAAATGAAACTTTTGATGATTGAATGGTTAATACATAAAACAAGCTACATAAATAATATAACAAATATGAGATAGCTGGTATATGAAATATTCAGTCAGACATACAGTAAATGAAAGTGGTCGTAGATACCATTCAGGTTAATGGAACTTACTGTGAGCTTCCTTGCATTCTTACAGAAGCTTTTTATGACTGCCTTGGAGATGCTATATGGATCTCTACCGATTTTTTTCAGGATATCTCTAACTCGTTGCTCAACCACAAGAAAGTCAGCCTCAGCCTTAGCCTGATAGAGTTTCTGCAGGTTTACATATAACCTAGAACAGAAATTGCCAAGATGCATTCTTGTTACAGCATCCAGTTCACATACACACATATTACGTGGTAAAAATAACAGCAGAAGGTCGAAGAATGCATTGGTCACTCACTCGGTAGAGGATGTCATATCTGGTATCGAACCCTCAAGAGGGGCTTCACCACCACCTTCATTAGCAATGAACTCCTGCAATTAAGAAAGATAGACAGAGATGTTTATCTTTGTAAGAATGTAGAGAAAGGTAGATTTTCATCCAACATAGACTTTCTTCATGGTGGCAATGCTACATAAAGGGTTGTGAAGCAAGAAGATAATAAATTTTGGACTTCAAAATTGAGATTGGTGCCACTCCTTGAGGCAATTGTTGCAATCCATCAACCATTGACTGACAAAAATCTTGTGAAACCCCCAAAATCGGAGAAAATGATGTGCAGAAATGGTTTTTGGCAGGGAAAAAAAAGGAAACTTGAAGAACCAACAATCAGTATCCATGAGAACACAAACGAAACTGGAAATTAGTCAAATGGCAATGAATATTGACTTGGGGAATTGTGACTACAGATCCAGACACATGTTACGGTCTGCATTGGCAAACATACAGATTTGTTTATTATATCAGATTATACAGCATGGTAACCTAGTTGGAGATTGTTCAAGAATAGAAAAAGAAAATACAGGAACTGACAAGTTCTATTTCAAGAAATTAATGGAAAATCACCTTAATCACAGAATGAGTGGATCAGTATAAAGCCGAAGCAAATTGATTAAACATAAAATGAGTCGAACTACCTTTAATGCGGCCACCATCACCCAAAAATCTGATGAACCGGATTCGACTTCAGCGCAGGTATCATCAAGTATTCGTGTCAAATTTGAACCTGGAGTTCAAAAGGATGAGCTTTATTAATATTATCATTATGAGTCCCCACTATTTCATCTACCAAAGATTGTATCAACTCTGGCCAACTTTGACGATTCCCTTCTGTAGATCCCAAGAAACAGTGCAAACACAATAATAATCAATAAGCAATGAAGATTTTATCACAACTGTTGGTCATATGATTAGATTTATCAATAAAGGGTTTAAGGTTTACAGAGAGAATTTCAATACGGCTAGGTAAACCTTTCTAATGACCATACTCCTAGAAATTAGGTTAAACAACCTATCCTATTTATACCCAAACCTAAACCCTAAGGCCCAAGGCCCAAAACAAACAAACAAGCCCAATAAACAATTAAAGGATTTTACAACGCTTTTAAATAATACAATTAAACTCTATAAATGCGTTATACAACTTTCAGCGCACTAGGACTTTCAGTCCTAACACCTTCTTCATGCAAAGCTGAAAACTTTTTCATCATCATCATAAATTTAGAACCCATTAACAGAACATAAAATGTGATTTGGGTGATAGAGTATATACTGGGAGACTTTTAGGTCACTTAAAATGTAATTTCAAGGTGTGTCTACGAAGTTGGTTTTACTAAAAACAATGTTGACCTGGAATTCAAATAATAGACAGGGGGTGTGATGGAGATCAGAATGAAACCTGATTTGTATCAGGTTGTGCCTTCATTTCATATGCTTCCATCATGCATTATGTGATCAAATATTAGTTCAAACTATACAAAACTCATATTGCATTAAAAGATATAAGATACCCTCACACTCCTAATTGAAGAATGGAAAAAAAAAACTAGACTTGAACATGTACAGGACAACAGGAACAGTGGGGAAAATAAGCTTTCTACATGCTATAAGCAGGGTACTGTAAAACTTACTGCCCTGTACTACTAATTGCTGTTTCGTGTAAGCCATCAAAAAAATATACAGCATAAGATGCTTGATTCAAAACGATAATATCCGCTACATGCATATGACAATTTCATCTACTTACTGATTCCTTGAGGAGCAAAAACTTTGAATGAGGCCTCAATGGCTTCTTTATAATTGTCTTCATCCGTTGCTATCATTTTTGATTTTATTAGTTCCTACAAGATCCAAAGCATCAGCCTTAGATACCAAGATACGGTTTCATAAGGGAAAAAAAACCACAGGGCAATCGAGTGGAAACCTTGAATTCTTTTTTCTCTTCCCTGGTTGATGGCAGCCTTCCACTATGACATTTAGCCCACTCCTTTGCCATCTTGACAAGAATTAAAATGTATGGTGTATGTTTATGGGCAACAGGATCAGACGTATCTAAGTCGATGTTCGCGGTGAACCTATGAGTGACATAAAAGTCAATATCTGATATGTAAAAAGTACTCATAGTCACATCCAGGACAAACTAACAAAAATACATTCATTTAGAAAACACCAACTCTTTAAGTTCAGGCCATGGATTATTTAATCGGAGATCATCCAGAAAATGATCAGGCTTTGACTCTATCACTGCATGTTCCTGTGCCAGAATGGAAAGGAAGATTTCAGCCATTGTATGACAAAGTCCAACAATTCACCTATACTGATAACGAGGCTATATGACAACTACAATGGTTGGTTTTTAGAAGACAAAATGCATCAAAATGCAACAAAGTTTGCCTTAGTTCCTGTTTAGTGTAATGATGATTTTTTTTTCTCAATCAGTGTAACGAATGTACGATTATTCCTATTCCGTGCCCATTTTGACTGATGATAACAGGTAGATCTTGTAACTATCAACGACATGGATGCCAAGTTATCAAGTTATATAACAATAATGTAATTCTTGATTATGTGGGAAAATGTCACATCAAAATCAACCAATGCCACTTAGGCTGAAAACCAGTTTATCAGGTGAAATGGCTATAAAATAGATTGAATATTAGTTACATTAATTGAGGGGGGAAATCATCGTTATATTAAATAGGAACCAAGGCAAACTTCTTTACATTTTGATGCATTTTAGCTTTTTAAAATGCATGTGGCAAAAAAATCTGACATGCATATAAATTTATCTTAAGAATCACTTTGTGATGGACTGAAATAATGAAGAAAATATTCAAGATAAAAGTCACACCTACCTTCACACTGATTCGAACAAACCCACTCAGGCCATATGAGCGTGCAAATATTAACATAACATTTGCATCACGACAAATGCGGTCCAGCTTCACCATGGAATCTTCCACCAGCTGAATTTTAGAATCCACAGATAAGGAAAGATATAATTGTTGTTGGGGGTCATGGATCCAAAACAATCAAAACCCATTATGCGTAAGATACCAATGTAGCTGAATCAATGCTAGTTCATGAATTCAAGAAAAAATTTCAATTGAAAACCATGGCACTAGCTAAAAAACTATCTATGAAAAAAATGAATGCATTTACAAGTATTATTCAGTAAGTTATCAACACAATTTCTCGCTTAATAAGAGAGCCAAGGAATCTGGGATACCACGTAGTTTCAATTTTCAAATTCAATTCAGCTTCACCAAACTAAATAATTTCTTTTGATTTTCCTTTTATCCTACTCTAACTACTTCGGGGTAAAACTTTGTCGTTGACGTCATTGTTGCTTTACATAATGATGGTGCAAGTCCATAAGCCAGATGAAATTCAGGGGCTGTTTGGTTGGTTTTCCATTAAGTTCTGTATGGATAAAGTTGTCTGTGTGGATTAAACTGTCTGTATAGATTTAGAAGGTTTTTATTTGAGAGAGTTTTTTCATAGATGGAAGGAACGTTTTTTTTAATGGGAGGGACTGGTTTGGAAAAAACTTGGCTTTCTGCAAAAAGCCCCCCTTGAAATCTTACTGAATAAGCCACTTTCTATATCATTAAGCCACTACCAAACAGTCATATATAGCTGACTGAATAAGCTGTGAGTCTCATTAAGCTCATTAAGCTGCTAACAAACAGACCCTCAGGCTATTACAGGTAAAGCATAACAGCAAGATCATAGCCAATGTTAAAAGTAATGTTCATAGCCACCGAGGAATTGCTATCCAACAAATAATTACATCGACAACCCATGTAGATGAAATTACAAATTTAGCATCCTTAAGTTTAAGCCACTCCCTTACATAGTTAAGGCCAGGCTCATTATAAATGATGTACATCTACCTGATCCAAAAATGAAACTAAAGGATGTACAGCTAACCTAAAACCACACTTCTTAATGACAGGATTCACTACAATAGGAAGGGAAACAATTCCCAGAGCAAAGCTGAGGCAGACGAAATGAGCTGTTCTAATTGATGACATGGCTCTCCAAAATACTTGGCAAGAATAGTTGTTTAGCTTTTATGGTTTATTCCATAGCTGTTACAATATTGACGATAAAAATCACAAGCATGACTTTGGTCATTGACGTTAATAAATCAACACTATCTGCCATGCCTCATCTTTCATTTTTCCTTGCAGGCATAAAGTAAATAAGACATCAAATAGCCTCTGTATTGAGTCATTTAAACTGCAGTTGGCTCAAATATGTAAAGTAAATTGACCCATGAACGACTTACCTGTGTGGCCACAACCAAGGTAAACTGAGAAAAAAATGAAGGGTTTGTCTCAATTAATGTCACTGGATGCTCTTCAATAAATTTAGCTTTAACAGCATCATTTAGTTCCTGAAGAAAAGCGCAGACACATTTTGCCTTTGGCTGTCCAAGACTCGACTCGCTAACTGCGAATATGACATGTTAAGATTGAAACGATTAACATTAAAACCTAAGAAAAAAACACACTCAAGAAGTTGTTAGAGGAAAGAAAATCCAACGCAGCCGAAACATACCCATAAAATTATTTCCAAGGTCTCCATTTTCGACTTTAGAGCCGTCAACAACAGTAATACTTCCAATACCACCAAGAACAAGATTTTTGAGAGTTTCAGAGCCTGTAGGGCCACAATTAAGCAAGCATATACTAGCTTTCTCAAGCGCAGTCTGCCCTTGCTCACCCCAGATCCTGTATTAACATTTCAACTTCCACTTTTAGCTTCAATCACAAAGAAATTAGATAAAACGATCAAGTAATAGAAAACACATGCTAATCTAATGTGAAATCCTATTCCCGAAGGTGATAACCCCCTGCTTCACAAACAAATGTAATTCAAGAAACAGATTAAGACAACAAGAACCTATTGATGAAAACTTTTAGATCTTTCACTACAGCAGTTCTTGATTGATTTTTGTAGTCAAATTGCTCAATTTCAGAGATGCTGATGAATGACCTGGCTAAAGTAAATAAAAATACTTGTCCTATAAAGTTACCATTTTGAAAAATGTAAGCAATTAAAGAGGTTGGTTAACAACTCGATAATTAAGTAGTACTTTTTCTTACTCTCCATTTTCATTTTCATTTTCATTTTCATTTTCATTTTCATTTTCTAGAGAACAAAAATCTTGAACAGGTTATAATAAAAAAGTTAGAGGAGAAAACCAATTAGACATTTGAAGGAGCAACCTAAACTCAAAAACATTGCTTAGCCCTAGTCATGCTCTTTTTGCCTTTGTTGTTTCCCTTCGACACTTTTTCTTAAGAGAAAACATTGCTATGGTACCAATGGTTATTTTGTTACTGGAAAAGAAGCAAATGACATAGTTTGATTTAAATTTTATAAAATGCTTAAACCCATTAATGATTAACCTAAAATTTGCTCCTTCAATAATACTCCATTTATCCAATAACTATAATTCACTTTTTTTTTAGAAGATTCAAATTGAAACCTAAAACAATCCAGAGAAACTGACATTTTCCTTAACTTTTTTGTATCCTAGATTAGCTCTTAATGGAATAACACAGTCACCAATTTCTCTCAATTCCCCCCCCCCCCCCCCCCCCCAAAAAAAAAAAGTCAATTTAGAAGTAAAATAATAACTCATTTGACCCTCTGGAGTCAAAATTTGATTCCGCTTATGACACAGAGGGAGAAGTAAAAGTTGCCATACTAGCCATATCAAATTTTGCTATTTCTAAAGCAGCAAAACAAACCAAGTTTATCTAAGAATCCCAAGCCAACTTAAATCATACACACTCCAATTCGAACACATGTATAAGCTTTTATACTTCTGCATCAGTAAAGTTTCAACGGAAACCTTTAGCAGTTTGTTACCGCAAAAGTTACACAATTTGAACCCACATAGTGATTAGATTTGCCAATATCAAAAATATAAAACTCATAACACTTCACATAAGCAATATTACAAACTAATCTAATCACCAAGTCAAGCCCTCGCACGAAATTGAGTTGAATTGTAGTGATATCGACACAAGGCTAGGGCTAATCAGATTGTGTATAAACGATAGAGAGAAAAAGGGAACGAATACAGAGGAAAAATGAGAGTGAGTGAGTGAAGAACGATTAACAATACCTGAGCTGACGATCGTATTTGGTCTTTGGTTCCGCCATTGTTAAAGCTCCGAGATCGTTGCAGGTGAACAAGAGTGAGGTTTTTGGCGAAGGAGTAGTAGGGAATAAAGAAGCTCCCTCTATGAATTACGGAAAAATATTCTAAATTCATTACCCTTTAGATTTATCTCTACTATATAGGTAATGAAACTTTTTGGGAAATTGGTCGAAATGGACCAATCACCGAAATGGACCAATCACCGAGCACATCCTCTCCGGTCTTTACCAAAATGTCCAACATTACGTATCAGGAGCCCTTGGACGCACAAGGCGCCCTAGGGCGCACGGTGCGCCTACGCATTGTGCGTCCGCGCACCGTGCGCCCTAGGGCGCCTTGTGCGTCCAAGGGCTCTTTTATAATACTGCAGCCGACACTTATCATCCCACCACCATTTTAAAAATAATTGAAGAACAAACCACCATTTCTGCCGGTGTCGTTTTCCAGCCCCACCACCGACCATTTCTCCTTTGTTTAATCGATTGGGACCACAAATGGTTGAGGTACAACTTCTCCTCTAACTCTTATACTATTTATGAATCGGTTTTTTGTATTTTTTTGTTGTATATTTTTTGTTGATACGTGTTTGTTGTATATTGGTTAGATGATAAGTGTTTGTTGTATAATATTTGTTGATAAGTGTTTGTTGTATATTGGAGAGATGATAAGTGTTTGTTGTATAATATTTGTTGATAAGTGTTTGTTGTATATTGGAGAGATGATAAGTGTTTGTTGTATATTTTTTGTTGATAATTTGTTGTATATTGGAGAGATGATAAGTGTTTGTTGTATATTTTTTGTTGATAATTTATTGTATATTGGAGAGATGATTAGTGTTGTAATAAATTTATTAGACACTTGTACTTTTATATTTGTAACAAGTATTTAATAATTTTATAAATAAAATGTACTATAAACCCATCTTTTTAAAAGACATTCATATTAATAAAACTTTTTTTCTATAACGTTACATAAAATAGTTAATAAGACATTTTATATAAAAAAAAATCTGAAAAACACGATTTACAAAAATATGTAGATTTAGGTCCCTTAACTTTAGAAACTGACACTGTAGGTCCCTTAATTTAGAAATTGACGCATTTGGACCCTTAACTTTAGAAATTGACACTTTTGGTCCCTGAATTTAGAAATTGACACTTTTGGTCCCTGAATTTAGAAATTGACACTTTTGGTCCCTTAACCTTATAAGTTGACACTTTTGGTCCCTTAGCTTTAGAAATAGACACTTTTGGTCCCTTAACTTTAGAAATTGACGCTTTTTGGCCTTTAACTTTAGAAATTGACGCATTTGGTCCCTGAACTTAGAAATTGACACTTTTGGTTCCTGAATTTAGAAATTGACACTTTTGGTCCCTGAATTTAGAAATTGACACTTTTGGTCCCTTAACCTTAGAAGTTGACACTTTTGGTCCCTTAGCTTTAGAAATAGACACTTTTGGTCCCTTAACTTTAGAAATTGATGCTTTTTGGCCTTTAATTTTAGAAATTGACGCATTTGGTCCCTAAACTTTAGAAATTTACGCTTTTGGTTCCTTAACCTTAGTATTATATCATTACTATGCAGGCAAGACAGTTCTACTCTGCAGAGTTGAACCTAAAGAGTAAGATCACGATGGTCGACCTGATTCGCCAGAGATTGAACCAAACAAGATTAGAACTATTTAGGCAGACGTGTTTCGATCATTGGTTGCAGTTGACCGATACATCTGCCGACCCTATATTGGTGCATACATTTTTGCAGACCCAGGTATTCCCGGCTAATGCCCGGGATGATGAGATGTTTTTCGATGTTGGTGGTCACGTTCTTCGGTTCGGCCGTGAGGAGTTATGTCTCATCACAGCACTTCGTTTCGGAGCGGACCCAGAATGCCTATGCCCTCCTGGATGTATCGACGGTAAGTTACATTGACTACAGCGAATAAAAATTGTATTAGATGAGGCCCTCGTGTGGATTTCTAACATGATTATTTTACAAAATATTAGCCCGAGCGGGCCCCACGTGAGAGGATGGTTCCTACGCCGTGGGAGGCGAGCCAGGAATGGTTTATCCAGAGCCATCGCTGGTTTCGTAGTACGGCGGGGCGTCGACCGTCGAAGAGGTCGAGAGTTACTCAGGCTGTTGACGATGGTGAGAAGTCATTCTAAGTTATCCGATATTTTGTAATTTTTTTATAAAGGGAAGTCGTTCTAGATTATTTTATATTTATAATAATGTTGTTAATTGTTTGTATAGACGTAGGTTCCGAGTCTGAGGGAGACGATC
Organism: Arctium lappa; assembly: GCA_023525745.1. Lineage (NCBI taxonomy): Eukaryota > Viridiplantae > Streptophyta > Magnoliopsida > Asterales > Asteraceae > Arctium > Arctium lappa. Next base: position 8,908,554 of record CM042048.1, read on the forward strand.
ACCCTGATCATGACATGGGCCACCCGTCCCATGCAGGCGTCAGCCGGGCAGATGAGGCCACCTCTTACCAGGAGCCACCCCTTCATACTGGGCATAGTCCATCCTTCCACCATGATTATAGTCCAGCAGGCCACTATCAGCATAGTCCGCATGTTGACCCCTATGCTGACCGGTGGTCTGAGTTTACGAGGTTGAAGGATGATTTCTTTGACTATCGGACGTCTCATCGCACAAAGCACGAAGATCTTGAGAGACGCCTTGCCGAGAAATGGGAAGCTGAGCGCGCAGAGCATCAAGCTCTTGAGAGACTCCTTGCGGAGAAATTGCAATCTGAGCGCGCAGAGCGTGAAGCTCTTGAGAGACGCCTTGTTGAGGTGGAGAAGCTTTCTGGTAAGTTTAGGTCTAAGCAGGTAAGTGTTTTACTTAATTTATTCGACATGGTTTTAATTGTTATCTTTTGGAACTTTATGTGGTTAATTATGCTTGATGACAGATTCCAGCCCAGCAACAAGGTGGACAGCCCTCCCAGCCCGCCTACTCCCAGCCCGCCGACCCGCAACACGGGTTCGGATCTTCGATCTTCGGAGGCCCGTCCCAATATACGAATAATGTTAGTCACTTCAATCTTTATATGGTATCATTATTTGTTTTCAATAACACATAAAAACAACGACTTAGATTAATGTGCAGAGTTCAGCATCCTTCGTTGATGACCTATTCGGACCTTCGTCGTACGTTACACCTATGGCGTACACGGGGTTGGCCGGTCAGTCCACTGGCGGCTCGCCATTTTTTTCCCAAGGCCAGTATTTGCAGCCTGTAAGTTTGGAGATTCATTTGTTACATTTGATATTTATTTGTTAGAACAAACTTGTGAGGACCCAATTTATTTTGCAGGGCACATTCGGGTCATTGCTACATGGGCCTGGACCGACTACCGACGAACAGGGATTTTCGGGGCTTGTTGGGGCGTTGTTCCAGGATACGTCACAAGCAGGTACAGCCGCCGGCATATTGACCTCGACGTACGTCCGGCCTCAGGTTGTACCGCCGACGGATGTTACCCAAAGGCCGAGGCGGGAGAAAACTCTTGGGAAACAGTTGCTCCCTCCTTACACCCCTTTGCCTCCTACTACAGACCCACCTCAGCAACGCCGCGTATCGAAGAACCCTGTTGGTCGTAAGACCGCTGCCGCTGCCACTGCCACTGCCACTGCCACTGCCAATGCCAATGCCGCTGCCACTGCCAGTTCTGTTACGACCTCTTACACTACATCCGTTATTTCCGCAATGTGGCATAAGAATGAATTGTGGGAGTATTATCTTAGGTGCATACCCACCCATCCTGTGGGTAGGGACTGGTGGGGCTTATTACTCGGCTTGCAGGGCTCGGGATGGCTCGAGAATGATGTTAGTATAAAACGTAATTTTAGTTTCTCTTTCATAATGTCTATTTATATCTCTAACATTTTTTTAAATAGCACATCGACGGATGGGTTCGGTTCATCCGTGAGGGGAGTCCGCCCAATGCAGGGTGGACGGTGATGTTGTCCGAGTTCATGCAGTTCATGGTCGTTGGTGGTGGTGCGAGTTCTGTCTGCGACATGGCGAAAGAGCCGAACGGTGTACCATGGTGGTTTGTTCAGCATGTATGAATTTCACTTTAAGTATACTTGTTATTTCTAGCTCTGTATAGTTTAATGTTATTTACTGTTGGTTTGTTTTTGAACAAATATATCAGGTGTTCATTCCGATTTGCATCGAACTGAAGCATTGGGTGGTTGGCGACTTCAACCTAGAGCTCATGCAGATGACCATATATGATAGCTTCAGGTGCGGTACATATGCGGAGATCTTTGGAAAAATAATGGACACGTTCCGCGACCGTCTACATGAATTTTTTACCCTATCTGGATGCACATCACTTGCAGAGTACAGCCACGAGTTCACTTGGGTGTACGTAGATAATGTACCGCAGCAGCAGAGTTCATTGGGCGATTGTGGTCCTTTGGCGTGTATGTTCCTGACAAATTTGGCGACCAATGAGGTCCCAACGCCAATGGAGGATGAGTCGAGACGAGCGCAAGCCTGGAGGGTTCGGATGGCGGATGTCTTTTGGTCCATGATACAGACCGATCGACATCCGTGATTCCTTTTAGTAGCTTGTATATTTAGCTTCATATATACAATTGTTTAAAGTTTAATGTAAAATTTAGCTTCATGTATACAATTTTTTTATTAAAAATCCAGTCGTTTAGTTTAATTAAAACATCATTTCATTAAAACACACGTATTTAATGACATTGAACGAATACAGTGCATATGAACTAAACATGGTCATTTAAATGTCAAAGTACGGCTACACGACGCTTTGGTTTTCTGAGATACCCATCGACTTCTTATGTGCTCTGGTGAAACCATTTTGGTAGTGACTACCTCCACTTTCTCGCTGTACACTTCAATGACTGTATGACCGTCAACATACTGACGTATAAGGGCTACATCTTCATCGGTATCCATAGGTTATAGTCCAGTCAATAAGTCTGTATTCGGACGTTTAAAATACAACTTATAATAGTTTGTTTCATCGTAACCTAGCTCCTTCATAATCTGGTGAAGCAGTCGCATGGAAAGATCGTCGACATCTAACATGTCAACATACACTTCTAGACCACGAAAGTATTGTCTTCTAGGTGGATCCGTGAAGTACCCTTGATGGTAGAGTTTAATGCTGAACATTTGTGGATACTCAGCTGTTCAAGAAAGGGGTTAACAAGGTTAGCCTTACACAATATTCAACGCAAGCAAAACCTAAATAAACATAAACGCTAACCATATAACTCGGTGGTACCGGCTGGAAGCGATTGAGATAAACATCTGAAATTCCATGCATGAAGATTTGGGGATGCCATGTTACCTTGTTTTGTTTGGTTTAGGACTCCCTATCGTTCCGTATATATAGCCAAAGGTAGTGCACAAAAAATAGGGGGGGCGCACATGCGTCCCTGTAAAAAGCTTCAAGATTCGCCTGAAGAGTCTGACAGGGGTGTGCGTACATTTGTTGTTTGGTAGCGTAATAGTCACAGACACTTGTTTCGGATTAGTTTAAACATATAAAGTACATCTATCAATTAGCAAAGAAGAAAACCAAAATACAAACCCAACAACACAAAGAAAAGCAAAATACAAACCCAACAATTTGAAGTGATAGAAAGTACGGGTACAAACTAGCCACATGGAAAATCCAGAAACGTTAACACCATCTAAGGATAAAGTGCTTTACATTGATCAATCCAATTTTGTTTCTAGGTAACCTGCGCTTGCAGTACTGAAAAATCTTGCATAATCTTGTTTACTTGAACGTTGTCGTGGGAAATACGGTCTTCTTTCTCTTTTATCTCTCTCTTCAACCTTCTTATCTCCTCCTTGTCCGCGTCGATCCTTCTCAAGTGGCCATCCTTCTTGGCCATCATTTCCTTCCACTCTTCGGTTAGTTGTTCGATCTCTGCTTCACTTTTCTCTATCGCCTTTTTTAGTCTGGAGGGCATTATTTGTGAAGAAGGTGGGTTTGAGGATGAAGCATTTCCAGCCATGTGTTTGGTCAAAGAGGAGACTATTATGCTATTAGTGGTGTATGTATGGTGTGAACTATAACCTTGGTATAACCCAGGTATTTATAGCCAATTTGCGTACGGGCGCAAGGTGCGCACTAACCCATTTGCTGGGGAATCTTGCAGAATAATGGTTTCAGACTGTGCAGAGGAATCCTGGCAGGCTTTGCAGGGGAATCCTGGCAGGCTTTGCAGAGGAGTAATGGTGCGCACAATGCGCCCATACGCATTTTGCGCCCTTACCCTATCTTCTCATCGAATATAAATAAATTATATGGTGAAGTAGTAATTCACAACTTGCTATCTATCCTTTCTGCTCTTCACACCGTTTAGATCCTATATCTACATTTTCACAATGTAATGGCTGGAGGTTCACGCGGTAGGGGCAAAAGGTCAGCGAATGGGGTTGTCACTTCACGCTCCGTCGACATCGAACAATTAAATGATGGAGCTTCAAGGATTGACTGGAATGCACCAGAGACAACAGAGGAGTGGGCGCAGTTTGGTATAAGTGATTACGATGCACCGATCACGCCTCAAGAGTGGGAGCAGTTTAACATTGCACGGGAGGCATACTACACTGCTCATGGGGGAAAATCCCCTCCTACGTATCAATCTAACCAGGGGCCTGGTATACCAATGTCTCAGGTACTGCCTGACAAGTTGAAAAGGTCATGTGATGAGGCAAATGCGGATATACGAAGTCTAGGCAGGACGTGGCTACAAAACATGGAACTTCAGAAGGAGAAAGAGGCAATTATTGCGGAGCAGAAGGAGTTCCTAGCGATGATGAAACGCGATGTTAGGGAGAAGCAGAAGGAGATTAGAAAGTTAGAAGATGAACTGGTAGACATCAAAGAAAACTACACCGGCATGGAGAATCAGATGAAGGCAAAGGCTGGCTGGATTAGGAGTATCCGGGACATCTACCCGTAGTAGGTTTCTCAAAGCTAGATGCACTTCATGTGTTTTATTTGGTTTGAATAAAATATTGGTTTAATGCTTTAACGTTTACTTTAGTTTAGTAAATAACACAAGGTAAATAACTTCAACCTTAGAGAACAGTAATAATATTTATAAAAAGTTTATTACATACATGGTTTACTCGTTTAGATCAACGTTTAAATCAAAAGTACCATGTCTAAAACTTTCATAATTCTCTTCGGTTGATACTGGTCGAGTTTGTCGACTACCGGATGCCCTTTGAGTTTGTCGACTACCAGATGCCCTTTGAGTTTGTCGACTACCGGATGCCCTTTGACGACTCACATTTACCGGTGCAGGAGATAGACAGTTTGCTCGAGTGTGTCCTGGTTGTCCACACCGAGAACATCTTCTCGGGATGGGATTCTCACCCTGAGATGGGATACGGTCATGGTTACTCGGTCGACCAGCCCGTCTTATTACGACCGGTGGTCTAACGGTCATAAGCGGGTGGTCTGGAACAACCCATCCTTCTCCCGAACCGACTGGATGTATGAGCTTTGCGTAAGTTTGTCGGAAATTATCCGACGCGTAGTAACCAGTCGCCAGATAGGAGACATTTGTACACCGTTGATTTCTTGCGACGGCGATGGCATGGCCGCATGGTATTCCTGAGAGCTGCCATTTCCTGCACGAGCAAAGACGATTATTGAAGTCAACTTCTGCGTCCCTACCCCCATCGCGGACTTCCCAGTAGCCTCGGACAATCTCATGTACAGTCCACATTGCGGACTTGTGAATTCTCTTTTCTATTTTGGCCTCCACCCAAGTCGTGAGACGATTCACCATTTCCTCTGCGATAACACAAATTTGTTACGTTAGTATTGCAAAAATAAAAACATAAAATTCAAACAGTCAAAAATCCAAGGATGATAACCTCCATTTCTCCGACGAATCGAATACCATTCTTGCTGAAAACATCGAAAATAGTCCATAAGGCCCACAATAGGCAGTCTCCGTGCAAAACGAGACAATGTATTCACCGACTCGGCACTGTTCGATGTCATTATGTTGTAACGCATTCCTGGGAAATGGGCCCTTGACCATTTCTCCGGCCCAACCTGGTCCATAAGCGGAGCTCCAACAGGCAAGGCAGCTCGTAGACCCGCCATGTTCAGTTCAAACTCCTCCACCGTATATGCTTTACACGTCCTCCAAAATAACTTCTTCCTGTATCTGACCCTATTGTCCCTAATTTTTACGTTCATCATTAGATGGCGACAACAAAGTGCATGATGGGCGCTTGGGTACACTGTATTAATTGCTTGGTGAATTGAAGCAGACTTGTCGGATACAAAAACCAACCCCGCGGGTTCCCCGATACAACGCTTCAGCATGGTTAAGAACCAAGTCCACACATCCCCACTCTCAGACCTACCCACTCCGAAACCGATGGGCACAATCTGGTTATTTGCGTCCATAGCAACGGCTAAGAACATTGTGCCCAAGTAAGTACCCTTCAAATGAGCAGCATCGATGATAATAACCGGACGCAAGTGTGTGGTAAATGACCGAATCTGGATATTTAAGGCATTTTCATATTATAACATTATTAAATATATCAGTGATGCGAAAGTTACTAAAATAACAACGTACCACGCAATCGAGGGCAGCAAAACACATCTCAAAACGTCCTCGAGCATCTGTCCTTATTGAGGTAACGGTACCAGGATTCCGGAGCTCCAGATTATAGAGAAAGCAGGGGAGTCGGGTAAACAATTCTTCAGGGGTACCACACACCATCGTCAGTGCATAAGCTTTTGCGCGCCAGGCTTGCCAGTAAGAAATATCTATTTTCAAATCCGATCTTACGTCGTTGACAATGTCGGATCCACGGTATGTCCTGCTGGTATCCTTCACTTTAGGGTAAATAAAATTACCCAAGAATCTATTGTTTGCTTGATGGTGGTTGGGATGCAGTTGCGTCCTCGAGCAAGTGTGTACGTCATCCAATATACGAACTTGAAACATATTGGTATTTTCGACAATGGTAGCATAGATACGCCAAGAACATCCGGCTTGCCTACATCTGGCATCGTATCTGGTTTTATTTGAACGGTGAACTCCAAACTCAAAACCCTCTTCAAGAAACTTCAAACCGAGAGCGAGTGTAAGATCGTTTTTCACAGGGAATATTTGACCCAATCTTACTCTTCCACTGCGATTATAATGTGGGGGTAGGTTGGGTGTGATGACTGGGGCCGCTGATGGAAGTGGAGGGGGCATATCAAAGAAATCATTTATCCCACCGTATGATTTAATAGGACTACTTTCTGGTTCGTCGTCGTCTCCATCAGTATCAACATCAGATGAACCCAAGTGGAAAACATGAGACTCCTCATCATGTCTATAAACTTTGTCGTCGTCATCTTCTTCCTGTTCTTCTTCTTCTCCTTCTTCTTGTTGTGTTTCAGGAACACCATACGGGGTATCATCAGATTCATCCACACCGCCTCCGGTGTTCGAAGTACCACCGAGATCGCTTCCATCGGACATCGATGAATCGACAATCACACAGAGTGTTGGCGGATTATTTTCACCGTCAAATTGTTGAATAAAAGACAAAACATTGTCAGAGTTGCATAACTCATAAAAGTTACCATCATACTTATACGATATTCTGATCCTACCAAGAGCAGGATCGATAAGAAATTTTCTGTGAATACAACTAACCAACCTCGGACGCGTAATGTTCGATGCCACCTTCACGCGGGTTATTGGTTGATCGGTAACATACTCCCACCCGTTATAATTCTGTTGCCATGAACCACCAGCTAGGAGATGTAACTTCACTTTATCCTCTCCGGAACTCATATTTTTAAAAAATACACACAGAAAAGGAAGATACACAAGCAAATCGATTGTGGATGAAAATTGTGATTTACAACTTCATTGGTTGCTGTTCTTATAACAATAATTTAGGGAATCAAATTTGAACCACCGTAGGGAAATAATTCATCTGCTAAAGTTGATTTGATATCACAACCTTTTGAAAAATACAGTACACATCAACTTGAAAAAGCAGCTTAAAAACGTGAAAAACTAGCAAACCAACAAAAATCTAATAAGAAACCCTAATTAGGGACGATTACAGCTAGACACGTGCCCTTGGACGCACAAGGCGCCCTAGGGCGCACGGTGCGCGGACGCACAATGCGTAGGCGCACCGTGCGCCCTAGGGCGCCTTGTGCGTCCAAGGGCTCCTGGTGCGTAATGTTGGACATTTTGGTAAAGCTCGGAGAGGATGTGCTAGGAGCCCAATCCATTTCGGTGATTGGTCCATTTCGGCCAATTTCCCAAACTTTTTTGGTCATGAAATATGTTAAATTATAATATAAGAAACATATTTTGTTAATTTACTAATAAAATACAATATAAAATAATAAATGTACTAAAAATGTTTTAGATATAAATTATTTTTGTTGATTGGATATTTAAATATGAAAGTTTTTAGGTTTCTTACTCATAGATAGATACTCGACTATCGGTTTAATCTTCACAGTAATGTGAACTTTGTTAGTTTGAAAGGTTATAAATAAACACAAAATATTTTTCATTCGTAAAACTAATGTCAAAACAAAATAATGTTTCGATGTGAGTTTTTTTTGGATAAAAGGATATACTCCTCCAAGAATATTTTATTTCAAACAAAAAACAATAATTACAAAAGAAAAATAGATATCCTCGAGCAAAATACATTTCTTCCAAAAATAGAGTTTGACAATGAGAAATTCTCTAAAAGTATAACGCTTTACATTTTTTTAATCAATCATTCAAATGTAAAATCGTAAATTTTATTAGCCGACCCCTATATCACCAAGTGAGCCAATAATTTAAAATTAAAAAATATATTAACAACCCACCATTTTATTTATGAATCCTTCATCGTAATAGTGCAGTCGTTGAAATAGATTGATGAAGAACATCGCAAGTTGCAAAATATTACTTCCAAAAAATTAACTATAATGAGTACATAAGAAATTGTTAAATTTATTTTGTAGGTAATGACTTGGGAAATTTTTAGATGATGAAGTTTGTAGATATAAGGTATCATTACGAATAGACCAACAGGGGTGCTCAGAAAAAACAGTTAGACCATTCAAAGGGTTAAACCGGTCAAACCAAGTTAACCTGGATTGTTTTTGGCGGTTTGAGAGGGTCTGACGGTCCGGTCCTGTCTGAAAAATAGCCAAAACTGCTTGGTTCGATTTGATTTGCGGTTTGATCCTTTTTGAGCAATAAGAATAGTGAAGTCTTACTACTGTAAGACTAAAATAAAACCCAATGCCATCCAAAAAAAGACCCATGGAATTATCTTTTTAACACCAAAATAGCCTATTTACAAAAGGTGGTTATACAGCCGCTTTTTTGCGTTAAAAATGCAGTCAATAGGACCACTAATAATGGGACTGCTATTTGTCTCATGATCGTTAACCATGATAGCACCACTATAGCGGGGCAATCAACAACATTGATCATGAGCAAGAAAAAACTCAATACACATAAATGGTATTAAGTTTTAGAGAAAGCTCACAATTGTTCAACATAAATAAGAAAATTCACATTACAATTAGTGTAGTTAGTCAAAAATTCATGATTGTATTAAGAATATCAAAAGGGTGTGTTAATATTTAGACATAATAAAATTAAGAACCAACCATTCAAGAGGAGTGGACAAAATAGATTTCAAAGTAAAAAATGCTTGATTAAAAGAAAATAGATACATGCCTATAGATCGTATACAAACCCTCAAGAGCCTTATGTTATGTTATCACAAGCAAACGTTAATGTTCAAAATATGGTTATAATTAGATATAATTTCTTAGTAAATTAATTTTGAAACATTCTGTAAATTAGATATACATTTGTGGACTTGTAAACAATTTTTAGGGGTGAAAATTTTACCCAGTAAGAACGATGATAAAGTATCTTACCCGGTAAGCATAATTTATCAGGTAAATTGCTGCATATGATACCGTTTTGATGGACTACAATTTACCCGTAAAGTAAGTTAGAGCGTTGATTTTTACCGGTAAGCAGTAAGCGTTTACCGGTAAACGACCCCTAAGTTCTCAATCAAGAATATTGCCCATGACTATTGTGGTAAGTTGCAACCAATTCATTTTTATTTTGAATATGCATATCACTCTAAAAAAATATATGATAGCGCCAACAAAACTTAAACTCCATGTAGATAGAAGAGAGAATCACAGATTTTTATACGTTTCTTATTTCTGAATTTCCAATGAAATATTCTTGATTTTCAACATAGGCTGATCAAGAATGAAACTTCATGTTTGGTTGCTAATTCTACATGTATTTATTATATAATTTGTATCCAATAACACAATATTGCTCCTGTTCATAAAATGATGATAATAGTAACCCTACTATACAAATCCAAATTGCAGAGATTAGAACACTCATTTTGGAGATTCTTCTGTGATGTCCTTTCACCTAACACTCTTTGTCCTAATATTGTTTCAAACATGCCGGTTGTGAAGAGAAAGAACCCAATTTGTAGACTAATTACAGTGGATACTTGGTAGGACTTAGGAGAAGATATCAAAGGTGTTAATCATTCCAAAGTAGATATATTTCACATGGAAATAGATGCAAGGACCCAAAAGTCCACATGCCAAAAGACCTCACCTGTTGATACGTTTCTGCAGCAAACATGTTGATTTTTTTTATTTTCTACTCCGCCCATTCTGCTTCATAATCAGTCTCAGAAGCTGAATGGCTCCATGAACATTGTTTGGTGTACAACCTAAAATTGACATTTAGCATATAGCAGCCATGCCTAGGAGGGTAAAAAGATATATGAACTGCTCGGTGTCTTGAACATGTGGTTCACTTGTATCCTCCATCTTTCTGTTTCTTAAAAATAATAATTCACTACAGAATTGCAAACTATCAAGCAAATTGTAGTACAAATTTGTCTATATGTTATAAACATGTGCAAGAAAGACGACGAACAAATATCATTCATCTCAATCTTGACTTTCAACTCAGTATGCTATATTTCCTCATCATTTGCAAGATACCATTCTTCCATAAGCACAACATTTAATCCCAGCTTAGCATAAACTCGATAGAGAAGCATTACAATGTGCACACATTTATTCACGTAACTTGAATAAATCAAATCAATTAAGAAAGAAGCTTACGTTTGAATCAAACTAATCAGGTTATCTTCGCCATAAACCCTATTTTCTTTGGGTAACCAAAGGAATGAACGGGCATGTCAGAAAGACTTTGATGGGTCTACATGTACTTACACATCCAAATCTTAAAAACACATTGAATTGCAAAGGCATTATTGCAATTCCCACATGTCATAAAAACCAAAGAAGCTACTACACATGTCATAATTGGAGTAGAAATTGTTGGTAAAGATCATTATAGTTAGAGATAATGCTACTATACTGCTTATAAGTGTCCAAGAAACTGAGACATTTTTCTAATACAAAATTGTTTGTTTACTATGTAATGGATACCCTTTATAATTTTGAGCTTTTCGGGGCATGCTTCAAGGATCTTTTTGTCTGTGCTATTAAACCCAACTAAAATAACACAATCAAGATCAACCAAGCCTATTTTGCTGGATCTTTTTGTTTGTTTTTAAAACTCCCCTGGGCATTTTACACCTCCAAAACCAATTTCGTAAGTCTCTCTAGCATTCTGTCCCTTCTAGAAATTTCAAGTTTAGACTAAGCTATTGATTGCAGGTAAGATAATTCCCTATTATGCAAGATGTTGCAATGAACCATGAATAATAGGTATATTACTATTTCTACATATAATGTTGAGTAATTTTTGCCAAACATGTTAGTAATGGGCATTTTAACGGTTTAGCTGACCAAGCTTCCAATTACATTTTTGGTCATCTTGTTTCCCTACTCGGATATAAGCATAAAAGCTTGAGAGTCCAATTAGGGATTTTTTTCAAACAATAAAAATACAACGAAAACAACACATATTTTAACAAAAAAAATATCTCCCGAAAAGATAAAAAACACAAAACAGCAAGTTTTTTAAGAGATCAGCAAGAACCATTCCCACAATTATAATTTTCATATAAATTCAAAAAAGTCAAACTAAACACTACCTTTCTGTATAAAAGATCTCATTGGTTTGAATCTTTTGATTTACATTAAGTAAAACTTAATTGAAGAGAAAATGCAAAGGTTCCATTAAAAAAGTGTTGAAACTACACCTTCCTTGTCCCTCAATCATTTGATTGTGTCTTCGAACAAACAAAATGCACCCAAGTAATTTGGATGTAAGTGGTTGAATTAACCATGTTAAACTACACCTTCCTTGTCCCTCAATCATTTAATTGTGGGATGTCAATAGGAAGAACTTAAACATGGTTAATTCAACCACTTACATCCAAATTACTTGGTGCATTTTGTTTGTTCCAAGAGTTTTTTGTTTCTCTTCTTTTCATTTTCAATTTGTTTCTATAAGCATTTCACTTGGATTATGGACTGTTGTTTCCTTTTTATGTACCTATATGGACAGGACAGGTCCTTGTTGTTTAATTTGAAACTGAAAATTCCATCATATTTATATGTTTCATATGCAGAATCAATCTAAATGGTCAAATGGGAAAACATGAATGCAATTCTTGCAATATGACCGGGAAAACCGAAAAATTAGAAATTCATACTTGTGCATGCTAAATTATCTGGCGGCTTCGCGGGGGGGGGGGGGGTATCTTTGTAGATGTATCTTCAATCCTGCAAACTCATACAAAACACACACACACACACATTCTTCCTAATTGATTCTCCGATAAACAAACAAAAAAACACCCACCCATCATTGATCTAAGATCTAAAAACACATAATTAAAAAAATAGAAATTACCTTGAAATTCAAGGTTAAAAGGGTTTTAAAGACTTTTTGCCTCTGCTCATTCACATTCTTCCTCACAGGTTCACTACTGATTTGATCAAATGAAGTCTATCTCGCAATACCAAGTTCATGATCCAAATAAAATCACAAAATGAAAACGAATAGATATTACCTGAAATTCAAGGCTAAAAGGTTCTTAAAGACATTTTGATGTTGCTCCGTTCCAAACATAAATATCCCACTCAAACCACCCTACAACACGAACGTGCCACGTCATCTCCATATGATTCTGTTTTATATAGATATATAGATGATATATACAGTGTGAATGATGATATGGTACTCAATTTAAAATGTTGGAGCATGTGTAAAAGGGTAATTGTTGTTTGCTAACCTTCCCATCCATGGCATTTTTAGCTAAAATGACTTCCTTTGAGAAATTTACAGACCCAAAACCTCTTGACCTATTATGATACATCCTTGCTGCAAATAATATGGCAGAAAAGTTACACCACAAGCAACTTCATGTTTTCCTTTGCAAAAATTGAACACTTTAAACATGTAAAAGTTAAAGAAGAATGGTGATTCAAGTACATATATTCAGAAAACATAATTAGCCATCGACCCATCTCAAATGCATTAAAAATTATGAGTTTCGAACATAGTGACGTTAAGTCAAACTAAATCTAAGATTACTCACATGGCTATCATTCTTACAATTCTTTATTCTAATTTGCATACATATCACTTTCTTTATAAGCATATCCTAACTACAAAATCGAGATCTAAACATGTTGAATCATAGCAACTGACTTGAAGAGATTTTCAATTTTAATATTGTTAAGAAATCATTAAAAATACTCGATTAATAGTACTTGTATTTTTGGAGCCAACATGTGGAACTTACTTAAAACATATTATAAGTAAGAAGAACTTGAATTAAAACAACCCTGGAAAACAAAGAAAAATGTGGTAAGAGAACCAACTTGTAACAACCCAATAATTTTGGCTTAAAATAATTAATTGACAAAAGATTGGGGGTTATTTGAGCAAATCTCGAAATTTGGGAGGTGATTAGCAAAAAAAAAATAGGATTTAGGTTTTCTTCATCTTCAAGTCGGTATAGGTCCTTGATTTAAGAAGCAGATGGGGGAGGAACACCATTTTCTCCTACTCCTTGACATTGCCACACGAAAAACAGAGTACAAGAGAAGAAACGATTGTAGGAAGGAAGCAAAAAGGGGGTTATGTTCTTGGCCGACTTTCAGTGACGAGAGGTAAGAAACTTTCGATGAAATCTCGAAATGGTGCTCTAATGTGTTTAAATTTTATTTGAGTCGATTAAAGATTGATGCGTGGGTTATAAGTCAGTAACATGATGCAATATTGTAAGTTATATTTCTGTGATAAAGAAGAAGAAGAAGATAATAAGAAATTAACCCAATCTCAGAAGTTTGTATGGTTTATGGTTTAATGTGAGATTTTAGGTAAATTCGATGATTTTAATGTGGTTTGATTATGTTTGGAAGTTATGTGGTGGATGTGACTAGGCAAATTGAGCCCCAAGTCGAGATGGGAGGGGGATTATGCGCTGGTGGAAATCCACCATATGCACTGTGTTAGTCGTGAACACAGGCCCGTTCTTTGGGCTGTTAAAACGGAGGGTTTGAACAGGGCCCCCAAAAATATGGGGCCCATTTTTACATTCTTTTGAGACCCTAATATATTGGCCTAATCGTCTCCTACCTGCCTTCAACATCAAAATTCAAAGCAGAGTCGTCTTCCTCGTTTGCATCAAGGGCGCCTCTTCACTCCTCTCCTCACTTCTATTCCCGATTTGACGATTGAAATCTCCAAAGATGCATACCTATATGATTAGTTTCTTTAAGGTAAAGACAATGGCTCAATTTCAAAACGTTTCCTCTTCCTCATACTCTTTTCGACGGGTTCCTCATTCTACAATCGATATCCAACGACCCACATCCAAAGTCTCATACAACTTTTGAGTTTTGACTGGTTCTTAAGGCATGGATTACTGGATTTTGTTTAGGTCTGTAATATGTTAATTGTTAACATCAACAATTGATTTGATTTAGCGGTTTAGGTCTGTTAGCATCAACAATAGTGAACAGGTAAAATTCCTTTCTTAAATTCGATTTCTTATTACGACTGAATTCATTCTTTTTGCTATTTATCTGGTTAAATTGATTTGAAGATTCATGTATGTTAAATTATTAATTTTTTAAATTCGGTTTATTTTTTCTCCTCATAAACTGACAAACAGGGGTTGTTTTTTCCTGTGTGAATTAGATTCATATTCTTAAGTTGTTACTTGTTCTGTTGTTCAGGTAATTACTAATTAGCTTCATTGATTCAGAGTGTTAATTACTCATACTATGTATAAATCAAAATGTCAATTGTTCTAGGTTTAGGAATGAAAGTTAACATGTTTAGATTCAAAAATCAGAAATGGCAATCATCCATTATGCCAAACACCTATAATTTCTATCTTGTTCTAAATAATGATTCAATCTTTAGTCTTCCTCAAATCATTTTGGCTATTGTAGTACTAAACTCATCTAGATGGGTTTAAGTATGTGAAATCCTTGGTTTCTTGGTTTTTATAACTGTGTAATTTTGATTTTATATTTTTAGTTGTTTCTAGATTTGAGTTTATTGTTACCAAGTTTCCTCTTTTAAATCATTAGGTGGTTTGGTTCTCCTTAGCTTTGAACATAAAAATAAGAGTTTATGAAGTGGATACAGTTTGTTTTGCTAACATAAAAATTAAAAGGCCATGACCATGTATGGAAACTGGGTTGTTGTTTCACATATGGTGCCTACTTAATTGGTTTGCTCTTGGAGGCTTGCAGTGATTGACAAGAGATATGAGTAATTGAAAATTGTCAATATTTCAATTTTCTATTAAAAGATTTAGATTAGATGTCTACTTTTTCAATCTAAATAACTAAATATCTCTATATCCCAAAATCAGTCGATAGTCTTTATACAAGTGTAACAGGACCACCGAAAAGATTGGAACGGCCCTGCGTGAACAGGACTGGAAGAAGAAGAAGAAGGGCTCTGTGAGGCTTCTTCACACACTGCACACCACCCATGTTTCTACTAAATCATTTTTAAAAGTCATTTTTGGGTCAAGCATAATTGTATATGCGGTTATGGATACATATTGTTGCCAAAAAAAAATGGTATATATATATATATATATATATATACACACACGTACATGGGAGGCATAAGAATGGTAGCCTTGGAAGATGGGGTTGTCCAGTAGCCTTGATAGGCATGTTGGACTTGATGCACAATATTATTTTTTAAAGGAGGAAGAGGACAACCACATGAGTAATATAGACTTGTACTTGCATATGTGCAGTAAGCATTAGGAACACTATTCTAAATGGTATATATATATATATATATACATGTATAGTGGAAGGATATTTTGCAACCCTTAAAAAGGTTGCAACCCTTGCAACCCACATCTTAACCGTTGGATTTATGAAAAACGGTTATTTTGTTTTTATTTTTTTGATTTTTTTAATTGAAAATATTGGACCTACATGTATTGTAACCGTCGATCATTAATCCAACGGTTAAGAAGTGGGTTACATGGGTTGTAAGATTTTCATGGGTTGCAAATTAAACTACCCCTATATATATATATATATATATATTTATATATGTACATTGCACGGTGTAAGCCACGTTTAATGATGAGATGAAAACCCCAAATGGGTTTTGGTGATGTAGGTGCATATATATATATATATATATATATATATAGTGGAATGATATTTTGCAACCGTGAAAAATGTTGCAACCCTTGCAACCCACATCTTAACCGTTGGATTCATGATCGACGGTTATTTTATTTTTATTTTTCTGTTTTTTTTAATTAAAAATATTGGGTCCCATATCTATTGTAACCGCCGATCATGAATCCGACGGTTAAAATGTGGGTTGCAAGGTTTGCAACCTTTTTAAGGGTTGCAAATGAAACAACCCCTACATATATATATATATATATATATATATATATATATATATATATATATTTGTATATATTTGTGTGTATGTATATATATATATATATTACAAATTTTTATAAATATGCGTGAAAGTATTAGGTATATATGTTTTTAGGAGACGGTCAAAGGGGAATAAATGATGAAAATTTCTCGTTAATTTATCGGTGTAGAAATAATGGGATCGAGTTTTAAGGACTTGCTTGATAGTTCGATAATGGGACGACGTGTTTGTTTAAAATGTGAAAAGTTAGAGAAACGTTAAGATTTCGTGTAGGATTTGGAGCTCCCAAGTAGCGGGTAACCTTACACTAATCAAGGTGAGTTTCATGTGACTTTTAACTGAGATACACGCATGTACAAAAGTATGTTCTTTTTATATTGATGATGATTTTTGTTGAGCATTCTATAATCTTTTAAATATGAAAAGCATGCTAGTTTTTGGATGACGCATGAAATGACGATTACATGAATGTGTTATATTTTGTTGTGACCGATATGCATACAAAGTTTATTTATATGTATTTATATGCACAAGTGCATGTATGGTGATGTTATCTGGGTATGTCATTATTCTAAATATTGGACGAAATGCATGCTACGTACGATGTATGTTGTGATTGATTAAATTGAACTGATATGATGTGGCTATAAGTGTGGGACTCATTACCGGGACGCCGGTATTGGACGACGGGAAACCGCAAATGACGAATATAGTCAGTACATGTGTCGGAAGGGGCACCTATGGACTGCACTATGGGACGGTAGTCAAGACATGTGTTTGCGAGCACCTCTGAGCTTGACTATAGATGGACGGGATGACGGAGCCCCACCATGCCAATGGACGTAAATTTATAAAGTGATGGCACACTGCATTTTTCTCATAATTGCAAGATATGTTTTAAAATGCATGATACGTTGTGAGTAAATTATGATATGACTATTTGTATCTGAATTATTTTCATGATTGATGGATGACGATGCGAAAACCATGAACTCACTTAGCGTAAAGCTAACTTTAGCGTGTATCTCAGGATCAGGAAAGGTCGGGGTCGATAAGGGCAAAGGTCTGGCATGAGGACTGGTTATGTAGCAGACTGCTTGATTTTGGACTTAAGTTTATGTTCTTAAGTTGATGATTAGTATTTCGTATGTTTCTTAAAAGACTATCCTATGTAATGTTTAATATTCCGCTACGACTTATTTTAGAAGATGTATGTTTTAAGTATTGACGTTTCGTTACGACCCGGTTGGTTTTTAGGGGTGTAATATAACTGAACAAAAATTCCAGCAGGCTCTGGATGTGGTTGCTCCAATGTTTCTACCTGCACTCGATTTTCTCATTTTCTGCATAAATTGAGAAAAAAAAAAGATAGGAAACGTTTTGATGTTTAAGGTACGTTCAACGTCGATCTTATTTGTAGGATATCTGATATTTTAATATCGTTCATTTGATTAGTTCATTTGATTACCAGGTAAGCATTCACATTTCCATGTTCAAGAAAATTATACACACATCCTCTGTCAAATGGTTCCAAGTTGGTGTTTATTTTCTCTTGATTCATGAGGTTGTAAATCTTGTAATGAGATTGATTTATTGCTTACCAATAGATGATATTCATCATAATGAGAAACTTAGTATTGATCTCATGGTAATACTTTAAAAAACGTGTGATAGTCTTAAATGTTAGCTCATTGACACACATTAACATGTCTGCGTTTAGAGGGTCGTTGCTAGTGAAGAGCTTAACTTCGATAGATTCCAATGGAGCAATAAATCATTTAGAGATTGGATAAAAACATACCTAATTCATTTATGCGGTTGTTGTAAAAACCAAGAAGCCTCTGTTTCTGAACTATACTCTTCTGTGAGAGATGATGTTCTTCATGGCTGCTGACCTGCAAATCACAATTATAGTATTAAAACATGTCTTAATTGGACAAAAACATTTTGGAATATTC
This sequence comes from Arctium lappa, assembly GCA_023525745.1. NCBI lineage: Eukaryota > Viridiplantae > Streptophyta > Magnoliopsida > Asterales > Asteraceae > Arctium > Arctium lappa. Next base: position 8,927,020 of record CM042048.1, read on the forward strand.
GTTTATTTAAACCTCAACGGTTGTGGATGTTAATTTTGTAGCCCCAATAATTCACCGAAAAATATGTGAAAGTAAAGCAAATACGGCCGTACCAAGAACTAATAAATCACAATACCATTTTTATCGAAACATAAAGACAAACCCTAACCCTAACTAAACTACTCGACCTAGCTGTAACCAAACAACTCGAACAAATACATTTCATTGCAATAGTAATCAACAAACTCCAACATTCGATTAGATTAATAAATAAATGGAGAAGATGATTAGAAACGGACGCTAGGAAATACCTCCAATTGCGAAGAAATCGGCAGAAACAGAATCAAACTGTTGTGGATGAGAAGAGGGAGCGGTGCTGCGAGAGAATGATACTCCAGATGTGAACAAATCGGCAGAAAGGAAATCGAGAAGACGGAGCGGTGATAGACAACGCATATATGTTATGGATTCAAGTTCGTTTGTATGCAGATGGCTTTGGGAACCCTTTATTTTTCTGAAGACAGAGATGAGAAGATAGAGCGACAGTGTGGCGGTATATTGAATGTGGGGAAAAATAAAAAAAAATGAAAAATCCAAAATATTGAGAAAACAGGGATTTTGAAATCCTGGAACATGGAGAGGACACGTCAGCAGCTCCATGATTTACTCTTATCTATACTATATAATGAAAATTCTAAAACGGTTATTGTACAAACTATTGTACAATTACATTTACCACCCTTAATCTTTTGTACAATAACATTTACTACCCTTATAATGTTACATTTACCACCCTTACAATTACTTATTTAATTTATTTTATATCCCTTACTTTTTCATTTTACATTTTACACCGTTATTATATTAACACAAATAATCGTATATGAACAAAAATGCAATGAAAAAATGCGTTTCTTTTCTACAAGTTATACCATTATAATCGTCTCGTCAATACCTTCAAAACGAGCCCAATATTGAATATTTTTTTTAATTTTACCATACTATTAAATATCAGAATATATACGAATTATCTATACTAATAAAACGGTTATTGTACAATCTTTTGTACAATAACATTTACCACCCTTACAATGTTACATTTACCATCCTTACAATTACTTATTTAATTTACTTTATATCCTTACTTTTTCATTTTTTATTTTACACCATTATCATATTAACACAAATAAACGTATATGAACAAAAATGCGATGAAAAATACGTTCATTTTTCTACAAATTATACCATTATAATCGTCTCGTCTGACCTTCAAAACGAGCCAAATATTGAATATTTTTTAATTTAATCGTACTATTAAATATCATGAATATCTACAAATTAATTTGTTTTCTATCCATACGTTTTATTTATTTTTCTACCATTAGGACATTAAAAATACATAATCGTAAAATACGTTTCATTCTTATTATAAATTATATCATTATAATTTTTTTCGTCAATAATTGTAATATAAATTAATTATTAAATATCTTTATAGGTTTAGGATTTTATAAATTGTGATTCTTAGGTTATGATTGATTGTTGATGACATATCTATAAGAAAGTAGCATTAATAGTTCGTTTTTTACTTACATTCCGCTGCATTGTGCGGGTATATGCCTAGCTATATAATGAAAATTCTAAAACGGTTATGTTGGGTCATCTGAAGATTTGAAGATGACCTCCTGATCTTCCATCTTATATCATTCTACTTAGAATATGTTTGAGGTTCTTTTAGCATCTTGGTTTCTATACAAATGTTCGGTGAAGTCGAAGATCAACCGAAGAAGACAAAGAAGGAGAATATCTCTCAAAGCGGATTGAAGATAGACTCCTCAGCCTAAAGCCAAGTATGCCCACTTGATCAACACCATTGGCCAGGATGGTGTCGATCTCAGTCTTCAGGAGCCGAAGACCTCTCAGTCTTCAGGAGCCGAAGACCTCTTCGGCCGAAGACTTCTTCGGAAGCCGAAGATTTCTCAATCTTCAGAAGCCGAAGACTTCTCAATCTTCAGGAGCCGAAGACTTCTTAATCTTCAAGGCCTGAAGATTTCTCTCTTCACATTGTACTTTTCTGACAAAGTATATTTGTGATATCTTGCATTGACGTGGACCTCATATGAAGATCAGATAAAGTAAGCTTTGTCTCCTACACCATTTTAAGGAAAGGTCTACACCATCCTGCAGGTCAACACTTCAAGTCAAAACACCTCAAGACAAAAGGTACATCCTATACCTTGCTGAAGACCTGTGTCCATCCTTTGCTCAACAGGTGTCCCATGCATTTAATGCATGAGGCACTATAAATATGGAGGATGGTTCAACATGCAAGATACCCAACTCTACTACCTTCAAGTTCTCTAAGTGCCTGACAACTTTCTCTCTACGAAGATCTTATTGTTTTCTACGTGTTTTACAATTGTTCTTCATTCTCGTCGTCCAACACTAAAAAAAGGGCCACCCTATGTTGGTGTCATCATCAAATAGGGGGAGAAAAATTATTGGGTCTCTAATTGATTTGGTGATGACTCGTCGTCCAACACTAAGAAAGTTAAGAAGACCTCTCTCAACAAGGGCTCTCTATCCACCAATCGAGCTCTCAGCCCAGGTATGTTCTCCTTCATAAACTCTCCCGATCTACAATGGGGTGATACTAAGGACACTCCGGTGTCCAAAGGTCCCTCAACTGTAGTGGACCCTTCTTCCCCCTCCTTAGTGACGCCGGCTAGCAATAAATCCTCAACCGCTACTGGCACCGCCGCACTTGTCCAAATGGCCATACCACCGAAAGAACCTTCGGCGGTTACCCAGGTCACACCCCATACCTCAGCGGCGACACTCTACCTCCTCCCCTCCCTCTCCTCTCAAGAGGCTGAGGAAGGTTTCAAGGGCCAAGCCACAAACTCCACCCACCGATTCTCCACAATCGATAGGTGTTGAAATTTTCCCATCCGGGCCCGGGGACTCTGCTAAACTCAAACCACCTCCTTTGTATCCTCACAAAAGGATACAATTGTAAAATTAGGGACCCCTATTATTCCCTCATCAACCTTTCCTTGGTTGATAAGGATGACTTGGACTCCTTCCCTATCCAAGGTGCCTCTTCTCCACCTCACAGCCTATCACCCAGGATTCTCAGTCCTGATGCTTCTGCACGATCCAAGGATGAATCTGCCCTTCCAGGAGCAGGTTCGGAGGATCCCGAAAATCTTCCAACTTCTTTCTTTCTGAACACCATGAATTAGTTGAGGGGGAGTATGAGTTGAGGGGAAGAAACTTACCACTCAAGCTTAAACTCTGCTTTTGCAATGGACTATGTGATCAAAGCCACCTGACATTAGTTGAGGGGGAGCAACCAACCACTCAAGTTCAAACAATCCCGGCTACTGTCTTCTATATCTTTGTATATATTTTTTCTTTCTCATTCTTTATTCATTGTATTCATTTATTCGTATGTATAGCTATATTTTTTCATTCTCTTGTAAATGTCAGATATACCAAAAAAAAAAAGGTCTATGTGAAAAGAACCCAAAAAGAGTAAAGATGGGTCAAAATGAATTTATTCAGTATACTCTTTGTTTTATTCTTTAGTATGAATGTCATCCTCAAATAGGGGGAGATTGTTGGGTCATCTGAAGATTTGAAGATGACCTCCTGATCTTCCATCTTATATCATCCTACTTAGAATATGTTTGAGGTTCTTTTAGCATCTTGGTTTCTATACAAATGTTCGGTGAAGTCGAAGATCAACCGAAGAAGACAAAGAAGGAGAATATCTCTCAAAGCGGATTGAAGATAGACTCCTCAGCCTAAAGCCAAGTATGCCCACTTGATCAACACCATTGGCCAGGATGGTGTCGATCTCAGTCTTCAGGAGCCGAAGACCTCTCAGTCTTCAGGAGCCGAAGACCTCTTCGGCCGAAGACTTCTTCGGAAGCCGAAGATTTCTCAATCTTCAGAAGCCGAAGACTTCTCAATCTTCAGGAGCCGAAGACTTCTTAATCTTCAAGGCCTGAAGATTTCTCTCTTCACATTGTACTTTTCTGACAAAGTATATTTGTGATATCTTGCATTGACGTGGACCTCATATGAAGATCAGATAAAGTAAGCTTTGTCTCCTACACCATTTTAAGGAAAGGTCTACACCATCCTGCAGGTCAACACTTCAAGCCAAAACACCTCAAGACAAAAGGTACATCCTATACCTTGCTGAAGACCTGTGTCCATCCTTTGCTCAACAGGTGTCTCATGCATTTAATGCATGAGGCACTATAAATATGGAGGATGGTTCAACATGCAAGATACCCAACTCTACTACCTTCAAGTTCTCTAAGTGCCTGGCAACTTTCTCTCTACGAAGTTCAATTGTTTTCTAAGTGTTTTACAATTGTTCTTTATTCTCTATGTGTAAGATTGTTTGAACATATCTCATATGTTCTCTTCCGCAACAATCAAAGTTTTCTATGTGTAATTCTTGATTTCAAATCAATAAGAATTAAATTAAGTGAAAAACTGTGTGTATTGTATTCAACCCCTCCTTCTACAATACTTTGCTTGTTTATTTACTGCTATTTGGGACCAACAGGTTATACGGTTATTGTACAATCTTTTGTACAATAACATTTATCACCCTTAATCTTTTGTACAATAACATTTACTACCCTTACAATGTTACATTTACCACCCTTACAATTACTTATTTAATTTACTTTATATCTCTTACTTTTTCATTTTCATTTTACACCGTTATCATATTAACACAAATAATCGTATATGAACAAAAATGCAATGAAAAAAATACGTTTCTTTTTTTATAAATTATACCATTATAATCGTCTCGTCAATACCTTCAAAACGAGCCCAATATTGAATATTTTTTAATTTAACCGTACTATTAAAAATATGAATATCTGTGAATTATTTTGTTTTCTATCCATACGTTTTATTTTTTTCACCGTTAGCATATTAAAAATACATAATTGTAAAATACCTTTCATTCTTATTATAAATTATATCATTATAATTTTTTTCGTCAATAATTGTAATATAAACTAATTATTGAATATCTTTATGGGTTTATGGTTTCATAAGTTGTGATTGTTAGGTCATGGTTTATTGTTGATGACATGTCTATAAGGAAGTAGCATTAATTGTTCGTTATTTACTCACATTCCGCTGCATCGTGCGGGTATATGCCTAGTTAATCATAACTAAAATAAGACTTCAGATCTTAGACCTTTTAAAAAACAAACGGCACCTTAATATTACTCATTAGATAAGATTTATTGTCTGCATCAAATTTTATATATTTTTTTTATGAATTTGGTGTTGCTCGGCCGGTGTGCTCAAATAATATTTGTTTTGACCCCATCAAACACGTTTTTGTTACAAAATTAGAGCTTGTCACCTTGGATTTATATAAGTGGTCAAGATTTCGTTTCTTCTTGCAAACTTAAATGCTATTTTTTTTTGTTTTTTTTTTCTTTGTTAATTGAGTCTTCAGATTAACTTGTCTGCACCTCGAGCCAAACTATCCTCCATGTCTTTTGATTAACCAAGCTCAAGCACGAGCCTCGGACTTGATTCAAGCTTCGTGAACCTAAATTTCAAATGTATAAAAGAAGTATCATATCTGACATCTTTTACGCAAAGAAATATCCATTAATTATAAGTCGCTATATCTTTGTATTTTTGCAACAATATTTTCTCGTGCTTAGTTGGGACTTGGGGAGTATAAGTAGGTGACGAATAAAAATGTGAATCATTAATACTGTCGATTTAAAGTATTATGAAATCAATCATAAATTTATATATACCGAGTAATGACAGTTTCTCCCAAAATTTGAGAGAACAAAAACACTACAATGAGAATACCTATTCTCGTTACTCAACATTCTTATTTCTATTTCTTAAAATGAATCAAACGTCTCTTATTTGCCATCAAAAATCATACAACCATCCATTAAAAATAACCATACCCATTTAATATAAGAATTTATACTATATAATGAAAAAACTAAAACGGTTATTGTACAAACTTTTGTACAATTACATTTACCACCCTTATAATGTTACATTTATCACCCTTATAATTACTTATTTAATTTACTTTATATCCCTTATTTTTTTCATTTTACACCATTATCATATTAACACAAATAATTATATATTAACAAAAATGCAATGAAAAAATACGTTCTTTTTTCTACAAATTATATCATTATAAGCGTCTCCTCAATATCTTCAAAACGAGCCCAATATTGAATATTTTTTAATTTAACCGTGCTATTAAATATCATGAATATCTACGAAATAATTTGTTTTTCTGTCCATACGTTTTATTTTTTTTCCACCGTTAGCACGTTAAAAATACATAATCGTAAAATACGTTTCATTCTTATTATAAATAATATCATTATAATTTTTTTCGTCAATAATTGTAATATAAACTAATTATTGAATATCTTTATGGGTTTAGGTTTCATAAGTTGTGATTCTTAGGTCATGATTGATTATTGATGAAATGCATATAAAGAAATAGCATTAATTGTTCGTTCTTTACTTACATTCCGCTGCATCGCGCGGGTATATGCCTAGTATATAGATAGATAGATATAGATTAAAGGCCTTAAACGATTCTTGAAAAAGACGTTCTTGAAAGTAGTTATTGATATATATATATATATATATATATATATATATATATATATAGTTACAGTTTTGGTTCCTTAACTTTTTTGATAGATTTACTTTATATCTTTTAGTTTTACATTTTACATTTTACATTTTCATTATATTAACACATATAAGCATATATTAACTAAAATACGTTTAAAAAAATAATATTTAGTTTTAACAAGTTACACCATTATAGTCGTCTCTTCGATACCTTCGAAATGAGTCCAATATTGAATATGTTTTTATTTAATTATTTAATTATATGTTAAAAATATGTTAAAAATACGTTTTAACATATCACATTAACATATATAATTACGTTGTATTTTGTGGATATCACATGTGATTAATTGTGGATATCACATGTGATTAATTATGGATATCACAAATTTCGATTATTTTGGAATATCACATGTCGATCAATGAAAACAGAATCATTCGACATATATATAATATATTATTTGAAATAAAGTAAAGTAATTGATTTGAAATAAATAAAAATATTATTGAAGACCCTCGTAGACGCAGTTATTCTAACGCGCCAACATTTATCAACTCCAAAGATTTTGGTTATAAAGAATCAACGAAGCATAACTCCTACTTCCAACGACAACCCCCCTCCCTAACTCCATATCTGGATCAAATCTCGAGTTTATTTCATCCATACATCGCACAAGTACAAAATGTATTAGGTGATGGAAATTGTGAATTTTGAGTCATATCTACTTGTTTCGGTGGTCATGAAGATGCATGGAACACTATCCGTACAGAGTTAATAGGTGAACTAACTGGCTATTAAAAGGAGATTACCCAGTGCCCACACTCATACACCATTGGACACGTCATGCACTTCCAGATGCAATGTCGTGGATTATCCCATACAAACGTAGATTAGATGCGAATGAAGAATATATATAACGTACTCGTACTCATGAATATGTTGATTTAAATGAATTATCAAAGTTGAAATCTGTTGGAATAAAAATATACGCAATATATTTATTATGTTTATTATCTTGATGTTAAAACTTACGTTCGATGTAATGCATTTTCTCTTTTAAAAAAATCGATTAACCAAGGTATAATATATGACATATAATAATATAATTAAATCAAAAAATATTCAATATTGGGCTCATTTCGAAGGTATCGACGAGACGATTATAATGGTGTAACTTGTTAAAATTAAAAAATATTTTTTTAACGTATTTTAGTTAATATATGCTTATATGTGTTAATATAATGAAAATGTAAAATGTAAAACTAAAAGGTATAAAGTAAATCTATCAAAAAAGTTAAGGGACAAAAATTGTAACTATGAATTAAAAATAAAATAAGATGTGATGTGATGTGAGAGGGAATTGGAAATCCATTAAAATTAAATGTTACACTTAACACCCTTATAATTAATTATTTAATTTACTTTATATCCTTGTTTTTTCATTTTTTATTTTACACCTTTATCATGTTAACACAAATAATCGTATATGGAAAAAAATGCAATGAAAAAATACGTTTCTTTTTTTTCAAACTATACCATTATAATCGTCTCGTCAATACCTTCAAAACGAGCCCAATATTGAATATTTTTTAATTTAACCGTACTATTAAAAACTATGAATATCTGTAAATTAGTTTGTTTTCTATCCATACGTTTTATTTTTTTTCACCGTTAGCATATTAAAAATATATAATTGTAGATCAACTAAAATATATTAAAAGTATGTTTCATTAGTATTATAAATTCTAATATTATAATTTTTTGGTCAATAATTTTAATATAAACTAATTATTGAATATTTTTACTGGTAGCATAAATATGTAACATTATATATATATTATCAATATCTATACTATCTATATCTATACTATATTATAAAAACGACATAAAAACTCTTAATTACAACATTTTAAGCACAAGTTACAAGTAATTAAAGTCAGTTACTTAATTTACAACTTCATACAGCTTTGGTACAACTCAACTAAACACACTAATTCCTTTCTCTCGCGTGTCGCACAAATTGGCCACTCTCGCCTCCAAACCCTAATTCCTTTCTCTCGCTTCCAAATCGCTTCCAAAATTCGCTGCTCTAGCTTTGCTTCGTTCTAGGTTTGCCAATCTACACGAATCTTGTTCCCGATTCACTAATCGCATTCAGGTTAGAATTCTATTTCTCAAGAATTGTTTAATTTTTTGCTTTGCTTTGCTTTGTTCGATAATTTTTTGTTCGATAATTGTTTAATTCTTCTTGAGGTACCTTTTCCTCTGTTTCTTCGAGTTTCGCTCTCAAGAATGTCACTAGGTCCAACTTTGAGTTGTCTGTCGCTAAATTCAAGATAAACCGCGATGAAAATGAGGATGGTGATTTGGACACGGATCACTACAAAGTAAATCCTCGGGATTTCTTCATTCCTACTCAGGTCAGTTTTTATCTTCTTTTGGTATGTTGTTTCCAGTTTTTCAAATAACATGTCCCAAGTGTTACCGTTTGTCTGTTCTTTGTTATAATATAAAATTTTCATGCAGGAAAATTGGTTACTGGTAACTGCAGATTATTCTCATATAGAATTGAGGCTGATGGCCCATTTCTCTAAAACAATACAAGTGGTTTCTAGACAGCCTCAACATCTGCAATGCAAAGGCTGTCAACTTATGGGTGTAGACGGGGTGATTGTTGAGGCTGATGGCCCATTTCTCTAAAACAATCCAAGTGGTTCCTCTTCCATTTTCTTGTTGCTCATTTTCCTTTTGTGTGCAGGTAAGAGAATACCAGGGTGTATGCAAGGTTAGGATTTTATAACTTTGTCTCTTAGATTCTATAAAACAAACAAGATATATCTCTGTGTTTTAGTCTCCCTACAAAACAAACAAGTTATAACTTAGCAAACTAATTTCAACATCAAACGTTTTGAGGAATTTGTATTAATTTATGAAACAATTTGGTAGCTAAGATGAAATTTATAACAATGATAATGCATACATACCATATTAAGTTCTGTCATTCTGCACCATAGGGAATGTTGAATTAATGGAACCATATTAGAAGAATTTTACATCAGCAGAGCTTGTCCCCATGATCTGTAATAGCAACCAAGGTGTGAGTGTAATCTGTATGGGTGCGGTCTCAGGTTCGAGCCCGAGCACCACCGTTTGCCATCTAGATCTTAAAATTGTTATTGTTTCTTAGATGAAACAACATATGTGAAATCCAAACCTGTGAAAATCAACCAAAGGTCCAAAACCATCCAATGTTTAATCTATATATGAAATAACAGTGTTGCATGTTCAAACACATACAAGCTTCAGTCGAGGCGGCATTTTTGTTTTCGATTGTTATCGAATATTGTTTGCGATAGTTTTTTTCATATTCAAACCTGTTCTTCATTGATTCTTTATTTGGGTGCTCATAATTAGTTGATTTCTACTGTTTCTTCATATTATTTTTTTTCCTGATTGTTTCTTGATTTTTGAATATGGATGCAAAAAATCATCTCTTGGTTTTTGATTGAGTCTCTGTTTCTTAAGTTTCTAGAATAAGATCATCTTGAACCTTTTTCTGTGACTTCTACTTCAATATTGGTGCAATACACCCAGCAACTTAATGCAGGATATTTTATATATATTTATATTTTAATAAATGTTTATGATAATTTTTCCATTCAATTGTTATTAGATTTAACACGTATTTGTTTTCGTTTATTCAGACACGTGACATGATAAATTCTGACATGAGCCCTGTTGAGATGTACGGGAAATTTTTTGTTAACCTAACTGAAGCTATGGATAGACATCAAGATTCCACTTCTTTTAAGAACATTGATCTTGTGAGTAGGTTCGTTCTAGTTATAGTCTTATTTATTTTTGTTATTTGGTTGTTACTAATGTGTTAATATTAATTGTATTCTAATAGGTTTTCTTTCCAATCGTTGAAGTTGAACATTGTTATTTATTAATCTTCAACCTTAAGAGGGTTGCGTTTGTTGTATTAGACAACATTTCTGTCGATGTTCCAGTTGAAAACAAGTATGGGAAGACCCCTTTATTATTGGTGAGCACATATACATTTTAGAATGCATATCTATAGTAGTATATGCATACGTGCATGTTTATTGATACACTTATTAATTTTAGTATATTATATTGTTTATTTGTCTAATTTTTTGTTATTTTTATTTTCAGCAAACCGTGTTTGTTGAATATCTCCATTTTGTGTCCCATAAAAAAGCCACGGCTATTGAAAAGTGCAACTTGGTTAGGCTTAAAATGAAGTGGCGCACAGAGCAGAATTATACAGATTGTGGCATATTTGTCATGCGTCACATGGAAACTTATATGGGTCAGTCAGTTAGCAGGTGGGACTGTGGGTTAGATAAAGAGTCTTCTAACCAACATGTTCAGCTGAGTCGGTTGAGGTACAAATACGCCGCCAAGATTCTACTTTCCGATATGAATATTCATCGAGCCAAAATGTGCACATTGGCGGATGAATTTGATGCCATGGATCGAGAAACTCAAAAGGCTCTAATGGAAAGTGCTCTTGATACATTTAGCAAAAGGGAGAAGCGTTTTTTTAATATAGTTGTGGAAAAGGAAAATGTTTCTTTAGGAGTATGGACATATTTTTGTTTATGACTATTTGGATTATGGTTTTTTGTATTTTTGATGGTTGTGTGATAATTTGATTGATGTTTAGGGTTCTGAATCAGTTATAATTTTTCAATTTAATCATGGTTTTAATTTTTAAATTATTTATATTATGTATCGGTTTCATGGTAGAAATTATATACCTGTTATGCATATGTGCATCAACATGCACATGTGCATATACATGCACTAATTCGATTATGGGCACTTATACTCGTATCAAACACTAGCTTACTATGTCATATATCTCATACTCAATGTATGTCCAATATGAGTTGGAGCCCGGAGTTGGTATAATGGTCAATTGATTTTGTGTATAACATTCGTTTACATCATAGATAAATGTATGAAACAATTATAAATCTTGGTTTTCACTATAAAAAATAATATGAAAATTCTCAAACTAATAATGAACCAAATGTAATATTATCATACTGTTCTTCAAACAAATAATTCTGGAAAACATACACCTGTGAATGTATATGCACCTGTGCATGTACATGCACCTATGCATGTACATTGACTAATTCGATTATGGTCACTTATACTGGTATCATACACTAGCCTACTATGTCATTTATCGCATACTCAATGTATGTCCAATATGAGATGGAGTCCGGAGTTGGCATAATGGTCAATTGATTTGTGTATAACATCCGTTTACAGAATAGAGAAATGTATGAAACAATTAAAAATCTTTTTTTCACTCCAAAAAATTATATGAAAATTCTCAAACAAATAATGAACCAAATGTAATAATATCCTACTGTTGTTCAAACAAATAATTCTGTAAAACAACTTGATACTAGACATTCTACTCACCCACCTTATTTTTTAAAGGACAATTCCGTGAATCATGCCTAACTTTTTCGCTACATCTTCTACATAGTTTCTTTGGTTTGGTACTCTCAGATATAGCTTTCTCAACCCTGCTCTTCAATCTTTTTCCAGTTCCACATCCTTTGTTTCGTATTCCTGTTGGGTTATGTATATCAATCACATCAGGTTTGGAGATACCGACAATTGATTCCATCACGCTATCCTTGTTCTGAGTTGTTTGTGAAGGCATACTAGCTGCGATTTCCTTCTTTAACTGAATTAGTTGCTTCACATATTCTTCCAACTTATCATCGTCATTGCTTAACATACTAACGCAATGGTCAAATGCAGCTCTCCCTTCATGCACAAGTTTTGTCCGTCTCTCATTTGTTTCTCCCGGCCATATCCTTTTCATCAACATTTCTGTGGGTATTAGATCTCTTGTCCATCGCTTTAATATGTATTTCTCCGGTATTCTTTGAAATTTGTGACGCCTCAACACACAAAATATATGACGACATAAAATCCCGTGCAACACAAAGTGTAAGCAAGTACATTCTATTGTCTCGTCACTCTTCTGCAGTACAACCTACAAGGTTTATTTTTTATGTCAATTTACCAGTCAATGGTTAGAACACTTTTGCAATATTCACAAGTGCATTTCTATCAAACATGTGTGAATTTTGAAAAAAAAAATACAAATCTTGATTAGAACTAACAAAGCATACCTTATTTGTGAACTCTCTTGGGACGGGGGTGGCATTTGTATCACCTTCATTATCGTTCACTTCAATATATGTAGTTTCTGTTACAGTAGACACCTCTGTACCGTCTTCTGAATGTTGATTTGTGATTGAACATGACCATATTGAATCTTGTATCTGCTTCTGAACCAAGATAAACATGTCACGAGTGTACACCATACTTGCATTCCGCTCAATTGCTAGCGGGGTTTTCAAGGTAGGTGATGTCGTTGTTGTCTTATGGTCAAGGATGGATTGATCGTGTCGTTGTTTATCCATTGCAGCATCAAATGAATCACCAAAGGCAAGCAGTGTTGCACCGAAATATGCAAATTGTGAGAAGAAATAATTCTCACTTTCTGATCTTGATGTTGTCCTCATCAAACCTGAAAGGGGTAATTCTTTGAAATACGCCGGTATCCACATTTCCCTCATATCAAACATCATAGCCAACCATGTATCGCCTTGCAGATCAAATTCATCAATTAGTGAGCGCCATTTACTCTCAAACTCTTCTGGTGTCAACTTATTATTCCAAACCAATTTGTTGTATCTTGCCTTGAAGTCAGTGTAGTGGCAGACGTTGTAATTGACCTAAAAATAAGATATAATGTATTTTTTAGTGCAATATATAGAGAGTAAAAGTAAGTGTATTGTATTAGGATCTACATGCCAAAAAACAAGTTCATGTGATGCACAAGTGCATTGATGCACACGAGCATTGATGCACACGTGCATGTGATGCACAAGTGCATGCAAATCTAAAGTGTTTGTCGTGCACATGTGCATCATATGCACTACCAATCTCGTATCATAAATTGTGCAAAGGGCATGTCATATTCAAGATCATATCTTTATACCTTTGATGTCAACTTGTTACCTATGTGCCACATGCACAATCTATGTCTTGCTGTCTGGAAAACAATATCTATTGCGATCTTCATAGCCGCACACTGATCTGTAACTACTAAGGTTGGTTCCTTTTTATGTGCTTTTAAGAAAGCTTTAAGCAGCCATTCAAATAAGTTCGCATTATCATGCGCAACTACTCCTGCTCCGAATGTGACACATTTTTTATGGTTATCAATACCGGTAAATGGTACAAATATCATTTGGTGCCTGAAAGAAATAAACATTGTTATGATTGTTAATGAGCATGCACATGTGATTATTGTTATTTTAAAATACAGATAATTGATACCTATTTGTACGATATGTACCATCAAACGAGACAATATCACCAAATGCCCCGTAATTACACTGTGCAGTATCATCCGCCCAGAAAGCAGCCACCATTTCACTATCTTCACATTTGTATTCAAATACAAAATTTGGTACGTGTTCCTTCCGGTTATTCATTTTCTTAATCCACATTTTTGAATCCCCCTCTCCAATGTAGTTGTTATAGTCTCTTTGATGATTCTTGAAATCCACCTTTGTTCCACTCACAGCTTCATGCCCACCTTTTAGGCCACACAATAAGGTATGGGTCTTTGAAGCATCAAGTTTTTGTGTCGAACATATCTTTATCAATTCCCTGTCACAATATAGTAATTGTCTTCTCTTCCGTGTAAGATGCATATGTTCGCGACGGATCAGTGGGTGGTTGTGCTTATCTTCAAATCCATATACTATGTATGATTATGTGCCGGGAACAAGTTTAAACTTTATGCACGCCTTACACCCAATTTTTTTGAAACTTCTGTTTCGCTTCTTCTTATCCGGTTTCCCGTTCAATGTGTCAACTTGTACATCTCTTGGGTACCCTGACCTACTGCACAAAACATATTTCAACTTGACTATGTCGTTTGTTTTTGTTTTTTGTGTTCCCCGTCGCACCTCGAACCCCGCTATATCTGCATAAGCTGTAAAACATTCAATGGCTTTATCAATTGACTCATACACCAACCCAACTTTAGGTATAACACAAGGATCCACCCTTGGTATCCAGAACGTTGATCCTCTCAGAGTATTGATTTCAATTGCTTGTCCTGCATATTTAGATTAGGAAATAATTAAATTAATTATTAATTCACAATTTCATACTTTCACCAATATTCATACAAACGCATATTGCAAACAGTATAGTACTTGTGCATTTCTGTTACGCACTTGTGCATAACATGCGATTGTGTACAACATGCACTTGTGCATATTACTCATTTGTGTATAACATCACATGATACTCATTGAATAACAAGCACTTGTGCATACACATGAACCTGTAACTTGTTATTCAGTTGTTAATATGCATTTGTGCATGTTTTGCAACTATTGTGCACTTGTATATGCACTTGTGTATGCTATTCAACTATAGGAACACATATTCTTTACACACACTCGTATAAGCATTTGTGCATATACTACCTGCAATCCTTAATTTCGACCAAAAGCAAACAACTAAGATTATAAATTCTTTTTCACACTCGTATATGCACTTGTGCATAACATGCGATTATACACAACATGCACTTGTGCATATTACTAACTTGTACATAACATCACATGATACTCATTGAATAACAAGCACTTGTGCATACACATGAACCTGTAACTTGTTATTCAGTTGTTAATATGCATTTGTGCATGTTTTCCAACTATTGTGCACTTGTATATGCACTTGTGTATGTTACTCACAAGCAAAAGCAAACAACTAAGATTATAAATTCTTTTACACACTCGTATATGCATTTGTGCATATACGACCTGCAATCCTTAATTCCGACCAAAAGAAAACAACTAATATTATAAAATCTTATTCTCACTCGTATATGCATTTGTGCATATACGGATTGCAATCCTAAATTTCGACAAGTGCAAAACAACTAATATTATAAAATCTTATTCTCACTCGTACATGCATTTGTGCATATTCCTGTTGCAGACCTTAATTTCGACCATGGCTACTTTAGAACTCAAAAAACTACTTCACTTCAATCATCATACTTAACGTAAATCATTAATTGTCATTTAAATAATTGTTTAGGATGCCTACCTGATTGTAAATCGTTACCCTCTAGATCACAATCAACGTCTTCATCATCATTGAATCCATCTCTGCCCAGATTTCCTCCATTATTTGATTCTTCGTTTATGTTTTCCACCACTGGTTCCATATCGCCCATTTAATCAATTGGTTGAAGCCTAATCGATTGGTTGCAGGCTTAATCTTCTCAATTGTAGTCGATTTCACGATTTTGGTTGAAGAATGTTGGGTCGAATTGGTCTTCTTGGTTAATACGTTCATTTTGCTTACAATCAATCACCTAACAAATTTGCCTACATTTTAGGCAAGGATTTCTTGCATTTATTATTATCTTTTCCAATTATAAAAAAAGCTAATTTACTATAATAACCTTTTCATTTATTAAAAATCATTTAATTGTTGATTATTAATGTCCTTTGGATTGAGTTTAATCTATGATTACTAGGTTGTTCTTTAGTTTTTCGATTATTTGAAGTTTTCCCTTGAACCAGACTCTCTCTATACATATATATATATATATATATATATATATATATATAATAAGTTTTCTTTTTAATGTTTTGGATTTTTAATGTTTTAGATTGGGTCAAAATTTATAAATTTGAACTATAAAATTGGGATTTCTAATGCTTTCATTTGAATTTTGTATTTGTATTTTTTTGTGAATTTTGATTTTTAAATTTTAGTTTCATAAATGTTATACGGGTTAGGCGGGTCGGGTTAGGGTTGGGATTTTCATGCATTTTAAAATAACCAACAACATAGGAACTGCACAAGAAAAAGTATATTAGAAAGTTCTAAAAAAATAAGATTTGTGGTTCTGTTGGAGAGACAGGAATACCATGATTTCTTCCATATTACAGGTTATAACCAAGTAATATGCTTTCTCCAAACACTAAATGCATAAAACTTGGAACTGCTATAATTTGTCTTTGTAGACAATCACTCATGTTTGAATGTCTATACATCTCAATCTCCCTTTTGCACATAGAAAATGAGCACTGTACATAATTATGATGTCAAACAACTGCAATTTTTAATTTTTTTTTTGCTATGAATTGGCATTGATGTCAAACATCCCAAAATCATAATTATGATGCTAACATAGTAACACCAATACTTGAGAGAACTCACCCGGAGTTTTCTAAGATGACTCTTTCTAAAGCATTGACAACTTGTAGTACATTGTATAAAGTGCCTCATGAGGATCCTTTTTTAAGTAAAGATTCAACAATCGATCCTTTTTTAGAGAACTCACTCGTTAAATAAGGTTCGACCCTAAAAATTCACTCGCGTTGCATCGCGCGGGTACATCTCTCTCTCTCTCTCATATATATATATATATATATATACTATCTTAATAAGCATTTACAACAAAAGTCTTAAGTGCAACTATTTATGCATGAAATACAACCTTTTCAAGCATAAAACTTGAAAATCTCTTAAGTACAATCTATGATACACACCGTACAAGTTGAAAGCCTTTTGATTTACACAATACCTCTTAACGTGTCAGGCCATACCGAGTACCATACTCTTTCTTTTTCTACCTATTTCTTAGACCGTACGGACCATACCGAGAGGCTGCATCCATACGCTTTCTAACTTCTCCTTGTACACACCGATTTCAAATTTGAAATCTCTCCTCCAGCGGGTTTGTATCTTGTTTTCGTTCTCTTTGTCTGGGTTTATCTTCAGGTATCGACAGAACTGTTCATTTGGTCTTTTCTTTCTGTTGGGGAATAAATTGGTTACCCAACTTTTGATATCTTGTTATTCAATTGGTCTCAAATTTTGGGATATTAAAGGCATGTCTATTGGTGAAAAGACCATTGGTCTATTTGTGAATCAAAGTTGGATAAAATGTGGTATGGGATGCAAAGATATAGCTATATGGGTCATTGACCAGTTGGTAGTTATATATTGGTTTGATCATGGGTTGGAAATCATAAAGATATCTTGATGGTTTTGGAATGGTTGTGATGAAGGAAACAGTATGGGGTTACTGTTTGTCATAGATTGGATATTATTGGAGCCAAAAAGAAAAGGTAGAAGAATGTTCTTTAATCAAAATCTGTGGGTTTATTGGATTATTGCACATGTGATGTCTGATCCTTGGAGTTTTATTCCCAAAATATTGAAGATCATTGCCTTTCTACAAATTTCGATGGAAGGTAGATTGGTTTATTGGGTCTCTGATAAACTAATATTATCCAGGAAGATGATTTTGTTTGGTAGGGATAAGGATGGATCTTATGATGATAAAGGAAGATTTTTTGTGGATTTGACTCACATTTGGAATTGGTATGTGCGTATGGGCAATAAGGGTAATAAGAGTTGTGCTGAAAATTGCCAAAATTACGCTTTCCTAATTTGGGCTTCAGAATTGCAATGGATGAAGTATGGAGCAATTTTAGATATTGTTAAGAATAAAGTAATGTTCTATTTGAGAAATATCATGTTGAGCTCCTTCAAGTTATTGGAATATTCTGTTGGGCTTTGATTATGGTAAGTATTGCAAGTGGGCCTTTGCTGAAATGTAGATTACTCATTTTTTAAAGAGGTGGGCTATCTTGCAAAGAGTAATTTGTTTGATTATGGGCCATGTCTACCTTATCTGGGCTGTGCATTATAATATGGTGATGGATCATGACGTATTTTTCTTCTCATCGTGGCTTGATGTGCTTTTTCACGGGCTTTTGTTTGGGATTTGGTTTATTTATTGGTGTGTGGATTATTGGTTGTATCATCTTTTATTGGATAGATGGGGTAGGTCATTTTTTTGGTATCTACCTAAGCACATTTTGAGCTCACAATTTGTAAATCTTGGGGTATGTCCCTCGTAATTTGTATCTTTCTTTTTTGTTTTGAATAAAATTTTTTCGGGGGTTCCGTCCCCTTTTCCCAAAAAAAAGTCGAAAATAGCTAATGATTTAACTATAAATGATGTACATGTGGTATATTAAAGAAAAAGATTTACCATTTACAATTAAACCTGTAATTCATGAGGAGATATGGAGATGTATCTCTATTTTTTTTATAAGTACAACCGTCATCATGCATGTGTAAATTGCATTTTGCTTATTGAGAATGATGGATATGTATATTGCATAATGCATATGTATGTAAAGTAAATCACAAGCAATAACAATAGTAAATAAAGCAAGTAACATGATGTTTGAACTTTTAATTAGATTTACAAATGCTTAAGGTTATTTCAGGTTTTCAGGCGGGTTCGGGTGGATGGTATGTAAACCCAACCCGAAACATACAATCCTACTCCAGATTCAGTTTTCTTAATAATCGTGTATCGATTTTTTCAAAAATTTTTGTTCGGGTTTGGTTGCCATATTTCTAGAAGAAACCGAACCTAAATACCTATGGAACACGTATGGAACTGTTCATTGGAGCTCCAAGTTCACTCTTAACTGAAAATAAAATCTACTTATATGGGAGCACCTAGACTTTCTAATCTTTCTAATCAAGTTATACGAAAAGTTAAGCACTTGCTATTTTAAACCAAAGGACTGGAAATTTCAACATGAAACCAAAAAGCAGAGCAATTGTAAATTGAAATGAGATGAACCAACAAAATATTGGTGGCACCCCAACCATTGAAACATTATTAAACAATGAAAAACAACCAAAATAAATTGGATAATCTCAATGAAGTATGGTCTTTCCAAATCTCTATGTTAATCAATTATACAAAAACATATAATTATAATTTAGATGGCCGATAAATAGAACAAATCAAGAAGCAGGGGGTTGATGACTGGTTTATTGACTTCAGAATTGTGATTTACCCGCGCTGCATCGCGCAGGTACACAACTAGTTATATTAAAATTGTAAACGGTTATTTTCAAAATTCAATGTTACATTTAACATCTTTACAATTAGTTATTTAATTTACTTTATATCACTTACTTTTTCATTTTTCATTTTACACATTTGTTATATTAATACAAATAATGGCATATGAACAAAATGCAATGAAAAAATATGTTTCTTTTTTTACAAATTATACTATTATAATCGTCTCGTCAATATATTAAAAACGAGCACAATATTGAATATTTTTTTTTAATGTAACCGTACTATTAAATATCATGAAAATCTATGAACTAATTTGTTTTCTATCCATACGTTTTATTTTTTTTCCACCTTTAACATATTAAAAATACATAATCGTAGATCAACTAAAATATATTAAAAATACATTTCATTATTATTATAAACTAGGCATATACCCGCGCACAATGTGGCGCGAAAAATCGTGAAATCGAAGGAACAATTGACAAAGGTATGTATCTGCTCGCGAAACATCTCGAAATCAAAATGACAACAACGTTTCATTTTAAGTTTGTATTTCTCCGTCCTTATCGATATTTTAGTCTATGATTCACATATAAGTGCACCAAACGAAAAACGAAATGAAAACTAATGTATTTAGTCTATGATTCATAGACTAAAGTATCGATAAGAACAAAAAATACAAACTTAAAATGTAACACCCTAAAAATAGGGATAACAAAAATCCGAAAAACGGACATGCGGTATTTAAAATTGCCAAAGCAAGAGCCTCCCAAAAATGGGGAAAATACACAAACATGTTTAAATACAAACGTAATTAAACGGATAATAAATAACAACCAACTAATCTAATTTCTATAACCAGAAAAGAGATTACAATCAAGGGTGTCATTTATAGACCCAAAGGATTCTCTACCAATAAGTCCAAAAGCGATATTCCCAAATCTCTCACCCAAGCAATATGCCCGCTTAGAACCGGTGCCGCTAAAACCTGAGATACACATCGACACTAAACAAGTGTTAGGCCAAAAAGCCTAGTGAGTTGAACCATAAATAGCATGGTAGAACATATACAATTCTTATCAGCAGTTAAACCAATTTTCCACATGTATGGAGTCAACGGGGGAGACCCATAGCACGAATCAATTCCACCCCAGAGTTGATGTACCTTGATGCCCACCGGAAATTCCACCTTATCCGAGTGGCGTATCCCAAAGGCCCGACACACCCGAAAATTCCACCTTATCCGAGTGGCGGAGGTCTAAGCACATACCATCACGGTGGTGCCTCCGACTACATCCTCCTTGTGTCCTTGACTTGGTTCGTCCAACATAAAGCATATAGGAGGTCCATAGCACGAATCAATTCCACCCCAGAGTCGATGTACCTTGATGCCCACCGGAAATTCCACCTTATCCGAGTGGCGTATCCCAAAGGCCCGACACACCCGAAAATTCCACCTTATCCGAGTGGCGGAGGTCTAAGCACATACCATCACGGTGGTGCCTTCGACTACATCCTCCTTGTGTCCTTGACTTGGTTCGTCCAACATAAAACATATAGGAGGTCCATAGCACGAATCAATTCCACCCCAGAGTCGATGTACCTTGATGCCCACCGGAAATTCCACCTTATCCGAGTGGCGCATCTCAAAGGCCCGGCACACCCGAAAATTCCACCTTATCCGAGTGGCGGAGGTCTAAGCACATACCATCACGATGGTGCCTCCGACTACATCCTCCTTGTGTCCTTGACTTGGTTCGTCCAACATAAAACATATAGGAGGTCCATAGGTATATTTCAACCAAATATATTCCGGTACCAACCACGGGTACGATAACACCCTCCTAATAGCATGAGTCTAACATAAGACTTAAATATCCACATAACCACGTAGTAGATACAATAACACCAAGTGTGTATTCTAAATGGAAATCATCATGTTATACCAAACATATAATCCATAATCATGTCAAATACCCATTGTGGGCACACATATGTAAATTTCCCAAATAATTACACAACATAGAGTAAATCATGGTATGATACTTCATATACACATATCTCACATAATCTCATGGAAATACCATCAAATACATAAGTCCGTAAAGATGATCATTTTGAGCAGTATGTGATAATAACAACGTAGTAGATACAATAACACCAAGTGTGTATTCCAAATGGAAGTCATCAGGTTATACCAAACATATATTCCATAATCATGTTAAATACCCATTGTGGGCACACATATGTAAATCCCCAAATAATTACACAACATAGAGTAAATCATGGGATAATACTTTATATACACATATCTCACATAATCTCATGGAAATACCATCAAATACATAAGCCCGTAAAGATGACCATTTTGAGCAGTATGTGATAATAACAACAATTAAGCAAATATGATGTGTATCCAGTTTTAACAAAAGTTTAGTAAACTCACCTTGCTAGATTTAGACTAAATCTAGATTTTACCCGCTTAGAACTTTCCTTGAAGAACTTGATTCTTCAAACCAAATCTTCCAAAACCTAGATCCACAAGGTTCCAACCATAAATATACATATTCTACCATAAACAATCATTTCCCAAACCATATACATGGATACCTCAACTAATACCGAAACCCTAACTTCCATAACCGAAAAGAATAGAAGATTACCTTAACCCAAGCTTGAATTCACCAACCAAAACACTTCTAGTTCACCAAAATGATCACAAACCTTCAATCTATGAAAGGGAGAACAAGGGGTGGATGAAACCCTAGAATATTTTGGGGAAGAAGATGAATAGTGAGAGATGAGAAGTTTACCACCACAAAATACTCTAGTATACTTCAATAGACTTCCAATCTATTTCCATATCCTTGAAAAGCTCTCAAAAACAAAACCATAGCAACTTGAATCACCCAAATCGGAGCTCTAGATCAAAAGATATGAGGAAATGAAGTTTTTGGGTGAAATGAGGTTGAACCAGGCTTTTAACCCGCGCCTCTGACCCCAACGCACGGCCCGTGCGTTTTTGTGAAGGGCCCGCGCACGGCCTGTGCGCCCCCTCCAGCGCGCCCATGATTTCCCGAAAACCGTTTTGGTCATAACTTCTTCGTTATAGCTCCGTTTTTGCTCCGGAAAGAACCGTTGGACTCGTAATTGAATCCTTCATCCATCTAGACTATAAAATCAAGGATTCAAGTCCAAAATCAAAAATCTTATTTTTCCTTAATATCTCAGTTTCTGTATTAACTTGGATTGATACCTTTCGAAAATCGGGGTGTTACATAAAATGAAAGCGTTGTTGTCATTTTGATTTCAAGATGTTTTGCGAGCCGATACATACATTTGCCAATTGTTCCTTCGATTGCATGATTTTTCACGCCGCATCGTGTGCGGGTATATGTCTATATAATAGTATAGATAAAAATTTTAAAACGGTTATTGTACAATATTTTGTACAATAACATTTACCACCTTACACTTACTTATTTAATTTACTTTATATCCCTTGTTTTTTCATTTTCCATTTTCCATTTTACACCATTATCATATTAACATAAATAATCGTATATGAACGAAAATGCAATAAAAAAATACGTTCATTTTTCAACAAATTATACCATAATAATCGTCTCGTCAATACCTTCAAAACGAGCCATATATTGAATGTTTTTTAATTTAACCGTACTATTAAATATCATGAATATCTACGAATTAATTTGTTTTCTATCCATACGTTTTATTTTTTTTCCACCGTTAACACATTAAAAATACATAATCGTAAAATATCTTTCATTCTTATTATAAATTATATTATTATAATTTTTTTCGTCAATAATTGTAATATAAACTAATTATTGAATATCTTTATGTGTTTAGGGTTTAGTGTTTCATAAGTTGTGATTCTTAGGTCATGGTTTATTGTTGATGACATGTCTATAAAGAAATATCATTAATTGTTCGTTCTTTACTCACATTCCGCTGCATCGCGCAGGTATATGCCTAGTTTAATTTAAAGAAATATAAATTCGATTTAACACATAATTCAATAAATACTTTTAATTAATAATCAAATTTGATTTAATTAATAATCAAATTTGATTTAATTAAAAAATTAACAAGATGAAATTTAAAAAAACATTACGGCTTACAAACAATTTTATCAATTGTTATACTTTTCGTAACATAAATAATATACATTATATCGTTAACAAATAAAATGTTATGTTCATGTATACAATTTTTTAAAATTATTCGATGAATCATCGATCCCATAAAAAATAAAAACTCTTTTTATTGTGTCAGAAAAAGGTTTATTACCTGTAACTGGAATCGACCCCTAAAAACCACATGTGATGATGCATTTTAGAGAGAGTTGATTCAACGGCTGGGTTCAAACTCGACTCCTACAAGATTCGAATTTGTATTTGTTATGTATTTAAGTAAAATCACTCCATCCCCAACATTTCAATATCAACTATTCATTTATTCACTATGTACAAATTTTAACTTGATGAATTAGCATTCAAATGTAACACATATATGCTACAAACAACACTTTCTTTATCTTGAACAAGCTCAAATCTCATACAAACTAATGGTTTCTTTAAGAGCATCGATCGATCCGACTACAAACGTTACTCGCACGGATCTCATCCGCTTTCCATTCGAAATCGCCACACGCAGTGAGAACAGTTGCGAGTATATAATCATCGACATCAATACCTTCGGCTTCCATTCGATACATAAGCTTCATCGCCTCTCTACAAAGCCCGTTCTTTGCATACCCAACAATCATCGCCTTCCACGAAACCAAATTCTTCTCCGGCATGTTATCGAAAACATCCACGGCCTCCGCCACGTACCCGCATTTCGAATACATGTTAATCAACGCACTACCCACGAACACATTAGCCAACGCCGGCGATTTACTGATGGACGAATGAATCGATTTGCCGTTCCAGATGTTTTCTAGTTTCGCACAAGCTTTCAAAGCCGAAGAAAAAGTGAAAGGATTTGGAACGATTCCTTCGCCCACCATTTCTTTCAAGAATTCAAGAGCTTCGGATTCATGGCCAAGCCGATTGCAGCCGGAAATCATAGCGGTCCAAGAAACGACGTCTCTAGAAGTCATTCTTTGGAGCACGTTATTCGCATACGAGTAATCTCCACATTTACAATATAACCATACAAGTGTGCTTCCTAAATAGATATTGTTTTCGATGCGGTTTTTGAGAATTTGCGCGTGTAATTCCTTACCCGTTTGTAAAGCTCGAATAATCCCACAAGCCCGGATGATGCTCACCATCGTTAACTTGTTGATGTAAATCTTGCGCCGTTTCATTACTCGAAAGAGATTGATGGCTTCTTCCCCGTGACCGTTGCGTGCATACCCTGCTATAATCGAAGTCCACGTAACCATATTCCTTCTTCTCATTCCATCAAACACGATCCGAGAATCTTCAATCTTCCCACATTTCGCATACATATCCACCAAAGAAGTCCCGAGAAAAACATCGTTTCTAAAGAGCTTTTTAACAATGGTTCCGTGTAATTGTCTCCCAAAGTTCAACGCTTTTTCTTCGCCGCAAGCCTTCAACACGCTGCAAACTGTAAACTCGTTAGGTGCAAATCCATCCGACAACATTCTTGAAAACAACACGAACGCCTCTTTGCTTTGACCGTGCTGAGAACAAGCGGTGATGATCGTAGTCCAACAAACAACGTCACGAACACGCATCCTGTCAAACACGCGAAACGCTTTGTCTAGGTGACCACATTGTGCGTAGAAATAAACCACAGCGCTTTCTACGATCAGATTACTGAATTTCCCTTTAATCACGCAACCATGAAGTTGTCTCCCAAGTTCGAAATCCACTCTCCTACTGCATAGATTTAAAACACACACCAAAGTCTTGGAATTTGCTCGTATCCCACTCTCAACAAATTCCATATACAACCTCAAAGCCTCATCCTCAAACCCGTATTTTAAATACCCACCAAGCATAGCAGTCCAAGAAACAACGTTTCTCTCACGCATTTCTTCAAACACCTTCTGCGCATCCGTCACACACCCAACTCCAATATACCCACTTATCAAATTGTTATCAAGAAACATCCTTGAATTCCCCAAACACTTGGCAACTACAGCATGTAACCTTTTAACTTCTTTAATCGAATTACAACAATGAAGCAAAGTACTAAGGTTCTTGCAGTTAACAAAATAACTATTACCCGTATTATCAGAACATGAGGGAAGTTTATCATCTGGGGTTGTCTGATAATCATTGTACGTTGCTGAAAAACACTGAAAACGTTGATCTTTATGGGTACTGATACAGCTGCTTCTGGGTTTCTTCAAGGGTTTATGGGTGTGGTTTAAAGACGTTGGAAGATGAATATCGACAAGGAACGTCGATGGTGATTGGGGGAAATAGAGATTTGGAGAAACTAGTGTTATTGTTGAGAACATTTTGGGGATGAAGATCTAAAACAGGGATTCTCACTCAAAGTTTCTAAAGGAATCCCAGATAATTGAATTCGAGTTTCTGAACTACATAAATGGCGTTTCGGATATTTGCTTACTGTTTTGTTTGTATTTCTCAAATATCTTGAAGTTTATTACAATTTTTAAAATTAAATGTTCATGGTCTAAATATAAACAAATGTCTATTTTAAGGGTTTTTTTATAATTTTATTAAAATAGAGAAATAAATGTCAATATTTTAAAAAAGACGATAATTTTTTTGTTGGAATATTGAACCGAGTTAAAATGAAACGTAATTTATCTGTTAATAGTTAATGAAATACAATGTGAAAAACGAATGTATTTTCATAAGTGGTTAACTTGCATATATTCTTA
This sequence comes from Arctium lappa, assembly GCA_023525745.1. Classification (NCBI taxonomy): domain Eukaryota; kingdom Viridiplantae; phylum Streptophyta; class Magnoliopsida; order Asterales; family Asteraceae; genus Arctium; species Arctium lappa. The sequence continues at coordinate 8,953,543 of CM042048.1, forward strand.
ATCGTTTGTTGTTATGAGTTTTTACAATAATATTGGTAATAGTTTTGTATTATATTATTTAAAACTCAAACGACATGTCTCACAACATATTTATCTGACTATTGACTTCAAGAACTCATAGTATTAATCGATAAAAATAAAGATATGTATATATATCTTATTTCCCTACTTCGAAAAATATGATTGTGGGTTTTGAAAAATATAAACAAATCCTCAGTAAATAAAATAAAAAATAAAAAATTAGTTTTTCAAAGAAACAAAAATATAGTGGAATATTTTTTGTTTAGTTGCAGGTTCCGCCATTGACACCCGGCCGTTCGTCTTCTTCTTGTACTCGGATGATACATAGAGAAGTTATATATATTTATAATGAATGTAGATAATATTTTAAAATCTTTTATTTTTATTTTCGGTTTTACATTTAAATGTAAATATATTAAAAATATGGAAGAATATTTTTATATCTACATCGTTTCTATTTTATTTTCTTTACACTTGGTTAATTTGGAAAGTATTACGAAATATTTTTTTTAAATAATACGATAATTTATTAGTGTATCTCGTTATTTTTTATTTTTAATTCATATCAATCTTCTTTTTTCTTCTTTTAATGCTCGTGAAAAAAAATACGTGTAGACTTTATATTATCAAAAAATATACATGTAGATTTTATATTATAAAAAAAATATGTGTAGATTTTATATTATGCTAATATAAAATACGTGTAGATTTTATAAAATAAAATAGATTTTATATTAGTAAAAAAAATACGGAAAAAAAGAGTTTATATTACATCTCATTATGTAAAAATATTTTATAAAATAAAATATGAAAAAATCATTATAAGATATAATATAAAAAATATAAACACAATCTCGTGTGTTGTTTACTTCAAACGATCAACAACAATCTTTGAAACCATCTCAATACCCCATTCAACCTTCTATACTTATCTTCTTAATTTAGGATTTGATTATGATGCAAGGCATTTTTCATATTTGTTTTATTTAAATTCTAGTGTATTTTATTTAGATTTAACTATTTTCCTTATTTTCTTGTTTTGAGTTGGGGTTTTTTGTTTAAATTTAATGAGCTTTGTACAAATTGATGATAATAAATCTAATTTGTTTCTATAATGTGCATTAAGAACAAGAATTGTTCATTAAAGAAAGGGAGGTAAAAAGACAAGTTTGCTCCTTACATGAGGTAACAAGATAATTTGGTCCATTTCCCATCGCCACCACCACCACTACAACCGGTGGTGGCCATTAATGACCACCATCTCCATACTCACCACCTCCATCACCATCAACTATCACTACCACCGCCAACTACCACTTCTACCCCCCATATTTACCACTTCCACCATCTCTATGTTCTCCACAAATACAACCTGCACCATGACCACTGCTCATTATTGTTGCCACCACCACCACCATTGGCTACCTACTAACTCTATCTCCACCACATCAACCACCACCACTTTTACATCCTCCAAAATAGGTGGAACATAAGGATGAGAGAAAAACAGGAAAAAGAAATACTAATGTACCCTCATTCACATAATCTTAAGATGCTATATCTTTTAATGACCGAAAGAGATCAATGAACTTTATATTGATATTGTTAAGTCTAAGAACCATGAATGTTATGAAAAATAAAAGTTAAGGGTGTTCAAAAAACTGTTGGACCGCTCAAACTAGTCGAACCAAGTCAAACCGGATCATTTTAGCGGTTTGGGCGGTATAGTCTAAAAAATAGCCAAACTGTCCGGTCCGGTCTGCGGTTTGACCATTTTTTGAGCGGTCTGGACCGAACCGACCGTTAAAAACCGACCACCAAAAAAACACGTATAATAATCATATTTAGTTTTCACGTTGCTGGCTTAATTTTTACGACTCAATTAAAAAAGTTCGTCAAGAATTTTTGTCTTTACTTTTCAATTTCTCAAGGGTGTTGCTCACATACTCCCTAGAGGAGGGGGTATAGATAGAATCCACCTTTCTCAATTGATTGCGTTATATAAATTGACAAAGTTCTAATATTTGTTAAAAATTCAAATCTAAAATCCAAATCATCTTTTGACTTTCTCAATATTTGTCCAAAATTCAACCATTATTGGTGAACTTCATTAATTTTTTTTCAACTTACTCAATGTTTTTTTTTAATTTGATATATAAACGTTATTTTATAATTCCATATACTATTTTTTTAATAATGTTATTCCGGTAGAAATTTTATTTTGGATATAGAGTGTTTTTGGTTTAAAACCCAAAATAGGCTCAAACTGTCTAAATCGATAAACCAGACTGTCTTTTTATGATCCGGTTTGATCGGTTTGATCACTTACTACCAAACCACTTGGTTTGAAAATTTTCTAAACCGTCGTTGGTGGTTTGGTTTGTGGTTTTGGGATTAAACCGTGAACACAAGTTAATGTGTTTCAAGACACCCACTAAACCACATGGACCAAAAATGTAGATGGCAAAATTCAAATTATGTATGGCGTCGTTTTAGGTTACAAGTTCTTCAAGTTGAGTTATGTGGATTCTGCGAATCAAACGAACCAACAACCATGAGTTATCATCTTCAATATCCGCTCTGCAATCTCTCATTCATGCACACTACTCAACAAAATCAACAACACAAAGGCATCCGATCAGCCACCGCCATTTCATGGTGGATTTCTTCGTCAAATCTCTAGGGTTTTCCGAAGATCAAGCACTATCCGCTACAACAAAGGTAAGTCACCTTAAATCCACCCGAAATCCTGCTTCAGTCGTTGATTTCTTCAAACAATGCGGTCTCGACACAACTCAGATAAGAAACATTGTATGTTTTTCCCCTCTAATCTTAACTACCAGCGTTGATAAAACCCTAGAACCCAAATTTAGAGTTTTCCAAGGACTTGGTTTATCCGGATCGGCTTTAGAGAAGCTATTTAAACCAAGTCCGAATTTCTCTAGCAATAGGTTTGTTGCCAATGTTAATTATCTGAGGAAATTATTGGATAATGATGAGAAAGTGATTAAGGTTATTCATAAATCATGGTGGTTGTTATCCAAGAATTTTGCACAGAAATTGTCAGCTAACTTGCTAGTATTGAAGAAATACGGATTATCAAATGGTAAAAGCCTAGTGGTAAGGCATGTGGACTAGCTAGTAGCGGTCTCATGTTCGAACCCTGGGGGACGCATCCTGGAGGTACGGGGGCTTCGACCCCGGGCTGCATGCTTTAGCAGTCGGGCTTCGGCCCATATTGCCAGGGATTAGTCTGGGCCCAATGTGGTCTGGGATACCCTCTCAAAAAAAAAAATTGAAATTTTATTGATGAAGAACCCTGGTCGTCTTCTGCAAACTCCTGAGTGGTTGGAAACAACCATCCAAAAAGTTGAACCTGTATTGGGGATTCCTCATGAATCTCCCAAGATTTGTTGATGGTTTTGTGGTTTTGAGACAGTTGCTTCGATGACTAAGTCGAAGCTGGAGATGAAGTTTGGAATTTATAGAAGCTTTGAGTGGTCTGATTCGGAAATAGTTACAATGGTTAGAGCTTTACCGTTTTGTTTGAGAAGATCGGAGGCTAAACTTCGAACTACTTTGAACTTTTTCATGAATGAACTCGGTTATTCGGCTGCGTATTTGGCCACCCACCCGAAAATGTTGGTTTACAGCTTGGAGAAGAGGGTTATGCCCAGGAATAAAGTTTTGGAGATTTTGAAAGAGAAGAAGCTGTTGAAGAGCAATATTTCACTTTGTTCGGTTGTTGCTCTTTCTGAGGTGAAGTTTGTGAAAGATTTTGTGCTGCCTTATCGTGATTTTGTTTGTATGAACTATGAAGCTTATACCAATGATGCTGGAAATCTGCAGACAATCGGACGACTGGATTTCTAACTTCAGGTAATGATCACTCGACATTTGGTGGTTAGCATGATTGAATCCATTGCTTGTTCATTGTATGATTGTATGTTTTCTTGAACTGTATACAAAATCTTTGCTTTTTTTGTTGGTTTGCTTTATGTTGGCAATTCAAGTTACAACAATATAAAGCCAAGATCATTTGGACTCATGATCTAGATGACTAGAATTATCATAGAAGAGAAAGTTTCATGGTAGTTTTGGTCATTTAGTAGTTTCATTTTGGGTCTCATTTATATGGAGCGAGGAGAAACATGTATGGGACTCACAAAATAGATGTACCCAAAACATTTTCATGCATAATATCGTAATGTAAAACATTTTGGCATGCGTGAAAGCTTTTAAAACACATAGCAAGCGCATAACGCATATAGAATTACTTTCATATACATATGTATGTACCTCAGTTTCAAATCACACGAAAGTCACCTCTAGTCTGTATAGGTCTAATTGAATCTGCGTGAATGGTACTTAAAACAAGTCATACACATATTCTATTTACTTATATTGATCATTGAACTCATATATAGAGTTAACTAGACACTCTATATTGATCTCGTCAAAGTCAAGCTAACATAACTCCTACTCGACTTCATGAGCACGATTTTTGAAGCTGCTTTCAATCTTGTGTATAATGTGAGACTCGTCTGAGCCAACTCACGTTGACTGGCCAAGGGGACCTTCCATGTGAGCTCTGAGCTTGAGTCGCCTGACCCGTGCGACCTCACAACTTCTTATCTCAGAGTCGTATTGTTTCATCGTTTAAAACATAAACCGTGATTGAATTCTTATCTTGAATTTGCTTATTTGCTTTTGAAGTATCTACTTTTTACGAGTGGGATATCATGGGTTGGTTTGGTTAATTGAAAGTAAATTTCTTTTTCCATTGCTTAGAATAGTCAAACCCGGAGTAACCATGCTTTAGCGATTTGTACATTTTGCAATGAAAGTTGTACATGGCTCTGTTGCCCTCACTATGTACCCATAGATTTGTACATCTTCAGAGAAGGATATGAATGAACATATCATGAAAATAAGGAACCATAAGCTTATGCATCTTACTCCATGTATGATGTTAATGCTTGTATATATGTATGCCTGCATATGCCTTATGACTGTACAGCCTCCTCCACCACTTCATGGTCATATGCACTAGTAGGCATTTTTTTTAATTAACCATGGATGTCCGAGTCAGTTTGCTCGTACCTCAACTAATTCCAGGGTCTGGAAAACAGCCAGGAAAATCCCCGGTAGATATCTTTTCTTTCGGCTATTGTAGGTCTGCCAAACATACCGGAAATGTTTAAAATATCAAATCATAGTGAAGGGAATCTAATACTACATTAGGTGGCGGTCATAAACACAACGATGGCCGAGCTTCACAAAAGAGACGGAGATGGGCATCAACAATTGTAAAAACGAAACCGATAGTAATTTGGGAATTGGAGCTTTAGGGACATGTTTCAAGTGTTTGGGGTGGTTTAGTAATTTACTTAATACAAATGATTAATCTATACTATATTATAAAGCACGGATAAAAAACTCTTAAATACAAATTATTAGGCACAAGGTACCATCATTTTATGCAAGATTTTAAAAATCTCTTAATTTACAAGTATCAAAGCATAAGATACATATTACTACTAAGTTCTAACACCCATCAATTTGGTATGTGCAGGACCTTCCTTTTATGCAGAAATTTCCATGTATCACTATTAATTAATATATTATATTACTATAAAATTGTTTTAATTATATTATTAAATATGTAATTGGTTATTTTTTCTAGATGTCATTAAAATATATAAGATAATCATTGAATTCTAACAAAATACTTAATTTTTTTATATAAAAAACATTATACTATTAAGCCTAAATTAAACAAATTTATAAAAAAAAATTATCACTTTCTCAAAACCATCCAAAATCGTACTGTAAATCGACAAAAAATAAAATGAAACATTCATGATGTATCTCGCTGCATTGCACGAGTATGCTTCTAGTAAATACTAATATAAAATAAAATAAGACAAGGTTAGATCCTTATAGTAAAGCTTTGTATGAGATTAAAAAAAAAGGGGGGGGGGGGGGTCATGAACTCATGATCTTCAGTAAGTTCTTAAAAGAAATAGAGTAAAGTTTGGTTTCTGTCCTTGATGTTTCATTTTAACAGTTCTTGTCTCTAAACTTTATTTAAATGGTTTTCATCCACACTTTTGTTCGATTCTAAGGGTGTGTTTGGTATGCAGGCTAGGTAGGACGGGACGGGACAAAAAGAAATAATCCCATGTTTGGTATGCCAGACAGACAAAAATCAGGTAGGACAACATGGGACAAAAACTTGGTTTCATGGGACAAAACTTGAGAATTTTTGTTCACCAATATAGGTGGAGCAAGATAGGACTAAGTTAAAAAATTACTATATTACCCTTTTTTAAAACCATCTCATACCTAAACCTAATCCAAATCATCGACTCATCCACTTCTTCACGTCGCCTCCATCCTATTCTTCCAGTTCTGCACATCACCTCCACATCGATTTCTCGATTTCTTCACGGTTCCAGATTCCCATGGCTGGCGAATGTCGATTTCCATATTTTTTCATGGTTCCAGATTTCTTCATGTCAATTTCCAGATTTCTTCATGGTTCTTGATTCCATGGCTGTCGACTTCCATGGTTCTCGATTGCATTGACAGAGGTCGAGTTCCATGCTTTTCAATTGCATTGACACAAGTTGAGTTTCATGGTTTGCGATTTAATTGACAGAGGTCGAGGTTATGGTTTTCAAGTTCCATGGTTCTGGAGTTCCAGATTTCCAATAGAACTTCTTGTCAAACAAATAACTTCCGCAATTGCGTATATATCAACCGGAGTGTCTAAATCTATTTTTGTGTCAAAATGGCATGGAATTTTGGTCAGGATGATGGAGAAGGGTAAGCACTGTTATGAAACCCCACAAATAAGGATGGAAAATTTATCTTTTGCACTGGATGCTATCTTGAATACGAATGAACTTTTCTCAGAGAAGATACATGAGATCAAGTTGACCAATTTGGTTAGACAATATTTAGATATCTGAGTTCAATTAAAATTAGATAATGGAGAAAGTTATGGACGTTATGATATAAAATAACATTAAACAATATTTAGGGGCAATCTGATCATTTTAACAGTTTTTCCTTGTTCTATCCAACTTACCAAACGTGGGACAGACAAATCAGTCCAGCCTTGTCATAGTCATACCAAACGTGGGACAGATAATTTGTCATGTCTAATCCCGTCCAGTCCTTTCCCATCCGGTCTAGGTAACGTTACCTAATAGATTTCGTCCCTCCATTTAACTACCTCTATTTTTTTCCAGTTAACTCCTATTAAAATGAGGGTAGTCATTTGATCTTTTAAAAACTATTTTGATTTTTTCTTTTCACATGTAATGATCCCAGTGCGACCTTCCCTTCTTCCCCGACAAGCCACTTCGTCGGAAACAACCTTCGTTAGCGATCCACTACTGTAACACCCGTAAATTCATAAGGTAAGTATTTTGTCTCCCTTAATGCATTAATTTCGTTATGTGTGAATATGTGTCTTTATGTGCATTTTATGATCATGAATTATGTTAAAATGTCATATATTGATTTACCATCTTTAATCGTGCAATTCTTGTGCTCGTTATCGTTTTCGGTTGAGTTTCGGGTTGTTTTCGTGTGCCCCGCAATTGTGCCCTGGGCACTATCGCCGAATGTGTATCGAGAGTTCGGGGATGGTCGCGATTGTGCCATGGCACTATCGCGCGGTTTGTACCGCAGGTCTTCGGGTGCTCGCGATTGTGACACGCGATAGTGCCAATGGCACTATCGCCGTCAGGGGGCAGTGCTTTAAATGAATCCTTATCAGATTTTTAACCTCATTTCTCTCAAGCCCTCTCTTCTCTTTGGCGATTTTGGAGACTTCCAAACCGAACTTTTCCTCTCAAAACCCTAACCCTCATAAATACAACTCTCCTTGGTGGTTGGATCTTCACACTTGCAATAACTTCTCTCAAGGACAAATTTATAGGGTTCATAAAGCTCAATTTCTCCACTTCAAGTCTCATCTCCTCAAATCTAGGGTTTTCATCTTTTCTAGGTTTTGTACCTAGATTGTGAGTTTACTAAACCTTTGTTAAAACTAGATACACATCATAATCTTCTATTTGTTATTTCATTCTCTATGTGTTCAAGTATTTTGGATTTCTTGATGAAAATGGTTGGAAATATGGATATTGGTGATATGTTATGTTTTATGTTATGTGTACCATTATTTGGGGCTTTTCCCATGGATATATAAAATGGGCACCTCGATATGTTAAATGTATGCATATATGTGTGTTATGATTGTTTTAGTTGGAATATCACTTTGGTGACATATTTATATGCATGATGAATATAATTGTCATTTGGGACTTTTGTTGGACTTCATGAGGATAGGATGGTAACATTGTACCGTAGTCGGTATGGAAATATGTTGGGTTGAAATATATCTAAGGACCTCCTATATGCATTATGTTGGACGAATCAAGGCAAGTTCACTAGGAGTATGTAGTCTTGGGGCACCACCGGGATGGTGTGTGCCTAGACCTCCGCCACTCGGAAAGTTTCCTTTACGGTCTGATCTCCGGGTGTGCCGGGCCTTTGGGGTGTTCTTTGTTAAGGGCATCAAGGTGCATCGACTCTTTGGAGTGGAATTGATTGGTGCTTTGGGTCTCCCCTAATGACTCCACATATATTTTAACACTGGTTAACTGCTGATAAGAAATTGTGACTGTTCATGCATGCTTATTATTGTCCAACTCACTAGGCTTTTTGGCCTAACACTTGTTTGGTGTCGATGTGTATCTCAGGTGTTAGCGGCGCGGCTCCTAGGCAAGTTTAGATGCTTTGGGCAAGAGCGTGTGGATTTTGGCACTTGAACTATCTTTGGAAGATTTGGGTTTATAGATGATACCCCCTTTGTAATCTCTTTTCTAGATGTAGAAATTAGATTAGTTGGTTGTTGTTTATTTATCCGTTAAATTATAGATTTGTGACCAAAAGGGTGTTAGCCTAGTGGTAAGGCATGTGGACTAGCTAGTAGCGGTCTCATGTTCGAACCCTGGGGGACGCATCCTGGAGGTACGGGGGCTTCGACCCCGGGTTGCATGCTTTAGCAGTCGGGCTTCGACTCATATTGCCAAGGATTAGTCTGGGCCCAATATGGTCTGGGATACCCTCTCCAAAAAAAAAAATTATAGATTTGTGATTAAACAGGTTATTTGTATATTTCTCCTTTTTGGGAGGCTCTTGCTATGACAAACTTTATACCACTTCTCCATTTATGGAAAGTTTTTGTTACCCCTATTTTTAGGGTGTTACAACTACCATCTAATACAAACACAAGGACACAAAGTCAAACATAAACCCTATATCAAATCCCCAAAATCAAAAGGCTAAATTAAACCTAGAACAAGAGCATTGGGAGTAACATCATACCAAACTCCAGTTAAATAATAGTATACGTATTCTTAGATGTTTCTTCCTTATCTCGGGCCTGAAAATTAACTTTTTGGTGTGGGGTAGATTCTCAAGAAATCGAGCGTTTTGCCACTTGTGTTGGGTGTGGTGGACTGAAGCCCCCATTTTCATATTTAGGTTTAACCGTTGGGGGTAATATGTCCAAAAAGGAGGGTTGGAAGGTGGTGCTCGATAAATTCTTGGTCAAACTTTCCAATTGGAAAGTTAAAACTCTTTTGGCGGGTGGTCGAGTAACCCTTTTAAAGTATGTTTTAGGAAGCCTTCCTACTTACTTCATGTCTATATACAAAATCCCAAGATTGGTAGATCAAGGTTTGGAATCTATTCGAAATAGATTCTTTATTAGTGCAGATGTAGAGGAAAAGAAAATATCATGGATCAAGTGGAAAAAAGTTATGGCTAGTCTCAAATTCGGAGGTCTTGGTATTGGTAGCATTATGGCGTTTAACCATGCTTTGCTTTTCAAGTGGATTTGGCGATTTTGGTTGGAGGAGGATGCACTTTGGATGAAAGTTATTAAATCAATCTATGGCGAGAGGGGTTTAATTGGTTCGAATTTAACTAGGGAATTGTCGAACTCAACATGGGTTTCTATTATAAAATCGGTCAACTCCCTAAAAGACAAATGCATTGATCTTTTCTCTTTCTGTAAGAAAAAGGTGGGTGATGGTGTTATGACTAAGTTTTGGGATGATGTTTGGATTGGAGATTCTACTTTTAAAATCCAATTTCCTAGGGTTTACACTTTAGGATTGAACAAATCAGCGAATGTCAAGTCTCGAATGGAGTTAGGGTGTTGGGATGTGTGTCTGAGAAGGGTGCCGAGAGGTGGTGTGGAGGCAGTCCAATTTAGTGAACTACAACAAATTTTGTCTACTTTTGTGCCTTCCTGTCAAAAGGATAGATGGGTGTGGATATTAGAAGGGTCAGGTGATTTTTCAGTGGCTTCAACTAGACGTTTAATCGATTCTAGTTTTTTGGAGGTAGATACACGTCCAACGCGATGGAATAGACTTGTTCCCATCAAAGTTAATGTGTTTGCGTGGCAGTTGCATCTCAAACGGCTCCCTACTCGGATAAACTTGGATAAAAGAGGTATCGATGTTGCGTCCATTTTATGTCCTAATTGCGATATGGGAGTGGAGGATTGTAGCCATCTGTTCTTTTCATGTTTTATAGCCATCTGTTCTTTTCATGTTTTATAGCCAGAGACTTGTGGGCTCTCATCGGTAGGTGGTGGCGTATGGATATTCCAGATCTTCATTCTTTTTCAGAGTGGATCTTTTGGATCGACTCAATTAAGTTGAAGAGGGAGGTTTATTTGTGCTTTGAGGCCGTCATGCTTACCACTGTATGGTCTATATGGGTGTTTCGTAATGATACTCTTTTTGGCAACCCGAAGCCAAGGAAGGCGGCGATTTTGGAGAAAATCATGACAAATGCCTACTTTTGGGTAAACAATAGAAGTATAAATTTATCTATTAATTGGGTTGGTTGGCTTACTAATCCTTCCCTTGCCATTAATATTATGTAATTGTTCCTTTATCTAGCTTCTTGCTAGTTTTATAAAATACCGCCGTTCAAAAAAAAAAAAATAGATACATGCCTAAAACCTTTTTTTCTTTTTTACTTGTTAACTCTACAAATTTCGTAAACAAAGATATAATTCTTTCACTACCCAAGAGGCAAAAAGATCTGAGACCTAGCTTGGATTCCATGAGATGTTCATCACTACATATCCCCTGTAGCTTACACAAAGTATTTTACATCGAGTTACGCCGAACAAAGGTGGGATTAGAGCCGTTATTTGAGAGAGTTTGCAATGAATATGCGGAGTGGATGGTCATAGCCGATAAACAATTACCTCCCGAATTTGGGACATGCCTGACCTTGTTCGGGCGAAGGAAGCGCTAGCCACCTCAAGCTATATGAGTGACGCCCGATGTAATGTTACATGGACAAAATAGTTGGTTAGGGTTTGGAGTTTGGGGACTTAAATGATTAAGTAACTGAATTTATTTTTAAATAAATAAACTACCAATCTTTTAGAAATTAGTTACCTACATTTTTTTAAAAACTACCTTTAACCGGTTAGAAAAGTTTTAAAGTATAGAAAATCTTAAATCAATTTTACCGTTTCCAAACTCTACGTCATTGAACCCTGTTGCACCCCATGCCATCGCTCCCACTTGCTGCCTCATCGTCGTATGTTCTCTATCAACGTTGTTGGCCCATGCTAATTAAATCCCTCTTTTTTATCAGTTTTTTTTTTCCGATTCTTATTATTTTTTGATTTGTCTATACGTACTCCATTAAATTGTTGTAAAAAAGGGATAGGTGAACGGCAAAAGAAAAACAGATCAATGTCAAAAGTCAACGATGACGATGGGTGGTATGGAGGACATACAACAATGGGGTGATGGCGGTGGCAGGTGGCGAGGGGGAGATATGCCATTGGGTGCTAGGGATTTAGTAAGGCTTCCGCATAATTTCCTTCAAATTGAGCTGACATCCGTTACGGTCGTCATTCAATTCAAAGAATCTTCGTACAGAACCTTACATGAGATTTTCATTTCATACAACTCCTCCCTTATGTGCATAATGAGAAAATGATAAAGAAGACGAAAATCCTCTTTATGAACCGAGTAAATAAAGTAGAGTTTGAGAACAGTAAAACCGGTTTAAACATTATTTTTTTTTACTTTAAAACATTTTAGCTGTAGTTTTTTAGATTAAAAGTATGTAGGTAACTAATTTTAAAAAGTTGGATGATTTTTTTTTAATAATAAAAATTTAAGAAAATAATTGAAATGACTAAATCATCCCTTGTTTAACTATGATTAGAGAGATCGAAATGAAAATCGACAAATGTGAATGACGAATTACTCCTAAAGTAAAATTTATAGGGTAAAAAATACTAGTAGTTTGTAAGAGCATCTCCAACAGCTATGTTAATTTTTTTCTAAAATAGAGTAAAAAAAGTCAAAATTTGTAAAACTTTTTGTATCCAACTCCAACAGCTATGCTATTTCTCTCTCTTCTCTAAAAATTTAGAGATTTCTCTAAATTTAGAAATTTTTGTAATCTCTCTCTTCATTTTTCTAGTTTAGCATAAGGGATAACATAGCTGTTGGAGCAATAAAAATACTAAAATCCCATTTTTTTTTCTATTTTAGCATAGCTGTTGGAGATGCTGTAAAAAAACAAAAAATGAGCGGTTAAATAAAGGGAAAAGTCCAAAAAAACCCAATGGACTTTAGTGTTTGGAGTGATTAAGTCCTTAGACAATTTTTTGAAACAAATAAGTCATTGACATTTCAAAACCTATTAACTAAAATCCTTGTACTTTTGATAACCTGTTGAATACATTCTTATTACTTAAAAAATTAACTTGCAACCTATATAGCAGATAAAACTACAAATTAAAAACAAAACCACCTACTTTATACGCCTACAAATTAAAAATGGGAAAATTAACTAAAATAGTCAATCTCATCAACCATATTTATTTTTCTTTTACCATTTTTCAAAGTTTTTTTTTCCTAAAATTGTCAAAGTTTGCACATAATGTTTTTTTTTCCTGCGTAAGGATTGTATTTTTCCAAAAAAATAAAAATAACAAACATCCTCACGTAGAAAATTTTATGTATAAAAATTCACTTTCTGCTTATAGTTTTAGAAAAAATTTACACTTTGCATTCTTATAAAGTTATAATTAGTTATTTAATTTATTTTATATCAATTACTTTTTCATTTACATTTTTATTTTATTAACATACACAATCGGATATAACTAAAATATATCAAAAAAATTAGTTTTTTACAAATTACACCATTATAGTCGTTTCGTCAATACGTTCAAAATGAACTCAATATTGTTTTTGAACTTTATCTTGTATTATTCAATATCATAAATACGTACGAATTATTTTTAATATTTACCCTTTATAATTACAAATTAATCTTATATTATTAAATAAATAACTTTAAAGGATAGAAAATGTAAATATTAAATATAATTAGTACATATTTATGAAATTTAATAATATGAGATTAAATAAAAAAAATCAATATTAAGCTCATTTTAAACGTATTGACGACACAATTATAATGGTGTAATTTGTAAAAAAACGTAATTTTTTTTGATATATTTTAGTTAATATATGATTATGTGTGTTAATATAATAAAAAGTTAAAATGAAAATAAAAAGATAGAAAATATAAAGTAAATTAAATAACAAATTATAAAGATGTTTTCTATTTTTTTTTTTGCCAAAAACAGTTTTTAAGACAAAAAAATAATATGCTTTGACTATTTTAAGAAAAGACTTTGAAAAGTGCTTAAAATTTTAATTTTGTTGATGAGATGACTATTTTAAGTTACTTTTCTTATTATTCTTATTTGTAGGGTGATAAAGTATGTGACATATTTTTTATTTTTTATTCTAATTTGTAGTTTTACCTATTATGTAGGTTATAAGTTACATTTTTAAGTAATAAGGATGTATTTAACAGGTTTCCAAAAGTCTAAGGATTTATTTAGTGTGTTATGAAATGTCTAAGAAGTTATTTGTTCCAAAAAATTGTCTAAGGCTCCAAACACTAAAGTCAATTGGTTTTTTTTTTTGACTTCTCCCTCAAGTAAATAACCAGGTGAGAAGGGGTTTTAGGTTTTAAAAAAGTTGTTGAAGTTGAGTGAGTTATGTGGATTCTGCGAATCAAACCAATCAACAATCATGAGTTATCATCCTCAATCTCAGCTCTGCAATCTCTCATTCATTCACATTACTCAACAAAATCAACACCACAAAACCATCCCATTACCCATCGCCATTTCATGGTGGATTTCTTCGTCAATTCTCTAGGGTTTTCCGAACATCAAGCATTATCCGCTGCAACAAAGGTAAGTCACCTTAAATCCACCCAAAACCCTGCTTCAGTCGTTGATTTCTTCAAACAATGCGGTCTCGACAAAACTCAGATAAGAAACATTGTATGTTTTTCCCCTCTAATCTTAACTACCAGCGTCGATAAAACCCTACAACCCAAATTTAAAATTGCCCAAGAACTTGGTTTATCCGGGTCGGGTTTAGAGAAGGTATTTAAACCAAGTATTAATTTCTCTAGCAATAGGTTAGTTGCCAATGTTAATTATCTGAGGAAATTATTGGATAGTGATGAGAAAGTGATTAAGGTTATTCATAAATCATGGTGGTGGTTATCCACAAATTTTGCACAGAAATTGTCAGCTAATTTGCTAGTATTGAAGAAATATGGATTATCGGATCGTAAAATCGAAGTTATATTGATTAAGAACCCTGGTTATCTTTTGCAAACTCCTGAGTGGTTGGAAGCAACCATCAAAAAAGCTGAGAATGTATTGGGGATCCCTCGTGGATCTCCGAGATTTGCTGATGGTATTGAGATGGTTGCTTCGATGACTACTTCGAAGCTGGAGATGAAGTTTGGAATCTTTAGAAACTTTGGGTGGTCTGATTTGGAGATTATTACAATGGCTAGAGCTTTACCATTTTGTTTGAGTTGTTCCGAGGCTAAACTTGAAGCTTCGTTGAATTTTTTCATGAATGAACTCGGTTATACGGCTGCTTATTTGGCCAGCCACCCGAAAATGTTGGTTTACAGCTTGGAGAAGAGGGTTATGCCAAGGAATAAAGTTTTGGAGATTTTGAAAGAGAAGAAGGTGTTGAAGAAAAACTTTTCGCTTTGTTCGGTTGTTGCTCTTTCTGAGGTGAAGTTTGTGGAAGATTTTGTGCTGCCGTATCGTGATTTTGTACCTCATCTGTATTCATCCGCAAAGTATCAGATGACTCGATTACCATCTTGAGGTAATGCAATACTTTGTGGTTAAATGTGACTAAATTGGTTGCTTGCTCATTGTATGATTGTATGTTTTCTTGAACTGTTCACAAAATGTTTACTTTTTTGTTGGTTTGCTTTATGTTCGTTGGCAATTTAAGTTACAAAAATCATTTTCTATGGTTCTATCTTATGTTCACTTTACCCTCTACACAATAGTCCTGCAGGTATTTAGTTTATTAAGGTTGATGGTATCCAAACTGTGAGCATTTCATGGGATTTGTAGGGTGACTTTAAGTGAACACAAACATGGTCTAGATTATATCCGCCTTAGTAGCTAGTATGCCAAATCCCTAAATCCTTTTTCCTTTTTGTGATCACTGCCGCCTGTAACATTCTAAACATGGGAGCTTTGGTCAGAAACTTGACAATTTCTATGCCGAATGCATCAATTGTCCCTTGTTCTTCTTCTTCTTCTTCTTCCTTTCTTTTCTTTAATTTTTGCTTCATTATATTGCCTCTCAGAAACTTGTCAAAAAATGATTTTTTTTTTGTTTCCCACATTGTTCCTTGTTTGATGTTCTTGAAACAACTTCCAACATATAATTACTATAGTTTTCACTCATTTTGATTGTTAAACTATATGGGTAAATTGTGGTCAAGATGGTTGCTCAACTGCCAGGGAAGGATTTTCGCTTTCAAACTTAGGCATGTGAATACATCCATTTTGAAGTTTGTATATATGGTCTTTTCTTTCTGCTTAAACACGTTAACTTTTTCTTTCATGTGCCAGTAGTCATTATTTAGGAAAGCTGGAAACTACTTTGTTGCCTTTCTGTATGTATTTGGTAGGGTATATTAAGCCTCCTTGGCCACAGCCTTGCATTTGGTGTATTAGATATCATGGTTAAATCTAAGCAGAGAGTATGAAACTATGAAAGCCTTTGGCACATCAGCCCTATGGTTTCTTGACCAGCAACTGTATGCAGATATGGTACAATGCATTTGACTACCTGTGTTGCATGGTATTGGGAATTAGAAGCTTATTAGCTAGAAAAGCAATTATGCTGTGGTGATTTGAGCATTTTGTGGTGAAAGGTGTACATTACCCTTGTGTTTACTGGTTTTGTGGATCAGAATTTAGACCCGACAAAAACTGACATGACACGCTAACCCGGCACGAAATAAACGGGTTTGGGTAATACACCACGAAACGAAAATTAAGCAGGTAAGGTCAGGGTCAAAAATTTCAACTCGAAAATGATCCGAATAACCCGTTATATATTATAAGTTTTCTTTTTAATGTTTTGGATTTTTAATGTTTTAGATTTTATTAGAACTTATAAGTTTGAACTATAAAATTTGGATTTCTAATGCTTTCATTTGAATTTTGGATTTGTACTTTTTTGTGAATTTTCGATTTATAAATGTTAAAAGGTTTAGGCGGGTCGGGTTATAGTTGAGATTTTCTGACCCGTTTATTAAACGGGTCGGGTTCGGGTTAGGCACTCTCAACCCGTTTAACTTTGAACCCGACATGACACGTTTGCTAGGTCTATCAGAATTGAAGGTAAATCCTGTTTCCCATGGCTTAGAAATTAGAATAGCCAAACCTAGAGCAACCATGCTTGGTGATTTGTACATTATGTAATGAAAGTTGTACATGGCTCTATTGCCCTCACTTATGTACCATGGGTGCAGAAAGAGACTGAAGATGGTTTACAAAGAGACTGGAGATTGAGATTGAGTTTGGTGAAAAGAGAAGAAAGCTTTTTAGGAGAAAGACAATTAGTGTCAACTTTTCTAGAGGGCTTAATGTGTAAATGTCTCAAAAACTAAAGGAGTGATGGGTAATATTTCATTTTAAACACAATATATTGTTATCAAATACTAACTTTAAGTTTTAAAAGATGGGCACAATCTAGTGATTGTTGCATTGAATATAGAAAATGTTTACAATACAATCTTAGTGATGTTTGCACATAATCTCTGGTCTTATGTTGGTGGAGAAGTGTCACTTTCAAGAGTTACTTTAAACACCACCATTCCACCAACCCAAATTGCTTTATATTTTCCTATACAGATAACACCTTGTAATTCCAATTATATCACCAACAATTTTCATTTTCATATGTTTTCATCTTTTTATAAGGGTATTGATGACTAGATATATAAATGAGAAGTTTTGAAAGTTGGTTCTCCAAAATAGGAATGAATATGAAGTTGGCTTCACGATGATACAGTTTTGCCCTTATTATTATATACATCTTAGGGATTACAATGTTATGTTGCCCCATGTAATCTAACGTGCATCTGTAGTATTGATTGTGAAGATATGGGACACGCCAATTTGGACACTATAGTTTATCTTTGCAACTTAGATCGATAATTTTGTATAATTTCACATGTGAAACATTTGAGTTGTATATATATGAATCACGTGTAGAATCTGAATTCATACATATTAGATCATCAAGAAATTGACTTTAAAAGTCAAAGTTATGTTTTCAGAAAGTGGGTGTTGTTGGTTAGGTTTAAGGTATGAATCTTTCCAACTTCTTGGATCAATAATCACTTTTTCTTTAATGAGTCATTATGAATTTGTTAATCACACTTTGATTTTACTTTTGTTGTTCATTAGTTGTCAAAACAGGGAAGCAACTTGTTTAACTTTGTTTAGGGTTTGAGATTTGCTTTCCTCATTTATAATTATATATGTTTTTAAAATATTCATTTTCTATGGAAAAGGATTCCTCTTTTTCCTTATTCTTTAAAAGAAGATGGGTTCGATCGAATCATCTCATTAGAATCAGAAGAAAGAAAGTATATCATCAATCTTAAGATTGTACGTTTATTCAGTGTTCTAAAGACTCGCTGCAACAGTCGTTATAGAAGATAAACTTAAATATGTTTGATCAATACCAAAAAGTCATAGAGAATGTAGAAGATAAATTTTGTAAACAAAATAACCGATCATAAAGAATAAGGAAAATAATGTGTAAATAGTATCCAGAATCCACTAAAGTACAAAAACACACAAGAAGTGAAGATGACCATTCGATGGTTGTGGAATGTCGGGTCATTTCACATAAACACATACTATATTCGTTCCATCGGATTCTTTTTTTACCTTCAGATATCTTTTACTTTGGTATTTGTTCGGCCTATGATTACATATCCAATATCCTTCAATTGTATAGAATCTAAAAATTAAAAACTACGAATTCACATATGAAAACAGAACCCGTGAAAATCAACCAAAACTATCCGATGAGGTTGATTTTAAATTATGATTTATATTATTTCACATGTTTTGTTCTTGTGCGCGAGTAGGAGTGTGTGTTTCATTATAAGTAACTTTGTGTTTTTTTCACAAGCAAAACATTCATTAGCGTTTCATCTTTTTTTTTTTTTTGATAAAGGAGTATCCCAGACCACTTTGGGCTCGGACTAATCTCTTGGAAACCAGGCCTATAGCCCGCGGGCATTAATCCCGTGGCCACAATGTTGCGAGTGGGGCTCGAACCCGGGCAACCGCTATGAAGTCCCCAGACTCTTACCACCACGCTTTGAAACAACATTGTATGAACATTGCATATTCACATATGAAACAACACATAGAAACGGAGTTTCACGGTTTCCAACTTTTTTAGATGATTTCTATATAATCTGTCCCTTAAAATATAAAAGACATGAAATTAAGAAAATTGCATTAATCCAATCCAATAAAAAAAAGATTGTTGCAAACTTATAACATCCCAACCACAAGGCTTGTGGTGTAGTGGTAATCACCTGGGGAGTTCATAGCGTTCAACCCAGGTTCGATTCTCTGCATTCGTAACTTTGTGGCCACTGGGTATAACCTCAGGGCTGCATGCTTTAGCAGTCGGTTTCATTGTCAAGGGATTAGTCTGGGTCAAAGGCTCAGGACACCCTTTCTCAAAAAAAAAAAACTTATAACATCCCAAAATTTTATGAGAAATATGACGATGTCAAATAAATTTTACTTTTTTACATCCGAATATATGTGAAGAATATATAAATATCAAATAAAATTTTACATTCATCATTATAAATTGGTGTATACATTTATTTATAATGAGGGATGGTGATTGGGATTCTATGCTTAATTAAACTACTTTGTTTTGTAAGTAACGTGATATTGATGTTTGCAAAATGAATGATATGTTCTTACTTCCCGCACGGTCACACTGAAAAGCTCCACGAGTATCAATTTATAATGAGGGATGGTGGTTGGGATTCTACGCTTAATCAAGCTACTTTGTTTTGTGAGAAACATGATATCAATGTTTGCAACATGAATGATATATTTTTACTTCTTGCACGGTCACGCCGAAAAGCTCCACGGGTGTCAAACTTACACCACTACCGTGTTGAGTTATTTTATGGAGTTATTGATCTGCAACTTATGAAATTGGAGAATCGTTTTAGTGAGACTAGCACCGAGTTGCTTCTTTGCATGGCATGTCTTAATACGAGCAACTCTTTTTTAGCTTTTGATAAAAGCAAATTGATTCGTCTTGCACGTTTCTATCCAAATGATTATTCTGAGATGGAGATTATGATACTTGAAGATCAACTTGAAACCTGTATTCTTGATATGCAGACTTCATCAGATTTTTCAAATCTAAACGGAATTGGTGATCTTGCACGGAAAATGGTTGAAACAAAAAGAGATAAGGTGTTCCCATTGGTTTACTTGCTTATAAAATTGGCATTGACATTACGAGTTGCAACTGCAACAGTTGAGAGGGCATTTTCTGCTATGCATATTGTAAAAAACAGGCTGCGCAATAGAATGAGAGATCAATGGATGAACGATAACTTGGTAGTGTATATTGAAAAAGATGTGTTTGTGGTCGTTGAGAATGAAGATATCATTGATATGTTTCAGAAAATGAAAACCCATTGGGGTCATTGTTGAATCGGTAAGGTTAGTGCACCACTTTTGTAATATATACATTTGTTTTTTGACTGAACGTTGCTATCAATATAATAGTATTTTATATTTATTTTTTTGTTTTATTAATGAGAACCACCCTTAACAAAATTCCTGGCTCCACCCTTGTACATTTTAGTACTTTGAAGGATAACTTTTTTAATTAATTAATAGAACGAATACTCATATTGAGAATAGGAAAATGAGAATAAGCGACTAAACGTAGTTCTAAAGAAGTTGAGGAACTTGTTTTGTGTTTCGCTCGAAAACTATAACACAGTTGGTGATCACATGTTGGCCATCAATGGTAGTTGAGATCGATCAATGGTCGAATTGGCCAATGGATAGATCGTGATATTCAACTCAGGGGTGACAAATATAAACATATTCGATATATAATAGTCATTTCATCATTATATTAAGTCTTGTCTTTCAAAGAAAGGTTAAACGATTGTTTTCATAAAAACTTTTTAAGTCGTAAAATATGTAAAATGTAACTAAAGCTTGCAAAAATAAAATTTTAGGTTATATTTGTCACATTATTTAATACTTAAAGTTAGATATTTATTAAATAAAAGAAGCCATACATAAACAAATATATCTCCAAATAGATCTAATTGCCCACTTAAGAATAGTTTTTAAATTTATTTATGATGTGTTATATATATGCATCTCTGACACTACACCTTTTCTTTATATACATGTGTTGTGATTTACACATCATAATATTAACCATTATTTTAAGTCTAACATTATCTCTCACTCTCCTGTGTGTAATATACATGTAAACACAATCTAAATAATATTACAAAAATTCTTAATAAAGTATTTACATGTGTTAGGTTTAGATTTAGTTTTGTTGTTTTAAGCTATACCAGATCTAGTAGATTCCGAGTGTGCTTACAAACTATAATAGTATTTTTAATAAGGTGTTCACTTTATGCGCATATTCAATTATGCACGTTTTATAGAGAGATGAGAGAAGAGAGATTTTTTATATATTATATTTAATCTTTTAACTAATTTTTGTGTTTTAAATTAAATAAAGAGTTCTCAAAAGAAACCACCTATATAATTAAATTATGTTTAATTTTCTATGACAATAATTTTAGAGCATATCCTTTTAAAATTATGGTTTTAGATAACACGCCTACTAAATGTAATAAGTATCTCGTTATGATAATAATTTTAAAACTTGTTATATTTTTTTTTTATAAATAAATGAGTCATTTAATTTCAACATTTTGAAAAGATAATAATATTTAGCTTTAATTTTTATATACTTACGTATCTTCTGCACATTCAACACATGATGTCGTGTCTTATTTTTTGCTTCTTTTTTCAATATTAAATTTTAATATAATTGAAAAGAGATTTTTTCATTAAAAAAAAAAGTTGCAATTTTTATAAGAATTAATGTATAAAGAGAATTATTTTCTTTATTTTTATAAATACGTTAAAACGGTGTTGCTAATTATACAACAAAAATATTCTACTACTATACTTCCGTTTCAATTTGAGTGTCCACAATGAAAAGACACCGTATTAGAAAAATGTAATTTTAACAAACTAAGGGGTTGTTTGTTTGTTTTTAAAAAACCTCTTAATGGCTCTTAAGTCTGAATCGTTCAAACCTTTTACACATCACCTCTTATTAATCATAACTAAAATAAGACTTCATACTTTAGACATCTTAAAAAACAAACGGCACCTAAATGATTTTTAAAAATAGAGGAAGTAATTAATTAATTTCTCCATCTCATATTAAAAAATAAAAAATAAAAAAAACGGACACTTATTTTTTAGGACAAACAAAAATAGAATTGTGGACATTTATATTGGGATGGAGGGAAGATAAACTTGTAGGTCTAAAAGTAAATTAAAACAAAATAAGTGTCTATATTATATTTTGGTTTGTCTCTAAATAAGTTTTCACTTTTAAAAGTAAATGTCTACTTTCGTATTCTATCATTAATTATGAGATGAAAAATATTTCTCATTATAATTAAGGGTAGAATTGTCATTTTATTACTATTAAGAAGGATAATAATTAAATATTTTTCTAAAATTTTATACACTTTTTATTATAGATTTATTTTGGGATAAAGAGAGTAAATAGTAAATTTAGAAAAGAAAAAAAAAATACCTACCATGTATACTATACAAAAGTACAGTTTCTTTAATATATATATATATGACTATAGTGAGAAAAGAAAAAAAGAATTAAGTCTTGTGACATTTGTTTGGTCATGGAGATATCATGGGCATTATTCCTTCCAAAAGATTTGATAATTGGAGTACATCTAAAGTGATGATGGAATTCGGAACCCATCTCATTTATTTATTTTTTATTCTAAAATACATGTTTTAAAACATCATTTATATATATGACTTTTATCATTCGGATGAAAATATATGACTAAGACCATTAGATGTACAAGGTAATACAAAATCTATATTTGTTAAAATTGATTTATACGTAAACCATGCAAAAGTTTTTCAATTTTGTCGTATGATGTAGCGAAATTGTGTGTGACACATGTATGAATATGGTTAAATTGGGACAACTATCAACCTTGCACCTATGGTTTATATTTTGGTCTACCGGAATATAAAAAGGTAAATTCAAAAGAGTATAAAAGAAGAAGTACTTATCTTTACTTTTTATCATCTTTTTCAATAATTTTTTACATGTTACATGTGTATACCTCTTTCATTTATAGAATGAAATACATGTGATTAGAATTCGTTAAACACGCACATACAAGTACAAAAGTCGTTTTTTAGACAAAATTGTAAACACGTGAATCAAGCCAATGCAGATGTCTTGAGATTTTGTACTCTGGCAGACATTACTCTCTATACTTCTATTCTTTTATAAAATTATAATATTATACTTCTTATACTGATAAAATATACTCCTATCAAAACAAACAAACTCAGTAAATCTCATACAAAATAGGATTTGAGGAGAGTAGGATATAAGTAGACTTTACATCTACTCTGAAAGAAATAATGTTTGTTTAATCCTAAACTTCAAATGTACACTACATTCTACACCCCACTACTTCTCATTAATTACAAAATATCCCTATTTAGTTGTAAAAAAGCTCAAAATCACCACTAATTAGTTTTTCCTTTTACAACAAATAAGAAATTTGGAAGAAGCAAGAACCAATCATTGACTTTACAAAAGTCAAGTCAAATAGGATCATAGAAGAACATAGTACTACTATAAAAGGAGACATGTCCCTTAGCTACTTAAAAGCATCTTACAAACACTACTTTCCAAATTTAGTACTAAAATGAATTTTTTTTTTGTTATGTTGGACTTTTACCAATTTAAGCAAGACAAAAAGTAATGAAAGAGAAATTTTCAAGATAAGTCAATGAGTATATAACTTATAATTCAATGCACCACTCGAGCCTCTCGTGAAGTTTCCGTACCTCTGTTGGTATGTTTGATCTTGTCACTTGTTTTTAGGTCGAACATTTCTTGTATTAATTCTCCACTATGTCTGTTTCCTTCTTCTATTAGAACTTACTCATTATAGATTTTGGAGCTGACATAACATTGTCTTAATTAACTACTGAATATAGCTAGAAGACGCTTCTAAAAAATAGGCTTAAGTACTATACAAAGCCATCATTTTCATTTTACACTTATTTATGGTATAAGTTGGAAAGTTAAATAGATTCAAATATTCAACAAATATAAAAATTATATGCAACATTACTCTACCCCTATATTTTGGACATATATATTTTTTATTTAATCTAACACTTGGTTTATGAAATTAGAATATTTATCTTAGTTAGTATATGGTTTTTTTCAAAACAATTTGTTGACAAAGAAAATACATAGACTAAAAAGCATAAAAATAAATTTAATCCCAGGAGTAATGTATTATCCTGTTTAAAAATATTCACAAAAACTTTATACATTTATAAGGTTGTTATTTTTTTCTCTCATAAACCGGTAGTGTTTAAAAATGTATAGAATTACAAAATAAACCAAAATGTAAAGAAGTTTGCCTTTATTCATATTTAGGCATTGTTTGACAAACTAGCTTATAAACTAGCTGGTAGCTGATAAGCTTGCTTTTCAAAACGCTACTTTGAGTAACTTTTCAAAACGCTACTTTGTGGTCATCCAAACATGTACCAGAAAAAAAAGCTTGCTTATAAGCTAGCTTAAAGTAACGCTAAATTTTTTTCCCTTGATTAATATAACAAATTTTCAATAATTTCTATTAGTTGATTTTGATGTAGTACTTTCCACATTAATAGTTATAAGATCCATTTCATTAATAGTTATAAGATCTATCGGTTAGATTTTATCTAACAAAAACAATTGAATGTGGTTTATAGTACATGGTCACTTTGGTTTGTCAGAAGTAACACTTTTTGTCTCCACCGTTTCAAAATCACAAGATGGCCATCATGACTTGCAAAAACGTCCAGGTTTAGTCCCTTCATCTAACAACCGTAAAGAATTCCATTAAATGAAGGACATTTTCACCCTTTTGTCGATTTTTTGTATTTTACCTAATCAAAAACCACATGGTCCAAAATCATAAAATTGATTTTGATTGGGAAAAGACAAAAAGAAAATCGTAAAAGAGCAAAAATACCTATCATTTAACATAATTTTTTAACGACCATTAGAACGAGTGACCAAATTCACACATTTTTGCATACCACGATAAGTCATCTTATATTTCGAAACTACATAGACAAAAAGTATTATTTTCGACAAACCAGTGGGACCAATTTTTTTACTCAAATTTATAATAAGTATAGAATATTAATGTTTGAAAAAGGTAGATAGTGAATAAACGGTTGAATTGGTGCCAATAATGAGTTGGTACGCATTTTCAAATTATATAATAAAAACCCCCCCATGTCATTCAAAAGCCACACCTTACCCTTTAATCGTTTTTCTTTTCCACACTAATAACCTTCAACTTCAGAACACCATCACCAAAACCGCTTGTACATCATGCATCAACACTTGTAATTTGCTCTGAACTTAGTAATCTTGAACCTGGAAAAGCTTTCTTTTTTAATCAAGATTATTGTTATGATTTATTAATCCTTAATCTGTCAATTTATTTAGGTTTTTTTCTGCTTTACACAACTGGGTGTTTTTGCTTTTAAGCCATGGATGATGGGTGGCTCTTATATCATCTAAATTAAGTAGTAAATGATTTGATATCTCCCATTTCTCTTTTATATTTAATTTAATTTATTATTTTAATATTGGGTTTAATTTCTTGTTTATAAAAACCCCAACAAAATTCAATCTTTTTGGTTTTTCTTCAAGATTTCCCCTCTTCATGCACAGGTTCCCCAAATCTTCATCTTTTTTTCTTCATAAATTAAGGGGTTTTTTTTGTCATCTAAATCTTTGTGTTTTTTAGTGTTTTTGTTTTCTTGATATTTTGATGTTTAATTATATATAAGCTGTTTTTGTTTTTGTGTGTGAAACTGTGTGTTGTAGAGATTGAAGTGATTATGAATCTGATTTAGTGTTAATTTTTTGTTAGGGATTTTGGTAACTATTAATTAAGTAGAGATCGAGCTATGGCAACAACTTCAACTCAATTTGCAACCTCAAGAAGGATGGGAATTTATGATCCACTTCAACAAATTAGCATGTGGGAAGAGGCTTTTGGAGCTGGCCTTAGCCCTGATACAAGCCCCAATATGGTCATTTCACAGGTCCTTCAAATCATTCTTTCATGTTTTATTATAATATCTCTCTCTATATATGTATATATATAGATTGTGTTCGTAATGGTTATTACAGTTTCTTGTATATATATATAATATATGAATATATAGAGAGCATGATGATTATTGGATTTGGTGTATGTATCTATTTGTATGCATATAGATCATGTTTTTCTTGATTATAGTTCTTTGGATATATATATATATATAAGCATATGTATGTATATTGAATTATTGATTGTATTATTCATGATTTTCAGATTTTTATTCACATGTGAATATGTTTGTTCATCTATGTGCATACACTGTTGTTTGTGATTATTAGCTTATTTATATGCATATAGATTGTGTTTTTTCGTGTTATTGATCGTATCTGATCGATCTTTTTCGGGATTCTTTAGACCGAATACAATTCTCAAGAATCGTTAGGACCGTCACTGGACAATCGAGCAACAAAAAACATTTCGGATAAGGTGCTACTATACAATCATCATATGTATATTCACAAATGAATTATGTGTTTGAATGTATATTTAGCTGATGTTTTCGGTTTTCTGGTTGCAGTTGCAAAGGCGACTAGCACAAAACCGTGAAGCTGCGCGTAAAAGTCGTTTAAGGAAAAAGGTATGAGAAATTAAAGAACTCGTGATTACGAACTCGAGCCTTGATCTCATCTTTGGTTTTTTTCGCTGTTTAGGCATATGTTCAGCAACTGGAATCGGGCCGTCTAAAATTGGCACAATTAGAACAAGAACTCGAGAGGGCTCGACGGCAGGTCAAGTTACAGCTTTTCGTAAACAGGTGTCTCACTACCACAAAGTCGGCTTTACAGAACACCAAATATGTGTAAATGTTCTAATAGACTGTTTTATATGACCTAAGTTTATAGGACCAAATAATTGTGCGGTTTATGTAAATTGTTGCAATAAGTTGATAGGACGTCTTTGGGCATCCCAATAAGTTTTGTAGAACACTTTTGAAATAAAATGTTCTATTAGCTTTTTTATATGACATTTTTGAGATACGCACATTTGTTTTTACAGAACACTTTTTCAAATAATGTCATATAAAAAGACTACTAAGACGCTATATTTCAAAAGCGTCCTACAAAACTTGTTAAAACGTCTAAAAGTGTACCATCAACTCATTGTAACAAATATTATATATGTGATGTAACAATTGTTTAGGCATATAAATTCAAGTACTGTAAAGCAGTCTATTAGGACATATAGAGATATTTGACGTCTTACAAAGCCAATTTTGTCGTAGTGTTTATAGCGTCTCAACCGTCCCAACTTCCAACTGAATATGATTCGTTAGTCGTTGATTGATTGGTTACAGGGCGTATACGGGGGTCTTTTGAACACGGGCAACGGTTTGTTATCCAGTAATATCACTAATTCAGGTTAGCCATCATTCCTTCGTGTAAGTTCGTTTTATGGAACAATCCAATGACGTGATTAAAAGTTTCGGGATTTTCGTGTGCAGGGATTGCTACATTCGAGATGGAGTACGATTTGTGGGTCGCAGAGCAACGGAAAAAGGACGACGAGCTTCGGAAAGTGCTGCTGACTCATATGAGTGACATAGAGCTACGTATATTCGTCGATAGTGGTTTGAACCACTACTACGAGCTTTTCCGAATGAAGGCCAATGCCGCCAAGGCCGACGTGTTTTATTTGATGAACGGGTTGTGGAGAAGTCCGCTAGAGCGGTTCTTCCAGTGGATTGGCGGATTCCGGCCATCTGAGCTCTTATACGTAAGACCTCCTCATACCATGTAATTTCGTCGATCTTTAGCTGACTAGTTTCCGATACTAAGCGTAAATGGTTCTGTTTGGTTCAGGACAATAAAATCGGTTTTATAGGACGTCATATTATATTTTTTATAATATCAAACAATTGGGTGTCTTATATAAATATGCTACAATAAGTTGATAGGACACTTTTAGGCGTCTTAACAAGTTTTTTAGAACAATTTTGAAATAAAGTGTCCTATTAGTATTTCTATATGACATTATTTAAAAAATGTCTTGTATAAACAAGTTTGTGTTTATAGGACACTTCTCAAAAATGTCCTAAGATATTTTATTTAAAAAAATGTTCTAAAAACTTGTTAAGATGCCCCAGCCCAAATATATACATGATAGCATTATATATATTGTAACACTGTTATATATAGAACACATAATTGTTTGGTTAAACCAAACAGTCTATTAGGACATGACCATTTAGATATTTTTCACATCCTATGATGCGGATTTTGTCGTAGTGGGTCGTGAATACTGATCGGTTATACTTATTTCCGGGCAGATACTAACGCCACAGATCGAGTTGTTAACGGATGCGCAACTCGTGAACGTCACAAGTCTAAGGCAGTCGTGTGAGCAAGCGGAGGAGGCACTGAGTCAAGGCATGGAGAAGCTTCAACAAACCCTGGCTCAGAGTATAACGATCGATATAAGTGGAGCCGGAAGTTACAACTCGCAGATGACTTGCGCAATGGAAAGGCTCGAAGCCCTCGAGATTTTTTTGAACCAGGTAACGAAAAAAAAGTCCGTATTTTGACTTTTGAGTCAAAATACGGTCTTTTTAAACGTGAAATTCTTAAAAAATACTTCAATTTTCGTAAAAGATTTTGATAAGTATGGATAACAATATCACAACATTGTAAATTGTACATTTTAAAGATGCAAAAGCTAAAGAAATCTACGTGAAATTTGAGTTTGAAAAGTATAGAGTTTGACCCAGCCTGACAACTTGGTCCACATTTGACTTTTGAGTCAATATGACGTCTTTTAGAACTTGAAATTTATATGAATTATTTTGATTTTTGTAGAAAATATTGACAACCCTTTTTAGATATACAAGAATCATTGGACCTAAAAAAAAAAATGAAGACGAAAAACCAAAGAAATCGAAGTCAATTTCACGTTTAAAACCACAAAGTTTGACCATTTTTCTTATCGTCTAAAACCAAATTCCAAAAAATTTGCAGGCAGATCACCTTCGACAACAGACTCTGCAGCAAATGTATCGAATCTTAACAACGCGCCAAGCAGCAAGGGCGTTGCTAGCGCTCGGCGAATACTTCCAACGTCTTCGTGTGCTGAGTTCGCTTTGGTCAGCTCGTCCTCATGATCACTCCACAACTTTAATTTCTTGAACGAAATCGCCTCTTTTTCAAGCTTTCTATAGCTGCCATTAGCAGAAAGTAGAGATATTTACTGGCAACTTTGCTCATATCGAATCCGTCTCCTACTCTTTTAATCTGCTTATATGTTGAAAGCACAGCAGCAACTGTTATAGTGTTCCTTGAGTAAAATGTAAATATGATTTGTAATGTCATCATATATATATATGCAGGAGGTCGAGTTTATCGACTATGTTCTGTGTTATGTTTCTGAGAAATCTTTTCGATGTATATAACTATTACGGAAACTTGAAGACTGCATGTGAAATGACGATTTTGCCCTTACGACAATGAGGACGAAGGTTTTCACCATGATTAGTGCCAAGATAGTGACAGTTGGATGCGTTCCAAATAGAACAGAACTTCGGAGCTCAATTCGATCCGGTTATATATGTTTTAACATTTATTCCAATTATACAGTGTCAAACCATTTCTAGAAGCCAACTACATGCATAGAAAACACTGCAAAATGACAGTTTTCTATGCAAAATGACAACCTTACCCTTAAAGTAAGTAATAGCATGAAGACTTGCATCATGATTAACTCATAAATTAACTGCCCAAACACAGTAACAAGACCATAAATTAACTCATGAATGTTGAACAATGAAGATGGGTGTATGGTTTTCTTATGTTGTCTGATGATTATGGTGGTTGTATGATTCAGCTATTTCATTCATGTTTTAGTCTTACAAAGATGGGGTGACAAATTGCACTTCACATTTTGTAGATTTTTTTTTCTGAACTTGGATGTCTTTAGCGAAATTCATCGATCTCAAAGACTCGAGCAGTTCCATCAATGGAGACGGAGACTAGATGGCTCCCATCAGCCGATAAGCCTAGAGATTGGATGGCATCCGCGTGTCCCCTGAAAGTCTTGACACAGTCTCCAGAAAGGCTATCCCATATCCTCACTTTGCCATCGACACACCCCGTAGCCACGAACCGCGACGCACCTAGCCATGACAGGCACGTCACGCCTTCCTGAAGAAAATATACACAAATTTGCTATGTTATATATGCATAATCTAACATTTTTTTCATATAAAAACATTTGTTACTTTTGTAGCTTTGTTGCATCTTGCTGATAACCACGTTAGCACGAAAATGTATGCCATAATGGGGTGGGAAAAAAATAGATAGAAGACAAAATCACATGATGGATCAGAAGGAAAAGATAGCATTTGTTGAAAGGAACCATGAAATGTGCTCAAATTTCACGAGATTAAATGTGGTAGCAAACGCACCTCGTGTTCACATGTGCAACGAGCCAAAGAGTGTTGTAGATCCCAAATAATCAGTTTCTGATCCATGCTTCCCGTAGCTGCCCAAGGCGAGCTACAACACAAATCAAAGCCATCAGGCATCTAAATTGCTAAAATTAGTGTAAAAGACTTGTGCTTATTCCCTCTCCCACATAATTCTCTTGCAATTGTACATATGGAAGGGGGAAGAAGGAAAGCAGAGGGAAGAAAGGGGCTTAAGAAACAAGAGGAAACTTCCAATGAGAACCATAAATATTTTGAGAACCTGGGGGAACCAACTATTTCATGTATTCATGATGAATAACCCTAGGCATACATGATAATCATACATTTTCATTATGAATAATATTCATGATGAATATCTATAACGAAATTCATCATGAATAGTTGGTTCTCAAAATATTTATGGTTCTTGTTTGATAATGCCCATAAGAAACAATACCTAGCTGAGAGACCGATGCATTCTATTGAATCTGTATGTGAAGGTAGAGAACTGACAACCTGCGACAAAACTAAAATGTGAAAAAAGAACTGACTGCAAGAAGTGTGGAAAAGCAACTCAAAATCATGGATGAAAGTATTCAAACCTTCCCAGTTGCAATATTCACAATGTGGACGGAGCCATCTTTTGAGCCAGTAAGAACAAGAGCTGAGTCGGAGGTTATCGTCAAGCATGTCAGACCTTCGGTGTGATAATAATGACCTGAACACAAGAATCATTTGGCAAATATTTAAATGAAAATCCTCACTTATTATTCTTCTTCATACACAAATTATTACAAACAAAATGTTTTTGTTATCTGTTTTCCAAAGCTATTGTTAAGATTTACTTGATCTTTTCAAACTTATGCAAATGGTTGGTTATATTTTGCAATTGGCTCAATAATGACAATTAAACAAATGAGGATGCAAATCTACACTTGAGTGGTTCAAAAATGAAAAGAACCAAGAAGAAAAGGAACACAAAAAATGGTAAAAATTAGTCCTGAATCCCACTCTTATCTCCATCACTCTCATGTGATTTATTTCAAAAGCTTGTTGATATGATGCAAAACCAAATACATACCTTTAACAACGTGAATGTTCTCCCCAGTTCTTGGATTCCATATCCTCAAACTTGCATCATCAGAACCGGTACAAATTGTTTTGCCTAAATATGAAAAGAACATTTAGAATGACTGAACCACAAGGGTTGTGGCCTACTGGTTAAGGCCCTGGGGACGTGGTGGAATATCCCATCTGCCCAGGGTTCGAATTCAGGCGTACATAACAATTGTGGCCACTGAGATTTAATCAGGGCTGATGTCTTACGGTCATAATTTGCCAAGGGATTAGTCTAGGCATAGCCTAGGACACCCTTCCCAAAAAAAACATTTAGAATGACTGAATAAAAAGAGAAAAACGAAAAGAAAAAAAAAACCCATAGAAACAAAGGGTCTAGAGAGAACAAGACAGTACCATCAGGAGTAAAATCCCCACAAGTGACAGTACTAGCATGACCCGAGAATGTATTAAGATAGGCATTCTTGTCAGCATTCCACATCCAAACAGTGGAATCCTCCGAACCAGCTAGAACCAGGTGTCCTCGTGGGTGCCACCTAACCCACTGAATAGTCACAGGTATGGACCCATACAAGAAAATAGTTCACGATATAGTTTAACAAAAAGAAAGAAAAGAGAAAGATGATTACTAAAAGATTTTTACCTCAATGCCAGCTCCAGGTCCATCAAGTGCGCATTTCAGGCTTCCTGAAGATACGTCCCATACTTGAATGACCCCATCCAAGCTTCCAGATGCAACCAACTGTCCATCAGAACTGAAGGCCACGGTAGATACAGAATCCTTATGACCTATAGCAACAGACATAAAGATCTCCAAATCAGGAACATACTTGAAAGAAGTAAAATGAACATCTAGAGAGTAGAGAGGAAACACTTGGCTACCACTTTAAGTACAACGCATACCTTGTAATTCAAAAGCCCAATCTCCTTGACCTATCTTCCATAAAAATCCTTTGTCATCCCCTGCCCCCGTGGCCACCAATTGTGCGTCGGTTGGGCTGCATGCAACTGTATATAATTCACCTATGACCAAGAAATAGAAAGATAAAGTCAGCTAAGTCAACCTCTATGTATAATTATGCATGCCAACCAAGTGACCGGATTAAAACAAGGATGACTAGATACATGGAGGAAAAAATGCATGCATCGAGCATGGGACTAGCACAAGCATCAAGGAGATGAAGGTCCTGTGTTTTTTCCAGTATTTTTGAGTGCTGAATGTAATCATGAATAGTGAAGAAGAATTTCTGAATACTGAATCAATAAGCTTGTTCGATAGTAATCTAAAAACTATTATGGGAAGGTATTAGTAGTTTACTATCAATTTATAGAAGCTCACACCTCATAGTTACAACCAATGTGGGAGGATGTCACAAACTCCCCCACCAAAATTCATTATGTCCTCGTCAGGAATCAACATAAACCCAAAAAAAAAACAACCAAGAATCATTATTCCTTGAAGTTAAATGAGTCCAACCCACATCTCAAGGTACCACCATTTTGGTGCCATATGCAACAACGGCCAAAAAAGCCAGAATAACATGATGACCCAAATCCCAATAACTTCTAAATCAACCAAAACCACTGTGGAAAGTCATTCATATGTGTTTACCAGGATTGGACTCACTCTTCAAACTTACAATCGATGTAGGAGGGATATCATAAGAGTGAGGGAATAGATTAGATTCTTGAAAGTTGAAACTTCCACAGGGTGGTTGCAAGAGAGCGTAAAGCAGGCGTGTTGGTTTTGGCTCCCAAGCGAGAACTAGAAATAGGCAATGCATCATCCTTGCAAACCAAATGAAAGCAGTATATCTCACTCGGAAGTAGGATCTGACGGAAGTATTTATGCAGACCATCCCTCTACCCCAAGGAGTAAGGAGGCAGTTTCCATGAAGACCCAGGCTTGCAAAGAAAAAAAGGGAAATCTCAAGAGAAACAGAAAGTTTGTAAAAAATGAAAGTTGGGATGAAACTAAAGAGCCTGAGATGATGGGGGATATCATAAATCCCCTCACTTAAGTTCTTAATGTCCTAATCAAGAACCAAACAAAATCCTGAAATCATTATCCCCAAAAGATGAATGAGCACAACTAACTCTATCTTGAGTAGTCACCGCTTTGAAACCATTAGTAGCACTTCATACCTAAAGCAAAATTTGGTCAAATAACTTGCAAATCAACTAGATCCATAGTGGGAAGATCTTAGTAGCCCACTACCAAACACTTAAAAGAGGCTCCAACTCATACCAAATGGGTGTTAAAACTCTCACTTAAACTCCTAATATCCTTGTTGGGCCTAAACATAATTCCGAAATCCTAACTCCAAGAAGATACATGAGTCGAGCCCTGTGCATCTTGAGGGCCACCACCTTGTGCTATTTCTAATTCCTAAGACTAAAGCAACAAACTAACCCAAAAAATTTCACATCAATTAAAACCATTATCGTCCGCCCGTGATCAGCTCTAACCAAAACCATAGTGAGGAATCTCAGCAACCCTAAAAGAATAAGATAAAAGCCATAGGAAACTTACCGGTATGACCAGTGAATATGTGAAGAGAATCATCTGCTTCATCTGAAATAGACAAAGGAAGAAATTAAAATAAATAAGGAGAAAATACAAAGAAATTTGTAATCACATATATACTCATAACCGATCACTGCTGCTCAAACATAGGTATACTCAAATAGTTTATGCTACTTTCTCATATGGTTTGCCATTTTTTTAATCAAATCATATTATATGGTAGTGTATAACCTGTTTCGAGACTCTTTGACGAATGAATGCAGCATACAATAAAATAAAAGTTAGTGATTGTGACACTGCTGCAAAATGTTTGAAAAACATAAGAATTTGAAAGCTTATAGAGCCTTGACTGACCAAACACTTCAGCATCAGAATCTGCATCATCTTCTGCATCAGGGAGATCTGAAACAAAGGAAACCAAGTTTCATAATATGTCAACGTAGAAAATAAGGCCTTTAAATCCAGGGGCAAAAAGCAAAACTAAAACTACCTTCTTCATCTACATTTATTTCTTCTACGATGTCATCCTCATCAAGAAAAACCTCACCATGATCTTCACCATCGTTCGCAGGATTACTCATGATCCCTCCTTTATTATCAATCAAACTTTCGAAAGTTGTGATAATACGAGCTAGGGTTTATCTAGGGTTTCTCCAAAAAAAAACTGATGACCTATCGAAATTAATAGCATTGGGGTCAATTCCTTCCAGTTGCTTAAATGGAAATCAAAATTCAAATCTACATGAATAATACATAAATACACAAACTGTAAGATCAAAATAAGCACCATATTCAGCTTATCATACCACAACTTCAAAAAAAAATTATACATATAACAGATTAACAACTACTCTCTGAACTCCCTAAACTTGATACACGCAAAAACTTAGCATATCTCAACAAGAAAACAACTAATAAAATAAATAACTTATCAAGTAGAATGGATTCAATCATAAACAGAGAAGCTCAGTAAGTTATAGAAAGGTCAAACGGAAATGGTGATGAAAGCGGCGATTAGAGTCGATACTATGAATACAAACCGGTGAATAGGTAGTTATTAAAGCTTCACCGCTCCGCTGCTGCCGCCGTCGCCGTCGCCGCCGATGAAAGAATAAAGAAGAATTTTGGTATTCAGCTTTTGTGCACGATTTGGTGCAAGTATATCTTTTCTTTGATATTATATTTTTCGTCCTTGTTGTTTGGGTAAATCTAATAAAGCCCCTATTCTTTCATTGATATGACATAAATAGAAAAAAACTGAAATAACTTTTCTTTTGATGTAAATCAGCATTTCCACATGGATTGAAAAAAAAATTAGGTATTTCTATTATTTGACATGATTTATAGAGAGTTAATAACGTTTGTGAGATTTAAAATAAACCTGTAAATTCAATATATCCCAAACAAGTTTCATCTCTCAATTGAATCATAAATAAGCTTTGAATGAGATGTAATCAAAACTCTTTGGTCGTATTAAAGAGATCATTTACCAAACCATAATCAAGTAAGGGTTTATTTGGTAACTTACCTCGCCGGTAGGCATGGCAACGGGGCGGGTATCACAATCCCCGACCTCGACCCCGGTTTATGGTGAAAGTCCCCGGTCCCCGACGGGTACATAGATCTTAATCCCGGCCCCGGTTTGTAATCCGATCAAACCCCGATTAATCCCCAGTCCACTCCGCCGTTCTCCGTCCCCAGTTCATACCCGATCCCAAACATAGCCTTATTCGATCAGCTATACATAATTGTTTATAAATATTTTAATGATATATAAAATGACTTATTTAGTAAACTTTATATAAAAAACCAATTCTTTTATAATTTTGTCTCTGGGTTAAAAAAAACTCATCAATGAAATATATTCTCAAACAAATTTTACCGATCTATATAAACAGATTAAGGGGTTGTTTGTTTACCTTTTAATAGTTCTATTAAGAGACAACCTCTGAATCGCTAAAAAAATAAATCTTGTTTAAAAAAAAAAGTATATCTCTTAATAATTTCAAAACAGTCGGAATGATTTTGTATCTTGGTCTCGCCCCTAATTTCAGTACATACAACTTTATCGTACAAAGAGTTGATAGAAAATCAACCATTTAGCCGGTCTGTATTAAGCATCCGCATCGAAGACTCCTGTCTCGCTGCTCGCTAAGATGCTCTACCTCCGTAGCCATGTCGGACGAGGCCTGTTCTCAATCTATCACTTCAAATCTCACTTTTTTTACTCAGCAACATCAGTAGCAGAAGCAAAACCTTCATCTTTTGATCAATCTCCATCTCCTAAAAGAACCGAATTCGTAGATTTTCTCATCAACACACTCGGATTCTCCAAAGAATCCGCCGTTTCTTCCTCATCAAAGGTACGCCGTCTCACCACCACTCGAAATTGCGATTCAGTTGTTCGTATCCTCAAGAATTGTGGTTTTAATGACGATCAAATCAAGGACTTAGTCTTGTGGATCCCTAAAGTACTATTATACAGAGCAAACGAAACCCTAGAACCCAAAATTAGGGTTTTTCTCGAACTCGGTTTGTCTGTTCCAGATCTAATAAGTCTTCTCAAGAGAAACCCTAATTTATTTGAGTTAGGTTTACATTCCCGAATCATACCTACGATTGATTACCTTAAGACGCTATTAGGAAGCAATGAGAGAGTGGTTGAAACCATCAATAGATCGAGATGGTTGTTTTCCACATCTATTGCTTTAAAGATGTTTTCTGCAAATGTTATGTTATTGCAGAGTTATGGTTTCTCTAATGAGAAAATTGGGAAATTTGTTCATAAGAACGCTAGGCATTTTACTCAAGCACCTGAATGGCTTACAAGTAAACTGAATTGGGTTGAGGGAAAACAAGGGATATCACGCGATTCTACTGAATTCTTTCGTTGTTTTCACGCGATTGCTTCGAGTAGTATTTCAGCAATGGACAAGAAGATGGAAATTTATAAGAGTTTTGGGTTTTCTGAGGATGAATTATCTTTGTTGTTTAAGAACCAGCCTTACTGTTTTGCGTTATCAGAGGATACGATCCGCGATAAACTGAGTTTCTTTATGATGGAGTTAGGGTATACACCTTCGTATTTAGTCACTTGCCCGAGTCTTTTCTCATTGAGTTTGGAGAAAAGAGTGAAACCTAGGAATGAAGTATTGAAGATTTTAAAAGAGAGGATGTTGGCTAAGAGCAAGTCTTTGATTACGCTTGTTAACTATCCGGAGTTAAGATTTCTAGGTTTTCTGCGGGGTTTTGAGGACGAGATTCCTAGCTTATACGAAACTTACATCAATAGTATAAGGTAAATTGAACTTGTTTTGTTTTCAGATTTCAGTCTTAGTAGGCATTTGGTCTTAGAGATTCTAACGGTTGAGTTACTTTGTAGCATTATCGTGCTTCTGAAGAAGTATCGAATAGTCACATTAATTCTTTATATACATGGCCTTTTTGTTAGTTTTCAATCTTGTAATTGTTGATGGATGAGTAATAATTAATGTGTTTCGATTCTAAAGATACATATGGTTTGGTAATGTTTAATGTTCAACTTCAATGTTCAATGTTCAATGTTATTGTCGGTCTACATGTTGACAATGCATCTTGAAATTACCAGTATTCTGTTGCGAAATCTGGACTAAAAAGCAATAAAAGGACGAGTCTCAAAATGTACAAACTAAAAAAATCATATTGACCGTCCAGATTGAAGCAATTTGGTGTAAAATATAGTGTGACCCATTGGAGATGCCCTTAGACTAATGGTGTTAACTTGAGGGAAGATTTTGGGCTCTGAAACATGAAATAAAGATCATTGATGTAATTAATGAATTTTAGAAACCAAAATAAAAAAAGCATCCGATGCATGGCGACCAATGGTGTAAATCACACTAAAAAAATATGGAAATCACGTCTATAGTCGATGGAGGGTTTAGCTGTAAAGGGTTGTGTTCTGGTGACAAAGGAAGTTACCGTGAGAAGCGTAAGAAGGGATATTGACCCTTGGATCAATAAAATCAACACTAACACTAATGAGATGCACCAAGTCAATTACCGTGAGAAGCACAATTCATGGGTGGGGTGAGATTAAAAGTGATCAGGGTCCAGATCACTTCTTTCGCTTTTCACTTTAACTCTTTTTCTCACACGATCCTTCGTCTAGCTATAAAAAGGAGCCAAATATTGTAAGGTTTCGTTTGGTTTGCGGGATTGGATTTGGAGAGATTTGTAATTGAATTTCATTTCAGTCCTATGTGTGGTTTGAAGGAGTATTTGGATTTAAAAATCCAAAGATTTCATTGAAATCACACAAACATAGGAATTTGAAATCCCACGGGCATGGTTGGTATTTCACAGGATTTCGTAGGATTTGTATATAATAATGTTTTAAAATATGTTAAAAGGCAAAATGCGCGAAATAGCAACTTACTTTCATAAAATTCCTTATTTTAACATTGTAATTTCATTTTTCTTTATTACAAAAATGTACTTTCAAATTACTTTTTATCATGGCATTGGGTAAGCTTTTGATTTGAATGAAGATGACATGACACAAGTTACTAAGTTTTCATATCATCTCATTGGCCATGTAGGATGTCCACGTCTACCATATTGCTAACATGGCATAAACTTTTTACTTGTCTGAATATCATGGTGTAAGGCTGTTATAGTTGCTTTAAAATTCCATTCCACTTTTGGAAACATTGAGGAATTCCAATAGAGTTGTGTCAAAGCTCCGAGCTTCAGATCATGGATTTGAGAGATGATAACTTACCAGGAGTCACCCAATTGGGTGAAATCTTGA
This sequence comes from Arctium lappa, assembly GCA_023525745.1. Lineage (NCBI taxonomy): Eukaryota > Viridiplantae > Streptophyta > Magnoliopsida > Asterales > Asteraceae > Arctium > Arctium lappa. Next base: position 8,992,363 of record CM042048.1, read on the forward strand.
AGTCTAACATCTCGTTGGAGGTTGCATCCCAATGTTTTATTTAACATAGATGTAATTTTCTTAACTCCAAGATTTACAAAAAGACGTAGGAACTGTACCTGTTAATTAATTGGTTCCCATATAGATCCAATTCCCTTTAACTCCTTAAATTTCCTAGAGATTCTGGGATGGTTTCTGTTAACTCGTTAAACCCTCGTATCTTGAATATGCCGAATCTGTTTCCGGCAAGGTTGAGTTTGACAATGTTTTTCATGACAAGAACCGAAGAATTGAATTTGTTGGTCGAAGGATCAAGAACTTTAAGTTTTGCAAAAAGAGAGGGAACTCAAATTCGAACTAAGATCAAGTGTTTGGATGCAGAGAAGGTTAAGGTTCCAGACTTCCAGTTGCTGCATATCACATACAAACTCATGCTTGTGATCTGTAAAATGGCAACAAGTGACCCCTTGCGCTGCTTCAAAATGGGCAGTGGAATTGGAACCATGGGAGGGATAAAGTTTTTTTTTTTTTTTTAAGTTAATAGATTACTCAATATTATAATGGCTAGGATGATGTCCTGAATAAAAAATAATTTAAAAGTACATTGTTGTAATAAGAAAAAATCGAAGTATAATGCTATAATAAATAAATTTAAGACAGTAGGTTGTTATTTCTTGTATTTTACTCTATATTAAAAATATTTATTTTGTAATTATCAATTAATAAAAATGTAATTTACTTATTTTTATAATTTGTCTTTATAAATTATTTCTAAATGGTAAAATTTAATTCAATTTCAAATCCTATAAACATAAACATTAAATCTATTTTACGAAATTCAAAATCCTTATGTCGTGTTCTCGAGTTTTGGAAGGAAAGTAAAGAAAAGAAATTGAAAAAAAAAAAAGAAAAAATAATACCAATATTTGTGTTTTTGAGATAGAAAAAAAAGAAAATAATTTTTCATGTTCTCAAATAAGATGAAAGGAAAGGAAAGATAGATACTTTTATCAATATACTCTTATTTATTTCGTATATGTATATATATATATATGTGTAATTTTATAAACATTTTTAATTCTTTTTAAATTTATTTCTTTCATTTTCTTCTTCACATTTGGGAGGAAAGTTTAGAGAGGAAAATCATCAATATTTTTCTTTTCATTAAAAAAAAAAAACCCGGAGAACCCAACATTTCTCTTTCCGTTTAAATTTGAATTTGATTGCCTAAATTAAAAATAAAAGGTTGGTTCTGAATTTGGCTTTAGAAAAACAGAAGCGACTTCAAGCGAGGGAAACAAATTGGCACGACAAAATCCGCCATTTCCCCAAATCCTCATACTTGGCGATCGTGTTTATGATGTTCAAAATCCTTCAGACAATCCCGTTCTCCTACCTCCGATCTCCTTTCCAATCCTCCACAACTTCCTTCTCATCATCACCAAAAATCACAACTCAATCCACACCTTTCATCGTCGACTACCTCATCAATTCTCTCGGATTCCATGAACACGAAGCCATTGCCGTTTCTTCCAAGGTACCTCACGTTTCCACTACTAATTCCAATTCAGTTATTAATCTCTTCAAAAACTACGGTTTAAACAACATCCAGATCCGAAACATCATCTCTGCATCACCCGGAATTCTAACACTCAAACCAACCAAAACCCTAGAACCCAAATTAAGGATTTTCCGGGAATTAGGGTTACCCGTGCCAGATCTAGTCAAGCTGATCAAGAGAGATACGTTTATTTTTAGAAAAGGTTTACATACTCAGATCATTCCTACTGTTGATTATCTTAGAAAATTGTTGGGATGTGATGAAAAAGTGGTTGAAATGATTAATAGATCAAAATGGGTGCTTTTACCAAGTAAGACTCTCACTAGAATATCAGAAAATATATCTTTGCTGCAGAAATATGGTTTATGTGATCAGAAAATCCTTAAGTTTTTGGTCACTAATCCTCAGTATATGAAGCAGGCACCGGATTTGGTTGAAACTAAGCTGCAATATCTTGAAGGCAAATTGGGTATTTCTCGTTGTTCCTCTAATTTCATTCATGGATTGGGTGCTGCTTTGTATCGTAGTGAATCGGATATAGAAAAGAATATACAAATCTTTCATGATTTTGGTTGGTCGGATTTAGAAATAGGTACTTTGTTCAGGGCTCAACCTTACTGTTTGAATAAGTCGGAGGCCTACATTAGTGATAAGTTGAACTTTTTCATGAAGGAACTTGAGTATACTCCTTGTTACTTGATGGGTCGTACGTCTTTCTGGACGTTGAGTTTAGAGAAAAGGATTAAACCGAGGAATGAAGTTCTTAAAATCTTGAAAGAGAAGGAGGTGGTGAAAGACACACCGTCTCTTGCTACAATTTTAAATTATTCTGAGTTGAAGTTTCTTGGTTTTTTGCAGAGTTTTGAGAGTCAAATACCTGGTTTATGTGAAACTTACAAGAATAGCTTAAGGGGTTTTAAAGCTAAGTGATTTAGTTGTTATAAGTTGTTGAGAATCCCTTTGAGTTTCTTGATTTTCCTCTTCCTGCCCAGTCTAACGGATATCCGAAAGCTAATAAACAGCTACAAGATTGAGGTTTGGAGCGGTATTCAAGTGGCTGGAGTTGGGCTTTGAGTGTTGATCTAGAAAAGGAGGAATTCTGAAAGCAAAGTTGGAACTTGGATCTGCAACATTAAAATATTTGGTTACACATTAGGTTAGTTTCTTGTGTAGAAAAGAAAAACAATAGAAAGAAGGCATTTTGTTAGTATTAAGCTATGTTTTGCATTACCAGTTTGTCATTTGTTTAGAAGCTTTTAGTATTTGTTCATCTTTATCATCATATACAATATGATTCATTCCTATGAAAGTTGCAAAAATTTCTTTTTGGCTAATCTTTTAACTAAAGTCTGTCTCAATTTCAAGAAGTTGATGATACTGATTTTGGGTTTCCTTATTTTATTCGTTATTGATGGAATTTAAGTTCTTTGACTGCTAGTCAAACATGGCTTTTTATGCAATGATCATGTGATAAAAGGGAGTGAATCTTACCACTTCCTCTCTGTTAATTCATTTATACAATGAAATGAAGCACTAGGAGCTCAACAAGAACCCTAAGGGGGCGTTTGGTTCGCAGAATGATTTCTGAAGGAATGGAATCTGTCTAAGGAATTGGAATTGAATGTTATCAGGTTTGACCAAGTGTTTGGTTGTAATCAGTCAAATGAATTGGAATCTGTCTGTTTGGTTTACAAAGGAATTGGAATGAAATTCTTAAAAATGACAAAACTACCCTTTCTTTTATTTTAATTTTTTTAAATGCTGAGAGAGAGAGAGAGAGAGGAGAGAGAGAGAGATGGGGGAGAGAGAAAAGAGAGACTGTGAGAGAGGGAGCGGGTAGAGAGAGGGGAGAGATAGAGAGGAGGGAGAGGAGAGAGAGAGAGAGGGTTTTTAGAAGCGGCTAGGGTTTTTAGAAAAGGTAAGGAGGGTATTTGTGTCATTTTGAGAAAATCTGATGGAATGGAATTCAATTCCATCCATGACCAAATCCATGATTAAAGGAATTCATTGAATTCAATTTCATTCCATTGGTAACCAAACAGCAGGATGGAATTTGGTCAATGGAATTGACCATTCCAATTCCATCAGATTCCGGTGGAATCCAGCGAACCAAACGCCCCCCCCTAATGTTTAGATATTCTTTTCTTGGGTGTTATTTTATGCCATATGAGATCCTGATAATTTTGGGAATTAGGTCAAGAATTGATTGGGAATGAATCGTGATTTGTTATTTGGGTCTTGAATGTTCGATCCCGACGATTTGTAGTTGTTGGTCACAGTCAGATGGCAAATATTGAGCAATCTGTGAATCCCGGTGGTGGTGGTGGATGGCGACAACCACAGGCGTAGACAGCAACGAGAGCCTTCTGATTTGGTGTAGGAAAAATCATGATGAAAAAAAAGAAAACTGGTTGACAGGTTTGTTTTGGAGAGGGACTCTCTAGGTCAAGGGAGGGCTAATTACATAAAAATCACCTCTGATTGTAGTAAGCTTTATTCCAATCTCTTTCTCCATTCAGAGTTGTGGCGACCATCATTAAGGGGTTGTTTACTAAATGCTTACTGTGTAAGTGCTTACCATTATCAATTACCTTACTAATTAAGCTTGACAAAACTGATAATCTTACCTGGTAAGAGACATAACAAGGACTGAGAGTCTTATCCAATAAGTAAGGAAAAAGTCTTAAGGGTTGTTTGGCAGTTGCTGAATGGTTTGGTGCAAAATGATTAAGTTGTCAGAATGATTAAAAGGTTTTTATGATATGGTATAAAATGAAATATGGTTGTTTGCTAATTGTTCATAATGAAATTAGGGCTCTTAATGGTTAAGGGAGGGGCAAGATACAAAATCATTCAGAGCATTTTGGAACCATTAAGAGGTAGACATTTTTTTTTTGCCAAATAAGATTCACCTCTTAACGATTCAGATGTCTCTTAATGGAACCATTAAGATGTAAACAAACAGTCCCTTACCCGGTTTAAGATGCTTACTAATATCTCATTTTGATGGCCGAGGATGTTATACGATAAAGTAAACGCTTACCGGGTAAACATTTGGTAAACGGCCCCTAAGTCTTGGTTAGAGCTTTATTTTGTTTCGGTAAACACCCCGCCTCTTAACGAGGTAACCGGTAAGAGGTGGGAAGATGCTCTTCAGTGGGTCAAGTAAAAAAGGCACAATGATTGCAAAACGTTTAGTGTTCCATTAATATGATGGTTAATCATGAAGCAAGGTGCATTGTCCAGTTTCTCGCACAGAATAAGTTGTATCTACAAGATATACACATGTATGCAACTCACTGCAATTAGGAGCAAAATTATGTCTGAAGTGTAGTGATTGCAGCAATTCCCTTTTGATGGCAAAGACCAAGATTTATGAATTTCTGTAATCTACAGTTTTGGTTCTTTTGTTGATTGGGTAACATATAAAACAATCTAATAACATAATGGAAATGTTGCTCATTTAACGGAATTTTTGACGGTCGTTAGAGGTAAAGACCAAATCTAGACGTCTTTATAAACCATGATTGTCATCTTATGATTTTGAAACTGCAGGGACAATAAGTGTTATTTTTTACAAACCATGTTTACCAGATTTGTAGTTTACTCTAAATATTAAAATCAAGAGTAAATTATGGATTTGGCCCTTGTGGTATGTTGACCTCTGTGAAATTGGTCCTTGTGGTATGCACTTTCTGTTGGATTTGGTCTTTCAGCCAACGGCCATCCATCACGTCCGTTAAAGTTGAGGGCATAAGGGTCTTTTTGCATTTTCCATTTTTTAAAACATATTAATTAACCTTTTTAAATTAGGGGTGGAGATGTATATAATAAAACTTAAAGGGCCAAACACAAATAAAAATCAACTTTGTCTTGTACCCCTCGTTCCTCCCATTGAACCAGTGAAACCCTAGTTTTCGTCAAAAACCCCCCTCCATCATCCTCGCGGTGAACTCCATCCCCTCATTGCTCCGATCGACGAATCCCATCTCGTTGAACCACCATTCCACCCGTCCCCTCCCCCCCACAGTGACCCTCTTCCCCTTCTCCTTTTGCTCTAGTACCTGCAACGCACCCATCAAAAGAAGGGTCGTGGGTGGGCTCATGATGGGTGAAAAGAAGGGGTGTCCAAGGTGGGTTGTACGTGGGTTGCCGGAACAACGATGGTGGTTCATCGAGAAGTGATGGTGTTGTGGTGGTGGCTGGTTTAGGGTGGGAATGTTCGAGGACCACGATAAGGGGCTGTTTGGCAGTTGCTGAATAGTTTGGTGAAGAATGATTAAGTGGTCAGAATAATTAAGAGACTCTTATGATATAGTGCAAAATGAAATATGGTTGTTTGGTAATTGTTTAGAATGAAATCAGGGTGTTGAATGGTTGAGGGAGACCTAAGATGCAAAATCATTCAGAGGGTTTTAAAATCATTAAGATGCAGACTTTTTTTTACCAAACAAAATTCACCTCTTAGTGATTCAGATTTTGCCTCTTAATTGAACTGTTAAGAGGTAAACAAACAACCCCTTTATATATATATATATATATATATATATATATATATATGTGTGTGTTATATATTGTGTGTGTATATATATTAAAATATTTTAATTTAATATAAAGTAAATCACGGATTTCGTGTTTGATACTTTAAGTTTTAATATATATCTCCCCACCCCCCTCCCAACAAAATAATTAAAAATGTTTAATAAAATAGAAAATGTAAAAAGACTTTTATGCCCTCGATTTTAATGGACCTGGTAGACGGTTGTTTGGTTGAGGGACCAAATCCAACAAAAAATTCATACCGTAAGGATCAAATCCATAATAAATGAAGCCTGAGGATAAATTTCATAAAAATCGGAGTAAACTCTAATTTTGGTCCTTGACATTTAATGAAAAGTCTGAAAGTGGACCTGAACTTTAATAAGTTTAGAAATCATTCTTATAGTTTACATTTTGCTCTAAAAATGGTCCTTGACCACTAACTCCATTAATAATGTCCATTAAAGTGAGGGGCATTTTGGTCCCTTTACCAAATTCTTTAATTTTACTCTTCTAAAATTTTTCGTCATTTTTTTTACTAAAAACTAATCTACAAATATATAAATCTAGAGTACAAGTTTGATTAGCATATAAAAGAAAACAAAAACAAAAAACACATAAACCCACCACCATCCCATCCCTTCTCCGGCAATTTACAGACCCCAACTCCGGTGGAAAAAAAACTCATATACCAAAGCAAACATATATCATCTGATACCCACTTTGATCAATCGAAATCACACACAGATCAATCAAAAACATCCATCAAAAATGATTCTTCAACTGATGCCCTCTTCGATCACAGGGACGAAACTTCGATTTTACATTTATGGTTTGGATTTTTAGCACAGGGATGAAACTTCGTTTTTGGGTTTTGGTTTTATTCGAGGTAGAGGGAAGGGTGTGGCGTAGGCATGGCTTTGATTTTGAATCCCCTTTCTTCGTCCCCATAGATGGTAGCCAGAGAAGAAGTCCCGTGATTTGCTCATAAAAATGGTGAAGAGTTGTAATTGTCCCTTGATTTGTTCACAAAATGAAAACCACATACCTGAAGGTGTCCCTGTGATTTGTTTTCATTTGTGATTTTCTTTTATGGTTTGGTTCCTATCTAGGTGGTCGTCGACATCGAGGATAAAGGATGTGATAAGGGTGGGGCAGAGGGAAGGGGAAGACGACCAATGCTCTCAATGTCATCAAGTGAGGAAGGGGGCGGTGGGGAGGAGTAGCCGGAGATTGTTCGTCGAAACCGGAAATAGTGACCGGTTTACAATATATTTATAATTTTTTTTTATTTTTAAAAGAAAATGAGAAACATAAGTAAAAGGACAAAAATGCCCTTGATTTAACAGTCAAATTTTAACCGAGATCAGGGACCATTTTTAGAGCAAAATGCAAACCACAAGGATGATTTCTAAACTTATCAAAATTTAGGTCCCACTTTCAGACTTTTCACTAAGGACCAAAATTAGAGTTCACTCTAAAAATCGGCATACCACAGGGAGCAAAGGAAATGGAGTTGTCGAGTTGATATGATCGCTGCTTTTTTTTCTTACATGAAACTCCGATTCCATACCATGTTTAGGTTTTCCACCACCTTCCGATCTCATGGGTTTCCCTACTCCACAATATGCCCCATTTCCCCCAATCGGAACCACCATTTGCTAGTGGATTACCTTACGGAATCCCTCCGATTCTCCAAACAAGACGACATTTCCATCTCAACCAAATCCAAGGTAACCCATCTCAAATCCACCATTAATCCTGATTTAGTTCTCAACATCTTCAAAATTTATGGATTAAACCCATCCCAGATCAGACAAATCGTCTCTTCTGTTCCCAAAATCCTAACTTGCAAAGCTAACAAAACCCTAGAACCCAAACTTAGGGTTTTTCAAGAACTTGGGTTATCCGGGTCGGATCTTGTCACTCTCATTAAGAAGCATCCGGAGATTTTCGGGTATGGTTTACATACCCGGATCTTACCCTGTCTTAAACTCCTTAGAAAAGTATTGGGTAGTGATGACAAAGTGATTGAAGCCATCAACAAATCAAGATGGCTCAGTTTCACAAGTTATTCGATGAAACGAATATCGAAAAATGTGTCTTTGTTGCGGAATTAGGTTTGTTAAACGAGAGGATTACAATGTTTGTTCTAAGTAACCCCGATAAGGTTATGGTAAACCCCGAGCTGCTCGAAAGCAGGCTCAATTATGTCGAAGAAAAGTTGGGGATTTCTCATGAAATGCCCGCGTTTATTCATGCTTTGAGTGTGGTTTTATGGTGTATGGATTCGTAAATTGAAAAGAAAATGAAGATCTTTAGGGGTTTTGGTTGGTCGGATTCGGATATAGGTTTGTTGTTTATGAATCAACTGTTAAGACTGAAAGTCCTAGTGTGTGAAAAGTTATATAAAACATTTATATAGTTTAAATTGTTAATTATTTATCGGTTTGTAAAAGCCTTTTATTAAGCATTGGGCTTGTTTGGTTTGTAATGGGCTTTGGCCTTTAGGTTTGAGCCCTTGGTATTTAAAGTTTGTTTTCTAATCATTAGGGTTAGAGGTTGAGAGATAATATTGTGTGCCTAATAGAATAGAGAGAGTTTGCTTTTCAATCCTATGTTTGTAACTCTCTCAATCATTCAATACAATTAGTCTTTCAATTATTCATTGTTACTTAAGCAATCTGGGATTCACAATTGGTATCAGAGCAAATAGACGAAGATTTGATTCAAAAAAGGTAAAAAAAAATCTCTATATTCTCTGTGTCGATCGACTCCTAAATTGATTTTTTGGGTTTCTTGATTTTTGATAAATCTTTGAGTCTAGTTGCTCCTAATCTCTTTAGTTTAGTTAGATTAAGTGATTGGTAAAGTCTCGTCGTCTGATTCGGAGTATTTATCTTAAATTTTGGGTTTTTTATAGATCTAAAGTTTAAGTCTGTGTTCTTAAGTTTTTTTTTTAAATCATTGATTCATTGGTTTTTAGTTCAAAGATCGATAAAAAGTGTTAGATTTCTGAATTTAATCCATAATCGTTGCTAAAGTTCATTGGTTTGGATTAAAATTTTTATTTTTTTTGGTTTTGGGGTCAAGCAACGCCGCGAAACCTTGTCCCAGGTCTCGCAAGACCCTATTGTCCCAAGCCAAGTTGCCCACAACCACGCTTCGGGCCTTGACCACAACCAGGCTTCGGGCCTTGGCACAACCAGGCTTCGACCCTCTCCTCGCGAAGCCCTCTTCCCGCGAAGCCCTCCCCACTCAAACTCGGCTCCCACCCAAACTATTTTATGTTTTATTTTTAAATCTTTTTTTCTTCAATAGAGGTTATTTGTCCTTATCTTAAAGTGTCGCCTTAGAGTGTTATTCGTTTCTTTACACCTTTCTTGGATCAAATCGAGATCGTCTCACGATCATTTTGTTCAAGTAACAATGTCTTATTCTGCTTATCAACAAAAAAATTCTAATCTCAAATCCAAGATTGTAGTTCTTGAAGCCATATTGGAAAACAATTACAACGTGTTTGTGCAAGTTAATGGTGAAAATGCTGATAATTTGAGTTGGGCACAAAGCTTAAAAAAAGAAAAAGAAAAACTTGCTGAAGAAAATGATGTTTTGAAGAATCAATTTTCAGAACTCTCGAAAAAGTTTGAAAAATCAGAGAATTTTGAAGCCCAAGAAGAGAAGACTCTGGAACTTGAAGAGAAACTGAAAGCTGTGGAGAGTGAAAATCTTGATCTCAAGAATAGGCTTTCTATTTTTGAACAAGAAAAAGTAGACTTTTCAAAAAAAAAAGAAAATTTTTGAGAGAAAGATTCTCGAGCTTTCAAGGAAAGTTTTCGATGAAAGAAAGGTTTTTGAGCTACAAAATGCAAAACTTTCAAAACAGGTTTCTGATTTTGAAAAGGTTTTGATAATTGAGAGAGATAATTTTGCAAAAGAGCGAAAAGGTTTTGAAACGGCAAAGAAAGTGCTTGAAAGGAAAATTGTTGCGGTTTTCAAAGAAATATCTGATAAACGCAACAGTATCGAAAAAGACTTTGAAAGTGAAAGGAAGTTTTTCGAAACAGAAATTTGTAAGCTTTCACAGAAATTGTCTGAATTAACGACAAAGATCTTGAAAGAACAGAAGGTAAAATCCGATTTACAAAAACAATTTGATTCAATTCTCAAAGAAATAAATGGTTTATCCGTAAAAGTCAAGAAACTTGAAGAACTCAATTTCAAAGTCGATTTATCTAAACAAGCCAGTCCCGATACTGTTGTTCAGTCTCCTTATTCTTCAAGTTCAACTTCCACAACTAGTTCTTCGAAGAGTTGTGTATTTGAATTTTCAAAAGATCGGATTCGCCCTTCAAATCTTTTCTATAATTCTCTTGTTGATAATACAGATAATCAAGTGTTTCGAAAAGTGAAAATGGTTTGGAAAAAGAAATCAACTACAGAAGACAATGGTGGAAACCTAAGCAGTTAACACGGTCTATTGCGGAAATTGCGGTCAGGACCTAGAATTGCGATTGCGGTTATTGCGGTGAAATAGCGGTAAAAAAATAGGTTCATAAATTAATAGGAATATATATATATATATATATATATATATATATATATATATAACTTAATAATTAATATATTGTATTCCTAACACATATAAGTCAAATAATTCATTAATTCAAAAAAACTTTCAAACCACACAAGCAACATAGTAATAGAGTTTATAAATCTCGAGTGGAGTAGGAGCCGATTAGGAGATGTTTGGAGTCGATTAGGAGAAATCTTGAAGAGTTGAAGGGAATCGAGTCATCGAGTGGAAGTGGACTGATGAGGAAGTCGACTGCTGGTGAAAAACGACTAAGGGTTTGAATATGAAATCGTGTGACCAAAGTGGACTTTTTTTAGACTAGTCAAATGTCCAAGCCCAGTAGCCCACAAATAAAAAAGCCCAAACACATAGCCTATGAAAATTGCGGTATTTCGGACCGAATTTTTTTACCAAATTTCGGTGAAATTTCGGTAAATTTCGCCGCAATTTTCGGTACCGCTATAATTGACCGATATTTGCTACCGCAATTTTTCTATGGGCCGCAAACCGAAATTTCACCGCAATTTCGGTGAAATTGAGGCGCAATTAACTGCATAGGTGGAAACACATCATACAAATCTCTGTAGTTGATTCAAAGTCACCGACTCATGTCTATTTCACAACTAAGTTGATCAGTCTAAACCGATCAAATATCTGTTGCACTTATTGTGGAAATAGTGCCTTTATGGATTCCAGGTATGTCAATAATTGGTACGGTTCTTATAGTATCCCCAATCCTCAGTTTCATAGCTTCAAAGCTAAGGCAACTAACCATTAAGGATCCATCAAAGCATGGATACCAAAACCAAAATATGTCTAATCTATTTTGCAGGAATGTCATATGGGCTTTAATTCAGATTATTCACGTCGCATGACTACAATCAAGGGTTATGTCATCTTTTGAGGGGGAGTACCAGGTTTTTCCTAACTTTCATATCGACTTCTGAACATTTCAGTTTATGACTCGCTCTTAAATGTTTTTGACTTCTGATTATCTCTAATCAGAAATTTTACTTCAATGTTCTATCTTGGTGAGTTAAAGGAGTGTTAGGGCTCATAAAGTTTCTATGGTCAATCCAGAACTGGAAGGACCTACCCAAGAAATACATCACATTCATAGATATCAGTGAGAGGGTCTAGATTGATAGATGAGTTCGGAGTGAAATAAAAAATTAAAAAAAATGGTGCGGATGTGACAGGACTTAAAAGAATTATTGGTCCTCACCAAACCGAGTCAGTTATCCGGGTTGCCACATAATCTATTCATTCTCGTTCTTTGGAGAGGAATATTGAAATAGACATGGACCCAGTGTCGATAACTCGTGTCACCCCCACCTAGCCACTCAAGTATCTCACAAAAGGTACTTGTTTCATATATTCACGGAGATTTAGCACATAATCTATCTATTCCTCACTCGGAGGTCTTAGATATTGAACAAAAGGAAGACATCAGCTCCGGTCTCCGAACTTCATATTCATCTCATTGTGTCTATTGATTTATGAATATGCGTCCTAGGTTGAATCAATCTTTGAGCCGAAAAGATACATATTTATATTTCTTTCACACACGCACGAATCTTTGTGATTCCAATAGCATATCTCTGTGATATTGTCGGAACAGTTTGAGAAGTAGATTTTTAAACTCTTACTTTAGTGATAACTGGAAGTCCTATCAGAGATACCCCTTTGCCAACTCTGAAAATAGGCCACACAATTATTTTAGTTGTTGTGATAACAATTACTAATGTGTTTCTGTGTTAGTTGATTACCCCATCTTGGTTACTAAATGTTTTATCTTATCTTTTGCTACTCATCCGGTTAGTCTTTGAACATACATGATGCTCAAGATTCTCCTAATCATCATGAGGGGGAGAATGCAATAACAACGACACAAGTTTCAAAGACAGATTATCATGTTGAGGGAGAGTTAGCAAAAGCGGAGGGGAGCAACATAGCCTGTTTTTCTTAAATATGAGGTTGAAAAGCCATGGATTTCAAGATTGCATTGGTTCTTCTATCCTTCATCAAGTGGTGTTTGCTACAAGTTGCTTCCACCTACGAGCTGATTGAAACAAGTTCTTAAGCTGAAAGTTTATTCAACTCGCGGTTCAGAGACAGATTCTTTGTTTTTAAACTGAAGATGCACTATGGAATGTCACGTAACTCTCACAATATCTTTCTTGTGTGCTGATCCGATGTGTTGAGTTTCTACAGTTGAAAGTTGCTCAATAGTGCATTCAGTCGAGGCTATGGTTCATTGGATCTGGTTACAAAGTTGAAACTATGAAGACCAAGAGTTTTATTCAAGGGGAGCTGGGAAAGACATGAAGACAAGCAACACAAAGTTTTTCAGAGATTTAAAAAAAAAGAGAAGATCAAGGAATGAAGATTTCAGGAAGATAAATCATTTATACTACTTTAGGGGGAGATTGTTAGGACTGAAAGTCCTAGTGCGTGGAAAGTTATATAAAACATTTATATAGTTTAAATTGTTAATTATTTATCGGTTTGTAAAAGCCTTTTATTAAGCATTGGGCTTGTTTGGTTTGTAATGGGCTTGGGCCTTTAGGTTTAAGCCCTTGGTATTTAAAGTTTGTTTTCTAATCATTAGGGTTAGAGGTTGAGAGATAATATTGTGTGCCTAATAGAATAGAGAGAGTTTGTTTTTCAATCCTATGTTTGTAACTCTCTCAATCATTCAATACAATTAGTCTTTCAATTATTCATTGTTACTTGAGCAATCTGGGATTCACATCAACCTTATTGTTTGAATAAGTCGGAAGCTAACATTCGTAACAAGTTGGAATTTTACATGATGGATCTTGGGTATACGCCTTCGTACTTGACGAGTTGCACATCTTTCTTTACGTTCAGTTTGGATAAAAGGGTTATACCGAGGAACATGATGTTGAAGATCTTGAAAGAGAAAAAGCTAGTGAAAGATATGCGGTCTCTAATTTCGTTTGCGTGCTATACGGAGTTAAAGTTTCTTGAATTCTTGTGGGGTTTTGAGGATGAGATATCGTGTTTACGCGAAATCTATTTGGATAGTGTCAAGAGAGTTTCTTGATGAGTATGTTTGTTTTGAAACTAAAAGCTAGCCACCCCACCTTTGTTTTCGGGTTTTTAAGGTGGCGTTTGGTTCGTAGTATGGAATTTGATGGAATTGGATCGAATGAATTTGACTTTGATGGAATTGGAATGGAATTTGACCACATATTTAGTTGGTAGGAATTCAATTCTTTCACTTAGCCAATTAATGATGAATTCCTTAAATTGTGGAATTTAAAGGATTCCATTGTTTTCATCATGTGAACCAAACATTACATTTGGAATTTGATCAAATGAATTATCCATTCCAATTCCTTCAAAATTTATGAACCAAAACACCCCTAAGTTCTTCAACATGATAAATGGTGTTTTCTTGAAATAGGAAAAAGTAGGCATTCTTGTAGGATAGGAGGAGAGATGGAATGAGTATGTAAGAAATTGTTGTAGAAATTGACATGAAACAATATGTATGTTTTTAAAGTAGTCATATGATCTAAAATTCTTAGTAGTTTATTTGATTTAACCGGATGTTTTTTGAGTTATTTGGATTTTGTGGAAGGATATGGAGTTGGAAGGATTTAGAATTAGAAGGATTTGTAGTCTTTATTGTGTTTGGTTTAATAGAATTTGGAATTAATTTGACTTCAATACTTACTAAATAATTTGTAAAAACAAATTATAAATAATTATAAAATAATTAAATTATCTTTTATTAATTGATTTAAAATGAATTTTTTTAATGTATTTTAAACCATTGTTACAGATCAATTCTATGAAGTCTTGTGAAATTTCAACTTCCCCTATGAGATTTCTAAATATGTCGGTTGTGGGATTTCATTGAAATCCCGACATTTTAAATCTACACTTTCCGTCAAACGAAACACAAAATTGGAATGAATTCAAGTTCAAATCTCTCCAAATCATACCAACACGTGTAAACTAAACGGGCCCAAAAGGTAATGGTCTATTACCCTTTACATTTCTATAAATCCTATCATTCCTTTATAAAACCACTATGTGGCGGTTTGGTTTGATTGAATGATTCTGAGATGGAAGGATTTGGAATTGGAGGGATTTGGATTTAATTGGGCCCAGTTTTAACCCTAAAGCTCGAGCCGACCTGAACCAACTTAATAATACGAGTATTTTCTTGCTCACTAAAAACAGGCTTGGAAGGTCTGGGTCTAAACCAGAAAAACTCGGACTTTGTGGATCTCTTATCCACTTCCCTAATGTTATATTTATCATTTTCTTTTTAAAATGTAAAGATTCATAATGAATACGCATATTCAAGTAAAACATCAATAAAAAGACAAATTTGCATTTAATTTTATTAGAGCCCTAAGACAAATCTTTTTATATTAAGAGCATCTTTAATCGAACAACAAATTGAAGAATTTGCCGTTTCTCTAACCGTCCAACATTAAAATAAAAATAAAAAAAGAGAATTGCCGGCCAAAGATTTGATACGCCAGATATGCCGTGTGAATTGCAAACGGCAAAAAGGGCGACCCACGACTGCTCCATATTTTTTTTATATTTAATAACAATTTGATTTAATTATTATATAAATTAATATATATAATAAATTATAAATAAGACAATTCCCTATAAATATATATATATATATATATATATATAAATTAAATTTTTTATATAAGACAATAAAACATACATAATACCGAACAAGTGTAGTTTCATAACAGAAAATTTAAAAACTACGACATAAACGTCAATTGGTTTCCGCTAGCCATACAGTACTGACTAAATTTTTCTGTCACGTTTTGAGATCCTTCCGCTTGGCCTTGAACTCCTTCTCCAGATCCTTGATGTTGAGATGTTCGATATTGGAATATTTGATATTCTGATCATTTGGCCATACGTATCAACCTAATTTTCTTCTGTTCTCTTTCTCAATATTCGGATTTGCTCATTTTTTATGAACTCATAAAACACGGGATTAGAGATAGAATTTAGATCAGTGAACATAATTTTGTCATCAGCCAACCTTATATTTATTGCATTTTTCTCAGCTTGAACTTCATTCTTTTTCATGATAGCTTCACTGTTTTTGTTTATGGCTTTGCTCATTTTCTTACTGGCATTGACTAGAGTCTCTAACTTATTATCATACCGGAGCTTTGATTTTACCTTTTTTACACCAATTCGTCTTTGAGTTAAAGTAATACCTTCTTCCTCATCAAGATTCAACGAGCGTAATCCGGCATCTGTCCCTGACGATGAACCATGACCAGGACAAGGTGATTGATAAGGACTTTCCCGTTGATATTGAGGTGTTGTAGTGACATTTGATAAATTCTCACAATCTTTCATGAGGTGCCAAACATGATCAAACTTAAACCCCTTCTTGTAGGCTACGTCTAGTTTTAACATATTCTTTGCTTCATTCATCTATAAAAAAAATACATGTTATATTCAAATTAATAAAACAATGATCAATTAAATCAATAAATACTTACGATATCTTGTTCAGAAGCACTACTAGGATTCTTGTTTAGAACTTGATTGATACACCCACGTAATTTTTTGGTAGCTTTCTGAATGCAAAACATTCGTGTTTCCAATGATCTCCTTGGTCGTCGATTGGTTGCGAACGGCTCACATGCATGATATTGAGTTTCTATTCTTGCCCAAAACTTATCTTTTGATCGGTTTCTACCTATTATTGGATTTTGATATACATCAAGATAACATTGGCATAATTGTATATCTTCGTTATCTTTGTAGGCTGAAGTTCGAACTGAAGAAGACATCTTAAAGAAATAATAGGTTGATAGAAAACTAAGATGAAGATGATATATGTGTGATTTGGCTTCTTGAATCATCTACTATTTATATACAAAATTTTCACATCACTCCAAATAAGATATTCATATAAATGCAAAAAATCTGATAAATGAAGGTAAATTAAACAACATGATGAAAAGTCTTATAGAAAGAAAAAAAAAAGACTTGACAACATACTAAAAAGCGTGATAATATTCTTCTGAAAAGTCTGATAAAAGTTGGCAACCCTGATAAAGATATACCGAAAAGTCTGATAATATTCTTCTGAAAAGCTTGATAATATTCTTCTGTAAAAAGAGTTGGCAACACACTGATAAAGATTAGTTTTTCACTATGAAACTTGAATCACGGTTATAGAAGAAAAATATATTAACTTTCTTTGCAATCTTCTTGGTTAAGAAATATCACTCTTCATTTCACCCTCAAATGGCTGATAATTCGTATTCAGACAATGAGACTTTTGATAATACTAATGTTGAACTAACGAGTGAGACAGTCAATCTAGCGTCTGAAATGGATAATTATATCCATAATTATTTTAAAACAACCAAGTATCTTATCAAGGTTCTATTAATGGCCATATAGTTATCAATCGTGATTGAGAAAATACTTATCTCAATCTCTCCGATGATTAATTTTTTTTTAAATCCTCAATTTTCTGAGTCCATGTTTCGCCGACGATTCCGAATGAGTCATACTTTATTCTTTCATATTTTGAATGTTATTCAAAGTCATGACAACTACTTTGTCCAACAAATGGATGGATGCAACAAACTTGGATCGTCCGGTTTTCAAAAAGTAACTCCCATAATTCGAATGTTGGCAATTGGTGTTTCTACAGACAAGTACGTTAAAAATAGGTGAATCCACGATTTTAGAAGCTTTGAAACGATTTCGTTGTGCTAACATGGAGGTGTTTGGAGACCGCCATCCACAAACACCCAATGCTAATGATATGACACACGACTGCTCTAAATTATAGAACAACGAGATTTTCCATAAATGTTAGGTAATGGAAAAATTGTCCAATAATTGTTGAAATTGATTTATTTCGTTTTGAATTTTTTTTAGTGTTGGGAGATTGTATAATCGTCCTTTGGGCTTCAAACGAAATGAAGTGGGCATCATCTTCTTCATCGCTATTTCTATTTTTCTCACAGGAAACTCCGATTCCATACCATGTTTCGATTCTCCACCTTCTTCCGATCTCATCGGTTTCCCTACTCCACATTATCCCCAATTTCCGGCAATCGGAAACCCCTTTTGCTGGTGGATTACCTCATGGATTCCCTCCGATTCTCCAAACAAGACGCCATCTCAATCTCCACCAAATCCAAGGTAACTCATCTCAAATCCACCATTAATTCCGATTTAGTTCTTAACATCTTCAAAACTTATGGATTAAATCCATCTCAAATCAGACAAATCGTCTCTTCTGTTCCCAAAATCCTAACTTGCAAAGCTAACAAAACCCTAGAACCCAAACTTAGGGTTTTTCAGGAACTCGGGTTATCCGGGTCGGATCTAGCTTCTCTCCTTAGAAGGAACCCGGAGATATTTGCGTTTGGTTTACATACCAGAATCATGCCTGGTCTTCAACTCCTTAGAAAATTATTGGGTAGTGATGAAAATGTGATTGAAGTTATGAACAAATCAAGATGGCTCTATTTCACGAATAATTCGATGAAAAGATTATCGAAGAATGTATCGTTGTTGCAGAATTTCGGTTTGTTAAACGAGAGGATTATCATGTTTATTCGAAGCAATCCCGAGAAGGTTATGGTGAACCCGGAGCTGCTCGAGAGCAGGCTCGATTATGTCGAAGAGAAATTGGGGATTTCTCGTGAATCGCCTGCGTTTATTCATGCTTTGAGTGTGGTTTTATGGTATACGGATTCGGAGATTGAGAAGAAGATGGAAATCTTTAGGGGTTTCGGTTGGTCTGATTCGGATATAGCTTTGTTGTTTAGGCATCAACCTTATTGTTTGAACAAGTCTGAAAGTAACATTCGTGACAAGTTGAAGTTTTACGTGAAGGATCTTGGGTACACGCCTTCGTACTTGATAAGTTGCGCTTCGTTTTTTACGTTCAGTTTGGATAAAAGGGTTATACCGAGGAACATGATGTTGAAAATCTTGAAAGAGAAGAAGCTATTGAGTGATAAGCCGTCTCTTATTACGATTGCATCCTATACGGAGTCGAAGTTTCTTGAATTCTTGCGTGATTTTGAGGACGAGATACCATTGCTTCGTGAAGTGTACTTGGATACCGTGAAGAGGGTTTCTCGGTTTGAATCTAAGAGAATAGGTAGCCCTCGTTCGTTTCAACAGAAACATGAAAAATGTTGAGAGTTTACTGTTTTTTACATTCGGATAATTGGATTCTTGTTTAGGGTTTATGTCTATCAAGTTTCTATTGATGATGAATTGAGTTATAGGAAAACTAGAAATTGTTGTAGGATTCATAGGAGGAGATGGATTAGAATGAGAGAATTGTTGTAGAAGATGACATGAATATCTTGCTTTTCAATTTCTTGATATTCTTGAAGTCATTTGTTGTCTCATTAGCATTGCATTTGAATTATAATTATGTTTTGATCCCTTGGATAAAGATATGCTTAAAGAAAGTTCATATATCTACCCAACATTTTAACTATTATTATTATTGTTTCTTTGTTAAATTTATATTATATACTTTAACATCTGGGAATTTACAAACATGTGACCATGTGAATTATAATGTGTAGAGGATACAAACAACTATTCTTCTATTCTATCATCTAAAGCTTGAATATTTCTTTTTTAGTGGGAATAAAGGCATTTTTATGGTTAATATCAAATTTATAGAAATTGGTGTAAGTAAGAATAGATTTCTAACGGGTAATATCAATTTTTAAAATAAGATATAAGATTATATGTATATTCATTTTTATCTTCTAGTCTTCATGTAAATTTTAGTGTAAGGGCTTGTTTGGCAGTTTCTGAATGGTTTGATGCAAAATGATTAAGAGATTTTTATGATATAGTGCAAAATAAAATACAGTTGTTTGTTAATTGTTCAAAATGAAATTAGGGCTCTAAATGGTTAAGGGATGACCAAGATACAAAATCATTCAGAGGGTTTTAGAACCATTAAGAGGCAAATGGTTTTTTTGCCAAACAAGATTCATCTCTTAGTGATTCAAAACCATTAGAGGTAAACAAACAACCCCTAAATGAATAATGTATTAATGTTACACCAAATTTGGTATGTTACTATTCATTACGATGTTCTGATTTGACATGTTTGTTTTAAGATACATTTTTGATAAATATAAATAACGGTACGTAAATTGGTGATGTTATTAATCCAAGTGCAAAACCTATATGCAAAACTAGAAGCTTAATCAATAATCATAATAACTTGAAGCTATGAATATCATAAATTACTACTACTAGTTATATGTGCCAAAATACAGTGGGATTACAAGAACCCTAAATTTGTTCCCCAATTTTCATCTGGGTCCCGATAATTCGACTGCATGCAAGTTATCAGTAGAATCAAGAATCCAATCGGAGTTGGGAAGCGGCGCAAGATCCAGTTCATGGCGAAGAACCTCGACCTTCTGCCACTCCTCCCATCTTTCCGCCAACCCGTCCCCTTCCAGCATCCTAACCACGTCCGACATCTTTGGCCGGTCCATCGGAGATCCTTGCGTGCAAAGCAACGCCACCTGTATCAGCTGCTCCACTTCCGACGCTATATAATTCGTTTCTAGATCCGGGTCAACCAGCATCTCCAGTTTCTTCTCTTTCAGAAGCCCTTTCACCTAAACCAAATAAATCTCAGGCATAAGTAGGGTCTGGGGTAGGATTTAGATAAACCTTCATCTATCCTATAAGGGGTAGAGAGGTTGCATCTGTGAATAAACCCAACTGCAACACAAAAATAAATCGAAACAAGCTAGGAGACTATGCACTACGGAAAAATTGGCTTTATAGAACGCCAAATATGTCTAAATGTCCTAATAAACTGCTTTGTAGGACTAAACAATTGGGTCCTATATAAATATGTTACAAGTTTTTTAAGACATTTTTGGAATATAAACTGAAGTATATATGAACCCATCTTTTACAGGACACTTGTTTCTACAAGACGCTTTTAAAAAATGCCCTATAAAAAAAACTAATCACGATGTTTTATTTCAAAATTGTCCTAAAAATTCGTTAGGACATGCAAAAACGTCTTATAAATGTATTGTAACACCTTTGCATAGACGCACAATTGTTTGGTCTTTTAAGTCCTATAAAAGAGTCTAGAACATTTAGACAGATTTAACGTCCTACAAAGTTAGATTTTGTTGTAATGACATGCGAGAGTGTGCAAAAAAAACAAGGTTAACAGAAAATGATCACAAGTGTATGGATCAACACAATAGAGGTAGAAATGCGTACCCAATCGAGTAACATGACATCGTCATCATTAGCTAGTCGAGCAAGATCGAATGCTCTCTGTCCGGTAATCAGTTCCAAAAGCATGATCCCATACCCGAAAACATCGGTTTTTTCGGATGACTTTCCGGTTGAGAGATACTCGGGAGCGATATGCCCGATCGTGCCACGTACAGCGGTCGTAACATGCGTATCCTTGTAGTCCATGAGTTTAGCCAAACCGAAATCTCCAACAACAGCCTCAAACTCCTCATCCAACAAAATATTAGCCGCTTTAACATCACGATGAATAATCTTCGGGTCACAATGATCATGCAAATATGAAAGTCCTCTAGCCGACCCTAGAGCAATCCGTTTACGAGTAGGCCAATCCAGCGGCGGCTCGTTTGGTGGACGCTCTATAAATACACAAAATAATGTAAGAATAGTTCTCATGGTGGCTCATTAGGGTGTGTTTGGTACACGACAGGACATGATTGAGCAAAAACTTGTCCCGTTTGGTGCAACATTTAGACCGGGACATGACAGAATTGAGCGGGACAAATATGCACCAAAGTGGGTGGAACAACAAGAGAGATGGGACAAGATTCGTAAATTACTAAACTACCCATGTATGTCTACCAAACGCACCATGTATGTCTACCAAACGCACGCTTACAAGCGAAAAGAATACTGTTACCTCTCAAACACGATGCAACACTTCCATTGGCCATATACGGATAAACGAGTAATCTTTCGGTTGGTGTCATACAAAATCCCCTTAATCGAAGAAGATTACGATGAACAGCCATGCTAATCATCTCGACTTCCGTTTGAAATTGAAGCTCCCCACCGGGAGTTCGTTCTTCCTTCAGCCGTTTTACAGCAACCAATGAACCGTCAGCTAGCCGTCCTTTGTATACTTTACCAAATCCACCTCTACCCAATATGTTTTTGTTGCTAAAACTATCTGTTGCAACTTGCAACTCTCTTAAAGAAAATCTTTTAAGTTGTCCCAAATGAACTTCGGGATCTTCTTCAGCTGCATACAAATGTTTTACATTAATGACTAGAACTTGAAACATTTCCTTAATGAAATGCACAAACTACTAACCAGGCACATCAAAGAAAAATTCTTGAGGCTTTCGGCGGCGCCACCACGCAAATGCGATGGCAGGGGCGGCAAACAGTAGTGCCGCCCCAACAGCGACTCCTCCAGCGATGGCTCCAGTGGCACTTTTTCCTCCTGAAACACAAAGCAATTATCTCTGTTAGTATGTTACTATAAACCAAATCAAACCAAAGAAGCCCGGCATATCCCCCTTCTAAAGGTGGGGTCTGGGGGTGAGATGTACACAAACCTGATCTCTACCCTCGAGAGTAGAGCGGTTGTTTTCGTGAAGATCCTGGGCTTGTGAGAAGTGTACAAAATAGATAGAAAGTTTCCCCCAAGATTATCTCTGTTACTATAAACCAAACTAAACGAACACGGTATATCCCATCCGGAGGTGGGTCTGTGGAGGGTAAGATGGACAAGAACGTCACATCTACCCCCAAGAACCCCCAACCAAGAGTAGAGTGGATATTTCCGTGAAGACCCAGTATATCTCTATGATGATACTAACATAGTAACATGAAATACATAATTTAAGATTCACGATAAATATATGAGGCAATCACCTGGTGCGGCAATTGGGGGTGGTTGCACGAATGGTGGAGGTGGAGAAAACGGAGGGGAGCCCGGACAAGGGCGTCCAGTAACGGGGCCACAAAGATCCAGGTTATTAGCAAAACTGAGAATCGGGCATTACATAAGTAGCGGTTCTTAAAAGCTGGAATCAAACTTAATAAAGAATAAACAAGGCTATTTAGCAAACCTGATTGGCGTAAACAGAGAGAAGGAACCACTATCTGGAACCAGTCCTGAGAGGCGATTGTTTGATAGATCCCTAATAACAGATAACAAGGAGACGTGTGATGTAAAAAGCATATAAATAATGATGAATTGGACCTATATGTGTGTGTATATAGAAGAGGAGGGGTAAATTCAAAGGAGAACCATAAATATTTTAAGAACCTCAGAACCAACTGTTTCATAATGAAAACCGTGAATAATCATGAATATTATGTAATTTCATCATGAACATCATGCATTTTATTAATTATTATGAATAATATTCATCATTAATAAAACATGAATAGTTGGTTCTCAAATTCTCAAAATATTTACGGTTCTCATTTGAACCTGCCCCTAGGAGAGTAAATGGCCAATGGTCAATAACAAATTCTCAGCAATTAGCTGCTGAAAGTTGGTCCAAATTTTTGCTTGCTTTCCATCTTTCATATGCATATGTAAGCGGGTGTATGTATGTATGTATGTCGGTATGTATATGGTGATATGGATGCATGTGCGTATAAATATATTTGAATGTGCATATGCATGTATATGTATTATGTAGGTATACACACACATATTAGAGAGAGGAGAAGGAGAAATACTCACAGCACTTGCAATGACGTTATATTAGTCAATGGCAAAGGAATTGGACCAGTCAGGCTGTTATTGTTAAGCCGGCTATCCTTGCAGACAAGAGCCAAAATCATTCAATTGATTAAAATCACTCCAAAATCGTTTCTAATATATACTAACAAAGACGAAATATACCATGGCATACAGCAACAGCTCCACCCATCGCATGAAAATTGCAACAAGTTCTATTTTGGGATGTCTCCCCAAAATCACAACATTTCCATTTTCAGGAAGTTGTTCAAGTTACAATTACCCATTTACCCACCAACGTGGGTTCCAAAAATTGGCATCAACTCAATAGAAGGGTATTTTAGACATTTATGTTGCACTCTTGATTTCGGAGACAAAAGAGGGAAAAGTGGCTATTTAGCTTACTGACCTTCTACAAAACTGACTTTAAGAATCTAACCCTCTAGTGTAAATTTCAAGTTTCTACAAGAGCAGGCTTATTTAACAGCAGAGGCAGGGCAGATGAAGGTCATTAAGTTAAAAAAAAATAGAATGTCATGCTCCTAATTGAGTTGCAATTTTCACAATTGAAGACATTATGGACACTAAAGAAACTTATAAGGAGAGTAAGTATACATACAGGAACCGCAACTTCGAGAGCTTGCCCAATGTGACTGGAATCGGGCCAGAGAAACTATTGAGATACAAATCTAAACTAACTAAGTTTGTCAGATTTCCAAGGTCGTTGGGGATTGGACCACTTAAGTTATTGCTGTATAGTTCTCTGCAAAAAACAATTTCAAGAAACATTATCAATTATTTGTCCAAGCCAGTAACACATAAAGTTCACACCCACAAATAATAATATTAATCACAAACTTGGTCCACCATAGTGTTTCAAACTTGGTCTATCCCCCTCTCGACACTTCGGGACAATATGTGTATGTGTTAAAGTTCCAAGTCGGCTAGACTTGGACCATTTCTCCTTTATATATGTTTGAACCTCCTGCTCTCCTCGGATGGCTATTTTGGAGAGTAGTCTAATGGAGTTCCACATATTTTCCCAAATAACATATGTCGGGTTAGTTAGCTCGGAAGGCTACCAACCCAACATTCTTTTTTATTTTTTATGAAGGCCCACCCAAGATTTTTTTTCTAAGAGGCCAGGATGAATACAATGAACGAAAATCAAATTGTTTTCTAAAAATCCAACTTACAAGTACTGCAAATTCTTCAACAGACCAAGTTGCGAGACCAAAGTACCAGAAAGAGCCGCATTTCCCAAATCACTGAGAAAAGTTATTGAGAAACCAGATGTTATGGATCCATTTATGTTGAAAACTTGTGAAGTTATGTAGCATGCATAGTTGCATACATACATAGAAGATGGATAATAACAGGACAGACTTACACTCTTATAACGCTGTTATCATTATTGCATGTAACATGAAACCATGTGCAAGGGTTCACAAGTGTGGGATCCCAACTCTGGAGCACACTATTAGGATCCTCTAAGTTGGTCCTCAAACTATGCAAAGCATCACCTGTAGACACAACCGTAGGTTATAAATCTTGGGATCAATAACCATGCACACATAGAATAATAGTTTCACAAAATGAAATAATTCTTGTTATATAATTTGTGAATTTGATAGTACATTCATAGAAGAAATATAACCCCTATTATAAAAGATAACTAGAAATTGATACCTTAAACCGAAACTCATCATAAGAGCAAAACTTGTGATTATGCATTTCCAAAAACATGGTTTTAGATGAAATGTGACACCAGCAATTAGATTAAAAAAAATGTCACATTCTTCATTCTTGTGCAGGCTGCATACGCCATTGAGACGATAAAACTGGAATACCTTTCAAAATGACTTGCACAATGACAGCAATTTTGGAACCAAACCAAACCAACATATCCCATCAAAAGATGGGATGCGGGGAAGGTAAGATGTACGCAAACTTGACCTTTACCCCAAAGAGTAAAGCGGTTATTTCTATGAAGACTCCAGGCTTGTGAAAAGTGTGATAAAGAGAGAAAGACAGAAATGATAAAGATTTGAAAAATTGGTTATGAGAAGGCAATACATACAAATAAAGGCAGGTACAAAACAGCAATATTGCAATATTATCTCTATATTCGGTATAGGGATAACAAAACTAATACTCCCCATCAGTATTATCATTCAATTATGCTACAGGGATCACCTAATTCAGGTGCATACTACATTAGCTATAGACAATTGTTATCTGATTATGGTAAGGTCATCAGATTGTACTAAAACAAGATTAAAAATTTGCTAAAAATCAAACCATTTGAAGAAAATATTTGAGCATTTTTAAACAAATCAAACCATCACATTTCATAAAAGAAAAAAAAATGTTACAACATTACAATATAGCAGTCAATATGATGGGGAAACAGACAATCCAACAGTAAAATACATATCACATGCATCCAATTCTCTATCAAATTGATCCTACTACTAAATTTAGCAGCCAATATGAAAGATAGATTAATCAAACCTATAATTAGAGAAACCCTAAATTTAGAAAAGCTAATAGAAAGCAACAAATAATTAAATAACATATGTAGTTATCCACATCGAAATCTCACCTTCCACATTTGCATAAACGAGCTTAACTGGATAAACCACCATTATCAACCACACCACAAACCACATCGTCGATTCTCTCCCCATCACATTCGTCAATTTACATAAAAACTAATCCTCGACAGATTATATAACTTCAAATATCATCTGAAAAATCGAAATAAAACACACATATATGCAGCATTACATGAAAAACAGATGATCCAACAAAAACCCTAACCAAAAACCCCAAAATTCCTCAAATCTCCACCATAGCGAACTAGAAAAACAACATTGTCTGAAATGAAAGTTACGATCTCGGATATAAAGCAAAATATAGGGGGGGAAAACCAAAAGGAAAGTCGAAAATTAGTTTTGGGAGGTATCTTTTTGAGTTTCTTTTTGCAAACTTTTCACTTGTTATCTCCCCTATCCGCCCCCACCGCCCTCTCTATTTAGCTCTGCGCACTGCAGATGCAGAAATTGATTATATGTGAGAGAGAGAGAGAGTAATGTCTTTTCGGGCGTGTGCCGTAGTTTTTGAGAGGTGCCAGCCCAAGCTGCCCGAGTTTCTAGAGTCCTGACCGTTTTCATGGTATCTAGCTGCCCCACAAGTACAGTGTATTTATATTTTTTTTAAGTTTTATCTACGACGGATCGTGTTAGAAGTTGAGGTTAACGTAATAAGTGTGAGAAATAGATCTGAACTGTTAATCACTTTTAATCTCATGATCTTCTATGAATTGCACCTTAGAAGGGAATTGACTTGGTACATTTCATCCTAATGTGCATTTATTTCTCATCCAACGATTGATAACCACTTTTCACGTTTCTCACATTACCTCAACTTCTCACCAGTGGCGGATCCAGAAATTTTTATGGTTGGGGCACACCTAACGGTGTCAAAAAAAATTCAAAACTGAATAATTCATCTAGCCCAAAACGGTATCGGGTTTCCGTTTTCGGCTTAAAGGGTTCGATTACCGAATAAAAATAACTCATTTGGTTTGGTTTTGAGTTGATTTTTTACCACATAAAGATAACTTAAGGAGTAGTAGGTTTTTCGAGTTCCGCTCGAAAAAATTTATACTAAAATTGAGATCGAATAACTTTTTCATGTATGACTCAAGTTTGAATATTTTTTTATTTACCAAGCTCAAGTTTGCTATTCATTTATGGGCTCGCACCATCGATCAACTCTTTTATTGACTCAAAATTTATAATTTTTACATTTCATATTACGAACGAGCCGAAACGAGCATCGATTTTATGAAGTTCGACTCGTTATATTAAACGAGTTTTATTATATGTTCGAGATCGACTCAAGCTAGATAATTAATAAGACCAAGCTCGAGATAAATGAGTTCGAACTTGAGTAGTTGGTTAGAAATTTGACTCGTATACGCTCCTATATATATGTACTCGAAATTGGCCGATTAAAATTTAGGATCAAGATATCAGGTTTGGAACCCTTGTTTTCTTCTTGTTGGGGGACCAGTAAGAAAATTTAGTAAAAAAAACTTTGGTACTTGTATTTTTTTTGTAGAAAAATGGTGGATTTTATTGGGGTCCTTGGACCCCTACCACCAACATGTACATCCGCCACTGCTTCTCACCGAAACCCAATCTTTATCCATGCGTGGTTGAATTAAAAAAAAATTATAATTACATTTTATATGTATATATATATATATATATATATATATATGGTTAGGTTCCAGTGAGAAACGTGAAAAGTGGTTATCAACCATTGGATGAGAAATAGATTAGGATGAGACGATGCACCGGATCAATTCTCTTCTAAGCCGCAATTCATGAGAGTGTATTTGATTAAAAGTGATCAACGGTTCAAATCCACTTCTTACGCTTCTCACATTAACCTCCACTTCTCACACGATCATTCGCCTATATATATATATATATATATATATATATATATATATATATATATATATATATATATTATAGTCAGGTTCAGGGGAAAACCGCAATAAAAATGAAAAACTGATGAACACCTCGATAGTCGTTCATCTAGACAGTATGCGTATAAGTATACAAATAATTATATATATATATATATATATATATATATATATATATATTATAGTTAGGTTCAAAGAAAAACCACAATAAAAATGAAAAACTGAACACCTCGATAGTCGTTCATCTAGACAGTATGCGTCTAAGTATACAAATAATTTGTAATATGCACACGTGTATATGCACATGTACATAAAAACCCAAATACAACTTATTTTACTTGTATGCATATGTACACACCGTCTAGATGAACGACTACCAAGGTGTTTCCAGTTTTTCATTTTTTTTACGGGTTTTCCTGAACATCCCCCTCTCACTATCACATATGATTAACTAAAATATATACAATTATCATATGTGATAATATTTACATCACAAAAAAATCTATAAATAGAAGTATGCATAATCACATATGATTAACTAAAATATATACAATTATCATATGTGATAATATTTACATCACAAAAAAATCTATAAATAGAAGTATGCATAATCACATATGATTAACTAAAATATATACAATTATCACATGTAATAATATGATATGTGATATGCATAAATATTCATATAATGATATCACGTGTGATATTTGGTTAAAATAGTGAATTTTTTTTATTAAAAGTATATTTAGAAGAAAAAAAATTAATAAATAATTGAAATTACAAAATAAATAAATCTAAAAGATATAATGAGAATTTTAAGGATTTATCCAATTTAAAATCATAATTATCCTAATTTCTAAAACTATTTTTTATTTTTTATTTATGGTTTTTTTAATTAATAAATTATGTGACTCACATTCCTTCTCGTATGATCCTCCTCTCTCTCTATATATATATATATATTTATATATCAAAGGTAGGGAAGGTCATTGTTTGGCCTGGATGGTTTAACCTTATTTTAACAAATTACATCGTAAGACGTAAGTGGCAGTTTGATATGAAGTGGTTAAACCAGATCATGAAAATGTGGCGTCGTTTAACTAGCCATGCATTTTGGGGCTTATTACAGGTTTTAAACTATGAGTTAATAAAATAAAATTCAAATATAAAAATCAATCATCGAAATACACAAAATGTGTAGTTTATTAAATGATTGGAGAAGTTATGAAATTCATGAAAATACTAAGCTATTGCACAATAATGGATGGGAAATTAACAATCCTATCCATATGCACAACAATACTAAACCAAAATTTTATAAAACACTCTTGGAATTTATTAAAAATCTAAACAATCCTATCTGAATGTAAGAAATACTTATTAACGTAATTTCTGTAAATTCTTAACAAGTAAAATCAATAAATAGCCAAGTATTTTAGACTCAAATTTTAATTTTATAATCAAAAGTTGAAGTTTTAACTTATTAACCTAATACTAAAAAAGTAACAAATGAGCCCAATAAATAATATTATATATACACACATAAATGAGAGATATTGTTGGTTAAAACATCGATTTAAAATATTCAAACCGCATATTAAACCATAAAAAATGATCTAATTTGGTTCAATCCAACCAATTTGTATGATAGATCGGTTTTCCTGAATGTTGAAATGAAAATAACAAAAGGTTAATTAAACATGAAACACAACTCAACCTATGATTTTTTTAGTTATTTTTAAAAAATTAATTAAAAGTTGATATAGTTTAATATCATATTTTAAATAAAAAGTAAATTCTATTTATTGAAAAAAAGACAAGGGTTAATTCATTTATTAATCACTTTATTTTAAAATTTTAAATGTTGGTCAATATTCGGTGTTGGAAGGATGATTACGGGGTTGGACCAATGGACTCTCATTAGGGTCATTTCACGGGTGAGAAAGCGACTTAAAGAAAAACATTTTACATTAATTAATGGGTGTTGATAACACGGATGTCAAAAATATTTCGAAAATTGTTGATTCACATATTTTGATGTACTCATCAGTAGAATCTGCTGGAACACCATATGTTAGCTTTGAAATACAGTTGTTACCTTTTGTAAACCAGATAACCCAAGTCTACTAAGTGCATTGTTGGACAAAGTAGTTGTCATTTTGTTACCGCGTCCAAAATACGAAGAAATAAATTACGACCCATTTGAAAGCGTCGACGAAATATCAACTCATGAAATCGAGGATTTTCCGAGAAATAATCAATGAAGAGATCCCATCCACCCCAGGTTCGAATCCAGGCGTACGCATCCTGTGGCCACTGGGTTTAATCTCAGGGTTGCATGCTTTCGCAGTCGGTTGCTTTGCCAAGGGATTAGTCTGGGCCATAGCCCAGGACACCCTTTACAAAAAAAAAATAATAATAATCAATGAAGAGATCTCGATCAACAATTTCTGTGACACCCTAAAAATAGGGGTAAATTTAAATGTTGATAAAGCTACAATTGACATCTTAAATAGAATTTAATCACCCTTGAAGGGGAAACTGTAACAACATAAACAAATACTATGAATGGACAACAAGCTAACCCGGAAGTGGCCGAACCGGGGGAGACCCAGAGGAGGTCGAACCTAGGGGAGACCCGGAAGGAGCGGACTGGGGAGGCCGAACCTGGAAGTCGGGGAGGTCGACCCAGGTTAGATCTTCATGTATTAGTTATTTTATATCCTCGTTTGAGTAGATGTCGAGGGGAAATCTTCACCTTGACTTGGTGTTTATTGGGTGTTCGGTTAAAGTGCGAAAGCGTGTTTGCGAGGGAGTAAGCGAGGATTTCAGGCGAGTTTTTCTAACCAAAGTCGTTTCAGTTATTTATGCTATTGTATGCATGTGAAGTTTATTTTATCAATACTGTTATTTATGCTATTTTCTACATGCGAGATTTATTAAAAGTGAGTTATGCTTTATTGTGTTGATGGTGTAAAATGTACGCATACGTTGTTATTGGCGAGTTACGGCCTAAGACGGGGTGTGTGTCCCGTATATGCCATTTGGGGGGGGGGTCCCAAAATAAGTCAGTATGAGTCAGACACGTTGTCACCTCTGCGTGACTTCATTGTGTGCCATAAAGGTGATTTGTGAGTATGATGCTTTTCTAAAATTGAATTGGTTTATACTGTTTATAAATCTTTTACATGATGCTTTGGCAAGAACTGTTATTAGAGGGAACTCATTAGACCTTTCGGTCTAACCCTCACTATTTCAAAACTAAAACTTTTCAGGGACACGTGAAGTAGGCGGATCGGGTAAGGGAAAAGAAAAGGTAAAGAAAAAACTTTAGTTGTGGGTTCGAACGCGAAGGATGCTCCCTAGTTGCCTGCCATAGTTGTTTACTTTCTTAAATTGTCAGTTGTGTAATAGGTTGTTTTCCGCAAACCTTAAATTGTTGAATTGTTACCTCTAGGCCGTTTTGGCAATAATTTATTTTATGTTGTTATGTTTTTTTCCCGTGAGTTTGGGTTGTTACATGACACCCTAATAACCGTTCATCTGAACGATATGTTTTTTTTGGTATTTTTTGCACGTGTGCATTATGCACATGTGCATGCTACAAATTATTTGTATGTACAGATGCATATCGTCCAGATGAATGACTATCAGGATGTTCCTCAGTTTTTCAGTTTTTTATGGTTTTCCCTTGTACTTGATCCTATATATATATATATATATATATATATATATATATATATATATATATATATATATATATATAGGGGACGTATCTTTTGCAAACCAGTCAGATTGTGCAAACTTTGTGAACCAATCTTAGCCGTTCATCAAGTCTAATGAATATATGATTTTATTATGTTTCCTAATTTAAAATCATGATTATAATGAATAAACTTAACATTTCCTAATTTAAAATCATGATTATAATGAATAAACTTAACATTTTCCATATATATCACAATCATTATTAATGAATCATAATCATTATCCATAAATATATCTATTGTTTCCTAAAATAGTGGTTTGCATAGTTTGTACAAATTGCTTGGTTTGCAAAAGAAACACAAATAAAAAAAATCTTAAATACAAATTATTAGGTATAAGGTACCATCATTTTATGCAAAATTTTAAAAATATCTTAATTTACAAGTATCAAAACACAAGATACATATTACTACTACAGGTTTCTAACACCCATCAATTTGGTATGTATAGAACATTCCTTTTATGCAGACCTTTCCATGTATCACCATTTAATTAATATATTATATTACTATAAATTTGTTTTAATTATATTATTAAATATGTAATTGGTTATTTTTTTTAGATGTCATTAAAATATATAAAATAATCATTGAATTCTAACAAAATACTTAATTTTTTTTATATAAAAAACATTATATTATTAAGCCTAAATTAAACAAATTTATAAAAAAACATTATTATTTTCTCAAAACATTCAAAATCGTACTATAAATCG
The DNA here is from genome assembly GCA_023525745.1 of Arctium lappa. Classification (NCBI taxonomy): domain Eukaryota; kingdom Viridiplantae; phylum Streptophyta; class Magnoliopsida; order Asterales; family Asteraceae; genus Arctium; species Arctium lappa. The sequence goes on from CM042048.1 coordinate 9,024,774, forward strand.
ACAAAAAAACCAAAAATATGAACATTAAAATTGTGATGTATCTCGCTGCATTGCGCGAGTACACTTCTAGTATATATATTATATATTAAAATGTCATTTCTAGTTTAATATAAGAACCAAGATTTTTGTACAAGAATCCCAAGAATTTGAGTGTCCTATGAGAACTCTCTCCAATGATATTTTTTATAAGAACATTTAATTTTACTTATAAGAACCTTCCATTAGAGATGTTATAAGTTAAATTGTTATAAACAATTTATATTAGATAAATAAAAATAATATAATCATGACAACATGAATGTTCTTTTCAAATTTAATGATGTTTTATTAATTTTTGTCAATAAATTTTGGTCAAAAGCCAAACATTGATGTATATAGTTTTGAATGTCGATTGTTTGTTGACATTTTTGTCCCCCCATTGTTTATCTTATTTCATTACTTTTTGAATCTTTTTGTGTTAAAGGGTCTTTTCATAATTTAATGCGTCACACACATACATATATAAATAAGAGGAGATAGAAAATGAGAACACGATCAAAATAAGAGAAAATAGGAACGATAAAATCACATATAATTTTACATAAAAATCACATATGATTACGAAACATGATCAACGTTATGGTGTGCGAGCGACTTGACCTTGGCTGCGGCCAAAGTCATGACGTAATAACATGTGATCTAGTGTAAAATCACATCTGATTTGGCCGTTCTCGTATTATCTTATTTTGACACTATTCTCATCTGAAATCAACTCTAAATGTGTGTGCGTTTATATATATATTAGTTTAAATAACAAACACAAAAAGGTGGAGAAAATAACAATAAATTATTCATATGTGAATAATTAGTAAACCCGAAAAAAAAATTCATTTGAAGATACATATGTGAACTCCCGTTCACTTACCTACTTTTTTTTTTTTACCAATTGTTCACATATGAAAATGCATATGTGAACTTGTGTTTCATTTTACCAATTATTTATATATGAATAATTTACTTTTACATTTATAATTTTTTACCCGTAAGATTGCGTTGGAGTTGTTGGATGACCAAAGATTCACAGTGTTTTCCTATGAATGTTCCACCACTACCGCATCGACCCCGTGACCATCATAGAAGAGGGAAATCGTGGTGTCCCAGAGGCAGGTGAATGGTGTTCGGATTCGAACCCGGTAGCTCACTTATGGATTCCATCTCCTTACCATTAGAATTGTTTGTGTATTGAATTGTTGATTGATTTGACTAGGGATGACAAAAAGTGACCCAATCTGTCAACCCAACCCAATAGTAGCAGGTTGGGTTGAGAATTTCAACCCATTTAAGTTAAATGGGTCAATCCGTCTAACCCATTTATTAATTGGGTTTGAGTTGGGTTGAAAATTTCAATCTGTTTTCAACCTGATTTTGATCCATTTACAACCTGAATTCAACCCATTTACAAATTGTTTCTAACCCATTTATAATATTACCTAATAATTTTTTTTAGTTATTAATAAATATAATATAATTTCAATATTAAAATTTGAAAGTTAAAGTTGAAACCCTAAATCACTAAAGGAAATAGGCGCCGCTTTCTTCCTCATTTCCTCTCGAGTCTCCTCCCTCTTCGGCTCTGTACTGTTCACGCTTCACGGCGGCCGGCGGCCCTTTTGGAACTATGATTTATTTAACTTTGTGGTTGTGGGAAACTTTGAACTATTTATTTTACTTTTTTGTTGTGTTTTATTAAACTTCAAACAATTTATTTGACTTTATCGTTGTGTATTTGTCGTGGAATGAAGTAGTTTAAGCATTTTTATTTCATTTACAATTTTAAATTTAAATGGGTCAACCCAGGTTCAACCCATTTATTTAACAGGTTGGGTTGATATAGTTATAAACAGGTCAACCCGCTACCAACCCATCAACCCAACAGGTTGGGTTGGGTTGAGATTTTCAACCCAATTAATAAATGGGTTGAACCCGAACCCAACCCACCCTGACCTATTTACACCCCTAGATTTGACTGAAACTTTTTTGAATCATCCAAATACAAAGGTAAATCAGGAATCGAATTAAAAGATCTAGCTTAGTGGTCAATACTTTTCAAAGAAAACAGATCAACCCTTGTTACATGAATCATACCAAATTTGTATTTAAAATGTTGAAAGAAAAAGCAACGATCATGTTTTATATAGCTTTATTTACGTGTTTTTTTGTTCGAAATATGAGTTAAATCAAAAACACCTAAAATTAACAACCATTTAAGATCATTAAACCATGAAAGCATCAAGTAAAGTTCATACAATATTTGTTTATCATTTACGAATTTAGGATTAAGGATGCACAAAAAATTGACCAAACTATTACCTCTTTCAACCCAATATAAATATAAATTGACTAAACTAACCTGAGATTTAATTGGTATATGCAATATACAAACTAATGAGGGTAGGGTCAGTTATGGGTCAATGGCAACAATTGAATTAGAAGTTTAAAGTGGTCGATGATTGATAATGTCATTTCTAATTAATGTTAATATCATAATATGTATCTTGACACTTACATTTAGAGAATTAGACATAAACTTGAATGATTGTGATATTTTTGAGCATCAACCACTAATATTTGATTTTTTTGTTTAAAATTGTAATATAATCATCCTTTTTAGAAAATACGTTCAAACCGGCCAACCCAAACCGACATGTAATGGGTTCGGTTATAAATTCAAAGATGATTGAATGAGTTAAGATTTATGAGTTGTTTAAATCGTCTCAAACAACTCAACCCAAGTTACGTGCACCCCTATTAGAATTGTGAGCTTTTATAAATTATTTATTGTATTTATTAAAATTATAAAAAAAAATATTAAAATACGCTAAACGGAGCAATTTCAAATTATTTAAGATGGTTATTTCAAGAAAACTACGATAATTAAAAAAAAAAAAAAAAAACTCGTTCATTCGTATTTTAAAAAAATGAAATTTTACGCTATAATATAAAGTATAATCTACTCTCATATGGGCCCCTAAATAGCCCAACTAAGTTTCTTCAAAGGGTCCAAAGGTATCGATACGAGTCAAAAATGGGTTCAAACTTCAAATTATTCAGATTAAAACCAAATCTATACTGTATTATAAAATTTTAGATAAAACTATTAAAAATTTAAAATACGACATCTATGAAACATCAAGTACAAATCGCCGATGCATTCAGGTTTATTCTTTATTGAGAATTTTCGCTAAAAATATGTTTCACATAGGTGGAAAGAGCTTCATCTTATAAAAGAAGTTTAAGGGTTTGGTTTCAAAACGTTCAATCAAATGCAATTTAAGTATTTGATTATTTATATTTTTGTTCTCTTCTTTGTGCAAAAAACTTTATAATCGGCAACCTCCAACTATGAATCAAGAGGACAACTTCCTTGTCAATCTTCGACCTCGCCTACGCCTTTGTCTTCACCCCTCTGCAACTTCACAAGTCACGTTCATGGTTAGCGGCCACTTACAATGCATAGAGGGTTGTTTTATGCGACTAGTGTGTGCTAAAACAAGTCAACTTCTATGCCATTTCTAATCCATTTTTCTTCATTCGTTTTACATTACTTTGCTACTAACATGCATAGCTACTGTTTGACACCATAAATAGCAATTAGATCATACTATCATGAATTAATTCATGGATTCTATGGATCATACTCAATGACATTTAACGCCATATTTTATCGAGTTAATGGCCTTTGTTTTACCCCTTTCACATGCTAAATATTTAATCAATTTTTTTCTCTCCGTTACATATCTCCACTACACATTAATTTAATTATATGTATAGTTAGTTTTTAAATAATATAGAAAAACTATAAACATTTTTATCATTTTTCCTTCCCATCCACTACATATTAAATTATTAATATTAATTATATGTAAAAATTAGTTTTTAACTAATATAAAGAAATAATGTTTAAGTTGGTATATAGTGTCATATTATTAATCTAAAGGGTTGCTTTTATTAGTTCTATAGTCCAAAAGCATAACAAATTTGTAGTACTATTATTTTTTGGTTAATAATTTGAATGTTGTGAATTCTAGTCTTACATAACCATTTTTTCTTCTCTAAAATTTAATATTAGATCATAGCAATCAAGAAAAAAAAAACTAGTTACAATATAATATTATATTTCGGCCCCGGAGATTACAATGATCGTGTTCCACCCTGATCATTAGCCTTACAAGATGTTGATGGTTTTTTTTTATTTGGTTGTCACTATACTTATTTTAAATATTTTTTAGAAATTTTGGTTTTAATATTCATAAAATGTCTTAGGTGCCGTTTGTTTTTTAAGAGGTCTAAAGTCTGAAGTCTTATTTTAGTTATGATTAATAAGAGGTGGTGTGTAAAAAGGTCTGAATGATTCAGACTTAAGAGTCATTAAGAGGTTTTTTTTTTAAAAACAAACAACCCCTTAGTCTTTTAAAATTATTTGGTATTCCTAGTTACGTTTTTTTTCTTCCTTCCTATTTCTTATTTGTTTGTGGGGCATCTTTATTAATATTTGATTTCCACAATATGTATATGGCTTTCTCGAAGATCAATGAAACTCAACTTGATATTGTGTATATATAGGGTGGTTTCAATGGAAAACACCACCTTTTTTTATTTATAAAAACCATAAAAACATTTGTGTATCATATGTGATATTATAGTCAATTACATATGACTAGAAAAAGTATTTTTAATTTTAAAACTAAGGGTTTGCGTGATACTTGGCATGAGGCCTAGGTTGCAGCCAAGATCACCCGACTCTTTGATATGGTTTCACATGTGATTAACGCAATATCATGTGATATAAGTGTTATTGCGTTCTTGTAAATCGGATATTTTTGTTTGAACCCACTCCTATATATATATATATATAGTATGTGTACCTAAGTATATGTGTGTATTAAAATGTCCTTTATCCGATGAGGTTTAATTTTTGATCGTATTTTTTAAAGTCTATAATAGCATTGGTCTAAATTCACGTGAAATGAAAGTTTTTAGGCTATCTGAAGGTAATTCAGTTGGTTTCGGCATGGTATACTTCCACAAATAAACGAATATTCGAGTCTGACAATCTTAGTATGAGAGCTATAATTCTTTTGGGGTTTGGATCATTGCCATAGGGATCTTAAGCTGGACACACACACACACACACACACACACACACACACACATATATATATATATATATATAAGTCTGTAGTGTTTTCTTCCTAATTTGTCTCTCACGTGATGCGACTTGGAGCAGGGTGGTGTGGATGGCTTGCCAGTTACAAACCCATTTTTTGCACAAACATATGTTAATTGATAATCAGGTTTTTATGAAATGTGTTGATATAATTGATATTATTTATTGTTTGTTTATGGCTAATAAACTTAATTGTCGAGACGACTTATTCGCGCATTTAAAGTATCTTTGTATTAACCCTACTATAAGTTGACCGAGGTTAGCAACATAGCATTTCCACGTTAAACCACAATTTTTTCACACATTTTTTTTGTTTTATCCTTTAATATAAAAGAAGTATACTAAGGTTTTGTCTGATTTGCAAGATTGGATTGGATTGGAGGGATTCATAATTGAATTCCATTCCAATCCTGTTTGGTTTGAAGGATTTTTTTGACATTGAAATCCCACAAATATAGGATTTTGAAATCCAACGGCGATGGTTGATATTTTACGGGATTTCGTAGGATTTATATGTAATAATGTCTTAGAATATGTTATAAACATCTGTTTTGTAATAACAAATTAATAAAAAGATAATTTAATTAATTTCATAATTGTATATAATTTGTTTTTATAAATCATTTATAAAGACTAGAATTCATTTTTATTTCAAAGCCTACAAACCAAACACACCAAAAATTACAAATCCTTCCATGAAACCAAACACCTCCTAATGTCCAACCAACTTTTTTTTAATTCAATTATACCCTATGATAATAAGTAAATATTAGTTTTATTCCATCTTTCTAAATGAAAATAAACTACATTATAATTAAAATAATCCCATTGGATACCAAAAGAAATTAAAAACCCTATCACAAAACCCTACAAGAAAACAAGAAGCATCAATCATCTAATCCATTAAACTTACAAGTTAGCTGCATTTTTTTTTTATATAATATGGACAATATTTTTACTTTTTTCACAATCTTATTTTAGTTGGTTTTTGAAGCTATAAATCAATATTATTGTTATATTATGTTTTCTCATATTAACATATGCCCTCCCGTTTCGTATAGTTGTGATAGCGATATTAATTTTTCTTTATTTGACACTTGCGTATTATCACACGGGAAAATTAAATGAGAAGCTCAAAAATGTACGTCGAGAATCAATGAGAACCAATTTTAATCATTCTACTCGTTTCATCTAAATTTAAAATTCGGTGGTATTATTTTTCATATATGAAATAATATTGTGTTGTTTCACATTATCAAACTTGGGAACATTTATTGTTTTAGATATGAAGCAATATAGTATTGTTAAACCAGATGTTCTAAAACAAAGAGATCAGAGAGAGAGAGAGAGAGAGAGAGTGGAGAGAGAGACCGTGGGGCTTGGGATGGAGGGGAGAGATGAGAGCAGCGGATGCCGGACTCGGAAGTAGGTATAACGATGTGCACCGGAACAGGTTGATCAATGCTAAGAATAACCCAAAGGAGACCTCGTTTATGTTTTTCAATTTCCCGAAGAATTGGGAGGTAAGCGAACTTTGGAAAGTCTTCAAAAAGTATGGAAAGATCTCGGATATATTCATGTCAAAAAAGAGAATGAAAAACGGAGAAAGATTCGGGTTTGCTCGATTCAAACACGTTGTCAATGAAAAATATTTTGAATCAAAACTCAACCAAATATGGATAGGTTCGTATCGTCTACGAGTTTTCTTAGCCAAGAAGAAAGGATAAGAGATAGATGCTAATCAACAGTCCAGAGGGGGACACGATGTCTACGGGAAGAAGAACCAATATGAAGTGGCAGATTGTAGAAAGAATCGATCATATGCAGAGGTGGTTGCGGGACGCCACGAGCAGCCGACGACGGAGAGGTGGGGGCTGGAAGACGAGAACAAGTGATTGCGGGATCTTGGGTGGCAGAAAAAGAAAGACTAGAATTCCTCACAAAATGTGTCGTAGGGACTTTACCTTCGTTGGACAACCTTCAAGCTGTGCAAGCGATATGTAATCCGGAGATCGGGGGGGGGGGAGTCGGTGTGAGATTAATAGGAGGAAGAAGAAGCATTTTAGTGGAATTTGAATCGAAAAGTAAAATGGAGGCAACAATTGGAAATAAAACACACGGTATTCATCATTAGGTAAAGGATCTTCGAAGGTGGACGACGGGATTCCAAGCGTCCGACAGAATAATGTGGGTGAGGATTGAAGGAATTCTGTTACACGTATGGAATGAAGAGACCTTCACTAGAATAACAAGCAAATGGGGAAGTGTCCTAAAAACTAAAAATTGTAACATGTCAAATAGTGGAAACCTTTTGTGGGGGGAAAGTCCTAATTAGCTCGGGTCTAATGGAACGAATATGTGCAATTACTAGCATCAAAGTAGGCGAATTATTTTACGTAATTAAAGGGGAGGAGGAAGACAACGGCCTCCTTGAGATCCAAATAGAAGAGGAGAGTCTCAAGGATAAATGGGACAGTGGTGAAGATGATGATAATTCAACCATTATGTAACACCCGTATTTCTCTATGGAACGGTCAATGATCGACTAAGGAAACGGTTAGCAGTCGGCCGAGAGGAACGGTATAAACACGAGGTGTGAGAAGACATGACAAGCGACACGCACGGCTTGGCCCGCGATCTCAAGCCACGGCTAGGCCCGTGTAACTCGCTGTAGTCTGCAACCCAGGAGCACGCACGACTTGGCCCGCGACTTGAGGTCGCGACCAAGGCCTCGGGAAACAGTCTGGGCGTTTTAAATGCCCGATTTTAGGGTTTCTTCTCATTTTTCACCCCACCTCCATTTTTCTCATCTCCTGGGTACGATTTTTGGGAACCTTAATACCAGATTTGGAACATCCATGGTGGATTCTTCCTAAAGAAGCATAAAGGGTCGGTATTTGGAAGCTCGAACTTGAAGGATTGGATGGTTCATTGGATAGTGTTGGGTGGGGAGTCTCAACATCTTAATGTGGTGAGTTTCCTTGAATAATGCAAGCCTTAGTATTACACCCTAAAATTTGGGTAATTTAAAAATTGAAATTTCGGCAATATGATATTTGTATTTGGAGCAAACCACCTTAAAAGGGTATAAGTGTAAGCGTTTACAAAACCTGAATATAAAGCATGGAAAATCGACAATAAACTAATCTAAACCATTTCTATCTAGATTACATAGGTTGTCAACCCAAATCCCAAAAATGAGTAAACTGTTTTAAACGACAAGACTCCAATATCTATCATCTCAAAAATGCCTCGGGCCCACACTCGTCACTCAAACCTTAGAGAACCCACCACTAAGGGAACCTATTATACATGACATTAAATAAAAAGTGTTAGGCTTAAAGCCTAGTGAGAACATACAATTTATATGACAATTTATGAAAATAGTTTAAATGCAACGATAAGAAACCTTTTTCGCCAAAAACCCTATGTAAAAGATTTGATATGTACATAGTGGCCTTGCGGTCCACAAAACATCTTGCGATGACGGGGGAAACCCGATTTTCCAAGGATCGTGGCAGAACACAAAAGTAGGTCACTCTCCGAGTTGTGAGCTCAATGCTTGGAACCATGGCCACGAACAACGCCGGTTCGTACTCAGATGTGGGGGAGGGAAACCCGAGGATCCAAGCCATACTCATTCTCTAGGATTACATTTACGGCCCATGGCTAGTAACCGGTCCCACATAACCGTACCAAATTGCCTCCGAGGACCCAATGTCTCAACTAGCTACAAACGAGGAAGATACCCCAACGAAAGTCGACTCTATACCTATGGATCCACTAGTAGTAGTATGGACTTGTCACAATTTCATTTTTGACTAATAGAAGGCAAATGTAGTCTTTAATATCCGTTATTTCCACAAAAAAAATACATTCATATGTTTAACTGCTGATAAGAATTTACAAAGTCCAAATATAAAAGTGAGAATCATAAAATGGAAGTATATATTTTCTTTCAAATAATCCACTTATGAATGCAAGTATAATCATTGCTCCATCATATTAGTTAAAAGGTGTAAAAACCCTAAAATCTCCCAAAATGTAAGTTAGGTCAAAAATCTTATAAATATGAATCAAAATCAAAGGAGATGAGTAGGAGTTTAAAATATGAAGTTTTGACATGTATAAGGTTTGGAAAATGATAGTAGGAACTCACCAAGTGGGTTTTTGAAGAAAACCCAAAACCCTAGATTTTGATCATTTGGAGAAGATGAAGATGGAGATGGTGGTTGAAAGCTTCCAAACTCGAATCCTTAGATGATGCTCTTAACTCTTAGCAATAAGTGAGGTAGATGGAGTTTGAAGAAACCCTAAGTTTGGACTAAATGAAGAGGGATAAGTTTGAGAGAGATAACTATGGAGGAAATAATGAGAATAATGAATTTGGGACTGAAATCTAATTTAACCCGCTCAGGGCTTTCGCGCGGGTTGCGGTGCGGGTAAACTCGCGCTGTGACTCGCGCCAACCGCTGGATCTTCAAATGAACAGGCCACCGCGCGGTAACTCGCGCCGACCCACAGACTTCAAACCTTCTTCAATTCTGGCCAAACTCAAAAGTCGGGGTGTTACACTTAGTATCAGGATCTTTGTAGATCTAAAAGTTTTACTGATGTTGGTTCATTTCTAGAGTCGATGAAACAGATTATTTGGAAACCCTAGCTCTTTGTTGAAGATGACTTGGAAATGGTGGAATCTACCCTATTGGAGGCTAATGGTTGAGTTTGGAACCTAGGTTTAACTTAATCTAGCAAGGTGAGTTCAAGTTGATTTGTGAAAACGTTGTACATGCCAAAAATGTCTATTTTTGAGTATTTATGTGTTTTACATAATTATTATAAAATGTTGAAAGCTATGATTAGTTTTGCTACTTGAACAAGTAAGATTTTATAAATCTTGGGAAACACCATATTTGGGATTTTTAGGCATTTTGATAAACAAGGAATAAATGAAAAGTGTTTTGGTGACTTACTGCATAAACGAGATTATTTGGTTAAAAGACATTTTTAGTGTTTGTTTTGGAGAAATGCTTAATTTTGTGTTATGGGACGTTTTGAAGGGGTAAATGGTATAAAATCATTTGGAAAGTAATTTGTCCCAATCTAAATTGTGTTGGAGTTTATTCATGTATTTTGGGCCGTGTGTTTGCATGATGTGAGTCGATTGCGTTTTATTATTTAGGACTGTTCTTGGTTGGTCAAAAAGGGTTTTGAGCACTTTAGCTCGGTGTTGACTTAAAAGAGTCTTGGGGACAATTGTCCGGTTTTAGTGGCTCAGTGTAGAGCCCGGTTATGGTTTACATGCTAATGCGCCGTGTTGCATAGTGATGTTTATTACATGCTCGAGTGCGTTGGTCATTCCTGTGAAGTCATGTAATATTAGACTGTGTTGCATTGGATCCATAGGCACGTAAGTCAGTCTGTTTTGGATGGTCAATTGGGTATTGCGGGGTTGAACTCCGGTATCCATGTTTTACGACCAAAAACTTTACAAGTAGGCACTAGGAGGGTTGAGTCTGGTGTTGCTACCGATGAGGTAGGCACTAGGACCTCCACCGCTTGAAGTAATGCCTGAGAGGTAGTCTTTAAGTGTGTCGGGCCTTCGGGATGGAGTTCTTCGGAATGTTCATCAAGGTCAACTGACTTCAGGTGAAACTTGTTAAAGAAATCGTAGGGACACTTGGGTTATTATGTCGTGAGGTGTCATGCAATTAACGTTGCATGATTGGCATACTTTTGTGTTCCTCCAGTCTCAACGGATATGGGTCTCCCCCGTTGTCGGTTAACAACATTTTAAATATAATGACGTTTTACTATATTGTCATTGGGCTTTTGTGGTTGACCGTAAGTGAGGACCTTAATATTGGATCTCCCTCCACGTATATTAAGGTTTGAATGAAGTATGTCCTCCTCATGTTTTAATAATTGGTTTCCTTTAAATTTATGGTCGCGTGAGTATTGGGCCTAGCGTCCGTGTTTTGGTAACATATTGTACATGTGGATTTTTAACCATGTTGTGTGGGTTGAGTAATTTACCCCACCTGTGTTTGGGTGTTTTGAGATGCAACGTTTTATCCACATATCTTAAATTGGGAGTCAATCCCCGTTCTCTTTTTGAGTGAGTTTTGGGTTGCATCATTTTATAAAGCATGTTTTGTAGTGGGGTGTCCACCTTTGAAAAATGCATGAAATTGGAAAAGAGTCGTCTTCGAGTTTAAAGTAAAGCATTTGAAATATTATGAATTTTAGTTGGGGTTCATTCCTTTAAAGATATATTTGTTCATGTAAAACTCTTGAACTCACTAGGCATTAGCCTAACCTTTTTATTTGTCGGCATATGCAACAGGCTTTGTTGGGGAATAGTTCTAGTGACACTATGAAGAGAGAAGTGCTAGTTGTGTGCTTGTGAAGTGAGTAGCTTGGTGAAGTCTTCCGCGTTAGTTTTGTGAAGAGCAACTTGTATTGGGGTTATGTAGCACCCGACTTCGGTTTAGTTCTTGTATCTTATTTGAGTTTATATTTGTCGAGGTTAACTATAGAATTCTATATTGAGGTGTATTGAGTTTTGAATAGTAAGAGGAAGCTTTGTCCCTCATTTGATGTTATATTTAAATTTTAAATTAGTTGCTCTTACCAAATTTGAGGGTGTTACACATTCCGTCGGAATGGTCGGAGGGAGGAGAGGAGAGTAATGAAGAGTGGATGGTTGAAGAGAGCAACTTCGAATTCAAGGAATAGAAAGACGATAGAATAGAGCAGGAGGCCGAAGGAAAATGGAAATCGACGGTGGCAACGGAGGTAGATCGATAATCCAAGGAGGACAAAAACATACCGGAAAATTGATTTGATGGAAACACGGCGACCGGAGTAACGTCAGAAGGTATAGGACCGGCGATGGGAGTTGGGGAGTCTCTAAAACATAATGATGACCCTCTAGATATGGAAATTCCAAGATCAAAGATGGGGAACCTTCAAAAGCAGCCGCATGTGTGGGTTTCGAGACGTCAGATGCTGTTAAATTAAAACAAGGGCTGGAAAATAAAGGAGACCATTTATCAGATCATGTGTTGGGCTCTAAGCAGGGTGAGGAATTCGTTGGGCCCAGAAACACATTGGGCCACAAGGAGAAAGAGGAGAGGCTAAAGGATTTTCAAGGTGGGCTTGGAAATACACAACCCAACTCAGTGGAGGACTCAATCCAGGAAATAGAAGGCCCAAGAGGCGAGTCTGGCTGCGTCGACCAAGAAGGAACGTCGACATCCAGGAAGGGAAACCATGGCGTTTGAAGGAAAATCTCCAAAACTGATAATGGGGAATCTTTAAAAATAAAAAGGAGAGAATTTCTTCCATTTGGAAGGAGTAAGGTTAGTTTCCACCATATCAAGAAAATGGCAAGGGAAAAACCACAGATTAAAGGAAGCCAAAATAAACCATCAAATGGAAGAAGCCTAAAGAAAAGAAGCAAATTGAGGGGCCATACCGGAGGATCGATTTCGATGGCTACAAAATTGACCTTATCAAACGAGCTAAAGGGGGTCGATAGTCAAGAAGGGTTAGAAGATTTTGGGAATTTGATTGGGGTCAACTGGAAGCAGAGAGACAAAAAAGGCGACATCCCAGGAGTATGGAAGCAAGAAAGGTTAAATGTTTTTTCGGTGTCGTTTTTCTTTATCTCTCCATGAAAATAGTATCTTTGAATATAAGGGGACTTAGGTCGAATAATAAGAAACATTGGGTTAAGGAAATTTGTAGAAAAGAAAGGTTGTGTATGCTAATGTTGCAAGAAACAAAGAGAAAAAATATGGAGGAAAGGGAGATTAGAGATATGTGGGGGGCTAATGATGGAGACTTTATCCAAGAATTGGCAAACGGGAATTCGGGGGGCCTTAAGGGTATGGAATAAAAGATCTTTTCAATGTGAATTTGTCATTCAAGAAGAAAATTTCATTACGGTCGTGGGACGGTGGGATAATACGGACGGTTTGGTGCATGAGATGTGTTAATATTTACGGTTTGAGGGAACAGAAAGATAGAGCCTCTTTGTGGTCTAAATTGGAAACTTTATGTGAAAAGGATGAGGTGCTGTGGATATTAGGAGGGGATTTCAATGAAGTTCACAATGAAAAAGAGAGAGTAAATTTGACCACTAACCGCAAAGGATCGGAGGATTTTAATGCTTTCATTCAAAAAGCAAAGCTTATGGAAATACCGATGGGATGAATAAATTTCACCCGCATGAGTGATGATGGGCAAAAATGGATCAAGCTAGACCGATTCCTTGCAATACACGAGTTTGTTTCAAATTGGAAGAGCTTGGGAGTGAAAGCATTAGAAAGAAAGTGGTCGGATCACTTCCCGATCATGATTAGTGATATTTGGACCGACTTTGGACCGAATCCATTCAAGTTATTTGACGTTTGGTTAGAGGGCGATAGATTAATTGATATCGTAAAAGAGGTGGGGATAAAAATGTGACTTCGAGGCGCCCATATTGCATTTTCCGTGACAAATTGAAGAACGTCAAAGTGGCTCTAAAAGATTGGAGTAGAACCAAATAGGGTAACATAGAAGAGGAGTTGAAAGAGAAAAAGGTAGAGGCTAGAAAATGGAAAGAGGAAGTTACCAAAGCAAGCTTCGGTGAAGACGGTTGGCAAAAGTGGATAGCGACTAGAACTAAGTGGTTGGAATTGGAGATGAAAGAAATGGAGATGATGAAACAAAAGGCAAAGGTACGATGGGTTAGAAACGGGGATGAAAACTCCAAGCTCTTCCATACGGCTATAAAAAGTAGGGAAAGAAGAAATTCAATTCGCGACATGAACATAGACTCCAAGTGGACGGAAGACCAGACAAAAATCAAGGATTTCGTTTTTGAGTTCTACAAAGAAAAATTCGCCAATTTAAAGAAGGGTGGGCCATCTCTAAAAATGGACATCATAAGAAAATTGCGGGAGGAGGAAGCACAACACCTAGAGAGGAAAGCCATGGAGGAAGAAGTGTGGGTCACAATCAAGGAATGTGGAAGTAATAAGGCATCGGCCCAGACGGATTCACGATTGGCTTCATAAAGGCGTTTTGGGGGATATAAAATCGGATTTATTGGCGGTGGTAGATTGGTTCATGGAAAGAGGGGAGCTAAGTGACGGGTGTAACAATTCTTTTATAACCTTGATTCCAAAAAATGAAAACCCAATTGGCCTAAAAGATTATAGACCAATTAGTCTCATTGGAATCTTTTATAAAATTGTGGCAAAGATTTTGGCAGAAAGATTGAAACCGGTAATGAGTAACCTTATAAGCAAATAACAAAGTGCGTTTGTGAATGGTGGATCTATTCTCGATGGAGTCCTAATCGCAAACGAGACGGTGGCTTTGATTAGAAAGATGAAGAAAAGGGGCTTGATTTTCAAAGTCGACTTCCAAAAAGCTTATGATACGGTGGATTGGGCGTTCCTTATAGAGATTATGGAAGCAATGGGGTTTTCGGCAAAATGGATAGGGTGGATAGAGAATTGCCTTAGCACTTCCAAGGTGTCCATACTTGTCAATGGGTCGCCGACTAGGGAGTTAAAGATAGAATAGTATGGTCGTTGGATCCACAAAATGGGTTCACGGTCAAGAAAGTAAGGAGCATTGTGGAGGATAAAAGATCGGGCGGAGCAAACACTTTGGTGGAAACAAAATGGGATGCATCGATACCAAAAAAGATTTGTGTGTTCTTGTGGAGAGAAAGGCTTGGGAGGATACCAACTAGGGAAGTCTTGGACAAAATGGGGATTGAGTTGGATTTAACTCTTTGCCCAAGGTGTAAGAAATCGGTCGAGATGGTGGACCATGCCTTGGTCAATTGCGAGGAGGTGAAATCACTATGGCTTCAAACGGTAAGATGGTGGAATGCTAGTTTAGCGTCGATCAACTCGGTCACGGATTTGTTGGAATTGGGCGACCAAGTATGTTCGAGCAATATGGTCGTGAAATGGTGGAGAGCGATGGTGGGTTGCTTTATTTACTTTATATGGTCACATCGAAATAGAGTGGTGTTTAAGAAGGAACAAGGGAAGATCTCGGAAAAAAATTTCACGGCGCAATTGAAGACTTTCGAGTGGATCAAATGGAGAAACCGAGCTATAATTAACGACATGGCTGGTTGGTTGTCGAACCCCGGGCTAGTTTAGCTTAGTGCATTTTCGATATTTTGTAAATTTTTCGGTCCTTTTCGGTGGTCGTTTCTGGGGCGTGTTTGCCTCTCGCAAACACTCCTCCAGGTGTCTTTTTGTTTGTATCTTTGGCAGATTCGATGATTGTCTCTGACTGTTTGTTTCCTGTGTTTTTTATACTTTTCTGTGGGTAATAAATTTGTCCTTTTACTGTTACAAAAAATCATATTGTTTGATTTATTTCACATGCTAAACAATACAATATTGTTTCACATGTGAATATTTACATGTTTCAGTAGTTCTCATTTTTCACAATTATCAACATTTTGAGATTCTCATTTGATCCCTCTTATATGTATGTGTGTGTAAAATTCATAGATATTCTTAATATCAAAATTGTGTGTATATATATAGATACATGTGTATGAGTGGTATCAATTGGAAACCAAGTTTTATTGGAAACTTTGGAAACCAAATTTCAGCCATTGGTCTTTATAATCAATAGTTAAGATTCATTTGAATTATATATGGTAGTAAACTAATTAATTTATTAATAATAAATAAAAATAATAGATGAAAAGGGTAAATATGTCTTTTGATTTTGTGTCTCAAATATAGCAAGAAAGGTTTATTTTATTTAGATTACTTGAAACCAAAATAAAATTTCCCATGCAATCTAAATTTTGTTATTTTTTTTACTATGAAAACGAGGAGCATTTGTCTTTTCATCAAAAAAAATATTTTTCTTTTAAAATGTAAGAAAATATTTTTTTTAATTTCATTTTATTATAAAATTTCTCACGCAATCTAATATTGTGATGAAACAAAATGAATTTGTGGATTACAGATTTCATTGGATTACAGATTTCATCAGGTTCATCGTGTTAGCATTATTATTTCATAATGAAAATAGATTCATCAGGTTTATCGTGTTAGCATTATTGTTTCATAATGAAACATGATGAATTTGTGTCATTTTTGTTAACTTCCCATTTTTGTTGCATTACATGTTCAGTTGCATATTTGTATATGAAAATAGATTCATCAGGTTCATCGTGTTAGCATTATTGTTTCATAATGAAAATAGATTCATCAGGTTCATCGTGTTAGCATTATTGTTTCATTATTACCATATATATAAGCTAAATTAAAATTAAATAATTTACCTAAATTAAATATCTCATTTTTAAATTAATCAATGATCATTATTACCATATATAAGTTAAATTAAAATTAAATAATTATTAATATAATAATAATAATAATAGTTACCATATATATTATGAAATAATGTAAAAGACAAAAATAACCTTTTCAATTAAAAATAAAAATAAAAAAAAGAAATTCACTGATTGATTGATTTCGGTTTCCAAAGTTTTCAATGTAATACCGGTTTCCAATTGATCGCTCCCCTACATGTGTATACATATATATATATATATATATATATATATATATATATATAAATAAATAAGTTCAAGACAAATAATTTTAAAATTTACGTTAGGAAAATTTAGGTATGTACTCAGGTCTTCCACTATGATAATCATCACATAAGATTTAAATTATACATTGCTTGATTGATATGTTGTATATGTATCTATGTATTTATATATTACTATTTTTGGATAATTATACAACAAAGGCAACAAGATTTCTATTTTTATGTAGAGAAAAACGTAAACAATAAGTTAATTATTAAATTTCAAAAAATAAAGACCATAGTTCGATTAGATAATGCTAGATTTTGGTGTTTTGAATAATTGAATATTTTGTGCTATAAAATTAGTTGGAGTGAACATATAAGATTTGGTGATGTGAATTGTAAGTGCTATTTCCATTTAAAAGCAATTTCACAAACAATTTAATAAGAATTTTTTTAATAATATTTTATTCAAGTTATAATTTTCACTTATAGACAACAACTTACGAACATATAAACCCCTTCACATAATCTTTACATTTAAGTCCAAGAGTGGTCCATAGCTTTAGAAAAATACATGTTAGTCACATACTTAACAAAATTTACATTTAGGCATACTTATATATAATTTTCTAAACACTAGAAGCGTACTCGCACAATGCAGCGAGATACATCACGATTTTAATGTTTCATTTTATTTTTTGTTTTTTTGTTGATTTACAGTACGATCTTGGATAGTTTTGAGAAAGTGATAATGTTTTTTTTTATAAATTTGTTTAATTTAGTATAATGTTTTTTATATAAAAAAAATTAAGTATTTTGTTAGAATTAAATTATTATCTTATATATTTTAATGACATCTAGAAAAATAACCAATTACATATTTAATAATATAATTAAAATAAATTTATAGTAATATAAAATATTAATTAATAGTGATACATGGAAATGTATGTATAAAAGGAAGGTCCTGCACAAACCAAATTGATGGATGTTAGAAACCTGCAGTATTTTGTATTTTGAAACTTGTAAATTAAGATATTTTTAAATTCTTGCATAAAATGATGGTACCTTGTGCTTAATAATTTGTATTTAAGAGTTTTTTATCCGTGTTTTATAATATAGTATAGATTTATGATTCAATCAAGTTATATATAGTTCTCACAACATCTATGTTGCACTACAGATCAAACTACCATCAAAAATAAAAATTGTTAATTTTAATGTTTTTGATCTATCAAACATCGTTTTAATTGAGAAAGTATCGAGTAACTATGGCACACATCGACCATTATATTATTGATAAAATTGACCAAAGTCAATAGAAGAATGTTTAATCGAGAAACAACCAAATCAACAATTAACATTAATCGAATAACTATCAAATGCAAAATCGACCATTAATATTTAATTGAGTAACTATAGATGCAACCATTCGGGTGAAAAGACTTGTAATCCTAAGAAAGTTGTAATGAACTAGAAGGCTATGATGAATGAAATGAAAACAATTGCATTATTCTTGGAAGATCTTCTGATAAAAATGTTAGGTGAAATTGACTTATGAATTGTGATCTCCTAAAAATGTTGTTGACTTTAGTGTTATCAATCATTTTGGTGTAATTGTGACTTACTTGAGATCGATTAAAGTGATAAGGCAAACATACGTGAGTTAGGAGGTGTGAAGTGCACACTCACAAATGTTGCCCCTATCACCTTATGTAACACCCGGATCTTGGTAAGTCTTTATTTATGCATTTTATAATATCATATGCTAATCTTGTGGTAATTGGCAAGCTTCAACCTTATAGTAGTTATACGAGATCTATCATGGAAATCCTTTTTTGTATTGAAGGTTGTCGTGGAGAAAATGAGGTAGAATTTCTGGCCCGGTGCAGAGCCAGCGATTGTGACATCCTGTCGCTATCGCGGGACAATGTCGCATGGAATGTACCGTGGGCTGGGGGGAGCCGACGACAATGCCCGAGACTGTGACACCCTGTCACTATCGCAGGGCAAAGTCGCCAAGTTGGTACTGAAGGGTGTTGGAAACGGGCGACAATGCCAGCGACTATGACATTGTCATAATCGCACGAGCACAGTCGCGATTGTGCTCCAACCCATTAAATTCCAGCATACCCGATTTTATCTCATTATTTCCATCCTAGAGCTTGTGGTAGGCAATTTTCTAGGAGCAAAGGTAGGTTTCATCTTCTTTCTTCATTCAATGCTCTTAGGATGAGTTATTAAGAGCATTTATGTTACTGGTATAGGGTTGGTTGGCATTAATCAAATAATCCAAGTGATTGAAGTTGCAAGTGTTTCCCTTCTCTCTCTAGTTCATCCATTACTTAGGTTTTATATATAAAACCTAACAAGGTGAGTTCATCTATTCTTTTTAAACTTTATACATGTCAAAACCTTTATTTTTTGAACTTCTAAACATCTCCTCTATTATAAATTTTTGGCTTGATGAACTTTTAACCTAAAACTTGTTTTGGAGATTTTTAGGGTTTTTGCTTGGATGAAAATACTTGGAAAGATGAAATACATAATGTATAATGGTTGTTTGTGTCATCTAAGAATGTGGGGTTTCATCCTACTTATTTTGTGAGTTTGATAATTTTAGGTCACAAACTAGGGTTTTGAAATACTTGATGGTTTTGATATGAGCCTTATGAATATTGACCTTAAATGTTGAAATAATGCTTAAAATGGTATTTTGGGGATTTATAAGGTTTATGGCTAAATAATAAATTTTAAAGCCAAAGTATTATGATAACGCAAACTTACCTATTGGTATGGATTAATACTAATTTGTCTAATATGATGGGAACGATGATTTGTACATTTAGAGCTTGTTGGCTTGCTTGGTGTTAGTGTAATGGATCCATAGACACTTGAGTCTTTGTATTCAATGATGAGACGATAGTGTCCCTCGTTTTAGCACGAATTAGGCATCGATATAACGCCCTAAAAATAGGGGGCATTTAAAACCTGAATATATGCGGTAAATCCCAACTATGAATAAATAATCACACAATAATGGGGAAATGTAGAATAGCAATTTACAACTATGAAATAGATACTTAAACAACAACCTACTAATCTAGACCAAACACAATCTAGATTATAGACGGGTGTCACTAAGATCACCAAAAAGGGTATCTATATCTCCAAGGTCTCCAAATGTCTCTTCTCCAAAAGTCCATGCGCAAAAGTTGTCGCATTCGACAAATAGCACCTCATTCACAAGCTTGCCGCCCCGCTACTCATAGAACCTGATTGTTAGCTAGTAATGTTGTACATATTTTATCTATTAATATAATATGTTTTGCATCTTAGTTTAGCTTAAATTATGCATTTTTAGCTTAAATCGCACTGCATCCATCATTTGTTCCGTGTTGAGATCATATTCGGAAAACTTACGACTTTATTCAAATTTAAGGTTAATTTGATATCGCTCGGTTCGGTTACAATGGATGCCGAATAATGTAAAAGAAGCAAGGTGGAAAAGTGGAGAAAAGCTATTAAAGAACAAAAGCTGGATTCGCCTCTGTGTGGTCGTGCGCACCTTAGCCTGAAAAACGCACGACCCGTGCGCCGTGTCCAGAATGTTTTCTACTTCTTGCGAGATATTTGTCGAGATATTTATCGAAATATTTGTCGAGATATTTATTTAGATATTTTGGATATTTTTCTGTTTTTTTTAGTATAAGTAAGAGGCCTCCCTCTCCTTATTGAAGTTGTTTTTCGGTTTGGAAGTAAACTCTCTCTAGAGGGTTAACTTCCGGTTTTACTCTTCTCTCGGAGGATTTCTGCATTCGTGTTCATCAATCTAGTATTGTATCTCTTTCTCGTTTATGTTCTTAATTCATAAATATATGTAGAAATGTTGTTTGATGTTTTTCCTCTATATTTTCTGTTATATATTAGTATCTAGTATATATATATATATATATATATATTTTTTTTTTTTTTTTGTTTAGTTTTCTAATTCAATAAAAGTCGTTTCTAGTTCTTTTCACATATAAGATTGTGTGGTGATAATCAACAGTTATATTGAGAAATTGGTTAACTCGAAGTTAAACGTTACGGTTATTGGTTGTTGGTTTTACGGTTCATCACCAACGGAAGTTGGGTTGTGATCGGAGACCGACTATTCGATAAACCTTTATCTAACAAATCGAATTATGAACGGAAGTTTAAATTTGGTTTTTGGTCGATTAACCAACGATTCTAAAATTATCATGGAAATAGATAAGAGTAGGAATCGGAGAAATTGTTTTATCAAAATCTTAATGCTTCTAGTTAAGTCGGATGTCACGGAAGTAGTCAAACTACTTAACTAGGAAGGTTTGTTTCGCCTCGGAAGAGGGTCTCAAACGTTTTTAGAAAGATAAACCTCTACCTCAATATAAATGTTGGATGTCACCACTTCCATCTTGTATGTATGTCTTAGTTCGGTATATATCCTAACTAGTCTTTTGTTGTAATTTTGTATATTATCAAAATAGATCGTTAGAGTCCCTTTTATGTATTTATGTTTTATTCTTGTATTTTGATTTAATAGATTAATCCTTAGTTTATAAAAATCTCCATCATTTGTATTCCCATAGCTAGTTCATGATTTATAGCAGAATTAGTACTTAAACCACTGCTCCATGTGATCGACCCGTATGCTACACAACCCGTACGCTTGCGGTTAAAATATAAAACTCAACATTTAAGAAATGTGATATACATGCCACATTTAAGAAAAAGTATTAGGCTAATGCCTAGTGAGATCAAACAATTTATAATCAAAAGATAAATATAATTTTCGGAAAATGTAGACTAGGTACATTTCAAAATATGAACATTTTCTCAATTCAACAATTGTGACACACTTATATCTTACGATAACGGGAGAGACCCGATTTCCATGTTGGTGATGGAACACATAAGTAGGTCACACATTCATGCTCAAAAGCCCCACTACGAATCAACGATCATCCCATCAATTCTAGATTTCACTCATTCATAAGAAATTACAATTATTGGTCATTAGTCGTTGCCCGACTTTAAAGCCCACAACTATTACCCATCTTGACCCCATGTCTATTTCTTGATTCATTTGGAAATTAAACCATCCCAACATTTCAACACAAACAAAACTCGTACGCCTATAGATTCATTACGTAAAGTCTAACACATGCATGCCCACACTTGGACATAATACATGTATGCATCCACCATAGAAATAATAGATTGCAATCACTTATAACACAAGGTACCACATTTCCATGTTCCTCTTTGTTACCAATTTCCACATTTTGTAAAATATAGTACAAGGATAGGTAGAATCATTAACTACCATTATTTAGACCAACAACACCCAAATCCCTCATTTATTTCCAAAACCCTATATTTCTCCATGGATCCAATGAAAACAAAAATAGATGATGGTAACCATGATAGTCCCTTAATATTCATATACTAACACTTTGACATAAAAAATCCAAGTATTTCTTTCCAAATCCAAAACCCTAGAAATGTATCATAGGTTCCCAAAAATGGGGTTTTGACCTATACATCAAACAAATCATCAAAGTAACTTTAGGAAGTATAAACCATCTCATTTAGAATGTATATAGTTTGGTAAAAGAGTGACTCGCCTTGCTTAGATTTCACACAAAACCTAGGTAGAAGTGGAAACCGTAGAAATGGTAGTAGTTTTTGTTTTTTGAACTAAGATTGAGTTTCCTCCCACTCAATGCCCAACAACCCTAGATACAAGAACAATAAATGACATTGAAGATCTCCAAGGTGAAATAAATGAGAAAAGGAAACTAGGGTAAGAAACCTCACCTTAAATGCAGAGAAAAGCGTTTCAACCAAGAAGCTCTAAACCTGAAAATGCCTAGAATCGACCAAGGGTGGGTTTTTATACGCTGGACACACTCGGAGAATATAACACGGTGTAACACCCTAAAATTTAGGATAAATTTAAAACTTAAAATTTTGGTAATATGACGACTGTATTAAAAGAATCCGCCCAACAAGGGGGAAAGTATAAAAGTGTTTACAAATCCTGTAAATGGAAATATAAATTGACAACAAACTAATCTAAATAGGTTACATCTAGATTATGACAGTTGTCGACCCAATCTCCCAAAAGATTCTATTCCACTTGTACGCCAAAACCTCAAAATATATATCTCCAAAAGCTGCCACTATCGGCCATCACTCGACTCTCACTTCTTGAAAGCTCCATCGCTAACGGAACCTGTTATACATGTCATTTGAGAAAAAAAATATTAGGCTTTAAGCCTAGTGAGAACAAACAATTATAAGAACATTATTAACAATTTGTAAATAATAATCCCTTGGTTACAATGAAATAAGGAATTGATATATAAACACATAAAGACCTTTCGGTCAACAAACATCTTGCGATGACGGGGGAGACCCAATTTCCAAGGATCGTGGCGGAACACAAAAATAAGCCACTTTCCAAGTTGTGAGCTCAATACATGGACCCATATCCAAGAACAACGTTGGCTCGTACTCAGATGTGGGGGAGGGCACCCGAGGATTCAAGTCATACTCATTCACTAGGATTACATTTATGGCTCATGGCTAGTAACCGGTCCCACATAATCGTACCAAATTGCCTCTGAGGACCCAATATCTCATTAAGTTACATGGGGGAAGAACATCCCAAATAAACCGATTATTATACCTATGGATCCATTAGTAATAGTCTATGGCTAGACACCATTTTATTGGTGACTAAACTATAATAGCACACATAGTTGCTTTTAAAGAAACTCCACAATATCATTTAATCCATAAATCATTTTCATGCCTTCAAACCAAGTTTAGTTTTATAATTGACATCCCCATTTTTCCAATATAATAGGCCCCTAAAATGGGGTCCTCTTACCATTTAACAAACCCCTTTCAAATGATGGTTAGCCCCTTATAGGTGACCATCTATATTTAAATAAAACTTCAAATTTAGAGAAAATCCTAAATGTTCATCAAGATGTCTCCACTCATACATTTAGACACAAATATGTAAATAAAACATATATTTTGTCTTAAAACATGGTTTTCCGCAACATATCCCAAAATATAGTTGGAACCCTAAAAGTCTCCAAATTACATTTTAGGTCAAATGTTTTGCAAGTAGTGAAAATGTAAACAAGGAGATATTAGTATGTTCAAAACTCAAAAGCATAGTTTTAACATGTATAAGATTCCAAAAGGGTGTTAGCCTAGTGGTAAGGCTTGTGGACTAGCTAGTAGCGGTCTCATGTTCGAACCCTGGGGGACGCATCCTGGAGGTACGGGGGCTTCGACCCCGGGCTGCATGCTTTAGCAGTCGGGCTTCGGCCCATATTGCCAGGGATTAGTCTAGGCCCAATGTGGTCTGGGATACCCTCTCCAAAAAAAACATGTATAAGATTTAAAAGAGTTGAATGTACTCACTAACTTGGGTTTTGATAAAAACCCGAAAACCCTTGGAATGGTTGAGGTGAACTAGAAGAAATCAAGTGTAGATGAGAACTCCTAGTCTTATATATGAAACCCTAGCTTGGAGAGGAAGGAACACTTACACTCCTCAAGATTTGGTGCCTTGAATGCTCTTGGAAGCTCAATGAATGCAAAATTCGAATTTAGATAGATAGATAGAGAGAGAGAGAGAGAATGTGTGTGTGTGTGTATGTTTGGGGAAGATATGAGGAATAAATGAATATTGAATGAGAAAATGGGATTTTAACCCATTGGACCTCGTCGGCGAGAGAGACTGACGACAGTGCCCTTGTCACTCTCACGGGGCACAGTGGCTCACAATGTACCGCGACCTCCCCCATATAGGCGAGAGTGACAAGCGATTGTGCCCTTTGTCACTATCGTGGGGCACAACCGAGCAGAGTGTACCGAGGGCAACACAAGGCCCGCGACCTTGCCCAGCGACCTTGCCCTTGGCATTGTCGCCCATAAGGTACCGAATGTGGAAATTTCCTAATTTGTCGCCGAACCTCTCATGACCCGATACATAACTGAGATAATTCAATTCCTATTTAATAAAACCAAAATCAAAGGTCATGAAATGGCACAGAGACGAGTTTAACTTACAAGAATTTTCAGGGTGTTACACATGGCGACTGTGCCCTTGGCATAGTCGCGAGGCACTATCGCCTGCTCTCCTCCTATCGCGGTACCTTTCCCGCGAGATTGCCCCGCGACAGTGACTCGGGCATAATCATCGGGCACTATCACCCAAGGTGTACCAAGGGGCGTTGTTTCCAAGCGACTTTGCCCTTGGCGAGAGTGACATGCATCACAATCGTCGGGCATTGTCGTACCGGTGTTGTGGGGTCTCGAAATGCAACGTTTGATCCCGAACATTCCCATATCGCTACGGTTAAAACATAAATGGCTCAAAGTATCGAGTTGTAGGTCCAAAAAATCAAATTCTCGGGCCAACTATGTCTATATACGTAAGCGGACCTACATACACATAAATACCAATATACATATATAAGTATATATATACATATATATATATATATAAATACGTATATATATGCTTACCAAAATTTCAGGTGTAACAATCGGGTCTCATGGTAAGTAAGATGTGGACCCGTATTGAGCGGTAAGGTGTAATTCCAATGTGCTAGTCGTTTTCTTGGATTTGGATATCTCAATGTATGGACCTAGAGGGGTTGAAATTGGGAATCCACAAGCAATAGACTTAGAGGAGTTGAGCTTGAAGTCCACTTGCTTGTGTTATATATACTTGACTTATTAATGCATCTTGTGGCTTACTTTGCGTTATATCGTTGGTTTTGGCAAACTGCTCTCCCCCGTCAACGCTTAAGGTATAGTACAAATGTTGGTACCTCAAGGTTAACATGATGGTTTTCACATTTCATATTGATGAGTTTATTTTACTACCATTCAATATAATTGTTTGTTCTCACTAGGCATTAGACTAACACTTTTCTTAAAATGATATGTATAACATGTCATCTTAGCGGCGGGGCTTCTCGGGCTTGATTGGACAACCAAGTGGTTAGGATTAGCGTTTTGATGATATAAGATTTGGCGTACTTTGGTTTTGAAGAAGATTCTTTTGGATAGGAGATAACGACACCCGACCTTAATCTAACTTAGCTTAGTTTAGATTAGTAGGTTGTCGATTTTTATCTCCCATATTATTTTGGAATGTAAACGCCATACCATTTCCCCGCTTAAGGGTGAATTATTTATTTGTAGAATGTCCTATTTCGCAATTTCACAGGTTTAAGTTTACCCATATTTTTAGGATGTTACACCTTAGATCGTCATAAAGCGGGGGTCATAGGGGCATCGCCCCTAGCAGGATTCCAAGGGGGCAAAGCCTCTTGGCAACACCCCGAGGTTTTTGGAATTTATGAAGAGTCGGACTTAGTGAAAATACTTGTGATTTCTCGACTTAGGAAAATTAGCGATTGTGGCGTTTGGTTCACAAATTCTGTAGGAATCTGATGGAATTGGAATGTTGAATTCCATTGACCTAATTCCATTCATTTGTTTGGTTCATTCTTTTTCACGGAAGGAATCTGTAAATTCCATCAAATTCCACAAATGAGGGAATTTAACATTCCTTAGCAACTACAAGGTATTTTGGTGGAATGAAATTCTTATTTTTCATAATACCACATATACTCTCAATCCAATATAAACTAATCACCGCCGACCACCGCCGATTTGAACAACCCTTGATCTGAACCAACCCACCGACCACCGCTGACCACCGACATTCTAAACCATCGTCGATCTGAACCACCGTCGACCACCACTAACCACCACTGATCACCGTCATTCTGAACCACCACTGACCACCGCCGACCACTGTCGATCTGAACCACCACCGACCATCGTCGACCACCACCGATCTGAACCACCGACAATCGTCGACCATCGACCACCAACGTTCTGAACCACCGATCACCGCTAATTTGAACCACCTCCGATTTGAACCACCGCCGACCACCGTTGTTCTGAACCACCACCGACCATCGTCATTCTGAACCACTGCCGACACTGTCGATCTGAACCACCCGACCATCGCTGTTCTGAACCACCGCCAATCTAAATCATTGCTCACCGTCGATCTGAACCACCGCCGATCACATCCGATCTGAACCACTATTCTAAACCACCATTGACTACCACCAATCTGAACCACCGTTACAAAGAAAGTATTTTTAATGGCTATTTTATTAAAGCATGTTTTGTTTATAAATATTGAAATTATCAAAAAGGGTATTTTGGTCATTTATCAACACTTCATTCCAATTCCAAAGCTACATTATGTGAACCAAACATACATATTCCAATTCATTTAACATATTTCATTCCAATTCTATCAAGCAAATAGGTGGTCAAACCTGACAACATTCCATTCCAGTTCCTTCAAAGTCAAATTCCTTTGACAAATTCAATTACATCCAAAAACATTCCGCGAACCAAACGCCACCTAAGTCTTAAACTCTGAACTATAGGTCAGAGTTCAGATTAATGCATCTAGACTTAGACCCTTTGGAGTCAGAGTTCAGACTTGGACTTAGACTTCGGATTTGGAACTCTGATAAGGTTGTAACTGCTCTTCAATCTTATAACCGCCCTTAACAGTCCACCACTTATATAAATATGTAAAAACGAGAATCTGGGTATATGAATCTCGATTTCACAACCTATGAAATTAGAGAAATTCTCAAGGATTATCCCAATAATAAATTCGTGAACCCAAGGCTGTTAAGGGTCGAATTATTGTATTTGGAAAGTATTTAATACATGATCGTTAGAGATTATACAGTCCTATATTTGTCTCCATAATTCTGTTTCTAACAAAAACATTTTTGTTAGGATGCAAAATTGACTATCAGTTCAAGAGATTTTTCTTTTCAACGTGTTTTCATGAGATTTATTTTCTGTAATCAACTGAGTCGTCCTCTCTTTCAATACATCATACAACACTCTGAAGTTACACCAATGAAGAAGCAAGCCATCTCAGGGGCTAATGTTATATTTGATAATAGGGGCGTCTTCATACAAAAAGGTTGTCGAATTCGAACGTATCTGCCGAAAGATTTGAATATTGCAGTTATAAAAACATTAAAAGAATCTTATAAATTACAAACCAATCTTTCCAACACGATGATTGGCTAATTTATAGTTTTTTAATTATAAGCAAACAGTTACATGGAGGGATCAATTCCGAACGTTTTTACAAGTGGTTAAGCTGTAGTTTTTAAACTATATAGATAAAACTGGAAAAAATGAAAAGCCCAAGGACCAATAATGTAACTTACTCTTAAAAGGTAATTATTTACCCGTTTTAGTCGATACAAATGTAGGCATGGCACCGGGCGAGGATGGGACAGGGAATGCAATCCCCGGCCCTGGCCCCGGTTTCATTATCCTATCCCCGGTCCCCGGAGGGTACGGGGAATCGAATCCTGTCCCCGGTTTTTGTTGGATCTATCCCTGGTTCATCCCTGGTTTATTCCCGGTTCAACAAAAAATTGTTCAAAATTGATTAAAAATGTAATATATTATAGAATGCATATTAAAAAAATATAACTTTAATTGATATATATATATATATATATATATATATATATATATATACATACGGGGACGGGGCGGGTTGGGGAATACATTACCCGGCCCCGGTTTTTAACATCCCGGGGATCCCCGGCCCCGGTACCCGTTTTTACGGGGAATCCCCGGCCCCGAACACGGCGGGTGAACCAGGTTCCCCAATGGGCGGAGCAAATCACCATGCTTAGATACAATCAAATTAATTGTATCATTGTATGATTCATTTATTTTATTTTTATTAAAAGTATTTTAATTATTTAATAAATAAGAACATGTTTAAACTATGGAAAATATTTTTAGATGACATAGTCAATTTAAATTTATGAACAAATTTAAAACCTTGGTTAAAAGTGACATCCATCATAATAAATTTGAAAAAAGAAAGTTGTCATAATCATTAAAATATTATTTTTCAAATGACTTAATCAAATATTTATATGAATTAAATAAAAGAGTAAATTACAAATTTCGTCCTTGTGGTTATTAAAAATTTTGGATTAGGTCCCCCAAGCAAAGTAATTACATGTATGATCACTATGGTTTCATTTTTGTTTTGGATTGAGTCCCTCAACTTAACTTCACTAACAATTACTCTATTAAGTAAGGGGTACTATTGTCATTTTCACTCTCTTTAAATAAATAAAAAAAACATAAAAACCAATGAACATTGTCCCTCCCAAAAAAAAGCCCTCGCCGGACTTCAACTATCGTTGACCACAAAGCTTAAATGCGGCACGATCATACGCCTTGGTCGGCTCTAGGGCAGTGTCGAAGGTACCAATCCATACCCTGCTTCCTTTCTTGTTGGGGTCAGGAATCGCCGCCCCCAACTTCCCCCTGGTTGCCTCACTCTTCCGTAGTGTCTTCTTTGTTCAATTGGAATTGGAATTGAAAATGGACTTGGCGGAGGAATTGACATAATTGGTTTTGGTTGATTATGATTGGAAAGAGAGCTGGTGATGTCTGAGTATCTGTGAAGGAATGATAAATCTTCAAGGAGAAGGTGTTGACGTATGAGGTGTAAGGCTGAAGATTCATCCATTCTTAATATCAAGATTAAATTGGAATTGGAATTGGTGAATTGGAATATGTTAATTTTAGAATATTTGTTGACGTTGATATTTGAAATAACCCACAGTCCCTTCATCGTCTTCAATAGGCTCTCGGTATATGACAGAGCTTTGTTATGCCGAAACCTAAATGGAAACATTCGTTTAAGCAACTTGTTATCACACCATCTCTGTGCTTTCTTTGTCGCTTTCTTCGTTTAACCTCCAATTTCAAGAACCACCTCGTCTACTAGTTGATCGACTACCGTTGAACCCAAAAAAGGTCGTGAAACATCGAACTTCCAAATAAGTTCAAGATTTGATAAAGTAAATCGATAGATTAGTTTTAAGGCTGCCGATTTCTAAATCGATTCTAAATCGAGCCCTCAACTGGTTCAAAATCCATTGGTTATCGAGCTCTTAATTGAGCACTTAATCTGTCCAAAATCTATTGGCTATCAAGCTCAAAATCGATTCTAAATCGAGCTCTCAACTGGTTCAAAATTCATTAGATGTTGGGAACTGAAGAATTTACCAAGTATGGTTAATGCTGCTGGTTCAGAGTTACTACTGCTAGAAGACTTCAAGGTTAATACTGCTGAGTATTACTACTGCTAGTAGAATTAATACTGCTAGTCAAAGTTAGTGCTGCTTGAACAAAGTTAGTACTGCTTAGCTAGTTAGTACTGCTAGTAGTTAGTGCTGCTTAGTAGTTAATGCTGCTAGAAGAGATTAATGCTGCTGAAGATTAATACTGCTTATATGATGGAGATTCGCATGGAAGGATAACAGCTGGATGGACTGAAGATTATGGAAGGCTTAGAGATATACATAGAAGATATACTGAAGATATTTTTATTTATTGTAATTATCTTTTGATTAGTATATGTATAGAATGTATAGAATAGTTTAGAATTAATTAAAATTCATTCTAAGTTCTAGAGAGAAATCAACCTCAAGGCATAGATCCTAATTCTAGAGAAGTAGAATTCGTCTTGAAAGAGTCTGTTCTTCAAGATTGAGGTTGAGTGTGTAATCTTGTGATTTCAATCATTCAATACAAGTTTACAGTTTGTTATTCATATTTACTGTTTATGATTACTGTTTCATTGAATATCAAAGTGTTATTCCGCAAACTTCTTTGATATTGTTTCTGAGAATTAATTCTTGTTGAGAATTCGATCCTAACAAGTGGTATCAGAGCCAAACTCTCTCAGAAACATCTATTCATCATGGAAAATCTTACAGAATCAAGCAGTACTTTGGTCTCTAAGGTTCCAATGCTCAAACCCAGTGAGTTTGACATGTGGAAGATCAGAATCAGACAATATATTCTTCTCACTGACTACTCAATGTGGGATATCATTGAGAATGGTCCTTCTGAAGCTGGTAGGATAGGACCAGATGGGAAAAGACCTCCACCAAAGACAGATGGTGAGAGGAAGATCAGACAGACAGAGATGAAGGCCTTGAGCACTCTGCTCCTGGCCATCCCCAATGAATATCAGCATCAATTTTGCAACTGCACTGATGCTCAGATTCTCTGGAATGCTCTAGAGAAAAGATTTGTTGTAACTAAGAGCATCAAAAGAAATCAAAGAGATGTTCTAAAGCAGCAGTATGAGAACTTCACTTCCTCAAAGAATGAGTCTATGACTCAAACCTGGGTTTGTCAACAGATGATGATGTCATTGGTGAACTGGCTACTGTAGGAGTGATGATGGAACAAGATGATGTCAACAGAAAGTTCCTCAGATCTCTTGGGGATGAATGGACTATGTACACTGTCTCATATAGACAGAGTGACAATCTGGAAGAGAAAGAACTTGATGATCTATACAATGATCTAAGAGTTTTTGAAACTGAGGTAGAAACCAAGAAGAAGCCCACTGGTTATATCCACAATGCTGCACTTCTTTCAGCATCCACTGATACTACTGCCAACCCTGAAGCAGTTAGTACTGCCAGTGGAGTAAGTTCAGAAAAAGGCACTGAAACTATCTTTGAAGCCTTTTTGTCCAGTCATAGCAATAATTCATTGATTAATGATGATCTGGATCAACTTCACCCTGATGACCTGGAGGAGATGGATATTAAATGGCAGATGGTCATGCTATCCATGAGGGTGAAGAAGTTTATTAAAAGAACAGGAAGGAATAACTTCTCTCAAAGAAGAGAAGATGGAGCTGGTTTTGAAAAGACTAAGGTGGAATGCTATAAGTGTCACATGAAAGGACACTTTGCTAGAGAATGCAGGAGTGTTGTTCCAAACAACAACCACCAACAAGCTCAGAATGGAGGCTACAATCAGAACAGGAATCCTGCTCAAGCTCTTGTTTCTCAACAAGGAATGGGATTTGACTGGAGTGATCAAGCTGAGGAAGCCATTCAGAATCAAGCTCTTATGGCAGAAGTGTCTGATCTCCCCTCTGAGGTAATTTCTAATCTTTGCACTAAATCCTGCATAGACACTGTCAAAAGATACAGGGATCACAATCAAAGTATGTGTGATGACCTCAAAAGATTAGAAAAGGACAGAAGAGATTATGTGTTGATAGTAGAGAGATTTGAAGAGCAAATCAAAGGCTTTCAAGCTAATGAACTTCAACACTCTTATGACACAAACTATTGGAAGTGGGAAAAGAATGAGTTAGAGACCAAACTGTCTAAATCGTTAGAAGAGAGTGATAGGCTGAAAGAGGAACTGTCTAAAGTTAAACTTGACATAGAAAAGTTTTTATATGCTTCAAAAGCAATGGATTCTCTTCTAAAAGCTCAGATTCATGATAAGATGAAGCCTGGTATTGGATACAACAATACACCTCCTCCTTACAACAACAACTATATCTCTCCTACTTCAGACTTGTTAGAAACCAAGGAGAAAAAGGACTTATCTGAGAAAGCTTTTAAGATAGATCCTTTGGATGAGGTAGTAATTAAGGATTTGACTGAGAAAGAAGCCAGTGAGTATAGGGATAATGATGTGAGTAAAGAGATCCCATTAGAAAACAACATTATCACCAATGAGGGATGTGGGAAAATCTGGGTCAAGTCCAAGGAGATAGAGAAGACCAAAGGAAAGGATAACAAGGTCCATTACAAACAAACCACTGTTGTGAATCCTGGATCTTGTAAACAGTGTGCTTGCAGTAAAGCCAAGAGCCTAAATTCTGGTTTAAAGAGAGGAAATCAAAGAAACTGGAATAATCAATGGGCTCAGAAGCAAGGAGTTGATCTGAGTAAAATCAATAGACCAAAACCTTGTTTCATATGTGACAAGTTAAATCATTTGGCTAAATATTGCTTCTTTAACCCTACTAACCAACAGATGACCTTTCAAAGATTTGTGCAAAAACCTGTTGGTTATAGGAAGGATGGAAAGAAACATGTGATAAAGAAACATGGTGAAAGTAAAGGACCCATGAAGAAAAAGATTTTAAAAGAAAGTGTCAAAATATGGGTGCCTAGAAGCACTAAAACTGTTAGTACTGCTGACAGGGTTAGTGCTGCTGGAAGTATTACTGCTGCTACCTGTGTTAGTACTGCTGAAAATATTAATGCTGCTAATACTGTTAGTACCTCCTCAAAGGTTAATACTGCCAACACAGTTACTGCTGCTAACATAGTTACTACTTCTAACAAGGTTAGTACTGCTAAGCATGCAAGTGCTGCTAAGGCAGTTAGTACTTCTAAAACCAATACTGCTTCTAGCAAAAATGTTTCCAAGCCTATTATTGTGACAAAGTACTCCAAGAATGAGGAGTTAAAGTTCAAAAATCTTGTCAAGAAAGAATGCAAGTATTTTGATGAGAAAGGGGTACCCAAGACCACTTTGGCTTGGGTTCCTAATTCATACTAGCTGTTTTATCTTATGTGCAGGGCAACCAACACCTCAAGGGAAAGAGCATATGGCATGTTGATAGTGGTTGCTATAGGCACATGACAGGCAACATGTCATGCCTTCAGGATTTCAAGCATATCAATGGAGGACATGTTGCATTTGGAGATAATCTTACTGGTGGTAAAATAAGTGGAAAAGGTAATGTCACCAAAGGTAAGATGACATTTGAGGATGTCTACTATGTTGATCAATTGAAGTACAACCTGTTAAGTGTATCACAGGTATGTGACAAACAACATAGTATATTATTTACAAATACTGAGTGTATGATCCTTGCTCCAGGGTTCAAGGTAGTTGATGAAAGCATGATACTACTTAGAACTCCAAGAAAGGACAATGTTTACTGTCTAGATATGGACAATGTTGATAGTGATTCATCTCTAAATTGTCTTGTTTCAAAAGCTTCTGTAGATGAATCCTCTCTTTGGCACAGAAGGATGTGTCACATGAACTTCAAAACTATGAACAAACTTGTCAAAAACAATCTTGTAAGAGGTTTACCTTCAAAAGTATTTTCATGTGATGATCATTGTGTTGCATGTCTTAAAGGCAAACAACACAAAACTTCTCATAAGACCAAAGAGATAAATTCAATTTCTTCTTGTCTCCAGTTACTGCATATGGATATGTTTGGTCCTACAAATGTTATGGGTATAGGCAAGAAATCTTACTGCTTGGTTATTGTTGATGATTACTCTAGATTTACCTGGGTATATTTTCTAAGGACTAAGGATGAGACAAGTGGACTGATCAAATCCTTTATCCTGAGAATTGAAAACCAAACTAATCAAAAAGTAAAAGTCATTAGATCAGATAATGGGACTGAATTCAAAAATCTTGATCTAAACACCTTTTGTGAAGAAAAAGGCATTGAGAGACAATATAGTGCTCCTAGGACTCCTCAACAGAATGGTGTTGCTGAAAGGAGAAATAGGACACTAATAGAGGCTGCTAGATCTCTGTTGGCTGATTCAAAACTGCCAATTACCTTCTGGGCTGAAGCAGTTAATACTGCCTGCTATGTCCAAAACAGAGTTCTAGTAGTTAAGCCAAAGAACAAGACACCATATGAGCTTTTAAATAAAAGAAAACCTTTCATTGGATTTTTCAAACCTTTTGGGTGTCCTTGTACAATTCTCAATACCAAATCTCACTTAGGTAAGTTTGATAGCAAAGCAGATGATGGATTTCTTGTTGGGTATTCATCTCAGAGTAAGGCCTACAGAGTTTTTAACTCATCTTCTAGAATAATTGAAGAAAGTGACAATGTCAAATGCAATGAAAACACACCAAATCCTATTGGAACTGGTCCTCAGTGGCTATTTGACATTGATTCACTAACTAACTCTTTTGGTTTCAGTAGTGATTATGCAGGTTCAGGAAGTGGAGGATCAGGGACCACACAAGTTCAAGAAAGTATATCTAAATCTGTGATATTTCCCATACCCACAGTGAATTCTGTTGAAGACTGTGAAAAGGAACCATCTACTGGACCAAGTCAGAGTGAAGAAGAAACTAGAGATGAGGAGACTCAAGAAAATAAAGAATCAGAAGTAGTTGCTGAAAACACTTCAGTTGAGTTGCATGACTCTAATCTAGAGGTTGGACTTAATGAAGAACCTAGTCATAACACCAGAGTTCAAAAGAATCATCCTCCACAGCTGGTAATAGGAGATATATCTTCTCCTATGATGACTAGACATCAAAGCAGGCTTCAAGAAATGCAAGATCAACAGCATACAGTGCTTTCTTGTTTTCTATCCCAGCTTGAGCCTAAAAAGGCACATGATGCTATGAAAGAATCTAGTTGGATAGAAGCAATGCAAGAAGAACTGTTACAGTTCAAGCTACAAGATGTATGGGATCTAGTAGACCTTCCTAAAGGACACAGAGCAATTGGCACTAAGTGGATTTTCAGGAACAAGAGAGATGAAAGAGGAATTGTCATAAGGAACAAAGCAAGGCTGGTGGCTCAAGGGTATACTCAAGAAGAGGGTATAGATTATGAAGAAGTTTTTGCACCTGTGGCTAGGATAGAAGCAATCAGATTATTCCTAGCCTATGCTTCTTACATGAACTTCAAAGTCTATCAAATGGATGTAAAAAGTGCTTTTCTCTATGGCTCAATTGAAGAAGAGGTATATGTCTGTCAACCACCAGGGTTTGAAAACCCAAGCTATCCAGACAGGGTATATAAATTGAAGAAAGCTCTTTATGGACTACATCAAGCTCCAAGAGCATGGTATGACACTCTGTCATCCTATCTCTTGGAAAATGGCTTTGAAAGAGGAGTCATTGATAAGACTCTATTTATCAAGAGAAAGAAGAAGGATATCTTGCTGGTCCAAATCTATGTTGATGACATTATCTTTGGATCTACAAGAGACAACATGTGCAAGGAGTTTGAGGAACTAATGGATCAAAGGTTCAAAATGAGTTCCATGGGGGAACTTACTTTCTTCCTTGGACTCCAAGTTCAACAGAAGTCAGATGGCATCTTCATCTGTCAATCCAAGTATGTGCAGGACATTCTAACCAAGTTCGGTTTCTCAGATTCAAAACCTGCCAGCACACCTATGGAGACACACAAGCAGATAACTGCAGATCTTGAGGGGGAGGATATGGATGTGCATCATTATAGATCCATGATTGGCTCTCTCATGTATCTCACAGCATCAAGGCCAGATATAATGTTTCCAGTCTGTGTATGTGCAAGATTCCAAGTTAGGCCAAAGCAATCTCACTTTCAAGCTGTTAAGAGGATATTCAGATATCTCAAAGGGCAACCCAGATTGGGACTTTGGTATCCTCATGACTCACCCTTTGACCTAATAGCATACTCAGACAGTGATCTAGGTGGGGCAAACTTGGACAGAAAATCTACTTCTGGAGGATGTCAGTTTTTGGGTGCTAGACTAGTTTCATGGCAGTGCAAGAAACAAACCACAGTGTCCACATCTACAACAGAGGCAGAGTACATAGCAGCTGCAAGTTGCTGTTCTCAAGTCTTATGGATTCAGAATCAAATGCTGGACTATGGGGTAAGCTTTCTACACACTCCCATTTTTATTGATAATAGCAGTGCTATCAGCATTGTGAATAATCCTGTCAAGCACTCTAAGACAAAGCACATTGAGATCAGGTATCACTTCATAAGAGACTGTAATGAAAAGAAACTTATTCAAGTTGTAAAAGTTCATACTGACAACCAATTTGCTGATCTATTCACCAAAGCTTTTGATGTGGGTAGATTCACTTTCTTGGTAACAAGTGTGGGAATGATCAACTCTGAATAAGCATCCTCTCAAAAAGTGGTTAAATACCTGAATATTATAGATTCTTGGTGTTACTAATCTTCCTTTGCAGGGCATACATAGCAGTACTCAATTCAGCCTAAGCTTCAAAGAGTAAGTTAGTTAATACTGCTCGCAGTTAATACTGCTCGCAGTTAATACTGCTCGCAGTTAATACTGCTCGCAGTTAATACTGCTAGTTAGTTAATACTGCTCGCAGTTAATACTGCTTGAAGTTAATACTGCTAGTTATTTAATACTGCTCGCAGTTAATACTGCTCACAGTTAATACTGCTAGTTAGTTAAGACTGCTAGTTAGTTAAGACTGCTAGCAGTTAATACTGCTAGTTAGTTAATACTGCTTGTCCGTTAATACTGCTCTAGGTTAATACTGCTTATGTTCCGAATACTATAAATACCCTTTGCCCGCCTAAAAGTTCATAACGACTCTTTGCATACTGTTCACTTGCGCTCTAAACCCTTTCTCTCTCAAGACTCGAAGTTTTCAGGCAAGCTTTTCACTAAGATCAATGGCATCCATGGCATTCATCGATGAACACAATGAGATCGCGATGCTACAAAAGCCAAAGCAAGCTGCAGGATTTCATCAGATTGTGGATTTCCTCAAGTCAAGCCATATTGCTCATGCTCTTACTGTATCGCCTTCAATCTATATCGAGCATCAAAGGCAGTTCTGGGCAAATGCCACCATTGTCGCTGAGAATGGTGTGCAAATGATCAAGACAAGGGTCTGTGAAAAACCACTAACAGTTACTGAAGAGGTTATTCGCATGAGTCTACGTCTAGACGATGCCTCTAGTATAACTTCTATCCCAAACGATGAACTGTTCTCTAATCTTACAAGAATGGGATATGGAGGCCCATTGGGTGTTTTTAAGTTCTCAAAAGCTAAATTCTCACCCCAATGGCGTTTTCTTCTTCATACCCTGATGCATTGCATCTCTAAAAAGACTACTGGATGGAGTGAGTTCAGCAGTACCATTGCTTATGCTTTGGTCTGTTTGGCCACTGCCAGAAGGTACAATTTTTCACAAATGCTTTTCAATGATCTTGTTTCAAACATGGGAAACAAAAAGAGCTTTTATATGTATCCCAGGTTTGTTCAAGCAGTAATCAACCATGAATTGACGGATATTCCTCATTCTGCTGGAATATATGTACCTAAACCCCCCAAAGGCAAGGTTTTCTCAAATATGAGAAGATCTGCTGGGGACTCGGAAGGAGTTGACACCCCATTGTTCTCTACAATGATGGTGGTGTCCCAAACCAATGAAGGTATGGCAGCAGGGTCAAGGCCCCCATTAGACCATCCTACTGCTAGTCAATCCCAACCTTCCCACTCTAAATCTATCCCCCAGTCCCTTTTTGAAAAACCAACCTCACCTATCACCCAAACATACAAGAGGAAACAGGTAAAGAAGGCTCCTTCCCTTCTTGTACCATCAACCCCCAAGCCTTTAAGCCCTCTAAGGGAGAATTCTCCTTTAGGGAATATCAATAGGGAAACCAAAGGGGTGTCTCCCAACCCCAAGGAGGTGCTCTCTAAGGAGGAGGAAGAGCATATGGGTGATGAGGTTGTCACTACTCCTGCTAGCACAGAGGAGGAAAGTGGTAACATCAATAAGACCTCCTCCATGGCAACTTTGAATGAGCAATCATTCAAAGGTCCCTGGTGCCAAGAAACCACGGGGGTGGATAGTGCTTCTGCTAGGCAGAAGACTTCCACTACTAAAAGATCCAATGATCCTTCAAAAGCGGGTAACACTTCTAGAGAAGGTGAGGACAGATATAACTACCAGGAATTGATGGATACAAGGGGAAACATCAACCTAGATGTTATGAAACAAGGAAAAGACATAGAGGAGATGAAGCTGGTGATTCTGTCACAACAAGTCCAGATTGCAAAACTAAAGAAGATGGTGACCAGGCTGATTCAAAAGAAGAAAAGGAAACAGTTTGTGCTAAAGAGAAGGGAACCAGTGTCTGATGCTCCCAAAAAGGGGGAGTCAGAGGCTGAAGTAAACCTAGATGAGGAAAAAGAAAAGGTTGAGGGGGAGCATGATGGGGAGAAGAACAGTATTGAGGGGGAGCTAGAAGCAGAAACTGTTAGTGCTGCTGAAACTTCACAAGCAGCAGTAACAGAGTTATCACCAACAGAGATTGAAGTAGCTGAAATGCTCATCAAAGCAAAGAATGACACTCCCAAAGCAAAGGGAGTGGTCATAAATGAAGGGGGAGCAAAAGGAACAGAAAAGAAAGAAATGGCTGAAGATGCAAAAAGAAAAGGAAAAGAGAAGATAATAGAAGCTGATCAACCAACTAAAAGGCAAAAGATGGTTGAATCAGATGAAGCATTAGCCAAGAAAATGCAAGAAGAATTAGATCAAGCAGAGAAAGAGCAAGTGGAGAAAGACAAAGAAATATCCAGAGCACTTGCAAATGAATTAAATGAACCTTATCAGAAAGGGCTTGAAACAGAGAAAGCTAAGCAAAGGGCAATAAGCTTGAGAAAGGCTATGATAACCAAATCAAGTGCTAAGAAGAGAAGACCTTCACAAACTTATCTTGCAACTCAGGAAAGAAACAAAATGATAACTTTCTTGAGGAGTGCAATTGGGGTAAAGAAAGAAATGTTTGTGCAGATGACTTTTGATCAAATCAAGGATCTTTATGAAAAAGAAATGGGGAAGCTGAAAAGTAATGAAAAGGACAGAATGAAGTTTGAAAAGAAGGCCAAGGAGAGACATGATGTGAATATCAATCAACCATTCCCTGAAAGTGAAGAGGGAACTCCTATCAAAGAAAAGGCAGAGAACAAGGAAGAAAAGAAGAAGGAAGCTACTTTAGGGCAAGTTCAAAAGACTCTGAAAAGAACCGAAATGATGGCTAAAAGAAAGAAGAGTGTAAAGAAGCCTAGAGTAGAAGAAGAGCAAAAGGATGCTGAAGAAGAAGAGGCACCTCAGAATGAAGCTAAATCTCAGGAAGTACCACAGAGTTCAGATGTAAACATGTACATGGTGGTAATGGATAAAATTCCAAAGCCTATTTCAGCTGAACCTGTTGGATTTAAACCTCCTGAAGTTAGCCACTGGGATACTATGGAGGTGGATGGCAAAGAGTACATCAGATTGAAAAGAAAGGATGAAAAGTATGAAGTCTACAGCACCTGGAACAAAATTGTCAGAGAGTGTTCAAGATCTGATTTGGAAGAAATGTTTGAAGTGGGGATGAAAGTTTATGCAGATTAGTTGACAGCTCCAGGGTTACCTATAGTGAAGCTGGTCATGGAATACTTGTGCATGTTATTCAATCCAGAAGCAGTGAAGCACTTAATCAGATATGTGTTCAAAACTGTTAGAGGATGGACTCTCTATGAAAGGAGTGGAGTATATGAACTGGCACTGGATACTTTTCACATGGAGTATTACTTGGTGGATAGGGTCTACAATCACACAAACCTAAAGCTTCATGCCATGTTGAATAAGAAGTTGGGTTGTGTACCAAATTCAGAAATGGCAAAGTACCTAATTCAGAGAACTATCAATCAGAGTATGGGACTGGATCCTAACATTGGAGTAGATCAATGAAGATTTTGGGAGCATCTGAAGAACTTGACTTCTTTTCCTAAAAGTCAAGTTAGGGGGAGATTGTTGGGAACTGAAGAATTTACCAAGTATGGTTAATGCTGCTGGTTCAGAGTTACTACTGCTAGAAGACTTCAAGGTTAATACTGCTGAGTATTACTACTGCTAGTAGAATTAATACTGCTAGTCAAAGTTAGTGCTGCTTGAACAAAGTTAGTACTGCTTAGCTAGTTAGTACTGCTAGTAGTTAGTGCTGCTTAGTAGTTAATGCTGCTAGAAGAGATTAATGCTGCTGAAGATTAATACTGCTTATATGATGGAGATTCGCATGGAAGGATAACAGCTGGATGGACTGAAGATTATGGAAGGCTTAGAGATATACATAGAAGATATACTGAAGATATTTTTATTTATTGTAATTATCTTTTGATTAGTATATGTATAGAATGTATAGAATAGTTTAGAATTAATTAAAATTCATTCTAAGTTCTAGAGAGAAATCAACCTCAAGGCATAGATCCTAATTCTAGAGAAGTAGAATTCGTCTTGAAAGAGTCTGTTCTTCAAGATTGAGGTTGAGTGTGTAATCTTGTGATTTCAATCATTCAATACAAGTTTACAGTTTGTTATTCATATTTACTGTTTATGATTACTGTTTCATTGAATATCAAAGTGTTATTCCGCAAACTTCTTTGATATTGTTTCTGAGAATTAATTCTTGTTGAGAATTCGATCCTAACATTAGATATCGAGCTCAAAATCCATTCTAAGTCGAGCTATGAATCGGTTCAAAATCCATTGGCTATCAAGCTTCAAATCGAGCTCTGTATCTGTCCAAAATCCATTGGCTATCGAGCTTCAAATCGAGCTCTAAATCGGTTTAAATTCCATTGAAGATCCAAAAACTCTAAAATCCATATATGTGCTCTGTTTTTTTTTATTAAAATCTAAAACTCTTGAACCAACTTATATTTGTGCTCGATTCTAAACCTCTCGAACCAGGTTATATTTGGGCTCTTTTTTTTTCTATTTATTAAAATGAACAAACAAACGCTATTAATAACAACAAAATCCAGTATATCAGAAACACTATATGAAGATGAAAATGCAGAGAGAAATCATGATAGATGGGTTTGGGGCAACCTTTTCCAAGAACACAGGGGGGTGATGAGAAATGAATGAAGACATCTTCCAAAGTTAAATGCTTTATAAGCTCCACAAGCACAAAGTGCACTGCAAAGAAGATATTGATCAATTAGCATCTTGCTAAAATCCACCAATGCTTCTTCATTATAACCATTTTTTGCATACCCATCGATCATCGAATTCCATGAAACTTCATCCTTAGATGGCATCTCCTCAAA
Organism: Arctium lappa; assembly: GCA_023525745.1. Lineage (NCBI taxonomy): Eukaryota > Viridiplantae > Streptophyta > Magnoliopsida > Asterales > Asteraceae > Arctium > Arctium lappa. The sequence goes on from CM042048.1 coordinate 9,066,412, forward strand.
AACCATACAAGCCTCAACCATCAACCCACACTTGGTACATGTCTGCTAAGCTACTGCCCACAAACAACTCATAACTAAACCCAACTTTGAAAGCAAGACAATGGATTTGCTTCCCAATTTAAACCGATTTGAGAGACGAGTAACAACTACACCATACCTATAACTTATTGTGGCTGTGATGGGCTCATTGGTGACGACGGGAACAGAGGAGCAACCCTCAATACCTTGTAGCCTATTTGCCGGAGGATGGAATTTGGTCGGCGAACATTCTTATGGAGGCGATCATTGATACATATGTGTGTGTATATATATATATATTATTTTTCTATGTTTAAAATAAAGGTAAAAGGACAATGTTACCCTTGAGTTAATTGAGTAATTGTTAGTAAATTTAGGACAAGGGACCCAATCCATAACAAAAGTGAAACCATGATGACCATTTATGCAATTATTTCATTTAAGGGACTAAATCCAAAATATTCAATAACCACAGGGACAAAATTTGTAATTTACTCTAAATAAAAACTATATATACATGGAAAAAAAAACTTTTTTGTCCCATAAAAATTACTATGTGTTAAAGGGAAAAACATATGAAATAACAATATGGAGATAATAACAATAAGACAGAGAGAAGAAGTCTATAATTCTCATTAATCATAAGCCCTTTAAATAGGGAGGAGTTACAAGTAGATAGTTAGGAGATATTTCAGTTATAATCTAACTCTGATATATTTATCTCTATCTCTATCTCTATCGTCATATCCTTTAGACGATGACACACTTATCCTACAACACTCCCCCTTGTGTCGAGTTAAAGGAGTGGTGGTGCACAGTTGTTGCCTCGTTAAAACCTTACGCCAAAATAAAACTCAGCGGGAAAAAATAAAAATATGACGAAGGAAAGAGTACAACGCACCAACTTCTTTGCAATACATAGACTTATCCTTCAGTCTATTTTCTCTTAGATTCATACTTTAATCTTGAGAGTTAAGAAAACATGATGGTATATAAACAATTGCCTCACTAAAACCTTACACCAAGGAACAAAACCCAATGGGAAAAATAAAACCTTGGTTGAAGGAAAGAGCACAACATACCAATATCACAAATATAGTAGACTCCCCCTTTTGTCTACTACTCCCCTTGATTCGTGCATTAACCAAGGGAATTTGGAAAACATTTCCATTTACTTTCTACACGTTTCCCAATATATGGTTTTAGGTAATGACTTGGTAAAATATGTCACATTCTTTTGACACCTTACTTGATTCACTTGAATCTAAAAGAGAGTCTTTTATTGCTGATTGTATAGAAACTTAAGCAGAATATGCTTTGTGTTATTACCCCTGATGTATCTTATGTTCATTTCTTCGATACAAGATACATTATTTCCATATATGCAAGTAGGATACTGGTTGAACCCAGAATTACTAACTCCTATAATATATGTAATGATAGTCCTTAATCATATACATTATTTTATTATCTCATGGAGAGTAATATTCTTGGATTAATTCAAATAGGTAGTTACAAAGGATCGCTTAGTTTACTTCCAAGCAATCGACGTGTTCCTTGTGGTAATTCTTTATTCAGTTTGGGAACATCATTTGTATGGGTCAGACAGATACCTAATATCAGCAAACACATACCAAGACATTATTTGGTGTTTTTCTATAAGAGCTAGCTAGTACTTTTGCTGCTTACATTCTAAGTAGGTATTGACGTTTCATTATCAATCCCATTTTTCTTTCTATAGGGAAAGTATAAACCATGTCAATGGTTCCAAAATATTAATTTAATATCATTCCAATGATTTTGCGTTGGCGCTGAGCTAAATCTAGCTAACAAGTTCACTAAGAAATACAATATATGGTCAAGTGTATTATGTTAAGTACGATAATGCGCATATTGTACTTAGATAGGGAATTCCAGCTCCCATCATCTTTCGTCATCATCCTTTAGACGAAATGGATCTTTCCTTATATCCGACACTTCGACCGATCATGGGAGTGCTAACCGGATGCGCTTTGTCCATATTAAATTGCCTGATTATTTTCTGGACATATGCGATCAGTGAATTAATATTTCACAAACTCGGTGTCCTAGCTCAAATATCTAGACAAAACCAAGTTTTCCCAAGATCTTTCCTCTCAAAATCATATTTCAAGTAGCTTGTGGTTCCTCCCATTTCATCAAGAGTGCCTATTATGTTCATAACATTGACATATAGGGCTACTTTGAAAATCTGGAACTTGTTTTCCATAATAAATAAGCAAGAAAACATTTCATCGTTCTTATATATCCTTTCCCAATAAATTATTCCATTAGGCGGGTATACCACATCCACTTATATTGTTTTAATCTATAAAGTGGGTGTTTCAATTTATTGCAAACGCATTTCGTGGTTTAAAGTGGCTTGATTTTGGTAATGTAATATTATCAAACACTTTTATATATCTCTAAATCTAGATCCCCGTAGAGATATGTGGTAACCACATTCATGAGTTGCATTTCCAGTCCTTCGGAAACTACTAGGATAGTAAACTATACGGATGTCATAACATCCATCATGAGAGAGTAAGTTTCCTCGTGGTCAATCCAGGGCGTTGTGAGAAACCTTGCGCCAAAGGAGAGTCTCATACATTATGACTTAATTATTCTCATTACGCTTTAGGACAAATGATTTATCTATGTCTTACAGGCTTTACACTTGGTGGGTTAGCACTACCAAACCAAATACCTGTTCATTTGTCAAATAATATGATTCTCCTGGATTGCTTATTTAGGCCAGTTTGCTCTTTGTTGATATTTTCCAACTGAGCATGGTTCGATGTCAATGTGCTCTATCACCTCATAAACAATAATATATGCGAAATATATCATCAATAATTATATATGATCTGTCCATCGACTCATATGTGCTCTCATAGTTCATTTGAGATTAATATTCATCTATAGAATCAATATTAACTTCGGAGCGTTCTCTAGTGATGATTCATAGACATAGTTTAATCAGAGACAATCTCATGAGAGGTTTATGTATTGATGACAAATAGTTGTGCCTTACTCTTCTCTTCCTTTAGATGAGTATCTATCGAACCAAGTAGCTTCCCCCATTTCCGTTTGGGAGCTACGACCTCAACCACACCTCCACTATGTGTGATTGCAACGCACTTTCCAATGGCGTTGTGCCCCTGTTGGGGACTTTTTAACCTTGCAAGTATATTTGCAGCTCGTATATGTGATCTTGTCACTTTTGGAATATTAAACGTATCAGGTATCGATTCTGATTCGTTTGACTTCAACATTACGTTGTGAAGTTTTGGGGATCGAAATGAGACAGAGTGGGAATATTCAATGACACTTCCTGACGTTCCCATGGAAAATCCTTTTTCCTATCTCCCCCTAACGACGGGAAGACTGTCTCATGAAAGTGACAACCCACAAATCTAGCGGTAAAGAGATCACTAGTCAAATATTATAATTAGCGGATAATTGTTGGGGATTCATATCCAACATATACCAAATTCGTCTTTAAGGACCCATTTTGATGCGCTGTGGGGGCGCAATTGCACATATAATCAAACATGCGTAAATGTAAAGTATCAGGCTTATATCCAGTTACCAACTGGTACGCATGAGCAAGTAGTAGGTCTAAAAACGAAAAAAACTGCATATAATAATTGCATAACCCCAGGTAGATGTGGGTAAATTGGTGCGCATTACTAATACCCTAGATGTCATCATATTCTTTTGATAACAACTTCTATGAGACCGTTTTATATATACACATGGGGTATAGGAATCTTTACATTGATCCTAATACATGTACAATTAACATCAAATCCTTATGATGTAAATTCTCCAGCATTCAAAGTCATGTAGACTTGATGAAATAATCAGGGTGGTGAGACCTTAAACGTATAGTTAGTGCTAGGAGTGCAGTATTTCATGTGGACAATAATACGACATGCGTTCATCGTGTCGAAACCAGAACCATAAAGTACTTTAATGGCCCGCATTCTGGATGTTTATGTCCATAAATATCACCTTGTATTCGTTGTAACAATGGAATATTTTTGTATTATGTCCTTAGCTTTAGAATGGTCTCAATCCTGTCTTGGCTAAGGAGTAGGTTATATACAAAAGTTTTAGGTATTCGAGAGGGCATATAGCAATGTTGTTTCTTATGCTACAGAAGTCAACATTTGCAATTTTCCTCATTCTGCCTTTCACTCGAAAGAGAATGTGTCTATGTGTATTTTGCAATACACGGATCACTATGTCATAACCACGGTGTCCCGCATGGTCATGCCAAAACATATATGTGTTATTGCTCCCAAAAATTCTTTATTGGTGACAAAATATGTTCCGATGACCCAATAATCTACTAGTTTGACACATTAGTTTCCATGATATATGTTTGCTTTCATATTCATTGGAATTTATGTATATATGCTCATTTTCATTTCCATTTGATACGAATATCTTTACAAGGTTCCTATTAAACTTGTTCCACCAAGAAAGTGACAGTCCATCGTCTAAGTATTTGGTTGGAGGAAATTTATTAATTCAATGAATAATAATCTATTTCTTGTATGAGATGTCATAAAAAATCAAGTTCTCTTCGATACATTCCTACACGGAACGAAGAACATTGAGAGTTTTGTTTTGTTTTTTATGTATTTTTTTACATGTATAATGGTTATAAACTCGAGTGTATATTTTTCAGAATCAATTAATTTGATAATTAAAGCACATTCAAATGTAATTATATTCAACTAATCTTAGATATAATATATTTCATTTTCAATTTGTTCCCTTTTCGAAAGAAACACTCTTTAGTGCATTTTGACTGTCCATTATCACCTGGGACAATAGTTATATCTTTACTCCAGATGTTGAAAAATCATTCCCGACTCTTACCAAGACCCTGACCCTTTCTAGGGTCTCGTCCACATGGTGCAGAAATGTCACATGTGTGAAATTGTTTTTAACTCACAATCCTTTAGAGTTGTTTCCACCTCTAACACTTTCATTATTGATATCGGGAATTTTCTTTATCCCGACATATGTGGTGTTATTTGAAAGAACCTTGTTATGTCTCTCAACCACTTGCAGTAGGTTGATGAGTTTGTCTAAAGATTACATTCCAACTTATATTGGTTCATTAATATTTACTTATATATGAAAGGTGGAAATAATATTAGGAATCATGTCATCTTCTGTGAGTTGCTTGCCACAGAGATTGAGGCGCGTTTTGGAAAAAAAAACATTTCTTTGTTGAAATCAGTTACCTTTTTGTAATCGAGTGAGTGGGTTTCATTCCACTGTACAATTAGTTCGGGAAGTACATATTCATAAGTACTCCCGAATATCCCTTTCGGAACATCCCACATTTCTTTGGGGGTTTCTAGTAAAGGTATCCTATGAAGCTTAAGATTTATATGTCGTCTCAAAATATGAGGGTATTCGTTTGTACCTTTTCAAGAGGTTGGTTTTAGAGTCAATGGGGAGTTTGATGGACTTTAGGTATTTTCTTGTACCTTTTCAAAACGAGGTTTATATACTCATTTATGATACTCAGAGTCTTTTGAGTTTACGCCGTTGACTTTGAGGTGAGTTGTTTCAACCATTTACATATATAAAGGATAATATATGATTTTCTGTTTTGTAAGAAAATGGATTATGGTTATGAAATTTCATTATCATAACAATATTGGATTTTTGTATGCTTTAATTTTATTGATAATACTTCATCAATATTTCAATTTGCGAAAAAGAAACCACTCAATCTATTGGATTTCCAGGTAGTAGGGGAATCACATGGATTTCTTAAGTCCCTACAAACCTTAGGGCTGTTTACACCCGTTTGACAAAATCCAGTCGATATCTTGTGATTTAATTAATTTAAATATAACATTTATTATAGAGCATTTGGAAAGATGCCAAAATGACTATGAGTTTGGCATAGAAGCCAATTTTAATATTTTAATACCTTAATAGTATTTTTGGAGCTTTTGGTAAAAACCAAAATATATGGGGTTGGAAGTGTAACTTCCAAAGATTAATTATATAGTTTAAAAATAATGAGTAGAAACCCATAATCAAGATAAGTATTTGGATAATTTTTTTTTTTTACATTTTAATGTTATTTTTGGAGCTTTTAGCAAAATAACAAAAGTTATGGGGGTTGAAAGTGTAAATTCCAAATATAATTTATAAGATTGAGATTAATGAGTAGGAACTCATAAACAAGATAAACATTTGAATATTATGTGGATAAGGCATAAAAATCTATAAAAGAATTACTAAACATTTTAATACCAAATTAAAACAATTGATTTAGATAAATAAATACAAATTAAGTTGTCCACTTCAATGTACATTATCAATAACAATAGGATAAAATAGAATCATATATAAAACAATTAAAATAATAATGATCCGATAGATAATGACAAATTTTAGGTTCAAATGCAAATTAAACAAATAACAAAATTAAATGTTGATAAGTCCAAGAAAAAATTAGATAAGAGATAATTCTAACAAATCCAATAATAACTTTTTTTTTATCAATAACAATAGGATAAAATAGAATCATATATAAAACACATAAAATAATAATAATCCGATAGATAATGACAAACTTTAGGTTCAAATGCAAATTAAACAAATAACAAAATTAAATGTTGATAAGTCCAAGAAAAAAATTAGATAAGAGATAATTCTAACAAATCCAATAATAACTTTTTTTTTGGAGGGTTCAGAACTAAATCTACAAATATTAATTTCAACTATAAGATTAAATTGAAATTGAAATTTACAACATCGAAGATTACTAACATATTAATCGTTATAATAATGAGTTGTAACAAATTAATTTATTTAAATAAGTAAATAATAATAACATGATTAAGTTAACTAACTAAATATATGCAATATTATAAACTTATTTAAGAATACCTAAATTAATAACTATAACAAAAATTGAGTCAGTAAATAATTGTTTAAAATATATAAAATACGATTTCAAATCCACTTATACATATCTTGATTCAATTGGAATAAAGGATAAAATATAACCAACAAAACACAACATACATAACAAATTACTTCGAGACTCAAAAGCGAACACTTTTAAAAACAAGCCAATATGCATAAAAAAATTTCAAAACAGAAAGTTAACCGAGACAGATTTATGGTTTATGACATGAATATTACGCCACATAAATATTATACGTGTGTAATAATTCTTACTTGGATTGTAGCATCGACGGAGGGATAGATTTATGAAGTTGGAAACCCGAAATTTGATTGTCGAACTAACCGATTGAGCTTACGTGCTGATAACGTGTTAAAGGGAAAAACATATAAAATAACAATATGGAGATAATAACAATAAGACAGAGAGAAGAAGTCTATAATTCTCATTAATCATAAGTCTTTTAAATAGGGAGGAGTTATAAGTAGATAGTTAGGAGATATTTCAGTTCTAATCTAACTCTGATATATTTATCTCTATCTCTATCTCTATCGTCATATCCTTTAGACGATGATACACTTATCCTACAACACTATGATTTATTTTCAGTAATTGTTTTACAAAACTCGCATTTGCATGCTAATATTACTTCTCTATACGAGCATTATGAATAAACTAGAAGTGTACTTGCGCAATGCCGCTAGATACATCACGACTTTATGTTTCATTTTATTTTCTATTTTTTGTCGATTTACATTACGATTTTGGTTGGTTGTGAGAGAGCGATAATGATTTTTTTATATAAATTTGTTTAATTTAGACTTAATAATATAATGTAATTTATTTTGGTTTAATAATATATTTTTTTTATAAAATATTCTGTTAGATTTTTTTAATTATATTTTATATTTTTATATTTAAAATTTGATTTTTATTCTATATTTAATTATGCTAACAGTTATTTTAGGGGAGTTAAAGTGGAAAATGATTTTAAGAGAGTTAAAATGGTTAGAGAGAATGATTGAAAATTAATAAATAGCATTAGATGTAGTACATACAGCTTTAATGGTTGTTTTTTAAGTAATTAGCATTAAATAGCGATACATTAAGCTTTAAGACTTGTTTTTAAGAGTTTTTTATGTCATCTTTATAATATAGTATATAGATATAGATTAGTGTTGGGCCCGTGCATTGCACGGGAGGATAAATTTTTTGTTGGAATATTGAACCGAGTTAGAATGAAACGTAATTTCTCTGTTAACAGTTAATGAAATACAATATGGAAAACGAATGTATTTTCATAAGTGGTTATCTTTCATATATATTCTTAATCGTTTGTTGTTATGAGTTTGTACAATAATATTGGTAATAGTTTTGTATTATATTATTTAAAACTCAAACGACATGTCTCACAATATATTTATCTGACTATTGATTTCAAGTCCTCATAGTATTAACCGATAAAAATAAAGATATGTATATATATATATCTTATTCCCCTACTTCGAAAAATATGATTGTGGGTTTTGAAAAATATAAACAAATCCTCAGTAAATAAAATAAAATATAAAAAAATAGTTTTTCAAAGAAACAAAAATATAGTGGAATACCTTTTGTTCAGTTGCAGGTTCCGCCATTGACACCCGACCGTTCGTCTTCTTCTTGTACTCGGATGATACATAGAGAAGCTATATATATTCATAGTGAATGTAGAGAATATTTTAAAATCTTTTATTTTCATTTTCGATTTTACATTTAAATGTAAATATATTAAAAATATGGAAGAATATTTTTATATTTACATCGTTTCTATTTTATTTTATTTACACTTGGTTAATTTGGAAAGTATTGCGGAATATTTTTATTTTAAAGAATACGATAATTTATTAGTGTAACTCGTTATTTTTTATTCATATCAACCTTCTTTTTTCTTGTTTTAATGCTCGTGAAAAAAAAATACGTGTAGATTTTATATTATCAAAAAAATATGTGTAGATTTTATATTATGCTAATATAAAATACGTATAGATTTTATAAAATAAAATAGATTTTATATTAGCAAAAAAAATACGGAAGAAAAAAGAGTTTATATTACATCTCATTATGTAAAAAGATTTTATAAAATAAAATATGAAAAAATATTTTATAAAACAAAATATGAAAAAATCATTATGAGATGTAATATAAAAAAAATACGGAAGAAAAAAGATTTTATATTACATCTCATTAATATATATTTAAATATAAAATCTACATTTAAAATAGATTATGTTAATATAAAAATGTATTTTATAAAATTCTCAACCAAAAAAATAAATAGTTATATTAATAAATGAGTATCCATTCCACAAATAGATGATTATGTGAGATACTGTGCTTGGAAAGGTTGTACCAAAGCATTAAAAAATTATAAATTAAGTAATTGACTTTAATTAGTTGTAATTTGTGCTTAAAATATTGTAATTAAGAGTTTTTTATAATATAGTATAGATATAAATGATGAGTCCAAATTTTCATTTTTATTTTACACATCTTGAACTATTAAAATTTAAAAAATAAAACTTACAATTATTAAATAAAAAATTATTAATGCATATAAAATATTATGTTTTAAAAATATTTCTATTTTGTCATCATTTAAATTTTAAGAACAAAGTTATTAAAAACGTTTATTAGTCTTCTTGAATAAAACTAATCAAACAAATAAACAACATATAATGATCGAGATCTTTGGAACTTCATCTCATAATTGAATTATTCCTAAACATCATAAAAAATGTAAAATAGTTCAATTTATGTGAGTAATTTTCGATTTTGGTCCTTATAGTATGTGAGTTTTTATGTTGTTAGTCTCTAAACTATATTTATTACATAGATTAGCCAGTGGTATGCACTCATTCATTTCCCCCATTAACTTAAGGGAATTTAAACCACAAGGCGTGTGGTGTAATGGTAATCACCTGAGAAATTTATAGCGTTCAACCCAAGTTTGATTCCCTGCATTCGCAACTTTGTGACCACTGGGTTTATCATCAGGGCTGCATGCTTTCACAGTCAATTTATTTGCCAAGGGATTAGTCTGGGCCAAAAGTCCAAGATACACTTTCCCCCAAAAAAAAAAACTTTCCCAAAAAAAAAGTTAAGGGAATTTATATTTTTTTGAATTTTCTTCATTTAATATTATTTTCTATCTGTTTTTATTACTTTTTTGTCACTTAGTTTTTTTAATATCCTTTTCTATATGAAAAATAGAAGATAATTATATAATATATTTTAAATTGTAACTAGCATTCTATATATGACCTTCGTTCTTAATTAAGCTCCATCGCCCCTAACCGGCAACACCTTCCATCTCCGACACACTCACAATACATATCCACACACATAGCACAAACACAACTCACACACCCATTGTGATGACCCAATTGCTCTAATGACCTTCTCCCAATTGCTCTGATGACCCCATCCCCTTACCATTGCTCCGATAACCCAATTGCTTTGATGAAGGTGGTAGGTTTATGTTATGTATGTTTTTATGTGTGTGTAAGGAGATGAATGTGGTAGGTTTTGATGAAGGAGACAATGAAGTATTTTTTATGTGGGTGTTGGTTGAGGTCAGAAGTGTTCACTTAAGCGACAACGAAGGTGGATGGTTAGGGTTTCATCAAAACCCTCACACCGGTTTCATGATTTCTACATGGAAGTTGGTGGATGGAGGTGGTTGGTTGGTAGAGGTTAGAGGTGGTTCACTGTACCCATGATGAAGATGGAGGGGAAGGGGTTTCAATGGACTGATGACAGGGATAGAGGGTGGGGGATCATCAGAGCTCTCTATAATTGTGTTTATATAATATATATTAAACATACCATTTAATTTTTTTTTATTAAGACTAGGCATATACCCACGCGATACAGCGGCATGTAAGTAAAGAACGAACAATTAATGTTATATACATTTCATCAATAATCAACCATGACCTAAGAATCACAACTTATGAAACATAAACCCATAAAGATATTCAATAATTACTTTATATTACGATTATTGACGAAAAAAATTATAATGATATTATTTATAATAAGAATGAAACGTATTTTACGATTATGTATTTTTAACGTGCTAACGGTGGAAAAAAATAAAACGTATGGATAGAAAACAAATTATTTCGTAAATATTCATGATATTTAATAGTACGGTTAAATTAAAAAATATTCAATATTGGACTTTTTTTGAAGATATTGAGAAGACGCTTATAATGATATAATTTGTAGAAAAATGAATGTATTTTTTCATTGCATTTTTGTTAATATATGATTATTTGTGTTAATATGATAATGATGTAAAATGAAAAATGAAAAAGTAAGAGATATAAAGTAAATTAAATAAGTAATTGTAAAAGTGATAAATGTAACATTGTAAGGGTGGTAAATGTAATTGTATAAAAGTTTGTACAATAACAGTTTTAGTTTTTTCATTATATAGTATAAATTCTGATATTTAATAGTACGGCTAAATTAAAAAATATTCAATATTGGACTCGTTTTGAAGGTATTGACGAGACGATTATAATGGTATAATTTGTAAAAAAAGGAACGTATTTTTTCATTGCATTTTTGTTCATATACGATTATTTGTGTTAATATGATAACGGTGTAAAATGAAAAATGAAAAAAAAGGATATAAAGTAAATTAAATAAGTAATTGTAAGGATGATAAATGTAACATTGTAAGGGTAGTAAATGTTATTGTACAAAAGATTAAGGGTGGTAAATGTTATTGTACAAAAAATTGTACAATAACCGTATAACCGTTTTAAAATTTTCATTATATAGTATAGATAAAGACAAAATATATAAAAAGACAAAAGTGCCCCCTAAGTTAATAAGACTTAACATACCTAATGGATGGTTGTTAGGGCGAACGACCAAAACCGTGAAAATGTGCATATCACCACGTAATCTACGTAATAAATGAAGTCTACAGACCAATTATGTAAATAGATCGAATTTAAAGGAGAACCCAAAAAATGGTGAATGGAATAAGCATCCATCAACCATGGATCAGTTTTAATCCAACGATTGTTAATAATATAAATCCAACCGTTGAGTTCTCTTCTCTTTTGATCTTCCCCTATATATAGGGAGAGGTTCAAATGAGAAATGTTAAGTGTGTGAGAAATAGAGAAATGATCTTACCCTTCATCTGGTCAACATTTGCTGCATTGATCGTGAAGCACCGAATAATTTTTTGTGTGGTCTGTAAAAGATAGAGGGGTACTTTCGTAAAATATGCGGAACGAGTTCATATGTGAATCAGTTAATTAGTTCATATGAGAATAAATTAATTAGTTCAAATTTGACCAGTAAAATCCGATCTTCCCCTATATATATATATATATATATATATATATATATATATATATATATATGGACTTAAAAATAGAGGGAGCATCATACGAGAAGACGATCAATTTACGAGAAGGTAAGAAGGATTCTATACCACCTATCTCGTTAAATTAATACATCAAATAAAATAATAAAAAATTAAATTAAAAAGGGTATAAATGTCAATTATCAAAATGGTTATCTAACGGTGAATCAACCCCAAACATTTAGGGATATATACACATAAAAAGGACATATACATTTTGAAAAAAAAAATAGAGAGAGACTTAAAGCAATGATTTATGAAGAAGAATCTATAGGAAGGAGGAGATGTTCATCATGCATGGAAGAATAAGATTTGATCTATTTGAATCATTACCTGATGAGATTGATAATCTTCTGTGCAAGCTCAGTTCTACTGTTTTTCCCCCTTCTGATTATCACATATGATATTTGATATTCTCACATATGATATTTGATATTCTCACATATGATATTGATCGATCTTATCATATGTTTATCATTATTTTATCACATGTGATATGTACAAAAAATTAGAGAGTGGAGCATATGTGGAACGGGTGTGCAAAAATTCATCCGATCCAATTTAAACCGATCGATCCAATTAGAACCAAACGACCATATTCGAATATCCAGTTGTAATTGGATCAGATCGAATCCAAAATTTCAACATTCAAATTGGATCGGTCGGTTCTTGTATGGCATTCCAAATCCAATAAACCGAACCGATTCAATCCAATTACCCATCCAATTGTCGTCCAAATTTACCATCCAATTAATAACTATATATGATTATTAACGTCTTACAATATATTTTTTTCAGTTGATATTTGTATGTACTGTTTTTTTTAATAAATTAAGAAAATATATGAATAATAGGATGAAATGGTGGATTAATTGGTTGAGAATTGGATCAAAATATTGGATGAAACCAATATGATCTAATGGATAACCAATAATAATATCCAATGGATGGAACCGAGTTGATCCAATCATCCATTGAATTTTGAGTGGTTCGTATGATAAAATTCAACCTCCAATGAATGATTGCATAAGATGACAATATCCAACATGAGCCATCCATGTCTATATTTTTAAATCCAATGGTTGTTGGCAGTTCATTGTTCTCCATTTTTTTGGGTTCTCTTTTGAATATATATACACACATATACATGTATGCGTGTTTGTATTCTCTATATATGTATGTGTGTATATAAATAGTACAAATCAATATACGCATCAAAATGGGTGCGGATATTCCATTGTCACACATATGTAATATGTGTCTATATATATATATATATATATATATATATAATATGAGTCTCATAAATTATTTAGTTTAATTACAAAATTAAGTGCGGTTGGAAGATATCACCAAACCTTCATAAAATAACAATGGTTTGTGTAGTTTAAAAAGAAGAACGACACTTCCAATCATTAATTGTCTCATTGTTTCTATTGCCAATCAAGTGTAAGTCAACAGTTTAAATCCAAGAAATGGTTGCTCTACTCAATCGTTTTAAACAAGCATGGACTTCTATTATTGTAAGTCTCTCTCTCTCTGTGTAATGAATTTGGATCCATATACAAGATTTTATACGAAAATTAAAGAGGTTTTAGTTCATATATATTTGTTTAATCCATTCTTAAAGATAGAGCCATGATTGAAATCTTGATGACTTTGTATACGTGTTACTTGCGCACAATTATGTAGAGTAAATATATCATGTTATGCTTTTTTACATTATGTACCACGAATGGATTGTTTAAACATAAACTAAACCCTATTGTGTTGGATGAGTAGGAAACATTTACAGGATGTTGTGGCAAGACTAGTGAGACTCCGACGTCCACCACATTGGAGATCAGCACCGGTCTAGATGGTGAAATTAACGTGACCACCCTTGCTAGTCAACTAGATATTAGCGACGGTGGTGGTGGCTCAACACACGGAAACCTCCTTGACACTGAGCTAAAAACCAGTGGTGGAACTGGTGACATGCTTGTTGCTAGTTTGATCAGCAGCGGCGGTGGTGGCAGTACACATGACACAACCCTTTGAACAAATCGGTCGGTCTTGTGGAGATGATGGCGTTATGTACACCATCATAGTGAAAGGTAGTTGAGAATTTGAGGTTAGTTAAATCATGTATAGATTGAAAGTACAACTAGTTGTGTTCTATTTTTATAAGGAATAAAGTTATTTGCCTCCAAATCTCATGTCCACCGATCAAAATAAAACACATCTTTAGAGAGAGAACACAAAAATGGATCAAATAAATATATATTAAATAAAAATAATGATGTGTTATAACTTGATTGGTGGGACATAGGATTTGAGTAGATGCGATTTATATTATTGTTTAAGGGTGTTTCTATTCAAACCCCTTTTGGGTCTGTATGGAGTATTGGAAATGTAAAAAATTAAGTGTGATGTTGATGAAGTAAAAGAAACTTAATAGGAAGGAGGTCCAAAGAAGAGGCAGATGAGAGTTTTATTTAGAATTATCACTTGTTTAATATGTAATTGTAATTATATTTATATATGGTTGTAAAGTCTTTCTTTATCTGTATCTGTGGGTTATTTTGTCTTCCAACGTGTTATTTATCGTAAAATTTTGAGTTAGTGGATTAGTTTTTATAGATGTAATGCATCTTATGAAAGAAAAAAGTAAAAGTTGAATTTGATGCGTTTTTAGATGTACATTTTGCAAAATAGACATCATTTAAGTTAGAGCGAATTATATTTTTGGTTCTTGTGGTTTGGTGTTTTTAACGATTTTCGTTTTCATTTTGAAAAAACGAGTGAAATTTGTTCCTATGTATGAAATCACATTCCCTTTTACATAATTTGCTTTTATTTTAACTGATTAAGTTTATAATATCTTAAATCATCTCAAATCCAACACCAATACCCATTTTCTACATCAATTCACTTCAACCAAACATCAAATCTTACATCATTTTGGTGTTGGTGAATAACATAACACCAAATTTGTTTATATACTATTTATTAACACGAATATGGTGAGTACTGCCGGGTACAAATTGGTCTCTCAAGTTTAATGGTTATGTATTTTTAATTAAATTATATTTTGGTAATAGTATTTATTTATATCATATAATAAATTATATTATATTAATTTATGATATATGATATATTTAATCTTTTTGTTTTAAACCTATTTTAAGAAGTTGATAATTTAAATTAAAACAAACAACAACTGATATATATATATATATATATATATATATATATATATATATATCACAATATGATGAAATAAACAATACATAACCAGAAAAATATTTCGGCATGAAACAAAAAGCATGTCGAAAGGATATTGAACATGTCTTAGGAGTTCTCAATCACGCTTCACAATTATTAAGGGACGATCTTGCTTTTGGATAAAAGTACTACATGACATAATGACTACATACAGTATTTTACACTAGTTGTGTATCCGGACGTTGCAACGAAATGTAAAATAGTTGTCATTTACCTCCATTACTCGATAGTTGTTTGGTTCTTTTTCAATTAAACTATGTATGAATTAAGTGTTGTTTTCATATATATATTTTAATCATACATATATTAGTGCAACTTAAGCAACCATTGGTTTAAGAAACCGTTTCCAGAGAAGAAGGATGAAAATAAACAGAAGTTGAGGCTCGTGTTACACACGATTCCCTTAAACAGATTCGCCGTTTGTTCCCAGAGTACAACAACGTGAACAGTAGTATTGCAGGAGATGACCATTTGCCTGGAAAAGTCGTCGGGAACAATTGTATGTAACAAAGATTTTAGAGAGTTGTATCGTGTATTTTGGAATAAAACCAGACCCCCTTTTTATAGTGAAGATTGAAACCGAAATAATTAATTCGTAATTAACCGATAATTAAACGAATTACTCATTATAACCGAAATGATTAATTCGTAATTAACTGATAATTAAACAAATTAAGTATTCATCATCAATGTTTTTCAGTTACAAAAAATTTGAAACTGGGTCAAAATGAAAATTAGCGAAACCAACATGTGCGAGCTCGAGATTTCGGAGCAGCATTCGTGTCCGCAGGTTGCGCCCACACACAAGTTCGACGATTTTAGCTTACGAAATCCTCAATCGGCACCCCCCCTGCTCGCGGGTAGGTGCTAGAGTAAAACCATTCAAAGCTTGTAAACCCCTCACACTTCCATGGTTGTAAGCCATTAAAATTTTACTCTTTCCTATGTGGGATACTTTCCCATACCCACTTGGTTTTTTTCCTAAGTTCATCCAAGTACTCAACTTTACGTATCGATATCTCATTCACACAAGCTCCGTTTTGGACACATTATACATCGTTTCGAAGCTCTCATATAGGAGAACACAAACCCACTAAGAGTTAATTATATAATATATATATATATATATATATATATATGTATTTAGATGTGTCCAAAGTTAGTAAAAATATATATTTTTACTAAATTTTCCAACAATCCCCCACATGAATAGAGATCGATCTCTGCATACGAAAATTCCCTACGAAATTGCGAATAGTCGAATCCTGCATAGGATAGGTAGGTGTTACCCTTTGAACCTTCCCATGTGAAACACACTTGGTCTCCTAGCTGTCACTATACTTGATGTCTTTGAACTGAACTACCATTTATGTAAACGACAATACATTTCACACAAGACTCTTCCTAACAAGGTCATATCCTCATAGTCGTGTTCGTTATTGTTGGGTCATCTGAAGATTTGAAGATGACCTCCTGATATTCCATCTTATATCATCCTACTTAGAATATGTTTGAGGTTCTTTTAGCAGCTTCGTCTCTTTACAAATGTTCGGTGAAGTCAAAGATCAACTGAAGAAAACAAAGAAGGAGTACATCTCTCAAAGCGGATTGAAGATAGTCTCCTCAGCCTAAAGCCAAGCATGCCCAAGTGATCAACACCATCGGCCAGGATGGTGTCAATCTCATATCTTCAGAAGTATGAAGGTGTTCTCACATCTTCAGGAGCCGAAGATCTCTCAAGTCTTCGGCAGCCGATGATCTCTCCTTAGAAGCTGAAGATGTTCTCAGATCTTCAGGAGCCGAAGATGCCTGAAGATTTCTTTCAAACACATTATACTTTTCTGACAAAGTATATATGTGATATCTTGCATTGACGTGGACCTCATCCCAAGATCAGAAAAAGTAAGTTTGTCTCTTACACTCTTTTAAGGAAAGGTCCATACCATCCCTACAGGTCAACACTTCAAGACAAAGTCACTCCAAGACAAAAGGTACATCACGTACCATGCAGAAGACCTGTGTCCATCCCTTGCTCAACAGGTGTCTCATGCATTAAATGCATGAGGCACTATAAATATGATGGATGTTTCAACATGCAAGATCAACCAGCTTTACTACCTTCAAGTTCTCTAAGTGCCTGGCAACTTTCTCTCTACGAAGATCTTATTGTTTTCTAAGTTTTTTACAATTGTTCTTCATTCTCTATGTGTAAGATTGTCTGAACATATCTCATATGTTCTCTTCCGCAACAATCAAAGTTTTCTATGTGTAATTCTTGATTTCAAATCAATAAGAGTTAAATTAAGTGAAAAACTGTGTGTATTGTATTCAACCCCCCCTTCTACAATACTTTTCTTATTTACTTACTGCTATTTGGGACCAACAAGTGGTATCAGAGCAGTTTAGTTTAATTCAATAAACTAGATCTGCAATGGCAACCTCTTCTTCTTCTTCTTCTTCTTCTTCTTCTTTGAACAATGCTTCTTCTCAAAACAACATTGATGAATCATATGACAATGGCTCTATAGCCAAACCACCAAAGTTTAACTCCAATAACTTCTTCTTGTGGAAAAGTCGTATGATACTCTTCTTAGAAGGAGTTGACAGCAGATATCCTACTATTTTGCATGAAGGTCCTTTTATTCCTAGAGTTTGGGACCGATATAATATAGACAAGGGAAAAGCTTATGAGGACTCTTCTGAGGAAGAAAGAACTCCAGCTACTGGGAGATACATTGTAAAGGACCCCAGTAAATACAATGATGAAGACAGACGTCTTATAGCTCTTGATACTAAAGTCAGAGCCATCATTGCCCTTGCTCTGCTTGATGAGGTCTATCACTCTCTTGTTAACCTCACCACTGCTAAAGAAATGTGGTCTACTTTGTGTGTTCTTTATGAAGGTACGTCTGAGGTGAAAAAGAGCAAAAAGATTGCTCTTGTAAGAAAGTATGAACTCTTCTCTCATGAGAAGGGTGAGTCTCTCTCAGACTACTACAACTGTTTTAACGGTCTTCTCAATGATCTAAAACTTGTGGGTCACATTTATGATAATGAGGAAGTCTTGTGCAAGTTCATGGACTGTCTTCCTGAGTTTTGGGAAAACATTTGTACTTGCATCAAGTCTACCAAGGATCTTGACTCTATGTCACTCACTGCTCTTTATGGCACTCTCTTCAACTATGAGTAGACTAAAATGCTCAGGAAGTCCATCACTAAAGACATCAAAAGCTCTTCTCTAGCTCTTGTCGATAAATCTTCCAAAAGTACTGTGTGTGTCCCTAGGATCACCTATCCCTCTGATTCTGACAACAATAGTCAAGAGGACCCCAATGACCCTTCAGAAGCCTACCTTAGTGAGGCTGATGATGAAGGTGAGGAAATTTCCAGTAACTCTCGCTTTTCTTCGAGAAAATCCAAGTTTTCAAGAAAATCTTCTTCTACTTTTTCTAAAACCACTCCATCTGGCAAATCAAATGAGGAATGTTACAGGTGTGGGAGGAAAGGACACTTTTCTTCTGAATGCAGAAGCAGGTCCTCTGATAAATTTAGACTGCCCTCCTCTAACCGTACATCCTCTAGGTCTGTCAGAACCAAGTCTGATTCTTACCAACCTTCTTTCCAAAAGACAAATATGTCCGTCTCCTCAAAGTCTGACCGGGCTGAGAAATACAAGGCAAAATATAAGAGAGAGAAGGAGAGAAATGAAACCTTGCTCAAAAAGGGAAAAGGTCAAATGACTGAAACCCATGATTGGGCAGATGAACCCACTTCTGAAAGTGACAAAGAAATGGTCAACCTCTGCTTCATGGCTAGAATAGATGATGTTGATAAAAGTGAAGCTCAATCCTTCTCAATGGCCCTTATGTCTGCTAAGTGCTCTACCTCATCTACCCAGGTATCTCTCTTTCTCTCTCTTCTCATCTCTCTCTTTCGGCCTTTTAAACCCACCAAAGAATAAACCTCCCTTATACCTCCCTTCCCTTTCTTCGGCCCTTACCTCACCTTCGGCCCTCAACCTCTCTCACTATCTTCGACCCCTCTCTCTCACTCTTCAAAAGCCTACCGAGTCCACCATCTTCGGAGAAACTGCATCTACTCATGTGAAGTTTGATGATCTTAAGTCATCATCTCTTCATGAGATGATGATTGGTGGATATCATCATGTGTTGGTGAAGATTCTCATAATCCTTCATCTAACTCAAATCCATATGTTCCTTTCTTCTCAAGGCACATCTCATCATAATGGTGAACTACCTATCTTCTCATCTCCAATCCCTAATCTTGAGATAGTCTTCTCTGAATATCAAGATCCCTCCTATCATATTCTCCCCCTTCTCATCATATCACCTCTCTTTCCTCCATCATTTTCATTTTCTCTCTTCCCATATTTCTTCCATTTTCCCCCATTATTTTAACTTTTTAGCAGTCGACGTTTTTTTTTCAAAAAAAAAAATTTAGAGACTGCTCTTCGGCTGCTATCTGTTTAAAAAAAAATTTAATTAATTTTTTTTGGGACTACTCTTCGGCTTGGCAACTGTTTCAAGAATAATAATAATATTAGGTGTTTGGCTTGTTTTTGCAGCCGAAGTTTTCTAATATATATATATATTTAATTATTTTCCAGCCGCCATTTTTGACTGTTTTAGAATGTAAAAAAAAATCAATTATTATTAATTTTTTTCTGCCGGGTGCCGATGGTGTTGAGGTTTGACTCTCTCTCTCTCTCTCGACCCTCTCTCTCTAACCGACCACACCTCCTATATTTCATTTTAAGACTACCATTCCTTTTCCTTTTAACACTTTTATATCTATCATACCCTCTCTAATTTTTTTTAAACCCATTTCCTTTCTCTCATCTTACTCTCAATCTGACTCACCCTCACACCCTTTCATCTTACCCCACACTCTCTCTTTCTTCGGTTCTCACCTCTAGGCTCCCTACACCAAGCCAAACACCTTCTTACCTTCTTCGACTCCTTCTGTATCTCTCTCTCTCTCTTTTCTACCGAACCAAACACACCCCTCACCTTACTCCCTCACTTCGGTAGCCGACCCCCTTCTCACTTCGGCTACCGATCCCCCCCTCCCTCTCCTTTTCTTCGGCATCCACCCTTTTCCCCCTCCTTCTCCCTTCCTAGCCGAAGACCCCAAACACCCCCTTATAGCCCCCTTCGACGACCGACCCTCTTCACCCTCTCGTGCCTCACCCAACCACCCCCTACCGATCGACCTCCCCCCTCACTCTCTACCCGCCGACCCTCCCCTTTCCCCCTTCGGCGACACCCCACACACCCCTCATCAATCCCTCCTCGCCGACCTATCTCTTCTCCATCGGCCCCCGACCAAACCCAACCCCCCTTAATTTTTTTCTAACCGATATTCCCCCTACCCTCCCCTCATTCGGCTGTCGACCCCCTCCTCTCTCTTCTTCCCTTCGGCTGCCGACCCCTCTCCCCTCTCTCCTTCCCTTCGGCTACCGAAGTCCTCACTCCTTCTCCTCCTTTCATCGGCTACCGACCCCATTCCCTTATCACTACACTTAGCCGAACACCCCCCTCCCTTTATCTTCGGTAACCGAACCAACCACCCCCACTGAACTTCATCGCACAAACACCCCTTATGTCTCCCTCGGTAGCCGACAACCTACTTTCCCCCCTCTTTTTTTTCGGCACTCCCCTCTCTCGGCCGAACATTCCCCCTCCCCACACCCTTCTACCAACCGAAACATCCCCTTAGCCTTAGCCGAAACTTTCCCTTCGGCTCCTCTACCCCGAACACCCTCCTCCATTTTTTTTCCTAGCCAACATCTCCATCCTCCTTACCCCTTGGCCGAAGCTACCCCAAACACCCTCTAGACGAAAACCACCCTTCCCTCCTCTCACCCTCTAGCCGAAACACACCATCCCCTCTCCTCTTTCTTCTCCTAGCCGACGCACCCACCTTCCCCATCGGCGGCCGACCACCACCCCATCAGCGGCCGACCAACTACTCCCTCCCCCCATTTTTTTGCCTCACTACCCAACCACTCCATTTTTTTTTGTTTTGTCCTTTCTCCCTTCCACACTATTTCTCAAATCTTTTCTTTCTCCTTTCCACACTCTTTCTCCCATCCTTTTCCCTCTTACCAAGACTTCCCCCTTCTCCCCATCCCATCTCTTCTTCTTTTTCTTACACCTCCTACCATCTCTCCCTTTCCTCTCCAAATATTACCTTTTCCTTCCATATCTTCCCTCTTCCACATACTTTCTCCAATATCTCCCGTTACACCATTTCAATTTTTCCCATCCCTAACATCTCTCACCATGATTACCTACCATTTTCTACCCCCTTCTCTCTTTCTTTTCTTTTAATTTCCTGTTACAAAAAAAAAGCCCCCCCCCCCCAAAAAAAAAAAAAAATGGGCCACTGAATTTATGAGTTTCTTCGTGTCTTGTAATTTTTCTGAGTGTCAGTACCATTTTTTTCTCTATGTGTTGGTGTCATCATCAAATCGGGGGAGAAATATTGTTTGGTCTCTAATTGATTTGGTGATGACTCTTCGACCAACACTTAGAAAGTCATGAAGACCCTTTGAACAATGTCTCTCTCTACACCGATCGCCCTCTACTGCCAGGTATGTTCTCCTTCATAAACTCTCCCGATCTACAATGGGGTGATACTAAGGACACTCCGGTGTCCAAAGGTCCCTCAATTGTAGTGGACCCTTCTTCCCCCTCCTTAGTGAAGCCGGCTAGCAATAAATCCTCAACCGCTACTGGCACCGCCGCACTTGCCCAAATGGCCATACCACCGAAAGAACCTTCGGCGGTTACCCAGGTCACAACCCATATCTCAAAGTGGCGACACTCTACCTCTTCCCCTCCCTCTCCTCTCTAGAGGCTAAGGAAGGTTTCAAGGGCCAAACCACAAACTCCACCCACCGATTCTCCACAATCGGCAGGTGTTGAAATTTTCCCATCTGGGCCCGGGGACTCTGCTAAACCCAAAACCACCTCCTTTGTATCCTCACAAAAGGGTACAATTATAAAATTGGGGGCCCCTATTATTCCCTCATCAACCTTTTCCTTAGTTGATAAGGATGACTTGGACTCCTTCCCTATCCAAGGCGCCTCTTCTCCACCTCACAGCCTATCACCCAGGATTCTCAGTCCTGATGCTTCTGCACTATCCAAGGATGAATCTGCCCTTCCAGGAGCAGGTTCGGAGGATCCCGAAAATCTTCTGACTTCTTAGTTAAGAGGGAGTATGAGTTGAGGGGGAGCAACTTACCACTCAAGCTTAAACTCTGTTGAAACTAATTTTGCAATGGACTATGTGATCAAAGCCACCTGACATTAGTTAAGGGGGAGTATGAATTGAGGGGGAGAAACCAACCACTCAAGTTCAAACAATCCCGACTACTGTCTTCTATATCTTTGTATTTTCTCTTTCTAATTCTTTATTCATTGTATTCATTTATTCGTTTGTATAGTTATACTTTTTCTTTCACTATGTAAAAGTCAGATATACCAAA
The DNA here is from genome assembly GCA_023525745.1 of Arctium lappa. Lineage (NCBI taxonomy): Eukaryota > Viridiplantae > Streptophyta > Magnoliopsida > Asterales > Asteraceae > Arctium > Arctium lappa. The sequence goes on from CM042048.1 coordinate 9,089,614, forward strand.
AAAAAAGGTCTATGTGAAAAGAACCCAAAAAGAGTAAAGATGGGTCAAAATGAATTTATTCAGTAAATTCTTTGTTTTATTCTTTAGTATGGATGTCATCCTCAAATAGGGGTAGATTGTTGGGTCATCTGAAGATTTGAAGATGACCTCATGATCTTCCATCTTATATCATCCTACTTAGAATATGTTTGAGGTTCTTTTAGCAGCTTGGTCTCTTTACAAATGTTCGGTGACGTCAAAGATCAACCGAAGAAAACAAAGAAGGAGTACATCTCTCAAAGTGGATTGAAGATAGTCTCCTCAGCCTAAAGCCAAGCATGCCCAAGTGATCAACACCATCGGCCAGGATGGTGTCAATCTCATATCTTCAGGAGTATGAAGGTGTTCTCACATCTTCAGGAGCCGAAGATCTCTCAAGTCTTCGGCAGCCGATGATATCTCCTTAGAAGCTGAAGATGTTCTCAGATCTTCAGGAGCCGAAGATGCCTGAAGATTTCTTTCAAACACATTATACTTTTCTGACAAAGTATATATGTAATATCTTGCATTGACGTGGACCTCATCCCAAGATCAGAAAAAGTAAGTTTGTCTCTTACACTCTTTTAAGGAAAGGTCCACACCATCCCTGCAGGTCAACACTTCAAGACAAAGTCACTCCAAGACAAAAGGTACATCATGTACCATGCAGAAGACATGTGTCCATCCCTTGCTCAACAGGTGTCTCATGCATTAAATGCATGAGGCACTATAAATATGATGGATGTTTCAACATGCAAGATCAACCAGCTTTACTACCTTCAAGTTCTCTAAGTGCCTGGCAACTTTCTCTCTACGAAGATCTTATTGTTTTCTAAGTGTTTTACAATTGTTCTTCATTCTCTATGTGTAAGATTGTTTGAACATATCTCATATGTTCTCTTCCGCAACAATCAAAGTTTTCTATGTGTAATTCTTGATTTCAAATCAATAAGAATTAAATTAAGTGAAAAACTGTGTGTATTGTATTCAACCCCCCTTCTACAATACTTTTCTTATTTACTTACTGCTATTTGGGACCAACAGTTATGGTCATGAACAGGGGCGAATGTAGTATATAAAAGGTGGGGGGAAGGGACCCAGTCAAAAGTCAAAAAAAATTACCTAGGTTAAAAACTTTTTTTTACTAAGTTTACCATACGTCCCCCAGTCAAAAAAAGAGGGGACTCCATTCTTCAGCAGCGTCCGACGATTTCCCTCTTTGGCGATTCCCTGGTTTTAGCGGCAACAGCAAGCCGGCTGACCGACGATTTGTCGATTCTCCATCTTCACATCACAAATCTTGCAACACAGTTAGACATACAGAGGGTTTCGATTTCTTGATTCTTCTCAATCGATTTAGGGCTCCAGTACTTAGATTCATGAAAACCTCTCAATCAATTAAGGCTCACCGCTCCATTAACAATCGATTTCTTCTCAATCGATTTTGGGCTCCAGGTGAAAATCGATTTTTCTTACCATTTTTCAGAGTTCTAAATCTAATATTTCTTATTTCTTCTCCTTATGTGCAGCGACAGACCACAGTAGCTTTGGAGTTTGGAGTTTGGTTTTCAGTCTCTCACTTTTGCAAATTGAGACACATAGCAGTAAGAACTTTGCAAATTGAGACACATGTATCTTAATTCTTTATTATTTTTAAAGTGGGGCAATTGAGGCAATAAATAGAATAATAGAATATTTGGGGATTTGATTTTCTTTTGACTTTTGACAGTAGCTTTGGGATAGCGAGAATTTTGTTTTCATTTTGAGTCTTTGACAGCAGCTTTGCTTTGCCTTTAGTTTTCACAGTAATCCACTGTGAGACAATGTAGGTAGATAGTTATTAGTTAATGTTTTATAATTCATGTTGATCATAGTTAATATTTTATACATTCTATCTTTGCTAGAAAATGGAAAGATTTCTGAAAAGAAAGACTTCAACGCCCAACTGTTAAGGTTACAAATCAAGATGTAATGACTTGTTTTCAGATGATGAAAACTCGTAGGAATCAACTTATGTAATCACTTATTATTAAGTATAATTGTGTGTTATATTAGTACTTCTTAGTTTAATTTCTTAAGTGCCCCCACTCTATAAATTTCCTGGATCTGCCACTGGTTATGAACACTAGCATGGTTCAGTGAGAGCTGTTAGGAATTGCGCCCCCATAATTCTCTTCGAAGCGACCCCACTTATCTCTCACATAGGTGATTTTCAATAATAATTAAAAGCCATATGCTTAACCTCACTGCCACTGATTACAGAAATGGACTAGGAAGTTTATTAACTCCCCCATAGTGACCTCCCTCATTCATACAACTAGGTTGTCCTTTTACCAGATCTTGGGATCTCCAGTCTTCTGGGTAAGGTTTCCTTTGTATGAATTACTCATTCAAGGGCTTTAGTCTCATTCCTCTCGACGACTTATAAACTAAATCTCTACTTAGGCCTTTCGTAAGCGGATCCACAATACATGTAACACCCAATTTCAGATAAGTATTGGGAAGCCGTTAAACCTTTCATTTTACTTGATTGATTGAAGTTAATTGTATCTTTCATATTACCTTTCTATTTGAGGCTTTTATCTGTATGCATGTTGCCTTATGTGACCCTAGTAGTACTGTCAAAATTGAATCTATGGTTGTGCGTGTGTTGGTTACCTTTCGTGAGAAAAAAATAGGTCCCTGCAGGTTGGGGGCGACATTGCCCCAGCGACAATGCCCCTGGGCATAGTCGCCCAGGGCGTACCGTGGGTTGGGTTGAGACCGCGACAATGCCTCAGCGATAATGCCATGGGCGAAGTCGCTGGGCAAAGTCGCCTAAGGCGTACCGCAGGGTGTGTGGAGGCCGCGACAATGCCCCGATGACAATGCCATGGGCAAAGTCGCAGTGGCATTGTCGCCCGCGTCGCCCAGTCTTCTGATTTATATTTGTTTCAAGCCTCATTTATGTTAGAACACTTTAGGGAAATTGGGAGAGTAACCTCTTACAGCGATTTTGGGTTCTTCAAACACCTATCTCATTTATTTCTAGGGTTTTGGCTAGTAAGATCATTTATTGATCATCAAAGCTCAATCCAAGTTCATTTATTAAAGTATTGGTTCAAGATTCTCACTCTTCTCCATCAAATCCATCATTGGACAACTTCTAGGGTTTTCATCTTTTCTAGGTTTTGACCAAAACCTAGATTGTGAGTTTACTAAACTTTTGTTAAAACTAGATACACATCATAATCTTCTACTTGTTATTATTATATCTTTACTTGAAATGCTCATCTCTACATGTTTGAGTATTTGGGGTTTTTCCTTATGTTTACATGTTTATATATGTCTTGCCATGACTAAATGGAATGCATAAATTGTCATGGGGATGATTTTCTATTTGAGACACTATTTGGCGGTATCATGTTTATATAATGAGATTTTGGTCATACTAGTCTTGTAGTGGACTTTATATTGACTGGGATGGTGATATTGTACCCATGGTTGGTATTGAAATATCTTTGGTATATTGTGCCTTGAGACCTCCTAAAATGCATGTTGGACGAACCAAGTCAATAGACAATATGAGGATGTAGTCTTGGGTGCCACCGTGATGGTATGTGCCTAGATCTCCGCCATTCGGGGTAATGCCATGGTTGTAGTCCTCGAATGTGCCAGGCCTTTCGGATGTCACTCTTAATAGTTGGCATCAAGGTACATCGACTCTTTGGGTGGAACTTGATTGGTGCTATGGGTCTCCCCTATTGACTCCATATTTAATGAAATTTGGTTAATTGCTGATAAGAATTGTAATTGCTCCTATATGCTATTTCTTGTGCAACCTCACTAGGCTTTTTGGCCTAACACTTGTTTGGTGTCGATGTGTATCTTAGATTCTAGCGGCGCCATTTCTAAGCAGGCCTAGTTGTTCCTTGGTGAGAGCTTGGGGGAAAGTGCTTAGGATGCATTTTTGGTGAAGACATTGTTTGGACTTAGACAACACCCCTTTTGTAATCTTCTTTCTAGTTTAGAAATTAGATTAGTTGGTTGTTGTTTATTTTCATTACATTACAACTGTAATTAACAGGTTTTTATAGTTCTCCATTTTTGGGAGGCTCTTGTTATGGCAATTTATATACCATATTTCCGTTTTTGGAAAGTTTTTGTTATCCCTATTTTTAGGGTGTTACAAGTTGGTATCAGAGCTTTTTTTGAGTGAACTAGGTATTGTTTTAGCATATTTAGACTTAAGCTTTAGACATTGTTGTTTCATTGTCCACTTGGGGTAGAAGTCCTAGGTGGGGAGAGTGTTAGGACTTACGGAATTACGCAAATTAAGAGTTGTAATTGTGGTAACAAGAATCCTTGTGTATGATCTATTCATAATTTCACTTAGCTACTACTATTATGAATACATTGTTACGTAAGTATGCTTGCAAATGCCGTTATTATGATAATTGAAATGTGTATTAGTACGTACAATGAGTTCAGCTCACTTAGTCTTTTCTCAATCTCTTTCTCGTTCATGGATGGCAGATAGTGATGGTAAACACTCGGAACAGACAACCGAACCCTCAAGAGGGTCGCGTGGAGGTGGAATCTACTGCCGACCAACCTTCTTTGGTTGAAACATCTACAAGACCTCCCATACCTTTTATCTTGGGAGGGGAACCCGAACATATCCCACGTGTGAACCTTGTCGATAACAACCCGACCATCGAAGAGGTAACTATGGAAACAAGGATCCATGATAGTATGATGTTGGCCATGAACTCGGCCATGGCCCAACAACAAGAGTTCTTTATGAAGCTTCTGGAAGATCGAGATGGCAGTCACCGACAACTTGAGACAATGGCGGAAAACGTCGTAATGGGGTCGGGTGGTGGACCGGCCGTTGTGTTGACTGAAGACTATGTGGAGAATGGGAACAAGGGAAAGGCCAAGGGATGCACCTACAAAGCTTTTCTGGGGTGCAACCCGAAGGAGTTTGCAGATTTCGACAACCCGGTTGCTTGCATGTACTGGCTTAAGGAGGTGGAGATGGCCTTCGAGTCTAGTGATTGTGACATCTCGCAACGGGTCAAGTTCGCTTCTCAACTGCTTAGGGGAAAGGCTTTGATCTGATGGAATCTCACTCGATCCGCCCTCACTCCTGAAGTTTTGGCCAAGATAACTTGGCCGGTTTTCAAGGAAAAGATTATGGACAAATATTGCAGTGAAAGGTCGTTGGACAAGCTTGAAGGAGAGTTCCAAAATTTGAAGAAGGGGACTTTGTCCGTTACCGACTACTCCAAGCTGTTCTTGGAAAAGTTAAATTTGGTGGGACATCTGGTCCCTGATGAGAGGTCGAAGATTAAAGATTACCAACAAGGGTTACCGGCCGAGATGAGGACGGTGGTGAGAAATGCTAGATGTAACACCCTAAAGTTTAGAGTAATTTGAAAATTTAGCAATATGACGTTTGTATTTGGAGCAAACCACCCAAAATGGGTAAAAGTGTAAGCGTTTACAAAACCTGCATATAAAGCATGGAAAATCGACAACAAACTAATCTAAACCATTTCTATCTAGATTACATAGGTTGTCAACCTAATTCCCAAAAATGAATAAACTATTTTAAACGCCAAGACTCCAATATCTATCATCTAAAAATGCCTCGAGTCCACGCTCGTGACTCAAACCTTCGAAAACCCACCACTAAGGGAACCTGTTATACATGACAATAAAGAAAAAGTGTTAGGCTTAAAGCCTAGTGAGAACATACAATTTATATGACAACTTATGAAAATAATTTAAATGCAACGGTAAGAAACATTTTTCGCCCAAAAACCTGTCAATATGGTAGAACTTTGACCTTGAACTCTAGGTGATCAACTATGGTGAAGGTGATGAAGTAACCTCTTGAAATCTAAGTATTTAATGTCTTAGATGAAGCTAGGGTTTGAAGAACAATGAGAGAAAACGAGAGAGAATGGGAGAGTTTTGGGTAGGTGAAAGTGTTTTTATGAGAAAAAAGACAAAGAAAACATTTAATGGGGTCTGGTCCGTCGGCGACCTTGCCCCGCAACTTTGACACGGGCATTCTCGTTGGTCATAGTCGTCGAGCACTCTCGCCCTGGAGGTATCGAATCCGAAAGTTTTAGTGACCTCGACCCCATCGAGACCCCAAGAGCCCCAAGGCCCAAGGTCCTATCTTTGACATTTAATATGTGTATTTCATGTCAAAGAGAGCCCACTAAGAACACTACACTCCAAGGCCCAAACAATTAAATGATTCATTTAATACTCATTGATTGGAGTTTATTAAGTGCTCTAATTTTTATTTTGGATCCTATGTGGGACAAAGTTTATCCTCTAACCTTTTTACCACTTAGGGGTCACATTCACACAAAAACACACATAAATCACAAGTGGGTTATTCTTACCGAAAATTCAGGCGTTACAATCCTCCCCAAGTTGGAAACTATTTCGTCCTCGAAATCTGTACTACCCGAACAGGTGAGGATATCTCCGCTTCATATCCTCCTCAGCTTCCCACGTCACATTGGCTCCACTATGATGTTTCCATTGCACCTTGACCAAGATGACTTCCTTGTGGCGAAGTTTCTTAGATTTCCGCTCTAGGATAGCTTCGGGTTCCTCCACACAACGATTCCCTTCATCCACTCTTATCTCCGAAAGAGGAATGACGCTCTCCTCATCGGCCAAACATTTTCAGAGATAGCAGATATGAAATGTGTTGTGGATCCCGCTCATTTCTGGTGGAAGTTCCAATTGGAAGGCTTGCAAACCCACACGCTTAAGTACCGTGAATGATCCAAGGAAACGAGGACTCAACTTCCCACGATTTCCGAACCGGATAATGCCCTTCCAAAGTGACACTTTAAGCATCACACAGTCACCCACTTGGAACTCCATCGGTCGCCTCTTCTTATCGGCATAGCTCTTTTGCCGATCTTGAGCCGCTTTCAGCCGCTCCCGAATTCCCTTTACCTTATCGGTCGTTTCTTGCACAATTTCGGGTCTGGCGGATTGCTTTTCTCCCACTTCAAGCTAACACACAGGAGTTATGCACTTTCGCCCGTACAACGCCTCAAACGATGCCATTCCAATACTCGAGTGGTAGCTATTATTGTAAGCAAACTCCACCAAAGGTAGGCGAGAGTCCAAACTACCCCCGAAGTCGATAACGCAAGACCTTAGCATGTCTTCTAGCGTTTGGATTGTTCTCTCGCTCTGACCGTCGGTTTGAGGATGGTAAGCCGTACTCAACTTCACTCGAGTACCCAACTCCTTCTGCAAGCCATCCCAAAAATTCGAAGTGAACCGACTTTCGTGATCCGACACAATAGATAGAGGCACCCCATGCCTTGAAACCACTTCATCGATGTAAATTTTTGCAAACTTGTCCATCGGTAGTGTCTCGCGCATGGCCAATAAGTGAGCGCTCTTAGTCAACCGATCAACTATTACCCAAATGGTGTCGTGACCTTGAAGAGTTTTGGGCAACTTGGTCACAAAGTCCATGGTAATATACTCCCACTTCCACTCGGGGATCTCCAAGGATTGACCTCCCATATGGTCGTTGATGTTCGGCCTTCACTTGTAAGCACGTCACACAACGCTCCACGTAACGTGCCACATCCAGTTTCATTACCGGCCACCAATAATGTAACTTCAAGTCTTGGTACATCTTTGTACTTCCTGGATGAATGGAATACTTGGACTTGTGGGCATCCTCAAGAAGTAGTTCACGGTTACCCCCAACCTTGGGTACCCACACACGACCGATGAACAGTTTTACCCCACGACTATCTTCCATTAAGAGCAAACGTTGCTTTGTCATGACTTCGTCCTTGAGATTTTCTTCTAACAAGGCTTCTACTTGAGATGTCTTGATCTTCTCAACAAGACTTGACACCAACTCAATTCTCGAAAGGGTAGCCCCAATACTTCTGCTATAGTCCTTCTGACTTAACGCATCGGCCACTACGTTTGCCTTACCGGGATGGTAAAACAACTCACAATCGTAGTCTTTGAGTAACTCGAGCCACCGCCTTTGCCTCATGTTCAACTCCTTTTGATCAAAGACGTATTTCAAACTCTTATGATCTGTGTAGAGTGTACATTTCGTGCCATAAAGATAATGTCGCCAAAGCTTCAAGGCGAACACCGCCGCCGCTAACTCCAAATCGTGGGTAGGATAATTCTTCTCGTGGATTTTAAGTTGCCTCAAGGCGTAAGCGATCACCTTGCCCCTTTGCATCAACACACATCCTAATCCCATTTTCGAAGCGTCGCTATAGACTACAAAGTCTTCCGACCCTTCGGGTAGCGACAAGATTGGAGCTTTACACAACTTCCTTTGCAAAGTCCGAAACGCTTTTTCTTGCGCTTCGGTCCAAACGAACTTCACATTCTTCCGAGTCAAAGCCGTCAAGGAAGAAGCGATCTTGGAGAAATCTTGGATGAATCTCCGATAATAGCCCACCATACCCAAGAAGCTTCGGATCTCGGACGGACTCTTGGGAGGTTCCCAATTCATCATTGCTTCAATCTTAGAGAGGTCCACTTTCACTCCATCTCGAGTGACTACGTGACCCAAGAATTGGACTTCTTCAAACCAAAAGTCGCATTTGGAAAATTTGGCATACAACCTCTCCTTTCTCAACACTTCTAGAACTTTGCGTAGGTGTTGCTCGTGTTCTGACTCGCTCTTGGAATATATGAGTATGTCATCGATGAATACAATGACCGACTTGTTGAGGAATGCGGCACACCCTATTCATCAAATCCATAAACACCGCCGGTGCGTTCGTTAGGCCAAACGGCATCACGAGGAATTCATAGTGGCCGTAACGCGTTCTGAAAGTAGTCTTCGAAATGTCTTTACCTATCACCTTCACTTGATGATACCCCGAACGCAAATCGATCTTTGAGAAGCAACCCGCTCCTTGGGTCTTGGAGTTGATCGAATAAGTCGTCGATTCTTGGGAGTGGGTACTTATTCTTTAACGTGGCCTTATTCAGTTCACGGTAGTCGATGTACATCCTCATTGTGCCATCCTTATTCTTCATGAATAGGATCGGAGCTCCCCACGGTGACGAGCTTGGCCTTATGAAACCCTTTTCCAACAACTCTTGGAGTTGAGCCATCATCTCTTGCATCTCCGATGGCGCCAACCGATAAGGGGATCTAGCAATAGGGGTCGCTCCCGGTACGAGATCAATCTGAAACTCCACTGGACGGTCGGTGGTAACCCGGGCAAGTCCTCTGGAAAGACGTCGGGAAACTCGCGCACCACCTTAACGTCTTCGAGCTTCTTCTTCTCAAGCTTATCATTTATCACGTATGCTAAAAAGGACGAACATCCTTTCACCAAACACTTTCGTGCCTTGGCCATGGTGATAACCTCCACATCACCCTTTCTTCTTTCTCCATAAACCAACACCGTTTCATTATCCGACATAGGAAGTCGAATTATCTTCTTGGAGCATAGTATTTCAGCATGATTATCCGCCAACCAATCCATACCGATTACTACGTCGAAACCGCCAATAACCATAGGCATCAAATTAATTGAGAATTCATTCCCTTCGATCCCGAGAGTACAGTCCTTCAAGACGTCATGGATTAACACTTGACTACCATTAGCTATCTCGACCACTAAGGCATTCTCTTGACTATTAGTGGTCATGGCTAATTTTTCACGAAACGAAACAGACACGAAAGAGAAATTGGCACCCGAATCGAAAAGTATACGAGCAAGTATGGAGTTTAGGAGAAGCGTACCCAATACCACGTCAGTGGATGCCTTGGCCTCTTCGGCCGTCATCTGGAACGCTCTACCCGGAACCCGCAGAGGATTCTCCTTCTTCTCTGATACATTACCCGATTTGAGTTTTGGGCAGTCTCTCTTCACGTGCCCCGGTGTCTTGCACTCGAAGCAAATAATCCCCTTAATCGGGCAGTCCCAGATGGCGTGATCAAACTTCCCGCATTTGGCACATGATCGGGGAGAGGAGTTACTGTTGCCATGGTGCTTTCTCCGACACTTTTGGCACCATTTAGCTTCCTGTCGGTTGCCGAAATTTTGGTTTCCGACGAACGGTCGAGACTTCTTGAGAGACCCAGAATTTCCTTTCCATTTCCTCTTGTCTCCTACCACCATAACTTTCTCCGGTTTGCCTCTAGCATAGACCTCCTTCATAAATTGGGTTTCCTCTATCGTCTCCCGGAGGTTAGAAGCCTTAGAGTTGCGGACCATAGACATCATGTCCGCCGACAGACCCTTGAGGTAGGCCTTAATCTTTTCTTTTTCTGTTGGGGCCACGTGCCCCACCAAACCCAGTTTCTCCATAAACCGATGAATGTACTCTATCACCGTCAAGTTCCCCTTTTCAAGAGACCGAAACTCCGCTTCAATACGTTCCATGGCTCTCTCGCTGCAATACTCTTCCAAGATTTTCTTCTTGAACTCGACCCAGGTTAATTGAGCCAAAACGGTAGGAGAGAGAGTTGACTGAGTGACATTCTACCACGTGAGCGCCGTATCTCTGAGAAATTGAGAACCGAATCTCACTCTTTGGTCGTCTCCGCACTCAGATGAGCCGAAGGCCTGTTCGACCGCTTGGATCCATATCACGCATCCAACCGGGTCTTCAGAACCCAAAAACTCCGGTGGCCCGCAACCTAGGAAAGACTTGTAGGAGCAGCTTTTCCCACTTTTCTGAGCACCAACAATCCTGTGCTCTTCAGTCCATACTCCGTTCCCGGTGCCACCAGAACCCACCAACACATTCTCTTCAACTGCCTCGTGCCTCTTAAGACTCGCATTGCGGTCTTCCAGTATCTTTAGAAAAGCTTCTTGTTGCTTCTCCATAGCCGACGTCACCAATTGCATGACGTTGGCCATCATGTCCGCTTGAGGGTTCGCCTCCTGAATAACCGGGTTTGTGGATGCCATCTCCACTCTAGGTACTTGCTCAACTTCCCCAGTGAATAATGGCGGCATACCCGCAGGGACGATAGTTGCAACTCTAACCACTGGATTTCGCTCGGGTGAGCTATCATCACGAATATCTCCATCGCCTAACGGCCGACTACGTGTGTTCACCATAACGGAGTAATGGCTGCCACACAAGCACGAGAAAGAGTAAGAGAAAGGTTCACAAAATAAAGCACGATAGAAACGTACTATTACATTTACCAATAATCATAACAACTATAAAACAAGTACATTCGCGTAAAACATCCTCATAATAACGTTAGCTAAGTGAAATTATGAACATATAGTACGTAAGAGTTCCCGTTACAGTCACTACAACTCTCGATTAGCATAATTTCCGTAGACTCTGAGACCAACCCATCTTAAGATTCTACCCCATTCTCACAAATCATTACTTAATAATCTCAGTCTAAGTCTAGACATCTTACATTCATGACTAGTTCACTTAAACTAGAGCTCTGATACCAAATTGTAACACCCTAAAATTTAGAGTAATTTGAAAATTTGGCAATATGACGTTTGTATTTGGAGTAAACCACCCAAAATTGGTAAAAGTGTAAGCATTTACAAAACCTGCATATAAAGCATGGAAAATCGACAACAAACTAATCTAAACCATTTCTATCTAGATTATATAGGTTGTCAACCCAATTCCCAAAAATGAATAACCTATTTTAAACGCCAAGACTCCAATATCTATCATCTCAAAAATGCCTCGAGTCCACGCTCGTCACTCAAACCTTCGAGAACCCACCACTAAGGGAACCTGCTATACATGACATTAAAGAAAAAGTGTTAGGCTTAAAGCCTAGTGAGAACATACAATTTATATGACAATTTATGAAAATAATTTAAATGCAACGGTAAGAAACCTTTTTCGCCCAAAAACCTTTGTAAAAGATTTGATATGTACATAGTGGCCTTGCGGTCCACAAAAACATCTTACGATGACGGGGGAGACCCGATTTTCCAAGGATCATGGCGGAACACAAAAGTAGGTCACTCTCCGAGTTATGAGCTCAATGCTTGGAACCATAGCCACGAACAACGCCTGCTCGTACTCAGATGTGGGGGAGGGCAACCCGCGGATCCAAGCCATACTCATTAACTAGGATTACATTTACGGTCCATGGCTAGTAACCGATCCTACATAACCGTACCAAATTGCCTCCAAGGACCCAATGTCTCAACTAGCTACATACTGGGAAGATACCCCAACGAAAGTCGACTCAATACCTATGGATCCACTAGTAGTAGTCTGGACTTGTCACAATTTCATTTGTGACTAATAGAAGGCCAATGTAGCATTTAATATCCGTTATTTCCATAAAATACATTCATGTGTTTAACTGCTGATAAGAATTTACAAAATCCAATTATAAGCATGAAAATCATAAATTTGGAAATATATATTTTCTTTCAAATAATCCACCTACAAATGCAAGTATGATCATTGCTCCATCATATTAGTTGAAAGGGGTAAAAACCCTAAAATCTCCCAAAATATAAATTAGGTCAAAAATCTTATAAATATGAACCAAAATCAAAGGAGATGAGTAGGAGTTTAAAATATCAAGTTTTGCCATGTACAAAGTTTAGAGAAAAGGAATATGAACTCACAATGCTTGGTTTGGGTAAACCCTAGAAACCAAGAAATCTTCAATATGGTAGAACTTTGACCTTGAACTCTAGGTGATCAACTATGGTGAAGGTGATGAAGTAACCTCTTGAAATCTAAGTATTTAATGTCTTAGATGAAGCTAGGGTTTGAAGAATAATGAGAGAAAATGAGAGAGAATGGGAGAGTTTTGGGTAGGTGAAAGTGTTTTTATGAGAAAAAAGACAAGGAAAGCATTTAATGTGGGTCTGGTCCGTCGACGACCTTGCCTTGCGACTATGACACGGGCATTCTCGTCGGTCATAGTCGCCCGCTTAAGGGGACCTGCGGTACCACCCTCGCAAGATTGACACGCGACAGTAAATCGGGCATAATCGTCGGGCACTGTCTCCCAACATGTACTGCAACCCCTTCTTGGGTCACGATTGTGACATCGTGACTATGCCCAGGGCATAGTCGTCGGGCACTCTCGCCCTAGAGGTATCGAATCCGAAAGTTTCATTGATCTCGACCCCATCGAGACCCCAAGAGCCCCAAGGCCCAAGGACCTATCTTTGACATTTAATATGGGAACGCGATACGGTCACTACGAGTTCTTGGTGATGCCTTTAGGTTTGACCAATGCTTAGGCCGTATTCATAGACTTGATGAACCGTGTGTGTTGCCCATTCTTGGACAAATCCGTGATTGTCTTCATCGACGATATTTTAATCTACTCAAAGGACGAGTCCGAGCATGGGAAACATTTGCGGGAAGTGTTAGAAGTTCTAAGAAGGGAGAAGTTGTTTGCAAAGTTCTCGAAGTGCGAATTTTGGCTCCAAGAAGTGTAGTTCTTGGGGCATATGGTGTCTAAAGACGGAGTGAAGGTAGACCCGACAAAGATAGAGGCGATGATGAGTTGGGAAGCGCCAACGAGTCCGACGGAGATTCGAAGTTTCTTGGGTTTGGTGGGCTATTATAGACGTTTCATTCAAGACTTCTCTAAGATAGCTTCGCCACTCACTTCCCTCACAAGAGAGAATGTCAAGTTTCTTTGGACCGACGCGTAAGATCAAGCTTTTCAAACGCTCAAGAAGAAATTGTGCGAAGCTACGATCTTATCCCTACCCGAGGGATCAGAGAACTTCATAGTATATAGTGATGCTTCCAAGTTAGGGCTCAGGTGCGTGCTGATGCAACGGGGAAAGGTGATAGCTTATGTGTCACGACAACTGAAAGACCACGAGAAGAACTACCCGACTCATGACTTGGAATTGGCGGCGGTGGTCTTTGCTTTGAAGCTATGGCGGCATTATTTATATGGGACGAAGTGTACTCTCTTTATTGATCATAAGAGCCTTAAGTACATCTTCGATCAAAAAGAACTCAACATGCGACAAAGAAGGTGGCTTGAGCTTCTAAAGGACTATGATTGTGAATTGCTCTACCATCCCGGTAAGGCCAACGTAGTGGCGGATGCGTTGAGCCGAAGGAGCTATGATGGTGGTGTCAAATTATCCCACACCAGGATCGACGTGGTATCAAGTTTGTTGGAAAACATCAAGTCGTGTCAAGTGGAAGCACTTAAGGAAGAAAACCTCAAATTCGAAGTTATGGTGAAGCAAAGAGAAACGTTGACAGAAGACAGTCGTGGACTTAAACTCTTTCAAGGACGGATATGGGTGCCGAAGTTTGGGGGAAACCGAGGCCTACTTCTTGAAGAGGCGCATAAATCGAAGTATTATATACATCCCAGTAGCACCAAGATGTATATATATTTAAAGTTGAACTATTGGTGGCCGGTGATGAAGCTAGATGTGGCCAACTACGTGGAGAGGTATGTTACGTGCCATCAAGTCAAGGCGGAACATCAAAGACCGTACGTAAGTTTACAACCGTTGTCCATTCCCGAATGGAAATGGGACAACATCACCATGGATTTTGTGACAAAGCTGCCAAAGACCTTGCGGGGTCATGATACAATATGGGTGGTTGTGGATCGTCTAACCAAGAGCGCGCATTTCCTTGCTATGCGAGAGACCTTGCCAATGGAGAAATTGGCCAAGCTTTATATCGATGAAGTGGTGTCGAGACATGGAGTTCCACAATCTATCGTGTCAGATTGGGACAGTCGGTTCACATCAAATTTTTGGGTTAGCTTACAGAAAGAATTGGGCACCAAATTAAATCTGAGCACGGCCTACCATCCTCAAACGGATGGTCAAAGCGAGAGAACGATTCAGACGCTAGAGGATATGTTGAGGTCGTGTGTCATAGATTTTGGAGGAAGTTGGGACTCTCACCTACCTTTGGTGGAGTTCGCTTATAATAACAGTTACCATTCTAGTATCGAGATGGCACCATTCGAGGCGTTGTATGGACGGAAGTGTAGAACACCTATTTGTTGGCTCGAAGTGGGCGAGAAGCAGTTCGCCAGACCAAAAATAGTTCAAGAAATGATAGACAAGGTGAAAGAAATTCGAGAGAGACTAAAGGCGGCGCAAGACCGACAGAAGAGTTATGCGGACAAGAAGAGAAAACCGGTCGAGTTCCAAGTGGGCGATCGTGTCATGCTAAAGGTGTCTCCATGGAAATGGATTATCCGCTTTGGGAAGCGCGGGAAGCTTAGTCCCCGTTTCCTTGGACCCTTTGTTATATTGGAGAAGATTGGACTTCAAGCCTACTGGTTGGACTTGCCACCGGAAATGGATGGGATACATCCTACTTTCCACGTGTGTTACCTTCGAAAGTGCCTAGCCAAAGAGGAAAGTGTGATTCCCTTAACGGAGATCCGAGTAGATAACGGGAATCGTTGTATGGAAGAACCGAAGGCGATATTAGAATCGAAAGTGAAAAAGTTGCGGCACAAAGAGGTAATCATGGTTAAAGTCCAATGGAAGCACCATCGTGGTGCTAACGTCACTTGGGAGTCCGAAGATGACATGAGGAAGCGTTATCCTCATTTATTCGGTTAAGGTGAGATTTCGGGGACGAAATCCTAATTAGGAGGAGAGGATTGTAACACCCGGATTTCAGGTAAGTATTGGGAATCCGTTAAACCTTTCATTTTACTTGATTGATTGAAGTTAATTGTATCTTTCATATTACCTTTCTATTTGAGACTTTTATCTGTATGCATGTTGCCTTATGTGACCCTAGTAGTACTGTCAAAATTGAATATGTGGTCGTGCGTGTGTCGGTTACCTTTCGTGAGAAAAAAAATCAGGTCCCTACAGGTTGGGGGCGACATTGCCCCAGCGACAATGCCCCTGGGCAAAGTCGTCGAGCATAGTCGCCCAGAGCGTACCGTGGGTTGGGTTGAGACCGCGACAATGCCATGGGCGAAGTCGCTGGGCAAAGTCGCCTAAGGCGTACCACAAGGTGCGTGGAGGCAGCGACAATGCCCCGACGACAATGCCATGGGCAAAGTCACGGTGGCATTGTCGCCCGTGTCGCCCAGTCTTCTGATTTAAATCTGTTTCAAGCCTCATTTATGTTAGAACACTTTGGGGAAATCGGGAGAGTAACCTCTTGGAGCGATTTTGGGTTCTTCAAACACCTATCTTATTTATTTTTAGGGTTTTGGCTAGTAGGAGCATTTATTGATCATCAAAGTTCAACCCAAGTTCATTTATTGAAGTATTGGTTCAAGATTCTCACTCTTCTCCATCAAATCCATCATTGGACAACTTCTAGGTTTTGACCAAAACCTAGATTGTGAGTTTACTAAACTTTTGTTAAAACTAGATACACATCATAATCTTCTACTTGTTATTATTATATCTTTACTTGAAATGCTCATCTCTACATGTTTGAGTATTTGGGGGTTTTCCTTATGTTTACATGTCTATATATGTCTTGCCATGACTAAATGGAATGCATAAATTGTCATGGGGATGATTTTCTATTTGAGACACTATTTGGCGGTATCATGTTTATATAATGAGATTTTGGTCATACTAGTCTTGTAGTGGACTTTATATTGACTGGGATGGTGATATTGTACCCATGGTTGGTATTGAAATATCTTTGGTATATTGTGCCTTGAGACCTCCTAAAATGCATGTTGGACGAACCAAGTCAGTAGACAATATGAGGATGTAGTCTTGGGTGCCACCGTGATGGTATGTGCCTAGATCTCCGCCATTCGGGGTAATGCCATGGTTGTAGTCCTCGGATGTGTCGGGCCTTTCGGATGTCACTCTTAGTAGTTGGCATCAAGGTACATTGACTCTTTGGGTGGAACTTGATTGGTGCTATGGGTGTCCCCTATTGACTCCACATTTAATGAAATTTGGTTAACTGCTGATATGAATTGTAATTGCTCCTATATGCTATTTCTTGTGCAACTTCACTAGGCTTTTTGGCCTAACACTTGTTTGGTGTCGATGTGTATCTCAGGTTCTAGCAGTGCCGTTTCTAAGCATGCCTAGTCGTTCCTTGGTGAGAGCTTGGGGGAAAGTGCTTAGGATGCATTTTTGGTGAAGACATTGTTTGGACTTAGACAACACCCCTTTTGTAATCTTCTTTCTAGTTTAGAAATTAGATTAGTTAGTTGTTGCTTATTTCCGTTACATTACAAATGTAATTAACAGGTTTTTATAGTTCCCCATTTTTGGGAGGCTCTTGCTATGGCAAATTATATACCACATTTCCGTTTTTGGAAAGTTTTTGTTATCCCTATTTTTAGGGTGTTACACTACACATAGTCAATCGTGATAACTCCAGTAGAGAGTAATTGTCGAATCGTATTATATCTACGTCTAATATGCCTAGATTTTCCATTATACATTGTACTTTGAACTTTACCAATTGCCGATTGGCTATCACAATGTACACAAATGGCCATTACCGGCTTAGGCCATCTGGGAATATCTTCCACAAACTGACGTAGCCACTCTGCCTCTTCACCACATTTATCCAAGGCGATAAATTCAGATTCCATCATGGATCTAGCTATAACAGTTTGCTTGAATGATTTCCAAGATATAGCCGCACCTCCAAGTGTAAATACATATCCACTTGTAGATCTGGAATCCCTTATGTCAAATATTCAATTTGCATCGTTGTATCATTCGATCACAACTGGATATCTTCCATAATGCAGTCCATACTCACGTGTGTATCTCAAATATCTTAACTATCTAGTAATACTCTTCCAGTGTTCAAAACTGGGATTACTAGTATACCTACTTAGCCTACTCACTGCATATGCTAAGTCAGGTCTGGTACAACTCATAAGATACGTCAGACTGCCAATTATTCTTGAGTATTCCACTTGTGCAACACTATCCCCTCTATTTTTAGATAGATGTTGACTAGTGTCGATCGGAGTTCTAGGTATACTAGTATCTCCTTCATTAAATTTCTCAAGAATCTTGTCCACGTAATGTGTTTGATTTAACACCAGACCATTCTGGGTTCTTGTGATCTTGACCCCAAGAATCACATCCGCTAAACCCATGTCTTTCATGTCAAATTTAGATTTCAAAATATCTTTCGTGGACCTTATCATTTTGTCATCACTGCCAATGATAAGCATATCATCAACATATAAACACAAGATGACATAACCATGAGTGGTGTCTTTCATATAAACACATTTATCACACTCACTTATCTTAAAACCACTTTCTAACATGGCTTGATCAAACTTTTGATACCATTGCTTTGGAGCTTGCTTTAGGCCATACAAAGACTTAATAAGTTTACAAACCTTGTTCTCTTGTTCTGGGGCAACGAATCCCTTAGGCTGCTCCATATAGATTTCTTCTTCTAAATCTCCATTTAGAAAAGCAGTTTTCACATCCATTTGGTGAATTTGCAAATTTCTAATGGCTGCAATAGCTAGCACCAACCTAATGGATGTTATTCTTGTTACCGACGAATATGTATCGAAATAATCTAGACCTTCCTTTTGTCTATATCCTTTGATTAATAATCTTGCCTTGTATTTGTCAATACTGTCATCACCTTTCATATTTCTTTTAAAGATTCAACGGTAACCTAGTGGCTTACATCCCGGAGGTAGGTCCACTAGTTCCCATGTATGGTTTTGTAAGATAAATTCTATCTCACTCTTGATGGTTTCTTTCCATTGAGGTCCCTCTGAAGACGTAACCGCCTCACGATAGGTTTTGGGTTCACTTTCCACCATGTAGGTGAGAAAGTCGGGACCAAACGATTTTTCAACCCTATCCCGTTTACTTCTTCTAGGTTCCACCACTTCTTCCTCAGATAGAACTTGTTCATCCTCTCGAACAATTTCTTTATCTTTAGAAGATGAGATTTGATCTTCCTTGTTCAAGCAAGGAAATACGTCTTCGAAGAATGAAACATTTATTGATTCCATAATTGTATTCTTGTGTATCTCAGGATTTTTAGACTCATACACAAGAAACCGATAAGCACTACTATTTTGTGCGTATCCAATGAATACATAATCTACTGTTTTAGGTCATAACTTTTGTACCTTAGATGGAGGTACAACTACTTTATCTAGGCACCCCCACACTCATAAGTACTTGTAAGATGGTTTCCTACCCATCCAAAGTTCATACGGTGTTTAATCCTGTTTCTTGCGGGGTATCTTATTCAAAAGATAATTAGCTGACAAAATAGCTTCCCCCACCTGTTCTGACTTAAACCAGAACTAATTAACATGGCATTCACCATCTCTTTCCAAGTACGATTATTTCTCTCAGCAATACCATTTTGCTGTGGTGAGTAGGGTGTTGTGAATTCATGTCGAATTCCATTTTTAGAACAAAACTCGGTAAATGGTGAGACATACTCACCTTCCCTATCACTTCTAACGACATTGATTTTCTTATTAAGTTGATTTTCAACTTCATTTTTATATACGACAAACTTGTCAATTGCTTCATCTTTACTTTTAAGTAAATATATGTAGCAATATTTCGTGCTATCATCGATGAATGTGATAAAATATTTGTTCCCACCTCTAGTAGGAACTGATTTTAAATCACACACGTCAGTGTGAAATAAATCAAGGGGTGCGGTTTTTCTTTCAACCGACTGGAAAAGATGATTTAATAAGTTTGGCTTCTACACATGTGGGTCACTTGTGATTTGAGTCAATGTCAAATTTTGGTATGCAATTTAATTTAATTAAACGTAAGATGGAATTAAAATTTACATGTCCTAAACGACCATGACAAATATTTGGAAACTCAAGCATATAACCAGAACTAGAACTTGATTTATTCATATCATTAATAACCATTACATTTATTTTGAACATGCCATTCAAGGCATATCCTTTACCCACATACATACCACTTTTGGACAAAACAAACTTGTCCGACTCAAACACTAGTTTAAAACCAAACTTGTTTAACAACCACCCCGAAATGAGGTTCTTGCGAAGCTCCGGTACATACAAAACATCCTTAAGCTTGAGCTCTTTCCCGGAAGTCATCTTCAAAATCACATCTCCAACACCTTTGACATCGGCGGTGGCGGCATTCCCCATGAAGAGCTTTTGCCCATCATCAACATCCTTGTAGGTGTTGAAGTTGCTCTTGTCATGACCAGGGGCAGAACACAAGCTTCCCGACCGCAGGGTTCGGAGATAATATATTATACAATTTCAAAAATAAAAAAAATACATTATCCAAAGTTATAACGTAGTAAAAACTCTAAAACTAGACGTTAAATATGAAATATCAAACATCGCTTATTAAAATGGAACCCGTCGATCTTTTGCGTATGCAAAACATTGCTTAGTAATTTTTTGCCCGTGCCCCCACCAACCAAAAAACAAAATAAAGTACCTTGAAATCAACCAAAAAAGTCTCTCGATATCAAGCAAAAAAACTGAAAAAGTCTCTCGAAATCGACAAAAAAAAAGATAAAAATCCCTCAAAATCAACTAAAAAACTTTAAAGATCCCTTGAAACCGTGAAATTACGCTAAAAACACATCGGACGATAAAGTGTGGGAACAATATTTGCTTAACATTTTAAGCAATATATATTATTTTGGATCTTCTTGATGGTTTAAAGTGATGTATGAATGGAGTACACAGAATTTGCTTAACATTTTAAGCCGTATATATCATTTTGAATCACACTTCTCACACTTTTCACAATTAACTCAACTTCTCACCGGAACCCAACCCAACCCTACCGGTTAAAATGTTTATAAAAAATGCAATTAGTTGGAGAAGATAAAGCAAAGTTAACATTATGGATGGAATGAGTATAATTAGTAGAGCATGGTAGAAAAGGTGGGGGGAGGGGGAAGTTACTTCTTTATCTATTTTATACCTAAACCAAAATTACCATTGTTGAAGATTGCTCTTGTGATTTCAAAAGGTGGGGGGGGGGCCTGCCCCCTGGCCCCTGGTAGCCCTAAGGGCCCTCCGCCCCTGGTCATGACACACATGACGGGTAGTTCGGTATCAATCCACCATTCCCTAGAGTTTGCATCAATCAGATTCACCTCCGAGCCATGGCCGTGAGTTTCATGGTCGTAAAATCCATGATCATTGTCACCAAGTCCTCATTCACCACGTTAGCTTGACGCGAATTGTCCTTCTTAGGCAACTTGCATTCAGCAGCTTTGTGACCCCGTTGGCCACAATTATAGCACTTGAACTTCTTCTTGCAAGTTCCTCCTTGAGGGCCAAGACTCTTCGCTTTCCCTTTGCCTTTGTCAACCCTCTTGCCCCTGTTTTTGGAAGATTGACCAACTTCCACCACATTAGCTTTTGAAGAGCCGACATTATAACCATCCTTTAAGGCCATTCGGTTGTCTTCTTCAATACGAAAACGCACCACAAGCTCCTCCACAAACATCTCATTTCGCTTATGCTTAAGGTAATTCTTGAAGTCTATCCAACCAATAAGGTAGCTTTTCAATCATCGTTGCAACTTGGAAAGTTTCACTAAGAATCATCCCTTCGGCAAGTATATCATGCAATATCACTTGAAGATCTTGAACTTGACTCATCACAGTTTTTGAGTCAATAATTTTGAAATCCAAGAATCGAGCAACATGTTTCTTGGTTCCCGCATCTTCGGTCTTATACTTCCGATCCAAAGACTCCCAAAATTCCTTAGTCGTGGTTACTTTGCAATACACATTGTAAAGCGGATCGGCTAGCCCGTTCAACACATAGCTGCGACACAGAAATTCTGAGTGCTTCCAAGCCTTAACCGCGCTCACAGATTGAGCGTCAACCTCTCTTTCACCAATTTGAGGAGCAATTTCAGTAAGGAACCGAGCCAGGTTCAATGTGGTCAGGTAGAAGAACATCTTTTGCTGCCACCTCTTGAAATTCAGACCATAAAATTTTTCCGGTCTCTCAGCGTGATTAGCCATGGTGTTTGGCATTGTTGTGGTAGCAGTTGTGTGATTAGCCATTGCGTTTTGCACCGGTATGGTAGCAGTCGGGGTTACTGAAGTGTCCACCATTCTGGAAAACAAATTTCACGTGAACAGTTAGTACCGCAATATCAAATTGTTTACACAAACAAAAAAAGAATTAAATCGAAACAAACTCGATTGAGAATCTGTTTAAGATTGTTGGTTTCATATATATTTTAATCATACGTATATTAGTGCAACTTAAGCGACCATTGCGCTAAGTTTTAATAACAATGTCCATTCAATCTTAACCAATTTCTCACATCAAAATCACATCAAAATCATCAAAACTATTATTGATCCCCAAGCTTCAAGTTCAATCGAAGTTGGTCCTGACGTTTCTGATGCTTATGGTTGAAAGCCAAAAAAATGTCTCTAATATACAAATAAATCAAACAAAAATTACTATTTTAAGGGGTTTGGAACATGGTCAAGTTAGACAACTCATTCGAAATTTTTATTAAATATAACAAAATAATACAATGGTGTTGACATAAACTAAGACCCCAGATGGTTGTTTAAATTAAAGATCTTATAAATAATAAATGACAAACATTAATGAATCGGTCAATAAAGCAATCAAGCTACCGTTAGCACAAAGATTAAAATGGTTCATTAGCTAACATAAAATATGGATGAGTTATATACGATATATAAAGATACTACTTCTCCCCCGGGCATATAAATCGATGACACCACCCCATAAGAATTATAATTTTTGGATTGATGAACATGAACTAAAGCAATAAATACCATATGCCATTAATGATACTATTTCCATATAAACGAGGCCTCAACTTCAACCATGCTACACACTCCATTAATTTTCTAATTTGCTTCTGATCAAGTCTTGGTTTTTTGTTCATTTTCATTCTTGCTATAATTCTTTTACTAGTTAAATAAGCTATTGTTTCTTCGGTCATCACCAAAAGATGAACTATATAAACTCTTTTAAAGACTATATAATCGAGTGTTTGTAGCAACATGATTCACCTTTGATGTACCGTTTTCCTATACAAACAAATTTCATGCCTAGTAAGTACTATATTCAACATGAACACACATAGTTCAATCCATCAATGAGGCTTCACAAACCCTAATTAACATTGATTTAATAGTAAAAAAACTAATAACCAAATGAGAATCATACATCATATAATCTAAAAACCTAAACCCAACAAAATAAAGTAAAATCAGATGAAGATGCTATAGTTTCAAAATGAAAACCCAATCAAGCTAAATACATAAGACTCTCCACATATATTTATTTGCTAAGTTATGGAAATGTCGCTCTTCTCCTCATTCTCATATGATTTTCAAATAAAAAATCAATAGGAAGAAATAGGAAAATGAAAATAATGAGAAACACATATACTAATTCCAGTCAATAATCACATCAAGAAACACATACTAAAAACAAAAATAAAAATTCATTACCTTAATCAAGAAAAATAGATACCAATTCATCAAACCAAACAATCACAAAAGGATCGTCTAGGGGTTTAGAACATATGATTGTGAGATCAAGAACTAAGAGGAAACCAACCTTTTAACTAAAATCGAGCCCACCAAATGTAAGAAGTCACTTGGCTAGCAATGCCTATGGCCGTCGCTATCACAACCATGGGCTAGGGCGAGCCTGATTAAATGCATAGTTTTAAATTATTAACAAATAATCATAAACTTATATAAGTAAAGTTTAGGTGAATGATCATGTTAGAAGTTGAGTTAACCGTAAGAAGCATGAGAAGTGGATCTGAACCATTGATCTCCTTTAATCTCAAGTCCTCCCATGAATTGCGGCTTAAAAGAGAATTGATATGGTATATATCATCTTAATATGCATTCATTTCTCATCCAACTGATGATAACCATTTCTCACGCTTCTAACCGTTAACTCAACATCTCATCAGAACCAACCCTATACGTTTAAAGTATAAAAATTAATTATATCAAAATCAAAAATTGAATATATATAAATTTAATTTGTAATATAATACTATGTATGAATTAAAGATTAACATATGATTAATACCATAAAATTGGTGTGTTGCAGATGCTCATAAAATCGGTCTGTGCCCAGTTTCTTCCATCGTTCTCTGCAGATTAGACGCCGTCCGGATCCTAGAAGAATATCAACACCTCCTTCGAAGACCAGATCCAAGGTACCTCTTTTCTTCAAATCGAATTTCTTCAAACGATTTTGTTGTTGTTGAAGAAATCGATTTATTCAAATCTTCTGAAATCGAGGGATAACTTCTGAAATCGAAATCGAAGCTGTTGATATCCAATCTTCTTTTCTAAATTCGATAACTTCCTTTCTAAAACCTGAAATCAAACCTGATATCCATCTTCCTGTTAAAATCTGATGAATGTGATCCTCCTGCTAACTTCCTGTGATGAATGCAACTTCTGGAATTGTTGACTTCTGGAAATCGATTCCATCCTTGTGATGTAACCTTGTCAGTTACATGACCTGTGTAGTGGGAAATATCTCAATGCAAAAGTAGGGATAATGGAGTCAAACTAAAATGGTAGCGATGAGAAAACTTCAAAGAAGCAACCAAAAGTTGAGATGGAAACTCTAGCACTTCTAAGTCAAAGTAGGTTTGAGACCATAAGTGTTCCAGATTCAAAATGCAACTTCTCTTTTATGACTTGTGATAAAAATCCAACTTTGACCGATTGGTGTTCTTAGCGTATGTCAAGCTGTATGTAGAACATAATTATGAAATTCTGCAACTTCTCAGGACAAGTGGTTTAATCTATGATAGGACTTGTGATGGTCTAATTTCTGGTTTTTTCATATGTGATAAATGTAATTTAGTTGCCTTCATTCACATTTGCTACTTGTGTATTGGCTTTCAGTTACGATTTGGTTAATTGAATTGGATGATAGAAATAATGAAAGAGAAACTTTGGACCAAATGGCATCCACTAGACTTCAAATGAGATCAACCGAAATACAACGGGTTACGCGTCAAAGTGATGTTAATTGTATAAATGAGTTGCGGATGAATAGAAATGTTTCCGCAATTTTGTGTGATTTGCTAAAAACTCGTGGTGGATTTTTAGGTGATAGTAGTATAACCATTGAGGAGCAAGTGGCTATCTATATAAACATATTAGCACGCCACACCAAGAATAGAACTATCCAATTTAGGCTTTATAGGTTGGGAGAGACAATAAATCGGTATGTTCATCGATTGTTGCGTGTTATATTGCAATTGGAAGATTTGTTGCTTAAAACCAACTCCTATAGAAGATGATTGTATGGATTCACGATGGAAATGGTTTAAGGCAATCATTGTAACATTATTTATACATTACATAATAACATCATCTTTTCGCTAAACCTATTTATTTTTGTTTATAGGATTGTCTAGGAGCAATAGATGGAACTTATATTGAAGTAACTGTACAAGAGTCTCATAAACCAAGGTATCAAACTAGAAGGGATACACACGACCAATGTATTAGGTGTATGCACTCGTGACCTGAAATTTTTATGCGTTTTAGTTGTTGGGAAGGTCCAACAATCGACTCTAGATTTCTACGAGATGCGTTAGCAGGAAAAATGGATTAAAAGTCCCACTCAGTAATCACTATTTGGCCGATGCAGGATACATCAACGGTGAAGGTTTTTTGGCACGATATAGAGGCACTGGATATCATTTAATGAGAATGGCAAGACGTAGCGCACACCTACTAATAAGGAAGAATATTTTAACATGAAACACTCACATGCTAGGAATATTATAAGAGAGGTGCTTTGGTATCATGAAAAAACATTGGGCTATGTTACGAAGTCCTTTCTATCCAATAAGATATCAAGGGCGAATGATCTTAGCATGTGCTTTGCTTCATAATTTTATTAGGACATAAATGGCCATTGATCCTCATGAAAATGAAACGATCAATATTGAAGATATGCCTATTGGGGAAGAGCACTCTTTACAATCCGAGTTCATGGAACAAGAGTAATAATCGTGTTCCTAGTGATCAACTAGAGTTGTCTAAGTATTGAAGACACCAAAAAGCAATTGATGTTATTCAAAATGAATTTATCTAAATCACAGATCTAATCCACCTAATTCTAGGTTGCATAAAAAACGACATGTTATGAGATGATCGTTATGAATCTAAGTTTTTTTTATTGTTGTGATATTACTCATAGTTGTTAAAAGCGCGCCTGAGGCGCACCTAGGCTCTGAGGCTCAAGGTCTTGAGCTCTTTTGATGTTGAGGCTAGGCATATTCATAAGGCTCACTAAGGCCCTGCGCCTTGGCTGAGGCATCTTATGGGCCTAGGTGCGCCTCATAAAGAGTTGTTAAATACCTAGTCAAACCCTAATATTAAATAAGTTTTCTCATCTTCTTATCTCTTAACTTCTTAAAACAAGAGTTATTAAATATATCCCTAAGTCAAACCATAATATTTAATAAGCGGTCATAATTAGAATTTCAAGCTTCCTTCTCTATAAATATCTAGACCTTAAAACTTCTCCCTCACGGCTCAAGCTTTAAACCCTTCTCATGGATGTACTGTTGGTTGCTACATTGGAACTTGTTGCATATTTGAGTTGTGTGTAACTCTGTGTGTGTGCATTTATATATTGATAAGGCGTGCCTCACATTTCTGAGGCCCGCACCTCACGCTTGCGCCTCGCGCCTAGGCCTTGAGACCCCTTTGCGCCTAAGTGTGCCTTGAGCCTTTAACAACTTTGATATTACTTTTGCTCTAAAAACAAAGTGTCATTTTTTGCGATGGCGTCTACAATTCTACCATGATTAATTGGAAAAGAAAACCTTAAAGAGGTTTCCAATTTGAAAATGCTGACTAAGAGACTATTTAAAATTTTCCTAAAATAGTCTCTTATGCTACGTTTTCAATATTTTTTGGGGTATACTTGATGTACCACGTGCATATGGAGTTGTACATTTCGTTAGAACTTAGAAGTTATATTTCATCGGTCTTCAAATCGGGAGTACAAGTAACAACTTCATCTTCTGCAGGTCTGTAATTTAGACTGCCGTGTTATTTTCCGGCGGCCAAATCCCGGCGACTCTCTGAGTTACAGGTACCATGCTTTTGCACAGTTACAATCTTATTCAATCTAGATGTTTGGTTTTTAAGCACGTACATGAGCTTTGGAATTAGAACCAAAAAGGGGAATCTTGTTTCTAGAATTAAAATTGAAAACCTCTTAAAGTTTCTTTTTCAAAGTAGAGTCGTAGACGAAATCATCTCATAATCTGTTGTTTTTTATGCGACCTAGAATTAGGTGGATTAGATATGCGATTTAGGCAAATGCATGCTGAATATCGTCAATTGATTTGGTCTCCTCAATACTTAGACAACTCTTGTTAATCATTAGGAACTCAATTATTACTCCTGTTCCAAGAAAAGATCTACATTTTGATTTTGGATGTTAAACATTCTTCCTTGAACTTTAAAGTTAGTAGCATTCAAAATCTCAAGAGGCATTGCTAACTAAGTTCAGTGAAACCACAAAGGGAATAATTGTGGTGCTAGTCTGTAACTAAATTACAAATACATAGTATTTGTTTTGCATTAAAAAAGTATGAGTTTTGACAAATAGAGTTAGAATAAAGCTCTCTACTTTCCTGAACAAGAGTTAAATCATCATTTAGTGAGTCAGTGTCAAAGGCATTCTCTTTGTCAGATTGTGTCAGTTAATGTGCTTATATTATTATAGGGGCAAATAAATTCTAAGAAATGGCTGCTCCACAAGAGAGGTGGTGTGTTGTCACTGGGGGAAGAGGCTTTGCAGCACGACATTTAGTTGATATGCTGATCAGGTATGAAATATATTCTGTTCGCATTGCTGATTTGGCTCCTGATATCAAGCTCGAAACCCATGAGGAGAAGGGAAACCTTGGTCAAGCTTTACGACTAGGTCGTGCTCAATATGTATCTATGGATCTCTGTGACAAATCTCAAGTAAACAAAGGTAACTTAATTAGTTTTCTTTTTCAGCTTTATTTCTGTTTGCTACAAGTAGACTTTTTATCTGGCCCACTTTTAGTTTTATCCTTGAAATACTAAACTTTTTATGAGCATATGGCAATAAGATGCAGGAACCAAAAAGCAGCAACTTTTTCCATAAGTTGCTGCACCATTTATTGTGCTTCTAGAGATAAAATCGAATATTTGTATTGCATGTGACACTCTTTAACACTCCAGCATTCAAACAGATTATGGCTAATTCTCAGTCATTATGTGTGATGTTATGCTCTCAAACATGATATTGGTTAGCTTTTCAGATAAATGCTTGTTACAATCCTTAAAAAGAGACGTATCTGTTCCCAAGTTTACCCATCTATATCATTGAGAACGTTAGGGGTGAAGCAGGTAGTTACAAGAGGCTATTAAGGAGAAGAAGAGATGCTACAAACTCTTACTTACATGGTTGTAAGAATTTAGAGAACATGGATTATAGAAGTACAAATAGCCTAAGGAAGCAAATAAAGCAGTAAGAGAAGCTAATGATAAAGCATATGGAAGTTCTACGAGAATTTAAGAACAAAAACTGAAAAGATGTATAATAATTGGCTAAGATAAAGGAAATGGAAACATGATAGTTAACCTAAGGTTTTCCATAAAAAAATGACGAGGTTAGAGAATGGCGGAGGGTTATTTTGACATGTTGTTTTATGAAATTATTAAGGGGTACTGGGGAAATAGATGATTCTTTTCATAATAGAAGGTTTGCATGTAAAGCCAAAATGTGAAGAAACCACTAAGAAATATGATGAAAGGCAAAGCTTTAAAGTCTGGTATATAGAGTTTGAGAGCCTTTTAAGAGGTAATCATATGGTATACTTAAAACGAGGAGCATGGTAGATGAATGAAGGAAGGGTACACTGGTCCCTTTTTACAAAAAACATAGGAGATAATTCAAAATAGTATGAATTATTGATTGACCAATCTATGAGCTATACAATGAGACTATGGGAATGAGTTATAGGTATAAGTGGTGGGTTGAAATTTTTTCTCAAAATCAATTTGTTTTTATGGCCGGATATCAGCGATAGACTGTTTCGTTGATTAGACAAGTCATGTAGATATATAAAGGCCATAAAAAAGAATTTATACATGGTGTTTATTGGGGTGCATCACGTCATTTTGTTTTTTCTTTGTTTACTTATTTTCTGGGAATGGGAACTCTTACAGCCAGAAAGGGAAATGGAACTCCTTATATTGATGGAGGTGGTAACTAAAATTTAGATGATGTATGGTCATTGCTTCTCAAATTTGACTTTGTATGTTGTGTGCTGTACCATTTTACAATAAAAGAGAATTTCTACATGGTGTTTATTGGGGTGCATCACGTCATTTTGTTTTTTCTTTGTGTACTTATTTTCTGGGAATGAGAACTCTTACAGCCAGAAAGGGAAATAGAACACCTTATATTGATGGAGGCGGTAACTAAAATTTAGATGATGTATGGTTATTGCTTCTCAAATTTGACTTTGTATGTTGTGTGCTCTACCATTTTGCAGCTTGTGAAGGGGCCGAAGTTGTTTTTCATATGGCTGCACCAGATTCATCCATTAATAACTACAAGCTGCATTATGCAGTCAATGTGCAAGGTGAAAAATGATAATGAACATAATCAGTTAATATCTGAGGTGAAAAATTTCAGATGAGAGTTTAAATTCTGATAGCTTTGGTAATACCTTCTCTTTTTTCAGCTTTATGCAATTTGAATTTCAATTTTTGGACCTACAGGCACCAAGAATGTAATTGATGCTTGTACCAAGCTCAACGTGAAGAGGCTTATCTATACTAGTTCTCCTAGTGTGGTTTTTGATGGGGTGCATGGAATATATAATGGAGATGAATCATTGCCATATGCTGCTAAGGTATTGTGTTTATAGGAGTTTTAAATAAATTTTAGCAGAGAATTATGTACAACTATGGATATCATTTGACCATGAGTCCTTAGACTTATGAAACCACTTTAGTGTATGCGCTTCCATCTTCCTTTTATTGGTTCTACAAGATAAAACCAATGCACTGTTCTCTGTATCTCCTTGTTGAGTAGTTTTAGTTATTTCCTAATAATGTTGTTAGTAGATGGACCGATTTTCTAATATAAAGAGCATCTCTTTAAAAGGATGGTTCAGGACACAAAGTTCTGTACTAGTAGAATGATGGGGTTTGAACTTTGAAGGCCTGAGGTTTGAGCAAGGGGTTTGTTTCCATGGCTCAGTTTAATTACAGCTTGTAGTGGAGTAACCTTTTCATATTGATTCAATTTAAATCCCCATTGCTGAAAGGAAACTGTTTCTGGTTTTTTCTTATTTATTAATTTGCTCCTCTTTTGCCTGTCAGTCGTATTTCTTTGTTTTCATAGTAGCTGATAGGTGCTAGGGGAGGAATGTATATCAATGTGAAAACACATAATGGATTTATCGTCAATTGTCTCCATTTCTCATCAGGATACTCGATCTTCAGTGATAATCTATCTAGGAAGTTTAGATATGCAATAATATGTAGTTTAATATTTCAGCACAATGATTCATATTCTGAAACTAAAGCTGAGGGAGAGGCACTAGTTATCAAGGCAAATGGCGTCAATGGACTTCTGACATGCTGCATCCGTCCTAGCAGCATTTTTGGACCTGGTGATAAGTTGCTTGTTCCATCTTTAGTTGCTGCAGCAAGGGCAGGGAAATCAAAGGTAATGAATTACTTTGACCCTCTCAATTTGAAATTAGATTGCAAGTTTATATAGCTAATTAGGAATGCGCTAATGGGGTACTGATAGACTTAAGAATCATCTGCATGTCGGTCAAATAAAATGTTTTTGTAACCTTTTGGGTGCATGATTTCATTATCAGTCTCAGCTGGAGTTGTAGTTGTAACTGTTACTCTGTCAGATCAGATTGAATGGAAAAACTCTTGCGTTTTTTTAACAACGGAGCTGGCCTAATTGGAATAGATTTTAATGTACACTTTGCTTTTGATTTCTGGATTATCAGTTTATTATTGGGGACGGCACGAACATGTATGATTTCACTTATGTTGAAAATGTGGCACATGCTCATGTATGTGCTGAAAGAGCTCTAGCATCAGATGGATCTGCATCAAAGAGAGCTGCAGGCGAGGTAATTTAAATCTGTCTTTTCAATTGGACTCTTATCCGTAAACTAAGTTAATTAGATGAGATTGTATAATATCCACATATTCTAGCAATAATTTGTGTGATGCACACAATTGTACTTGGACCTTTTTTATTTTCTTGTAATATCAATCAATATAATAAATCTAAATTCACGTATTCCAAGTTGAAAGTTAATCCTTTGCTTTAATAATCTACTTAAAGCAGGTTAATTTTTAGAAAAGATGCCCCTTCAAACATCTGCATTGAAGGCAAAAGTTTCCATCAATTGCGCAGAAAATGCTAGAACTTAGTCATACATGATAGTGCAATAGTTGATAGTTATGAACATCAAGTTTCCACTATTTATAAAAGAAGGGATATTTCTACATTATCACGTCCTTGCATTGCATGTTCCAGTAGATACAAAGCCATGCAGGCATAATTTTGTAATTGTTGTGTTATTACTTTATATTTATTTATATGCATGGAGTTGTATATGTAATTATTTATGGATATACTGGACTAGTTTGGTTTGGTTACATTTCAAGTGAAATTAGAAATGCCTGCAGATTGTAAAAAATTGTCGCATTTGCTTGCTCATTGACAAACAGAAGTGCTATACAGCAGAATTTCTACCTACGGGCACACAAAACAGGAAGAATACCCACATATGCTGAATTTATATATATTGATGGGAGTGAAGGAGCAAAAGTGAATTTAGAAATACCTGGAGATTGTAAAAAATAAATCTTTTTGTAACATGTAAGGCAACGTATTGTGTATCTGCAATTTGAATTTAAGTTATATATATTCATGAGATTAAAGGAACATGTCAAGCCACCAACTCCTCTAAGCTGGTAGATTGCAATTCCAACATTTGTATATAGGTACACTTCTCGCCTCATATATTGTGCTAACTTGTACATGGAGGTCATATGAAGCCGAACCATCATGCCCGATGGAAACTTAAGTTTTTAATTTTATTTGATGAGATAATTGGGTAACATACACAAGCGTGAGTCTTTGTGGACCCAACAATTGTATCTAGCTAGAGATTGAGGAGCCAACAATTGTATATCATTTTTGCTAAAAAAGTATGTATGTAACTTTCCTGAACCATGTTGCTATCCAACTTTATCATTACATGGTAAAGGGTGTGGGATAGACATCTATTTACAAGCATCCAACCCTCGATCCCTAATGGTACAACTCATTTTTGTTCTCGTGGGTGTCTGGAGGCATGGGGAACAAAAGAGTGGGAGTGGGCAAGAAGAAAAGTAAGAACTGCCCCCAGGGTGGAGGGAAGGGAGGAGAGAGAGAGAGAAAGAGAGAGAGAGAGAGATAGAGGTACTGAGAAGAGAGAAGAAATGAGAGAGAAACCTCCAACGGTATGGCCTTTTTGTATGTTAGAGATAAGTTCCTCCATCTATGTCAACCCATCATCTTTTAAGCTCAGCAAGACTCATCTTCTAGGTGAATTAGAGGCATGGGACTTTAGGGGGTGAAAGCTAATAGTTTTCCTGTTAAGTCATACTTGTTGTGAATTAGACTCTTCTGTAAAAGGAACTATTTCAGAGATAGCTGTCAAGAAACCAAAATTTAAAAATATATTATGAAAACATGTGTATTGATATATTGAGAGGGACTCACATTGGCTATACCTTATAAATGTAGTCAGAATATGCTCTTTTGTTTACAAGGCTCTCCCTTTGTTTATCCTTTCTGATCTAATACCTCTCATTTGGGCCTAAATAATGTATTTTGTTTGATGTTTCCAAAAGCAGAGAAAGCCATTTGGTTTTCTTTCTGGAGTTTGTAAACTGATCGGTAATGATTTTTGATGGGGTGAATGTTTGCAGGAAGGGAATACATAGTGGTTGCAAATGTGCACATCATGTTTTCACACCTATAGTATATGTAAATGTGTCACCTGAGGAAAATATGTAGTTTTTATAGCTTTTGGTTTTCTACTTGAAGGATTTACTATTTTAAGTTGTTTTCCAGGCTTACTTTGTAACCAATATGGAGCCGATCAAGTTTTGGGAGTTCATGTCACTTATTCTTGTGGGCCTTGGCTATGAAAGGTATTCTTTTCTTGCTTTTGCTGTCATGATATGTCCTTAAGCAGTTAAGCAAGCATCTTTTTAATAGAATACATATATATATATATATAGTGGTAGTGTTGTACGTCTCTGCTAGGTTTTACTGCAGACATGTCGTGAGTTCCTGGCGTAATATATCATTGTTCATTTGATAACCTTTACACCGCTATTTCAATTTCTTATTATTCTTCACAGAACTTTTCCATTCTTAGGAAAGAAAATATATTGCAGGTGACATCTAACAGAGTGTAACCTTTAGCCTTTGGAGGGAAAGAGAAAGCAGGACAACTAAGGTTGTGTACTGTAGCACTGGTGATATTGAGAGGAATGAATTATATACAATCATCTTTTCACCATCAATACCTTGTATTATGATTGTTCATAAATGGACCTGCTTCCTTCCTGTCGATTGTGTTCTCTCCCAACTGTAAAGCTAATTCAAGCAACTTACTAATCTAGAAAAGAACAATAAGGTTTTCATTTTCTTGTACGATGTTCACGTGCTCAGTGTGTTTAGATAAAAAAATGCATGTATGCTTGATTTCTGATGTATCTTTTTGAAGGCCACTACCTACCTATTGTGGTCTTTATGAAGGAAGCTCGTGTTTAAAGAGTTGATGTCTTACTAAGTTTCTGTTCTTTTCGTTGGTGATCATCAGTGAACTGAGAAATGGTTTCAGTTTTTAGAGGTTCATGGCAATGGATTGCCTTATTTTTTGACACCAAAGAAACCATTCATTAAAGAGAACTTAAGTGAACAGATACACGAAAGAGGTAGGCGAAATAGTTTCACCCCCCTCACAATCTGGATAGAAACAAGAGTTGCTAACGATGTTATGGGCTACCGTGTTTGCATATCGTTTCACATAAATAGCCGAGGCATTCTGGACATCACGAAGAATCGCCTTGCACAATGGATTGCCTTATTGTTTATATACCAAGTGTTTGGTCTCTTTGAGGCTTAAACATAGTATCTCATAGGGGATAGGATTGAGGTTCAACTGACTGTAGCAATAATAAGAAGAATGAAAGTAGAATGTCTGTTGTCATCTTCTTCTGGATTGTGGTAGCAGCAGCTTAACGAATCCTAGTATTTATTCCAATCTTTGAAGGTACTTCAGATGTGAAGGCGAATTCATGATGTAGGACCTAGTTGTTGCTAACCCAACCTGATAAAGTTTGTGATTGCAAATTCTAATTTCTAAATGTCTGGAGCTGACATAGAGCATATAGGAATCACTCTGGTTATGTATTATGTGATTGCTAACCAACTCAGTGTTTTTTAAGATGCCAAGTTGCTCGGCTCCTATGAACATGGTCTTTTGGATACTTAAAGGAGGCTTGGTTAAGTTACAGAGTTACTGCTTGGTTCTCAAAGTTTTAGGTTCTATACTGCTGTTTTTTTTGGTCATTTATTATTCACATTTTGTTGGTCCTATCTATATGGTACGAGAGGGGGAAAATGTGACTGATTCTGATTTACTTGAAGTAAGGGGAAATGATGCCACCAAGACATGGAGAACGGAGGAAACGGGTACAAAAGAATGGTACCCAAGCTTTCTATGTATAGTATATGACCATCTTGTTTTGTGATTATGTTGTCTGCCTGGAATACACCGAATAATTGGGTTTCTATTAGTCGCTATTTCCCTTGAGCCTCTCTTGTGAAGTACATTTGTATCCTTGGGATCTCTGTTTCTTTAGCTTTCTTTGGAAATCTTTACTGATGGCAGCTATTAGAACTGCTGAAGATCCCTTTCATTCTTTATTTAAATGAGAACTAGCATAAAGATATATAGTTGATGAGATTTTGCAGCACTTTATCTTTATTTCTGATTTTATGTAGTTTGCAGGCCAAGAATCAAGATTCCTGCCGCTGTCATGATGCCTATTGCACATTTGGTGGAGCGTACTTATAACATGTTAGCCCCATACGGGATGAAGGTACCACAGTTGACGCCTTCAAGAATCAGACTTCTGACTTGCAACAGAACATTTAATTCTGGAAAAGCAAATGATCGTCTTGGCTATATACCTATTGTGCCCCTTCAGGTCTGTTCTTGTTTCATTACTAAAGTTGGATTTGATATGCCTAATTTACAATTTAACACCCTAACCATTGCCGTCCTAAGCCAATCTTTTGCTGACTCAATCTTGAATCGGATGTCTGTAAGTTCCCGAGAACGACCTTACTTACCTTTACTAGGTCAAGTCGGTATATATATATTTCCTTTTGGTGTGGGATTCAACATGTGTCAGGAGCACCTCAAAACTTTTGGGGGAAGAGTCATCAACAACACATTATTTGATTAATAAGCTATCGTACAAGGAGTGGTAAAAGACACCATGCAAATAATGTGAAAAGTCACCCACCATACAAAACCTTCAAATGTGGGGGTTTGTAGCAAAAATGTACGAGTTTCACCACCTGTGATGGTCAAATAGGACCTAAATTTTTTATGACATTTTAGTTGGATATGCTCACCATAATGGTGCTTAATATAATCGAATCAATGATTATGACGATCGTTGTGCTTCTTGGGTTACTTGATGTATGCAGTTCTCTTATTGTAATATGGTTTTGCAAGCCTTCTTTATTTTTGAGGTGTTACTGTATTGGACTGATTGAGGAGTCAAATCTATGTTAAAAGTGATGATTACCTCTTAGATGAACCAGCAGAACATTGAACAGAAGCTTGTATTTAAAGTCTTAATAGCAATATGAATTGATACTTACCTTTTACTTGAGCTAGTTCTGCAACCATTACTATGTTGCATATATTTGCGTATAAATATGCCAAATTGTGAGGATGATAGTATAGCAATACTTCCTATATATATATATATATATA
Source organism: Arctium lappa (assembly GCA_023525745.1). NCBI lineage: Eukaryota > Viridiplantae > Streptophyta > Magnoliopsida > Asterales > Asteraceae > Arctium > Arctium lappa. Next base: position 9,125,697 of record CM042048.1, read on the forward strand.
TATTTATACATGGAGGTCCAAATAAGAATGGTAAAGCAGTGGAGAATGTGAGAATGGATTTCAACTGTGAGATGATTTGATACAAGGATATAATGAACCACCTTTCTTAAGCTTTATTTTTTTAAAACTAAAAGATTACGACCTACCTTTTAAATCGAAAAGATACGAAATATAATCATAATTGGAGGCAAACAAACTGCCACACGATACAGGACAAGATTGATGGAGGCTTGCTGAAGTTTCCCGAAAAGGGAAAACATATGTTGATTGACAAGCAACCATTTCCCAATTATAAAAAAAATGAGCATTTTTTCTCTTTAATTTGACATCCATATTGTTACACCTTTTCATCCATTTTTCGTATCTCACATCCTCAACCTTTTTACTATCCTCATTTGAACCCTCCCCTATATTATTACTGTTATTATTATTTCTATACAAAATACTGATAGAAGGGATTTGGGTTACTGCAGGAGGGTCTCAAAAGGACTATTGAATCATACCCAGATCTTAGGGCTGAGCTTTTGCCTAGAAAGGAAGGGCCTTCTAAAGCTGCTGTATATCTTGGAAACGGACTGGGTATGGATGAGAAAATATTTGTCTTAATCCATAGTCTATCAATTTTAAGCTTTAAGTTGCTTAAGTGCTTTGTTTATATCATTGAAGAATTTGGTTTTCATGATGTCTGGATATTTAATGCACGTTAGTTTCTCTAGTCTTCACTATAGCACTGTAAAAGTTAAAGTAAACAGCGGTGATGACTGGGTTTTATGATCAAGTTATGTCTAGTTTAGTCCAACAGATTATTGCACTGCACTTCCTATTAAACGAGGAATAGGTTCTCTCTAGGAGGGAAATCAATTTGCTCAATTCCTGCTAGTTTGTAGGAAATGGATATGAGATTTTTCTGGTTACAAGTTCTAATTTCCTATACTCATTACTTGCTTAAACAAAGGTTTCTCTACCACAATACATCTTTCAACATGATCTCTACTTGTTACCTTTTCTTTTACGTCCACACTCCACAAAGTATGTAAGCTGTATGTAGATACAATGGTTGTCATGTAAAATCGAAGATTCTGGTTAGCAGGAATGAATTGCCGTTGAAAGGTTTTAGTTAGGCTATACCATTGTTCTTCAGTTGTATGTGTTTTTGTATATCATGGAAGACTTCTGATCATTGGGGGGTTTTAAAACTTTAAACCAGTGGAGAAGCCACAGATGTTTGCAGAGTGACATTTCTTTTGGGAAACTAGTTTTTGCAGACAAGTAGACAACATTATACTTGTGTGTGATTAATATGAAGGTTCAGTTCTAAAAGTCAATTTCACCTCAAAACTTAGACTAGACTTATTTTTTGGATGAAATGAACTGTGCACTTAATATTGTCATCAGTTAGTGAATTCAAGTTAGTGGATAATCATAATTAGATTAATGTTCATGGAACATCTTAGAGTCACATGTTTTCCCTTCTACATGGCCGCCACCAGTAGTAGCTCATACCCCACTCCAGGGCAGGGATGGAACCAGAGAACTGGGGAGAGAGGGAATAAAATATGTATGAAGATTTAATCAATGAAACAACTCTACCACTTACACAATTGTTGTTCTCCACGATGATCCTTTTGTTATCAGACTCTTTTGAGACTTCAATAATGAGTAAATTTGTTGAGATTGAGAATCAGAATATTTGTTATTTGTAGCTGTAGTACCTTCAACAATCTCAGTATACTTAACTGCGAGTATCGCATGCGTTCTTTGAAATACTTGCTATTTCATATATGTAATAAAAATATAAAGCTTGTAAGAAATAAGTAAAAGATAAGAGCTAAAGATTTATATATCTGTTATGGTATTTTTGGTAAACAAAAAAGGCACAACCTCAAAAACCTGTTAAAATTTTGATTAAGGATTGGTGCAAAAAATAAAAGAGGGTGGAAAAATGATGATAAAAATAGTTGTGTATATGTTAATATTGATGATTATGATTGTGATTGATGGAGGAAGATATCGGTGCAATAGACCTCTGAAAAAATGTAAAAGGGTAGTTTACCAAGGCATGCAAGAAATTGGATGAAACAATGGCCCAATATTCTGGTGCATAGAGGCCTTTGCTCCAGACAAGTATTTCTTTGGAAGATGATTGGCATATGCTCTTTAAATTGTTGTCGATTGAACTTGCATCTTAGAAGGGTGCATTATTTTTTATATTTTTATATGGCTGCTGGAGGTTACTACAGATGGAATATAATCAAACCAAACCAGATGGACCCAGTAAATCCCAAGGTACTACAGATAGAATATGATGATACTTGTCAAGTATTCCTTTGCAATTTGCTTAAACAAACCTACAGGAAAAGTTCCTGCACAAATTCATGATCCAATTTACTTGGATATCCTCTTGCAAAAGAACCATGCATGAACTTGTATAACTATCACTGGTGTAATTATGGCTGTCTTTTGGTGGTATGCGACAGCAGTTTTCAATCATAGATGGCTCATATTCTGACTTTTCAAGTTCGTCAGCTACTTGCATCATAATGGGTTTTGCATTTTGTGAAATCACTAGCTCATCTAGAAGGTTAAGCTTTTAGAGACGACTGAACAATTTAGTTTTTTGCTTGACTTTCCTTTACAACATGTACATGCTCTCATACGGAGATCAAGCCAAGTCGCATCAATGCTGTAAATCAAAATATTCATTCTATTATATTCCATAAGATTCAATCAAATTGGTTGACTAGGATAGTCTTTGTTGGTGATATCAAGGACGTATACACCTATGGAAAATGTATATAATTTGACACTTTTCCTTGCAAGTATCTAAGACCTTTTCTTTCTGTAGGAATTAGGGCTCAGTTCTGTAGCAATTGTGGCCCATAGGCCTATTTCTATTCAAAATGAAGTTAGTCGATTGGTACAGAGAGTATTGAATTTGGCAAGTAATTCTCAGCCTAACATAACTAAGACTGGTAAACTAACTTCTTATGGTCTTTCTAAAATCCTAAACCTGGTATAACTTTTGCCTACGCATCCTACTTGCTCATGTTTTGGAGGATCACTCTTTTCGTTATGCGAAGAACTGTGAACTTTCCAACTTCAGTGTATTTGTAGGAAAACAGAGGCCATGTATTATACAAACATCGTAAATCTTTCTAATTCCCTGTGTAAGTGTATGCTAATGGGATTATAGAGATTGTCTCTATCTGGGAGCAAGTGATCTTATCCTTTTGTGCTCTATGCAAGATTGCTTACTGCATGCACAAGGTGAACTACATGGTAACTATTATTTTCTTTGATTTCTTCTTAACTTATAATCTGACAAGGACAAGGAAAACAAAGTGAAGCAAAAATACAGAATGTAATGTTGGGTTCATGTCTTCATGAATACGAGTATGACAGAATCCTACTTTTGCTATGATGTGAAATTTTGAATACATTTACATAGGTTCTGAAGGATTGTTATGAGATTATACTGCAACATTATCTATAGTGCTCATAGTTGAATTTCACTTACTCACCTATCTGACTCAACTTTTTGCAGTTGCGGACATACTTCTTTGGAGAGATACAAAGCTGACATTCACCGGGATGATCGCTTTGACTGTATTTTACGTCAGTTTTGTATTACCTGGAAGTACCATGATAACTGCAATTTCCAAGGTCCTCATGTGGGCGTCAATCCTTCTGTTTATTCATGGGAAATTGCCTGATCGTTTGTAAGTATCACATTCCTTTATGATGTTTAACATGCCAAAGCTTACACAAGGAGGATTTTTAGCTTCTTTCGTTGTGTGTTATTGACCTTGTGTTAATTGAATTCTTCATTATAGTAATATTTGGATCACGAGGACAGAAATATATTAGTTTGGGATAAAGTAATAGTAGAATTGAAAACAAATATAGCACTGTGTTATTTTCTTATTAGTTTTAAGAATAAATTGGAGTTGAAGACAAATATGGCACCATTTTATTTTCTTATTAGCTTCTGATTTGGTTTTAGGAAACATTTATCAACTACCAAAGCTGGTGGTATCACATGCACCCTTATATACATGAGACTTGACAACCAACCCTAGTGTGGGTAGGAAAACTTAGCTAATTTTTTGCTGGGGCAAGAAGTATCACCTAGTAGGGTAGTTGGTTGGCATGTTCACGATCCAGCCTGCTATTTTTTCTACTGTTGTTCTTTATTATAAGAATGTCAAGAAGACTTGAATATTAAAGGTTCAGTGAAGTAACTTTTCTTAGGCCAAAGACATCAGTTCATTGATGCACAAAAATGGAGAACATATTTCAAGTAGCATTACAAACAAATACATATGGGAACCCCCTAGCTCAGTGGTTGATTTTATGAGGTCTGCCATCTTTAAAAGAGCACCTCAGAAACCCACATAGATGGGTGGCTGAGGTAGAGCAATTCAGGTTTCTAGCACCTGGAAGGTCAGTTCTTTTATATGTATGAAATTATAGATGCATTTCCATCTTATAAATCCTGGCCTACACTTTCACAGACTATCCACTAGATTGAGAAAGTGAATTTATTTTATAAGTGCATAAACCAAACTAAACCAAACGAACCAGTGAATCCCACACGGCGTAGAGCCTGCGGGGGTATGATGCAATCAGACTCTACCCAAGGAGTAGAGAAGTTGTTTCCATGAAGACCTTCGGATAGTAAAAAGGTTTCAAGAAAAGATTTCACAGAAAAAAAACATAAAAATTGTTTCCTAAAGGTTGATAGAAAGAAAAGAGTGAAATAATAATCAAATATAAAAGAAAGAAATAAAGTTTAGAACGGTTGAAGACAGTAACGGGCCCAAGTAATAAAGCACACAAGGACATTAAATGCATACAAAATGTATGATCCACTAAACTAACTAAAGATTGTTGTCCATCCTAGGGCTTTCGTACCACTCACTCGCCCTCTACCTCTCGACCCCACTAAACTAACCAAAAAAAAAATGTTCTTGAAGTTTGACACAATAGTAAGTGCATGGTTGCAATTTTATGCTAACTACAGCTTCTGCTGGTGCAGAATGGGATATTCAGTTGAGAAAATTCCGGAATCAAAGTTTCAATGCTCGGAAGAAATGTCTCGCAGAACTGCTTTATCATTGGCTTCATCATGGAATTGTGCAGTAAACAATTTAAAATCTATTTCCAGTGGGCATGACTGGAAGCTATTCTTCAAGGTACTTCCATTGAATGCATTCCTTTGATTTTTAATTTGACTTGTTTCATAGGGGTATATCATCTCTGACTGCCATTTGTATATATCAAGGTCATTGCTGCATAACAATCATCATGCCGCTCTGTGGGTCCCTAATTCATTCTTTCCTTCTGTCTCTCTTAATATCTAATGAACTTCATTGCTTTGTTCATAAACAGATGGCTATATCTCTCTTCATCGTAAGTTGGATTGGATCCATGTCCCTGCAAAACTTTTTTCTAAAAGGTTTGTACAATCTTTCTTCATCTCTTTTATGTCTGCATTTGCGAGGGCATTAGGCGCTAGCTAGAACTTCTTTATGCCTGCATATTCTTCCAATTTTTGCCTCGAAAAAAGTCATTCAGACACAAAGAACTGACACTACAACAAAATCAACTATATAGAACGCCAAATATGTCTAAATGTACTAATAGACTTGTTTCATAAGACTTGCATTTATAAAACCAAACTATTGTTTGTCCTATGTAAAAGTGCTACAATAAGTTAATAAGTTGATAAGGTGTTTTTGGGCGTCCTAACAAGTTTTTAGGACATGTTTGAAATATAGTGTCCTATTAGCTTTTTTATAGGACATTTGTTTTTCTTTTCTATAGGACATTTGTTTTTCTTATCTATAGGACACTTGTTTTAAGGCAAAATTTCAAATAGTGTCTTATGAAGAAACTAATATGATGTTTTATTTAAAAGCATTGTACCAACTTGTTGTTACACCTTTACATATGACGCACAATTGTTTGGTCCTATAAACGTAAGTCCTATAAAACAATCTATTAGGATATTTAAACATGTTTGAAGTCCTATAAGGCTAATTTTGTTGTAGTGTCAGTTTCTCTCCCGTATCAAAATAATTGTTACTTTTTATGTTTTTTGCGAAGTTCCAATCTAACTTTACCACTTTGCTTTTTAGTAATCATCGCAGACTAGATAACAATGGTTTTGGTCTCTACTTTGTCGTTGTTTAGGGTGTTTTAGATATTCGAGCAATAGTCAAAACACTTTGATCAAACCATATGCCCAAATTTGAACCACATGTTGAATATCTTTAGATGGCAATTCTTGGCTTGTGATTAACAAAATCTATGTTGCGTTTGTTGCAGTTCTTCCCTTTAGCTTTGTTGCGTTCTACGTATACGATCAATACGAAGACGAAGTGGACAGGATTGTTCAAACAGTTGTCCCAATCGAACGCTTATCAAATCCCGACTTCTTAAGATTATTGAACCCCTTCAAGCCGCTTGACAAACAGCATTAGTCGATCGTTGCAAAGCCATTTTGTTATGAGAGAGATGGGATGAATGTAGGCAAGTTTTTCTGTTACTGTTGTTAGTTGTGTTGTTGATGATTTCTTTTCCCAGAAACAGGGACCAAGAGTATGGAAGTACTGTTAAGTTGTTTTTTCTTCTTCTTCATTAATGCATTTTTTTGTAATAGATCTAATGACATGGTTGTTTAATTTGATTGAAAAGAAACCTCAATTCTAGGGAGGGTCAACATTTGAAGAGTGGGTTTTGATGTTATTGGTTTTAGTGCAAGAAGAAAAAAATGATTATAATTTTTATGTATTTTATTTACAGATGTGAATCATGATAAATACAACCGACTTAATAAATAGTTGAGTAAATTACAAAAACTGTATTTGGTTTTGTGAAACTCTGCTTTTCATCATTCAACTTCGATAATTATAGTAGTAATCTTGTGGTTTGCATTTCGTTTGACATCTTACGTCGGCCTTAGTGTCTGTTATCAGTAGGCATTAAGTGGTTGGGCAATCAAGAGCTGTTGTTGTACTCGTTCGCTCTCCATACCCTGTAGATTGGGTAAGGTGGATGATTAATTTCAATTAACTTCCGTCTTACCTAAAGGGGAGGAGAATTGAGTGAGAGCAAACCCTCAACCTTTATCTAGTATGTGTTTGTGTTCAACCCACGGATCCAATATATAAAAAAAGATAGACAATCAAACCTATTTCTCGATTGAATAGAAGTCCAAAGAGGTGAATTAAGATCCCAGATAACGAGAGAGATGTAGATCCGCTTACGCCTTTTCTGCCCCAAGTTGTTCAAGAATAGCGTCGTTGAGTTTCTCGACCCTTTGCCTTAGGATCAGTCAGTTATATTTCTCGATGGAGGCAAGGAAGGGATATAACTCAACGGTAGCTCCCCTTCAACCCACAAATGAAACCTTCTCCTACAAGGAGGGAGGGAGGTTGTTGGCACGATGCAGTCTTCGGAGGATGAAGATGGGGGTAATGGTGGGTTTTTAGTCGACGGAGGACGAAGATGTTATGCCGAGATAGATCAAAGCGTACAAGATAGGACGGAAGTGGGGAGAAACAAAGAGAAAGGAGAAGAAGCCTTCGTCAGGGAGGATGAGATTTTGATAAATGTGATTCTATAGGGGTAGTTTTAGTATTTATTTTGTTTTTAAAATCCCAAATGCTTGTAGATATACATTACATACTTGAACACTAAAGATAGAATTAATACACGCCAATCTAAATTGACCAAAATACCTCCCATGTGACTCGTGCATGAGGGCATTTAACGATAACAGTAAAAAAACCTAACAATCAGGGATGAAAAACTGTAACAAAACTAACAAACTACAAGATTACTGATATAGTTATTAAACTTAAGGGATGAAAACCAAAGTTTTCCCAAATCACATGAACGATTTTTGTAATTAACTCTAAATATATTGAATTAGATTATTTATAATTTCCATAAGTTCATAACCATTTGGCATAAACCACCAACTCATTATTAAAAGGTTATGTTGGTAAATTGCAGCCTATATTTTCTTTCCTCCCACCAAATTTGTTCTTTATTTATTTAATTACTTTATTATGTCTACGTTCCATTTTTAAGTTGGTCGTTTAAAAAAACTAGTAACAGTTAACATGAATCAAACACATATATAAAATTGTGTGCTATAATATTAATAATAATTAACATATAAAGTTAATATATGCTTCTCATTACCAGAAAATCACTGACAAGTGACAATCAGATTTTGCTGATGATAAATCATCGACAATTAGATTTTACTGATGATTTTCAACGGATACCGATGGAAAATTAAAATTTGTCAATGACTTGAATATCCAACGGTGACTCAAAATTCACCGACGGTTTACCGGTAACCCACAATAAATAGTAATAGAAAAATAAAAGAAGTAATTTATCAAAATAATTTAATTTTTAGTTAAATCTTTTGCATTCAGTCGATGTATACGAGTAAGGGTTAACTACAAGTGTACTCACGTAATGTAGCGAGATATATCACAATTTTAATGTTTTCTTTTATTTTTTGTTTTTTGTTGATTTACAATACGATTTTGGATGATTTTGAGAGAGTGATAATGTTTTTTTTTTTATAAATGTGTTTAATGAAGGCTTAATAATATAATGTTTTCTATATAAAAAATTAAGTATTTTGTTAGAATTCAATGATTATCTTATATATTTTAAATTCTTTATATTTAAATTGATATATTTATCTGTTTTAATTATGTTTATCCAATTAGTTATGAATTCAAACATATAACTTTAGAAATTTGTACTCATGCATCATAACTTGAAATCTTGAATTTTAAGTAATGTGTATTAATAAACAGTACTTAATGCATAAAAGTTTCTTTTTAAAAGTTTCTTCGATAGTTTAATAATATTGTAATTTATTTTAGGTTTAATAATATAATAGTGGTTATAGATAAGGATTGAAAGTTAATAAATATCATTAAATGTAGTACATAAAACTTTAATTGTTGTTTTTAAGAGATGTTAAGTAATTAACATTAAATAACGGTACATTAATCTTTAACAATTGTTTTTAAGAGTTTTTTATACATGCTTTATAACATACTAGAAGCGTACTCACACAATGCAGCGAGATACATCACGATTTTAATGTTTAATTTTTTTTTTGTCGATTTACAGTATGATTTTGGATGGTTTTAAGAAAGTGATAATGTTTTTTTTATAAATTTGTTTAATTTAGGCTTAATAATATAATGTTTTTTTATATAAAAAAATTAAGTATTTTGTTATAATTCAATGATTATCTTATATATTTTAATGACATCTAGAAAAAATAACCAATTACATATTTAATAATATAATTAAAACAAATTTATAGTAATATAATATATTAATTAATAGTGATACATGGAAAGGTCTGCATAAAAGGAAGACCATGCACATATCAAATTGGTGGGTGTTAGAAGCCTGCAGTAGTAATATGTATCTTGTGCTTTGATGCTTGTAAATTAAGAAAATTTTAAAATCTTGCATAAAATGATGGTACATTGTGCCTAATAGTTTGTATTTATGAGTTTTTTATCCGTGTTTTATAATACTAGAAGCGTACTCGCGTAATGCAGCGAGATACATCACGATTTTAATGTTTCATTTTATTTTTTTGTTGATTTATGATTTTGGATGATTTTGAGAAAGTGATAATGTTTTTTTTATAAATTTGTTTAATTTAGGCTTAATAATATAATGTTTTTTATATAAAAAAATTAAGTATTTTGTTAGAATTCAATGATTATCTTATATATTTTAATGACATCTAGAAAAAATAACAAATTACATATTCAATAATATAATTAAAACAAAATTATAGTAATATAATATATTAATTAATAGTGATACATGGATATGTCTGCATAAAAGGAAGACCTTGCACATACCAAATTGGTGGGTGTTAGAATTCTGCAGTAGTAATGTAACACCCTCGAGTATGAAGATAGCAACTTATTAAAAATTTACTAAATACATCAATAAATAAATCATCTTCAACCACAAATTATGACTTAACCTCAATGCAACCATTCATTCTATACAAAAGTCTATGATAAGGACGGGTGCTACTAAAACCCCATAATAGTTACTATCTCCAACGTTGCGGAAAACTTCACCAACTACTTACATTTGCACAAAGCTAAGGCTCAACTCTTCATAGGATTGCTAGGGCCAACTCCCAACCTTGAAACCTGATGCACATGCCGACAAATAAAAAGGTTAGGCTTAACGCCTAGTGAGCTCAAGAGTTTTTCAACATATATATATATAATAATCGTTTAAAAGAGAAAGAATGCGGTTAAAGTTATATCCCTTCAATATGATACGTCTTATAAGAGAAAACGACTCATTTTCCAATAATATGCAATTTAGACAAAGAACACCAATTTAGACATTTTCCAAAACCAACTACTTCGAAGATAATGACACCAATGTAAGCCGCCCATTCATAAATTAGCTTTAATCCAAAACTCACGCAAAGTGTAAATATAAATTGAACTCTCCATTTAAGAAGATAAGGTTAAACCTTATATCTCAAAACACCCAAAACACGGGTGGGGCATAATACTCAACCCATAAATCAAGGGTAAAACCCAAATATACAAAACGTCACCGAAAACTTGGATACTAAAACTCAATACCCAAAAAACAACACCTTTCGGTGACGGGGGATTCCCGATTCCATAAAATGTGACGGTCCACAAAGTAAGCCCATTTTATGTTGTTATGACTAGTCATATAAACAAAGTACACGCAAGGGATGTCAGGCTCAGTAGCTTTAAACGTACACCCACGGAAACTCGAGTTCAACCCCGTCGGGTTCTTATGTCGAGCCCCTCATCCAATATCGTAATACTTGAGCACGCAGGACTTATACCTCACCCGGAACCTGGCGCGTAGCACGTAGGACTTAAACCTCACCCGGAACCTAACTTGTAGCACGTAGGACTTAAACCTCACCCGGAATCTAACGTGCCTCGACGTGGAAAACTAATCGTCCCAACGTCGGAACAATAATAAACCAAATACGGGGTCATGACTCCCAAATGCATCCAATAAGCCAAATAATACGCATAAGGCCCAACAAGGCTCGAAGTCGAGCTACCAAAACTGGACAATTGTCCAAAGACTCCAATCAAATAAAAATACCAAGCCGCAGACTTAGCAACCCATTGACCCATTGATAAATGTAATAAAAATACGATAAACGCACTCGACCAACGGACACGCAAACACAACGACTAAAAGTGAGATTAGTTCAAAACTCGACATTAGTTGAAGTAACCCATTTTTCAAATGAACTCATAACACAAAGTATGCATTTTCCAAATTTAACTGCTGATAAGAATGAAAATCATAAAATGAGACTATAAACATTCTTTCAAGTTACCCCACATAAATGTGCAAGTGATACTTCATAAAACACTCCATTTCATGACGATGCATAAGACTCGACAAACATTTAAAAGTGTATTTCTTTGACCCAAGACCCATTCATGTAAAATGACTTCAAAACACATTCGTTTGTGACACATATATCAAACGCCCAAAATCTCCAAATGTGGGTGTTATACAAGGTTTGTAAAGTTAGATAATTCAAATAATCAAATATTAGCAAATAACCCAATATTTGATAATTTCATGTAAAACGCATAAAACACTTTAAAATAGACATTTTGGCATGTACAACGTTTTCACAAATCAACTTGAACTCACCTTGCTAGATTTAGGCTAAATCTAGATTTTTCCGCCAACTAGAGCTCCTTTGAAGAACACTTGGATTCTCAAGACAAAACTTCCAATAACCTAAATCCATACATATTTAACCATAATTATACATAATCAACCACAAAGAATCGTTTCCCAAACCATATACATGAATACCTCAACTAATACCGAAACCCTAACTTCCATAACCGAAGAGAATAGAAGATTACCTTAACCCAAACTTGAATCCACCAACCAAAACACTTCTAGTTCACCAAAATGGTTACAAATCTCCAATCTATGAAAGGAAGCACAAAGGGTGGGTGAAACCCTAGAAAACTTGGTGAAGAAGATGAAATGGGAGAGGTGAGGAGCTTACCACCACAAAATACTCTTGTATGATCCAATAGACCTCCAATCTCTTGCTAGATTCTTGAAGAGATCTCAAAAACGAAACCGTAGCACTTTGAATCACCCAAATCGGAGTTGTGGATCAAAAGTTATGAGGAAATGAAGTTTGGTGGCTGAAAGTCGGGTTTTTAGATCGACCAGGGGGTTTCGCGGGTTATGCCGCGACCTTAAGTCGCGGCATAAGTCTCCCTTGTTCTCATAAGTCGTGAGATTTCCCCTAAGTCGCGGCACAACTCGCGTAACACATTGTTTGTCCGGTTTTCATTCTCGTTCACTGTTTTGGCCATAACTTCTTCGTTATAGCTCCGTTTTCGCTCCAGAAAGAACCGTTGGACTCGTAATTGAATGCTTCATCCATCTAGGCTATAAAATCTAGAATTCAAGTCCAAGATTAAATATCTTATTTTTCCTTGATATATCGGTTTCTGTATTTACTTGAAGTGATACCTTTCGAAAGTCGGGGTGTTACAATCCTCCCAACCTTAAAAGAGATTTCGTCCTCGAAATCTACTCTTCTCAATGAAACGCTGCCCACAAACAAAATTGTCCTCAGTCCAAAATCCATAACTACAATCGAGACCCTTATACTGAAACTCACGTCAGCTGCCTCTCTAGGGCACATTAAACTCATAACCGAGCGAACACTTAACTCTCCAAAGTAACCTTTACTCACAAGGTTACGGTTGTCTCCCAACCTTGGATGACAATTACCACCTCCAGGTAATTTATGACTCCAACTTCTCACCGATCAATTTCCTTCGGGTCTAAACGATTTCGAACTCAACATCAAAGATCATAACCATACCTCCAAAATCCTCAGATTTCAACTGATCCATTCCTAATATCTATAAAGACATTCTTCCAAGGCGCACCAAAGCGCCCTTCCGGCAGCCGATTAACACAGATTTGGTTGCCACTCAACTCCGATCCAACACTAATCTCACAACATTCCTAAAGTAACATCCTTATCACCATAGGAACGCTTGGGCACATCAAAGTTTAATCCTCAATACCCAAACTCACTTCAAAATCCATCACCGAAAAGTCAATAATTCCCATGATCCAACCAGGATACATCCCAAACATTCCAAGATCCATTGACCTCAAGGAAACAAGTCGACGCCTAGGACCTAACGGTGACCTAAAAAATGTGGACATTCCGCCCAAAACTCCATTCCAGACGAATTGTCGCACTAAGGTTGACACCTAACAGAAAACTAAGATTCCAAATCTTACATTTCCGACAGACAGTTCACCAAAATTTCCTTTAATCGCCGAACCCAGTAAGACGGTAAGCCAACAACATAAACCATGATGTTACACCGGCAATCAATCCACCAACACGAACCCAAGTTACACGCAGATAATTACTTAAGACCTTATCCCGCATGATTACCGAAGTACCAAAATCAACTCTTAAATCACTGGGGGACTTAATTCCACTACTTCCATTAAAACCACTGCGCACAGATTCAAAAATGAAACCAAAAATCCAAGACTGACCACCAGTCGGATCATCTGACGATTCAAAACCCAAGGACTCTCTTAGTCCCTAATTACCATTCCTCACACGACAGGGGTTCAAATCTATAGGTCTAATGAGTTCAAGGTTTTTCAATTACAATGCCAATTCTACTTGTATAAAACTTTCACATACTAAGCTTTATAACAATTAAACGCGCGGTAAAATACACTACCGTTCACTTGATAGGTTTCAAAACTGGTTACCAACACCACGCATATAAAACCATTTTCCACTCATTTGATTAATACTTACGTAAATAAAACGGTAACGAACGGGTGTAGCAAAATTTACATTATCAATCATGAAAATAAATCTCTGTGCCTCGACGTGTGCAATAAAAGTTTGTACCGCTACAAAAGAGAATTCCAAAATCTTAACTTTAAAATTCCTACTCTTTAACCAAAAGGCGTTGTAGCACAAAAGTATCAACAACCCCATATACAACAGTTTATTTCCCCAAAGCTAGGTAGAATTGATGGAATGCAAACAAGTTTCAAATCGAGTTCAAAGCTTCAGATCGTACAGATTAACACCTTTGACTAAAAAGTAACTGCAACGACATAAACATTGCTAACTTAATAAATGCATTGCAGAAATTTCTAACGGTAAAAGTAATTGATTGAAATATGAACAGAACAAAAGTCCTGTTTGAAAAGATGTAAATCTTTTATATATTTACTCATACCAACGTTATAATTAAACCCAAATGCAAATAGTATGCAACGAATGACATTTGTATGAAATTCAACATTTAACGCACACCATGATGCATATGCACATGTTCTCAAAATTATTTTACGCAACGCAAAATGACGTAAGACGAGGCACCCTAAACCCAATTGAATTTTCGCAAAACTCAATAATGCTAAAATCATGCAGTGACAAATTTTCATTTCTCAACAAGAATGTAAGACGGCAATATGGCTAAAACACTAAGCCTTCAAGAGTTTCATCTTTTAATGCAATGAAAGGTAAAATGACACCTTTAACAAAATTCACATGGGACACGACGCCAACTAACTCATAAGCTTAAAAGAAACAAAATTAAAACTCACGCATAAAAAAAAAACATCGTATAAAACAATACTCCATGAAATTTCAACAAGACTCACACAAACTAAAATTCTCAAGAAATTCCGACTCAACGCGTGGGAATAACTTTTCCTTTAAAACCATTGACATATGTGGAGGAGATCCAATGCCTAGGTTAAAATCTCATAGCTACTTGCCCAATACTCAAATGACATAAAAATATGGATATTACAATATCCACAAATAGCGTTAAACAGGAGACGTGAATAAAGAGATTTTTGATAACACTTTGCAATTATGTGCAGCAAAACATTTTCATGAATGCTTAAGCTCACAGTTTAAAATCTGGTGAATGCTACATGCTTTACCAAAACATTATAATGCAAAACACAAACACTTTATGTTTTACGAACATAAGAACAATTTATGCAAATTTATTTCAGAAATAAATTTAGTGCATGAATTTGATCGGCACTTGGCATCATAGGACTACACTTCCCAATGACCCGACACACTATTGTCATCTGGAAGCATCACGCATCTTAAGGCCACACTCTCAATAATTTGATAAGCTTACGAATTCTCCTTGAAATAAAATTGGTCTAACGAACTTATAGTTCTAATCCAACCAATAATTCTTACTCAAGATGATCAACTTAATGCGTTCAACGTGCTTAACTATCACTCCGAAGTAACATTGCTATAACCATCGATCCTTCCTTAAATTATTCGCTTAGAAACTTTCTCACTACCCCAACGGTCACATTACTAAGGTATTTCAAGTATACACATGTGATATGTAGGTTCACCATAACACTGGCCAGGTGCCATTATGAACGTACCATACATGATCATCCTTGCGACCCTTAACAATTTCCCGTTTCTAGCGACCCGGTCAACTCCAAGATATCTTATCTTAAGGCGCCTAATGTGCAACTTCACTTTCAATCACCTACCAGTACGCTAGTTTGAGTCTACGCATCCAAAAATCAATACCTAAATCTCTCAAACTTAAGCTCTGATACCAACTTTAACACCATCGAGTATGAAGATAGCAACTTATTAAAAATTTACTAAATACATCAATAAATAAATCATCTTCAACCACAAATTATGACTTAACCTCAATGCAACCATTCATTCTATACAAAAGTCTATGATAAGGACGGGTGCTACTAAAACCCCATAATAGTTACTATCTCCAACGTTGCGGAAGACTTCACCAACTACTTACATTAGCACAAAGCTAAGGCTCAACTCTTCATAGGATTGCTAGGGCCAACTCCCAACCTTGAAACCTGATGCACATGCCGACACATAAAAAGGTTAGGATTAACGCTTAGTGAGCTCAAGAGTTTTTCAACATATATATAAAATAATCGTTTAAAAGAGAAAGAATGCGGTTAAAGTTATAGCCCTTCAATATGATACGTCTTATAAGAGAAAACGACTCATTTTCCAATAATATGCAATTTAGACAAAGAACACCAATTTAGACATTTTCCAAAACCAACTACTTCGAAGATAATGACACCAATGTAAGCCGCCCATTCATAAATTAGCTTTAATCCAAAACTCACGCAAAGTGTAAATATAAATTGAACTCTCCATTTAAGAAGATACGGTTAAACCTTATATCTCAAAACACCCAAAACACGGGTGGGGTATAATACTCAACCCATTAATCAAGGGTAAAACCCAAATATACAAAACGTCACCGAAAACTTGGATAATAAAACTCAATACACAAAAAACAACACCTTTCGGTGACGGGGGATTCCCGATTCCATAAAATGTGACGGTCCACAAAGTAAGCCCATTTTATGTTGTTATGACTAGTCATATAAACAAAGTACACGCAAGGGATGTCAGGCTCAGTAGCTTTAAACGTACACCCACGGAAACTCGAGTTCAACCCCGTCGGGTTCTTATGTCGAGCCCCTCATCCAATATCGTAATACTTGAGCACACAGGACTTATACCTCACCCGGAACCTGGCGCGTAGCACGTAGGACTTAAACCTCACCCGGAACCTAACGTGCAGCACGTAGGACTTAAACCTCACCCGGAACCTAACGTGCCTCGACGTGGAAAACTAATCGTCCCAACGTCGGAACAATAATAAACCAAACACGGGGTCATGACTCCCAAATGCATCCAATAAGCCAAATAATACGCATAAGTCCCAACAAGGCTCCAAGTCGAGCTACCAAAACTGGACAATTGTCCAAAGACTCCAATCAAATAAAAATACCAAGCCGCAGACTTAGCAACCCATTGATCCATTGATAAATGTAATAAAAATACGATAAACGCACTCGACCAACGGACACGCAAACACAACGACTAAAAGTGTGATTAGTTCAAAACTCGACATTAATTGAAGTAACCCATTTTTCAAATGAACTCATAACACAAAGTATGCATTTTCCAAATTTAACTGCTGATAAGAATCAAAATCATAAAATGAGACTATAAACATTCTTTCAAGTTACCCCACATAAATGTGCAAGTGATACTTCATAAAACACTCCATTTCATGACGATGCATAAGACTCGACAAACATTTAAAAGTGTATTTCTTTGACCCAAGATCCATTCATGTAAAAAGACTTCAAAACACATTCGTTTGTGACACATATATCAAACGCCCCAAATCTCCAAATGTGGGTGTTATACAAGGTTTGTAAAGTTAGATAATTCATATAATCAAATATTAGCAAATAACTCAACATTTGATAATTTCATGTGAAACGCATAAAACACTTTAAAATAGACATTTTGGCATGTACAACGTTTTCACAAATCAACTTGAACTCACCTTGTTAGATTTAGGTTAAATCTAGATTTTCCCCCAACTAGAGCTCCTTTGAAGAACACTTGGATTCTCAAGACAAAACTTCCAATAACCTAAATCCATACATATTCAACCATAAATATACATAATCAACCACAAAGAATCGTTTCCCAAACCATATACATGAATACCTCAACTAATACCGAAACCCTAACTTCCATAACCGAAGAGAATAGAAGATTACCTTAACCCAAACTTGAATCCACCAACCAAAACACTTCTAGTTCACCAAAATGGTTACAAATCTCCAATCTATGAAAGGAATCACAAAGGGTGGGTGAAACCCTAGAAAACTTGGTGAAGAAGATGAAATGGGAGAGGTGAGGAGCTTACCACCACAAAATACTCTTGTATACTCCAATAGACATCTAATATCTTGCTAGATTCTTGAAGAGATCTCAAAAACGAAATCGTAGCACTTTGAATCACCCAAATCGGAGTTGTGGATCAAAAGTTATGAGGAAATGAAGTTTGGTGGCTGAAAGTCGGGTTTTTAGATCGACCAGGGGGTTTCGCGGGTTATGCCGCAACCTTAAGTCGCGGCATAAGTCGCCCTTGTTCTCCTAAGTCGTGAGATTGCCCCTAAGTCGCGGCACAACTCGCGTAACACACTGTTTGTCCGGTTTTCATTCTCGTTCACTGTTTTGGCCATAACTTCTTCGTTATAGCTCCGTTTTCGCTCCAGAAAGAACCGTTGGACTCGTAATTGAATGCTTCATCCATCTAGGCTATAAAATCTAGAATTCAAGTCCAAGATTAAATATCTTATTTTTTCTTGATATATCGGTTTCTGTATTTACTTGAAGTGATACCTTTCGAAAGTCGGGGTTGTTGGGAACTGAAGAAAAGCTCAAGTATGGTTAATGCTGCTAGTTCAGTATTACTACTGCTAGTAGAATTAATACTGCTAGTCAAAGTTAGTGCTGCTTGAACAAAGTTAGTACTGCTTAGCTAGTTAGTACTGCTAGTGATTAATGCTGCTTAGTAGTTAATGCTGCTAAGACCAATTTAATGCTGCTTGAAGAAGTTAATGCTGCTGAGCATAGTTAGTGCTGCTTATGACTTGAAGATCCGGATGGAAAGGATGACAGCTGGAAAGAATCAAGATATTCATGGAAGGCTTGAAGATAATGATGGAAGATATACTGAAGATATTTTATTTATTGTAATTATCTTTTTGTTCAGTATATGTACAGATTTGATAGAATAGTTTGATAGATTTTTATTCATTCATTCTAAGTTTTAGAGAAAATCAACCTCAAGGCATAGTTCCTAATTCTAGAGAAGTAGAATTCGTATTGGTGAGCCTGTTCATCAATATTGAGGTTGTGTGTTTAATCCTGTAACTTCAAGCATTCAATACAAGTTTACAAGTTGTTGATTATATACTGTTTTGGTTTACTGTTTTATTGAATATCAAAGTGTTATTCCGCAACTTCTTTGATATTAGTTTCTGAGAATTTATTCTTGTTAAGAATTCGATCCTGACAAGTGGTATTAGAGCCAAACTCTCTCAGAAATATCTATTCATTCATCATGGAAAATCTTGCAGAATCAAACAGTACTCTGGTCTCTAAGGTACCAATGCTCAAACCCAGTGAGTTTGACATGTGGAAGATCAGAATTAGACAATACATTCTTCTCACTGACTACTCAATGTGGGATATCATTGAGAATGGTCCTTCTGAAGCAGGAAAGATAGGACCAGATGGGAAAAGACCTCCACCAAAGACAGATGGTGAGAGGAAGATCAGACAGACAGAGATGAAGGCCTTGAGCACTCTGCTCTTGGCCATCCCCAATGAATATCAGCATCAATTTTGCAACTGCACTGATGCTCAGATTCTCTGGAATGCTCTAGAGAAAAGATTTGTTGGAACTAAAAGCATCAAAAGAAATCAAAGAGATGTTCTAAAGCAGCAGTATGAGAACTTCACTTCTTCAAAGAATGAGTCTATGACTCAAACTTTTGATAGGTTCAACAAGCTCATTGGTGAACTGGCTACTGTAGGGGTGAAGATGGAACAAGATGATATCAACAGAAAATTCCTCAGATCTCTTGGGGATGAATGGACTATGTACACTGTCTCATATAGACAGAGTGACAATCTGGAAGAGAAGGAACTTGATGATCTATATAATGATCTAAGAGTTTTTGAAACTGAGGTAGAATCCAAGAAGAAGCCCACTGGTTACATCCACAATGCTGCTCTTCTTTCAACATCTACTGATACTACTGCCAACCCTAAAGCAGTTAGTACTGCCAGTGGAGTAAATTCAGAAAAAGGCACCAGAACAATCTTTGAAGCCTTTTTGTCCAGTCATAGCAACAATTCATTGATTAATGATGATCTGGATCAACTTCACCCTGATGACCTGGAGGAGATGGACATTAAATGGCAGATGGCCATGTTATCTATGAGGGTGAAGAAGTTTATTAAAAGAACAGGAAGGAACAACTTCTCTCAAAGAAGAGAAGATGGAGCTGGTTTTGACAAGACTAAGGTGGAGTGCTATAAGTGTCACATGAAAGGACACTTTGCTAGAGAGTGCAGGAGTGTTGTTCCAAACAACAACCACCAACAAGCTCAGAATGGAGGCCAACAAGATCAGAATGGAGGCTACAATCAAAACAAGAATCCTGCTCAAGCCCTTGTTTCTCAACAAGGAATGGGATTTGACTGGAGTGATCAAGCTGAGGAAGCCATTCAGAATCAAGATCTTATGGCAGAAGTGTCTGATCTCCCCTCTGAGGTAATTTCTAATCTTTGCACTCAATCTTGCATAGACACTGTCAAAAGATACAGGGATCACAATCAAAGTATGTGTGATGACCTCAAAAGATTGGAAAAGGACAGAAGAGATTATGTGTTGATAGTAGAGAGATTTGAAGAGCAAATCAAAGGCTTTCAAGCTAATGAACTTCAACACTCTTATGACACAAACTATTGGAAGTGGGAAAAGAATGAGTTAGAGACCAAACTGTCTAAGTCCTTAGAAGAGAATGATAGGCTGAAAGAGGAACTGTCTAAAGTTAAGCTTGACATAGAAAAGTTTTCATATGCTTCAAAAGCAATGGATTCTCTTCTAAAGGCTCAGATTCATGATAAGATGAAGCCTGGTATTGGATACAACAATACACCTCCTCCTTACAACAACAACTATATCTCTCCTACTTCAGACCTGTTAGAATCCAAGGAGAAAAAGGACTTGTCTGAGGAAGCTTTTAAGATAGATCCTTTGGATGAGGTAATAGTTAAGGATTTGACTGAAAAAGAAGCCAGTGAGAATAGGGATAATGCTGTGAGTAAAGAGATACCATTAGAAAACGCCATTATCACCAATGAGGGATGTGGGAAAATCTGGGTCAAGTCCAAGGAGATAGAGAAGACCAAAGGAAAGGATAACAAGGTCCATTACAAACAAACCACGGTTGTGAATCCTGGATCTTGTAAACAGTGTGCCTGCAATAAAGCTAAGAGCCTAAATTCTGGTATAAAAAGAGGTAATCAAAGAAACTGGAATAATCAATGGGCTCAGAAACAAGGAGTTGATCTGAATAAAATCAATAGACCAAAACCTTGTTTCATATGTGGCAAGTTAAATCATTTGGCTAAGTATTGTTTCTTTAAACCTATTAATCAACAGATGAACTTTCAAAGATTTGTGCAAAAACCTGTTGGTTATAGGAAGGCTGGAAAGAAACATGTGATGAAGAAATCTATTGAAAGTAAAGGCCCCATAAAGAAAAAGTTTTTAAAAGAAAGTATTATAATGTGGGTGCCTAGAAGCACTAAAACTGTTAGTACTGCTGACAGGGATAGTGCTACTGGAAGCATTACTGCTGCTACCAGTGTTAGTACTGCTGAAAATATTAATGCTGCTAATACTGTTAGTACCTCTTCAAAGGTTAATACTGCCAACACAGTTACTGCTGCTAACACAGTTACTACTTCTAACAAGGTTAGTACTGCCAAGCATGCAAGTGCTGCTAAGGCAGTTAGTACTTCTAAAACCAGTACTGCTTCTAGCAAAAATGTTTCTAAGCATATTATTGTGACAAAGTACTCCAAGAATGAGGAGTCAAAGTTTAAAAATCTTGTCAAGAAAGAATGCAAGTATTTTGATGAGAAAGGGGTACCCAAGACCACTTTGGCTTGGGTTCCTAATTCATACTAACTGATCTATCTAATGTGCAGGGCAACCAACAGCTCAAAGGGAAGAGCATATGGCATGTTGATAGTGGTTGCTCTAGGCACATGACAGGCAACATGTCATGCCTTCAGGATTTCAAGCATATCAATGGAGGACATGTTGCATTTGGAGATAATCTTACTGGTGGTAAAATAAGTGGAAAAGGTAATGTCACCAAAGGTAAGATGACATTTGAGGATGTCTACTATGTTGATCAGTTGAAGTACAACCTGTTAAGTGTATCACAGGTTTGTGACAAACAACATAGTATATTATTTACAAATACTGAGTGTATGATCCTTGCTCCAGGGTTCAAGGTAGTTGATGAAAGCATGATACTACTTAGAACTCCAAGAAAGGACAATGTGTATTGTCTAGATATGGACAATGTTGTTAGTGATTCATCCCTGAACTGTCTTGTTTCAAAAGCTTCTGTGGATGAATACTCTCTTCGGCACAGAAGGATGTGTCACATGAATTTCAAGACCATGAACAAACTTGTTCAAAACAACCTTGTAAGAGGTTTACCTTCAAAAGTATTTTCATGTGATGATCATTGTGTTGCATGTCTTAAAGGCAAACAACACAAAACTTCTCATAAGACCAAAGAGATAAACTCAATTTCTTCTTGTCTCCAGTTATTGCATATGGATCTGTTTGGTCATACAAATGTTATGAGTATAGGCAAGAAATCTTACTGCTTGGTTATTGTTGATGATTACTCTAGATTTACCTGGGTATATTTTCTAAGGAATAAGGATGAGACAAGTGGACTGATCAAATCCTTTATCCTAAGAATTGAAAACCAAACTAATCAAAAAGTAAAAGTCATTAGATCAGATAATGGGACTGAGTTTAAAAATCTTGATCTAAACACCTTTTGTGAAGAGAAAGGCATTGAGAGACAATATAGTGCTCCTAGGACTCCTCAACAAAATGGAGTTGCTGAAAGAAGAAATAGGACACTAATAGAGGCTGCTAGATCTCCGTTGGCTGATTCAAAACTGCCAATTACTTTCTGGGCTGAAGCAGTTAATACTGCTTGTTATGTCCAAAACAGAGTTCTAGTGGTCAATCAAAAGAACAAGACCCCATATGAGCTTTTAAATAAAAGAAAACCTTTCATTGGATTTTTCAAACCTTTTGGGTGTCCTTGTACAATTCTCAATACCAAATCTCACTTAGGTAAGTTTGATAGCAAAGCAGATGATGGATTTCTTATTGGTTACTCATCTCAGAGTAAGGCTTACAGAGTTTTTAACTCTTCTTCCAGAATAATTGAAGAAAGTGACAATGTCAAATGCAATGAGAACACACCAAATCCAATTAGGTCTGGTCCTCAGTGGCTATTTGACATTGACTCACTAACTAACTCTTTTGGTTTCAGTAGTGATGATTATGCAGGTACAGGGAGTGGAGGATCAGGGACTACACAAGTCTCAGATAGCATATCTCAATCTGTGATATTTCCCATATCCACAGTGGACCCTGTTGAAGACTGTGAAAATGAACCATCTACTGGACCAAGTCAAAGTGAAGAAGAAAGTAGAGATGAGGAGACTCAAGACAATAAAGAACTAGAAGTAGCTACTGAAAACACTTCAGTTGAGTTGAGTGACTCTAATCTAGAGGTGGGACTTAATGAAGAACCTAGTCATCACACCAGAATACACAAGAATCACCCTCCACAACTGGTAATAGGAGATATATCCTCTCCTATGATGACTAGAAATCAAAGTAGGCTTCAAGAAATGCAAGACCAACAACACACAGTGCTATCTTGCTTTTTATCCCAGCTTGAGTCTAAAAAGGCACATGATGCTATGAAAGAATCTAGTTGGATAGAAGCCATGCAAGAAGAGCTACTGCAGTTCAAGCTGCAAGATGTCTGGGATCTGGTAGACCTTCCTAAAGGCCAAAGAGCAATAGGAACAAAATGGGTCTTCAGGAATAAGAGAGATGAAAGAGGTATAGTGATAAGGAATAAAGCAAGGCTGGTGGCTCAAGGGTACACACAAGAAGAAGGAATAGACTATGATGAAGTATTTGCACCTGTGGCCAGGATAGAAGCAATTAGATTATTCCTGGCTTTTGCTTCCTACATGAAATTCAAAGTCTATCAAATGGATGTGAAAAGGTCATTTCTTTATGGTTCAATTGAAGAAGAAGTATATGTCTGTCAACCTCCAGGGTTTGAAAACCCAAGCTATCCAGACAGGGTATACAAATTGAAGAAAGCACTTTATGGACTACATCAAGCTCCAAGAGCATGGTATGACACTCTGTCATCCTATGTCTTGGAAAATGGCTTTGAAAGAGGAGTCATTAATAAGACTCTATTCATCAAGAGAAAGAAGAAGGATATCTTGCTGGTCCAAATCTAGGTTGATGATATTATCTTTGGATCAACAAGAGACAACATGTGCAAGGAGTTTGAGGAACTAATGCATCAGAGGTTCAAGATGAGTTCCATGGGGGAACTTACTTTCTTCCTTGGACTCCAAGTTCAACAGAAGTCAGATGGAATTTTCATCTGTCAGTCTAAGTATGTGCAGGATATTCTAACCAAGTTTGGGTTTTCAGATTCAAAACCTGCTAGCACACCTATGGAGACACACAAGCAGATAACAACAGATCTTGAGGGGGAGGATATGGATGTTCATCATTATAGATCCATGATTGGCTCTCTCATGTATCTTACAGCCTCTAGGCCAGATATAATGTTTCCAGTCTGTGTATGTGCAAGATTCCAAGTTAGGCCAAAGCAATCTCACTATCAAGTTGTTAAGAGGATATTCAGATATCTCAAAGGGCAACCCAGATTGGGACTTTGGTATCCTCATGACTCATCCTTTGACCTACTTGCATACTCAGATAGTGATCTAGGTGGAGCAAACTTGGACAGAAAATCTACTTCTGGAGGATGTCAGTTTTTGGGTGCAAGACTAGTGTCATGGCAGTGCAAGAAACAAACCACAATATCCACATCTACAACAGAGGCAGAGTACATAGCAGCTGCAAGTTGCTGTTCTCAAGTCTTATGGATTCAGAATCAAATGCTGGATTATGGGGTAACCTTTCTACACACTCCAATTTTTATTGATAATAGCAGTGCTATTAGCATTGTGAATAATCCTGTCAAGCACTCAAAGACAAAGCACATTGAGATCAGGTATCACTTTATAAGAGACTGTAATGAAAAGAAGCTTATTCATGTTGTAAAAGTTCACACTGATAACCAGTTTGCTGATCTATTCACTAAAGCTTTTGATGTGGGTAGATTCACCTTCTTAGTAACAAGTGTGGGAATGATCAACTCTGAATAAGCCCCTTCTCAAAAAGTGGTTCTATACCTGTATATTGTTTATTCTTGGTGTTACTAATCTTCGTTTTCAGGATATGTATAGCAGTACTCAGTGTTTCGCAAGATTAAAGGAGTAAGTATAGTTAATACTGCTAGTTCGTTAATACTGCTAGTAGTTAATACTGCTCTCAGTTAATACTGCTAGTTCGTTAATACTGCTAGTTCGTTAATACTGCTAGTAGTTAATACTGCTAGTAGTTAATACTGCTCTCAGTTAATACTGCTAGTTAGTTAATACTGCTAGTAGTTAATACTGTTCTCAGTTAATACTGCTAGTTCGTTAATACTGCTCTCAGTTAATACTGCTAGTTAGTTAATACTGCTCTCATGATGAGTACATGCGGGTTTGAGCTCAAGTTTAGTATAAATGCTTTTAATTGAGCCAAACCCACACATAATTCATATTTATTTAGTCGATTAATTAGCGATACATTATTGTTAATTTGGAAATTTTCAATTGCAATTTTCTCTCAAGATTTTTTTAACAAAGCCAAGGTTTAATTAATTAAGTTTAAGGAACCAAGCCTACACCACCAACTACAAAGCAGGTTGTGTTCCGGTGAAAAGTGTGAGAAGTGGTTATCAACCGTTGGATGATAAATGGACGCAAGATGCACCGAGATGCACCAGATCAACTCCCTTCTGTAACACCCGTATTTTTGGTAAGCAAATCAATTTGTGCAATCAACCTTAGTGTTTTACTTATGGGATTTGTACCTCAACGACTTACCTTTGATATTTTAGATATCGAAAGCTTCAAAGGTGAGAAAGACGGTTTTAGGGGTTCGGTACGACCGGGGTGAAAGTGCCCGACAATTGTGACAATGCCACTATCGCCCAGGGAATTGTCGCGGAGGGGGAGGAGCCCTCCGGTACCTCTTGGGCGACTATGCCCGACTACGGTGCCCTCAGGCCTAATCGTCGGGCAAGGTCGCTGCACCTTCCCTGCTCTCGGTACAAACCAGACGCCGTGTCATGGTCGCACTCGGGTACCAGGTCCATGAAAACCATGATTTTGTGCCCCTTCTCATTTAATTCTCCATCTACTTCTCCCTTTTCTCTCTAGAAACAAACCGGCATTAAAGACATCTAGAGTTGGGATTTTTCAAGGATTCTCCATCATCCATCATCTAGAGTTCCTTCACCCCCTTCCATTCCAAGGATTCTTTGTACTTTTCTAGGTTTTTACCAAAACCTAATAAGTGAACTCATCTCCATTTCTAAAGCTTTGTACATGTAACACCTGAATTTTCTCTTAGTAAGTTTCCGTTCATCTTTAGTCATCGCTTCATCTTCCATTTATCTTTTTGGGTGAAATAAGTTGTACTTTCGAACCTTAAATCGACCCATGCGAGAATCTCGATTTTTGACCTTTTTCTGGGCTCGGTGCGTGTGGCGCGAGAGTGACTCGTGATGGTGACATGTGTCACTATCGCGTGGCACAATCACCGGGAGAGTACCACCCGCGGTACAATCTCCGCGAGAGTGCCCTCGCGATAGTGACAATGTCACTATCACGTGGCAAGGTCGCCCGCGGCCTCAGGGCTCTTAAATGCCCGAATTCTCAACCAATTATCATTTTCTCACTTCTTCCTCTTCACCTTTCTCTCCCAAAAAACATTTCCCCACTCCCCATTACAAACCCTAACTTACCTTGTGGTCATTTCCTTGGATTCCAAAGTGTTTCTTCATCACCAAAGTTGTGACTTCAACATCAAGGGTTAAATCAAGTGTTCTTCCTTACCTCTTGAGATTTCTAGGTTTTGGGTTTTTCTCAAAATCCAAGTGGTGAGTTATTCTTCTCCCTTCTAAATCTTTTCTATTAGTTAGATATGTTCCTTTGGTGACTCTCTAGTGTTTGTATTCCTCAAATTGTGGGTTTGATGATTTTGGAGAAATTAGGGTTTTGCCCAAAATGGAGATTTTGATGTAATATGTTTGGGGGACTATTCTAGATGGTTGAATAAGTATATTCATGATTGGAAACTTGTTATGATAGGTTTTTGGAAGGTTTTGCTTATGGATTCAAGTTTCTTCAAGGAAGCTCAAGTTGAGGTAAAATCTAGATTTAACCTAAATCTAGCAAGGTGAGTTCAAGTTGCTTTGTGAAAACTATGTACATGCCAAAATGTGTACTTTGAAGTAAAAATATGTTTTACTTGGTAATTTTCAAAGTCTGAGTATTTTGATAAGTTTGCATAATTGGTAAACTTGAGTTGTCTTAATCTCCTGAAATGCTCATATTTGGGTTTTGAATATTCCAACAAGTAAATAGCATGATTTATGTATTCTTGGGGATTTTGTACAAGTAAAGTATATTTTATGAATTATACATCTTTGATGATTTTTGTACCAACGGAGTCTAATTCATGATAGGTTCATTTTTAGTGTATTTGATTTCACAAACCCATTTGGAAAATGATATGTCCCAATCGGGATCGAGTTTTGGTTAATCACATCTTTGAGGTATGTGTCTGCATAAACGCCATTTTAATGTGTTTTATTATCTGGGAACCGTTGTTTGTTAGCCAAATGGAATTTAGAGCATTTTAGCTCGGTTTTGACTTAAAAGAGTCTCGAGGACACTTGTCCAATTTTAATGGCTCAATGTGGAGTCCCATCTACGGTTTACATCTTAATGCATCTTATTTCATATTAATGATATTTACATGCTCGAGTGCGTTGGTCATTCATGTGTAGTCATGTAAGGTTAGACCGTGTTGCATTGGATCCATAGGCACGTAAGTCAGTCTCATTTAATGGTCAATTGGATGGTATAGGGTTGGACTCTGGGACCCATGTTTTATGACCTTGACCTTTCAAGTGTACACTAGGAGGGCTGAGCCCGGTTGTGCTATTATGTTGATGGGCATTTCATAATGGGCATTTGGGACCTCCGCCATTCGGGGTAATGCCATGGTTGTAGTCCTCGGATGTGTCGGGCCTTTGGCGGTATTCATGATATGATTTGCTAAGGTCAGCTGTCTCTTTTGGTGTAACTTGAAGGGTGTCGTAGGGGCACTTGGGCTTGTGTGTCGTGAAGTGTCATACGACTAACATTGTATGAGTGGCATACTTTTGTGTTCCTCCACTCTCAATGGATACGGGTCTCCCCCGTCGTCAGCCAACAATATTTTGGATATTTAATTGTCCATGCTTTAACACTTGGATTTCATTCCATTTTATGGTCGCGTGAGTATTGAATCTTAGTCACATGTTTTCAATGGCATATTATATTATATGGGTTGTTTTCCCATGATGTTATGAGTTGAGTATTATGCCCCACCCATGCTTTGGGTGTTTCGGGATGTAAAGTTTTACCCATGTTTTATTATTGGGAGTCCGTCTTCTATTCACGTTTGAGTGAGTTTTGGGCTGCATCATTTTTATAAAGAATGTTTTGTATTGGGATCTTCGTCCTCAAAATGTATGTCATTGGAAAACGTGTCGCTTTCATAGTTAAGTTAAATCATTTTGAAAGATCATGATTTAAACTGCATTCTTCCCTTTTAACGAAATATTTATTCATGTTGAAAACTCTTGAACTCAATAGGCGTTAGCCTAACCCTTTTTATTTGTAGCATGTGCATCAAGTTCCAATCGGGGAAGAGTACTAGCGAGACTGTGAATAGATGAGAAATAGGGTTACATTTGAGGGTAAGTAGTTTGATGAAGCCACCCCCCGTTATCTCGGGTTTAGCAATTTGTATTGGGTTTAGTAACACCCGACCTTTGATTAGTTCATGTGTAAGACTTTATTTGTTTGGTTGATGGTTTTATCTAGAGCAGTAATACAAGTATGGTCATGTCGTATGATATCTTACCTTTCTTTGAGGCATTATTGAAAATTTTAAATTAGTTGCTCTTACCATTTTCGAGGGTGTTACAGTACATGTCAAATGTGTTTTATTTTCCTTCTATATACATCTCTCTACTAAGTCACCTTGATTTCCTAAAGTTTGACCAAAAACTTAATTTGGGAGGTTTTTGGGATTTTGATGATTTAAGTTAAAATGACAAATGTATGTACAAAATGGGTTTAAATATGTATTTGGGATTTCTATGATGATTGTGGTCCCATTTCATGTAAATGAAGTTTTGAAGAAAACCTAGTTTTAAACTAGGGTTTGGGAATAATGAGAATTTTAATGACAACATCTTAAAGGATGCTTTCTTATGTTTCAAATAATGTTCTAAAGATGATTTTGGTGGATTTCCAAATGTAAATGGTTATTGGGACTAGATGGAGTCATGATGGTAAAATGAAGGATTTGTTGAGTATATTATGCTTAGATATCTACATGTGAATTTCAAATGGAAACAATTTAGCATACTATAACTATATGGTCGTGACTTAAATGTAATGTAATGAATCCATAGACACTAGTCGTTTTACACGACATGGGATGTTGTCAATGTTTTAAAACCCGGTTTTTTTGTTGACCCGGTGTGGTGACCGGGTCACGGTTCAGCCGATTCAACCACCGGGTTAACCAAATACATTAAAAAAACACACATAAGCATAAGTTTTTCATAAATACATTAAAAAAAACCAAATACATTAAAAAACCGGTTCACCACCAGGTCAACCACCCGGTTCAACAGGTTTTTTGATAAAACCGGTCGGTTCACTCTAGGCCATAAATTGCCATAAACCCGGTCGCAATTGACCCGCCCTCTTCCCCGAGTCCCGGTTCAATTGGTTCAACCGGTCGAATCGAACTGGATTTTAAAACATTGGATGTTGTCTCCCATTATGGATAGACATGGGGTTTGATTATTGGGAACTCGAGTTATAGACCGTGGGTGGTTGAATGTGATAACCTTACGACCCATGACTCTTAAATTCTAGCAAGTGAGTCCTTCTTAGACTATTGGGAGCTCGAGCTAAATACCGTGGATGATTGAAATCGATAACCTTTGGTGCTATAATAGAAGTTCCATAACATTGTCTTGTGACCTACTTTTGTATTCCGTCACTCTCAATGGTAAACTGGCGCTCCTCCGTTATTTTGTGAAACCTCACTCCTATCCAAGGGTAAATGAAGTTTCAATCTATAAATGAGTTTTGGTAATGTCATGCATTATGTAACACCCCGAATTTTTAGACCTCATTTGATGAATTTCAGTCTTGGCTTATGTTTAAAAGCTCCCGCAGTAACCTAGTAATTTTTTTATTGGTTGGAGTCAAGTTTTAACGTCGAATCGGAAAACGGGCAACGACCGGGGTAGAGCCGACGACTATGCCCCGCGATTGTGCCAATGGCACTGTCTCTAAAGCAATGTCGTGCAGGGTGTACCACCTACGGTACATCTGCCGCGATTGTGCCCCGCGATTGTGCCAATGTCACTGTCGCCAGGACAAAGTCGCGCGAAGGGCCAGTCGGGTAAATTTCATTTAATGCGATTTTTGGAGGGTTTTGGCTATCATTTTGGGTATTTCAGCTTTGTGGTCGAACACACACAGTAAAAGGTGCGATTTTCACACACTTCTTCCCTCTTCTCTCTTCATTTAGCGATTGGTTGTTGGATCATTAATGGTTGGTGTTTATTAGGGTTCTAAGGTTATAGAAGCAATTACTTCTCCAAGATTCAAAGGATCCAAGTCTCTTTCCATCCACTTCTCATTCTAGGGTTTTACATTACAATCCTATTGGTGAGTCTCTTAAACCTCAACCATTTTACTTGCATTATTACTTGCTCATATGAACACTTCAAAGTATTCAAGTAAACTAAATCTAGGGTTTTGTGTATTTACCATGTATGGAGGTTTTAACATGTTGTGAATCATTTAATGTGCAAGGGTCTTTCTATGAATGAAATGAATGTTATGGTAAATGATTATTTTGGATATGGAAAATGTGAATAATTATTCTTATCAGCAGTTGGGTTCATGTGACCTAGTTATGGTTACTATGATGCCACTCAAGTAGTGGAATAGATGCATGCATGAACTTAGTCTTAAAGTACCCTTGAATGAAATATGTTCATCGCATGAAATGTGTTTTTTATCTATGTGAGTATGATCTAGAGGTGAAGGTTATGTCTAATCCCTTGTGCATGAGGAATTAGATGGTTTATATACAAAAGGTGATTGTTGACCGTTGGGTCTTTAGCGAGTAGGCAATAGGTGACGCAAGTCTCCGAGTTGTAACTCGTCTACTTTGGATAGACATCCAAGTCCATAAGTCCTTGAGGTGTAACTTGACGGAGTAAGCGTTAGAGGCATAAACGGTCCGAGGATTGTGATGTCTGGCATGGCATGGGAACTAGGACCGGGATATGTGGTGAAATCCAATTTAACATCACGGGTGACTCCACTCACGTGTTCTCGTCTCCCATGATGGAACGGTTTTTCCCCGTTATTTGGAGTTTATCTCTGGTGATTCGCACAGGTTGTAACTAATTATCCCAAAATGGGATGATGGCACGAATTTAATCTAAAGGCGTATCGGTAACATTTACTTGCTTTACTTGTACTCTTGATAAATGTGAACTTCTTATAAATCCTTCTTGACTTCAACCTAACACTTGTGCATGTGTTCTTTGACTCACAGGTTCGGTTAGTGGTGTGTCTAGGGCACCTTGATTCGCCAAAAGCACACCTAGGAGCACCCATGGTTCGGGCATTTTGGGGTTTTGAGAGAAGAGAGATTTTGGAGACATAGCAACACCCACATTTAATCTAGTTAATTAAATTGTTCTAGATTAATTAGGTTGTTGTGTATTATGTTTCATTTTTACTACTACACTTGGTTGTACAAACTAACCCATGTCTTTGGGGTTTTAGTTGTTCTTCACTACAGGTTCTAAATCCTTGCTTTTAGCTATCATGTTGCCGAAATTTTAAGTTTTATTTTACAAAATTTTTAGGGTGTTACAAGTTGGTATCAAAGCTTTAGTTTAAGCGAACTAGGTATGAAAACTCGATGCCTAGACTTAAGTTGAGACTATTAAGTTATGTAATGCGAGATTTGGGTAGAATTCCTAAGATGGGACGACCTTAGAGTCAACGAAAATTACATCATTAATAATTTCAATTAGCTACTGTTATTATGAATATATGGTTACGTGAATATACTTGAATTACTATAATTATGATAGTCAATGAACCGTAAGAGTATGTTTCTTGTGTAAATCTTGTGTTGCTTATCTCTTTCCCTCTCTGAATTGTGTGGAAGATCCGAAATGGTAAATACTCGGAGTCGACCACCGACCGAAGGAGAAATGCACGAGGATAGTTCATGCAATCCGAATCCAGTAGTTCGAGTGGCGATTGTTGTTCCCCTCAACATGCCACCGATATTCACCGGATTAGAGGAGCACATACCTAGAGTGGATTTGGCATCCACAAATCCGGTCATTTAGGAGGCAAACCCGCAGGCCGATATGATGGCTAGTGTTATGCAAATGGTGACATCGGCCATGGAAAAGCAACAAGAAGCATTTATGAAGATGTTAGAAGACAAAGATACCAGTCTCCGGAGGCCGGAAGTGGTTGCGGAGAACGCGATAGCCGGTTCGGGTGGTACCGGAGGCGAGAACCGTACTGATGGGTTGGTAATTCTAAAGACAAGACAAACAGGTAAGGGTTGTTCGTATAAATTCTTCATGGGTTGCAAGCCACCAGAGTTTGTCGGGGCCGATGATCCCGTGGCTTGAATGAAATGGTTGAGGGAAATCGAGCAAGCCTTTAGGGCTTACGGCTGCGATGAGATCCAGAAGGTGAATTTTGGTTCTCAAATGCTTTGGGGTGTGGCTTTAATCTGGTGGGATGTCCACACCGCGACAATAGGGAAAACCGTTTTGGCAAAGATGTCTTGGGCTACGTTTAAAGAGAAAGTTTTGGAGGAATATTGCAACGAACAAGAGATGGACTTGATCGAAGAAGAATTTCGGACATTAGCAAAGGGGGATTTGGCGGTGAAGGAGTATACCCGTCTCTTTATGGAGAAATTGAACCTTGTGAGACATGTGGCCCCAACTGAAAAGTAGAAGGTAAAGGCCTATCTGAAGGGTCTACCCGCGGACATGGGAAATAGAGTCCGCAACTCGAAGGCTACAAATCTCCGAGAGATCATCGAGGAGACCAAAATTATGGAAAGATTTTACGCGAAGGACAAGGAAGAGAAGTCGAGGGTCGTGGAAAAGAGAAAAGGGGAAAGCCCACCTAGTTCATTCAAAAAGCCGAGATTCCAACCCAACGTGAGAAGTGTTGATAACCGCCAGGAGGCGAATTGGTGCTCCAAATGGAAACCCAAGCACTTTGGTTCTTGCAACACCCACTCCAACCCCCTTTCGTGTTACAAGTGTGGCAAGTCGGGTCACACTAGTCATAGTTTCCCTCTCCAAGGGCCGATATGTTTTGAGTGCCGAGAGACGGGCCACGTCAAGAGATATTGCCCCAAGCTAAGGGGTGGAGCTAGAGGAGGAAACCCACCAATTCAACCGAAGAAGGAAGCCGTCCCAAAAGCTCAAGGGAGGGCCTTCAAAATGTCGAGAGAGGAAGAAAAGGAGACCACCGACGTGGTGTCGGGTACGTTCTTACTCAACTCCCTTGCTGCTAAGGTGCTATTTGATTCTGGTGCAAATTTCTCTTTCGTATCTCTTGCTTTTTGCAAAGACTTAAGTGTGCCTAATAGTACTCTTAGTGATGCTTTGGTAGTAGAAATAGCGAATGGGGAACATTTGATCTTGCGTGAAGTGTTAGAAAAGTGCTATCTAGATATTAGTGGGGAGCTCTTTGAAGTGAACCTACTTCCCATGGCGATTGGGAGTTTCGATGTGGTGATAAGAATGGACTGGTTGTCACGACTCAAGGCGGAGATTGTGTGTTCGAAGAAGCTGATTAGATTACCGAGTTCAAGTGGGGGTTTTGTAATTGCTTACGGGGAGAAACGTAAAGGTGAAGTGGCTCTCATTTCATCCATAAAAGCAAGTAAGTATCTCATGAATAATAACCCGTCATTCCTTGCCTACGTATTGGATGCCAAAGCGGAGAAGAAAAAGATTGAAGACGTATGGGTCGTTAACGAGTATCCGGATGTTTTTCCTGATGATCTACCGGGTTTTCCGCCCGACCGCCAAGTGGAGTTCAGAATCGATCTAGTCCCGGGAGCAGCACCGATTACCCATGCGCCTTACCGTCTCGCCCCGACTGAAATGCAAGAAATGATGTCACAACTCCAAGTGTTGTTGGAGAAGGGATTTGTGAGACCGAGTTCTTCGCCTTGGGGAGCTCCAGTACTCTTCGTCAAGAAGAAGGATGGGTCGATGCGGATATGCATCGACTATCGAAAGTTGAACAAGGTAACCGTAGAGAACAAGTATCCACTACCTCGAATAGATGATCTCTTCGACCAACTACAAGGAGTCGGATGTTTCTCCAAGATCGATCTCCGATCGTGCTATCACCAAGTGAAGTTCAGAGAAGAAGACGTTTCCAAGACCGCCTTTAGAACCCGTTATGGTCACTACGAGTTCTTAGTTATGCCTTTTGGGTTAACTAACGTGTCAGCGGTGTTTATGGGTTTGATGAACTGAGTTTGCCGACCCTTTTTAGATAAACCGGTCATAGTGTTTATCGATGATATCTTGGTGTACTTGAAGAATGATGAAGATCACGAGCGACACCTTAGAGAAGTGTTGGAAGTGTTGAGGAATGAGAAGCTCTATGCCAAATTTTCAAAGTGTGAGTTTTGGCTAAGGGAGGTTCAGTTTTTGGGTCACGTGGTGACAAGTGAAGGAGTAAAGGTGGACCCATCAAAGATTGAGTCCATGATGAATTGGGAACCGCCAAAAAGTCCCACGAAAATTTGGAGCTTCTTGGGTCTAGCCGGTTACTATAGAAGGTTCATCCAAGATTTTTCCAAGGTCACCTCACCACTGACGTCGCTCACAAGAAGAATGTGAAGTTCCTTTGGACCGAGAGTCAAGAGCAGCCTTTCAGACCCTACAAAGGAAGTTGTGTGAAGCGCCAATTTTATCCCTACCCGAGGGAACAGAAGATTTTGTGGTATACAGTGACGCATCTAAAATGGGTTTGGGATGTGTCTTGATGTAAAGGGGCAAAGTTATAGCTTATGCATCAAGGAAATTGAAGGAAATTGAGAAGAATTACCCGACCTACGATCTCGAGCTAGCGGCGGTGGTGTTCGCTTTGAAGTTATGGCGGCACTACCTATACGGTACGAAGTGCACCCTTTTTACCGACCATAAAAGCCTGAAGTATGTCTTCGATCAGAAGGAATTGAATATGCGACAATGGAGATGGCTCGAGCTACTAAAAAAATATGATTGTGAACTTCAATACCATCCCGGAAAAGCAAATGTGGTCGCGGACGCTTTGAGCCGGAAGGAGTATGGTAGTGGCATTCAAGCCACCTTTGCAAGAGTGGAAGTGATCTTAAGCCTAGTTGACAAAATCAAGATGTCACAATTGGAGGCACTCCTTGAAGCGAATCTCAAAAGTGAAATTATGGTGAAGCAACATCTCCAATTGACCGAAGACGGAAGGGGCTTGAAGTTGTTCCAAGGTCGGATTTGGGTGCCAAAGATTGGAGGATGTCGAGAGTTGTTATTGGAGGATGCGCATAAATCTAAGTACTCAATCCATATGGGAAGTACTAAGATGTATCGAGATTTAAAGCTTAACTATTGGTGGTTGGTGATGAAAGTAGATGTGGCCAGCTATGTGGGGCGATGCATAACTTGCCTTCAGGTGAAGGCGGAGCACCGACGACCTTACGGTAGTCTGCAATCCTTAGAGATACCGGAATGGAAGTGAGAACACATCACTCTGGACTTTGTAACCAAGCTACCGAAGACTCTGAGAAACCACGATACTATTTGGGTGATAGTGGATCGTTTGACCAAGAGCGCACACTTCTTGTCCATGCGGGAGACCCTATCGATGGACAAGTTGGACAAGTTATATATAGATGAAGTGGTCTCGAGGCATGAAGTGTCACTTTCTATTGTATCCGACCGGGATAGCCGTTTCACATCTCATTTTTAGGATAGTTTGCAAAAGGAGTTGGGTACAGGAATTAAGTTGAGTATCGCTTACCACCCGCAGACAAACGGCCATAGCGAGAGGACCATCCAAACCCTCGAGGACGTGTTGAGGTCGTGCGTCATTGACTTCGGGGGAAACTGGGATGCACACATTCCATTAGTGGAATTCGCCTACAACAATAGTTATCACTCAAGTATTGGCATTGCGCCATTCGAGGCACTGTACGAAAGAAAGTGTAGGACGCCCGTATGTTGGTTAGAAGCAGGAGAGAAACAGTTTGCCGGACCGGAGATCGTGCAAGAGACGGCCGACAAAGTGAAAATCATTAGAGAGCGTTTGAAAGCGGCTCAAGATCGTCAAAAGAGCTACGCGGACAAAAAGAGTAGGCCGATCGAGTTCCAAGTGGGAGAGCGGGTAATGCTAAAGGTGTCGCCATGGAAAGGGTTGATAAGGTTCGGAAAGCGTGGGAAGCTCAGTCCCGTTTCCTTGGACCTTTCACTATCACCAAGCGTATTGGGATTCAAGCCCACAAGCTGGATCTTCCGCCGGAGATGGACAGGATCCACCCTACTTTCCACGTATGTTACTTGCGGAAATGTCTAGCAGAAGAAAAGAGTGTCATTCCTCTATCAGAAATTAGAGTGGACAATAATCGATGTGTAGAGGAACCTGAATCTATCCTTGAAAGAAAGACAAAGAAGCTACGGCACAAAGAAGTGGTCATGGTGAAGGTCCAATGGGAGCATCATCGCGGGACCAACGTGACTTAGGAATCCAAAGAACATTTGAAAGGTGGTACCCTCTTTTGTTTGACTAGTAAGGGGTGGAGGATTGTAACACCCCGAACTTTTAGACCTCATTTGATGAATTTCAGTCTTGGCTTATGTTTAAAAGCTCCCGCAGTAACCTAGTAATTTTTTAATTGGTTGGAGTCAACTTTTAACGTTGAATCGGAAAATGGGCAGCGGCCGGGGTAGATTCGGCGACTATGCCCCGCGATTGTGCCAATGGCACTGTCTCTAAAGCAATGTCGCGCAGGGTGTACCACCTACGGTACATCTGCCGCGATTGTGCCCCGCGATTGTGCCAATGGCACTGTCGCCAGGGCAAAGTTGCGCGAAGGGCCAGTCGGGTAAATTTCATTTAATGCGATTTTTGGAGGGTTTTGGCTATCATTTTGGGTATTTCAGCTTTGTGGTCGAACACACACAGTAAAAGGTGCGATTTTCACACACTTCTTCCCTCTTCTCTCTTCATTTAGCGATTGGTTGTTGGATCATTAATGGTTGGTGTTTATTAGGGTTCTAAGGTTATAGAAGCAATTACTTCTCCAAGATTCAAAGGATCCAAGTCTCTTTCCATCCACTTCTCATTCTAGGGTTTTACATTACAATCCTATTGGTGAGTCTCTTAAACCTCAACCATTTTACTTGCATTATTACTTGCTCATATGAACACTTCAAAGTATTCAAGTAAACTAAATCTAGGGTTTTGTGTATTTACCATGTATGGAGGTTTTAACATGTTGTGAATCATTTAATGTGCAAGGGTCTTTCTATGAATGAAATGAATGTTATGGTAAATGATTATTTTGGATATGGAAAATGTGAATAATTATTCTTATCAGCAGTTGGGTTCATGTCACCTAGTTATGGTTACTATGATGCCACTCAAGTAGTGGAATAGATGCATGCATGAACTTAGTCTTAAAGTACCCTTGAATGAAATAT
Organism: Arctium lappa; assembly: GCA_023525745.1. Lineage (NCBI taxonomy): Eukaryota > Viridiplantae > Streptophyta > Magnoliopsida > Asterales > Asteraceae > Arctium > Arctium lappa. The sequence continues at coordinate 9,163,572 of CM042048.1, forward strand.
GTTCATCGCATGAAATGTGTTTTTTATCTATGTGAGTATGATCTAGAGGTGAAGGTTATGTCTAATCCCTTGTGCATGAGGAATTAGATGGTTTATATACAAAAGGTAATTGTTGACCGTTGGGTCTTTAACAGGTGACGCAAGTCTCCGAGTTGTAACTCGTCTACTTTGGATAGACATCCGTCTTTAATCTAGCTATCTTGGGCATTTTTGATGTTAATAGCTTTTGGTTATCAAATGATACTTGGAGACATTATACTTTTAGTGATGATAGGGACATCCGTCTTTAATCTAGCTAGTTTAGTTGAGATTAGTAGGTTGTCGTTTATCATTCATATTTGTTGTAAACGCTCATACAATTTCTCCTTTTTGGGTGATGATTATATGCTTTATAGTATTTGGTTCGGTAAATTCAGGTTTAAAATTGCTCTTATTTTTAGGGGTGTTACATCTTCTAAGCCGCAATTCATGGGAAAACTTAAGATTAAAAGAGATCAACGGTTCAGATCCACTTCTCACGCTTCTCACCGTAACTCAACTTCTCACACGATCCTTTGCCTTACAAAGCTGAGTCAAGATCTAGATGTACTGCCTACCGGATCTCTATATATGCAAACTAATAAAAGGGTTTTACACCTTTTATTCAAGTTTGCAACTCAATATTTATGTTCACATTTCTATATAATACCAAGTTACATGAAGAGATCCCAACAAATCCTCCAAATTCATCAAGATTCTCATTTTGTTCGTATTTTATTGTATAAATATCAGGGACAAACCCAAAAACTTTTTCACATGGTGACATCATATGTTTGCATGCGGTTTTTATTGACGTGTCTTTATTTTTTTACCAACGTTCAATATCGTTCGATGTGCTTTTAGCCTAATTATGCCTTTTCGAGGGATTTTTAAAGTTTTTTTTGCTTGATTTCGAGATTTTTAGGGTTTTTTTAATCGATTTCGAAAGACTTTTTCAGTATTTTTGGTTGATTTCAAAAGTTTTTTGATTGATTACGAGGTACAATTGCACTTCTAAAATAATACGATAGCACATTTCACAAATCTAAATTTTTTTATCTTGCGACGAAGAAACAATACGGTGGCACGTGCAACCGTGGGCACCACTGTAGGTCGATCGCTGATACATACAAAGAATTTTATAAAATAAAAGCTTCAAAAACTTAGTTACAGTAAATGATCCATAAGGGACTATTACGATTGTTAGAGACTCATTAAACATTTATCAAACAAATATATCTCTAACTCCAATAAAAATTCTTTAAGAAAATTAATATAGGCCCGTTTTCAACAACCCCTTTGACAACTTTCAAACGTTCTCTAAAATATATATAATAATATTATCGAAATATACATTTGCTAAAACAAAACAAAACAATAATATATATATATATATATATATATACTATATTATAAAAGAGACATAAAAAACTCTTAATTACAATATTTTAAGCACAAAATACAACTAATTAAAGTCAATTACTTAATTTACAATTTCATAATACATTGATACAACTTATCCAAGCACAGTATCTCACACCATCATCTATTTGTGGAATGGATACTCATTTATTAATATAAATATTTGTTTTTTTTATATAGTTTGATCAATATTATCTACTATTATCAATATTTATTTTTTTATATATATTTGACGATTTGATCAATATTACTATTTTCAATATTTATTTTTTATTTTATGATTTGCTCTTAATATATCTATATCTATATTAGTTATAATCTCATAACTAATATATCTATACTATATTATAAAAACATGCATTGATCTAATAAATATATTTAAAAAAAATAAAACAGGTAGTTTATCTCATAGTGTTTATCCTGTATTTAATATGTTTATTTGCAGTTAGTTATACAAATAAAAACAGAAGACTTTAATAAGTTATAATTATGTTTCATTAACTTGTAATTTTGAATGTTAACTAATATATCTATACTATATTATAAAGCATTTAAGCAAAATTCTTAAAAACTAATTTTTATGCATTAGGTACCACTTATTAATGCATATTACTTAAAATCCAAAAATACAAATTGATTAAACGTAAGTACAGCTTATAAAAGCTCAATGTTTAAATTCGTGTAACTAACTACAGATAAACACTTATTTTTATTTTCTAAAATATTTAAAAATTTTAACTATTGATATAACTAACCGATAAATATAAGAAAATTCGAGATAAAACACCTTATTTTTATTTTTTATTGAAATATGTTATATTTTTAATTTTAAATATAAAATATTTTAAATAAAGTTATCATTTAAATTAAACATTTTTTGACCCGTAACAAAAAAAATTATTATTATTTTTTATAAAAAAAACATAATTAAACTAAACTAAAATATATTTTTGTTTTAAATCTAGGTTTCTCAAAATCGCAAAATAAAATAAAAAAAGACTAACAAAAAGAAAAATAAAAGGTGTTTTAGAGATATTAATAATTGTAGTAAGTATATATTTATTTTTATTTATGTATATTGTTTCATAGTCTTCTTTTATTTGTATTATTAAAATCATTTAATAAAAGTTTTAATTTATAACTTTTGTTACATTACTTTTAGTTTTTGATTATATAAAAAAAGAAATAAAATTCAAATAAAAATATATGTTAAAATATTGATATTCTAAGAAAGTTTTAAAGTCTCAATGGAGTCATTAATTATCTCTTCATATTTTCTAATATATATATTATAAAGTACGAATAAAAAACTCTTAAATACAAATTATTAGGCACAAGTTACCATCATTTTATGCAATATTTTAAAAATCTCTTAATTTACAACTATCAAAGCACAAGATACATATTACTACTGCATGCTTCTAACACCACCAGTTTGGTATGTGCAAAATCTTCCTTTTATGCAGACATTTCCATGTATCATTATTAATTAATATATTATATTACTATAATTTTGTTTTAATTATATTATTAAATATGTAATTGATTATTTTTTCTAGATGTCATTAAAATTGTAATAACCGGGTTAAAAGTTTAAAATTCAAGTTTAGGGTGAGATAATTGAAAAGACCTTTTAGAGGGGCCAAGTATGTAAAATGGGGAATGTGGAATTTAAACCCTAGGGAATTGGGTTTTGTGGCGACCGATAAGAAATATCATAGGAAAAGGGGTTCTTGGGAGCAATCATTCGTTAGAGAAAGGGAGCAAGGAGTTGAGGTCGGATTCTTCAAGTTCTGCAAGGTAAAATCCTAATTCTAATCTCTTTAATCGTAAGAGTTTAGTGTTTTTTTTCAATTCCGTTAAAAGAAAACTGGGATTTTAGCAGTCTGTCATCCCTGGGTTGTGTTTGGAGCTTGAATTAATTAGAAGCTATGTAGAAATCGATTTGGGCAGGGAATTGTGAATGAGTTAGAATAGGTGATTCATTTCTAAAAGTTTTGATTAACCTGGTTGCGAGTTTTGGGATTTTACCCTGCGGCCTTTGTAATTTAATTGGAGCCCTGGGGTTTTCGTTCGTCAGTTCGGCCGTCTCAGACGTCGGTCGAGATTCATCTTGGGTATCGTTCGAATTGGTAATCCCGGTCGATGTCTTAAGGGGGTGTTGATCCAAACTCTCTCAGTGATTTGATAACGACTCTCTTCTATACTTAGTGAAAATTACGTTTTAGTATGTATTAGTGTTTCACCATCAGCGATCAGACTGAGTCTGTTCAGTTATCGCTGATAGTCTTTCTTACAAACATTTCTATGTATTAGTGTTTCACTATCAGTGATCAAACTGAGTCTGTTCAGTTATCACTGTTAGTTCCTAAAGTAAACAGCCAACGTAATCCCTGAAGACAAGTCTCGCGTCAACATATGTTCATAGCTGAATCGAAGATGAAGCCGCTGAACAAAGAGAAGTCTACTAGTGACCTGATGCGGATATCAGTGAAGAAAAGACAACTCTACTTATACGCGAAGGAACATGAGAAAAAGCTTCAGCGATAGCTGAACCTCTTTATCTCTGAACTTAGAGATACTCAGCGATCAATCGATCACAAAGCTTATGCCTCAAGTTTCCTTTTGTCTATCCTTGCACAACCTAGTACGATGTGTCAGAACGGACAAGTCTCTGTAACCATTCGTACAACAACTCTGTCAACTACACTGTTCATGACCCAGCCGAAAGCATGTCTCCCAAAAGTCAGACTCCCAAAGCCAATCTGTGAACGCCACGTGTAAAGTACCCTGCCATGCATTTAATGCATAGGGTATAAATAGGAAGTTCACCCCTTCATCTGAAGGAGTGCTTCATCCTTGAACTCAATATAGAAACCCTTGTTTTCTATATCTCTTAATCCCCCCATTCTCTGAACTTCTTGTGCAATTATCTTAGTGTTTCTTAAGTTTGTTTAGATTGAGTCTGTCTTAATCTTATTCCGCAACAAACTTGTAAATTGTATTTTGATTTATCAATAAACAATTTATTAAACGTTAAATTCTGTGTTTGTATTCAACCCCCCCCTTCTACAAACTTGTTTAGCACCTTCGGGACCAACAAGTGGTATCAGAGCAGTTTGTTTAAATCTAATAAACAAGATCTTGCTGTATACTCTTCTTTGCTATTCTAAAATGGCATTAAACACAAACACAAACTACTATGATAATGGTTCACTTTCTAAACCTCCTCGATTTAGCAGAGATAACTTTTCTCTATGGAAAAATCGAATGATGCTATTTCTTGAAGGTGCGGATCCTACTATACCTGAATATATAGAAAACGGACCCTATGAACCTGTTAGAATTATAGCTGCGGTTCCCGCTACTACCACCACTGAAGCTGTCCCTGAACGATATGTCGTTAAGGAAATAAGACAGTGGAGTGATGAAGATAAAAAGAAGGTAGGCATAGATGCAAAAGCAAAGACCATTATATCAATGGCTCTACCTGATGAAGTTTTCCATTCCATCATGCATCTGAAAACTTCTAAAGAAATGTGGGAAACCATATGTGTTCAATATGAGGGCACCACTGAAATCCAAGAGACTCGAAAGATTAACTTGGTAAGACAGTATGAAAGTTTTATCGCTGGTAAGAATGAATCTCTTTCTGACGTCCATCAGCGGTTTAACTGCCTAATCATTGACCTAAGAACTGTTGGTAGAACCTATTCTAACTCTGAGGTCCTAACAAAATTCTTGGAATGTCTTCCTGAAAGCTGGGACAGTTATTCAATATGTCTTAAGCTGACAAAAGACTTACATACTCTCTCTCTAAGTACTCTATATGGAATACTGCTCAACTATGAGCAATCTAATCTCCTGAAGAAGAATCTTGTAAAAGATTCTAAAGACTCTAAAAACACTCATGTTGCTTTAGTCTCTTCAGAGATAATTCCATCTCAGCGATCTACTCTCACTATCATTGAGTTAGATTCTGAATCTGAGGATCTACCAGACCCTGATCTTTCAGAGTTTGATGAGTCCTTAGCACTCTTGACAAACTCTTTTAAGAGATTTGCAAGAAAGAGCAACTTCCGAAGAAGTAAACCTCTCTCTCTTACTGAAAAGCCAAAATCAACTCCGGTTGATAAGGCTACTGCCACTTGCTATAACTGCGAAAAGATTGGACATTTTGCTAGTGAGTGCAGGTCGAAAAAGGTCTTCAAACCTTCTACGTCAAGAAAATCCAGTGATGACAAATACCAAAAGCTGAAGAACAAATATCAAAAGCTGAAAAGCTATCAGCGAAAAGGTAAAGGTCTCATCGCTGAAGAACACGACTGGGCTGAACCAGAAGAATCATCTTCTGATGAAGAAGAAGTCGCTAATCTTTGCCTCATGGCTGAGATTAAAGAAGAAGTGGAAGAACCATCTGAACCTTCTATGAGCTACATATCATCTCAGGTATCTATCTCTACAAATCCCTCTCTGCCTGAAGCTGAGAGAAGTCGCGCTGTTGATGTGCTGACGATTGACCTTTATAATGCCCTAAATGACAAAACTCAAGCTGAGAATAAAAATGTTCATTTAACTCAAGAGCTAGAGAAATGTCATGAAAAGATCAAAGAACTAAATCTTTTAGAAGAAAAGTTGAAAGATCAAGTCATTATAAATGAAATCATCAGCATTGAACGTGAACAAGCCATTGCTGCTCTAAAAGCAGAAAAGGCTCATGTTGAAAAATGGTGCAAATCATCAACAAAGATCTCTGAGATAATAAATGCTCAAACTCCTGATAGTGATAAAACTGGTCTTGGTTTTTGGACACCTCAGGACGATCGTAAGGAAGAAAGTTCCTCGCTTAAATTTGGAACTTTTGTCACCTCTTTCTTTGACACTTCTTATAATCAATTATATCCCTGTTCTTCTTCAAATCCCATCCCTGAGGAAAAATCCAAAGACACTAAGTCTACGGATAAAGGAAAGTCCATTCTCCTTCCTCAGAAGGCAAATAGGAAAGCAAAGCTGAAAGTTCCTTCTAAACCTTCAGCTAAGCAATCCTCTAGCTCTGTGATAGAAATCTTTGATCTCTGTCCTCCAAAGCTGAAGATTGACCTTAAACCTTCGAGATCTGAAGAAATGAAAATTCCTCCCAGATCTCAAGAGAAAAGTCTTCTTGGACCTGGCCCTGCTCATCTTAAACTTGCAAAACCTACTTCTGGTCCTAAAACCATTTTTAGATACAGAAAGTGTTATCACTGTGGTTTTACCGATCATATTGCAAGAAAATGTCCAACTTCCACTGAAGCTGATAAAATAGCTAAAGTGAAGAAAAATGCCTCTAAAGCTAAGAAGGTCACCAAGGCTGAAAAATCAACCAAAGTGAAAAATACCACTAAGGTTAAGAAATTAACCAAAGTGAAGATTACCACTGAAGCTGAATCTTCATCTGCTAAGAAGACAGCTGATCCTTTCTTATCCACTAACTCTGAAGGACCCATTGAAAAGTGGGTACCAAACAACGTTTAATCTTCCTTATGTGTGCAGGGATCAAAGGGCATCTGGTATCTTGATAGTGGATGTTCTCGTCATATGACTGGACAAAGAGACCTGCTCACTGAATACAAGGAAGAGAAAGGTCCCTCTGTGACCTTTGGTGGAAATGGTAAAGGATATACCCGAGGGTTTGGTGTCCTCAGCAATGGGACAACTACTTTTCGAAGAGTCGCTTATGTAGATGGACTGAAGCACAATCTTCTAAGCATCAGTCAGCTATGTGATAAAGACTATGAAGTACGCTTTACTAAGAAAGCATGTTCAGTGTTAAATGAGAAAGGAAAACTTGCTCTCAGTGGTCATCGTAGAGAAAATGTCTATGTAATAGATATGGACTCTACTATCACTGAAAACTTATGTTTTCTATCTAAGGCCTCTTCTGATGTCAACTGGCTATGGCATAAAAGGCTCTCTCATCTAAACTTCAAAACCCTGAATTCTCTCTCATCTAAGGAACTGGTTTCTGGTCTTCCTCAGCACTCATATACTAAAGAATCTCTCTGCTCAGCATGTGAAAAAGGAAAACAAACAAAAGCAAGTTTCAAGTCGAAACAAGTTTCCTCAGTGACAAGTCCTCTTCAGCTCTTGCATATGGATCTGTTTGGCCCTGTCAACATCCAATCAATAGCTGGAAAGAAATATACACTTGTCATTGTAGATGAATATTCTCTCTACACCTGGGTTATCTTTCTTCGCTGTAAGAGTGATACTCCAGAAGAACTAATATATTTTGTGAAAAAGATGGAAGTGCTGAACAATCTTACTGTTCGTTCAATAAGAAGTGATCATGGAACTGAATTCAAAAATAGTTCCCTGAACAATTTCTTTGAGAACAAGGGAATCTCTCACAACTTTTCTTCAGTAAGAACACCTCAGCAAAATGGAGTCGCTGAAAGAAGAAACAGAACGATCATAGAAGCTGCTAGATCAATGCTCAGCGATTCTCATCTCCCTACTCAATTTTGGGCAGAAGCTGTAAACACTGCATGTTTTACTCAAAACAGATCGCTGATAATAAAGCGATTTGGGAAGACAACTTATGAACTTTTTGTTGGAAGAAAGCCTTCTATCAGCTTTCTTCATATCTTTGGTTGTCAGTGCTTTATCTTAAACAACAGAGATCAACTTGGAAAGTTCGACCCAAAAGCTGATGATGGAATATTTCTAGGATATTCCTCCATCTCCAAAGCCTACAGAGTCTTCAACAAGAGAAGACAAACCGTAGAAGAAACAATTCACGTTACTTTTGATGAAACTCGCTCAGCGAACTCCAAACCAATCGCTGACAATGAAGAGTTAAATGCTTGGATGCTTTCTCACTACAGAGAAACTGAACCTTTCTTCTCAAACCATCAGCATTCAGATCCTCCAGTCGCTGATGATGATCCAAACATTATACATCCTACCGCTGAATCCAACTCATGGGTTTCAGCTGAACCTCTAAACACACTCCTACCATCAAATCTGCCTTCGTCTGAAAACCTCTCCAGTGAATCTACTCAACAGTTAATCGCTGATAAACCTCAATCGTCCTCATCAGTAAACATTCAAATTGTTGATCCAACCTCTGAGTTAAGCAATAATGCTCCTGCTCAGCGATGGACCAAAGATCACCCAATAGATCAAATTCTTGGTGATCCAGATGCAGGTATTCAGACACGACGAAGCTCAGGTAATATCTGTCTCTTTGTAAACTTTCTCTCTTTAATAGAACCAAAGAAGACTGATGATGCCCTCAGAGATCCAAACTGGGTCAGCGCTATGCAAGAAGAGCTGACTGAATTTTCTCGAAACAAAGTTTGGAATCTCATTCCTAGACCATCTGATAAAACTATAATAGGCACCAAATGGGTGTTTAGAAACAAGTTAGATGAACATGGAACTGTAACCCGCAACAAAGCTCGACTTCTTGCTCAGGGATACAGACAAGAGGAAGGCATAGACTATGATGAAACCTTTGCCCCTGTGGCCAGGCTCGAAGCAATTCGACTATTCTTAGCTTATGCAGTCTATAAAGACTTCATCGTGTATCAAATGGACGTAAAATCAGCATTTCTAAATGGAAAGCTGAATGAAGAAGTCTATGTAGAACAACCACCAGGGTTCTATGACCCTAAGCATCCAAATTATGTTTATAAATTGGATAAGACTCTCTATGGTCTAAAACAAGCCCCTCGTGCTTGGTATGACACTCTCTCATCTTTTCTTATCTCTGAAAATTTTGAACGTGGCAAGATTGATAATACGTTATTTTTCAGAAAGATAAAAGGTCATATAATTCTTGTACAAATATATGTCGATGACATAATATTTGGTTCTACTAACCCATCTCTGTGTACTCGCTTCGCTGAAAGAATGAAGAAAGAATATAAAATGAGTATGATGGGTGAGCTGACATATTTTCTTGGTCTTCAGATTAAACAATCTGACAAAGGTACTTTTATCAGCCAAGGTAAATATGTTAAAGATATGCTGAAGAAGTTTGATCTTACTCAAACTTCAGCGATGAAAACTCCTATGGCACCACCCCTGACACTTAACAAAGATCCTTCTGGAAAACCTGTTAATGTCACTGCCTATAGAGGAATGATAGGCTCTCTGCTGTATCTCACAGCAAGCCGACCTGACATCATGTATTCTACTTGTTTATGTGCACGCTATCAATCTGAACCCAAGTAATCCCATCTGATCGCTGTAAAGCGAATTTTCATATATCTGAAAGGAACTCCTAACCTCGGTCTTTGGTATCCCAAAGACTCAGGGTTCGATCTAACTGGTTATTCTGATAGTGATTTTGTAGGTTGTAAACTTGACATAAAGAGTACCACTGGTGGATGTCAACTCTTGGGAGGAAAGCTGGTAAGTTGGACAAGCAAGAAGCAAAATTATGTGTCCACTTCCATAGCTGAAGTTGAATACGTAGCCGCTGGAAGCTGTTGTTCTCAAATCTTATGGATGAGAAATCAACTATTAGATTATGACCTTCAGTTATCAAAGATTCCTATCTATTGCGACAGCACTAGTGCTATCGCTATAGCAAATAATCCAGTGCTACATTCAAAGACAAAACACATAGAGATCAGATATCACTTTATCAGAGACCATGTGATGAATGGTGATATTGAACTTCACTTTATCCCTACTGACTTTCAGCTTGCTGATATATTCACCAAACCTCTTGATGAGACAAGGTTCAACTTTCTCATCAGTGAGCTTGGAATGCTGAACCTTGAAGAATAATTCTTCAGCGTTCATGTATTGCGTCAGTAATCAAAAGTTCCCCTTTCATCATTCTCTCTGATAAATATTCTGACTCTCAGGTATGTTTTCTCAATCCCTACAACTGAATCTTCATTCAGTTGAGATATTTTTTAAAATATAAATCTTAATCACTGAATCTTTCTTCAAATGATTAAAAGCTTTTTGAAATTAAATTTATCACTGATATTTATATTCGGTGATCCTTTTAAAAGAAAATCTATCCCTATCTTTTCATCAGGGATACTTTCAAAAAGAAAATTCTATTGCTGATATTTTTTTCTTCAGTGATAAATTCAAAACGGACAAATGAACAGTCTCCTTCTTAACTATGACGTCATTTGAATCGACAATCCACGACATGCCTTTTTCTGACACGTTCGTCCGTTGTTCTTCTATCCAATCACCTTTGTGGGACGTGTCCATGTCATGATGTGCGTTTGTTTTCCCGCTTCTCTCACGTTCTCTCTTCTCTCTCTCACATATAAAAGGAATGCTTTTCCATTCTATCAATTTACGCTTTCTGGAAATACTTTCTAAGCAAGAATACTCTCTCAAGCATTCTCGCATTCTCAAGCTTTCTGCATCATCCTCTTCAAGATCAACAGGTTATTCTTGATTTCTTATCTTAAATCTTTTTACATAAACCCCCATTTATGGGTTTATAAGACTCAAATCTCATAAAATCATTTTTTTGATTTTATTCTTTAAAAACCATTTTATTCTTTATTCAAAATCAATGGTTTTTCTTCTTATTCTTGAATCTTGCTCTAAGATAAACTGTTTTTCTCTAAAAATATGTTGATTTTCTATGTTTCTTTCCCCAAATAGAAACTAGCAAATCTTCTTTATTTTTCGACTAAACCTTTCTTCTACTCGTTTATCTACTCAATCAGAATGACTCAATCTGCACTTATCGCCTCAAAGAATGTCAAGTTCGCCATTTCTGACTCAGAGCTCCCAAAGAACAATCATCTTGCTCGCCTCGAGTTTGATGGTATCAAGTACCCACATCTGGTGGAAGCTGCACAATTCCTAAGGCAATCCTGCATTGCCTATGCTATCACTGTGGATCCGACACCCTCAAAAGCTCTTCTCCAGCAATTCTGGTTTACTGCTGATGAAACCTCAATCACCAACAAAAAGGGTGAACAGGTTCCTGCTATCTCCTTCAGCACTCAACTTGGCTCAGGGATCATGATTGCCCTAGGACTGAGGAAAGCTCTGCGTTTTCCCGACAAACCCAGGAATGGATTCGACTCCTTGCCAACTGAAGCTGAACTCATCCAATTCCTGGATGCCATGGAATATGCTTGGGAACCCAAACCAAGGACGACTATTCCCAACAAGAAGCTGACTCTTGTGAAGAAGGCACTGATGCCTTCCCAGCTAAACCACTTCTTCTCACACATCATTCAGTGTATGAGTGGAAAGAGTGGGTCACTGGATCAAGCCAGCAAGGTTCAGGTCCAGATGGCTTACTCAGTGATCGTTGGACGTAACTTCGACTACGCAACAGCTATCTTTGACGACCTGAAGTCAAAGATAGAGAAGACCGAGAGGGATCCCAAGGTTCCCTACGTACGCTTCATCTGCACGTACCTGAAGTTCCTCTATCCTTCTACTTACCCCACTAATACGGATGCATCCTTTCCGAAAGTGGGTCAGCGATCACTGGAGGTCAAGACGCTCCCCAACGAGGTAAGTATCTCTCAACTTCGCTCTCGTCTCTCTCTCCTCACTTCTTCGTCTTCAGCGGCCACGCAGGAGGTTCCTTCTTCTGCTATCCCTGCCGCTACCCCTTCCAAACGACCATCAACTGGTTCCCTTGGTCCTTCGAAGAAGGCCAAGGTGACCAAGGAGAAAGCTAATTCTAGCTCTATACCTAAGGATGTTTCTCTACAAACTTCCTTAGATGCTTTCGTGGGTCTCTCCTCCACATCCTCAGCTCCAACCACTTCAACCGTGCCAGCGATCTCGGTCGCTGTCACAACAACAGTGACACAACCTGAAGTAACTACCCCTATCCCTACATCTTCTATCCCCATCTCTAGTCCTCCTATTTCTTTGGTCTCTAACCCTCCCTCTATCCCTACTCCTCAGTTTGGACCCATAGGACCTGAACATCATTCTTTTGAGGAATCTCTGCAATTCTACAAAATGTTTGATAATTCAGGTAATCCTATAACCTTATACACTACTCCCAACTCACCATATAAGCCTGGTTCTGAAAAACTAACTTATCTTTCAGGTCCTAGTATGGCGACTGTTGACACCAATGTCAACAGTTTGAGTTCAAAGGTGGATTCTCTTTCTGCTTCCCTCAACAACACCACCAGCGCTGTTCAAACAGCTGGTGATGCATTGAAGACGCTGACTGCCACCTGCGCCTCCAAAGCTGATCTGTCTCACATCGCTACTCTTCAGGCAGCGATTGTCAAAGTCAGGGAAGAATCCAAGCAGCAGTATGATGACCTGTCTGCAAAGATCGATGCCTGCACTGCGACTTTCCAGCAAGTCCTCGACAAGCTGAATGCACCAGCTCCAGTTCCTGCTCCATCATTTACAGAAGATGATCGCTCAGCCCTGACCATAGCTGTGGAATTCATTCACCTAGCTACGTCCGACATCCCTGCACTTGAAGGACGACTCACAGGTCTGGAGGCTGAAGTCCAGAAGCTGGCTACTGCTACAACTTCGTTTCCTTCAAAAGATCTCTCCCTTGTTGATAATGACAAAGAGGGGGAGAAGACTGCTGAAGAAAACACGGATGCTGAAGTTTGTGCTGAACCACTGAAGGAAACTCCCTCTCAGGTTGAGGGGGAGATAGCTGCTGATAAAGCCCCTCCCACCATCGCTGAAATAGTCGATGATGAAGAGGAGGATGAAGACAATGATGAAGACCTTGATCTTGAAGATCAAGCGGATGATTCTCATCAAGATGATGATGATGACGATGAGGAAGATCCATCTCTCTGGTGTTCTTCAGCCGTCACATCATCAGCGATAGCTTCGAAAGAAGTTATCCAAGCAGGGGGGAGACAAGAATCATCTTCAGGAACCCCTTCCCAAAGCAAAGGTGTACCTGCTAAGGAAACCCTGAAGATGATCTCACTACCTGAGGAGAATCCTTCTCAGGTATGCCTAACTCTTGTTCCCTTATCTTTCTATAAAAATCCTACCCCTGTTTCTTTCTAGCCTTTATCTTTCTTCTTTCCTTAAAAATAATCTAACTTCATTTTCATTTTTTCTGACCAGACAGTTCTCTCCCCTGCTTAAGGGATCTGAACTTCAAATAATTCCAGCTAATATCGTTGAAGACATAATCCCAATCTCTATCGCTGAGATTGATGAAGAAGAAGAAGAAGATTCCCTGGTCCATCCAGGAAGGCCTTCTCAACCATCTCAATGGTCAGAGAAAGTGATGAAGAAAAGAGTTGAAATGATCGCTCAACTAGAAAGTCAACGGCTGAAAATTCCTCTTCAAACATCCCTCTCAGAGCTCGACTTCCTCACTGATGCTGAACGAGAAGAATCTGCCAAAGCTGAGAAACTGTTCGCTGAACGCAGACAAGATGCTCAACTCGCTTTAAAGATTCAATCTTCTCAAGTCAAGGACAAGAAGCTGAAAAGAAAGCCTGTGGAAGTTCAAGCTGCTCTGCTGAAAGAAATTGAAGAGGAACGCTCCAAAGAACAAGAGATCAACGATAAGTCTATCGAATGGTGTAAACAGAAGATGGATTATCGCTCTGATCTTCTTCCAATAACAGCCGTGACTATCTCTGGTCGCAAGAAGAAGGATCAACTCTCAGTGACCATGGAGATTACCAGAGAGGATGGAACTCAAAAAGCTATGTACGTTTCCAAACTTGAAGGCTTCGGGTTTACAGAGTGGATAGAATTATGGGATGCGCTGAAGAAATCGAAATCTACATACAGAGGCTACGTTGAAGGACTTCTTAAAGCTCTCATCAACAGAGTCACTTCTGTACTGAATCTGCCATCTCCTATCCCTCCCAATCCCAAGAAACTCAAGAGAAGAATTGGGTCCTCCTCCTCTGAAGACGTCGCCATCATCAGGAATGAAACTTCTATCAAATTTTCAAGAGATGCACTGTTTGGTCCTCCTCCTGATCTTTCAGTTCTGGATTTATCTCTGCCTCCTGGTGGTCCTTTCCAAGCTGGTCAAGTAATTGACAATCCTTATGGAATATTCTTCAGAGATGATGATGAGGAACTCAGATTTCAAAGAGTCTCTGAGATTCCTATCTGTCCTCTGAATCATCTCAAGGATCTCTTATGCTTATGGTGTGACTTCTTCCCTGCTGCTGAGAAAATCAAAGAAATTATCAGCCAAGAATCCTTGGAACGAAGACAGAAAGGAGAAGAAATACCTGAGTATATGATAAATCCTCCTAAGTCTTCTTATAGCTGATAGATTAGTTTTCTCTTATGTAATCTATTAGTTGTACTTACAGTAGTTAGTTATTTACTTGTAATTTTCATTCCTTGTAATTCTCTTCTTGAATTAATGAAATTTCAGTAAAGTACTTAACTTCATCAGTGCTGTAAAAGATCCCTCAAAATAGTAATTGGGACATGTATGTTACGAGTCCTGATTATTCCATCATTTTGAATCATAAAGTAATTTTCTTCAGTTACTTTGTCATTATCAAATAGGGGGAGATTGTTGATCCAAACTCTCTCAGTGATTTGATAACGACCCTCTTCTATACTTAGTGAAAATTACGTTTTAGTATGTATTAGTGTTTCACCATCAGCGATCAGACTGAGTCTGTTCAGTTATCGCTGATAGTCTTTCTTATAAACATTTCTATGTATTAGTGTTTCACTATCAGTGATCAAACTGAGTCTGTTCAGTTATCACTGTTAGTTCCTAAAGTAAACAGCCAACGTAATCCCTGAAGACAAGTCTCGCGTCAACATATGTTCATAGCTGAATCGAAGATGAAGCCGCTGAACAAAGAGAAGTCTACTAGTGACCTGATGCGGATATCAGTGAAGAAAAGACAACTCTACTTATACGCGAAGGAACATGAGAAAAAGCTTCAGCGATAGCTGAACCTCTTTATCTCTGAACTTAGAGATACTCAGCGATCAATCGATCACAAAGCTTATGCCTCAAGTTTCCTTTTGTCTATCCTTGCACAACCTAGTACGATGTGTCAGAACGGACAAGTCTCTGTAACCATTCGTACAACAACTCTGTCAACTACACTATTCATGACCCGGCCGAAAGCATGTCTCCCAAAAGTCAGACTCCCAAAGCCAATCTGTGAACACCACGTGTAAAGTACCCTGCCATGCATTTAATGCATAGGGTGTAAATAGGAAGTTCACCCCTTCATCTGAAGGAGTGCTTCATCCTTGAACTCAATATAGAAACCCTTGTTTTCTATATCTCTTAATCCCCCCATTCTCTGAACTTCTTGTGCAATTATCTTAGTGTTTCTTAAGTTTGTTTAGATTGAGTCTGTCTTAATCTTATTCCGCAACAAACTTGTAAATTGTATTTTGATTTATCAATAAACAATTTATTAAACGTTAAATTCTGTGTTTGTATTCAACCCCCCCCCCTTCTACAAACTTGTTTAGCACCTTCGGGACCAACAGGGGGATACCCGGTCGCTAGACCAAGGGATACCGGTCGATGCCTTAAAGGGGGAGACCCTAGTCGCAAGACCAAAGGACCTCGGTCGAGTAGTGTATAGTAGATACCGGTCGGGAGGGACACCGGTCAAAGTTGTAATCCGGTCGAACCCTCCCATCGCCCCGGTCGTTTGTTGTTCAGTCCCGATCGTTGGTAGCGTGTCGGTCGAAGATAGTGGTACCGGTCAGGGGTCTTGCCGGTCTTTGAGTTGGGGCAGGTGGGCCGAGGCCCACGTTGAATCAAATAAGGCCCATGGTCCAGTGGGTTTAAAATGAGTGTGGTGCTGGACTTTTATAAGTCGGCCCACATTCTTTTATTTTATTTAAATTAATTAATTAAGGATTGGAGGATTTTATTCCAATTTAGATTTAGCGTGTTATGTTCGATCCAGGGTAGATGATGTTGGGGATGAGGGTATTAAGGATTTAATTGTTCAATTAGAAGGTACCGTTAATTCATCGAGCGATGTCTCGTGTTATAGGTTCGAACCGGGATACATATCTAGACGAAAGCTTATAGTGGCGGACTTCAGGTGAGTTTTTCTAAACTAAACCTTTTGATGATGAAAGCATGTGAAGTTTATTTTAAACTTTGATTTATTTATGATGACACGATTTTATTAAATTGTTCAAGTGTGTTATAAATTGTTGTTGTTTAAATGTATGCATACATTATTTGTGGGTTACGTGACCTAAGTCGGGGAGTGTGGCCCGCCTACTCGTGATGGGGAGTGTGGCCCGTTCATGTCGTTGGGGGCGTGTCCCAACATTAAGGCAACACGAGTTAGACACATCGTTTTTTACAGTCGTGTGGTCCGTAACGTGTTTTATTCATGTGCCATTATTGAATGTTGTTTCTAATTCTGGAAAGTATATTTTGTTGCTTAACTGTTAGAGGGAACTCACTAGACCAATGGTCTAACCCTCGCTATTTCAAAACTAAAAATCTTTTCAGGCCGTCGTGTTTTAGACAAAGCAGCTAAGGGCAAAGAGAAGGTCTAGCGGGGTGGATAGAAGACCAGCACTTAGTTTATTCCTATTTATCTCAATTGTGTATAGGTTGTTTACAACAAACCTTGATTCATCCATTGTATGTTTGGGACCGTTACGCCTTGGATTTTCATGCTGATCATTGAAATTTTATTTTAAAGAAATTGACCCGTTTGCCTATTTCTGGTTGGGTTGTTATAAAAATATATAAAATAATCATTGAATTATAACAAAATACTTAAAATCGTGATATATCTCGCTGCAATGCGCGAGTACGCTTCTAGTATATATATATATATATATATATATATATATATATATATATATATATATATATATAAGTTACTCTTAATTTTCTATGCACCTTAACAAATATTTATTATGTTTTAATATATATATGTCATCGTTGTTTATTTTTTTTAATTGACTTGATAATTTTTTTATATAATTTAAACATGGTAGAAATTTAGGTAGTTGGTAATAAACAAAGAAGAAGACTATACAACCCTAATTAAATAAAATTATGATTTCTTAATTTTTTTAATTTGTGAGTTGTAAGTTTTAAAAATTGAATATTATAGACATTATATTTTTTATATACAAATTAAGACTTGTATAATAATTTCGATCAATTTGTTAATTAGGATCGTTATTTTCTTTTTCATTTTGGAAGCTATCACTCTTTATTTTGTAAACATCATGAATGTTCTTGTTAGAAATATTAGACATCGATAATAAAAAAATTCTGCCGAAATAATTTATTTAAAACACATATATTTGTGAAATAAAGTTTATTGTGAAAAGAAAATATAATATTAGAAATGTAAATCACATATATTTAATTAGTCAATAAAGTTTATTGTAAAACACATATATATTTAATTAGTTATGATAATTGACGTAAAAAACATGAAATGTAATTAGAAATGGAGTAAACTCCAATTTTGGTCCCCTAACGTTTAGTGATTTCTTTGAAAGAGGTCCTTATGGTTTCATAATTCAAGTTTACGTCCCCTGGGTATGGATTTTGCTTTGAAAGAGGTCCCTGGACACTAACTCCGTTAGAGGCAGGGGCATTTTCGTCAAACCATGTTTTTGTCTTCTTTTTGCAATTCTCTTTTGTTTTTTCTTAATTTTGTTAATACAATCAAACTTTAGGACCTATACGTAATTAACTAATATATATATATATATATATATATTATATATATATATATACATATCTTCAAGTCTAAAAACCATCTCATCTCATCTCATCTATCTGTTCATCCATCGATTTCACCGTTTTTCTCAGCTACTGATTTCTCTGATCTTATTACTTCAACCTTTGCTTCTGTACCTATCCACCAACAATCCTTGGGAGAGTGCTCACCTTTTTTCACTACACACGCTGGCGGTCGCCATTTCACTTCTAGGTTTAGGATTCACCAGAATTGGATGAGTAAGATGGTGGTTCCTTACTTTGATTCCATACAGATTTGGATTTGTGTTGGAGGAGATTGTGGTTGGTGATTCGTTGTTGAGGTAGGTGGGATAAATGTGGCTGAATTGATCTTCTCTAATCTGAATTCCGGAAACTGAATTTGGAATTGTGCCTTTTGTAATTGAAGTTGGAATTGTGAACTGAGACTGTAATATAATTCGATTTTGAGATTTCACGCTTTTGGGTCACGCTTTTGATTCTCGTCTAACATCAAATAGCTTTAACATTTGAAATCTGAATGCTATTTGACATAGAGAGATGCGTTGAGTTGATGCTTCAATTGTGGTTTAAAATGTTGTTTTAATAAGAACTCAATTGATGGTAAACTGATTTGTTTGATCACCTAGGTTCGTACTCACACCTTCTTTTTGCCCAAATGTTGGCGAAACTCTTCTGACACTATAGAAGGGATCAACCTGTAAGAAAAATTTATAGACGAAATTAGTACATAGCAAGTACCAAAAGAGAAAAAAGAATAAGATATAGGTTAATAAGGTTGTGGGTCCAACAATATTATATCAAGTTCTTATATTAACAACACAATAAGATTACGAACCTGTATTGATTATAACAAATGGTTACAAGGTTGATCGATTCAAGCTATTTTGTGTTCACTGTGTATTCTCTCTTTTACACCTTTAAGTGTGTTTTTGTATGTGTAAATGTGATCTGATCAGATTAAGAGAGTTGTTAAGATACTAGAGATCACACAATATCTAACCTTAGTGTGTCTAACACACTTCCTATAATAATATCTATATATTATTTCTAATAATTAAAGAACTAAACTAGAAACTAATATAACTAACTAAGTTAACTAATATCTAACAAACTAGATATTAATTTAACTAGTACAATAATAAACATTTATATTGACATTTATTACAAACGACATAGACTTTAATATTGAGAGTCGACGTTTCGGCTTTAGCTTCAGATTGCGATCTTCAGTTTGGATGATCTTGAATCCAATGAGACTGTGTCTTAACAAAGGTAGCACTGAGTCAGACATTACAAAAGCATCAAATCCTGCAGATGTTTGATTAAGATAAGTTCAATACCTGTAAACACCAAGATGGAATTGGAGATGATGAACTTGCCGGAGAAGACGTTAGTTCTAGATTTAGCATTTCTATACCAAGATGGAATTGGTTCATAGATTTATAAATCTGGACTCTGGAGCGCCGGAGAAGATGAACTTGCTGGAGAAGACGAAGTCGCTGGCCAACCATCGATGGAGACCAAGGTTCGATCGTTTTTCTTCCTGGACCAATCGATTCTCCGTTGATGCTATCGCTTCTCCATTAATAATGTTGCCGATTATTTTCGATTTACCCCAACAAAATCAACAGCCTTTTGTGTGTGTATATATGTATATATCCTGCGAACGTGTGTGTGTATATATATATATATATATATATATATATATATATTACTAGTTCCACACCACAGGGACCAAGTAATTTACTCTATTTGAAAGCTTTAAAAGAAGAAGGTGGCCGGGGGATGTCATCGGAGATGTCACCGGAGAAAATGGAGTTATTGGTGGGTCGTCGGAAAAATGGGGGAAGGGGATGATTATATTAAATTTACAGAGTTCGTCCCTAAAATTTTTATGTTTTTTAAAAAACAAGAAAAAACATAGAAAAGTTGCAAAAAGGGGACAAAAACATGGTTTGACGAAAATGCCCCTGCCTCTAACGGAGCTTTTTAACGGAGTTAGTGTCCAGGGACCTCTTTCATAGCAAAATCCATACCCTGGGGACGTAAACTTGAATAATGAAACCATAGGAATCTTTTTCAAAGAAATCACTAAACGTTAGGGACCAAAATTGAAGTTTACTCTTAGAAATGAGAGCCAAAAGTTTGAGAATTTAGGTCGTTACACAAAAAGCCAAAAAGCAAATATTTAATTACTAAACAAAATAATAATAAAAAAATGGGTTCAACTTGTCACGATATTAATGTCAAAATCAAGCAACAACTCCACCCAAAATACAAATACAACCCTCCGAAGTTTTTAGTTTCCTTTACTATATATTTTCTAAAACATTTATGATATATGATTTTTAACTAATTAATTTTATTAAAATAACAACTTGATCGTATTTAAATTAGATAGAAAAAATTGGTATTGAAAAAGAAAAAGATAATGTAAAAAGAATTAATCTCTATTTTACAATTAATTAAAAAACTGCCAAATTTCCATACCTACTATAAGAAAAAGTGCAATTCAAAATAAAATAACATAAAATAAGCCGGCGGCTACCTCTCTTTCTACGATCTAAATAAATTCTGATTAATTATTATTAAACCTTTAAATATTATTAATTAATATAAGGGTAGTTTGGTCTATTCAATTTTTATGATGACTTGTTAGGTAAAGTCAATTAATATAAGGGGTGAGAATTGAAAATTCCAACTTCATATAATTCTTGATATATCAATTATAGGCATAATTGATTGAGTAGTAGTATTATTGTATACAGACAAAGGGTAACACCTAAGCACTCTAATCAGCATCTAATATGTTAATGTCACCTATATATATATATTACACAATTAAAGAATCTTGCAAAAAACGTTGTACTAGCTATAAGTGTGGTCCAAAAGGGAAGATTATAGGGAAATTGACTAAAATAACCATATTACTTAGCCAATTGAATCTTCTAGCCATTTTTCTTCATGATTTATCAAAATAGACCTGCGGACCTGCAGGTCCTCTACCTCCATAAAAAGACAAAAAAAAATTGTCGGTCTAAGTCAGGTCCGCAACGGGTAGGTCCGCCACCCGACCCAAGTCCGCAATTTCGTCACGTGTCACGATCTCACTCAACGACAGTAGAGGACCTAGGTCCGCCATGGCGGAGGTAGAGGACCTGTAGGTCCGCCATTGTCTATTTTGGTAAATCATGGAAAGAAGTGGCTAGGAGATGCAATTGATAGAGTAATGTGGCTATTTAAACCAATTTCCCAAGATTATAGTATTCCATTGGGTTATATTGACCAACAAAGCATCTTCTTTTCATAACTACAAACATACACACACACACACATATATATATATATATATATGGATAGGTTATTATGCAACCTTTTATATGGTGCAACCCATGCAACCCCTCTATCCACCACTCATTTTATTTTCACATTTTTAATTAAAAAATTGAAAATAAAATGAGTGGTGGATAGAGGGGTTGCATTTGAACACCTCTCTCTCTCTCTCTCATATATATATATATAGGAATATAATCAAATGAGAACCACAAAAAGGTTGAAAACTGAGGGGGCGTTTGGTTCTCAGATTTTGATGGAATCTGATGGAATTGGAATGTTGAATTCCGTTGACCAGATTCCATTACATCGTTTGGTTCATTCTTTTTAAGGAATTGGAATGTTGAATTCCAATGAATTCCACAAATGAGAGAATTCAACATTCCTTGGGGGGGTGGTATTTCATTGGAATGGAATGTAATATTTTTTTTTTGGACAAAATTGCCCCTCATCCTAATATGCACCACCACCCCCGGCTACCGCCATCGGCCACCATGGACCACCACCTCCGGCTACCAACACCGGCCACCACCTTCAGCTACCAACACCGGCCACCACCTCCGACCACCACCACCTCCTCCGACCACCATCGACCACCACCGACAACCACTAGCCACCACCACCTCCGACTACCAACACCGGCCACCACCACCACCTCCGGCCATCGCCACCGGCCACCACCACCACCAGCCACCACTACCGTTCAACATTATCAACAGACACCAACTCTCTCTCTCCTCTCTCCCTCTCTCTCCTCTCTCCCTCTCTCTCCTCTCTCTCTTTCCTCTCTCTCTCTCTCCCTCCTCTAATCTCTCTCATCTCTCTCTCCTCTCTCTCTCTTCTCTATCTCTCCCTTTCTCCTCTCTCTCCTCTCTCTCTCTCTTCTCTATCTCTCCCTCTCTCCTCTCTCTTTACTCTTTTTCTCAATATATCCTCTCCCTCCTCTCCTCTCTTTATCTTCTCTCTCTCCCTCTCTCTCCTCTCCTCTCTCTTTCCTCACTCTCCTCTCCCTCCCTCTCTCTCCCTTTGTCTTCTCTCTCTCTCCTCTATTTCCTCTCTCTCTCATCATTCGTGTGTTAAAATAATCAAAGCAATTTTAGTTAAAAATTAAAATATTTAATGACTATTTCATTAAAGTAATTTTTGTTGAAAAAAATTTAAATAAACAAAAAAGGTATTTTGGTAATTTACCAAAATTCCATTCCAATTTTAAAGCTACAATCTGTGAACCAAATAGAAAAATTCCAATTCATTTAACAGATTCCATTCCAATTCTGTCAACCAAACAGGTGGTCAAACCTGACAACATTCTATTCCAATTCTGTTAGATCCCAATACAGACAAACAATTGAAGATACTCCATAGAAAAGTAGAGATAAGATAGAAGTTAACAACAATGATAAACAAGAACTTATCTCATATGCTTGGATTGATAGATGGAGGGGATATTGGGAAGAACTCCACAGTAAACTAGTAAACGACTCTTATTAGTCTGTTTGTGTGAAAAGTGTTCTCCCAAAACCTAAATGACCAAATGAGCCATGGACACCTATTAATAGGTCCCATTTACAATAAAAAGGCTAAAGCCCATACAACTTATTAAAAAGCCCAAAATACAATTCTTTATAAAACATTCAATTAAATTGGGGGCTAATTTAAGCTAACAATCTCCCCTTAATGTTTTATAAATAAAACATCATCATATAGTCTCCCCCTTGCTTTCTTTAGAAGCTTTGGTGTGCCGTTCTTCGAGTCTTCTAAGCATCATAAGCTCCCCCTCAAATCTAGGCTCATATTCTTGAAAGACCGAGACAATTTACCCCTTTTTTTGTCCAGCTTTCATGACTCAACTTCACCGCTGTTTTTGACCATCAAGGACATGTTTGAGAGAAAACATAAATTACGTACATTGAACTCCAACCTCTTAGTTTTCCAACGAGATTTGATTCATCCATTTTAGATGAAAAATGAGTGAGTTGTGCAAGTTTTCCCACAGCTGTGCAGAACGGTCGTCAAACCAGAAAATTTGACTCTTAAGATCTCGTTGAGTAAGCGTTCAGCACCGAGCCTTAAACTTGAATAACGGAGGAGGGAGTGACAAACAATGTGTCACATATTTATATTGAAACCATGAAGAAACGTTGAGAGAACACCATTCTTGAAAGCGGAAAGAGTACGAGTGAAATGCGATGCTTTCGGTCCAGCACTCTAACGCAGACTTTGAAACAGAATTTGGCATATCAGATCATGGAATTTGAGAAAACTCAAAATCTCAAAGTCGTACATATGTGTTTTAGAAATCCAATGCAACTGGACTCATGTAAATAGGAGCTTCGAGTAAAAAGTTGTGTGCGTGTTTCTGAAACAGCGCAATGTTGTCAGAAAATTCGAAAAATACGGGCTTCGGGCTCTTGGTTCATTTCAACCTCTGGACCATCGATCTCTGATATATCTACTTCTGGTCTACCTCTGAAGACTGGTTTTCCCCTCTGGTCACTGCTCTTCAGAGGTTTTGGTCCACAGAGGCTCTGTGGACAACGTAAGAGCCTTTGTGCCTCTTAAGAGTGAAAAACAACCACGAATACATCTGGACAGCCTCAGAGGCTCTATGCATCAGCCTTTGATGTGCACTTTCTACTCTTCTGCACGTGCACAACATTCTCTGTAGTGGTTAACAGCCTCTACATTGTCTAGATGAACAGAGTTTTTGTGGATTTCAAATAGAGTCTTTAAACTTCTGTGCATATGCATTTTTATGGTAGATACACAACTCTGGACTGATCTGTAATTAATCTCTGGGAAACCTACAAAGGCTCTGTGATATGTCTCTGTATAGCACCTGGTTCAAGCTCTGCATATAATAAGATCGGTTTACTACAGAAACAGGTTGCACGCTCTGCTGTTGAAAATTCTGCCTCGAATACATTGTTCCCACAACAGAACATCATAGCTGCAGATCCTCTAAAAAGAATTTGTGTACAACCAGAGCGCCTCTGGTCCTTCTAGCCATAGCCTCTACACGACAGTTCTGCACATATCTCTGTTTGATCATAGATAGGCAACCGATCATCCGAATTCAAGATCCTTAATCCGCGTTTACTTCTAGAATGGCTTTATGGACAACTCACCTCGGAATCACAGAACTTCAAACACAGCAGCTGATCGCACATAGTGGCTCTGGACAACCTCTGAAACTAGCCTCTCAACATCTTCTTCGTATAACTTTCTGGACAACACTTGACGACAGAAGACACTCTTCGAATGGATATAATATGCTTATTAAATTTCAGCACAACAGCTTTCTGTTTTAAATTAACAGCACCAAACTCTGGATTGAACACACATGATCATAAATCTCTGAAGACAATGAAGTATCTCTGAGTTGAAATCTGCAGCTTCAGCATATATCTGAATGCAATGTCTTAATTCTGCGTTAATCATCATGTTGAACTATAAAACCAAGCTGAATGACCATAATTTTGAAGGCAAATATTTTTTTTTCGAGCTCTGACTCAACAAATTATAGAACAACAACAATCAACTCTGTCCCTTCGCCTTTCACTGTCCTCCTTTAAGAATATTACATAAACAATTTGAACTCAATGGAAGAACCCTTGTGAATCAAAACCGCTGATAAATCATTTATCAGTTTAGATTTACTTTGATCTCATAACCATCGTGCCATATCCACTTATCCAGGAAACAAACTGCAGAAGATCATCTATAAATCCCAACTTCGACAGCTCCTGGATCAGAAGGGAAGTACTTATCGTTGAAAGCTTTTGCATTTGCACTAACAACCATCCGAAGACTAGAACTGACAGTTAGCAATTCTACAGATTTTGTGGGAGAACGAGCAGCAGGCCAGCAGCTGATTGATCATTAACACTGACAACTGTGATCGAAATCTGGAATTTTCGTAATCTGATGCTTCTGCAGGTTCTCGATCATAACAGATTGAGTATAGTTGAAAGACTATCTAATCCAATTCAACAGCATCTAAGACTTAGATTTCGATGGAGTTAGTTCACTTCTTGCACATATAAAACTAAGAAAGATCTCCTTGATAACCAATGTGATAGTAATTTGTTGATCCAAATCTGTAGTGACAGAGACCTATGCCAAATCGTATTGCTGTTGGACATTGAGGATACACTTGCATGGCCCTCTTGTACATCTCTAATGAACCGGAGTATTTCCCATGATTGAACACAACACAAGTAAAGTTGAGCTCTGAATTTCTGAAATCAAACTTCTGCCAATATGTTGCTCAAATCTGAAATCTGAACTGCTGTTGCACTTTTCGATCACTTTTAAGCACAACAGAATTCTGCTGTGTATTTCGAATTCTGCATCAACATGGACCAACAACAATCAACTCTGATAAAGTTTATTGAAATCTGAATCAACAGACATTGAGAACTGATTTTCTTCTTCCCAATTAAGCTACTGCACCAGATCCAGGTTCCAAGGGGAGTCCAGAGAATGCACGGTAGTTGGTGTGGCATTTCGAAATCTGGATGAACATATAATTCAGATGCTGAATTTTAGAAGTTGTTCAAACTCACACAGGACTGAGCAATTTTTTTTGAACTCTGTAGATTTTCATGTTGTTCATTACTATGAGTTAAAAATCTGAACAAATTTGTCCTTGATTTACTCACTGTCACATCAATTTTCTGTTTTCCTAATCCCAACAACAACTCGAAATCCTCATGATCACTTCTGCACATATCTGAATTTAAAGAAAAACCTCAAACTTCAATAAAAACACAGATTATAACAATCTGTTCTATTCTGTGAAATCAGGTGCATAGTTAGCTCTCCATCCTTATTTCTCCAAACTGATATCACCATTAACACCAAATATCCATTATCCAAGATATGTTAGTGTACCAGCGATCAAAAACCAGAATCAGTATAAAAAAATATGAATAAAAGGAAAGTCCAATCTCGGATTAAGATAAAGCCAGATCAAAGATCAACAGCCTTAAATCCAAGATGCAAAAATTGCTATGGGCTAAAGCACACACAAGGATGGGATCATAGATCAGCCATCTACTTAGTGCTTATCAATTGTTAGACCAATGAATGAGAAAGGATCAAAACACACACATGTAATAAATCTGATCAGATTTAATACAAACAGAATCAAATCTTCACATAGACATTTCATCAAACATGTGGTGTGCCGAAACAGATTTTGTGTAAAATCAAACAAGTATTCTATCAAGGATCATCCAAATCTCATCTAAATCAAAAAATGGATTTCCAATATGCACAAAAACAGAAAATAAATTACATAAATGATATTTATGTTAAGGCTCATGTGATTGAATCAATCTAAGCACCAAAACAACAAAATAATCATCCAATCTTCAATTGTTGCCATAGATGACCGAAATGAAGAAGAGTTTCTTCATTTGGCTTTGATACCAATTGTTAGATCCCAATACAGACAAACAATTGAAGATACTCCATAGAAAAGTAGAGATAAGATAGAAATTAACAACAATGATAAACAAGAACTTATCTCATATGCTTGGATTGATAGATGGAAGGGATATTGGGAAGAACTCCACAGTAAACTAGTAAACGACTCTCATTAGTCTGTTTGTGTGAAAAGTGTTCTCCCAAAACCTAAATGACCAAATGAGCCATGGGCACCTATTAATAGGGCCCATTTACAATAAAAAGGCTCAAGCCCATACAACTTATTAAAAAGCCCAAAATACAATTCTTTATAAAACATTCAATTAAATTGGGGGCTAATTTAAGCTAACAAATTCCTTCAAAGTCAAATTCCTTTGATAGATTCCATTCCATCCAAAAACATTTTGCGAACCAAACGCCCCCTGAGAGAACCGATCTAAGCCGTAATTTTGTTTTGATCCTATGGTTTTAATTGAAAACTGTTTCACCACATGAAAAAGGGCATTATTATCATTTTTGTAACAAAGATTCACCATATGAAACACATACTCACTTATTGAATCATAATGAAAATTATTATTTTTTATAAGGTTAATATTGGCAGCGTTTCATCTTTATGCTATTTCACCAAATGAAACACACATATCACCATATGAACAAAATGAAACACATAGATTCACCAGATGAAACATATAGCTTCATCAGATGAAACGCACGAATTCACCACATGAAACACACATATTCACCACATAAAACACATGGATTCAGATGAAACACATAAATTCATCATATGAAACACACAAATTCACTAGATCTGGAAAATCAAACACAAAAACCCCAAATCTGGGAAATCCTTCGAGGTGGTCTGCAACTCTCGCCTTGTTATCCCTACCGTCATCCTCACCAAGCTCCTCCGTTGACTGTTGGTAACACCGATAGATCAACGGTGGCGCCACTAGTCAGGCGGTGATTATGAAATCAATAATTGTGGTGTATGATCTTATCTGGATTCACTCATGAAAATCGCTACAGATCGGATAAATAGTTGAACAAGTGGAAGAAGAAATAATGGAAGGAAATGGATCATCGGTGCCGCCGACAACGACAACGGCAACAACAAAGTCAACGGCGGTGATAATCGAGCACAAGGCTTATTCTCGAATCGGACTTCTCGGTAATCCAAGCGATGTGTACTACATACGTACAATTTCCTTAAACATCTCCAATTTTTGGGCTTCTGTTCGTCTGGAACCTTCTTCAAATCTCGTCATCGTTCCTCATCCTACCCACGATTTCGTTAAATTCAGTTCTGTTTCTCACCTGGTATTCTTCGATTCTTTTTGAATTTTTGATTATTACGTTTTCTATTTTATGATTTTTGGATCTGTTTTATGATTCAGCTCGTCGTCAACTGGTGAGCTCATTCTCACTGCATTCTTGTCAAAATGTATCCTATTTTATGATTGTTGATTTTTGTTGTTCTACTTCGTTTCGATTCAGTTTTTCATTCGTTTTTGTGATGCTTGTTTATGATCTTATCTGGATTCATGGGAAGTTGCAGGAGGCGATGTGAAAGAACAGTTGTAGGAGGTAGGAGGCGATGTAAAAGAGTTGTATATGAATTTATTGATTTAATGTCTATTATACCCTGGAAATGTCCTTTTCGATTCTCAAAACTACCCTTGTTTTTTGTTTTAATTACAAAAGGCCCTTTTTTTTTAATAACCATTGATTAATTCTAATCAATGGATTAGATTAGTTTGTAAGTTTTAACCTTATTTTGGTCCTCACTAGATTTAACCCCTATATATATGTGTGTGTGTGTGTGTGACATGTTGTAACAACCCAACTTAACATTAACATATATCATGTAACATATAATATATTCAAATATACACAATACAAAGATTCACCACAATACATATTGGGTCCCTTGCGTTTGGTTTGCATACTAGGTGGGACAGGACGGGACAAAAACTCATTGTCCCACGTTTGGTGTGACATGGACAGCACAAAAATTCACTGTCCCACGTTTGGCGCGACATGGGACATGGACAAAGACTGGACAGGGTGGGACAAGATGGGAC
This sequence comes from Arctium lappa, assembly GCA_023525745.1. Classification (NCBI taxonomy): domain Eukaryota; kingdom Viridiplantae; phylum Streptophyta; class Magnoliopsida; order Asterales; family Asteraceae; genus Arctium; species Arctium lappa. The sequence goes on from CM042048.1 coordinate 9,192,528, forward strand.
AAAAAGAGTATTTTCTTGTTCCACCAAAATAGGTGGAACAACATGGGACAAAAGTGAGACAGAAACTAAAAATCACTGATCTACCGACATTTGATATATAATCCTAACATAGTATTAGTCTTAAGGGTCACCATTACCCATCGCCGCCACTACCACCATCGACGACCACCAGTAGCCACCGCCAACCACCGTCGGCCACCTCTACCTAGTTCTCCACCATAACAACCTCCTCCACCACCTCCACAACCATCGGCCACCACCACCACCATTACCATCGTCGACCACCACTACTAACAACGATCACCACCACCTATGGACGCCACCACCATCAACGGCCACCGGTAGCCACCACCAACCATCGTCGACCACTTCCACCTCTTCCTCGACTACTACAACAACTTCCTCCACCACCTCCACAACCACCGCCTATCGCCACCTCCACCGATCACCACTACCCATTACCGCCGCCACCACCGACGCTTACCGCCAATGTAACACCTTAAAATTTAGAGAAATTTAAAATTCAAAATTTCGACAATATGACGACTATAAACTGAGTGAAACCTAATTTGAACAACAACCTGCCAAAGCGATCCCAAAGTAACATCCCGAAACGAGGAATATAGTATAATATTTACAAACTTAAAGAATGAAGAATAAATATATGACAACCTAATAATCTAAACTGTTCCATTATATTACGGTCGGGTGTCGTTATTCTTCCAAAATGGGTAACTATCAAATCGTATATCGGTCTCTAGATCTCCTAAAAGGACCGCTATCAACCACGCGATCGATCTCTCATCCCCGAATGTTTCCGCCACTAGGATGTCCAGTCATACATGACAAAAAAAGAATCAAGTGTTAGGCTAGAGCCTAGTGAGGACATATAATTGTATGATAAATACAGTAACGAAATAACAACTCATGTATGTCAGCGTATTTATAGTTCATCAACCAAAGTACTTCGCCTGTCAATAACATGAAATTACAATATAATTTCATCAATCTATTTATAAATCCACACAAGCCATTTAGCTCGATAGCATCAACCCAAACTAGATCTTTAGCCATTCGGGCAATCAACCCAAACCGGCTCTTTTGCCTATTCGTGACATCAACTCAAACAGAGTCTTTAGTCCATGCGACATTCAACTCAAACCAAGTCTTTAGTCTATTTAAAACATCAACCCAAACCAGGTCTTTTGCCTATTCGTGACATCAACTCAAACCGAGTCTTTAGCCTATGCGACAATCAATTCAAACTGAGTCTTTAGCCTGTGTGACAATCATCTCAAACCGAGTCTTTAGTCTATGTGACAATCAACTCAAACCGAGTCTTTAGTCTATTTGGGGCAATCAACCCAAACCGGGTCTTTAGCCTATTTATGTCATCCACTCAACTGAGACTATAACCCATCATCAAGCTACCAATAAGGCCAACATATGACTCACTAGTTTCATATAACTCATATTACATGTTAAGATCAAGTATTTCCTCTAATACTCTTCATTTGAGACTTTACCCACAAATGGGATTTTAGGTTAACTTCTCATAATCAAATCAAGAGATAAGAAAATATGGATATATTTGTTAGCACATTATTAGGCATGTATATAAGTAGAATAGTCAAAAAGTACACTCACCTTAGTGATTTCTTACAAGAAATAAAACCCTAGAAATGGTAGGTAGAGAAGTGAAGTCTTGAGAGTTGCTACTAACTAAGATTTTTCCAAAACCACACCTAGAGATGCATTTAAATCACCATTAATGCTCATAGAAGATCATTAAATGATGTGGTTGGAATTAGGGCAAGAATCCTTACAAAAAAAACGCAGGAGAAAACCCTCAATCAGCTTCCCAAAATCAATACCAAATGATACAATCTCGTAAATGGGGTTTTTATACCCCTGGTGCCCGCCGGTGACGATGACCTGGCGACATTGCCCTAGTCATAGTCGCTGGGCAATGTCGCCGCCCAGCACACCCTTTCTGTTTGTTTTTCAGCGAACCTCCCCTCACCTGTGACTATGACACCTACGACTATGCCCAGTGGCATAGTCGTCGAGCATAGTCGCACAAGGCTCTTTTGGCGCGCTTTCAACCCGAAACGACCCGATACATCGACGAGGAACGTACGATCAAATTATATAACAAACCAAGTAACATTACATTATGGTATGGTCAATAAACACTCTAGTGAACTATCAAAATAGAGAAAGTTTACCTGAAATTACGGGTGTTACAGCCAACCACTGTCGCTCGCCGCCAACCATCGTCGGTGACCACCACCTCTTCCTCCACTACAATAACCTTTATTACCACTGTCCACCGCCACCACCACTACCATCGGCAACCACCTATACCTCGGCCACATCAACCACAAAAACATCCTACACCACCATTATCCACTATCTTTCACGTTCTTCACAACTACCGTCCTTCACCGGCCACTCATCGCCTTTATCTTTACCAGTCGTTGCTATTATGCATCCTCCAATTCATTAAGATCTTCCAAATTGAATCAAATATTATATTTTCTTTATAAGAATCAGATTTTTTCGAACTACCATCAATTATTTCAGATTTTTCATTCAAATTTTCTACCATTGTTTTTTGTATGTATTTATATGTATGAAAATCGTGTAAAAAAATAAATAAGTTTTTTAATTAAATTATTTAAAGATATATTTTATTTGTGTTATTTATAACTATTATATGACATATAAAATCATCAAACAACTTTTAGGGAAATTTGTCCAGTCCTGTCCTATCTGGTCCTAGTCGTACCAAACACAAGACATACATTTATCTTGTCCAGTCCAGTCCAAGCCTCTTGTCCTGTCCTGTCCTGTGCAGTTCTGTCCAGTCCAGTCCCGTCCAATCATGTCTGCGTACCAAACGCTACCTTAAGTCCAAAGTTATACAAACTACATAATATCGTACAAACTTTATGTTTCAAATACGTACATAAATATTAACTCTACTAATGCATAGATCAAAATATTTATCACACGGTCATCTTCTTTTCATCAGTAACATAGTTCCACGAAATATCACGACTCTTCCTTCCCTTTAATCGTACCTTTCGCCTGTGTAACACCCCGATTTTTGAAAGGTGTCATTTCAAGTTAATACAGAAATCGGTATTTTAGGGAAAATAAGATATAGGATTTTGGACTTAAATCCTAGATTTTATAGTCTTGGTAGATGAAGTATTCAATTACGAGTCCAACGGTTCTTTCTGGAGCAAAATCGGAGCTAAAACGAAGAAGTTATGACCAAAACAGTGTTCGGGCAAGAAATTTGGGCGGCAGTGCTCCGCGCGGGTCTCCATGCGGGTGGACCCATGCCACCATCTGTGCGGAGCCGTTGTGTGCACAAAAAACGGGAAAATCCGCCCCCCAAACCCCATTTTCACCCAAATCTAAAATCTTCTCCCCATTTCTCTCCCAACTCGACCCTCCAACCTCCCCAAACAAACCCTAACTCATTTTGAGTGTCTTTCTCTTAAAATCAAGTGATCCTTCTTCATTTAGCAAGCTTGGAGGTTAGAACCATAATCTCTCATCTTCATCTTCTTCATCAAGATATCTAAGGTTTCATCCACCCTTGTTCTCCCTTTTGTAGATTTGGAGTTTGTGGTGTATTTTGGTAACCTAGAGGTGTGTTGGTGTTGGATTCAAGCTATTAGTTAAGGTAAGCTTCTAATTCTTCATATTTGGAAATTAGGGTTTTGGGTATAGGTGAGATCTTCATGTAAAGTGTTGGGGAACGATTCTATTCGGTTGAATATCTATGTTTATGGTTGGAATCTTGTGAATCTAGGTTTCGGAGGTTTTGGCTTTGAGGATTCAAGTTTCTATAAGGGAGCTCTATGCGGGTAAAATCTAGATTTAGCTTAAATCTAGCAAGGTGAGTTCAAGTTGCTTTGTGAAAACTATGTACATGCCAAAATGAGTAATTTGAAGTAAAAAATATGTTTTACTTGGTAATTGTCAATGTGTTGGGTATTTTGATAAGTTTTCACATTTGATCAACTTGTGTTGTTTTAGTCTCATAAAATATCCATATTTGGGATTTGGATATCTTGGCAAGTAATAGTATGATTTATGCATTCTTGGTGATTTTGTACAAAAAGGTCTATTTTATGATATATGCATCTTTGGGGATTTTTGTATAAATAAAGTCTATTTTATGATATATGCATCCTTGGGGATTTTTATACAAATGAAGTCTAATTCATGATATCTGCATTTTTGGTATACTTTATTTCATAAACCATTTGGAAAATGCACGTCTCTGTGTTATGAGGCATTTTGAGAACATAAGGGTATAAACCCATTTTGGAAAATGATATGTCCCAATCCGTGTTGAGTTTTGAGTTAATCAAATCCTTGAGGTATGTGTCTGCATAAACGCCGTTTAAATGTGTTTTTCTATTTGGGATTGATACTTGTTGGTCAAATGGATTTTGAGCATTTGAGTTCAGTTTTGACTTAAAAGGAGTCTTGAGGACACTTGTCCAGTTTTAATGGCTCAATGTAGAGCTCAATTTGTGATTTACATATTAATGCACTCAATTTATGATTTACTCGAGTGCCTTGGTCATTCATGTGTAGTCATGTAATGTTAGACTGTGTTGCATTGGATCCATAGGCACGTAAGTCAGTCTTTATTTGATGGTCAACTGGGTATTACGGGGTTGGACTCCGGGACCCATGTTTTATGACCTTGACCTTTCAAATGTACACTAGGAGGGTTGAGTCCGGTTGTGCTATTATGATGATGGGCGTTTCATAATGGGCGTTTGGGACCTCCGCCATTTGGGGTAATGCCATGGTTGTAGTCCTCGGATGTTGTCGGGCCTTTGGTGGTATTCATGATAATATTCACTAAGGTCAGTTGTCTCTTTTGGTGTAGCTTGCAGGGGGTCGTAGGGACACTTGGGCTTTCATGTCGTGAAGTGTCATACGACTAACGTTGTACGAGTGGCATACTTTTGTGTTCCTTCACTCTCAATGGATACGGGTCTCCCCCATTGTCGGCCAATAGTATTTTGGATATTTAACTGTCCATGCTTTAATATTTGGATTTCATTCCATTTTATGGTCGCATGAGTATTGAATTTCATTTCCATGTTTCCGATGGCATATTTTGTTTATATGGATTGTTCCCATCATTTAAGAGTTGAGTATTATGCCCCACCTGTGTCTTGGGTGTTTTCGGGATATAAAGTTTTATCCGCCTTTTATAATTGGGAGTCCGTTTCTATTCACGTTTGAGTGAGTTTTGGGCAGAATCATTTTATAAAGAAAGTTTTGTATTGGGACATTCGTCCTTAAACACGTATGATATTGGAAAACGAGTCGTTTTCATATTTAAGGTAAATCACTTTGAAAATTAATCATTTAAACTGCATCCCTTCTTTTTAATGTAATATTTATTAATGTTGAAAACTCTTGGACTCACTAGGCGTTAGTCTAACCCTTTTTATTTGTTAGCATGTGCATCAGGTTCTGGTTAGGATTGGTCCTAGTAATACTATGAAGAGAGGAGTGCTAGTAGTGTGCTCGTGATGCGTTTATCATTGGTGAAGTTTCCGCTTTGGTTTGTGAAGAGCAACTAGCTTTGGGGTTTACATAGCACCCGACTTCAGTATAACCCTTGATAATAGTTGGGGTTTACCATTGTTTTGAGGTTAATTGTAGAATTTTATATTTGAGGTATGAAGGACCTTTGATTTGCATTGATATTATATCGAAATTTTGATTAGTTGCTCTTACCAAATTTAAGGGTGTTTCAGCCTGTCCTGTAATACATATTTTGAAAACAAATGAGGGTTAGACCAATTGGTCTAATGAGAAAATCTCTAATAGTTTATTAATCACATCATAAAAACTATGGTATTAAACCATAAACAACATATCAAACCTTGACACTCATAACATGTACATAATACATTTCACCGGGCTTTATCACTTTTACTCCATTGTACCTTAAATACAGTCAACTCCTCTGACCTTTAAGTACAACGAACTCCGCCGACCGCTAAGTTCGGCCAAAGTACAATAGTATACTATAATACTCCAATAGATATCTCACATCATTGAGGTTGACCATAGTCCATTAATTCATATTCATAATAATATGCATTCCATAATAATCATTTATTAATATAAGTATTCAAGTTAGAAAATGGTTAAAAGAAAACTCATCTTGATAAGAATTATAATAAAACACGTGTAGCCGACGCACCCGATCACAACCGAAAATGAACTTCACAAACGAACACCCGGATCTGGAATACATACAAGATTAAGATCTAATTGAAGAAATTCTAATCCAAAACTCATGACGACACCTAAAGATCCTAAACGATACCCTAAACGACCCCGAAACAAACTAACAAACAAAATTGAAAAGTGTAATAACCAAAACCTTGGATTCTCCTTTCAGTAGATGTTGGGGCCAAATTAAAGGAATAAAACTTTGAGGAATTGAGTGCAATATTGAAAGAGATATATAAGGGATAAAATCCCTAATTTCTTCTCATTGTGTTACCATGGAGGCAGCTAATTAGAGAAGAGAGGAAGGAAGAAGTTCATCAAGTTCTTGATTCAAGAGTGATAAGCATTTGATCGGGGATTCTCAAATAAGGTAAGTTATTAATGTTCTCCATTAAATTCTTAATGCTATCGTAGCCTTTCATCTGGGAAAAATCGTGTGGTAATCGGGTGAAAGAACCCTAGGGGTTTGGAAGGAAAACCTTTAATCGGAATCTATTAAAGCGTTCAATCGATAAGTTTTGATTACCTATTAATGAGGTTTTGAATTAATCAACTTGTTGTGAGTTTCGAATGGAAAAACCTTTAGAGTAATTTTTGTTTGAATCTCATGGTTTTAGACTTCGATCGTCTGGGAATCCCCCAGGTCGCAGTTGACGGGAATCCCTCGACCCGGAGCCTATCCTAACCCAGGAGTCGTCCCACCCGGGAGTCACCCCAAGCGGGGACCCGAGCAAGGCATCAACCGGGAGTGGAGGCTTCGACCGGGAGACCCGGGAGCCGAGGCACCAACTAGGAGACCCGGAAGCCAAGCTCGACTAGGAGACCCGGGACTTCAACCAAGAACCAGGCCTGGGGCCCACCCGGATACCATGTAGGGCAAAAAATAACCTAGTTAGGTGTGTAGGGTTTCGGACCAGTGCAAGTTCCAGAAGTTTAACTAGATTGTGGGTAAGCTTAATCAAGTTTCATGTGACCGATTTATAGGAGTTCACCCATTCCATGGTAAGGGTCTTTTGTGAGTCAAGTTTCTCGGGATCAGGTGAGTTTCCTTGAAACCTTTTTCCTAATAAGTGTTAACTTATGTTTGAATTTGAAATGGTATTGTATGCGTTTATGTTTTATTTACTAATGCATATTAAATCTCGTACACGAAGAGAATCATTTAATAAATGTGGGTTTATCATGTTATTATTATCTTCAGTATATTATTGGTATAAGCTTATCGAGCATGATTATGTGGGTCGGGATTGCATAGTAGGATCGTTATACCTTGGGATTGTTATGATCGCTCGAATGAGAATTTTAACTCAGTGTGTATGAAATTTGTTTTCCGCACACGTGGGGAAACAGGGAGTCTGCTTGGGCCCCAGAGGCGAGAAGGGAGTCTGCTTGGGCCCTGATCGTGGTTGATGGCAAGTTGTCCAGATGGTAATATATCACTGTGCAATGCCAATATCTGATGTTGTGTTACCTTGTCAGTTTTTATATGATCTAATTGTGAAATTGTTTTCTTTAATTTCAACTGTCTTAGAAATGAAATTCACTAGACCTTATGGTCTAACCCTCGTTTTCAAAAACTAAATACCATTTCAGGAAAGTTTAGTGGTGGAGGGTCTTCTAAGGGCAAAGATAAGATTTGAGGTAGAGACCCAAGAGCTAAGTCGAGAATGCCAGCTGCTTAGTTCTAGAGTATGGTCTAGTTTAGTTAATCCCGACTGTGGAAGGGTGTTTCCGCTGCTAGTTTCGAATACTTATTTATTTTAATGTTTGAATTGAATTGGGACCGTTTGGGGTATTATTAATATTATGCCTTGTTGGATTTGGGGTTGTTACAGTTGAAGATTTTTATGATCGATGTAAATATGACACTTGGTATCGTACAGATAATTTCTCCAAATCTTCAAAGCAAAAACACTTGTTTACCATAGAATCGATGCGCTACAAAGTCTTTCTTTCAGAACTCTGAAGGCTTCAGCTTGTTCTTCTTTCCATTCATATTATACATTCTTTTTCATTAATTTGGTCAAAGGTGTTGCAATGCTAGAAAAATCCTGCATGAACTTCCGATAATAACCTGCCAACCCTAGAAAACTTCTTATCTATATCGGTATTCTCGGCGGTCCCCAATTTTCAATTTCTTCAATCTTAGCTGGATTAACCTGAATACCTTTCTAAGAAACAACATGCCCAAGAAACTGTATTTCTCGTAACCATAACTCACATTTAGAAAATTTAGCATATAACTGTTCACTTTTCAACAACTCCAAAATCAAGCGAAGATGAGTAGCATGTTCTTCTTCAGATTGAGAATAAATGAGAATATCATCGATAAAAACAATTACAAATTTATCGAGATACGGTTTACATACCCGGTTCATCAGGTCCATAAAAGCATCTGGTGCATTTGTCAAACCAAAAAGCATTACCAAAAATTCATAGTGACCATAACGGGTACGGAAAGTTGTTTTTAACACATCTTCTTCTCTAACCTTTAACTAATGATAACCTTATCGTAAATCAATATTTGAAAAATAATTGGCCCCAACTAACTGATCAAAAAGATTGTCAATTATGGGAAGTGGATATTTATTCTTTATTTTCAGTTTGTTCAGTTCCTGGTAGTCTATACACATTCTCATTGACCCATCATTTTTCTTAACAAACAAAACCGGTGCACCCCACGGAGAAGTACTCGGTCTAATGAAACCCTTATCAGAAAGTTCTTGTAACTGAGACATCATTTCTTTCATTTCAGATGGAACTAAACGATAAGGTGTACGAGCAATAGGAGTGGCTCCGGGTGACAAGTCAATCCTAAACTCAATTTGTCTATCGGTAAGAAGGTTAGTCAAGTCATCAGGGAATACTTCTGGGAAATCACTAACTATCGGTATATTTTCAATTTTACCCTTTTCTTTCTTGGTGTCAATTACATAAGCTAAGAAACTCTGACATCCTTTACTAACACATTTACGGGTCTTTACCTTAGAAATCAAACAAGACTGACGGTTTCTATGATCACCATAAATTACAACCGATCCCTTCCTAGGTAAGTCAATATTAATCAACTTTTTATTACACATAATATTTTCCTGGTTCTCAGCTTACTAGTTCATTCCCACAACCACATCAAATTCATTTAAAGACATTGGAAAAAACTGAATTGGTCATGACACCTTTCCACATCAATATAACAATCATCAAAGACTTCTCTAACCGATACTTGATTATCATTAGTAGTTTCTACTACTAATGCATATTCTAACACTTTTAGTTTCACATGCAAACAGTTAACAAAATAAGGAGATAAGAATGTGTAACGCCCGGAAAATCAAGGTAAGTGATTATCAATCGTAATCTAATCCTTGTTCTAAATTATAGTCTTTGAGCCTTTTAGTGTTAAAATGTTCGAGATTTAACTATTTTTATATTGACCGTATTGGGAGTCTAACCGTGAGAACAATTGAGAAATCGAGGGGAAGTTTCGGGCCTCGGGGGTGTGGGGTGACAGTGACTCGCGATAGTGCCCTTGGGCACAATCGCTTGTCAAGGTCTCCGATTGTGCACCGTAAAATAGGGTCCAACCGCGACAATGACACCGCGATAGTGACACACGGCATTGTCGCCGGTCACTATGACTTGGAATGTACCGAATGGGGGTGTGAGGTTGCGACTATGCCACTTGGGCAATGTCGCCATGCAAGGTTGCCCGACAAGTCTATTGGTATAAAAACACTTGTGACCGAAAATACTCCCATTTTTACCCCAAATCAGATTCATCTCGTTTTTCAGCTCTCCTTAGACGATTTTTGGAGACCTCAAACCCTAGTTCTCATTTATTGCACTCCTAAGATTTATCATCACATTTATTGTTCTTTGGGTAGGATTGGTGGCATTTAAAGCAAAAGATCATCAAGGGGGAAACAAAGATCTTACTCCATTTCAACCACACCTTCTAGACTTCTAAGTTTATAAGGTTTTACTATAAAACCTAGTGTGAGTCCGTGATCGTTACCAGATAAATCAAACAACAAAGATATAACGATTACCAACCTGTTTAGATTATAAACGCGGATTATAGAGGGTTGATAATGTTTACAGTTGAAGCTCTCTCTCTCTCTCTCTGATGTTCTTGATGATCGATGTATTGTGTTTTAAGATATTCAAAGTTATAAGATAATAAAATCTCAAAACCTTTTATATCTCAAACATAATATCTAAACTATAATATAATATCTAGATATTAATTAAACTAATATAATAACAAACTAAATATCTAAATTATAATATCTAGATATTTAGATATTAAAACTAACTTTGACTATTATTACAGAATAAACCCTAGACTATTGTTGAGAGTGACATGTCAGCTTTAACTTCAGATTGCGATCTTCGTTTTGGATGATCTTGAATCCAATGAGACTGTGTCATAACAATCTCCCCCTTTGGATCAAGATCATTACGAAAATGATTTAGCAATACGATCTTCTCTTTCAGCATAGAAAAAGATGCAATCTCTCTCTTAGTCTTCAAGATATAGTAAACTCCCCAAAAGATATAGATTATCTCTCTTTCAGTTCATGGGAAGAAATTATCTCTAGTTTCAGCTCAAAATTCTTCAGCAAAGTATCTTCAAAAGAAAATTTCTCTCGAATCAGCATATCTTCAGAATACTTGCTCTTTGAAGAATTCAATCTTGGACGCGATTCTTGAAACATGTGATTTATTGGTTAGCTCTTCTCCATTTCTTGGGTAGATCTTCTCCCCCTTTTTGATGAATCAGATAGCATATGTACTGCTTCCCCTTTGAAAATGAAACATTTTCCTGTTAAGAAGTAAATGAGTAGATGGTGGGGTAAATTCAAGAGTTGGCATGGGCTAGTTTCCTGTTTCAATAATGATCACAAAAGAGTTATGAAACACTAGAAATGTGGCTGCCCGACTCAGAAAAAGTTGGTGCAGAGTTTTGATATTCTTTTAACTCTGTTCTCACACCCTCTTTCTTTTAAACATTTAGCTCACTGCTAACCGAACTCTCTTTTTCATGATAGCTCATTATCCAATCCACACTCATTTCTTTTGACTCCTCACACCCAATCACTATGGATTAACTTCATGGGTAGAAATCACTGGTTAACGTGATTCCATAGAAGTTGTGTTAAGTCCTAGCATACTGAAATTCATGTTTTCCTAGAAAGCATGTGATGCTCAGAATGATTTTTAATCATGTAATCTCATGTAGAACATTTAAAGTACACTCCCGAAATATAAAATCTTATGAAAAATCGGGAAGTGGTTTGAACGTTTAAGAATATGTTTTCAATGATTGAAAGTTGTCCTTCTTTCAATCATATATGAGATTAAGATAAAGGAATATACCTTTAAGTGCGATCTTAAATCTCATGAAGTTTAGCTTAAAGTCATAAACATATGATCGTGTAAGCGCTTCTCAAAAATTCTTCAAAAGTCTTAAGTCAAGTCAAAGAAACTTTATTCACTAATATTGAAAAGACAAAAAACAGTAAAACAAATAACTTCTCTTACTCCCCCTGAAATTATGCATCTAACATATATAATTTCAGAAATAAATATGTACTCCCCCTTGAAGGTTGAATTTCTCGTTGGAGTATCGGAGTACAATCTCTCATATCAGCATTGGAGTAAGTTCTTTTGATCATTGAAGTGTGAGTCCTAAACTGTTGTGTTTAGAAGTCATTCTTCGTTGAAGTACGGGTCTTGAACTGCTGTGTTCAAAAGCCATTTTTGACATTGATGTCCGGGTCTTGAGCTGATTTACTCAAGAACCATTCTTCTCTGAAGTGCGGGTCTTAAACTGTGTTATTCAAGAACCTTTGTTCTTCTACTCCCCCTTGACAGTAGGTGTCTGCAACACAAAATTAGTTTTCTTTGGTACCCACTGGTATTTGGGTCCATATGTGTTAGTTGCAGTTCTTGTGGGGGTTATGGAATAAGAACCATACCAGTAATGATCTTTGGTTATGTGAACAGGACCATGTGTACGACAGTAAGAACAAGAATTTTCCTTACCTGATAACCTGATCATTTGATCTCTCGTGTACACATGAGCAAGTTTACTTTTCAGCGCATTGTTCTTTGTTTCATTATGCGTATGTACACATGAGCTTTCATCTTTAACTGGTTTCTTCTTCCAGAAAAGATTTTCTTCCTTGTAGCTCCCTCTTCTCGGAGGTGAACCTAAACCATCTAACTTTCTGTGAAAAGGAAGGTTAGTAGTACGAATCTGATTTGAAGATTTAGATTTATTAGGAAAATCAGATTTCTGAGATTGGCTTTTCTTGCATTTACCAAAGGTTTTCTGTTTCGGTGAAAGCTGAGTTTTATAAACACTTGGTAAAGCTTTTTCTTTTACAAGAAAAGTAGAATGATCTGGAAGTTGAGCATTAAAATCAACCATATCTACTCCTTTTATACACCCTTCATCAGAATTAAGAAAATCATTTGTGGACTCAAATAAATCATCAAAACTATCAGTCGAAGTTTGAGGCACTTTGGAAAAATTAGAACACTTTTTGGATTTGCAAAGAAAAATAGTGTTCTTTAAGACTGTAGAAAATACTTTTTGTGATAGATCATTCAAAATTCGTTCAGGAGATAGAATATTTTCTAAGTCAATTATGTTGCTTTCTAATACGAGTGGAGGTGCATAAGTTTTAGCTCGAACAGGTTTTGCGTCCATATCAGTAGAAGAATATGTAGCAACATAATCGTTTGAATGATCTCTTGGTTTTTCAGAAAGATAGCTATCATTCTGTCTTTCATAACAGAATGATAGTTGCATTTTCTTCAAATTCATTCTTTTTGTATCTTCTTTTGCCTCAACTTCTTCTGATGCTTTGGTAACAAATTTGGGTTTCAAATGAGAATGTTTACCAGCAGCATACATATAATCTGCATTATATAAACCAGGTTGTTTTCTGATAACATGTTTCAAGTAATGAGGATTATTACAACCTAATCCCCATTTTGCTTTAAAATCAGCCTTTTCATTAGGTGTATTCAAGAAAATAGTTTGATCTATTTGGCCTCTTGTATAGAGTTTGGCTTCCAAACCAGTTACCTTTTTCTCTAAAGTCTTGTTCTCAACATGAAGTTTAAATGCTTTCAGAACACATTCTTGCTTTTCTGAATCAGACTTAGATAATTGTGAAACAAGATCAGAAATATTCTTTTCAAAACAAACCTTTTCAAGATTAAAATCAGAAGCAGATTTGCGTAGGGAATCCATGAGATATTTATTCCCAATAACTGACGTATTTAGCTCAAAGATCTTTTGATTACGCCTAACAACTCTGCCTTTTTCTCTTTTCAGTTTTGACTGAAGGTCTTGAAGTTCGACCATCATCGCATCCATTTTAATCATAAAATTATTCTCGGTTAAGTTCATTACCTCTTCAGCTACTTCATTATCTGAATCATCATACTTTGCATGATTGGACATCAAGCACATGTTAGCAGCTTCTTCATTCTCTTCTTCTTCATTTTCTTCAGAATGATCTAACCAGATTTCGTCTTCAGCCATTAACGCTTTTGTTTGGCTAACATTAGTTTGTTCTGATAATACGCCGTATTGCGAACCTTTGGCTTTCGACAGTTTGAGGCGTAATGTCCAGTCATGCCACAGTTGTAGCATATGATTGGGACATCAGCTTTCTTGTCTGTACTGGTGTAGTCATTCCCAAATTGCTTCCTTTATCTTGGTTTCTTCTCAAGAAATCTACTTCCTTCTACTCTTTATTTATGCTCACGGTTCTTGGAGCTTGATGAAGAATATCTCTGTGAATTTGATCCCGGTTTCTTGTAGAATTTCTTTTGGAATGCACGGGTCAGTAATTGCAGTGCTTGCTTGAGACTTTCTCCATCATCTCCATCAGATTCAGTTTCTGATTCAGAACTTGTAATTATTTTATTCTTCTTCTTCTTATCTTTGACAACAAGCGCAATGGAATCGGGAACTTTCTCAACTTCCTTTTTCTTTCCACTTCTTTTCTCTTCTACTTCTTCTTCGTTCTGCCTTAGTGTCTCATACACTTCGTGGAGTGGAATGTCACTCAGATCTTTCATCTGTTTCATTCTTCGTGTATGCTTCTTCCATTCTGGTTGAAGGACACTGAGAAACTTGACGTTGTTCTCAATCTGTTTCTTTTTAACTTTATTCTTTGACAGCTCGTTTAGAAGCATAACATATCGTTCATAAGTGTCAGCTAGGCTTTCATCTTCAAAGGCTTTGAATTCTTCATAACTGTTTATACAGTTTGCGACTTTCATCTGGTTCCCAACCTTAGATCCCATCATCATCTTTTGAAGTTGATCCCACATCTTCTTAGCAGTAGCTTTGTAGCTGTCTATTTTGATGTAAATATCATTCGGGATTCTCTGAAGAAGTAAAGATCTTGCTTGCTTATCAGCTTTGAAACAGTTCTTTTGTTCTTCAGAAAATTGGGCATACTCTAGCGTAACAATTTTCATCTTCTGTTCTCTTTCCACGTTCCCATCCTTACTGTCAGAAGAATCATCTTCAGCATCATCATCATCAGGTACTTGGACAGAAAGTGGTGCCATGGGACCTTCTTTTATTGATAAAAGAATGTTATCTCCGTTTAAGTGTCGATCCACAAAGTCAAGAAATATGTCTTTCCATTGTTCGTAATCCCCTTTAAACAGAACTGGGGGTTTGACATCCGTGCCAATGGAAAGTGCGTCTTTTGAAGTCATCCTGTTTAGTGTTTCTTGAGAAAATAAAAACTTGTTTCTGATTGTTAGTTTAGATAAAATGAATACAGATTAAAACAATTCAGAAATGACCAAGTCAGAAACTGGAGCGAAATTGGAGATTTGCACGAGACTTGAGTGGCGCGAACTTCAGGTTTGCGTTTGTAGTGAGTCGCGCAAGATGAGGTTTGCTTGAGCAGTGTATGGCGCGAATTTAAGGTTTGCGCGAGACGTTAGCAGTGTTCAAAAAGGCGCGCCATGGCGTGCGCCATGGCGTGCGCCATGGCGCGATATGACGCAAGACGCGTCTCCGCCATTACGAAATAGCCCATAACGTTTCTGTAAGGCGTGACTCACGCTATGGCGCGCCGCGGCGCGCGTTTTTTCTAAGACGTGATTTTTTTTTCAATTTTTTTTTAATTTTCAATTTTTTTATCTTTGTGTTTTTACATTTTTAACTTTAGATTTAACATTTTTATAGATTTATCTAATCACATCACTCATAGTTTCACGAAGTCATAAACGTTATGGACTCACAATTAAAAATGTAAAATTATTTTTCTAAGTTTTATTTTAAATATTCAATCAAAAACTATTTTTATACTAGTAATTTATATGATTTATCTTCTTCTAATATGAATGTACATTCTTTAATATCATTATTTGATTTGAATAATATATATAAAACATATACGTATATATATAATTTTGAATATGACATACAAATTTGCCGCCTTATGTCACGCCTTGAAAAACGCCGCGTTCTCGCCGTGGCTTGTAAGGCTTAAGGCTTGACCTCGCCGCCACGCCACGCCTCACGCCATTTTGAACCTTGGACGTTAGTCGCGCAAGATGAGGTTTGACCGGACTCTGTTTTTATATCGATCGACCGGTATATGAGATGAACAAAGAGATTTCGACCGGTATAGGAGAGAAATGTGGGTCGACCGGTACGTGAGTAGTGGACCGATATGTTGTTAAACACATGGACCGGTAGCTTGCTATTCTCGGAATGTCACTCGACCGGTACAAATTCTTGACCGGTAAGGTGCTGAAAAATTACTCGACCGGTAGGTTGTTGGGTTGTGGGTATTTCGACCGGTATATAGTAAGGAGAATGCTAAATCGACCGGTATCCTTTTTCAATTTGGAGTTCGACCGGTAGAATGCTAAATCGACCGGTATCCAAATAGGATCTAGACCGATATTAATAGTAAGACCGGTATAGAGGCTGGTTCGACCGATAGCTTGTTGAGCAAAATCGACCGGTAGCTTGTGAGTCCTTCGACCGGTAAAAAAAATGTAATTTGACCGATAATAGGATTTAGAAGTGGACCGATAAAATGGATTCTTGGACCGATATATAAAATGGATTCTTGGACCGGTACAAGGATGAGTGAGAGTTTGCTTCGACCGGTATATGAAGACCGGAAAATAGCCTTTGACCGGAAAATAGCCTTTGACCGATAAGATGTAAAACTTGATCGATAGTGCAACGACCGATAGTGCAAAGACCGATACCTTTTCTTCTCCGATTTACGGCCCTGTAAATCCCAAATCGACCCAACTAGAAATCGATTTACCACACCAAACTTTGACACAACGATCTATTTAACAAGTAGAACAAGATACAACACTTTAATTTCTAAAACAACCACAAAATTAGAATTTTGATTGATAGCACAGTGGTTTTGAAAAAATGAAGAACACAGAGGTTAAAAATTTTGATTTTGATCTGATAGAGGCTCTGATACCAACTGTGAGTCCGTGATCGTTTACCAGATAAATCAAACAACAAAGATATAACGATTACCAACCTGTTTAGATTATAAACGCGGATTACAGAGGGCTGATAATGTTTACAGTTGAAGCTCTCTCTCTGATGTTCTTGATGATCGATGTATTGTGTTTTAAGATAATAAAATCTCAAAACCTTTTATATCTCAAACATAATATCTAAACTATAATATAATATCTAGATATTAATTAAACTAATATAATAACAAACTAAATATCTAAATTATAATATCTAGATATTTAGATATTAAAACTAACTTTGACTATTATTACAGAATAAACCCTAGACTATTGTTGAGAGTGACATGTCAGCTTTAACTTCAGATTGCGATCTTCGTTTTGGATGATCTTGAATCCAATGAGACTGTGTCCTAACACCTAGATAGTGAGTTTTCTAACTATTTTACAATGAGATACATATCTTATGTGCTTTCCATTATCACTTCATATTTATCTTCATCATATTGGTTATTTGTCATTGTAGAGGTAAACTTACTATATTGGGAATGTTGAAGGTTGGGTTACTAACTTTCATGAGATTATGATGATAATTATTTGTTGGTGAATATTAAGCCATATTCTTGAGAAATATATGGTTGATGATTGTTATATGGGGTTTATCATGATTTAAGGTTGTGGACCTAAATTAGGGTTGGAACTATATGGGATCTTATACATGTATTTTACTTGATGTGAAATATGTATAATGATGGATTGCATATTGGATGAACCACGAGTAGGCACTAGGAGGATGTAGTCTTGGGGTGCCACCTTAACGATATGTGCCTAGATCTCCGCCATTTGAAGTAATGCTTTGGAGGTAGTCTTCAAATGTGTCGGGCTTTCGGGATGTTGCTCATGTGAGTGAACATCAAGGTACATCGGCTCTTGAGGTGAAACTCGTTGGTGTGATGGGTCTCCCCCATTGATTCCTTTATGGTTCTTGTTGTTTATAAATTATTAAATGTTTATACCGTGTTATTGTTCAAGTCACTAGGATCGTTTGGCCTAACACTTGATTGGTTGATGTGTATCTCAGGTTCTAGCGGCGCGACCGCTAAGAAAGTTTAGCAAGCCTTAGATGAGAGCTTAGGGAGCATTTTGGGACGCCAATAGAAGATGTTCACTTTTGGGACTTAGATAACAACTTGTCATAATCTCTTTTCTAGATAGGAATTAGATTAAAGGGTTGTTATCCCTCATTTCTTTATCATTACAAACTTGTAATTATAACAGGCGTAAATTGTTCCTTTTTTGGGAGAAGCTCGTGCTTTGGCATTATTTTATATACCATATTTCCTTTTCCGGAAAATTTTGTTTGTCCCAATTTTTGGGGTGTTACAGAATGAACGGTTCCAGAGTCAAATAACACCTTAGCACGTATTGAGTTTATCAAGAATGTACCTATTACCATGCCAGGGTTCTCTTCAGCCTCAACTATTGTCATCTGAAAGGCACGTCCCTTAGCTTTAGGTGGTTCAGACTTTCGATTATCTTCCCTATTACCCTGAGCATTTCCCGGCATGTTACTTCCCCGAGTTTTCATTTGTGGACAGTCATATTGTAGATGATTCAGAGAATTACAGTAGTAACAGAACAATCTCAAACCTATTGTAATATATGTTCCCATGCTATTTGTAAACGTAAGTTAGTTGAACCAAACATTTGGCAATGTTTGTCTTAATTAGAGTTAACAACTATCCTCTGTTTCATGAAGATGAGCACAAGATAGCAAGATTGAAACCTGCATACACCTGTTTAAAAAGATGTTTAGTGTAAAAAAGAATTTTTCACATTTGTGTTCACTAGAAAAAAAAACACTTGATGGTACCATCTCAACATATTTGTTTTGGGTCATATAAAACGAAATTAGTTGTTTCCCACTAAGAATATTTGTGTACCAGGTCTAATTAGGCATTTTTTAGCAAAAATAAGCTGCTTATTTTTTGAATAATCGTTTAGATGCTCATAAGCTAGCTTGTTAACAAGCTATTTGGGATAACTTATGAGGAACTTTTTGACACTTTTTTCAATTATAACCCTGATTAATATTAATTATTAATTATAAATAATTATTAATTATTCATAAACATTAATTTATAGTCATTAAAAATTATTAATTAATTTTAATTATACAATAATGATAATTATTAATTATCTATAAATGTTATTAACTATATCAATTATTCTTTTAATTATTATTCAATATATTTAGACATCAAAAACCAAATATAACAATTCTACGAACCATATATATATATATATATATATATATATATATATAATAATCAAAGTTAATTTTTTTTTCAATTGACATATTATATTATTTAAATTTTTTTACTAACTTGTTAGTATTAAATAATATATTATATATATTATTAGAAATTTATTTGAATTATATTATGAAATATATATTTGTAATTGACTATTTTTTTCAAGATGTATTTTAATCATTTTACATGATTATAAGCTAGTTTGTCAAACATAATTTGTTTATCAGCTACCAGCTAGTTTATCGGTTATCAGTTTGTTTATCAGTTATCAGCTAACTTATTAGCTAGTATGTCAAACATAACATTAGTAATCATAACCATGAAGACACCTGCTTCACTATGTGAAAAGTAGTGTTCATTATGTGCACATGTGTCTAAACAATGAAGACCTCCATATAGTACAAAGCATGATGTATGGCAAACAACCACAACAAACCAAAATGTTATAAGGAAAACAAATTAAACCATTGAATATGATTCCTTCATAGCTTGCCATTGAATCTGATTCCAAACCTTTGATGTTTATGGTTTGCTTTTGAATCCAATCACAGTTTAGGTTTTGTTTTTCAGTCCATTTGCAAACCTTTGATTTGTTTTTGTGAGATATAATTGAAATTTATTTTCTTCCATTTATTGAATAATGTGAGTAACTATACCACCAATTTTTTTTAGTTAATTAAGATCGTCCTATTTGTCAAATACCTCATTTTCCCCTATCATTATACGGAAGCGCTAATTAAGGAAATTTGTTTCAATTGATTTTTATTTTATTACTAATATTTTATTTTTATTAAATATGTTATGTGGATGAAAGAAGATCTCACACTTCCCATAAATTAGAGCGATCTCAAATAAAGGCCCCTATATATACCATATAATATATAGGGCTAGGTTTTAGTGAGAATCAAATTAAGTTATGGTGAGAATGGTAAGAAAAGATCTCCACCCTTGAATGCACATTAGGATCAGATGCACCAGATCAATTTCCATATCAAGCACAATTCATGAGACGGGGGTGAAAAAATTATCAATGGTTCAGATCCGTTAACCTTCTCACTATAACTTTTATTCTAACAATCTTTCATCATTATATATATATATATATATACATACATAGAGAAAGAGATGAAAAAGTTCGGTTGCAACCGTGTATGTTTTCGTTGTGAACTAGGGGACATAGGAGATCGTAACATATGTCTCCATTTGATCCCATTCATCAGAGCATGTGTTTTTACCACCTGTTCACAACAAAACTTAAATGGTTATACCAATTTTTTAAATACGTAATGTGTATGTATTTGTATTTGATGCCCTTTTTCTAAATGGCATCAAACTCTTAACGATTCTAAAAAGGTTCAAATTCAAAACCTAAAAGTTGTGAGAACGTGTTGATTCTTTAGCTAGGTCAAAATATCCTTAATAAACAATAAAAAAAGAAATCAACCATGTCAATGTTTTATAACCTTTATTAAAAGACAAATATATAACATTTGAATGAACCAAAAATAAAAAAATTATAAACCACAAGGTTGTGGCGTACTGGTTAAGGCCTGTGGGGGATAAGGTGGGATATCCCATCCACCCCAAGTTCGAATCTAGGCGTATGCATCCTGTGGCCACTGAGTTTAATTTCAGGACTGCATGCTTTCGCAGTCGGTTGCTTTGCTAAGAAATTAGTCTGAGTCATAGTCCCAGGACACCCTTTACAAAAAAAAAATTAAAAAATTATTTGTATCAATAATTAATTATCGTCCAATTCTGAACGTGTTATATTTCAATATCAATTTATATATCGTTTGACATATTATGTGAGATAGTTAATTAAAGAACATTAATTAAAGAACGTTCATTTACTATAGATTTTAAAACCGAAATTAGTAAACGATTTAATGGTAGATAAAAATCCAATATTTGATACCAAAAAGTCGTATGAAATTGATTAATATAATTTCTTATTATACATGTAGCCATCGATCTTTACAGTTGGAATTTGTGGAATATAATATTCTTTTTTAATCATTACTTGCATGTTAAGTTGTTGCATTTTTTAAAACATAATTAAGGGTCATTATTTATTTAACAAAATTAAAAAATTAAGGGTCATTTGTAATTTTGTATAGCCATTCCCATTTTATTTTTAATTAACGAAATAAAAAATAAGAACTCTATAATTTTATTGATTATTGCAATTGGGAATTATTTAAATTACTAAATAACAAAATAATGTATAGTAGTAAATTCGATATATATATATATATATATATATATATATTACGTGTATCATTAGTTCATTACGCAGTTTTGCAATTTATATAATTTTTCAATAGCAAATTGGTCATATAGCGACTTGTTATTTTATTTTGATCTGCTAGAAATTAATAAATTCTAATTATCAGAAATATAAACTTTATTTTTACGTACCATAAAATTTTCCCTTTTCTCAAGTTGCAAATTAATTTGTTTTCATCAAATACAAACGTCGTCAACAATAGTAGATCATTCTAGTTTTTATAGAGAAAGAGAAAAAAAATGAAAATTTCAGATTTACATAGAAATTGTGTTTTGACTATTGAGTTTCATATTTAAAATACAACTTCTAATGCATAATGATAGATTTTCATAACTACTAAATATGAAAATAAATAATTAAGTATGCATATATATTTTAATTAATCAATTCTGGAAATTAATACATTGGTTAGTAAAGTCTAAAAAAAAGGTAAGAGTACAATTATTTTTTGATCCTTAATTTCATTCTAGATGAAGTGCATGGTATTCAAGTTTTTAAATATAGTGGTTTTGTATATAGGACCCAATGATTAAAAAAAGAACTTATATTTTCTTCGTTTCTAGCAGCCTAGTGTTTGTGCAAAACAAGCTAATAAACGTGTTCTATAAAATAATAATAATAATAATAGAGTCAAATAATTGGTTGATGTTTCAATCGTAGGTCTTGTTACACCTAAATATTTTTATTATAATACAAATTAACTGATATAACAAAGATACATATATATATATATATATATTTATACAAATTACCGAGATGATGATGTGGCGTATTATTTTTATCTACTGATATAAATTACTAAGACACTAAGGTGGACTATAGTTTTACATTCGTTGATTAAAAACCATAAACAACATTAAATTGGTCTCCAAAATTTTGGGGACCCTGTTCAAAATCACACATTTAACATATTAAAGAAAGACCCTGGGTAACAAGGGTCCGGTCAAACGAGAAAGCAACCAACTTACGAGATAAGCTAATTCACATGCGAGATAGGTTAAAAAGAAAAACCAAATCACATATGATACAACACATCCAGAAAGACTTGGGTTGCATGAAAAGTAGATGTGCATTGGCTGGTCAACATGGTGTGTCGGTTAGAAATAAAAATCGGTGAGAACATATAAATGTTATAATCAAATGTTAACATAACAAAACTTCCCCTCAACGTTTTCCATGCATCCTCATGAAGGAAACCACTAGGTGATGTTTATTTTCAAAATTCTTCGTAATAAACCGCCTCAAATTGTTTTCTTCGAATGATGATATATACAAATATAAACCTTTGAGTTGATTTCAAGTAAGAATAGCAGTTATTTTCGAAGGGTAAGAAGAAATTTCTATTCTTGGATCAATCTTAATTGAAAATCAGTTAAAAATTTTCTTAAAAGCTAATTCATGGTTCATTTTGAAACTTAGGTGTTGTTTGTTTTTTAAGAGGTCTAAAGTCTGAAATCTTATTTTAGTTATGATTAATAAGAGGTGGTGTGTAAAAAGGTCTGAACCATTCAGACTTAAGAGCCATTAAGAGGTTTTTTAAAAAAAACAAACAACCCCTTAATCTCAACCATAATTAGATCAACACTAATTAAAAATGATCAAGGATTCAAATCCAATTATTTTTACACTTCTCACCTTAACTCTCATTATCACATGGTATTTTGTTTATACATTTTACACTCAACTACTTGAATATTTTGATATAATTTTTCCAAAATGGCAAAGCAACCCTTTATGGAGGATAATATTCAAATAAAAAACAAGCAATATGCAAGAGAACGGTCAACTAATTAATGTCGTTATGGAAATAGAATATAATGTGGTATTATCAATGTTCTAAAAAACTCGCTGCACAGCCGTCATGGTACGCCATGGCACCAAGGCTTGTGTCTCACGCCACGTTAAGCATGTGGCACGCCATGGCCTAATACACAATTTCGTAATGCAATATTTGATTTTTTCTTTACGTTTTTAATGTCTTATTTTCAAGTTTTTTAATATATAACATAATTTAACTTACTACTATTGACTCATTGAGTAACACTACAAAACATATGTTTTTTAAATATAATGATACATATAATTAAAAAAATGACGCCATAAGTCACGCCTTGAAAACGTCATGGCTTCGCCGTGGCTCCTAAGGCTTGAGACTTGGATTTGCCGTCATGTCACGCCTCACGCCATTTAGAACCTTGGGTACTATGTATGAAAGCAACAAATGAGTGGAGAGCATAAAATATTCAACATTATATATCACATAATTAATTATCAAAACCATCAACAATACAAACAATTGGTGGTAGATATAATTAGAGGACTTGCCTCAATTATCTTTATGAAAGAATTGAGACAAATTAAAGAAGGCAATTAACAAAATTCGGTTTTCTTTAATTTCTTTAATGGATTAATTTGTTCTTCTATATATCCCTTGATTCTATGCCATTATAAACGTGATTAGAGAGAAATAATTTGTTTCCATTTTATCATATAATACAAACGTACTCGTGTAATGCAGCGAGATATATCACGATTTTAATGTTTCATTTTTTTTTTTTGTCGATTTACAGTCTGATTTTGGATGATTTTAAGAAAGTGATAATGATTTTTTTTTTAAATTTGTTTAATTTAGGCTTAATAATATAATGTTTTTTATATACAAAATAAAGTATTTTGTTAAATTCAATGATTATTTTATATATTTTAATGACATCTATAAAAAATAATCAATTACATATTTAATAATATAATTAAAACAAAATTATAGTAATATAATATATTAATTAATAGTGATACATGGAAAGATCTGTATGTACATACCAAATTGGTGGGTCTTAAAAGTTTGCAGTAGTAATATGTATCTTGTGCTTTGATACTTGTAAATTAAGAGATTTTTAAAATCTTACATAAAATGATGGTACATTGTGCCTAATAATTTGTATTCAAGAGTTTTTTATCCGTGCTTTATGATACTAGAAGCGTACTCGCGCAATGCAGTGAGATAAATCACGATTTTAATGTTTCATTTTATTTATTTGTTGATTTACAGTACGATTTTGAATGGTTTTTGAGAAAGTGATAATGTTTTTTTTATAAATTTGTTTAATTTAGGCTTAATAATATAATGTTTTTTATATAAAAAAAGTAAGTATTTTGTTAGAATTCAATTATTATCTTATATATTTTAATGACATCTAAAAAAAATAACCAATTACATATTTAATAATATAATTAAAACAAAATTATAGTAATATAATATATTAATTAATAGTGATACATAGAAATGTCTGCATAAAAGGAAAGTCCTGCACATATCAAATTGGTGAGTGTTAGAAGTCTGCAGTAGTAATATGTATCTTGTGTTTTGATACTTGTAAATTAAGAGATTTTTAGTTATCTTGGATAAAATGATGGTACCTTGTGCCTAATAATTTGTTTTTAAGAATTTTTTTGTCTGATTTATAATATAGTATAGATATAGATATAGATAAGCCATTGAGATTAATGAGTGGATAGTTAGACATTCGTTCTCATATTTTCGTAAGTTAACTGTCTGTTCGTATGATCTTAAATTTAATATCTATATCTATATCTATATCTATATATATATATATATATATATATATATATATATATCTATGCAATTGAAATGTTCAAACAATAACACTTTCATTTTACAATAATGCGAAAATTGTTGGTGATTTTAATGAAATCATCGGTTCATGTTATGTAATTGGGTTCACAAGATAATAATGGGGTTGGTAACTAAGCAATAACATGAGCTAGGAGGTGTGGAGTGCACACTCGTGTAAGCTAGCTAGCACCCAGGATTGTTGGATGGTCTTGTTTGGAGGGTTACTAAGTAAAAGGTTGACAGTGTTTGGCGCGGATCTCTGCGCGGGTCCACGTGCGCCGTCAGTCGTGCGGAGCACTAGAATGTTGGCCATTCAGTGTTTGGCGCAGATCTCCACATGGGTGCACTCGCACCGCTAGTCGCGCGGAGTACTAGAATGTTTGTCGTCCAGTGCTTGGCGCGAATATCCGTGCGGGTCCACTAGCGCCTCTAGTCGCGCGGACATCCAGTTTTGTAACTGTCCAGTTTTTTATGAAAATCAATTTTGTAACCCCCAAATCATTGTGTAACCGCTAGACAATCAATCCCATTAAATGGGAAATTATTATCATTAATAATATAGGATCGGTTACGATTCTCTTGGAGTTTAAATAGGATCAATTTCTGTCAGAATCGATACCGGTGAATTTGAGATTATCCTCGAGTGAATTTCGTGATACCCATGCAGAATAGGTTCGAAATATCACTTAAGGAACGCGATATCGAATTCTTATCCAAGTTTCGATCACTCTCTCTTCTCTCCCTCTCCATCGATTTTCTTCACCACTCCCCAACAATCTTAAATGATATTTCTCATCGTATGAGAGATGGAGAGTGATCAGTCCGTGGGAGATATGACAATGAAGTTCACCAAGCTTGAAAAGTTCGAAGGTGTCGACTTTCGAAGATGGCAGAAGAAGATGCATTTCCTGTTGACGACATTGAAGGTGGTGTACGTGCTAATCACTCCTATGCCGAAGGTGATGGAAGACGAGATGTTGGAGATGACCCGGTGTCGTGGCAAATGGGAGAAGGACGACTATAGTATGTGTGATTCCCTCTTTGACATTTATCAAAATGTCGAATTTTCCAAAAAGATATGGGACTCTCTTAAGTCCAAATACATGGCGGAGGATGCTTCTAGTAAGAAGTTTCTCGTGAGTAATTTCAATAATTACAAAATTGTGAACTCGAGACCTGTGATGGAGCAATATAATAAGCTCCTTCGCATTTTAGGCCAATATGTTCAACTTAATATGAAGATAGACGAATCTATCTCTGTATCGAGCATAATTGATAAATTACCCCCCCTCTTGGAAATATTTCAAATACATGTTGAAACACAAGAAGGAAGAGTTTGTCCCTTGTGCAACTCGATAGTCACTTGCGCATAGAGGAATCTCTTCGGGCGCAAGAGGCTGTGAAACCTAAGATAAAAGAGGTTTCTGCCCTTTCGGTGAACATGGTGGAACAGGGAAAATCCAACAACTTCAAGGAAAAACACAAGTTCAATGAAGCCAAGAAAGAGCCAAACAAAAAGGTTAAATTAACCTGTTGGACCTGTGGGATGACCGGACATTTCAAGCGGGATTGTCGGGTTGTCAAGAACAAGAATGGAACAAGCACAAGTGGTGGTGGGCAAGGATCCAAGGATCAACACCCACGACAAGGTCAGTTTATTGACTTTGGTTTTAATTCAAATTTGAATTATATACCACTAATATCCGAATCATTTTACGTGCAGGATGATGATGATCCTTCGTGGATTGACACGGGTGCCTCGAGTCATGTGTGCAAGGATCGACGTTGGTTTACTTTCTTGGAACTGATTGAAGACGGATTCATGCTACACATGGGTAACGAGTCAAATGCTCCCATTCTTGGACGTGGCTTAGTTAGGCTAGAGTTTAGTTCTAGAAAAATTATTGAACTTTTAGACGTTTTGTGTAACGCCCCGAATTTTCGTTGTATTATTTCTATCGTTAGACTTCTAACATTATTTATTGTTAAATCTTAGTTACCTTGCGTTTACCGTTAGTCATTAGCACTGTGCTTTTGAGCCAAGTTTGAATGCTTAGATTTGGAATTGGTTGTGTAAAACAGAGGCTTGCACGGGCTACCTCGTGGCTTGGAAGCCGCGGTGTAAGCCGCGTAACCCTCTGGAGGTCTTCAGTCTTAATGGCACACGCGGGCTATGCCGCGGCTTGGAAGTCGCAGCCAAAGTCGCGGGCCTGCCATGATGGTTCTTAGACGAATTTCTTCCCCTTTTTTCTCACTTATTTCTCATCTACATTCATTGATACTCTCTCTCACCTCACCTCTTTCAACCATCCGAAATTAGGGTTTCACCAACCCAAATCTACCTTATTGATTGCTAGTAGTTGGGTACATCAACTAAGGATTCAAAGTTGAGCATTTAATCACCATCTCCATTGTCATCTTCTCCAAAGGATCAAATCTAGGGTTTTGGGTTTTCTTCAAAAACCCACTTGGTGAGTTTATACTGCCATTTTTCAAACCTTATACATGTCAAAACATATATTTTTAACTCCTATATATCTCCTTGGTTTTGGATTTATGATTATCACATTTTGACCTAACTTGAGTTTTGGGAGATTTTAGGGTTCTTGCTATATTTTTGCTAAAAGGAAGGGTTTCATTTGATTTGTAGTAAAATAAAGTACTACTTGCACATTTTTGATGAGGTATTTGAAAGAATGTATATAATCTAATTTTATGATTTTCATTCTTATCAACAGTTAAACTTGGAAATGCATATTTAGAAATAAATGTTACTTAGAACTATATGTTTAACTATAGTTGGTCACAAATAAAATTGTGACAAGTCTAGACTATTACTAGTGGACCCAAAGGTATTGAGTCGACTTATATTTTGGGATGTAAGATGTTTTCCCCCTTATATCTAGTGGAGACATTTGATCCTCGGAGGCCACTTGGTACGGTTATGTGGGACCGGTTACTAGCCATGGATCATAATGTAATCTTAGTGAACGAGTATGACTTGGTTTCCTCGGGTGCCCTCCCCCACATCTTAGTACGGACCGGCGTTGTTCGTGGCCATGGATTCCAAGTATTTAGCTCATAACTCGGAGTGTGACTTACTTTTGTGTTCCGTTACAATCCTTGGTAAATCGGGTTTCCCCCGTCATCGCAAGATGAATTTTGGACCGAACAGTCCTTATGTGGCAAAGATTTCAATTGTAAATTAAACTTTCTTGAAAAGATCTCCTTTCATTACAATTGTCTATATTTCTTTAAATTATAAACTGTATGTTCTCACTAGGCTTTAAGCCTAACACTTTTCTCAAATGATGTGTATAACAGGTTCCTTTAGCGGTGGGTTGCCAAATGTTTGAGCGACGAGCGAGGGCTTGAGGCATTTTTGAGATGATTAGTATTTGGTGTTGGTCATTTAATTAAGTCCCTACATTTTGGTGATATTGGGTTGACAACCGATGTAATGTAGATAATATATGTTTATATTAGTTTGTTGTTGATTTCCATATCCGTTCACAAGTTTTTTGTAAATGCTTTGCACATTTACCCTTTTGGGTGGTTTATTCCAAATACAAACGTCATTTTGCCAAATTTTCAAATTTTAATTTACTCTAAATTTTAGGGTGTTACATTTTGTTTGTACCACAAATTCGTAGTGTCTTGAATAAGTTAGGATATAAGCAAGTTTTTGAGTCCGACAAGTTTACCTTGTCAAAAGGTGGCTCTTTTGTAGGATTTGGTTATTTGAATAATAATATGTTTATGTTGAGCTTGAATAAAAATAAGTTTGATTCAAATTCCATTTATATTGCAAATGAGAATTGTGTTCATTCTATTTTATGGCATGCAAGGCTTGGTCATGTTAATTTTAAAAGAATGTTTGAAATGTCAAAAGACGGTCTTATTTCGGCTTTTGACGTTAAAACCGAAAAATTTAAAACTTGCATGTTGACAAAGATCACTAGACAACCTTTTACTAATGTGAAAAGGGATTCGTCGGTGCTTGAATTAATTCATAGTGATCTTTGTGATTTGCATTCAACTCCGTCTTTTGGTAATAAAAAGTATGTTGTTACTTTTATTGACGACGTTTCACGGTTTTGTTATATTTATTTATTGAACTCGAAAGATGAAGCGTTAGAAAATTTTTAAATTTATAAAACGGAAGTTGAATTTCAAATGAACGGTTTTATTAAATGTTTACGCACCGATCGTGGTGGGGAATATTACGACCCCATATTTTTCCAATCCGTAGGAATTATTCATGAGACTGCGGCGCCTTATACACCACAACAAAATGGTCTGGCGGAACGGAAAATTAGAGTTCTCAAAGAAATGGTGAACTCTATGTTATCCTACTCGGGATTGAGGGATGGATTTTGGGGTGAAGCCATATTAACGGCTTGTTATTTATTAAGTCGAGTTCCCAATAAAAGGAACAAGATTACCCCATATGAACTTTGTTTCAAGAAAAAGCCTAACTTGAATTATATTCGAGGTTGGGGTTGTCGAGCGGTTGTTCGACTACCCGAACCCAAAAGGAAAACCTTGGGTGAAAAGGGTATTGATTGCATCTTTGTTGGATATGTCGAGCATTCCAAGGCATATAGGTTCTATGTTATTGAACCTAATAATTCTATAGCGATTCACACCGTTATAGAATCAAGATATGCTTTATTTGATGAGACTAAATTCTCTTCAATACCTAGGCCGAAAGACCTTGTTCCAAGTATTAGTGTAACTAGTGAGGTTGAAGAACAAGCAATTGTTCCAACCGAAACTCCGATGCTTCGAAGGAGCAAAAGAGGAAGGATTGAAAAATCCTTTGGTCCGAATTTCCAAGTGTACTTGGTAGAGGGATCAAGAGATGAGATTGGGTCTCAATTCTCTTACTGTTATAGTATTGAGGAAGATCCAAAATCATTTGATGAGGTTATGAAGTCTCAACATATTGCTTTCTGGAAAGAAGCAATAAATGATGAGATGGATTCCATCATGGGGAATAATACTTGGGTATTATCGGACTTGCCACCGGGTTGCAAATCTTTAGGATGCAAGTGGATCTTCAAAAGGAAGATGAAAGTCGATGGATCAATCGAGAAGTTCAAAGCTCGATTAGTAATCCAAGGCTTTAGGCAACGGGAAGGCATCAATTATTTTGATACATATGCCTCGGTTGCAAGGATCTCCACGATTAGATTGTTGATAGCCTTAGGTGTAATCCGCAATTTAGTTATTCACCAAATGGATGTCAAAACGTCATTCTTGAATGGTGACTTGGAGGAAGAAGTTTACATGAAACAACCGGAACGTTTTGTTATGCCCAGGATGGAGCATAAGGTACGTAAACTTGTAAAATCATTGTATGGGCTTAAACAAGCACCCAAACAATGGCATCAAAAATTTGATGAGGTTATCTTGTCCAACGGTTTTATGTTAAACCAAGCGGACAAGTGTGTATATAGCAAATTTGACACATCTGGTAACAGAGTAATCATTTGCTTATACGTTGATGACATGTTGATCTTTGGCACCGACCAAAATGAAGTTTACAAAACCAAAGAGTTTTTGTCATCAAGTTTCTCCATGAATGATATGGGAGAGGCGGAGGTGATCCTTGGAATAAGGATCAAGCGTGAGAACAAAGGGATTGCAATTACGCAATCTCATTACATTGAGAGAGTATTAAAGAAATTTAATTGCTTTGATTGTTCTTCGTTGAGTACTCCATTTGATCCGAGTGTGAAGCTTATGTCCAATTCGGGTGAAGCGGTGTCACAACTCGAGTACTCAAAGGTTATTGGATGCTTGATGTATGCCATGACAAGCACTAGGTCGGATATCGCTTTTTCCGTAGGCAAGTTAGGTAGGTATACTAGTAATCCTAGTACTTATCATTGGCAAGCGGTTAGACGAGTATTTAAATACTTGAAGAAAATCATTGATTATGGTTTGTCATATGTCGGGTTTCCT
Organism: Arctium lappa; assembly: GCA_023525745.1. NCBI lineage: Eukaryota > Viridiplantae > Streptophyta > Magnoliopsida > Asterales > Asteraceae > Arctium > Arctium lappa. The sequence goes on from CM042048.1 coordinate 9,223,534, forward strand.
TCGATATTAGAGGGATCGGATGCAAGTTGGATCACCAATTTAAAAGATCACTCTTCTACGAGTTGTTGGGTGTATTTGCTTGGGGGAGATGCCATCTCATGGGCTTCCAAGAAGCAACTTGCATCACGAGTTCGACTATGGAGTCATAATTTGTGGCATTAGCAGCTGCCAGTAAAGAGCCAGAGTGGCTAAGGAATTTAGTCCATTAAATTCCGTTATTGCCGAAACCAATGTCACTTATTTCTATCCATTGTGATAGTGCGGCTACCTTGGCTAAAGCTTATAGTCAAGTATATAATGACAATTCTAGACACTTATGTGTTAGACATAGCATGATTCGTGAGCTAATCACGAATGGGGTGATTTCGGTTGAATTTGTTCGGTCGCAACAAAATCTAGTGGACCACTTGATGAAGGGGTTAGCTAGGGACTTGGTTCACAATTCGGTGATAGGGATGGGTTTAAAGTCCATTTAAATCTCTAACGGTGAGATACTCAATTCCCTTCTAATACAACGTTAGAAGTTGAATTCAATTGGAAGGCTCACTCTAAGGGATTAGAGCACAAGATAATCATCCCAAGGTATGTGCTCGGTACTGCAAGTGAGGAGGTAATTGTTCTTTTGTAAAAGTGCAGGTGCAGGTGCATGATGAAAGGAACTACTTATATGAGTGTGAAGTGTGGCCGCTTTAAGAATCTTGGACTTGGCTTTGATGTACTCACGAATGGATAAGGGCACATGGCATGTATAGTGTCAAGTTTAAACTTTAGAGAACCTTTAAATTCATGTGTATGTTATTTTCTGGTACTCAATTGGGTTTAACGGTTCAATCCATAAGACACTTGGATTCTCGAGTATTTGAAATGTGTAATGTACTAAGATGGAAATTCAATCTTTTAGATATTTTCATTTATGCATGAGTTTGTTTCCTATATTAACTGTTATTTGTGAACCAAGGATTGCACTAAAATGGGGGAGGAATGTTGGTGATTTTAGTGAAATCATCGGTTCATTTTATGTAATTGGGTTCACAAGATAATAATGGGGTTGGTAGCTAAGCTATAACATGAGATAGGAGGTGTGGAGTGAACACTCGTGTAAGCTAGCTAGCACCCGGGATTGTTGGATGATCTTGTTTGGAGGGTTACTAAGTAAATGGTTGACAGTGCTTGGCACAGATCTCTGCGCGGGTCCACGCACGCCACCAGTCGCGCGGAGCACTGGAATGTCAGTCATCCCGTGTTTGGCGTAGATCTCCGCGCGGGTCCACTCGTGCCGCTAGTGGCGCGGATCTCCGTGTAGGTCCACTCGCGCCGCCAGTCGTACGGAGCACTGGAATGTTTGTCGTCAGTGCTTGGCGCATATATCCGTGTGGGTCCACTAACGCCTCTAGTCGCGCGGACATCCAGTTTTGTAACTGTCAAGTTTTTTATGAAAAACAGATTTGTAGCCCCCAAATCATTGTTTAACCGCCAAAAAATCAATCTCATTAAATGAGAATTTATTATCATTAATAAAATAGGATCGGTTACGATTCTCTTGGTGTTTAAATAGGATCGATTTCTGCCAGAATCGATACTGGTGAATTTGAGATTATCCTCGAGTGAATGTCGTGATACCCAGGCAGAATAGGGTCGAAATATCACTTAAAGAAAGCGAACTCTCACGCGATCTTGAATTCTTATCCAAGTTTCGATCACTCTCTCTTCTCTCCCTCTCCATCGATTTTTTGCACCACTCCCCAACAAAAACATTGTTCATACGTTAATTAGTTAATCATATGCGATATTATAGTTTAAAACCTATGATACTAAATCATATGTGATATTATAGTTGATAACATGTGATACTAATTAATCAGATACTAAATCATGGACCAAGTTGCCTACATACAACCAGGTCCTCTCATGTACATTATCACATTTGATAAGAGTGTTCTCACATAGTTTTTGTACGTATATATATAGTCCACTCGCGTATATTATCACATGTGATAAGAGTCTTCTCGTGTCGTTTTCATACATGTGTGTGTATATATATAGGGCTTAAATCATGTGAGAACCAAAAAAAGATTGAGAACTGTGAGAATTGATCTAAGCCGTAATTCGGTTTTGATCCAATTGTTTTAATTAAAAGTTGATTCACCACATGAAAAGGGCATAATCGTCATTTTGGTAACATGATTCACCAGATGAAACATATAGATTCATTCATCAGATGAAACACAAAAATTCACCATATGAAACACACATATTCATCATATGAAACACATATTAACCTTATTTCACCAAATGAAATAAATCACAATTTTCATAAATATATTATTTCACCTGATTGAATCCAAACATAAGTTCATGTATATCTTAATTCACCACATGAAATCAAACAAAAGTTTCATCTATAATCTATTTTCACATAATGAAATCAAATACAATTTGAACGAAACGCTAAGATTTCCCCTTTTCCGATCTAGGGTTTGGTCTTTACGATATTGGGAGCAATTCCTAGTTGAGAGATATCGATCGATTGCAGGTCAAGAGGATGGGATGAAGCAGATTTTGGATAGAGGGATCTTCTTCTCCACAACTTATGTGTCATAGTTGTCGCATCCCCTGAATCAAACCCCTAAATAAAATTACATAAAAAACAATGATCAATGTGTCACCATGAACACCCACAACAAGAAATTATAAGGAAGTCGTAAATGAAATTGAGCAGACTCATCGGTGGTGGGAACAGAAAAACGTTGTTGAACTCGACGAAGCAACTCAATGCCTTCATCCTCAGACCAACACAAACATAAAGATCGATTGTTTTTAATTCAAGCCCATGGAGAATGCAACGTACTCTCGACATTTTTGAAGATCTTCACAAATCCTACAAATCAAATGTACATTGTAATTAACATTTCGTGCAAGAATGATGGTGTTAAGATGTTGTAAAGCATCTCAACAACATGATCATGGATCACTTGAAGTTTCCAGACCCTAATCATTTCACTGATTTCTGATCCTTCATTAAAAGTAGAGACAAATACTAATTTTGACCAAATTAGGGCACTAAGTAGGAATTAGATGCATATGGCCAAACAAATCCATCACAACCTAGAGAATTTGGGGATCGATCGAACAAAAATACACAAATTCCAATCACACACAACAGAAGAGGGAAAAACGAATTTGTAATCGAACTTAAATTCGTGAAAACGAGAAACAGAAAAATAAAAACACCATCACAGAATGACGTGATGAAATCAGGAAACTGAAAATCGATTAGATTTTACCTCATCGCAAACATCACCGCATATATCATCGGACTTTTTAGAACAATAACGAGATCCACCTTCTGCCATCACATAAAGTATATCAAGAAATTTTGATAAGTTAATCATTATCACCATTGGAATTTAGGGTTTATGAAGTGTGGGCACTTCAATCGCCTTCATCGATATGACATTCTACCGGTGGTCGGAGGAGTGACCGGAGAGTGAGATGACGGTGGGGAGGGGTGGCTGGGGAATAGTTGTCGGCGGTGGTGGCTTGATTTAGCCATCGATGTAATGACCCAGATATGAATTTGACCTTTTAATACCCAAAATGCCATTTAAATCTTAATTTCAATCCATAATAAACCATGAACTTCTAATTTATTTCAAAATTGTCATTGCATTTAATGACCATAGATTAAAATCAATTAATGGTTTAGATTGGTTTTCACGGTTCTCAACTTATTTTTGGTTTTCATTTGATTGTCGTCATATATATATAGAGAGAGAAAAAAGTTCAAATGAAAACTCATTTTTCATTGTACACGTGAGGACAAATCTCAGTCACTCGATCTCTTTTGATCCAACAACTCATATTAAATAGAGTTTTTAATTTTAAAAGGATTAAGGGTAAAAATGGAAGAAAATTTAAACACGCGCCTCTCTTCGATATGACATCCATCTCGATATAATTTTTTTGTCGTTTTAACCGTTTTTTACTTGAAATGCTATGTATGTGTTATATTCATTATGAATATTTATGTACATCCAAGTTTGTACAACGCCTCGACACCGTAAGTATGTAACTTGACTTCACCTTCTTCAACACTTTCTTCAACGTCGTAAGACATCACGTTTCTTCAGCACCGTAACCCAACACCCATCAAGACGAATCGAGAACCTATCGAGTAATTCTATTGTGAATCGGGGAACAAAAGAGAGTGTGTCACGTCTCCACATCTTCACAGGTCATTCATGTGTTATTCATCATGAATAATGTATCATTCAGGATGAATAATACAACATTCATGGTGAATAATTCACGAATCATGAATTCGTGTATTATTCGTCATGAATGTTGTGTAATTCATCCTGAATACTATATTATTCATCATGAATAATGAATGATCGTTCACATTTGTTATTCATACTGAATGTGCGACATCCGGGGATGCGCGTACATATTCATAATGAATTAAACCAAATTTCGGTTGTGAATTAGGAAACAAAAGAGAGTGCGCCATGTGTCTACACCTTCACAGGTCATTCATATATTATTCATCATGAATAATGTATCATTCAGGATGAATAATACATGATTCATGATAAATAATACATGAATCATGGATTCGTGTATTACCTATCCTGAATACTGTATTATTCATCATGAATAGTGAATGAACGTTCATCTTTGTTATTAATATTGAATGTGGACACCCGAGGATGTGCATGCATATTCATAATGAATATAACACATATATAGAATTTCACGTAAAAAACGGTTAAAACGAAAAAATCTTGAATATTGTATTATTCATCCGACATACGGTATTATTCATCATAAATAGTGAATGAACGTTTACCTTTGTTATTCATACTGAATGTGGATAGCCGAAGACGTGCATGCATATTCGTAATGAATATAACACGTATATAGAATTTCACGTAAAAAACGGTTAAAACGAAAAAAAAAACTATATCGAGATGGATGTCATATCGAAGAGCACGAAATTCTCGTTTTTTGATGTAATTTGTTTGATTAAAATATTAGCAATTTTTAAGATAAATTATTTTAAAGTTTAAGGGGGTAATTTTTTTTTAATTAAAAATAAAAAGAAAAAGTCAAAGAAGGTAGGCGTTGATTCAAAATTACAAATTTTGTCCTTAATCACTTCCCAATTAACTTTAGAGTGAATTGTGGATTTGATCTCTGTGGTTTAGTGATTTCTTTGACCATTGTCTTCATTCTATTTTTATTGTGGATTTGGTCCTTGTGGTATTCAATTTATTTTGGTCATGTTTCTTCTGACTAACACTTTCATTAACTTTGTTAAATCAAGGACCATTTTAGCCATTTTGCTTATTTTTTGTCCTTTTTTGATAAGAAAAATATAAACAATATTTTTATACACACATGTATATATATATATATATATATATATATATAACGATATTAAAATAAATAAAATAAGACATTATTGTATGATTTAATTGTTTAATTTTTTTTAAATTAATTATATCAAATACGATTTAATTTTATTATTTTATTGTAATTGTGGAAAAATATATACATAATTTTATTGTTTTAATGTAATTAAAATTTCAATTTAAACAAATTAGATCATAAAACTATATTTTATTTTATTTGGAACGAATAAAATAAAATATGGTTTTATGATTTGATTTATTGAATTAAAATTTTAATTAAGTTAAAGACGATTTAATTATATTGTTCTTTTATTATCATTACAACAAACAAGCTTATTGTTGATATTTTAACACAAAAAAATCATTAAAACCCGTTGAGAAATGAACTTTAATTTTATCATACTAAAAACAATATGAAAATTGATTTTGAATTTTTGACTGAAAAACAATATGAAAATTGGAGCTTCTAATTTTAAGATGATAAAATTATAGTTCATTTCTCAACGGTTTTCAATGATTTTTGGTGTTAAAATATCAACAATAAGTTTGTTTGTTGCAATGATAGTAAAAGAACAATATAATTAAATCGTCTCTAACTTAATTAAAATTTTAATATTCAATAAATCAAATCATAAAACCATATTTAATTTTATTCAATCTAAATAAATAAGATATAGTTTATGATCTGATTTGTTTAAATTGAAATTTTAATTACATTAAAACAATAAAACTATATATTTTTTCACAATTACAATAAAATAATAAAATTAAATCGTATGTAATATAATTAATTTTAAAAAAATTAAACAATTAAATCATACAATAATGTGTTATTTTATTTATTTTAATATCGTTATATATATATATATATATATATATATATATATATATATATATATGTGTGTGTGTGTGTGTGTGTGTTTGTGTGTATAAAAATATTATTTATATTTTTCTTATAAAAAAAGGACAAAAAATAGCCAAAATGACTAAAATGGTTCTTGATTTAACAAAGTTAATGGAAGTGTTAGTCAGAAAGATCATGACCAAAATAAATTGAATACCACAAGGACCAAATCCACAATAAACATAAAATGAGGATCATGGTCAAAGAAATCACTAAACCACAGGGACCAAATCCACAATTCACTCTTAACTTTATTATGTATTAACCATTGATTAGTTTTCTAAGTTTTGATCAATGGTTAAGATTTGTCCACATGTGCACAATGAAAGATGAGTTTTCATTTGAACATACCCCTATATATATATATATATATGTATATATATATATATATATATATATATACACACACACACACATATATATAGGGGTTGTTTAATTTGCAACCCTTAAAAAGGTTGCAAACCTTGCAACCACATCTTAACCGTTCGATTCATGATCGACGGTTATTTTATTTTATATATATATATATATATATATATATATATATATATACACATACATACATATATGCCGATAATCAAATGAAAACAAAAAATATGTTACAAACCCTTGAGAACCGATATAAAAATATTTTTTTACATGATTTTTTTTCATCAAAACCTATGATTTAAGATATTGTTTCATATATGTTTTTGTTCACCTTGTGAAAAGATTACACGTGAAAAATAAATTTTGATTCACCTAGTGAAATGAAAAATACAGGTAAAAAATATTCATGTGGTGAAACAAATACATGTAAAACTATCATATTATGAAACAAATATATGGGAAGAAATATATTAAATCCAAGTATTTGGTGAAAATATATAATGTGAAAAAATATTTTTATATTGGTTCTCACATGTTTGTAACATATTTGTGGTTTTCATTTGATTTAGCCCCTATATATATATATATATATATATATATATATATATATATATATATATATACTAGTTGTGTACCCGCGCAATACATCGGTATGCAAAAGTTCTATCAAGATATGTTCAATTTATAAATATCAAAATTTTGCAAGATATCTATAAACTACTTAGTGGTTCACATATTATATTAAGAGTTTTTCGTAAATGCAAGAGGATGTATTGTAAATCAAATAATAAAAAACTAATCCAATTTCTTATTCAAAAAATATCTAAATCTATCCAAAAGTGATGTCCGAAGTGTTGCCTTCAGCTTGATTAAGACTAATTCAGAAATATAAGCCAAACTGGAGCATCATTAAATTGGTGCAAATTTACAAATTACTTGTGTATCAACCGTCTAGAAGGAATAATAATTAATAATATCGAATCAAGATACCAAATTAAGATAAAGATCAATCTGGAGCGTCCTTAAATCCTTTTGCAAGTACCATTTCACCACTCAATCACAGCAACGATTGCTTCAAGAGTCTCCTGAAGCATCAAAAACCCATGTATAATTACTAATGTTAACATTTTTTGGTGAAACCAATCTAGTTAGTAATTGGATTTGGAAGATACCATGCAATGGTCCTTGACACTAATTGAAAGTTTCAATGGTTTGGAAGAGCTAGAATTGATAAAAAGCACATCAGAAGACACAATAAAGTCAAGGGGTAACCACAAGGGTCGTGGCGTATTGGTTAAGGCTTTGGGAGATATGGTGGAATATCCCTTCTGCCCAGGGTACGAATCCAGGTGTGCATAACAATTGTGGCCACTGAGGTTTAATAGGGTTGATGTCTTACAATCATTAATTTGCCAAGGGATTAGTCTAGTCATAGCCTAGAACATCCTTCCAAAAAAAAACTCAAGGGGTTAATTACCATTACTACATAGCTCAATTGCCTTAAAAACAAGCTACTATAGCTTCACTTAATATAAGAATCTCTTTTTCCAATCAGGAAGTTTTCTAATTCAATAAATAAATTAAGTGTGGCTTCAAAATATCGTAAAGGAACTACGAAGGTTTGTGTATAGGAACCTGTACCAAGCCATCGTAATCTATTCAACACAACTTTTCCCTACAACCATGCGAAAACGTTTGAAGTTAAACAGTGAACGATGTTGTAGATTGGAAATAGAAAGATTGGGAAAATGATGGAGTTAATAATATCAACTTTTACTTGCATTCATCTAAATCCAACGCACATTGATATGGCTCAAACACAAGAACTAAATCAATGTGTGAGAAACACTTACCCGTTCAAGTTAACTATATGCAGGCATACATTGCAATACTGAATTTAAAATCTGAGTCGTTTACCCAACGCTTGCCCGGAGCACTTATATTAATAGTCAACGCTTTCAATTAACTTACTCGGTAAATTTTAGTATATTAAAAGCGCATCGTATGCAACATTCTAAGTCGGCGATTTTGCACTTGTTTTTCAGTTGTTGATTAACAAAATGGGCGAATTTAAGTACAACTCAACTATGATTGGATTAAAAACAGGTCAATCACAATAATGCATACAACAAAAATTCTGGAAATAAGAACTATAACCGAAAATGAGGTTTGATCAGGGGTCGATCAGATCATACACAATCAAAAACCAAAAAATGATTCGCCCACCATCATACCTTGTTGAACAATTATCAACTTTAAATTCTGGAAAAGAACACACCAAGGATCAGACTTCAAAGGTGATAAATTCCAGTCAACCCAGGAACTTTGAAATAAAACCCTTTTTCTTAAAAAAAATTCCATTATTCAACTTCACCCTCTTTTTCCAGCTATCATATTGAACTTCAATTTCCTTACCAGCCCTAAAATACCAGTGTCTCACTGCCATTCCTCCTTATCACTCCAATTAAAAAAGAACCAGATTAGGGTCAGGAGAGGTCTAATAAACTCAAATAAAATTGAAGTCAATATAGAGACCAATGAAAAGGATAAGAACCAATAGTCGAAAAACCATTTTGGAATTCAACAAAAAGAAGAAAGAGTAATAAAGACCAATAAAAATAGAGAGTCAAAAATTGAAGGTTCAAGGTAACCTTCAAGGCTAAGAAGGGGATTAAAGTCAGTTTAGACCAAAACTTTTGGAAGGCAACAATCCCAAACCTTCCATACCTAATATTAGAAAGACCCCAGTGCAAAAGGGGCAAACCGTTACAGTAGCAGAATAGCAACAACACCTAGTTTGGCCAGAATAGGGATAGGCCAATTTGGCCAGAGGCCATTGGTAACAAGATTAGACCAAATGAAAAGATAGGGAACAATGGTTGAAAAACCATAGTGGCATTCAACAAGCAGAAATGGGGGATGAAGGATAGGCTAAAAAAGGATAAACCCTTATCAATCCATAGCAAATAGTAGGAAACAGCAAAACCATAGATTCTGTAATCCACCATATCCCAAACAACTAAGCTGATCAAGACAGCACAAGACTGGGCTGTAGCAGGGCTGATAAAATTCCAAGATATACTCATCATCCATAAGGATAGGATAGAAAAAGTAATTACAGACCATTCCAACAGTGAGTCATCCTACCTTATTACTCCCAATATTAATAAACAGAATATACCAATCACATATCATGAGCCAAAAGAAAAGACCAAGGGAGGGGAGGTAGGAGCAACAGCTGGACCAATAAAGATATAGCCAGCAATCAGAAAACCATATTACCCTTGACCAACAATACCAATATGAGAGTCCCCAATCCCATAATAAAAACTCAAAATAAATCCAAAACCCCTGAAAAGAAACCAAAACCTTAAATGAGCCAAAAAGTTGCTCCTTTAGAGGTTTGGTGATATCAAGAACTAACTTAAACCCCTTCCACCATTCACAAAAAAAACCAACAAAACCAAAACAGTCATTGTACATTACCCTCCAGTTTATGTACATCAAATAAGTTCAAAAGTGCATTATTTGACCAAATTGCAAATAAAAAGAGTAATAGTAACAACATCAATGTGGACAAACATCAATAAATCATTACTAAACATCTAATCTTATGATTTCTGGTTTGTGTCAAGTTTGAACCAAAAACACAGTATGATTGAAGATAGAAGCTGCTACTATTGCACCAAAGTAAGGGAAGGATGACCAAATTATTTACATATTCACAAAATTGCACCAATGAATCCAAATCAGATGCAAAATCAAGAGTGAATCGGAACCTGAGAAAGGCAAAAATCTCAATCAAGAGTTGGGGTTTTTGAACGATACCAGAACGCTAAAATCAAAATCGAGTGGGAGTAGAGCTTCAGTATGGTGTGATGAGAGGGGATCAAGTGAATCGGAACCTGAAAAAAGAAAAAAATCAACACAAGAAATCCATTTTGTTCACGGTTCTAGAGAAGAAACAACAAGAATCCAAAAAGAAAACGGAGAGAGTAGAGTTTTCGTCACCTGTTTGTCGATAGTCTTCGATCGATCCTCTCAAAATATGTAGGAGCATGTTGAAAACTTTGAATTTGAACTTGCAATTGGTTGAGATACTGAGATATTAATTTGAAATTGGGTCAAAGCATGGGGAAGAACAATAGAAGCATGGTTGAGACGTGAAGAGGGAGAGGGGGTGGTCAGAAAGAAAGCATGGTTGCAGGGTACTATCAACTTGTGCAAGTCAACCAAGAGACATTGTGATCTCTTTTTGTGTCTGTGTCCAAAAAGGTTTTCAACTTGTACATTATGCATGTTAAGTTGTCTTTTAAGAGTTTTTTGAATTTCTTGTATAAAATGGTTGTACTTTATGCTTTGTGACTTGTCTTTAAGACTTTTTGTCTAAATGTATATTAAGGTAGTATATATATATATATATATATAGGGAGAGGTTCATTTGAGAAATGGTAAATATATGAGGAATAGAGAAGTAATCTTAGCCATTCATCTAGTCAACATTTGCGGCTTTGACCGCGAAGCACCGGATAATTCATTGTGTGGTCTATAGAAGGTAGAGGGATAATTTCGTAAAATACACGGGATGAGTTCATATATGAATCTGAATGAATCACAAAGATTCATATATGAATCTATTAATTAGTTCAACTGATTCATATGTGAATCTTTGTGATTCATACAGATTCATATATGAATCACAAAGGTTCATATATGAATCTGTTAGTTAGTTTAACTGTTTCATATATGAATCAGTTAAAAGAGTTCAATTGTGAATTGCACTGATTCATATATGAACATATAGTTCATATGTGAATTATACATGTTCATATATGAACACAACCCATGCGTTTTGTAAAATTTACAAAATTGTCCTTCTATTTTTGGGATAGCCGCAACTTTTGACCAGTCAAAGCCGCAACTTTTGACCGGTCAAAGCCGCAATATTTGACTAGTCAAATCCGATCTTGACCATATGAATGGCTAGGATTACTTCTCTATTTCTCATATATTTACCATTTCTCAAATGAACCAAACACTATATATATATATATATATATATAGAGAGAGAGAGAGAGAGTCGGGTTCAAACGAGAACAGTACATATTTAAAAGAACACGAGAACTAACAAAATCATTAGTGATTTTACATTAACACATGAAAAAAGGATTTTGGCCGCGGCTTCAGGTTCGTGTGCCTTTTTTGCACGTTAATGTAAAATCACTAATGATTTTGTTAGTTCTCGTGTTCTTTTAAATAGTTACTGTTCTCGTTTGATCCTCCCTCTTTCTCTCTCTCTCTCTCTCTCTCTCTCTCTCTATATATATATATATATATATATATATCATGCTTGTATGCTTCTCCACAACGTTTCAAGAAAGTAGTTTAGACTTTGAGAAAGTATGAAAAGTATCGAGTAAATTAATTTTCTAATATTGATCAAATAAACTAATCATTGTAATTTTTAAATTTAGAAAGAAAAAAAAAGCATGAACATAAAAGTATTTCAATGTGGAGTGGGTTTAGAGTATCTACTGCCCATTGTTCCATGATAGATAAGTTTATGTCTACGTGTAAACTTTATATAGATAGAGAGAGGGTTTTTCTTTTGTTAATCAAGGATTTTGTGTTAACTTTGTTAACTAATCTGGACTCTTATTCTTGAAAATTAATGGTTGTGATTAAAACAGTTTTTTAAATTAAAAAAAAGGGAAAAAATTGGTTCAGATTTGATGTTCCTATATGAACAAGGGTAAAAAGGTAAAATTGTGTTTGTTGATAATCAAGGAAAGGTATCAAATCCCAAAATATTCGGGATCACGTCTTCTACTCTCTATGGTGTTGTCGTAATTTGCTATGTGCATATATGCACGATTATTGGTGTGCATATATGAAGACTGAATATCCATTAATGTACATAAATGCACTTGGTGATTGCATATATATGAGACGATTATTGAACACAGTGAAAGAATGAAAATTAAAAAAAAGAATCAAAGTTATGATAAGAAGATTAGTGTAATAACCGGGTTAAAATGTAAAGGAATTAAGGAATTCGGAAAAGAAAGTGGAAAAGCTTTTTAGAGGGGTCTAAAGTGAAAAGTGGGGGAGGGTTTTAACCCTAAATCTTAGTGCATTTGGTGCCGGCTGTTTTTTTTGGGGGAAAATCCAGAGAGAGAAGATTGAGGCGATCGACCGAGGGAGAGGGAAGAGAGAGAGTCTTGGTGTGCAGCAAACCTTAAAGGTAAGTTCTAATTCTGTTTTTCTTTTTGGTAAAGGTTTAGTAATTGGGTTCTTAAACCTCTAGTTGGTTTTTCCTTGAACCCAACTGTCCTATGGGTCTGGGATTAGTTTTGGGGGATTTGCTATAGATTTAGGTTTGGTTAATCAGATTATTGGAAAAAAACGAGTTCTGTTTTTGATTAAGGGCCATCGGGTTAGATTGTTAGCGAATTCTGGGGTTAATCTGGGGTTCGTGATAACTGTTTATCGAGTCTCTGGGTTTCGTTTGAAATTTGGGTATCGGTTGATACCGGGCCCGGGTGACTCCGGTCACCGGACATTGGTTGAGCCGGTCGAGAAGTTAGATATCGGTCGAGACTAGGGGAGACCTCGGTCGAGGCTAGGGGGAGACCTCGGTCGAGACTAGGGGGAGACCTCGGTCGAGACCAAGGGGGAGAGGCCCCGGTCGGCCTAAGGGGGGAGACCCCGGTCGGCTTAAGGGGGGGACCCCGGTCATTCATTACCCCGGGCGATCCGAATAGATCCGGTCCCCGGACTCTAAGGTTAGACCGAAGCCCGTGTCTATTTTTAATATGGTAACTTTGAGTGTTGGACTTTGTTTTTAAAAGGTCGACCCATTTTCATTTTATTTGCAAGGTACCCTGTTCCAAGTTGGTATTCTAGCAGGTTAAGTTACTTTAGAGAATAAGTGACGTTGGGATTTTGGGGTAAGGTTAACCTTATGTTAAAATAGAAAGAATCGAGAGTTCACCGGTCAATGTTTCCTTTATAAACTTCGGACCGAATTCTAGGGGTAAATGTGAGATTCGAGCTAAGGACGCCATGTGAGTTTTCTGAACCAAACCTTTTGTTAACGAAAACATGTGAAGTTTAATTTTTAAACTTTGATTATTTACGATGGCATGTTCATTATAAAATGATTTAAGTGTGTTATAAACTGTTGATGTTTAAATGTATGCATACATTATATGTGGAGATTGTGACCTAAGTCGGGGAGTGTGGCCCGCCTACTCGTACCGGGGAGTGTGGCTCGTTTATGCCATTGGGGGTGTGTCCCAAAATTAAGGCAGTGCGAGTTAGACACATCGTCTTTGACGGTCGTGTGGTCAGTAGCGTGTTTATCTTTATGTGCTTATAAATCTGCTGATTTAAATTTGCTGGAAAGTTATTTTATTGTTTAACTGTGAGAGGGAACTCACTAGACCTATGGTCTAACCCTCGCTCTTTCAAAACTAAAAATCTTTTCAGGCAAGCGTGAATTAGAGAGAGCAATTAAGGGCAAAAGGGAAGATGTAGCGGTAAGAGATAGAACACCGTCATCTTAGATAGTTATTTTATTATCTCAGTTGTGTAGGTTGACTTTGAGAACCTTGAAATTTTCAATTGTAAAGTTGGGGTCGTTTTGGCATGAATTTTTTTTTATTATATTATTAAGATTTAAGTTGCTATCTTGTTGCTTCTGGTTGGGTTGCTATAGTTAGTATCAGAGCCATAGTTTAAGGGATTTAGGTGACCGGATGGGCCTAAACTTAAACTGTGGAGTAGAGGGACACAACTGAGATTTAGAAAACCTTTTTGAAAGACCTTGATTATCGAGAGTCGTGTTAACGATAGTGAGGATTCTCATGTAAAGTAAACTCAAAATTGCATCTGGCCAATGCCATTATGAATTTACAGGTGCATGGGCATACTCGATTTCTATTATTGAGACAATCGATGGGTGTAGTTTTGGGTAGTAAGTCATATCTTTGAATGATAAGTTGGTTTGGATTGTTGTGTGAGTTCGCCTATGGTGGTAAGGTTAATACCGTTTAGGATGAATATCATGCGGGATGTAGATATTTCATTGAGAAAGGACCTCCCGAGTCCATAAGGAAGAGGATGATGATAGGCGGTGAGCTTTTCGCTCCAAGGGAGTCTTCGGTTTGGTAAAGTGGTATGTTGATTAGTGAGAGGTTGGAGAATGTAAATTCAAGAATGGAAGGATAGAAATAAGGCTTCTAAATATGTAGTTAATTGAAGGGTGGTTGAGAGACGATATCAGGGTTGACTGATAATATGTAGTGAGGATCGGATGGAAATGAGCTATTGTTGGTGAGTTTGTTTGGGACCAGAGTGGGGACGCTTGATTGGTGAAACAATGGTCACGGTGGTGGCTAGTTGTTGGGCTTCCAAAGTTGTTAGAAGACGTTGGTGCCAGAGGTTGGGGCACAGTAGAGGACTCCTACTGGTTGGCCGGAAGCAAGGAGTCAGAGATAAATTATAGTGAATGTAAACAGTTGACCTTGTTAGAGTAAATAGCCTTCAATGTCATCGAGTCTCATGCATTGTGTGTCAAATAAATTGCTAGAGCTTTTCATATCATTCACATCAGATATTTTGGCGTGTGTGTACCTTACGAGGTATTTGTTTTAAAAACATGACGCGTGCAAATGTGTGTTGGATTGAAAAGTGATAAATTTCGATTTTTTGTGTGGGGAAAATATTATATATCTCTTCATAAATGAATAAACTTTTGGTTATGAAAATCAAAACAACATTGATCGCATGATTTTATAAGTGAGTTTGGTACAGACATGTGTTGTCATAACAAAGAGGGTGAGAGTCGTTTGTCACGCTTAGTGAAAGCAATTTTGTAGTATTTTATAAATCGTGTGTGTAAAGTTCATCGGAAGTATTTTCAAAGGTGTCAACATCGATATTGGGGTGTGGTGAAGAGGAATTTGTCGTGGAGTTGAGGCTGAACGATACTTGAAATTGTTTTGCATGGCTAAGTTAGTGATGGGTCGTGTACACTCAAGTTTGCTTCATAATGTAAGTATCTTCTAAATTTTCAAACGTGTCAAAAGTTTAAATAATTGTGTGACATGCATGAAGGCTATGAACTCTCTAGGTCGTGGGGAAGAGTTACAATTAAGAATGATGAAAGTTTTGAGAATGGAAGTGTGTCGCTCGATCAGAGGATAGTAAATACTTGATATTGGTATTCTTCTAAGTAAGGGTGGTGAATAACGGAGGTGGTTAATGGAGGATTGACCTATGACGTTAAGGATGATTGTACTCTAATGGCTTACCGTTGGCTCCATGACTTGAGATGTGGATGTCGGCAAATGGTTGTGTCTGGAGTGGAAATTTGAAGTTGTAAAGATATTTTTGTCAATTAGTCGCTGTAGTGGAAGATGTAGGTTTCATTGGGGATCCTTGTTGGTTGGAGGCATAGTGGAAGTATCTCAATGCCGACTATTGTTGTGGAAGTCAGAAACCATTTTTGTGGTGAATAGCGGGACGCCGAAAAAGAAGTAGTAGTTATGGATAGTTTTGAGGATTTTTACGAGGAAGCGAAGAGTTATTCAGAAAAGGTGTGTACCTAATGTGATGTTGGTCAACCTTGTGTGGATTTGGAAAAATGGAAAATCGCTAGCTCGGTCAGGTGGTTCTTTATCGATGAGGTTTTGTTGGTTATGTGGAAGTGAAGTTTATATATAGCACGACTAGGAGGGGTTGCGCTTTGAGCATTTAAGTCTTCGAGGTAGTATGTTTAATCTTTCAGACTACTGGAGTTTGATTCCAGCAGGTCGCGATGAGCCGACAAGGAGCGATATCTTTGTTAAGACACAGTCTCATTGGATTCAAGATCATCCAATCTGAAGATCGCAATCTGAAGCTAAAGCCGGAACGTCGACTCTCGATATTAAAGTCTATGTCTATTTGTAATAAATGTCAAAGTAATCAATGTATTTGTTTATTATTGTAAAAGTTAACTTAATATCTAGTATGTTAGATATTAGTTAACTTAGTATAGTTAGTTATAATATTAGTTAGATAGATATAATATCTAATATTTAGATATTATTTAGTTTTATTGTTTTATATTACAACTTGTTGTTGCAAGTTGTAGAAAGTGTGTTCAACACACTAAGTTAGATATTAGTGTATCTCTAGTAAATCTCTCATAGATCAGATAAAATATACACACACAAACACACACTTAAAGGTGTAATAGAGAGAAAACAGAGAACACATTCAAACCTTGAATCTGATCAACCTTGTAACCGTTGTTATATATCAATACAGGTTGGTAATCGATTAATGTGTTGTTTATAAGAACTTGATATTAGTATTGTTGGACCGACAATTGGTATCAGAGCCTGATAAAGATCAAAATCAAGTTTTTGTGAAAAACGTCTTTGTGTTCTGTGTTCAAAATCGATTTCGAGATTTAAATTGTTTTAGGTGTTAGAATCGATCAGGTTGTGATCGAAATACATGCTAGATCGAGTTGTGTGTGATTAATTTCAGTATTAAGCTTAAATCGAGTTCCTTTTTGGTGATTTAGTGAGAAAACAGTCGAAGTGGGTAAGTTACTGTACGGTCAATTTATTTTCGAAAAAGTGTGTTTTATTGAGATCGAGTGCTTACATTAAGTTCTAGAAGTGTTTCTAGACATATTGGTAGTGTTTTGGTACTGCTAATCGTTTCAGGATCAAGTTCTAGTCGATTTTCGAAGTTTAAGGACGAACATACACAAAGCAGAAGAAGAACACATGCAAAGTCCCACTTTGCGCTTCCCAAGTGAAACGCAAAGTCCCACTTTGCGCGTCTCAAGTGAAACGCAAAGTCCCACTTTGCGCGTCTCAAGTGAAACGCAAAGCCCTCTTTGCGCTCCTCAAAGCAAGCTCAAAGCATCTCAAAACTCCACTTCTCGGATCCAAAGGCAAACGCAAACCTCAGAAACCCAAACCTCAAGCCATTGTGTTCATCTCTTCAAAAGACAAGTCTACTTTGCGCATCCCATTAGAAACGCAAACCATACTTTGCGCTTCCAACTAGACCCGCAAACCTCAACTTTGCGCGTCCCATTAGAAACGCAAACCTCACTTTGCGCATTGTGCTTGACACGCAAACCTTGACACGCAATCCAGACTTAATTGTCATAATTTTTTTCTCTAGGGCGCTGCCCCATACCCCCGCAAGGGCGTTGCCCCTTGACCCCACTCGTTGACCGGGTAGCGGGACCCCCATGCTAAGTCTGCCTAAGGGGGACAAAAATTTCTTGTGTGATCAAATTTTATCTGGATTAACGATTATATCAATACAATTTTTCTCTTAATCAATACAGAATGACATCCAGAGAAACTCTTGCAATAGGAACTGACACCAAGCCACCAGTTCTCTTTAAAGAAGAATACGAACAGTGGAAGGATCGGTTTCTGAACTTGATTGACAGACATGAACTGGGTGATTTCATCAGAACATCTATTGAAGAAGGGGTTATGAAACCTGTCATAACGACTCGTGTAGTTGGAAATGTGTCGACTGAAGTTGAACTTAAGTTTCATGAGCTACAAGATGATAACCTTAGAAGAGCCAAAGGCGACAGATTAGCTAAGTCATACATCTTACAAGGAATCCCAAATGAAATATACGTAAAGATTGACAGCTACAAGGCCTCCGGCAAAGAAATGTTGGATCAGCTTGAAAAGATGATGCTGGGTTCAAAAGTTGGAAATCAGCTGAAAATCTCCAACTGCCTAAATAACTCTGAAGAATTTAGAGGCAGAGTGGGAGAAACTTTAGAAGAAACCTATGACAGGTTTGTGACTTCGCTGAACGAACTTAGCAAGAACAAAGTCCACAAATCTCAAATTGAGTTGAACGTCAAGTTCCTGAGCATTCTTCAACCAGTATGGAAAATATTTGCAAGACAGATGAAGCAGATCAAAGACTTGAATGAGATTACACTTCACGAGGTGTATGAAACCCTCCGTCAGAATGAAGAAGAGGTGGATGAAATTCTAGCTGAGAATAGACAGAGAGGAAAGACAGTTAATGACACAGTCGCTCTTGTTGTTAGGAAGAAGAAGAATAAGACGATTGTGTACGAATCAGATGAAGATGAAGCTTATGCAAACTCTGACACAGATGAAAATGATCAGCTAAAGCAAGCAATGATGATGCTGACAAATGCTTTTTAGAAAAGATTCTACAAAAAGCCAACATCAAACAATCAGAGGTACTCATCTGGTCCGAACAACTACATCCACAAAGAAAGGGTTGAAGGAAGCAGATATGAAAGAAATAGATTTGAAGGGAAGAGAACAGAGGAAAGGAAGCCTGAAGAAAGAAGGTATCAGCCTGAATGGAAGAGATTAGAGGAGAGGAAACCAGAAGAGAGAAAGTTCAAAGCTGAAGGATCCAGTCAAACAGAGCCACCAACGTGCTACAACTGTGGCAAAACAGGTCATTATGCCAGAGACTGCCGAAGGCCAAAAGTCAGAAACTCCGACTACTACAAGAACAAGATGCTTCTTACAAAGCAACAGGAGAATGGCAAAGCACTGATGGCTGAAGATAAATACTGGTTTGATCACTCAGATGATGATGAAGAGGATGAAGAAAAGGATGAAGCCGTCAACATGTGCTTGATGGGCCAGATAGAATCAGATGCTGAAGCTGATTCATACAATGAAGAAGAGGAGGTATGTAATCTATCAGATTTTGATTTCATGAATAAAATGCATGCCATGAGTTTAAAACAAAAAGAGTTAGAATCTAATCTTAAGCAAGAAAATGGTGTCATAATTGACAAAAACCAATTGATACAGAAACTTAGCAATGAAATTGCTGAGCAGAAAGTATTAGTTGAGATTCTTCATAGAGATAATGACACCAACGCTAAGGAAAAGACGATAATTCTTAAAGAGAATTCTGATCTTAAGTCTAAACTGCTAAAAAGTGAGATAGATATTTATGAGCTTACAAAATTGCATGCTTCTTGTACCAAATAAAACTTTTCTTTACTGGGAAAATTAAAAAGTTTGAAAGAGAAGTTATATAAAATGGGTCAAACTGAACAGACTATTTTTCTAAACAAACCCAAAGAGGAAATAGAGAGATGGGGAATCGGTTATAAGAACCCTCACTGTCTACAAAAGGGGATGTCTGAAGTGCCAGGACTTTATGATCATCTTAATATGCAATTAGCTCGCAGAATCCCTGCGTTTAAAACTTTCTAGACTAAACTGTCAAAAGAGGATGAAGCCAATGAAACGGAAAAACAGATGAAATCAGCTAAAGTTCATCTTCCATTTTATTATGCGAAATTGAATAATAGTTATGATGAAAACCCAATATATCAAAAGAAGAAAACTCTTTCAAGTGATTTCTTTCCAAGTTATTCTGAAAAAGAAATAGAGGCGAAGCCTATTAAAGGTAAACTATATGTCCCTCCTCTCGTTTTAGAACGTAAAATTTATGAACTCGTTTTAGACTTTTGATAAATATTGAGCAAAACGTTTTTTCAACCGTGTTTTCAAATTCTGTTCTTTCAAAAGCTTCAAACTCTAAGGATTTGTTTGGTTCATCAAATAAAGGATTTGAATTTTTGAACTCTAACGGTGGTTTAGATGATGGTTCTAATCTTTTTTACTTTAATGCAAAACTTCCCAACCTTTCAACTTTTATTAAGAAAACGTTGAGAAAAACCAGTAAGCCTGTGAACAGTGCAAAATCAACGAAAGCTTTCGTTGATAAATCAGTCTCTGTGAACGCTAAGAGTGCTAAAGGTAAGAATTTATCTCAGCATTCACAGAAACCGACCACTACTGGTAATTCCAAAAAGAAGCATTCGTTTGTTGATCCAAGGTCTAACTCACCAGCTTTACATGTTTCAGATCTGAGCAATCAAAGGCCAGAAGCAAATTCTCTATGGCAACCAAAACGGAACCTTGACAAGACCGTTTTATTGTCTAGTAGTGTTAATTGTAATAAGACTTCGCTTAGTAAAGATGTTGTAATTGCTGATATTGCTGTTTTGAACCCAAAACTTGTTGTTTCTCGTAAACAATATACAATGAAGCAATTATTTCAGTTATCTTTATCTGCTGGAAAGTCTTCTTTTTATGATAAACATATTCCTATCTCTTGTCAAGATTCTGGAGATTGGTTTGGAAATTACCATGTGCATTCATCTCATACCAATTCTTCACATGCATTTCAAAAGAAAATAGGACCCAATTTGAAATGGGTACCAAAATCTTGTGCTAACACAAAAGGACCCAAATTCCAATGGGTACCTAAAGCTAAATCTGTGTTGCAGGCACATAAAGCTTAGAGAAAACGCGACTTCTGATTATGTACAGATCAGGACTCGTTCTTCAATGTCAAAATAGGTTTTTGGATAATACAGTTCAAAACCCGAACATCAAAGTCAAAATAGGCTTTTGAACAAATCAGTTCAAGACCCACACTTCGATAATCAAAGTGAATATTCCAAAGTTGTCGTATAAATATCTAAATTTGATATTTTTCTTATGCAGACTAGTCATACATGGTTCTTGGACAGCGGATGTTCCAAGCACATGACAGGGCAAAAAGAGATACTGTCCAATTTTAAAGACAAATATTGCGGAACAGTCAGATTTGGCAACGACCAGTTATCTCCAATCATGGGATATGGTGATGTACAACATGACAATGTCACTATCAAGAAGGTGAGCTATGTAGAAGGCTTACGACACAACTTGTTCAGTATAGGCCAGTTCTGTGACAAAGACTTAGAGGTCAACTTCAAAGCCAAGAGATGTTCAGTTCGCAATGAAGAAGGCGAAGAACTCTTGATCGGTACTCGAGAATCAGACCTCTACACAATCAATCTATCAAATGTCAAGACTGACAAGCAAGTTTGTCTACTATCGAAAGCTTCGATGCAACAAAGTTGGTTATGGCATCGACGTCTTTCTCACCTCAACTTTCGGTACATCAACAATTTGGTCAGTGGAACGCTTGTCAGGGGACTTCCAAAGCTGAAATATGAAAGAGAACATCTTTGTGCAGCTTGTGAAAAGGGCAAGATGAAGAGGGCACCTCATAAACCGAAGCCTGAACCAAGTACCAATGCTCCGTTAGAGTTGTTGCATATGGACTTATGCGGTCCGATGCGAACTCAAAGCTTAGGCGGCAAGAAGTACATACTAGTGATCGTAGACGATTACTCGCGATACACATGGGTCAAGTTTCTACGTTCAAAGGATGAGACACCTGATGTTCTCATTACATTCCTAAAGACGACCCAGGTGAATCTGCAGAAACTGGTCAAGTTTCTAAGAACAGACAATGGCACATAGTTCAAGAACCAAAAGGTTGAAGAATATCTCGAATCTGTCGGGATTTCACATCAGTACTCTGCTGCTCGAACGCCTCAACAAAATGGAGTGGTTGAAAGAAGAAATCGAACGCTAGTCGAGGCTGCTCGTACTAGGCTAAGTCAATCTGACTTACCTCTATTCTTGTGGGCAGAAGCTGTTTCGACCGCGTGCTACACACAGAATCGATCCATGGTACATTGAAGGTTCAAGAAGACTCCTTATGCGTTAATCAACAACCGAACACCGACAATCAAATATTTCCATATATTTGGATGTAAGTGTTTCATGCTAAACGATAGGGAGAATCTCAATAAGTTCAGTGCTAAGGAGGACGAAGGAATCTTCATTGGTTATTCCTCGACATCAACTGCATATCTTGTCTATCTGAAGAAGTCAAAGACGGTGATTGAAAGCATCAATGTCACCTTTGATGAAGAAATGGCTTCCGAACAACAACGTTCAGAACCCGTTATAACTGGAGTACTAGCTTCTGGGCAACTCAGTCCAGAACCTGCGTCTCAACAGAATAAATCAGATGAAGCATCAACTTCTACTAACCACTTATCTGATTTAGATTTATTATTTGAATTGTTTTATGATGAATTTCTTGGATCTAATGTAAAGAAATTTGTTGTGGTTGACAAGATGGAAGACTCAACAACTACTCATCCAACCAGTTCAGATGTTCCTTTTGAATCAAACGCCCCGATTCAACAAGAAATTACAATTCAAATGCCGACTCCAACAGTTGAAGAAGTGACAATTGATAAAGAAAAAGAAGTAGCTGAAACAGTAGGAGATTCTGTACAGATCAATCTACAGCCAGAACTTTGTTTATCAAAAAGGAAAAAGGCGATATCATTTTAAATCAAATCTATGTAGATGATATTATCTTTGGCTCTACAAATCCGAAGTACTGTAAGAATTTTGCACACCTTATGGTGTCTAGATTTTAGATGAATTTGATGGGATAGATGAATTTTTTTATTGGTTTACAAGTAAAACAATTTTCATCGGGTATTTTTATCAATCAATCAAAATACATTAGGGATATTCTTCGGAAGTTCCAAATGGAAAATTCAAAACCGATTGGTACCCCAATGGCACCAGGTACTAAGATTGGCACCGATCCTTCGGGAAAGGTTGTTGATGTTAGGAGTTATCAAGGGATGATAGGTTCTTTAATGTATCTTACTTCTAGTAGGCCAGATATAATGTTTTCAACATGCTTATGTGCACGATATCAGGCCAATCCTAAAGAAATCCATTTGCCTGATGTGAAGCGCATTTTTAGGTATCTGAAGGGCACTACAGATCTTGGTCTGTGGTATCCTAAAGATACTAGTTTTGAACTAGCAGCCTACACAGATGCAGATCATGCAGGTTGTATGTTAGACAGGAAGAGCACGTCAGGACACGTACAGTTCCTCGGTGACAAACTAGTAAGTTGGGCATTGAAGAAGCAACTTTGTGTTTCAACGTCCACGGCCGAAGCAGAATATGTAGCTGCTGCTAGCTGCTGTTCTCAGGTCTTATGGATGCGAACTCAATTACACGACTACGGTTTCCACTTCAACAAAATCCCGATATACTGTGACTCCAAGAGCGCCATCGCAATATCAACAAATCCTGTTCAACACACTAAGACAAAGCACATAGATGTCAGGTATCATTTTATTAAAGATCATGTTGAAAAAGGAACAATTGAACTTTTCTTTGTAAAAATTGATTATCAACTTGCCGATTTGTTCACCAAACCCTTAGACGAAAAGAGGTTCAACTTTTTTATCTCTAAGCTTGGTATGCTAAATCTTAAAATCTAATCAGTAGTTACCTATAAAAGTTTTCTAAATTCCTAACTCTGATTGATATCTGCAATTCTATATTCTGTTCATAATCCAAGGGGGAGAATGAGAAGAAATTGACATCCGGTCAATATTACTTCGACGGGGAGCTCATAAAATTTTGCATGTACCTTTTAATGCCAAATTTTTTTTGTAATGCAAGAATTTAGGGGGAGCTCTTCAAGTCAAGGAGTTCGGATATGATTTCTGATTATTTCTTATCAGAACTCGTACATTAAAAGTTTTACTGCTTTTTATCTTTTCAATTTTATGTGAATAATTTTTACTTTGACTTGACATAAGACTTTTGCAGAATTTTTGAGAGAATCTTACAAGTTCATATGTCTATGACTTAAAGCTTAGCTTCATGAGATGTAAGATCATACGTAAAGGTACAATCATTTATCTTCATCTCATATATAGTTGAAAGAAGGACAACTTTCAATCATTGGAAAACATTGTTTTTAATGTTCAAAACACTTCCTGATTTTTCATCAGATTTTATATTTTTGGGAGTGTATCTTAAATGTTTTCATGATCTAAATTGTGCTTTAACTGACATAGTTAAACCAATCTGAGCATCACATGCATCATAGGAAAACAAAGAATCATTGTGCTAGGAATTAACACAACTTCAATGGAATCACCTTAACCAGTGATTTCTACCCAAGAAGTTAATCCTTAGTGATTGAGTATGCAAATAGAAAATAAATGAGTGTGATTAGAGAAAGCAAAATGTTTAAAAGAAAGAGCGTGTGAGAACAGAGTTAAAAGAATATCACAACTCTGCACCAACTTTTTCTGAACCGGGTAGCCACCATTCTAGTGATTCACAATTCTTTGGTAATCATTATTGAAACAGGCAACTAACCCATGCCAACTCTTGATCAAACCTCACTATCTACTCATTTTCTTCTCAAAAAGAAAGTGTTTCACATTTTCTAAAGGGGATGCAGCACATATGCTATCTGATTTTCATTTGGAAAATCTGGATATTGAAAAGAAGGAAGTCTGCCCCACCTTCACACTTCAATCATGCACATTGAGTATGTGTTTAACTTACTGTTGTCTCAGTGGTTTACACATTTTTTAGCCAATAAGCAATCATCAAGTGCTTAATTCTTTCTATCACAAGCACGAACACACAAGGAATTTGTTTCTTTGTCATAACGTTTATAGAAATTTACCTTTGTGGTGTTTCGATGATTAAATGGAAGCCCTGGGGGAGTCAACATCAAACAACTCCTTTCCAATGTGTATTTGTTACACACAGTGACTTAGTGTTACTGACAGGCATGTTAACTGATTCATTAGTTGATTCAGGTGTTACATGACTAATTTGTCTGGATTTGAAAAGATCTGGATGAATATCTTTTGAATTGACGGATCAGGGGCTCTAACCGCAAGATTGACATTTCTCACATCTAATTTTGATAAAGTCGTTGCACTCAACATCAAAAAGGGGGAGAATGACTATACAAGAAATGGCAAAGATCACATGTTTCAAGAATCACGTCAAAGACTGAATTCTTCTAAGAAAGTAGAAAAAGACATGTTGATTTAAGAGCTAGAGAAAGAGATTGCATCTTCTGAGATGAACAAGAAGACTGAATTGCTAAAATCATTTTTGTAATGATCTTGATCCAAAGGGGGAGATTGTTAAGACACAGTCTCATTGGATTCAAGATCATCCAATCTAAAGATCGCAATCTGAAGCTAAAGCCGGAACGTCGACTATCGATATTAAAGTCTATGTCTATTTGTAATAAATGTCAAAGTAATCAATGTATTTGTTTATTATTGTAAAAGTTAACTTAATATCTAGTATGTTAGATATTAGTTAACTTAGTTAACTTAGTTAGTATAGTTAGTTATAATATTAGTTAGATAGATATAATATCTAATATTTAGATATTATTTAGTTTTATTGTTTTATATTACAACTTGTTGTTGCAAGTTGTAGAAAGTGTGTTCAACAAACTAAGTTAGATATTAGTGTATCTCTAGTAAATCTCTCATAGATCAGATAAAATATACACACACAAACACACACTTAAAGGTGTAATAGAGAGAAAACAGAGAACACATTCAAACCTTGAATCTGATCAACCTTGTAACCGTTGTTATATATCAATACAGGTTGGTAATCGATTAATGTGTTGTTTCTAAGAACTTGATATTAGTATTGTTGGACCAACAATCTTGTTGGGTGGTTTTGAAGATCATAGTGTTGCGCTTTATTTTGGTTCGAGAAAGATAAGTCGTGAAATGCCTTGAAGTCCGATTTTTAGTATTACGACCAGTGTGAGTAGAACGGTATATGTTTGTGTGCCTAGTGGTCGTGGAGATTTGCAGTTGTTCTGGGATGAGTTAGTAGAGTGATGGTTGTAACCATGAGTTGGTGATGTCTTTATGACATAGCTGGGAGTGCAAATCATTAAAGTGATAAGGAGCTTCCTTGAGGATATGTAGAAGGCGGGCGTTATCGTTGTAGTATGAACGTCCTCGTCCGAAGATCTAGGGGGAATGATTTGTAAGTAGTAAAAATGTGGTTGGGATGCTAAGTTGAAAATAGTTTTGTCAAATGATGGTTGGCGGTTATCTAAAAGAGGAACCGTATGTTCTGGGTTACAACAAGTTTTGGGCAGGATTATCTTATATCCCTAGAATGATTGTTGAAAGTGTCGAATTGCTTAACTCAGGTGGTTGTGTAGTAGAGAGGAAATTTGTGGGCATGTTGAAGTACTCTTTGGGAGTGAAGGGATTCTGACAGATTGTGCAATCCCGTTTGGCATGCGAGAATTGTGCGGCGCTTTGGAATAGTGGGTAATGTTTTGAAAGAGTTGGGTTGACTATATCGCGTGAGAATTGTGGATAGTCTGTTGATCAAGCAAGTAATGTAAATGTGAGTCGATACGTTTGGGAATCATCAAGGAATAGAGTAAGCAATGATGGGTGAGCAGTGAATCTTGCATCTAGGAGAGAGTGAAGATATCGTGTCAGAGAGGTGGGAAATCTGAGAGTAAGAAGTTCGGAAAGTGACACCAAATATGGAGGTACGTTTTCAGATTTTGCTGTTAGAAAAT
This sequence comes from Arctium lappa, assembly GCA_023525745.1. NCBI lineage: Eukaryota > Viridiplantae > Streptophyta > Magnoliopsida > Asterales > Asteraceae > Arctium > Arctium lappa. The sequence continues at coordinate 9,250,540 of CM042048.1, forward strand.
TTATAAATCCCTAGCGTGGGTATGAGAGAGAGAATATGGCGTTTCGGTGCGGTGTGAGTGTTGATAAATAAAAATCGTACGGCTGGCCCAAAAGTTCACGTCTCTAATCGGTGAGTCGGTCGTTAGAAATGGGTTGAAGTCTTCAAGGAGGAAGGTAGAGGTGGTGGAGTATAGTGCTCGGAACAAAGGACCATAATGTCAGTATTGGTAATGCATGAAAAGGGGATTCCAAGTGAGACAGTTGTCCAGTGTTAAACTAATTGGAATATGTTGTACGAGCTTGGTTGCTCTGTGTTGAGCGGATGAAGCTGGGTTTTATTGCGCGTGGAGTTGAGTGATTGTGGATGCAATGAGAAAGGGAGGTATGTGTCGTATTATTTTGGACAGTTGGAACCGGTGGATTACGAAGGTTTTGAATTGTGGAAGTTTCTACCAATATGTGAAAAGTTGAAGAGGTGACGTTGGAGCGATATATATTCAGCGTCTAAGAATTGGATAAAGCCGAGGTGTTGAGACCAATGTGGTTCGAACAAGAAAGTGTTGTTACGTTTGTCTCATGCCGTGTTAAGAGGGGTTTGCTTGCAAGGGGTTACATGATGAAGAAACTCGTGACTGTGAGTGGTTGGTGATATCTACAGTTGACGACGTGTTATGTTGGAGAGTTGGGTGAGTACTTAGTCAGTGATGCGTGTTGTTGTGGTGTGACTCCGGCAAAATTCTATCGGTGAAGGAAGTTGATGTAATCGAGGGGTAAATCTGATGGTTACATACGGCTATGTATTGATCAGAATGGCTTGGATGAACGAATGGTACTAATTTTGTTAGATTGAGAATTATGAGTCATTAGTTCCAAGCGGGGACAAATTGTAACACCCTGAATTCTGGAAAATAGAAACTTAATTAAAATTTTCTAAATACATCAATAACTGGATCATCTACAACCATAATTTAGATTCAACCTCAATACACGTACACACTCTATACATATAGACTAAAAGTACGGGTCCTACTAATACCCAATAACAATCGCTATCTCCAACTTGCGGAAGACTTCACCAATTACTTACTTTTGCACAAAGCTAAGGTTCAACTCTTCATAGAAATGCTAGAATCCGAACCCCCAACTGGAACCTGATGCACATGCCGACAAATAAAAAGGGTTAGGCTTAACGCCTAGTGAGCTCAAGAGTTTTCAATATATATAAATAAATCGTTTAAAATGTAAGAATGCAATTAAAGTCATAATCTTTCAAAATGATATGCTTTGTTTATGAAACGACTCATTTACCAATAAACATGCATTTTAAACGAAAGAGACACCACGTTGATCGCTAACCAAACCAAGATGTTTTACAGAAAGATCCCAATATAAAACATCTTTCGTAGACTTATATTTAACCCAAAACTCACGCAACCATAAGATGAAAGGAAACCAAATACCGAAAACGTAGGAATGACGCAATCCATTCAAGCCTTAATATACGTGGGGGAAACCCAATATTAAAGCCATCATTTATCGTCGACCACATAAAAACCCAATTTGGTAAAATACGATATTACCATATAAAATACCACGAATCAACGATGAAGAGACCCGTATACACTGAGAATAGAGTAACACGCAAGTAGGCCGTTCACGCGACTTCCTTGTATGTCATCTAAACGTTTCCATCTTGGGTGGCGAGAACACGTGAATGGGGCCACCCGCGATGTTATTGGATTTCACCAACGTGCCCCGGTTCTAGTTCCCATGCCATAACAGACATCACAATCCGCGAACCTGTTGTTGCCCCTTGCCATACTCCGTCGAGTTCCGCCTCGCGGTCTTACGAGCAACCAGGTGCCTAATCCAATCTAGACGAGTTCCAACTCTGCGACTCAAACCACATATTCCTACTCGCTAGCAAACCCGAGCGGACACTAAAAGTAACCCAAAACCTCAGGCCTTACATAACCGACAGACTTACGTGCCTATGGATCCATTACGACACTATCTATCATTGCATGACTCCAAAAGAATGACCAAAGCACCCAAAGCATGTAACTCACCAATGACATGAAATAATCGTCAACACTTAAAACCCACGACGGTTATAAATCCAGACAAATGTCCACACGACTCATTTAGCCAAAACCGAGCCAAGGGCCCAACACTTTACTTAAATTTCCAACGAAAGCCTTTGTAAACATTAAAACACGTTTAACCGACTGACGAAGACACAACGACCCAAAAGTATAAATATCTCAAACTCAACATCAGTTCAGGCAAACCATTTTCCAAATGACTCTCACCCTTATATTTCCAAAATGCCTCTTAACGCGATAATATACATTTTTCGAAAAGGTTTATAAGCTCAAATACACCAAACGACACTTACGTCAAATGAACTCCAATTATATATGTAAAATCATCAAAGAAACATTCCACCATGATTTATTTATCAAAATTCTCAAAGACCCCAAAATGAGTGTTTCACCATGTTTATAAAACTAACCATTTCAAAATAACCGAAACTTATCAGATGATTAGCAGTTAAGATATTTGATGAACAACATAAACACTTTATAATAAACATTTTGGCACGTACACCGTTTTCATAAATCATCTTGAACTCACCTCGCTAGATTTAGGCTAAATCTAGATTTACCCCGCTTTGAGCTCATTTGAAGAAACTTGAATCCTCAAGCCGAAATCTTCCAAAACCTAGATCCGAACATTTCCAACCGTAAATAACCACATTCAACCATATAGAAACATTCCCCAAACATTTTACATCAAAATCTCCATTTTGGTCCAAACCCAAATTTTGACCTAGATTTCTCCAAAACCATCAAACCCGAAATTGACAACCCATACACTAGGATAATCACCAATAGAGCATTTATAACTTATATCAAGGTTTAGAAATGGAAGGGATACACTTACCACTTAGATTTTGATGAAAACCTAGAAAACCCAAAAATGACATGAGGTTGAAGATAAAGATGAAGCTTCTTGACCATAGCTTTCAATCCTACCACTTGATGATTTTTCACGTCCACAAAATCCAAGGATTTTAGCCAAAATAAGTTAGGGTTCGTGGGAAAGGGTGAGGGATCGATTTGGGAGAGAAAGGAAGAGATTAGAAGTGAGAAAGTGAGAGAAATGGCTGAAAATCGCGATTTTAACACTCTGGTACCCGTAGGCTATAGTGCCAGGCGATTGTGCCAGTGGCACAATAGTTGGCACAATCGCCGAGATTGTACCGTGAGGTTATTGGCTTTGGCTATAGTGCCAGGCTATTGTGACAGTGGCACAATCGCTGGCACAATCGTCAGCTCTGGCTATTGTGACAGCTATAGTGACATTGTCACAATCGCTGTCACAATAGCTAAGAGGGTACCGAACGCTGTTTTGGCCATAACTTCTTCGATTTAGCTCCGATTTCTCTCCGGAAGGAACCGTTGGACTCGTAATTGAATCATTTATCCATTAAGACTATAAAATTTAGGATTCAACTCCAAAATCAACAATCTTATTTTTCCTCTTTAAGGCTACTGATTTCTGTATTTACTTGAAATGGTGTTTTTCGAACTTCGGGGTGTTACAATCCTCCCAACCTTAAAACAGATTTCGCCCTCGAAATCTAAATTTCCAATTAACGCCGCTCGCATACTAGATTTTATGTAATCCACTTTCCAGATCAACCACGATGTCCTTACGCTGATACTCACGATAATTGCCCATTTTGGGCATATTACACCTATATCCGTATGAACGCTTAACTTACTAAAGTAGTCGTTAATCCACGAGACTACAACTGCCTCCCAACCTTGGGTGACACGTACTACCTCAAGGATAGTTTGTGACCTCAACTTCTCACCGACCAATTCACTTCAGATTTACACAGTTCTGAACCCAAAGTCAATGATTGTCACCACACTCCCATGATCCAACCGGGATACTTCCGAACATTCCAAGATCTTTTGACTACAAGAAAACAAGTCGACACCTAGGACTAAACGGTGACCTCGAAAACGTGGGTATCCCACCTAAATTTTCATTCCAGACGGATGGTCATACTAAGGTTGACACCTAACAGAGTGCTAAAATTCCAAGTCTTACATTTCTAACAAACGGACCACAAGAATTTCCTTTGATCGTTGACCCCACTAAGACGATACACCATCAACATATTCCATGATGTCACACCGACGAGCAAACCACCAAAACGAACCCCAAATTAAGCGCAGATAATCACATGAGACCTTATCCCGCATGATTACCGAAGTATAAAATTACCTCTTAAATATTTGGGAAGACTTAAATCTACTATTTCCATTATACATGTGCAAAGATTAATAAACTGAAGTCCCAAAATCCAAGACTGGTTGCAAGTAGGTTCATTCGACGTTTCGAATCCCAAGGACGCCCTTAGTCCCTAATTACAACTCCTTTCACGACAGGGGGGGGGGGTTTAAATCTATAGGCCTAATGAGTTCAATGTTTTCACTTTTTATGCCAATTTAAACTTTTATAAAACTTTCAAACACATAAGTTTTATAACAATTAGTCGTGCGGTAAAATAATACACTACCGTTTATTCGGCAGGTTTCAAAATTGATCGCCAACAATACGCATATAAAACCATTTCCAAAACCCATTTGATTAGTACACACGTTAATATGGGTAGAAATAAAAGATGTGTAGTAAAATTTTAAATGGACTACCATGGTCCTAACGTACATCAAATTATACCATAAATGTGAAAGTAACTTTCTGTACCAAGGCACGTGCAACAAAAGTTTGTACAACTCCCCAAGGGAAATTTCACAACTTCAATTTTAAAATCTTTTCCTTAAAAGAACGCAAGACAATGGGAGATAAAATTTCCAATAAGGTCTATATACGTCAGTTTATTTTCCCCAAAATTAATCGACACGCTAGGGACGTAAATAAATTTTAAATCGAGTCCCAATTTTGGGCCGCACATATGAAACGCACTTACCCAACGCGGTAACAACAACGACATGCAAACCGAAAACTCATTTCATGCATTGCGGAAACTTATGACAACAAGGTTTTACAATTGAAACACGTTTAAATAAACAGCTCTATCTGAAACAACATAGAGTTTTTTTTTACAATTACTCACACCAACGGAATAATTTAATCCAAATAAAATTAGTATGCAACGAGTGACACTGGAATATAGCCCAGAGGTAAATCACGTGAAAATGAAACTTTCCCAAAACAACGCGTGGGATGACATCTATTACCAAACTTTATAAATCAACGCACACAATAATGTAGGTATATACGTCCCAAAATTCATCTATGCAACGTAAAAAGTCGTAAGATAAGACACCATAAAACTCAACTGAATTTTCATAAAAAATCAATAACGCTAAAATCAAACGGTGTCAAAATTTCATTTCCCAACATAAATAAAAATAAAATAAAAACGTAATACGATAACAATTCCAAAATGTCTAACTCTAAATCGCAACGTAAGATAAAGTGCCCATTTTCAACAAAACCTTCATGAGACACTATGCCCAAAAAGTTCGTAAATTTACACGCAATAAAATTGAAACCCACGCAACTCAAAGTACACTCACGCGCCCAAAACGTTGCAAAACTTATATTTCGTAAAATTGAACACGACTCATACAGACTAAAATTCTATAGAAAATCCCGACTCCCGATCATGGGACAACTCTTCTGTTAGACCACAGTCTCATTGGATTCCAGATCATCCAAACTGAAGATCGCAATCTGAAGCTAAAGCCGGAACGTCGACTCTCGATAATAAAGTCTATGTCTATTTGTAATAAATGTCAATGTAATTCAATGTAATTGTTATTAGTTATATTAGTTATTAGTTATATCTAGTTAACTTAGTTAGATAAAGTTATTAGTTAGTTTCTAGTTTTGTTATTTAGTTGTTAGAAATAATATCTAGATATTAATCTAGATATTATGTTTAGGTAGTGTGTTGAACACACTTGGTAGATTAAGTGTATCTCTAGTCTCTCAAAATCAGATCATAGATCACATATACAAACACACTTAAAGGTGTATTTGAGAGAAAAACATAGAGAACACATCAAGAGCTTAATCGATCAACCTTGTAACTCGTTTGTTATAATCAATACAGGTTGGTAATCATATTGTGTTGTTGTTTCTATAAACTTGATAAGTATTGTTGGACCGACAATTGGTATCAGAGCCTAATTAAGATCAAAAACAAGTTTATGAGAAAAACGACTCTGTGTTCTTGAACAAAATTCGAGTTTGTGATTTTGAGTGTTTTAGGTGTTAGAATCGATCAGGGTGTGATCGAAATACCTGCTAGATAGATTTGTGAGTGTTTGATTTCACTTTAAAGCTTTATTTGAGTTCCAATTTTGTGATTTGGTGAGTATTCAGTCGAGTGAATAAACTTACTGTGCCATCGATCTTATTTCGAAAAAGAGTGTTTTAGTGAGATCGAGTGCTTAAATTCAGTTCTAGAAGTGATTCTAGACACATTGGTAGTGTTTGGTTGTACTAATCATTGCAGGAATTCAGTTTTAGTCGAATTTTGCAAGTACAGGTCGAATAACCCGCAAACCAGAGGAAGAATAACACGCAAAGTTCTACTTTGCGCTCCTCAAAGCAAACGCAAAGTCCCACTTTGCGCGTCCTTCATCAAACGCAAAGTCTAACTTTGCGCGTCTCAAGTGACCCGCAAACCTATACTTTGCGCCTCTCAAGCCAAACGCAAAGCACACTTCTCGTTTCAAAGAGCAATCGCAAACCTCAAGCTCACTTCTCACAAGTCAACAAACGCTCCTCAAAAGACACGCAAACCTCAGTTTGCGCTTCCCAAAACACCCGCAAACCTCTACTTCTCGCTTCCCACTAGACCCGCAAACCTCCATTTGCGCGTCCCATTAGAAACGTAAACCTCAACTTTTCGTTCCTAACTTGAAACGCAAACCTTCTCAATCGCAAAACTCCAATCCAGACTTAGAATCTTTTTCTCTGAGAATTTTTCAAAGCTGTAATAGGGTCTTTAATTCTCATAATTTTTTTCTCTAGGGTCTTTAATTCTCATAATTTAATTCTCATAATTTTTTTCCCGTGTTAAGTCTGCCTAGGGGGACAAAATTTCTTGTGTGATCAAATTTTATTTGGATTAACGATCATATCTTTCAAGCTTTCTGATATAATCAATACAGGATGACATCCAGAGAAGCCCTTGCAATAGGAACTGACACCAAGCCACCAGTTCTCTTCAAAGGAGAATACGAACAGTGGAAGGATAGGTTTCTAAACTTCATTGACAGACACGAGCTGGGTGATTATATCAGAACATCTATTGAAGAAGGGATTATGACACCACCAATGACGACTCGTGTAATTGATAACGTGCCTACTTAGGTTGAACTGAAGTATCACGAGCTACAAGATGATAACCTCAGAAGAGCTAAAGGCGACAAATTATCAAAGTCATACATCTTACAGGGGATCCCAAATGAAATATACGTCAAGATTGACAGTTACAAGGCTTCAGGTAAAGAAATGTGGGATCAGCTCGAGAAAATGATGTTGGGTTCAAAAATTGGAAATCAGCTGAAGATCTCCAACAGCCTAAATAACTATGAAGAATTTCGAGGCAGGGTGGGAGAAACCTTAGAAGAAACCTATGACAGGTTTGTGACATTGCTGAATGAACTTAGCAAGAACAAAGTTCACAAATCTCAAAATGAGCTGAATATCAAATTCCTTAGTATTCTTCAACCTGAATGGAAAAGATTTGCTCGTCAGATGAAGCAAATTAAAGACTTGAATGAGATTCCACTTCACGAGGTGTATGAAACCCTCCGTCAAAATGAAGAAGAGGTGGATGAAATTCTGGATGAGAAGAGACAAAGAGGAAAGGTAATTGAAGACACAGTCGCCCTTGTAGTCAGAAAGAAGAAGAACAAGGCGACTGTATATGAATCAGATGAAGAAAATGAAGGTTGTGCAAACTCAGGATCAGATGAAAATGATCAAATAATCAGAGATATTCATCTGGTCCGAACAACTACATTCATAAAGAAAGGATTGAAGGTAGCACATACGAAGGGAAGAGATTTGATGGGAGAAGATCAGAGGAGAGGAAACCAGAAGAGAGAAGGTTTCAGTCGGAAGGAAAGAGGATTGAGGAGAGCAGGCCAGAAGAAAGGAAATTCAAAGCTGAAGGATCAAGTCAGCCAGAACCGCCTACATGCTACAACTGTGGTAAACCAGGTCACTATGCCAAAGACTGTCGCAGATCAAAAGTCAGAAATTCAGACTACTACAAGAACAAGATGCTTCTTGCAAAACAACAAGAGGCAGGCAAGGCACTGATGGCTGAGGACGAATACTGGCTCGATCACTCAGATGATGGAGAAGAAGATGATGAAGATAGAGAAGAAGTCGCCAACATGTGCTTGATGGGCAAGATAGAATCAGATGCTGAAGCTGATTCTGACAATGAAGAAGATGAGGTATGTAATCTTTCTGATTTAGAATTCATGAATAAAATGCATGCCATGAGTATGAAACAAAGAGAGTTAGAATCTAATCCTAAACATGATAATGGTGTCATGACAGACAAAAACCAGTTGATACAGAAACTTAGCAATGAAATTGCTGAGAAGAAAGTATTAATTGAGGTTTTACATAAAGAAAATGACACCAATGCTAAGGAAAAGACAATAATTCTAAAAGAGAATTCTGATCTTAAATCTCAACTGCTAAAAGGTGCAATAGATATTTTTGAGCTTAAAAAGTTGCATGCTTCTTGTACAAAAGAGAACTTTTCTTTGTTAGGAAAACTAAAAAGTTTGGAAGAGAAGTTGTATAAAATGGGTCAAACTGAACAGACTATTTTTCTAAACAAACCCAAAGAGGAGATAGAGAGATGGGGAATCGGTTATAAGAATCCTCACTATCTACAAAAGGGGATGTCTGAAGTTCCAGGACTTTATGATCATCTTAATATGCAATTAACCCGCAGACTCCCCGCGTTTAAAACTTTTTGGACTAAGCTATCAAAAGAGGATGAAGCCAATGAAACGGAAAAACGGATGAAATCAGCTAAAGTTCATCTTCCATTTTATTATGCGAAGTTGAATAATAGTTATGATGAAAACCCAATATATAAAAAGAAGGAACCACTTTCAAGTGATTTCTTTCCAAGTTATTCTGTAAAGGAAATGGAGGCGAAGCCTATCAAAGGTAAATTATATGTCCCTCCTCTCGTTTTAGAACGTAAAATTTCTGAACTCGAGACTTCCTTATCAGATGTAAGACTTATGATAAATATTGAACAAAGCATTTTTACAACCGTGTTTTCAAATTCTGTTCTTTCAAAAGCTTCAAACTCTAATGATTTGTCTGGTTCATCAAATAAAGGAATTGATTGTTTGAACTCTGACGGTAATTTAGATGATGGTTCCAATCTCTTTGACTTTAATACACAACTTCCCAACCATTCATCTTTTGTGAAGAAAACTTTAAGAAAAACCAGTAAGCCTGTGAACAGTGCAAAATCAACGAAAGCTTTCGCTGATAAATCAGTCTCTGTGAACGCTAAGAATACTAAAGGTAAGAATTTATCTCAGCATTCACAGAAACCGTCCACTGCTGGTAAATCAAAGAAGAAGCACTTTTTTGTTGCTCCAAGGTCTAACTCACCAGCTTTACATGTTTCAGATCTGAGAAATCAAAGGCCAGAAGCAAATTCTCTGTGGCAACCCAAACGGAACCTTGACAAGACCGTCTTAACGTCTAGTAGTGTTAATTGTAATAAGACTTCGCTTACTAAAGATGTTGTAATTGCTGATATTGCTGTTTTGAACACAAAACTTGCTGTTTCTCGTAAACAATATACAATGAAGCAATTATTTCAGTTATCTTTATCTGCTGGAAAGTCTTCTTTTTATAATAAACATATATCTATATCTTGTCAAGATTCTGAAGATTGGTTTGGAAATTACCATGTGCATTCACCTCATACCCATTCTTCACATGCTTTTCAAAAGAAAACAGGATCCAATTTGAAATGGATACCAAAATCTTGTGCTAACACAGAAGGAACCAAATTCTAGTGGGTACCTAAGGCTAAATCTGTGTTGCAGGCACACAAAGATTAAAGAGAAAGCGACTTCTGATTATGTACAGATCAGGACTCGTTCTTCAATGTCAAAATTAGGTTTTTGGATAATGCAGTTCAAAACCCGAACATCAAAGACAAAATAGGCTATTGAACAAATCAGTTCAAGACCCGCACTTCGATGATCAAAGTGTAGATTCCAATGTTGTCATATACAAATCTAAATTTTTCTTATTTCTCTTATGCAGACCAGTCATACGTGGTTCTTGGACAGCGGTTGTTCCAAGCACATGACAGGGCAAAAGAAGATACTGTCCAACTTTAAAGAAAAATATTGTGGAACAGTAAGATTTGGCAACGACCAGTTTTCTCCAATCATGGGATACGGTGATGTACAACATGAAAAAGTCACTATCAAGAAGGTGAGCTATGTAGAAGGCTTAGGACACAACTTGTTCAGTATAGGCCAGTTCTGTGACAAAGACTTAGAGATCAACTTCAAAGCCAAAAGATGTTTCGTTCGCAATGAAGAAGGCGAAGAACTTTTGGTCAGTAAACGAGAATCAGACCTCTACACAATCAATTTATCAGATGTCCAGACTGACAAGCAAGTTTGTCTACTATCGAAAGCTTCGATGAAACAAAGTTGGTTATGGCATCGACGTCTTTCGCACCTCAACTTTCGGTACATCAACGATCTGGTCAATGGAAAGCTCGTCAAAGGACTTCCAGAGCTGAAATATGAAAGAGAACATCTATGCGCAGCTTGTGAAAAGGGGAAGATGAAGAGGGCACCTCATAAACCGAAGCCTGAACCAAGTACAAAAGCTCCTTTAGAGTTATTGCATATGGATCTATGCGGTCCAATGCGCACTCAAAGCTTAGGTGGCAAGAAGTACATACTCGTGATCGTGGACGACTATTCGCGATACACATGGGTCAAGTTTCTTCGTTCAAAGGATGAGACACCTGATGTTCTCATTACATTCCTGAAAATGACCCAGGTGAATCTGCAGAAACCGGTCAAGATTCTAAGAACAGACAACGGCACAGAGTTCAAGAACAACAAAGTTGAAGAATATCTCGAATCTGTCGGGATTTCACATCAATACTCTGCTGCTCGAACGCCTCAACAAAATGGAGTAGTTGAAAGAAGAAATCGAACGCTAGTCGAGGCTGCTCGTACTATGCTAAGTCATTCCAACTTACCCCTATTTTTGTGGGCAGAAGCTGTTTCGACCGCGTGCTACACACAGAATCGATCCATGATACATCGGAGATTCAAGAAGACTCCTTATGCGTTAATCAACAACCGAACACCGACAATAAAATACTTCCATATATTTGGATGTAAGTGTTTTGTACTAAACGATAGGGAGAATCTCAACAAGTTCAGCGCTAAGGCAGATGAAGGAATCTTCATTGGATATTCCTCAACAGCAACTGTATATCGTATCTATCTAAAGAAGACAAAGACGGTGATTGAAAGCGTCAACGTCACCTTTGATGAAGAAATGGCTTCCGAACAACAACGTTCAGAACCCGTTATAACCGGAGTACTAGCTTTTGGGCATCTCAGTCCAGAACCTGCATCTCAAAAGAATAAATCAGATGAAGCATCAACTTCTACTAACCATTTATCTGATTTAGATTTATTATTTGAATTGTTTTATGATGAATATCTCGGATCTAATGTAAAGAAATCTGTTGTGGTTGACAGGATGGAAGACTTAACGACTACTCATCCAACCAGTTCAGATGTTCCAATTGAATCAAATGCCCCGATTCAACAAGAGATAACAATTCAAATGCCGACTCCAACAGTTGAAAAAGTGACAAATCAGAACGAGACAGAAGTAGCTGAAACAGTAGGATGTTCTGTACAGATCAATCTACAACCAGAACAAGTTGTACCTGCTGAGCCTTCTGAACCTGCCACTTCAACTGAAATCACTCCTCATGAACAAACCGAAGAAGGTACAAGTGGATTTATAGATGACACATTTGACAAACATTCATATAATCCATTGCCTCATGAACATAAATGGACCAAAGAGCATCCGATAAGCCAGATCATAGGCGATCCATCAAAACCGGTGCAAACTAGGTCAGCATCAATGAACATGTGCATGCATGACTCCTTTCTGAGCAAGATTGAGCCAACAAGAGTATCAGAAGCTCTTGCTGATCCAGAATGGGTTATCTCAATGCAAGAAGAGCTAAATCAGTTTGATGCACTTAAAGTCTGGAGACTCGTACCGAAACCTCAAGGTAAAACCATTATAGGTACGAAATGGGTTTTCAAGATAAAGAAAGACGAAGATGGAACCGTCATCAGAAACAAGGCACGACTAGTAGCCAAAGGATACAGACAAGAGGAAGGAATAGACTATGACGAAACATATGCTCCTGTGGCGCGATTAGAGGCAATCAGAATGTTTCTAGCCTACGCAGCCCACAAAAACTTCACGGTCTTTCAAATGGACGTGAAGACAGCATTCCTAAATGGAATTCTGAAGGAGGAAGTCTACGTCTCTCAGCCAGAGGGTTTTGTCAATCACGAGAAGCCGAATCACGTCTACATTCTTGACAAAGCACTCTACGGTCTGAAACAAGAACCTCGAGCCTGGTATGATGTCCTTTCCACTTTTCTAGTCAAGTCTGGGTTTTCAAAAGGTACGGTGGATACCACTTTGTTTATTAAAAAGGAAAAAGGCGATATCATTTTAATTCAACTCTATGTAGATAATATTATCTTTGGTTCTACAAATACTAAGTACTGTAAGAATTTTGCACACCTTATGGTGTCTAGATTTTAGATGAATTTGATGGGATAGATGAATTTTTTTATTGGTTTACAAGTAAAACAATTTTCATCGGGTATTTTTATCAATCAATCAAAATACATTAGGGATATTCTTCGGAAGTTCCAAATGGAAAATTCAAAATCGATTGGTACCCCAATGGCACCAGGTACTAAGATTGGCACCGATCCTTCGGGAAAGGCTGTTGATGTTAAGAGTTATCAAGGGATGATAGGTTCTTTAATGTATCTTACGTCGAGTAGGCCAGATATAATGTTTTCAACATGCTTATGTGCAAGATATCAGGCCAATCCTAAAGAAATCCATTTGTCTGCTGTGAAGCGCATCTTTAGGTATCTGAAGGGCACTGCAGATCTTGGTCTGTGGTATCCTAAAGATACTAGTTTTGAACTAACAGCCTACACAGATGCAGATCATGCAGATTGTATGTTAGACAGGAAGAGCACGTCAGGGCATGTGCAGTTCCTCGGTGACAAATTAGTAAGTTGGGGATCAAAGAAGCAACTTTGTGTTTCAACTTCCACGGCAGAAGCAGAATATGTAGCTGTTGCTAGCTGCTGTTCTCAGGTCTTGTGGATGAGAACTCAATTACGCGACTACGGTTTCCACTTCAACAAGATCCCGATATACTGTGACTCCAAGAGCGCCATCGCAATAACAGCGAATCATGTTCAACACACAAAGACAAAGCACATAGACGTCAGGTATCATTTTATCAAGGATAATGTAGAGAAAGGAACAATTGAACTTTTCTTTGCAAAAACTGAGTATCAACTTGCTGATTTGTTCACCAAACCTTTAGACGAAAAGAGGTTTACCTTTCTAGTCTCGAAGCTTGGTATGCTAAATCTCAAAGTATAACCAGTAATTACCTATAAAAGTTTTCTAATTGTATACTTATTCATCATTTCTTCATTCTTAACTCTGATTGATATCTGCCATTCTATCATATGTTCATGATCCAAGGGGGAGTATGAGAAGAAATTGACATCTGGTCAATATTACTTCGAGGGGGAGCTCATAAAATATTGCATGTACCTTTTAATGCCAATTTTTTTTGTAATGCAAGATTTTAGGGGGAGCTCTTCAAGTCAAAAAGGGAGTTCGGATATGACTTCTGATTATTTCAGATCAGAACTCGTACTTTAAAAGTTTTACTGCTTTTTGTCTTTTCAATATAAGTGAATAATTATTACTTTGACTTGACATTAGACTTTTGCAGAATTTTTTAGAGAAGCTTACAAGTTCATATTTCTATGACTTAAAGCTTAGCTTCATGAGATGAAAGATCACTCGTTAAGGTATAGTTCTATATCTTCATCTCATATATGGTTGAAAGAAGGACAACTTTCAATCATAGAAAACATTGTTTTTAATGTTCAAACCACTTCCCGATTTTTCATCAAATTTTATATTTTGGGAGTGTATTTTAAATGTTTTCATGATCTAAATTGTGCTTTAACTGAAATAGTTAAATCAATCTGAGCATCACGTGCATCTAGGAAAACAAAGAATCATTGTGCTAGGAATTAACACAACTTCAATGGAATCACCTTAACCAGTGATTTCTACCTAAGAGGTTAATCCTTAGTGATTGAGTGTGCAAATCGAAAAGAAATGAGTGTGATTAGAGAAAGCAAAAAGTTTAAAAGAAAGAGCGTGTGAGATCAGAGTTAAAAGAATATCACAACTCTGCACCAACTTTTTCTGAGCCGGGTAGCCACCATTCTAGTGATTCACAATTCTTTAGTGATCATTATTGAAACAGGCAACTAACCCATGCCAACTCTTGATCAAACCTCACCATCTACTCATTTTCTTCTTCACAAGAAAGTGTTTCACATTTTCAAAGGGGATGCAACACATTTGCTATCTGATTTTCATTTGGAAAATCTGGATATTGAAAAGAAGGAAGTCTGCCCCACCTTCGCACTTCAATCATGCACATTGAGTCTGTGTTTAACTTACTGTTGTCTCAGTGGTTTACACAATTTTGAGCCAATAAGCAATCATCCGTGCTTAATTCTTTCAAACACAAGCACGAACACACAAGGAATTAGTTTCTTTTTCATAACGTTTATAGAAATTACCTTTGTGGTGTTTCGATGATTAAATGGAAGCCCTGGGGGAGTCAACATCAAACAACTCCTTTCCAATGTGTATTCGTTACACTCAGTGACTTAGTGTTACTGACAGGCATGATAACTGATTCATTAGTTGATTTCAGGTGTTACATATCTAATTTGTCTGGATTTGCAAAGATCTAGATGAATCTCTTATGAATTGACGAATCAGGGGCTCTAATCGAAAGATTGACATTTCTTACCACAAATTTTGATGAAGTCGTTGCACTTAACATCAAAAAGGGGGAGAATGACTACACAAGAAATGGCAAAGATCACATGTTTCAAGAATCACACCAAAGATTGAAATCTTCAAAAGCAACTATTCTGAAGACATGCTGATTTCAGAGCTAGAGAAAAGAGATTGCATCTTCTGAGCTGAACAAGAAGACTGAATTGGATAAATCTTTTTATTATATGATCTTGATCCAAAGGGGGAGATTGTTAGACCACAGTCTCATTGGATTCCAGATCATCCAAACTGAAGATCGCAATCTGAAGCTAAAGCCGGAACGTCGACTCTCGATAATAAAGTCTATGTCTATTTGTAATAAATGTCAATGTAATTCAATGTAATTGTTATTAGTTATATTAGTTATTAGTTATATCTAGTTAACTTAGTTAGATAAAGTTATTAGTTAGTTTCTAGTTTTGTTATTTAGTTGTTAGAAATAATATCTAGATATTAATCTAGATATTATGTTTAGGTAGTGTGTTGAACACACTTGGTAGATTAAGTGTATCTCTAGTCTCTCAAAATCAGATCATAGATCACATATAGAAACACACTTAAAGGTGTATTTGAGAGAAAAACATAGAGAACACATCAAGAGCTTAATCGATCAACCTTGTAACTCGTTTGTTATAATCAATACAGGTTGGTAATCATATTGTGTTGTTGTTTCTATAAACTTGATAAGTATTGTTGGACCGACATCTTCCTTTAAAACCTTAACATACGCGGAGGAGATCCAATATCAAGGTCAAAAATTCCACAGTCACTTGCCCAATAACTCAAATAACGTTAAAACACAGATATTACAATCTCTGAAAATGGCGTAAGACACGGAACGTGGATGAAGAGATTTTTAACAACAATATGCAATGGCTTGCAATAAAACAATTTCATGCATGCTTAAACTCGAGGTTTAAAATCCAATGAGAAATAAATGATTCGTCGAGACTTTATAATTTAGCTCACTTTTTGTTTGAGAACATGAGAAACACTTTGTGCAACTTATTTTAGAAATAAATTTAGTGCATGAAATTTGGTCGGCACTCGGAATCATAGGACTACACTCCTCCATTTTTCCGACAAACCATTGCCATACGGATGCATCACACATCTTAGAGTCACCAACCCACTAATTTGGTTAACTTACAAAAACTCCTCGAAATAGAATCGGTCAAACAAACTTATAGTTCTAGAAAATGAAGATGAAGCTTCTTGACCATAGCTTTCAATCCTAACACTTGATGATGCTTCACCTCCACAAAATCCAAGGATTTGAGCCAAAATAAGTTAGGGTTCGTGGGAAAGGGTGAGGGATCGGTTTGGGAGAGAAAGGAAGAGATTAGAAGTGAGAAAGTGAGAGAAATGGTTGAAAATCGCGATTTTAACACTCTGGTACCCGTAGGCTATAGTGCCAGGCGATTGTACCAGTGGCACAATCGCTGGCACAATCGCCGATATTGTACCGTGAGGTTATTGGCTTTGGCTATAGTGTCAGGCTATTGTGCCAGTGGCACAATCGCCAGCTCTGGCTATTGTGACGGCTACAGTGACATTGTCACAATCGTTGTCACAATAGCCAAGAGGGTACCGAACGCTGTTTTGGCCATAACTTCTTCGATTTAGCTCCGATTTCGCTCTGAAAAGAACCGTTGGACTCATAATTGAATCCTTTATCCATTAAGACTATAAAATCTAGGATTCAACTCCAAAATCAACAATCTTATTTTCCCCCTTTAAGGCTACTGATTTCTGTATTAACTTGAAATGGTGTTTTTCAAACTTCGGGGTGTTACACAAATGTACAGTTACCAGTCTCGCATTGGAAGGGTGTGACTCGATTCAGAAAGAAATGGAAGTTAAGACCTAGATTTGTGGGGTCGTTGCTATTGTGGAGTGTGTTGGGGAGGTAGCGTATGGACTGGATCTACCCGTGGATCTGCGAGGAGTGCACCCCATTGCCACGTATCTAATCTAAAGAAATGTTTGGTAGAGAGCGATGTCGTTATACCTTTAGAGGATGTCCAAATATATGGGAAGATAAGCTATGTAGAGGAGCCGGTAGCTATCTTAGATCGTAAGGTGAAGAAATTAAGGAACGAGGAAATTCAACTGGTGAAAGTTCAGTGGCAATTCCACAAAGGTCAAGAAGCGACTTGGGGGTTAGAGTCGGTTATGAGGAATCAATATCCCAGGTTGTTCGACGAAGGAATTCCGGGGACGGAATTCTTTTGAGGGGGGAATATTGTAATAACCGGGTTAAAATGTAAAGGAACTAAGGAATTCGGAAAAGAAAGTGGAAAAGCTTTTTAGAGGGGTCTAAAGTGAAAAGTGGGGAAGGAGGGTTTTAGCCCTAAATCTTAGTGCATTTGGTGGCGACTGTTTTTTTTTTGGGAAAAAGCCAGAGAGAGAAGATTGAGGCGATCGACCGAGGGAGAGGGAAGAGACAGAGTCTTTGTGTGCAGCAAACCTTGAAGGTAAGTTCTAATTCTGTTTTTCTTTTTGGTAAAGGTTTAGTAATTGGGTTCTTAAACCTCTAGTTGGTTTTTCCTTGAACCCGACTGCCCTATGGGTCTGGGATTAGTTTTGGGGAATTTTCTATAGATTTAGGTTTGGTAAAACGAGTTATGTTTTTGATTAAGGGCTATCGGGTTAGATTGTTAGCGAATTCTGGGGTTAATCTAGGGTTCGTGATAACTGTTTATCGAGTCTCTGGGTTTCGTTTGAAATTTGGGTATCGGTTGATACAGGGCCCGGGTGACTCCGGTCACCGGACTTTGGTTGATCCGGTCAAGAAGTTAGATATTGGTCAAGACTAGGGGGAGACCCCGGTTGAGACCAAGGGGGGATCCCCCGGTCGGCCTAGGGGGAGACCCTGGTCGGCCTAAGGGGGGGACCCCGGGCGATCTGAATGGATCCGGTCCCCGGACTCTAAGGTTGGGCCGAAGCCCGTGTCTATTTTTAATTGGGTAACTTTGAGTGTTGGACTTTGTTTTTAAAAGGTCGGCCCATTTTCATTTTATTTGCAAGGTACCTTGTTCCAAGTTGGTATTCTAGCAGGTTAAGTTACTTTAGAGAATAAGTGACGTTAGGATTTTGGGGTAAGGTCAACCTTATGTTAAAATAGAAAGAATCGACAGTTCACCGGTCAATGTTTCCTTTATAAATTTCGAACCGAATTCTAGGGGTAGATGCGAGATTCGAGCTAAGGACGCCATGTGAGTTTTCTGAACCAAACCTTTTGTTAACGAAAGCATGTGAAGTTTAATTTTTAAACTTTGATTATTTACGATGGCATGTTCATTATAAAATGATTTAAGTGTGTTATAAATTGTTGATGTTTAAATGTATGCATACATTATATGTGGAGATTGTGACCTAAGTCAGGGAGTGTGGACCGCCTACTCGTACCGGGGAGTGTGGCCCGTTTATGCCATTGGGGGGGGGGGGTTCGCAAAATTAAGGCAGTGCGAGTTAGACACATCGTCTTTGACGGTCGTGTGGTCAGTAGCGTGTTTATCTTTATGTGCTTATAAATCTGCTGATTTAAATTTGCTGGAAAGTTATTTTATTATTTAATTAACTGTTAGAGGGAACTCACTAGACCTATGTTCTAACCCTCGCTCTTTCAAAACTAAAAATCTTTTCAGGCAAGCGTGAATTAGATAGAGCAGTTAAGGGCAAAAGGGAAGATGTAACGGTAAGAGATAAAAGACCGTCATCTTAGATAGTTATTTTATTACTCCCTCCGTCCCAAAATAAGTGTCCACAATTGACTTGCCACACAGTTTTAGATATGCATAATTATTACCCCTTTTTGGTATCAAATAACATCTTTACCCTTATTTAATGTTTCTTTTTCTTCACAACTTTTATGTATTTGTGCATTAATTAAGGGTAAATGTGAGAATTTAGCTATCTACTTTTTGAAAGTGGACACTTATTTTGGGACAAACATAAATAGAAATGTAGACATTTATTTTGGGACGGAGGGAGTATCTCAGTTGTTTAGTTTGACTTTGAGAACCTTGAAATTTTCAATTGTAAGTTTGGGGCCGTTTTGGCATGAATTTTTTTTATTATATTATTAAGATTTAAGTTGCTATCTTGTTGCTTCTGGTTGGGTTGTTACAATTAGGATAAACAATTAAAAAAACAAATCAATTCCATAATTATCTCAAATCCCATAAATATCTCATAATGTGATTATGATATAATATAATACTAGAAGCGTACTCATGCAGCGAGATAAATCACGATTTTAATGTTTCATTTTATTTTTTTGTTGATTTACAGTACGATTTTGGATGGTTTTGAAAAAGTGGTAATGTTTTTTTTTATAAATTTTTTTAATTTAGGCTTAATAATATAATGTTTTTTATACAAAAAAATTAAGTATTTTCTTAGAAGTCAATGATTATCTTATATATTTTAATGACATCTAGAAAAAATAATCAATTACATATTTAATAATATAATTAAAACAAAATTATAGTAATATAATATATTAATTAATAGTGATACATGGAAAAGTCTACATAAAAGGAAGACCAGCACATACCAAATTGGTGGGTGTTAGAAATTTGGAGTAGTAATATGTATCTTGTGCTTTGATACTTGTAAATTAAGAGGTTTTTAAAATATTACATAAAATGATGGTACATTGTGCCTAATAATTTGTATTTAAGAGTTTTTTATTCGTGTTTTATAATATAGTATAGATTAATTAAATTTAAAATTTCTAATTCCCAATTTACCCTTGCTAAAAATCGGTTACATATACTAAACCTAAAAAAATCTTGAAATCCTATTGGTCTAAAATGGTTAACAAAGTTAACACAAAATCTTTGGTTAACAAAAGAAGGGACCATATATATAGAGAGAGGTGGTTTCAATTGGAAACCATATTATATTGGAAACTTTGGAAACCGTCAATTCCATTGGTTAAATTAATGAAATTGGTTCACAAAGTTGTTTAATATGATCAAGTTGTTTCATATAATTCTTTTATTAATGAAATTGATTCATATATTTGTGTTTTTTATATAGTTTCATCTATTTTTCTCATTCTGATGATTTTGTTTCATGTATTTTCGCAGTCTGATGAAACATTTTCATTTTTACATAAAAAAACACAAATATATGCAACAATTTCATCAATAAAAGAATTTTATGAAACAATTTCATCAAATTAAACAATTCCATGAAACAATTTCATTAACTTAACCGATGAAATCGAGAGTTTCCACGGTTTTCAAAATTAGAGTGGTTTCCATTTGATCGCTCCCCTATATATATATATATATATATATATATATATATATATATATATATACACACACACACACACACAGAGGTTCAAGGGAAAACCTCAAATAAATGAAAAACTAAAAAACACCTTATCACCGGTTAGATTAGATGATCTGATGGATGTGATTAAGTGGGCGGTTACAACAATATTTTTTTAATTAAAAAACTCTAACCCCCTATTTTTTATTCGAAAAAAGAGAAAAAATAAACAAAATTCGAGCGAAATAAATTACACCAAAAAAACAATCATATTTTTCTCGTTAATTTGACATCCATATTAATATACATTTTCATCCATTTTTTCGTGGTTTTTCGGTTTTCTATTTATTTAGGGTTTTCCCCTGCGTTTTTTTTGCAACCCAATCAATTTGTACAAACTATGCAAACTAATTTTAGCCGTTCATCAAGTCTAATGAATATATGATTTTATTATGTTTTCTAATTTAAAATCATGATTATAATGAATAAACTTAACATTTTCCATATATATCACAATCATTATTAATGAATCATAATCATTATCTATAAATATATCTATTATTTACTAATATAGTGATTTGCATAGTTTGTACAAATTGTTTGGGTTGCAAAAGAAACGCACCCTATATATATAAAAGACGGTAATCAAATGAGAACTACAAAAATATTGAGAACCTTAAGAACCAATCTCAACCATCTAATCACTCAAATCTAACAAATTTAATTAATGTTCTATTTATAATTAAGAAATAACGTGATGGTAATTTTTTCTTTCTTAATTATTTTTAACTTCCTTTTTCATAAATATTAAAATTTTGAATCAATTATTATTTTATTTTTATTCCATCTTATACGATGTAATTTATAAAATTAAGTTCGCGTGAGATCAAATAGTTTCCGTGAGACCGGTGAGACCAAGCTTTAAATTATGAAACTTCACACCAAAAAACTATGAATGTAAAAAAAATCAAACTTTTCATAGGGAAAACACCGTAAATGTTACGTTCACGGTGTTTTTCGCTGTGAATGTTCGTTTTTTTTTACCTTCAGAGCGTCTTCACTGTGAAGGTTCGGATATACCTTCACAGTCTTTTAGCTGTGAAGGTTTGATTTTTATAACTTTGTTTAGGTTTTTTTACCTTCATAGTGTTATTACATTATGAAAGTTCGAATGTTTTTTACCTTTACAGTGTTTCGGTGTGAAGTTTCATGTTTTAAGGCTTGGTCTCACGCGGTCTCACGGAAACAGCTTGGTCTCACGTGAACCTGACCCGTAATTTATATCTAATAATAAGATATTTTAATTTTAATTAGTTGATTGTATAATTAATTTAATTTTTACTCGCTTACTTTCTCACATATACATTATTTAATGGTAACATATAGAATAACATACATATTTACAAAATATGTTTGACTATTTTAAATAATAAAAATATCACATGGGAAATAAAATATAATAAATATAAAGATATTGTAATTCAAAAACATTACTTGGAATTCTGGAAACACCACATTTACTTCACACAATGAATAATACAATGAAACTAAAATCAAACAAATTTAGTATTTTTTGAGATTGTGGAAACAAAACAAAATTGATGTAAAATATGATGTGAATGTGAAACACAAAAGTGTTCTTTCATATTGTGAAACAATATAATGTCGCTAAAATGAAACAATAAAATGTTGTTTCACAAAGTGAAAACAATGTAGTGTTGTTCTTTAAAAACAAAAATTGACGTGAAATTTGATTTAAAACACTAAAGTATTGTTTCATATCGTAAAACAATACAATATTGCTAATGTGAAACAATGTATTGTTGTTATAGTGAAATAATATAATGTCGTTGAAATGAAACAATAATATTTTGTTTCACAATGTGAAATAATGTAGTGTAGTTTCACCATTTGAAAACAAAACAAAAGTTGACGTAAAATACTAAAGTGTTGTTTCATATTGTGAAACAACACAATGTATTTAATGTGAAACAATAGTGTTGATTCACATGGTAAAATAATACAGTGCAGTTTCACATGGTGAAACAACGTACTGTTGTTTTACAATGTGAAAAGAGACTAAAATGACATGAAATATGATGTGGAATATTAAAATGTTGTTTCACAACATACGAGTTAAATCATGTTTTATTGTTCCATGTAAAAATTGCAATTATTAAATAAAATGTAAAAAATTATAATGATACTCGTGTCAAATTAAATAAAATAAAATGTCCGTTTTTTATATAAAAAAATTTATTTTAAAGTTTTATTATAATTAATATAATTTTAATTTAAAAAGAAAGTGGTGTTGAATTTAAATTATATAATTTCAATAAGAGATAGAAATTGAAAAAAATTACTTTTATGTCCTTTTAAGAGTTATGTTTGTATGTAAATGACATCATATTTGTACAATGTTGTCTTCCAACTCTCACCATTGATTAATCTTGTGTGTGGTTGAGATTGGTTCGTATAGTTCTCAATTTTTTTTGTGGTTCTCAATTGATTTAACCCATATATATATATATATATATATATATATATATATATATATATAGAGAGAGAGAGAGAGAGAGAGAAAGAGAGAGAGTCGGGTTCAAACGAGAATGATACATATTTAAAAAAATAAGAGAATAGTTTTGGGCCAATCATTTTATTAAATAATAATTACTTAAATAAAGTTTAGAGTAACTACTATTTTCGTCCCTGTGGTTTGTTATTTATAACTATTTTCATCCCTGATCTTTAAAAATTAATTTTTTGGTCTTTGTGGTTTGCAACTCCTTTCGTTTTTAGTTTCTGAGAATATTAGTTTTAGGGACGAAAATGTAAAGAAATTGCAAACCATAAGGACTAAAAAGCAACATTTAAAGTTAGGGACGAAAATGGTTATAAATAACAAACCACAAAGACGAAAATCGTAGTTTACTCTAAAGTTTTCTTACAAAAACACCTAAAAATGCATATTTGACATTTGTTGTATACATATTATATATGGAAATTCATTTATTTCTATATTAAATATGTAATCAATGTAATTAAGTTATTTGTTTGTGATTTTTTTAAATAATTTTCATGATTTAACCATGATTATTTTTTATTTATTTACTCATTATTTTTTACAACATTAAAATAAGTGTAATTTAGTTTTTCATTTCAAATATTTATTTTTATTGAATTGGTCTATTTAAGATTTTTTACAATTTTCATCAAAAATCACATGTAATATCCACAATGAATCGACATTTTTTTCCAAAAAAGACATCGCTAATTTTCGTCAATATATCATATGTGATATTGATCGTTATAGAAAAGAAAATGTAAGTTATTTACAACATTACAAGTGATATGTGTAAATTATGAATTACGTTTTGAAGCACATGTGATATTATACATCTTAAATGTGTTTACTACACATCAGATATGATTCTGTTTTCGTTATTTTTTTTCTTTTTCGATGTTTAATTTGAAACATTGTTTTTCAAATTTTAAATCATATATGTTTAGGAAAAAATTTTGAAAATGTTTAATTCATTGTGAATCACATGTGATTTTGATTTAAAAAAATATGAATTACGTTTTGAAGTAACGTGATCGTATACATTTTAAATGTGTTTTGTTACACATCACATATGATTATGTTTCATTATTTTTCATTTTCAATGTTTAATTTGAATTATTGTTTTTCAAGTTTTAAATCACATATGATTAGGAAAACATTTTAGAAAAAAAAATTCATTATGAATCACATGTGATTTTGATAAAATTGTAATTTTTTTAAATATTGTTTTGGATTAAAAAAAATGAATTCTTTAAATGAAAATTAAATATTGTTGTTTTAAATGAATTAATTATAAAAAAAATTATTACAAATAAAATTTAATTATATTAAAATTCGGTAAAATTAGAATCTTAAATAAATACTTAAAATAATTTTTATATAATTAAAATGCTTTTATATCCTTATTTATTTATTTATTTTTAGAATTAACTATTTAATGTATTATATAATAAAATGATTGGTCTAAAATTATTCTCTTATTTTTTTAAATACATATCATTCTCGTATGATCCTCCCTATATATATATATATATATATATATATAGTGTTTGGTTCATTTGAGAAATGGTAAATATATGAGAAATAGAGAAGTAATCCTAGTCATTCATATGGTCAAGATCGGATTTGACTAGTCAAATACTGCGGCTTTGACCGGTCAAAAGTTGCGGCTATCCCAAAAATAGAAAGACAATTTCGTAAATTTTACAAAACACACGGGCTGTGTTCATATATGAACATGTATAATTCACATATGAACTATATGTTTATATATGAACCAGTGCAATTCACAACTAAACTCTTTTAACTGATTCATATATGAACCTTTGTGATTCATATATGAGTCAGTTGAACTAACTAACAGATTCATATATGAACATTTGCGATTCATATATGAATCTGTATGAATCACAAAGATTCATATATGAATCAGTTGAACTAATTAACAGATTCATATATGAATCTTTGTGATTCATACAGATTTATATATGAACTCATCTCGTGTATTTTACGAAATTACCCCTCTACCTTCTATAAACCACACAATGAATTATCCGGTGCTTCGCGGTCAAAGCCGCAAATGTTGACCAGATGAATGGCTAAGATTACTTCTCTATTTCTCATATATTTACAATTTCTCAAATGAACATCTCCATATATATATATATATATATATATATATATATATATATATATATATATATATATTCGGGTTTATACGACAATGGTACCTAAAAAAACCAATGAATCACATTTGATTTTACACTAAAATCATGTAATTCACGTGACTTTGTCCCGCAACCTAAGGTCGTGGCCAAAGTCGCTCGCACACCTACTTTGGATCATTGATGCAAAATCACATGTGATTTTCTACGTAATTTGACAATTTTCTTATTTAAGTACCATTCTCATATATGAACCTACCTCCCTCTCTCTCCCTCTCTCTCTCTCTCTCTCTATATATATATATGTATATATATATATAACACAAATATGTTCAAAATAAGAAAACGGTCAAATCATATGTGATTTTATATATGAATACGGAACACAAAGTCGTGTGACTCATTTTTGCTTCGACCGTTCTCGTATTCTCTTATCTGATCACTATTCTTTTATATATGAATCTATGTCTACATGTAGGTGTCATAATCAAGGGCGGATGCAAATAGTCAACTACCATTAGGGATGGCCCCTACTAAAACAAAAAAAAAAATTAAACATGTTTTTTTAGCTTAAAAAAAAAAAGGTTCTATCATGGTTTCTTCCATTGTTTTTTGGGTTGCGCCCCTACCAACCAAAAGACTAAAGAAAATACCTTAAAATCAACCAAAAATTCAAAAACATCTTTCGAAATCAACCAAAAAAGTCAAAAAATCCATCGAAATTAAGAAAAAGTAAATTAAAAATCCCTTGAAATCAACCGAAAAACTTCAAAAATCTCTCGAAACCGTAGAATTATGCTACAAACACATCGGACAACTTTGCGGACCTTTAACCTACCTTAAAGGTGCCCCACAATGCAAAAAATTTAGATCCGTCACTGAACATAATATTGGCATCGTTTACACTCGAACAATTAAACTTTGATTTTTGTTTAGATGAATCTTATTCCAACGCAGTATATACGTACATATATACATACATACATACATACATACATATATATATATATATATATATATATATATATATATACAGGGTTAGGTTCCGGTGAGAGGTTGATGATGTGAAAAACGTGATAAGTGGTTATCAATCGTTGGATGAGACATTGACGCACATTAAGATGGGTTACATTGAGATAAGATGTATTAGATCAATTCCCTTCTAAGACGCAATTCATGGGAAGCATGAGATTAAAAGTGATCAACGATTCAGATCTACTTCTCATGTTTCTCACGTTAACTTCAACTTCACGATCCTTCCCGCATATAGGGTTGGATTGTGGTGAGAAGTTTAGTTAATAGTGAGAAACGGGAGAAGTGGTTATCGACCGTTGGATGAAAAATGGACGCACATTAGGATGAGATGCACCAAGATGCATCAGATCAATTCCCTTCTAAGGCGCAATTCATGAGAGGACTTGAGATTAAAAGAGTAGATTAACGGTTCAGATCCACTTCTCACTCTTCTCACTGTTAACTCAACTTTTCACACGATCCTTCACCTATATGCTCTTATCATCTTTCAGGCCGGAAACATTAATTAATCTATTTGATGCAGGCATCAAACGAGCTCGAAAACCTAACTTTTTATTCGGACGTGGGTCAACTCCTTGGTCGTTTTTGGATCTTCACTTTAGCATTTGTGCTTGTGCGTTTATCCTTGTCTTTTCAACAAACTAAATCAGTGTTGAATTGTTGATTATATATAATCAACACTTGTAATACAAGAAAGAAATAATTAACGAGTATATAACTATACATTATGATGTAGGACAAGTATATATATATATATATATATAACAAATCTAAGACTAGGTCGTTAGTGGCGATGTTAGGTAGTCTCTCTCTCTTTTATATATGTACTAGAAGCGTACTCGCGCAATGCAACGAGATACATCACGATTTTAATATTTATTTTTATTTTTTGTTTTTTATTGATTTACAATACGATTTTGGATGTTTTTTATTGAGTGATAATGGTTTTTTATATATAAATTTGTTTAATTTAGGCTTAACAATATAATGTTTTTTATATAAAAAAAATTAAGTAGTTTGTTAAAATTCATTAATTATCTTATATATTTTAAATTTTTTATATTTAAATTGAGATGTTTATCCTGTTTTGATTATGTTTATCAGAATTCAAATTTCATAATTTTTGGATTTGGGGATTAGAGGTAAAGATTTTGGGAGATAAGAATGAAATTTATTAATTAGAGTTAAAAGCATTTAAAAGTAGTACATATTGCTTCATTAACTGTTTTTAAGAGATTTTAAGTAGATTAACATTAAATAATAGTACATAATGATTAATACATCACGATTTTAATGTTTATTTTTATTTTTTGTAGCATTAAATAATAGTACGATTTTGGATGGTTTTTATTGAGTGATAATGGTTTTTTATATATAAATTTGTTTAATTTAGGTTTAACAATATAATGTTTTTTATATAAAAAAAATTAAGTAGTTTGTTAAAATTCATTAATTATCTTATATATTTTAAATTTTTATATTTAAATTGAGATGTTTATCTTGTTTTGATTATGTTTATCAGAATTCAAATTTCATAATTTTAGGGTTTGAGGATTAGAGATAAAGATTTTGGGGATAAGGATGGAATATATTAATTAGGGTTAAAAGCTTTACAGGTAGTACATTAGGCTTTAGTAGTTATTTTTAAGAGATTTTAAGTAGATAGCTTTAAATGATAGTACATAAAGCTTAATGAGTTGTAATTAAGAGTTTTTTATGTCATCTTTATAATATAGTATAGATATTAAAAAGTTAAACAACTTTGCGAGAAAGCTAGAAATATGATATCATATATAATACATAAGCTTAATCATATCATACCCACAAGCCGCGTAATTATATATAATATCACACTTATTGCCTTCTCATAAAATGTTTAACTTCTTGCATCATTGTTTCCATTTCTCTCTCTCTCTCTCTCTCTCTCTCTCTGTATATATATATATATATATATATATATATATATATATATATATATATATATATATATAGGGGAGGGATTAATTGGAAACCAATATTAATTGGAAACCCAAATTAACCAATCATTGAATTTCCTTTTTTTATTTTTATTTTTAGTTAATAAGGTTATTTTAGTCTTTTACATAATTTCATAATATATATGGTAAGTGTTATTATTATAATAATATTAATTATTTAATTTTAATGTATTTTATATATGGTAATATTGATCATTTATTAATTTAAACATGAAAATTTTAATTTAGGTAAACACAAATTGATTCATACGCAAGCTACAAATCAATATTACCTCCAGGCACAAAATATTAATATGAATCAGTGATTGATTTATCCAATGAATAAAAGATGATATTCATATGAAATCTTTAATATTACCTCCAGGCACAAAGTATTAATATAGTGAAACATAATGGATTTGATATGGTGAAACAAAATATTAATATACTGAACCTGATGAAACATAAAATGTTAATATAGTGAAACCTGATGAAACAGATTTGATATAGTGAAACATAATGGAAAGGTAATGAAACAAAATATTAATATAGTGAAACCTGATGAAAAAGATTTGATATAGTGAAACATAATAAAAAGATAATGAAACTTATTTGGGTTTTTACATACTGCATATTGATGAACAGGTAATAAAAGGTAGTCTTGATATGTTCTCTTTTTTTTTAAGAAATATACGTTTTTCTATATTTAAGCATATTACATTTTTATTGCCAAATTTGAAACACAAAAGAAAAAGACACATTTATCTTTTTGACATATTATTATTATTATTTTTTATTAATAAATTAATTAGTTTATTACCATATATAATTCAAATTAATCTTGACCATTAAAAAGATTAATTGTTGAAATTTGGTTTCCAAAGTTTCCAATGAAATTGGTTTCCAATTGAAACAACCCCTATATATATATATATATATATTAAAATGTATGTATATTCCTACGGCAGACACACATGGGTCAAGAAAAATAGAATATACAAGTTGACATGTTTTAAAAATCCGACCTACCAAACAATTAGCAGCCTCTCTAGCTAGCTGTGTCTTTAATAATTATTAGTATCTATAAATACATGCACCCCATTTATGCAAATACATAACTTAAAGTTATATATCTAGAAACCAATTCCATCTAGGGTTTCACTTATAACATCACCATTCAAATTAGCTAGTAATTAATGAAGATGAGCTTCCAAGCTCTAGGGTTTCTTCTCGCTACTCTTGCAATCATCGCCCATTCACAAGCTGCACTCCTTCAATATACCTTCGTCGTAAGCTACCTTTTCATGCACCTTATATATATATATATATATATATATATATATAGCGGCAGGCAGGTTTAAACAAAAAGTTAAAACATTTTACGAGAATACGAGAAATGTGAAATTATATATGATCCACAAGCTTAATTATATATATATATATATGATTATACATAAAAGGATTTGTAATCATATATGCATGATATTAAAACTTCTCACAAAATGTTTAACTTTGATTATTTCAGGTTCAAGAAACAAACTACACGAGGCTATGCACTAGTAAGAACATCTTAACCGTTAACGGAGAATTTCCAGGCCCAACCATCACGGCTCGCAGAGGCGACACCGTCATCGTTGACGTTATCAACAGGGGCGACCACAATATCACAATTCATTGGTATATATAAATATATATATTCTAATTAATTTAGGGTTTAACTAGGGTTTCCTGTACAACTAAATTAAATTCTATTTTTTTCTAAAAAAATTGTGATGTTAAAATTGCAGGCATGGAATTAAACAACCAAGGTACCCATGGTCAGATGGGCCGGAATTTGTGACCCAATGCCCGATCCAACCGGGTGCCAATTTCAGCCAGAGAGTGTTGCTCTCCGATGAAGAAGGCACATTGTGGTGGCACGCGCACAGCGATTGGTCACGTGCAACCATACACGGTTTATTTGTCATTTTACCTAGGCTCGGAACTACTTACCCTTTTCCTCAACCTGATGGAGAAGTCCCTGTCGTTTTAGGTTATTTTAAGCCTCTTTTTTATTTTAATTTCCATCCATTTTATCGTAATATTTTTCATTTTATATGTATTTTATAAAATTAATCACCATGAAGATATATATATATATATATATATATATATATATATATATAATTCAGTTAAATCACATTTAAATATGTGCTGGACCACATTTTTGTAATTAAAATAAAATGAAAAGGTTACATTTTTTTTTATTTGAATACGTGCACAAACGTTTTTAGTCGATTCCAAGAACATGTATAATTATAAGATTTGATTTTTATTTGGATTTATTAATAAAATCATAAATCTATTCTTTTGGGTAATAATAAAAGTATATTATCATATATTGACCCAATAGAAACCACGTATTTCACTTTTGAACTAAAAATTTGAGTTCAAACATTTTAGATATATATATATATATATATATATAAATATATTAATTTATAAAATAATAAAATAATAACAAGGATAAATTAATTAAAATGCAGGTGAATGGTGGCAAAACGATATACAAACGGTATTTGAAGAGTTCATGGATGGCGGAGGAGATCCTGCCAACTCCGATGCTCTTACCATCAACGGCCAACCCGGCGATCTTTACAATTGCTCCGCTTCAAGTACGTAATTTTTACATATATATATATATATATATTATATATATATATATATATATATATATATATAATCTTATTAATTATATATTAACAATTTAGGTAAATCTTAAAATTACAACATTTGTGAAACTTTAAGTACAATATGTATACATAGGATCCGTTTGCCAAACGTTTAGCGAGTGTCACCTTCATGGTGAACAAGGAAAGAGCTTAGAGTATTACCCAGTAAGCGAGGGAGAAGTTAGGTGTCGTTTGTTTTTTAAGAGGTCTAAAGTCTGAAGTCTTAATTTAGTTATGATTAATAAGAGGTGGTGTGTAAAAAGGTTTGAACGATTCAGACTTAAGAGATATTAAGAGATTTTTTTAAAAAAACAAACAACCCCTTAATCATCAATTAAGCACTTGCTGTTAATCCACTTTTGATGGCCAAAAATATTATCCAATAAGGTATATTAAGTAAAATCAAAGTTCTAAATGGCGTGAGTCGTGGCGTGACGGTGAGGTCAAGCCTCAAGCCTTAAGAGTCACGGCAAAGACATGACGTTTTCAAGGTGTGATTTATGAGGTCAAAGTTCAATGAGCCAATAGTAATAACAAGTTAAATTATGTTATATATTAAAAATTAGCAAATAAAACATTAAAAACGTAAAGAAAAATCAAATATGCATTAAAAAAAATTAAGCATTAGGCCATGGCGTGCCATGGGCTAACGTGGCGTGATACGCAAACCTTGTGACATGGTGCGCCATGGTGGTTGTGTGACGAGTTTTTTAGGACAGTAATTAAAACTGTTGCTTTTACCAGTGTTTTACCCGATAAGTATTTGGTATTAACGACTTCTTAGTTTGTATTTGTTATTTTGTTATAAAGTGTAAAAATATAAATTAAATTTTTGAAAAGTGTGTTTTAATAATAGTAGTTTAAAAAAATTACTATGTAGGTAGTAATTTTTCATATATATATATATATATATATATATATATATATATATTAATGGATTTTCTGTTTAAAAACCAATGTTTCCTTAAAAAAAACAAGTTTTTATAGAAGTTTCTACTTTTCGTTTTTAATTTAAATTACATTAACATTTTAATCTCGGATTATCATAAAGGGTTAGGTTCACATTAGACCCGTATGTTTTCGTGAGACTCCCAAGACTACGATTTTATACTTGAAACTTCACAGCAAAACACTGTAAAGGTAAAAAAAATCCAAACCTTCATAGTATTTTGATGTAAAGATTTTTACCTTCACAATGTTTTGTTGTGAAGTTTCAAGTATAAAATCGTATTCTCATAATTCTCACGAAAACATGCTCGTCAAGTTTTATTATAAAAATTTACATCACAAAATTAAACTCATATACTTTTATTGTTTGATAATTTGTAGCAACAACCAAGATAAATGTCGATCAAGGAAAAACATATCTCCTCCGAATGGTAAACGCCGCCATGAACAACCTCGCCTTCTTCGCCGTCGCCAACCACCACCTCACCGTCGTTGGAACCGACGGCGCCTACACCAAACCCTTCAACTCCACTGTCATCACCATCTCCCCAGGCCAAACCCTAGACCTCCTTCTACACGCCAACCAACCTCCCAACCACTACTACATGGCCGCCAAACTCTTCAGCGGCCAACGCAGCGCCGCATTCGACAATACCACCACCACCGCCATCCTCCGGTACACCGGAAACTTCACCCCTTCAACCTCCACCCCTCTCCCCTTCCTCCCACCCTTCAACGACCGCAACGCTTCCGCCAACTTCACCGGAAGTTTACGAAGCTTAGCCACCGCCGAACACCCCATCGACGTCCCGTTAAAAATCAAACGAACGCTCCTTTTCACTCTCTCGATCAACACGCTGCCGTGCGCCGTCAATGCAACCTGCGACGGACCGAGCGGCCGGCGGTTGTCGGCGAGCATTAACAACATTACGTTCGCGATGCCGAGGACGTCGGTTCTAGGGGCTTATTATCGAGGGATTAATAATGGGGTTTATGGCGATGATTTTCCGGATGTGCCGCCGTTGAGGTTTAATTATACGGCGGCGAGTGGTTTGAACAGGAGTTTGCAGACGCCGGAAGTTGGGACGGAGGTGACGATGTTGAAGCATAATGAGACGGTGGAGTTGGTTTTTCAGGGGACGAATTTGGTGGCCGGAATTGATCATCCGATGCATCTTCATGGGCATAGTTTTTATGTGGTGGGTTGGGGGTTTGGGAACTTTAAGAGATCGAGAGATTCGTTGAATTATAATTTGGTGGATCCTCCATTGATGCAGACGATTGCTGTTCCTCAGAATGGTTGGACCGCCATTAGATTCAAAGCCGATAACCCTGGTAAGTAATTATACTTTATATATTTTCTGCATTTTTTATTATAATTATAGAGGGAGGTTTTATGGAAAAATCCCAATGGAATATCTTCCTGTGGAATATCTTGATAATCGGGTACAAGTAATTAAAATTGTTTTATGGTTTTTATGCACGTATGCATGTTAAAAATTACTTGAATAAACATGTATATACCATCATGATGCAGCGTAGGTTTGCGGAAGGATCGACAAGCGTCTAAACCCTTTAACGGTTGAGAATTACGATGCGTAAAACTCAAAATTAAGAGAAAACTCTCTAAAAAGCTAAACTTTTATTAATTGATAACTTGATTAAATTGATTAACAATGAAACCTAGCTACCCTATTTATAGCTAAACTAACTAAGAAATAACTATGGAAATTAGAACTATCATAATTATAAACTAACTAGGAAACTATTTAAATAACTAATAAAAGGAAACTAAATAATCCTAAATTATTATCTAAACTAAAAAAAGATAAATAAGAAATTAATTAAAACTAATCTTAATTTACTAGCTAAGATAATTATGAAAATTAATCCTAAATTAAATCTAATAAATAAATAAACAAAGGAAATAGAATGGGATTATGAAAATAGGAGGCCACGTGGATGGTGGCTAAGTAATATGGAAGTAGGCAATTCCCACACACCGCAGTGTTCTACGCAGGTTTCATGCGACCCAAGTCGCATGGAACTCGCATTCAATTCTGTTTGCGATTCTTGACTTGTTTTTCGATCTTTATTGTAATCCATTCTATATTTGTCGTTTTCTCTTTGCCTCTTTTTCCGATGCCAAATTCCGAGTCTCTTGCGAGCTCGTTTTTTCTTTTGATCCCGTTTTCCTCTTTTCCAATTATTTTCAAGAATTCTTATTAACTCCTGAATTCTCCCTGTATCACATCCAAATAAACGATTATCAGGGTGTTCTTCAGTTTTTTTTTTTTTTTTACGATTTTCTCATAAACCTGACCATATGATTATATAGTAATATATAATTTTTAAGAAATATCAAGAGATAAAGTATTAATTAAGTTTATGAAACCAAAACCCATAATTGAAAAAACAAAATGTTTTTCTGGGATAAAAAAATATGAAATTATTTATTGGTTATAAAACATTGACAATCATTTAAATTATATATTCTTTGATTCATTGGATGTTTGTATATTATTTGAAATGTTTATTTTATGTAATCGATCAATCATTTAAAATATATATATATATATATATATAAATATTTTTGTAATGAATATTTAATTTTTCAGGGGTATGGTTTATGCATTGCCATTTGGAACGTCATGTGAGTTGGGGAATGGGAATGGTGTTTATAGTAAGGAACGGAAAGAGCGCCGATGCTAGAGTTTTGCCTCCACCTCCCGACATGCCCCCATGTTAAAACGCTTTTTTTTTTTTATTTAAATTGTATAATTATATGTGTTTCTAATTTGAAACATTTTTGCGTTTATAAGGTATTTTTTATGAGTTATGTTGTCAATTTTAATAATGTGGTTCATTATTTACCAAATGTATCTGAAATAAGTGTTGAGTGGATTATTAATAATATTCGTGATTAAAGTTTGCTTCCAATTATTAAGTAGTGTTTGTTATTATTATTATTAGTATTAAGCAACTGTTGTAACATTTTAAATTTCATAAATCATCGTTTATCTAATTTATAAATTATTTTATTACTAGAAACGTACTCGTGCAATGCAGCGAGATACATAACGATTTTAATGTTTCATTTTATTTTTTTGATTTACAGTAAAAAATTTGGATGATTTTGAGAAAGTGATAATGTTTTTTTTTTCAAATTTGTTTAATTTAGCCTTAATAATATAATGTTTTTATATAAAAAAATTAAGTATTTTGTTATAATTCAATGATTATCTTATATATTTTAATGACATCTACAAAAAATAACCAATTATATATTTAATAATATAATATATTAATTAATATTGATACATGGAAAGGTCTGCATAAAAGGAAAGTCTTGCACATACCAATTGATGGGTGTTAGAAGACTGCAGTAGTAATATGTATCTTGTGCTTTGATACTTGTAAATTAAGAGATTTTTAAAATCTTGCATAAAATAATGGTACCTTGAGTCTAATAATTTGTATTTAAAAGTTTTTTATGCCTGTTTTATAATAGAGTATAGATAAACAAGTTTTTAGAAGGAAAAAACGGCCCTTTAGCAAGATTGGAAGTGCTAGCTTTAATAATGATGAATGCGTAAAATTTATCTATTATCTTCCCATGCTTCTTATTTTCATTATATCTTAATTTCTTAATTTAATTTTCTTTGTTAATACATGATAATTAACTTGTATAAGTAATGTGTTAAATTTTTTTCTTTCTCATTTAACATTGTGGTAACGTATATATGTAAGTAATGAATTATATGTTACATTGTTTTTAAATTATATACACTGATGACTATATAACTGATAAAATTAATATTACGGGTTGGTCATGGACACATTATATATAGAGAGAGACAAAGGAAAGTTCAAATGAAAATTTATCTTTCATTATGCATGTAAGGACATATTTCAGTCATTCCATCTCTTTTGATCCAACAATCCATATTAAATAAAGTTTTTAATTTTAGAAATGCTTAGAGGTAAAAATGGAAGAAAACTTCAAAATCACGCCTACCATATTTGACTTTTAATTTTCTTTTTTAATAAAAAGATTTTACCCAATTAAAGTTTAAAATAAATTATCTTAAAAATTACTAATATTTTAATCAAACAAATTACATCAAAAAAACGAGAATTTCATGCTATTCGATATGATATCCATCTCGGAATAAAAAAAAAAATCCTTTTTAACCGTTTTTACGTGAAATGTCATATATGTGTTATATTCATTATGAATATTTATGTACGTTCAAGTTTGTACAACACCTCGACACCGTAAGTATGTAACTCGACATCACCTTCTTCAACACTTTCTTCAACGTCATAAGGCATCACGTTTCTTCGCACCGTAACCCAACACCAATCAAGACGAATCGAGAACCTATCGAGTAATTTTGTTGTGAATCGGGGAACAAAAGAGAGTGCGTCGCGTCTCCACATCTTCACAGGTCATTCATGTATTATTCATTATAAATAATGTATCATTCAGGATAAATAATACAACATTCAGGGTGAATAATTCACGATTCATGAATTCGTGTATTATTCATCATGAATGTTCACATTTTTTATTCATACTGAATGTGGGACATCCGGGGATGTGCATATATATTTACAATGAATTAAACCAAATTTCGGTTGTAAATTGGGAAACAAAAGAGAGTGGGTCATTGTCTACACCTTCACGAATCGTTCATATATTATTCATCATGAATAATACATCATTCAGGATGAGTAATACATCATTCAGGGTGAATAATACATGATTCATGATAAATAATACATGAATCATGGATTCGTGTATTATTCATCCGGGATACTGTATTATTCATCCTGAATACTGTATTATTCACCATGAATAGTGAATGAACGTTCATCTTTGTTATTCATACCGAATGTGGACACCCGATGACGTGCATGCATATTCATAATGAATATATGTATATAACTCATATATAGAATTTCACGTAAAAAAAACAGTTAAAACGAAAAAATCATGAATATTGTATTATTCATCCTAAATATTGTATTATTCATCATAAATAGTGAATGAACATTCACCTTTGTTATTCATACTGAATGTGGACACCCGAGGACATGCATGCATATTCATAATGAATATAACTCATATATAAAATTTCACGTAAAAAAACGATTAAAACGAAAAAATCCTGAAAATTGTATTATTCATCCTAAATACTGTATTATTCATCATTAATAGGGAATGAGTGTCACCTTTGTTATTCATACTGAATGTGGACACCCAATGACGTACATGCATATTCATAATGAATATAACACATATATAGAATGTAACATCCGTTAACCTAAGACTTCGTGTTATCCTTTTTGAATAAATAAGAAGAAGAGAGGGTAAAATTTAAAGATTTTGGAGTAAAGGGGTTGTTATGGAAAATGGGACCATTAGGGCCTAAAATCCCTAGGGCACTGTTCATTCTTTTTGAGAAAAAGAAATTGTATTTTGTGTGTGTGTGTGCGGCGACTTGAGGGAGAGCGGAGGAGACTGATTGAAGGTTGAAAGTTCGGAGGTGGGAAAACAGAAATCGCAATCGTTTGGGTTTCATCTCCAGGAGGTAAGTATTTACTTTAACTTTTTGCTTCAATTGTCATTTTTGGTTGAGAGGAATTTATCGATGTGAGTTGGGATGAATTTGGGTTAAGACCAAGGGGCGAATGTTTGGGATTAAGGAAATTAATCGATGTTTAAACTGGTATGGGTGCTATAGTGATTGTATTTCGATCTGGTCTATAGGATGAATCGATTATCCTTCTGAAATCGATTATGTGTCTGGGTTGGGATTCATCTGTGTATGAGTATCGACCGGATGTAAGAGACTTCGGGGATCGGGGTCGACCGGTGTGTGTTGACCGGACCCATCGATCGGGGTGTGTGTCGACCGGATCCTTCGACCGGTGTGCGTCGACCGGATCCCTCGACCAGGGTATGTAGTGACCGGACCCCCTTCGACTGGAGTGGGGGGGGTTTCAACCCGGGATCTATGATTCTGTAACCAAGTGTTGATCGATGAGATTTTTCAGATTGGGACTAGTTAAATTAATGGTCGTATAATTCGAATGTAGGAATTTATCGTTACCAATCGAGAAATTCGGGTGTGGTTACCAAGATTCATCAAGCAGGTGAGTTCCCTTATTATTAACTATTTAAAGGTATCTTTAAACTGGAAATGGGATTATGTACGTTGGTCATTACTATTAATCTTGATAAATCATTCTCTTAATGACGTTGTAGTTGTGTTATGAAAAGTTTTACCCTTTTTATATTTATAGTACATGTTTATGATCAAGCTCTATGGTGATGTGATATGAAATGAGTAATAGCCAAGGCTATGTTTATATAACCATCGGGGATGGTTAAACCGTGTGTTTGGAATCTGTTTCCCTACACACGGAAACGACATCGACTAGGGGGCGTATGGGGATCTACTGGGGGGCCCAAGGACGAGTAGTCCTTACACTGGTAAACGAGTTTCGACGTGATTCTGAACACTTCATGTGTTCTAAATGTTGTGAGATTATTACTGATTGTTGCTTAACTATTTTTTTGTGTGTGTACTTTAATCGGGACGAGGTTGGGAATTCACTAGACCATCCGGTCTAATCCTCGTTTCTATTTTTTTTATCAAAACCCATTTTCAGGTAACAGGGTTGCGCCCGGATCTTTTAAGGGCAAGGAGAAGCTTTAGGAGCTAGCACGTTTGAAGCGGGCCTTAGTAGCGGCGTAGATACTTTGACTTTAGTTCTCGGTTGTAATAGACTCTTTGCCAGACTATGTTAACCTTTTATTAGCAGATTTTGTATTAGGACCCGAGTTGGGCATTTATTTATGTGTATTTTAGTCTGTTGATTTTTGGGTTGTTACATTTGGTATCAGAGTCATAGTTTAAGGGATTTAGGTGACAGTATGGGCCTAAACTTAAACTGGGGAGTAGAGGGGACACAACCGAGATGTAGGATGCCTTTGGGAAGATCACTCTAAGTGCACTAATTATAAGGTAGGGAGTGCTGTCATGCGAAGTAAATTTACATTACACCTGGCCAGTGTAATTGCAAATTTACTAGTACATGTATGAACTCAAATTGCCTTATGGTGCGTAGTTGACTATAGAGTGTTGGTTTTGTGCGAATAGTGGCTCTTCGTCGGGGGAGTTTTATCGTCGAGGTATTCAAGGGAAGGGGGTAACATAGAGTAAAGTTATGATCGTGCAGTGTTAGCAGAAGTTATGGTGTGATGTGTGGCGTCGATCATGGTGTATTTGATGACGCTCTAGAAGGAGTATTTGCAGGACGATATTAGATCGCCCAATGGTAGAACTTCAAGAATTCGGATCGAATGAATGAATGATTAAGGGTAAACTTTTAGTTATAGTGAATCCCATGCTGGGAGTTGTTATGTCGATCGTTTAGGATAAGAGGTGGGGATTTGGTTAGGATTTGGAGAGTTTTAACTCAAGAACGAGTAAAGGAAGTGAGCCTATAATTCTCAAATCAACGTTAGAGCGGCATGGTTGTTGGAGAGATGTTATCGGGATGGATTAAATTAATGGAGGGGCAGAATGCAACGAGAATTTGGTGGCTTATCGATCTGTTGGGGTCAAAGATTGAGATCGTATGATATGTAAATCATTACTCAAGATGAGAACTTTGGGGGTGATCAAACGTGCAGGTTGTGAAACATCTGTATAGCAAGTGGTTGCTAGGACGAGAAAGTGACTGTTAGTCAAAGTAGGGTGAAGTGATAGCTGTGTGGATGCAGCAGTTGACCTTGATTGAGCGAATAGCCTTCAATTGCGATTGAATTCATGCATTATGTTTTAAAGGTATTACGAGAACTCGTTCATGATTTAAAGGTAGATACATACTTAACGAATTTCATGTTTTGAAAATAATTCGACGCGTGCAAGAGTGTGTTAAAGAGGAAAGACATATCTATTTTGTTGCGTAATAAAATTTTCCTTAAACTTAGTAATTTGTGAAGTATATCACTTCTTTTCATGTTGGGATAAAATTTGTGGCGAAAATCATGAACACTTTTGGCAACAAGCCTTTATAACCAAAATGAGTTTGAGATGATATCTTATAAATAAGAGGGAGAGCCAATTGTTTTATTTCATGCAAGTGGTTTCGTTAAAGAACTCTTCTAGTCGTGTAAGGAAGTTTTCTTTCCATATTACGGCTGTCGCGGCATCATTGTAATTGATCAAGGTGATGTTTTACCAAAAGATTGCACGCAAACAATTCTCGAGATCCTTGTGCATGACTTTGAAATTATGTGAGTGTTGAGTCATGTGTGCTCAAGATGTTTTCAAGTGTTTTGCCTTTTTGAGTGTTCAATAGTGAGAAATGATTTTTTTTATTTATTTATTGATTCGTCATGCATGAAGGCTATGAACTCATGAGGACGTGAAAGTTATTGGAGTAGGGACAAGGAACGGTTCGAGAGTGGAAAAAAAATGTCGGTTAAGCTAATGGTAGACGATTTACGTCTTCGGTGTTCTTATTAAAGAATAAATAGGGGATATGGAAAATGTCAAAAATGGACTTTGACATTGATGGGAATTGGGAGTTTGAAATCTTGCTTGGTAATTTGGCATGATGTTGTCAATGAATGGTCGTATGTGGGGTAAAAGATTCAAAGTCGTCGAAGTGTAGACATTAGTGAATATTAATACTTGAAATGCTCATGAGTTTTGAGCCTAAGCTGGTTAGGATGGACTTGTAAGTTAGACCTCGCATCGTGTAGACCTTGAACCTCCTTCAGATAAGGATGGGGAAGTGTAAAACTAAATGCAGTGTGTTGGGAAGGAAGATAGCATTATAAATTCTTGTTGCCGGAGATACTGTGGAAGTATTATCATGTCCATTCTTTTTACTATTGAAGTTAGATAATGTTTAAAATGTTTCGAATTAAGGGTGTCGTCAGGAGTTTGATTTTACGAGTTTATCTTGGTGATTCATAGACGGAGTAAGTCGTTCAGGGATAGCGTATACCAGTTTGATATTGGTTAACCTTGCGGGAGCATTGTGTTAATGAAAGATTATTGTGTGGAGTGTTTTCCCTGCGGGATCCTAGCATTTCGTAAATGACGAAGTAATTAGTACAATCAAAGTGAGTGCACGGTTTATATCAGGAAGATTGAGTTGTGATTCAACTGGATTTGTGGAGAGACGAAGCCGCGAGTTAGAATGGGTATCATGCGCATGCAAGTGATTATGAAGGCAAGATTGATTAGGGATACAAATGATCGTGAGAGCATGATCTGCAATGTTATCAAGGTGATGGTAACTAAGTTAACATATGATGGGATTGTGGTCCAAAGGGGGGAAACGTATAAGTCATTGTTGTGTCAAATGGTTATTGTTGTGCTGGGTGGTGAGGTGTATGATGTTATAGGATAGAGGTAAGTGTAATTTTGGTTTTGAGAGTTAGGAAGAAGTTCAAATGTGGCAAGTGTGTAGGATAAGCGGTGCGTCATTGTGTTCTTGAGTTCCAAGGGGAGATGTTATGTGACGATCCCTACATGGAGAACTCGTGCTCTTCTTGGATGTGTGGAACTTCGGAGGAGCTTATATTTAGCCAATAAGGATGTTCGGCGATGGGTTGTGGTGCTCTGTAGTATATCTGAAAGTTGACTGGGAAGGTTGAGGTATTCGCAGGGTAGGAATGGAACCAAGTGAATAGGCGGACTCTATTTAAAGAATGATAAAAAGGCGGCTAGGTACATTGAGTGGTGGGTTTTGTTCAGGAGCCATCTGAATGTCCAAAATGAGAATTGTGGTGGAACAAATTCGTATTGGAGTGTATTACCAGTAAGGGGAAAACGATTATTCAGGATTGCGGTGGAAGGTATCGTTAGCGGAATTGCAAAAAGGGTGAGTAAGCTAAGACTAAGAAGCTTGTCTAGTGAAGCAGAAGAATGTGGAATACGTTTAAAAGTTGTTATTTACAAGGACTTGGGAAAAAGAGTAACTACGTATGTTAGAGTTAAGGTGTTGGAAGGTTAGTCCAAGAGATGGGCCTAAAAACTTGCACCGCCTAGTAAGCCTTCGTGTTAGTGGGTGTCCTATGTTCGAAGAGGCAAAGTAAGGTAGTTGACCGAGATGTTCGGAGGGGAAGATAAGCGGACATGAGTAAGTTGTAGTGCAATGGATATTCCATTATGTGCATTGTTGGGCAGATAAACAGGTTCAGAGGGAAAGTTTTGGGTCTAGCTCAGCTTGTCAGTGGGAGAAACAGGTGATGGAATCGAAGATTGGTGTATAGTAATGTATATAAACCGGTGGACATTCGAAGAAAATAAGCGTGGATGAGATTCTGGTTGATGTATGCATGGTGCATTTGGATTGTTTTCTATGAACGGATTACTGCTCGATGTTGTGTTATGAATTGACATGTTGTTAGTGTTGGGTGTTAACCACAGTGGGCTTTACTAAGAATGTTGTCATTTAGTAGCGAAATTCTTACGTGTAGCCTTGGTGTAGCCTTGGAGACTAAGTTGAAGGATGTCCTTGGGGCAGACACACGATTTTGGGAAGGTATTTTTTAGTACGGAAAATGTTGAAGGTAGCTTGTGACTGTCAAGAGAATCATGTTGATAAGCGACGGAGGAACTTAGAGTTTCAACTTGAGAATAGCGTAAAGCCTAAAATATCTTTGAAGAGAGGAGTACTTCGTTTTGGAAAAGGGAAAGCAAAGTCGTGTTAAAGGGGACCTTTTGAAAATTTGGAATGGGTTGGGAAGGTGGCATGCATGTTCGAATTAACCGATGCCTTTCACGTTTTCAGCTGACAAAATTGTTCAAGTCTGAGAAAGG
The DNA here is from genome assembly GCA_023525745.1 of Arctium lappa. NCBI lineage: Eukaryota > Viridiplantae > Streptophyta > Magnoliopsida > Asterales > Asteraceae > Arctium > Arctium lappa. Next base: position 9,293,378 of record CM042048.1, read on the forward strand.
TGGAAGGTGGCGCGTGACCGTCAAAAGAGTTACGCAGATAAGCGTCGAAAGGACATAGAATTCCAGGTGGGTGATAAAGTAATGTTAAAGGTATCACCTTGGAAAGGGGTAATTCGCTTTGGGAAGAAAGGAAAGTTAAGCCCACGATTTATTGGTCCGTTTAGAATTATTGAACGCGTCGGCGTAGTGATGTATAATTTGGATCTACCCGAGGAATTGAAGGGCATTCACAATACTTTTCATGTTTCTAATATAAGGAAGTGCTTAGCAGATGTTGATATGTCTGTGCCTATTCAAGATATACGGGTGGATGAAAAGTTAAATTTCATCGAAGAACCTGAGTCTATAGTGGATCGTAAGGTAAAACGACTATGGACAAAGGATATCTACCTAGTGAAATTTTAGTGGAAGTTTCATAAAGGACGGGAAGCGACGTGGGAGTTAGAATCAGATATGAGGTCTATATATCCGCATCTTTTTGCCGAAGAAATTCCGAGGACGGAATTCTTTTAAGGGGAGGGGTGTTGTAACATCTGTTAACCTAAGACTTCGTGTTATCCTTCTTGAATAAATAAGAAGAAGGGAGGGTAAAATTTAAAGATTTTGGAGTAAAGGGGTTGTTATGGAAAATGGGACCATTAGGGCCTAAAAGCCCTAGAGCACTTTCATTCTTTTTGAGAAAAAGAAACCGTATTCTGTGTGTGTGTGTGTGTGTGTGTGTGTGTGTGTGTGTGTGTGTGTGTGTATGTGTGTGTGTGTGTGTGCGGCGACTTGAGGGAGAGAGGAGGAGACTGATTGAAGGTTGAAAGTTCAGAGGTGGGAAAACAGAAATCGCAATCGTTTGGGTTTCATCTCCAGGAGGTAAGTATTTACTTTAACTCTTTGCTTCAATTGTCATTTTTGGTTGAGAGGAATTTATCGATGTGAGTTGGGATGAATCTGGGTTAAGACCAAGGGGCGAATGTTTGGGATTCAGGAAATTAATCGATGTTTAAACTGGTATGGGTGCTATAGTGATTGTATTTCGATCTGGTCTATAGGATGAATTGATTATCCTTCTGAAATTGATTATGTGTCTAGGTTGGGATTTATCTGCGTATGAGTATCGACCGGATGTAAGAGACTTCGGGGACCGGGGTCGACCGGTGTGTGTTGACCGGACCCATCGACCAGGGTGTGTGTCGACCGGATCCTTCGACCGGTGTGCGTCGACGGGATCCCTCGACCTGGGTATGTAGTGATCGGACCCCCTTCGACCGGAGTGGGGGGGGTTCAACCCGAGGTCTGTGCTTCTGTAACCAAGTATTGATCGATGAGATTTTTCAGATTGAGACTAGTTAAATTAATGGTCGTATAATTCGAATGTAGGAATTTATCGTTACCAGTCGAGAAATTCGGGTGTGGTTACCAAGATTCATCAAGCAGGTGAGTTCCCTTATTATTAACTATTTAAAGGTATCTTTAAACTGGAAATGGGATTATGTACGTTGGTCATTACTATTAATCTTGATAAATCATTCTCTTAATGACGTTGTAGTTGTGTTATGAAAAGCTTTACCCTTTTTATATTTATAGTACATGTTTATGATCAAGCTCTATGGTGATGTGATATGAAATGAGTAATAGCCAAGGCTATGTTTATATAACCATCGGGGATGGTTAAACCGTGTGTTTGGAATCTGTTTCCCTACACACGGAAACAACATCGACTAGGGGGCGTATGGGGATCTACTGGGGGGCCCGAGGACGAGTAGTCCTTACACTGGTAAACGAGTTTCGACGTGATTCTGAACACTTCATGTGTTCTAAATGTTGTGAGATTATTACCGATTGTTGCTTAACTATTTTTTTTTGTGTACTTTAATCGGGACGAGGTTGGGAATTCACTAGACCATCCGGTCTAATCCTCGTTTCTATTTTTTTTTTCAAAACCCATTTTCAGGTAACAGGGTTGCGCCCGGATCTTCTAAGGGCAAGGAGAAGCTTTAGGAGCTAGCACGTTTGAAGTGGGTCTTAGTAGCGGCGTAGATACTTTGACTTTAGTTCTCGGTTGTAATAGACTCTTTGCCAGGCTATGTTAACCTTTTATTAGCAGATTTTGTATTGGGACCCGAGTTGGGCATTTATTTATGTGTATTTTAGTCTGTTGATTTTTGGGTTGTTACATAGAATTTCACGTAAAAAACGGTTAAAACGGAAAAAAAAAAAAACTATATCGAGATGGATGTCATATCGAAGAGCACGAAATTCTCGTTTTTTAATGTAATTTGTTTGATTAAAATATTAATAACTTTTAAGATAAGTTATTTTAAAGTTTAAGGGGGTAAAAAGAATTTAATTAAAAAAATTAAAAAGTCAAACAAGGTAGACGCTGATTCAAAATTCTTATTTTGTCCTTAATCACTTTCCAATTAACCTTATTATGTATTAACGATTGATTAGTTTTCTAAGTTTTAATGAATGGTTAGAATTTGTTCTCATGTGCACAATTAAAAATGAGTTTTCATTTGAACCCACCCCTATATATATAGGATTAGGTTTCATTTGAGAAATGTCAAAAATATGAGAAATAAATAAATGATCCTAGCCCTTTATCTGGTCAACATTTGCAGCTTTGACCGTGAAGTATCGGATAATTCCTTGTGTGGTCTGTAGAAGATAGAAGGATAGTTTCGTAAAATACGCAGGACGAGTTCATATATAAACTTGTATGATTCACATATTAATTATATGTTCATATATGAACCAGTGCAATTCATATATGAACTCTTTTAACTGATTCATATATGAAGTTTTGTGATTCATATATGAATTATACGTTCATATATGAATCAGTTAATTAGTTCATATATGAATCCGTTAATTAATTAAACTGATTCACATATGAACATACAGTTAATTAGTTCAAATGTGAATCAGTTAATTGGTTCATATATGAATCAGTTAAAAGAGTTCATATATGAATTGCACTGGTTCACATATGAACATATAGTTTATATGTGAATCATACATGTTCATATATGAACTCATCTCGTGTATTGTAAAAATTACGAAACTGTCCTTCTATTTTTTAAATAGTCGTAACTTTTGATCAGTCAAAATCGTAATTGTTGACAAGTCAAAGACACAATATTTGACCAGTCAAAGCCGATCTTGACCAAATGAAAGGTTATGATTAATTTTATATCTCTCATATATTTACCATTTACATATATTCCGATGAGAAGTTGAGTTAACGGTGAGAGGCCTGAGAAGTGATTATCAACCGTTGGATGAGAATTGAACGTTCATTTGGATGAGATGCACCAAAATCAGGGTGGTCCTGGGGGAGGGCGGGCCGAGCGTACGCCCAGGACCCATTTTTTTAAGTATATACTATATAGTATATAACAGTAGTTCAAAAATATTAGTAAATAAAAGAAACACAATTTTTTTAGCATCTAATAGGATCCAAGAATAATTTAGCATTATATTAAGGACTCAAATATATATTAATTAATTACATTATAGAAGAAAATATGTAACAAGTTAGTGGTCTTTCATTTAGTATTGTTTATTTGCTTAATTGTTGTTTTGAGTTTCTTTATCTAGTACCAAAATCTAAAACTAGTTTGTCTAGAAAATTGTGATAAAAAAATATATTGGTAAAAAAACACACTTGTCAAGGGCCCCTTTTTTACATCTCGCCTAAGGCCTATAAAATGCTATAAACGAGCCTAACCAAAATGCACCAGATCAATTCCCTTTAAAGCCGCAATTTAAGGGAGAGTTTGAGATTAAAAGAAATTAACGGTTCAGATCCACTTCTCACGCTTCTCACCGTTAACTCAACTTCTCACACGATACTTTGTCTATGTCGGGTTCAAACGACAACAATACCTATTTAAAAGAACACGAGAACTAACAAAATCATTAGTGATTTTACATTAACACACGGAAAAAGGACTTTGGCCGTTGTTTCAGGTCCGCGTGGTTTTTTTACACGATAATGTAAAATCACTAATGATTTTGTTAGTTCTCGTGTTCTTTTAAATAGTTATTGTTCTCGTTTGATTCTCCATATATATATATATATATATATATATATATATATTATAATATTTGGGTCCGAAAATTTTATTAATTTTGGGAGTGGGGTGAAAAGTTAAGCAAGTCCCTAAGTTCAGGGGGGTTAAATGTAACTTGGGTTATATATATAGAATTTAACCCTAAGTTACTTATCAGAATTCAATATTGAGATTTTCTGGACCGACTGAAGGAGACGAGAGCAGGGAGAAGGAAGACTAGGTCTTGAGGGATCGTACTGTTTCTTTGCAAATAAAGGTATGATTCTAGCCTAATAATCTCATCTAAGTGTAATAGTCGGTAAATAATATCGTTGTTAAGTTTTTATCTGTGTCGTTGGGAGATTTAAGGATCTGAGGTTTTCTGTGCGAAGTATTGAGTCGCCGACTTTGTTTGAATGTCGACCGGGCCCGAGGGGCCGGTGACCGGTGTCGACCGGTGTGTCGACCGGTGTGTGGTGACCGGTGTCGACCGGTGTGATGAACGACCGGTGTCGACCGATGTGGTGAACAACCGGTGTTGACCGGTGTATTGTCGACCGGTCTCGACCGGGGTGGTAGAAGTGTGTTGTCTTTGAAATGTTTAGAGAGGGAAAGAATGTTATCTGCGAGTTAGCTTACCCTTTTTATTTCGGTACCGTTGTAGGTGGTGTTAATCGTTAGAAAGCAGGCTTTAAGCAAGAAGAATCTGAGGTGAGTCTTTCAAACTAAATCCTTTACGATTTCGAAAGTTATTTGATAAATGTGAGTTTTTTGAACTGCACGTTTTTATTATCGAAAGATGAGAAGATTTAAATTAAACGTTGATTTAATTATGTTGGAATATTCATGCTATGTTTATATAAACGTGTTTTATATAATGTTGTTAATTAGATGTATGCATACATTTATCGACTGGCACCGGCAGAAATGAAGGAGATGCTGACTCAACTGCAGGAGATACTCGACAAGGGGTTTATTCGTCCTAGTACCTCACCATGGGGAGCGCCGGTGTTATTTGTTTAAGAAGAAAGACGGGTCTATGAGAATGTGCATAGACTATCGGGAGCTCAACAAAGTGACTGTCAAAAATAAGTATCCGCTTCCCAGAATTGACGATCTTTTTGATCAACTTCAAGGAGCGATCTATTTCTCGAAGATAGATCTACGATCTGGGTATCATCAGTTGAAGGTGAGGGAGGAGGATGTACCTAAGACTGCCTTTCGTACGAGGTACGGACACTATGAGTTTCTAGTTATGCCCTTTGGACTGACCAATGCGCCGGCAACTTTCATGGACTTGATGAATAGAGTGTGTAGTCCGTTATTAGACAAGTATGTCATAGTCTTTATAGATGATATACTGATTTATTAACGGTCCAAAGAAGATCATGAAACTCATTTGCGAGCAATATTAGAATTGCTTAAGCGCGAGAAATTGTACGCCAAGTTCTCAAAATGTGAATTTTGGCTGAAAGAAGTTCAGTTTCTAGGTCACGTGGTGTAGAAAGATGGGATTAAGGTTGACCCGGCTAAGATTGATGCCATTAGAGGGTGGGAAGCGTCGAAAACACCATCAGAAGTAAGGAGTTTTCTAGGATTCGCGGGTTATTATCGAAAGTTTATCGAGGACTTCTCGAGGATAGCCACACCACTAACGGTGTTAACCAGGAAGAATGTCAAGTTTGTATGGGCGGAAGCTCAGAAAGAAGCGTTCAGTAAATTGAAGGAGAGTCTGAGTAGTGCGCCTATCTTGTCCCTACCTAACGGAACGGAAGGATTCGTAATCTATAGTGATGCTTCAAAATTAGGTCTGGGGTGTGTGTTTATGCAAGAAGGCAAGGTGATTGCGTATGCATCTTGTCAGTTGAAAGAGCACGAAAAGAATTACCCAACGCATGATTTAGAGTTGGTAGCAGTAGTCTTCGCTTTGAAGATTTGGAGACATTATCTGTACGGGATCAAGTGTCAGATTTACACGAATCACAAGAGCCTTCAACATCTTTTCAACCAGAGGGAGCTCAATATGAGGCAGCGTAGGTGGATGGAATTGTTGAACGATTACGACTATGATATCCTGTACCATCCGGGCAAGGCCAATGTGGTGGCGGATGCTCTAAGTCGTAAGGAACGTGGAGAAACAACAAAAGTGGTGGCCTATCGAGTCGATGTCGTTTCTAGTTTCTTGGAAGAAGTCATAAAGTACCAAGAAGAAGCGGCGTCAGAGGAAAACTGGAAAAGTAAGAGAATAGTTGGAATTGTTAATTCGTTAGTCGTCGACAATCGCGGAGTGAAGTGCTTCAATAAAAGAGTGTGGATTCCAAAAGCAGGAGAACTGCGGAAGAAAGTATTGGAAGAAGCGCATGAGTCACATTACTCAGTGCATCCGGGAACCAACAAGATGTATCGAGATCTGAAGCAAAGCTATTGGTGGTCGGGTTTAAATAAAGATATTGCTCACTTCGTCGAGCGATGCCTGACATGTTTGAAAGTTAAATCAGAGCACCAGAATGGGGAGCTTCAATCGTTAGAAATTCCAGTCTGCAAGTGGGACGAGATTACGATGGATCTTGTTACCGGATTACCGCGATCACCTAAGGGACACGATGCCATTTGGGTGATAATGGATCGACTCACAAAGTCGGCCCACTTCCTATCGATCAAGGAGACGTACCCACTAGAGAAATTGGCTCGATTGTACATTGACGAGATAGTAACCAGACATGGATTACCGTCGTCAATTGTGTCAGACAGGGATGCTCGTTTTACGTCATCTTTTTGGAGAAGTCTACAAAGGGAGTTAGGCTCGCAACTCAAGCTGAGTACAGCCTGTCACCCACAAACCGATGGCCAGAGTGAGAGAACCATTCAGATGTTAGAAGACATGCTTCGAGCATGTGTCATTGATTTCAAGGGTTCGTGGGAAATTCATTTGCCGTTGATTGAATTTTGTTATAACAATAGTTACCATGCTAGCATCCGAGCGGCCCCGTTCGAAGCATTGTATGGACGTAAATGTAGAACACCTTTTTGTTGGAATGAGGTGGGTGAAAGACAGCTAGTGGGACCGGAAATCGTGCAAGTGACAGCCGATAAGGTCAACCAGATTCGATAAAGATTAAAGATAGCTCAAGATCGTCAGAAGATGTACGCAGATAAGCGAAGGAAACCGATAGAGTTTCAGGTAGGAGACAAAGTAATGTTGAAAGTCTCGCCCTGGAAAAGGGTAGTCCGTTTCGGAAAGAAAGGGAAATTGAGACCAAGGTTCGTTGGACCATTTACCATCACGGGACGTGTTGGTGAAGTGGCTTACAAACTTGATCTACCAGAGAGTTTGCGTGGAATTCACCCCACATTTCATGTGTAAAACTTGAAAAAGTGCTTGACAGAAGCAGATGTAGTAGTTCTCTTAGAGGACATTCGAGTGGATGAGAAATTAAGTTATATTGAGGAACCCGTAGCAATTTTGGATCTCAAGGTGAAGAAGTTGAGAAACAAGGAGATCCGGTTGGTGAAAGTCCAGTGGAAATTTCACAAGGAACAAGAATCAACATGGGAAGTGGAGGCGGACATGAGATCTCAGTATCCCCATCTGTTCAACGATGGAATTCCGGAGACGGAATTCTCTTGAGTGGGAGGGATATTGTAATATCTGGGTCCGAAAATTTTATTAATTTTAGGAGTGGGGTGAAAAGTTAAGCAAGTCCCTAAGTTCAGGGGGGTTAAATGTAACTTGGGTTATATATATAGAATTTAACCCTAAGTTACTTATCAGAATTCAATATTGAGATTTTCTGGACCGACTGAAGGAGACGAGAGCAAGGAGAAGGAAGACTAGGTCTTGAGGGATCGTAATGTTTCTTTGCAAATAAAGGTATGATTCTAGCCTAATAATCTCATCTAAGTGTAATAGTCGGTAAATAATATCGTTGTTAAGTTTTTATCCGTGTCGTTGGGAGATTTAAGGATCTGAGGTTTTCTGTGCGAAGTATTGAGTCGCCGACTTTGTTTGAATGTCGACCGGGCCCGGGGGGGCCGGTGACCGGTGTCGACCGGTGTGTGGTGACCGGTGTTGACCGGTGTGGTGAACAACCGGTGTTGACCGGTGTATTGTCGACCGGTCTTGACCATCGGTCCAACCCTCACTAGACCATCGGTCTAACCCTCGCTCTTTCAAAACTATAATCCTGTTTCAGGTTATCACAAAGTAGCAGGTGCAGGTAAGGGTAAGGAGAAGATGTGAGCTATTTCCAGGAGCTAGAAGACTCCTTGTAGTAGTTTCCTTTTTGACTCAGTTGTGTAATAGGTTGTAGTTGCAAACCTTATTCTTTTGAAGTGTAGGCCTGGGGCCGTTTTTGGACAGGAAATATTATTTTGATGTAATTAAAAATGTATGAGTTGCTACATATATATATATATATATATATAGCCTTAGGTTCATTTGAGAAATGGTAAATATATGAGAAATATAGAAGTAATCCTAGCCATTCATACGGTTAAGATCAGATTTGACTGGTCAAATATTTCGGCTTTGACTGGTCAAAAGTTGCGGATATTTGAAAAATAGGACACTTTCGTAACTTTTACAAAATACACGGGTTGTATTCATATATGAACCTGTATAATTCACATATGAACTATATGTTCATATGGAATCAGTATAATTCACATATGAACTCTTTTAACTGATTCATATATGAATCTTTGTGATTCATATATAAACTAATTAACTAATTCACATATGAACTAATTAATTGTAAGTTCATATATGAATCAGTAGAACTAATTAACATATTCATATATGAAATTTTGTGATTCATATATGAACTAATTAACTGATTCACATATGAACGTATAGTTCATATGTGAATCATATTGGTTCATATATGAACTCATCTCGCGTATTTTACTAAACTATCCCTCTACCTTATATAGACCATGCAAGAATTATCCGGTGTTTCACGGTCAAAGCCGCAAATGTTGACCAGGTGAAAGAATAAGATTACTTCTCTATTTCTCATACATTTATCATTTCTCAAATGAACCACTCCATATATATATATATATATATATATATATATATATATATATATATATATATATATATATATATTCTAACAACGTTAATCAATCACAACATGGTCCCCAATTTTATTGTCATTTACGATAATTATTTGTTAGAAGGATATAATAATACGTTATATTCACATATTGTATCATACAAGTTGGTCTTTCATCTTTGTTTAGTGGACAATTAATATTAATTTGTCGTTCTTCCAACCCCTCATCATGAAAGGACAAAACTATTACTTTTGAAATTATTTATTAAATAAACTAGCAAACATATTATACATAACATTTACATTTATTATAATATTATACAATTATATTTCATATTCAAATAAATAATTTTAAAAATCATGAATAAAATAAAATATATTTGTATCAAATAAATATTTTTAGTTCATGTACTTTTCTTCTGATTTTCTCAAAACTCTCCCAACAATTTTACCATTATTCTCTTTCAAGAAGTCCACCATAGTAATGGCATAACTCTGTCATTCCATCTCTCCTTTGTCGTCTCCTATTTAGGAAAGGACTAATTTGGGTTGGGTTTTGTTTTTTATTTGACTTGGATTTTGTTTAATAAGATAATCATTAAAAATACTTTATTTGTAACGGTGGTTCAGATTGGTGGTGGTCGGTGGTGGTGGTTCAAAATGGTAGTTCAGATTGGATGTGGTCGATGGTGATTCAAACCAGATGAGGTCGGTGGTGGTTCAAACCGGATGTGATTGGCGGTGGTTCAAATCGGTGGTGGTGGATGGTGGTTCAGATTGGTCGTGGTTCAGACCAGATGTGGTTGGCGATGGTTCAAATCGATGGTGGTGGGTGGTGGTTCAGATTGGCGATGGTTGGTGGTGGTTTGGAGAATGAACCGATAGAGGCATGATTTAATCAGATAGGTTTTATGTGAACAGATTATATTAGATTAAGGACATATGTGATATTATGAAGAAAAAAAAAAGAATTCAATTTCATCAAAATACATTGTCGTTGTTAAGGAATGTTAAATTCCTATTTGTGGAATTTGATGAAATTTTGAGAATTCTTTATGTGAAAAAGAACGAACCAAACATTTGGATAGAATTGACAAGTGATTACTTTATACATTTTGATATCAAATTACCCAATAATTAATGTTAACCGAATGCTTAAAATATACATATTAACTTGAGTTAGTATTTAATTATTTAAAACCATTTAATTTGAGAAAATAAAACGAAAAAGAACAAAATTATTTTCTTATTGGTTTGGCTTGTGTTTATGGGCCGTTGGGTGCTGCAAAGAAAAGAAAAAAGGAAGAAAAAAAAGGGGGAGAATGGCCCAAAGTTGCAGGCCAAGTCCAGAATCAGAAGAGAATCATCCAAATTCCAGTGGTCGGCGTACCATTTGTGTGACTTTCTCCAGCAGCAACCCACGGCAAAGTTGCGTTAGACTCTGCCTTACCATGAGCTCAACCCACCCACTCGTGAGTTTCACGTGAGTTGCTCCACATCTAACCCACGGCAAAGCCCCGTCGGTCACTGCCATATCACTCCCCAAACCAAGTCCGCGGGAGTTTCACGTGAGTTGCTCCATATCCAGCCCACGGCAAAGTTGCATTAGACTCTGCCATACCACGAGCTCAACCCACCCACGCGTGAGTTTCACGTGAGTTGCTCCACATCTAACCCACAACAAAGTCGCGTCGGTCACTGCCATATCACGCCCCAAACCAAGTTCGCATGAGTTTCACGTGAGTTGCTCCACATCTAACCCACGGCGAAGTCACGTCGGCCAAAATCATGGGCCTATGGGCCTTTTTCGAGCAGTTTTTTGGAAGGGGCTACAAAAGTCGTTTGGAAACCGTTTTCTAGGGGGATTCATTCCAGAAAATTGAAGAGGGGAGCAAGGAGACAATTGGAGGAAGCTTTCATCACGATTTCTTCAATTTAATTAGGTATCTTAGATTAGGTTTAATGTTTGTTCTTCTTAGCTAATATTTTCTTTTTAGATAATGAGTTTGTAGCCATTTGATTGGGATTGTGTTAGGACTTGTTGATGTTAATAGCATTTGAATTCTATTTATGCAATTCTTATTTTAAAGGTTTCATCATTGTTAGGTTTTTGATTTAAGTCGGATCCCTTTTTATCAATTAACTTAATTGTGAATTGCTAGACTAGACATGGAATTCGTAATTGTTCCGTGTTTTGTGAAGTGGCAAACAGCGCATCAATTGTCCACCAAACTAATTGTTTAGCGTTGTAGAATTGTATAATCTGGCTTAAATGTGTTGGCATCCGATCATTAGTTAGGACCGACGCTTGTCTGAAATCTGATGCAATTGATAGGTTAATTTCTATGTTCGTAACTAGAAGTGGCTTAATCGATAAGGAACTAATTCATTGGATGTCCGGTGTTAGTTTAATCATAAGGATAAGCGGAGTGTTTGAAGCGGTTCGACACTTACGGTCGGTCTAGAATAAGATGAGAAAATGCTTTTGTGAACATGTCTATGATACATAGTCCAATCAACGGTTTACACTCATTGTCAGTTTATTCTTATTATTGTTTCATATTTTAATTCAATTATGTTTAGTTTAATTATCGTAATCCACCCCCCCCCCTTTTTAAATAAAGCGTAGAAGTTTGACACCATTCACGGTCAATCCCTGTGGATTCGACCCTGCTTACCGCTATTGCAATTTAGGTTGTAATTTGAGGTAAATAGGACTTTATTATTTGTCGGAGTCGACACCCGTCAAATTTTTGGCGTCGTTGCCGGGGATTGGCAACGCTGATTGTTGTTAGTTTTTACGCTTTATCTTTTGTTTATTTTTCTTTTTAGTCTTTAATTTTTCGTTTTCATTGTAAACTAATCGTGTGCCTAACGCTAAGTGGTTTTTAAGTATTTCTTACATTTATCATGGTGTATCATCCATATGATTACGGGTCACGATATACCACCATGGGATGCGATCAAATCGAGGTGCGTATTTCCTCCCTTGAATCGAAAATTTCAAATTTAACTGATATTGTGAAACAGATGGTTAGTAGAGAGGCACCGCAAATGGGAATGTTTGGGACGTATCCTCACAATTCTCATCCAATGGACATATGTCCAACTTTCCTCTACAACACAGAACCGACCTACACTTATAGAGAATTTCTATGCCTGGCCCAAGATTCTTTCAACTCGTACTCAAGCACCTACTATCCGGGATGGCAAGACCATCCAAATCCGAATAAGTACGAGTACGGGCAAGAGCAATCATTCCCTAGCTATGAACTAACACCACCGACAACACAATACTGTTCTAAGAACCCCAGGTATGTCTCTTGAAGAGATGGTCCGATTGATAACCCTTAACACAACTTTGTATTCATTTCAACAGGAAACATCCAAGTTCCAGGAGAAGACTAGGGCTCAAATTCAGAGTCTGGAGAATCAGATTAGTGTGTACATATCTTCTTAAAGCCGATGGGAAGCTCAAGATGAAGAGCTAGGAGTGGTTGATAAATGGAAGATAGAGAGCTCCATCGAAGAAGATGACGAAGAAGTGATCTTAAGTACATCTAGTTCACATGTCGGTGACACCAAGGGAGAATACGTTGGAACTCAAAATCCGATGGTGGTGACTCCTCTTTTTCATATGCCAATAGTTGATCTCATCAGGGAAGAGGAGGAATGCATAGATATTTGGGGAACCTTCATGGAGCTTGAAGAACCGATGATCGAAGATAAGAAGGTGACCCCGAGTGATGATGCCTTTGCCGAGCTACAAAGAGAAGTATCACCAAAATGCAAAGGCCCTGCACTTGAAATCTGAACGGACTTCAAGGCACCCCAACATGTAAAGAAAAAGCATGTATGGGGCATTGGTCTAGTGGACACCGAATAGAAGTGTGGAAAACGTCTAGCCAAAGACGTAAAAGAAAGGCACTACATGGGAGATAACCCATGGGTTTTTAATTTATGCACTTGTTTTTATTTATTTATTTTCTTTCGTGGTTCCCCATTTCGTCGTCTAAGCTTTTTTCCATATTTTTCAGGATTTCTTACTCCCAATATGGAGCTTAAATGGATGCACTCACCTCGCTAGCTCATACATTGGAGGAGTCTTTCATCATGATTTCTTCAATTGAATTAGGTATCTTAGATTAGGTCTAATACTTGTTCTTCTTAGTTAATATTTTCTTTTTAGACAATGAGTTTGTAGCCATTTGATTGGAATTGTGTTGAGACTTGTTGATGTTAATATCATTTGATTTCTATTTATGTGATTCTTATTTTAAAGGTTTCATCATTGTTAGGTTATTGATTTAAGTCGGATCCCTTTTATCAATTAACCTAATTGTGAATTGCTAGACTACGCATGGAATCCGTAATTGTTCCGTGTTTTGTGAAGTGACAAACAACGCATCAATTGACCACCAAATTAATTGTTTAGCGTTGTAGAATTGTATAATCTGGCTTAAATGGTCTGGCATCCGATCATTAGTTAGGACCGACGCTTGTCTGAAATCTAATGCAATTGATAGGTTAATTTCTATGTTCGTAACTAGAAGTGGATTAATCGATTAGGAGCTAATTCATTGGGCGTCCAGTGTTAGTTTAATCATAAGGATAAGCGGAGTGTTTGACGCGATTCGACACTTATTGTCGGTCTAGAATAAGATGAGAAATTGCTTTTGTAAACAACTCTATGATACATAGTTCGATCAACGGTTTACACTCATTGTCAGTTTATTCTTATTATTGTTTCAGATTTTAATTCAATTATGTTTAGTTTAATTATCACAATCCAACCCCCCCCCCTTTTTAAATAAAGCATAGAAGTTTGACACTGTTCACGGCCAATCCCTGTGGATTCGACCCTTGTAACACCCTCAAATTTGGAAAGAGCGACTAATTAAAAACTTTCAATAACCATAATTGAAATACATATCTAGGTTGAACCATCAACAAATAAATAAATTCTTACATAAAGACTAACTAAAGTCGAGTATTAGTATATCCCAATGACAATCGCTATCTCCAATATAAGTGTGGAAGACTTCATCAAGCTAATCACCTCTTCGAGCACACAACTAGCACTCATCGCTTATCAGTATCTCTAGAACTAATCCCAGAATGGAACCTGATGCACATGCCGACAAGTAAAAAGGTTAGGCTAACGCCTAGTGAGTTCAAGAGTTTTATATCATGATTATAAAGGAAAAGGTAAAATGGAAATATTGTATCTTACAATCATGATCCTTTAAATGATTTACCTTAAAAATAAGAGAACAACTCATTTACCAACAATATGCATTTTATAGATGGACGCCTCAACGCCAAAGCATTCTTTCATGAAATAATGCAATCCAACACTTACTCAAAAACAAGAATAATGGTAATGCTCGAATAATGAAATTTGAGTAAACTTTATAAAACAAACGACCAAGATATGAGTAAACTCAATTCCCCAAAATCAAAGCAGAAGAGAGATAACCCAAACTCAAAGCATCACTGAAAACGAGGATAAAACCAAATACTTCAAAACAACACCTCTCGGTGACGGGGGAATCCCGAATTCCAAGGCTAGTGGCGGAACACAAAAGTAGGCCACATTCCAAGTTACTTAGCTCACCATACTAGGTTCCCATGGTCACGAGCTCGCCGACTCGTACTAAGATGTGGGGGATGGCACCCGAGGATTACTAGTCATGCTCATTCGCTAGGATTACATTTACGGTCCATGGCTAGTAACCGGTCGCACATAACCGTACCAAGTTGCCCCCGAGGACCCAGTGTCTCAACTAGCTACAAATGGAAAGTGACTGTCCCATAAAAATAGGCTCAGAAATTAACTCGTGGATGCAGGTCCGGTTATTGGACTTCAAGAACCCTCACCGACAAGTCCTCGAATTCCCAAGACTAATTCTGACACCAACATATAAATAATAGCCCAATTTCTTTTTAAAATAAATAAAGACCGACTCATATGCCTATGGATCCACTGCATTACAGTCTAACAGTACATGACTCTAATTGAATGACCAACGCACTCAAAACATGTAATTCTCAAATGAGGCGCATTAACCGCCATCATACTCAGTATTTCACAACGGGCTATTAAACCGGACCGAAGTCCTAAAGACTCATTTATTTTCAAATATGCATTTCCCAGTTTAACTGCTGATAAGAATGGAAATCATAAAATGAGACTATGTACATTCTTCCAAGTACCCCACATAAATGTGCAGGCAATACTTTATAAAACATCCCGTTTCATGAATGATGCATAAAACCCGACAAACATTTTAGAAGGGTATTTCTTTGACCAAAGATCTATTTATGCAATAAGATATCAAAACACATTCATTTGTGACACCTTTATCAAAATGCCCAAAAATCCCAAATGTGGTGTTATACAAAGTTTATAAAGTTAAATACTTCAAATAATAAAAATCAACAAATAACCCAACATTTGATAATTTCATGTAAAACACATAAACACTTAAAAATGGACATTTTGGCATGTACACCGTTTTCACAAATCAACTTGAACTCACCTTGCTAGATTTAGGCTAAATCTAGATTTTACCCACTTAGAGCATCCTTGAAGAAACTTGAATCTTCAAGCCAAACCTTCCAAAACCTAGATCCATAAGGTCCAACCATAAATATACATACTCCATCATAAATAATTGTTCCCCAAACACTTAACATCAAAATCTCTATTTTGGGCAAAACCCTAATTTTGACCCAAAACTCCCAAAATTAACCAAACCGAAATTTAGAGAAATCAAACACTAGGAAACCATCAATAGATCATTTATAACTTATTTCATGGTTTAGAAATGGAAGGGATACACTTACCACTTAGGTTTTGATGAAAACCTAGAAAACCCTAAAATGGAGCTTGAGGTTGAAGATGGAGGTGAAGATGAAGATCCTTGCAACCTAGCTTCCATCCTTGCACTTGGTAGGTTAATGTTACAACAAAACTTGAGGATTTGAGGATCTTGAAACACCCGCAATTTTCGGTAAGTGATCGTCAACCGGACGCTTCTGTGACTTGTTAACAGTGGGGTTTTGTTGGAAAATGTATTGTTTAAAGTCCCTTGAAGTATCGGGAGTATTGGCAGTGAAAAAGTCGGGTTTCAGGGCTCCGGGAAGGTCTCGCGACAATGCCCGGCGACTATGACAGTGTCATAGTCGCACTGTCACAGTCGCAGGGGATGTACCGCGGACAGGGGACACCTGGAGACATTGCCCTGGGCAATGTCGCTGGCCAATGTCGCACCAGCTGCCCAGGTGCTGTTAAGTTCGGGAATTCCAGCCTTTTTCCTCATTTCCTCTCAACCAAACTTCTCTTATTCTCTCCCAACTCGTTTTCCTTTTTTCCCCTTCAAACCCTAACCTACCTTTGGCTCAAATACTTGTATTTTATGGAGAGGAAACACCATCAAGTGATTAAATGGGAAGTTGTGTTCAAGGATTCACCACCTCCATCTTCATCTTCAACCTCTAGCTCATTTTGGGTTTTCTAGGTTTTCACCAAAACCTAAGTGGTAAGTTCATCCCTTCCATTTCTAAACCCTAATATAAGTTGTAATTGCTCCTTTGATGATTTCCTAAGTATTATGTTACTCTAGTTTCAGTTTGTAAGATTTTGGAAGATTGGGTTAAAATTAGGGTTTGGGTTGGATATGCTTATTTACGGTTGAAAATGTTTGGATCTAGGTTTTTTTGGAGGTTTTGGCTTGGAGGATTCAAGTTTCGTCAAGGAAGCTCAAAACGGGGTAAAATCTAGATTTAGCCTAAATCTAGCAAGGTGAGTTCAATTTGATTTGTGAAAACGGTGTACATGCCAAAATGGTTATTTTAAAGTATTTTACATCTTACATGAAATTGTTAACTGCTGATCAGTTTGGTTATTTTGAAAGTGTTTAACTTTATAAACTTGTATAACACATATCCTTGTGATTTTTGGACATTTTGATAAATGAGTCATAAATGGGTGTGTTTGGTAACTTATTGCGTAAATGAGATTATTTGGTTAAAAGACATTTTAGCGTTGTTTGGGGTAAAAGGTTCAATTTTGTGTTATGGGACGTTTTGAAAGGATAAGGAGCATAAATCCATTTGGAAAACCTTTTGACCCGACTTAAACTGTGTTGGAGTCCATTCGAGTATTTTGGAGCACGTAATTTCATGGTATGGGTTGAGTGAGTTTATTACTTGCAAAACGTAATCTTTAGTCAAAAGAGGTTTTGAGCATTTTGGCTCGATGTCGTATTAAAGGAGTCTCGAGGACACTTGTTTGGTTTTATATGGATCAATGTAGAGTCCATTTATGACGTACGTATTGATGCGTTGTGATGCGTATTGAGGTTGGTTACAGACTTGAGTGCTTTGGTCATTCATGTTTAGTCCGGGAAGGTTAGACAGTATGTAATGGATCCATAGGCACGTGAGTCAGTCTGTTTTGGATGGTCAATTGGGTATTACGGGGTTAAACTTCGGTACCCATGTTTTATGACCGTAAACTTTACAAGTGATCGCTAGGAGGGTTGAGTAGGCTAGTGCTACCGGAATAGTAGGCGCTAGGACCTCCGCCGCTTGAAGTAATGCCTGGGAGGTAGTCTTTAAGTGTGTCGGGCCTTCAGGATGGAGTTCTTCGGAATGATCCATCAAGGTCAACTGACTTGGGGTGACACTTGTAAATAAGTCGTAGGGGCACCGGGCTGGGATGTCGGGAGGTGTCATGCGATTAACGTTGCTTGGGTGGTATACTTTTGTGTTTCCTCCACTCTCAACGGATACGGGTCTCCCCCGTTGTTGGTTATCAGTATTTCAAATAAAAGGATGTCTTATTTTTATTGTCAATGGATCTTCACGGTTACGTGAGTATTGGACCTAGTGTCCATGTTTTCGGACGTACGATATATGGGGTTTTGGGGATGATTCATGGGTTGAGTATTTTGCCCCACCCGTGTCTGGGTGTTTTGGGACATAACGTTTTATCTGCTTTCCTTAAATGGGAGTCATTTCATATTCATGTTTCGAGTTAGTTTAAGTCATTTCAAGTTATACATCATGTTTGAAATGAAGTGTCCATCTTTGAAAGTGCATAACATTGGATCTGAGTTACTTTATATGTTTTAAAGTGCATCAATTGAAAGGTCATGATTTTAAGTAAAATTCATTATCTTAAATGTGTTTACTTATGTAAAACTCTTGAGCTCACTAGACATTAAGTCTAACCTTTTATTTGTCGGCATCTGCATCAGGTTCCAGTTGGGGGTTAGGTTATAGCAGATATGAAGAGTTGAGCCTTAGCTTTGTGCAAGTGTAAGTGGTTGGTGAAGTCTTCCGCAGTTCGGAGATAGTGGCTACGATTGGGTTTTAGTAGCACCCGTCCGTATTATAGATTGTATGTATAGAACGAATGAGAGTATGGAGGTTAAATCTTAAATTATGTTTGTAGATGAATTAAATGTCGATGTATTTAGAAATTTTAAATTAGTTGCTATTTCCAAATTCGAGGGTGTTACAAGTTGGTATCAGAGCTTAAGTTTGAGAGAATTAGGTATTGATCGTAGGATGCCTAGACTCAAACTAGCATTTCTATGAGTGATTACAAGCAAAGTTGCATATTAGGTACCTTAAGGTAAGATATTCTAGAGTTGATCGAGTCGCTAGAAACGGGGAAACTTGTCGAGGGTCGGAAGGATGAGCATGTGCGGTACGTTCATAATGGCACATGCCCAGTGTTATGGTGAACCTACATGCTACATGTGTATACTTGAACTACCTTGGTATGATTACCGTTAGGGGTAGTGAGAAAGTTTCTAAGCGAGTAATCTAAGGAAGGGTTGATGTTTATAGCAATGTCACCTTGGAGTGATAGTTAAGACATGACGAATGTTGGAAGTTGACCATTGTGGGTCCGGAAAATTGGTTGGAGTAGAACCTTAAGCTTATGGAATTGATGTTATTCGAGGAGAATTTATAAGGTGAACCGATGAAATATTCGAGTGTTGCTTTAAGATATTGAGCATTCGGATGACAATAGCATAAAACTGAGGAGCGTGATTTCGGGATGCCAGCGCCGACCAATTTTATGCATGAAATTTATTTCTAACAATAAATTGCATTGATTATTTCCCATATTTCCTGAAACATAAAGTGAGTTATATTATGGAATATTTGAAAAATATTTGCCACGTGCCGGATTTTAGACCGTGAGTTTAAACATGCATGGAGTTGTTTTATTGCACGTGGTTACAATCTGTCATCAAGAATCTCTTCATCCCCGTTTCAAATCTAACATCATTTTCGGATATTATAAGATCCGTGTTTTAATGTCAATTGGGATAGTGGGCAAGTAACTGTGGAATTTTTAGCCTTGATATTGGATCTCCTCCGCGTATGTCCGGGCTTCTAAAGAAAGAGTTGTCCCACTGTTCTTGAGTCGGAATTTTCTGGAAAAAAATTTAGTCTGCATGTGTCGTGTTTGATTTTTCGGGGTGTGGTTTCGCAACCTTTTTAGGTTCGTGATTGTTTTTTGATATGTGTGGGTTTTAATTTTTATTGCGCGTAAATTTACGAACTTGTTGGGCGTCGTGTCTCGTTGAAAATGGTCGCTCTACCTTACGACATTTTGCGTCGCGTAAATAAATTCTGGGAGCATGTACATGTGCATTGGCGTGAGTTAATTTACAAGTTTTGTTAATGGACGTCATCTCACAAGTTGTTTTGGGAAGGCTTCATTATTGTGAGAGTTATCTTTGGGTTATATACGAATGTCAATCGTTCAATACCACTTGCATTTGGGTCAAACCATACTGTTGGTGTGAGTAAGCATATAAAGGAATTATGTTAATTCAGTTATTGGTTTTACTGTTAGAAATTTTCCGCATGCATTAAACGAGTTAGCGGTATTCGAGTCGTTGTAATTATTATTTTGGTCAAGTGTGTTTTATCTTTGCGGCTTGGCGTTTCAAACTCGATTCGAAATTTATGTACGTTCCCATCGTTTACCGAGTTTTGGGGAAATAAACTAATGCATATGAAACTTGTTGAGAATTTTATGCCGCAACATTTTTGGTTAAAGAGGAAAACTTTAAAGTTAAAATTGTGAAGTTCTCTTTTGGGATTGTACAAATATTTATCGCACATGTTGGGATGCAGGAATTTATTTTCATGTTAATAGTGTATATTTTGTTACACACCTTTTGTTACCGTTTTATTTACGTAAATATTGATCAAATGAATTTGGAAATGGTTTTATATGTGTAGTGTTGGTGACCAGTTTTGAAACCTATCAGATGAATGATAGTGTAATTTCATTGTACGGTTAACCGTTATAAAACTTATGTATTTGAAAGTTTTATAAAGGCTTAAATTGGCATATTATTTGAAAACCTTGAACTCACTAGGACTATAGGTTTAAACCCCTGTCGTGGAAGGAGTTGCAATTAAGGGACTAGAGGAGTCCTTGGGATGTGAAGCGTTAGATGATCCTACTTGCAATCTATCTTGAAGGTGGGGTTCAATTTTTGAATCGTTTCACGTTTGAATAGTTGAGGAAATAGATTCATGTCTTCCCCGTCATCTTAGTAGTGACCTCTATGCTTCGGTAGACCCGCGGGAAAAGGTCTTGGGCGATTATCGGCATCTGGTTGGGTTCGATTAAATGAATTACTTGTATGTTGGACGACATGGTGTATGTTGATGATGTACTGTCTTAGTGGGTTCCGTGATTTAAGTAATTATGGTGGTCCATTTGTTGAGAATGTAAAATTTGGAAATCTCAGTGCCCTGTTAGGTGTCAACTTTAATGCGATGATACTTCTGAGATGAAATATTGGGCGGGATGTCCACGTTTTCGATATCGTCATTTTGGATTTAGGCGTCAACTTGTCTTCTAAAAGTCATTGAAACTTGGAATGTTCGAAAATATCCCCGTTAGGTCATGAAAATGTTGACCCCTCTGGGTGGAATTTAAAGGAAGGATAGATGTTGACGATTGAGTATCGATGGGCATAAGTGTTTTCCGTGGAGGTAAAGATTTTATTAAGGGAATGTTCTGAGGTTGAGAATAGATCGGGGTGAGTGATAGCCAGATCTGCATTAACCAGCTACCTAAAGAGCATATTGGTACGCCTCGAAAGGACGGCGTTGTTAATATCAAGAACCGATCATTAAGAATTTTGGGAATTTTTTGAAGGTTGATGTCGAACTTTGGTTTGGATTCAGAAGCATGTTCAGCTAAAGTGAGTTGACCGGTGTGAAGTTGGGGCTACGAACTACTCTTGAGGGGGGTGGGGGTAAACGTCGCCCAAGGTTGGGAGATAACCACAGTCTCGTGAGTAAAGACTGTTTTAGCAAGTTAAGTGCTCACTCGGACATAAGTGTTATGTGTCCAAGAGGGGCGGCTAGCGTGAGTATCAGCATAAGGGTTATGATAGTGATTCTGGCAAGTGGATTAAGGATGATCTATCCTACGGGCAGCGTTCTATTGAGAAGAGTGGATTTCGAGGACGAAATCATTCTAAGGTTGGGAGGATTGTAACACCCGCAATTTTCGGTAAGTGATCGTCAACCGGATGCTTCTGTGACTTGTTAACAGTGGGGTTTTGTTGAAAAATGTGTTGTTTAAAGTCCCTTGAAGTATCGGGAGTATTGGCAGTGAAAAAGTCGGGTTTCGGGGCTCCAGGAAGGTCCCGCGACAATGCCCGGCGACTATGACAGTGTCATAGTCGCACTGTCACAGTCGCAGGGGATGTACCGCGGACGGGGGACACCTGGCAGGCAATGTCGCTGGTCAATGTCGCAACAGCTGCCCAGGTGCTGTTAAGTTCGGGAATTCCAGCCTTTTTCCTCATTTCCTCTCAACCAAACTTCTCTTATTCTCTCCCAACTCGTTTTCCTTCTTTCCCCTACAAACCCTAACCTACCTTTGGCTCAAATATTTGTATTTTATGGAGAGGAAACACCATCAAGTGATTAAATGGGAAGTTGTGTTCAAGGATTCACCACCTCCATCTTCATCTTCAACCTCTAGCTCATTTTGGGTTTTCTAGGTTTTCACCAAAACCAAAGTGGTAAGTTCATCCCTTCCATTTCTAAACCCTAATATAAGTTGTAAATGCTCCTTTGATGATTTCCTAAGTATTATGTTACTCTAGTTTCAGTTTGTACGATTTTGGAAGATTGGGTTAAAATTAGGGTTTGGATCAAAATGGAGATTTTGGTGTAATATGTTTGGGGAATGTTTCTATATGGTTAGATATGCTTATTTACGGTTGAAAATGTTTGGATCTAGGTTTTTTTGGAGGTTTTGGCTTGGAGGATTCAAGTTTCGTCAAGGAAGCTCAAAACGGGGTAAAATCTAGATTTAGCCTAAATCTAGCAAGGTGAGTTCAAGTTGATTTGTGAAAACGGTGTACATGCCAAAATGGTTATTTTAAAGTATTTTACATCTTACATGAAATTGTTAACTGCTGATCAGTTTGGTTATTTTGAAAGTGTTTAACTTTATAAACTTGTATAACACACATCCTTGTGATTTTTGGACATTTTGATAAATGAGTCATAAATGGGTGTGTTTGGTAACTTATTGCGTAAATGAGATTATTTGGTTAAAAGACATTTTAGCGTTGTTTATGGTAAAAGGTTCAATTTTGTGTTATGGGACGTTTTGAAAAGATAAGGAGCATAAATCCATTTGGAAAACCTTTTGACCCGACTTAAACTGTGTTGGAGTCCATTCGAGTATTTTGGAGCACGTAATTTCATGTTATGGGTTGAGTGAGTTTATTACTTGCAAAACGTAATATTTGGTCAAAAGAGGTTTTGAGCATTTTGGCTCGATGTCGTATTAAAGGAGTCTCGAGGACACTTGTTTGGTTTTATATGGCTCAATGTAGAGTCCATTTATGACGTACGTATTAATGCGCTGTGATGCGTATTGAGGTTGGTTATAGACTTGAGTACCTTGGTCATTCATGTTTAGTCCGGGAAGGTTAGATAGTGTGTAATGGATCCATAGGCACGTGAGTCAGTCTGTTTTGGATGGTCAATTGGGTATTGCGGGGTTAAACTTCGGTACCCATGTTTTATGACCGGAAACTTTACAAGTGATCGCTAGGAGGGTTGAGTAGGCTAGTGCTACCGGAATAGTAGGCGCTAGGACCTCCGCCGCTTGAAGTAATGCCTGGGAGGTAGTCTTTAAGTGTGTCGGGCCTTCGGGATGGAGTTCTTCGGAATGATCCATCAAGGTCAACTGACTTGGGGTGACACTTGTAAAGAAGTCGTAGGGGCACCAGGCTGGGATGTCGGGAGGTGTCATGCGATTAACGTTTCTTGGGTGGTATAATTTTGTGTTTCCTCCACTCTCAACAGATACGGGTCTCCCTCGTTGTTGGTTATCAGTATTTCAAATAAAAGGATGTCTTATTTTTATTGTCAATGGCTCTTCACGGTTGCGTGAGTATTGGACCTAGTGTCCATGTTTTCGGACGTACGATATATGGTGTTTTGGTGATGATTCATGGGTTGAGTATTTTGCCCCACCCGTGTCTGGGTGTTTTGGGACATAACGTTTTATCCGCTTTCCTTAAATGGGAGTCATTTCATATTCATGTTTCGAGTTAGTTTAAGTCATTTCAAGTTATACATCATGTTTGAAATGAAGTGTCCATCTTTGAAAGTGCATAACATTGGATCTGAGTTACTTTATACGTTTTAAAGTGCATCAATTGAAAGGTCATGATTTTAAGTAAAGTTCATTATCTTAAATGTGTTTACTTATGTAAAACTCTTGAGCTCACTAGGCGTTAAGCCTAACCTTTTATTTGTCGGCATGTGCATCAGGTTCCAGTTGGGGGTTGGGTTCTAGCAGATATGAAGAGTTTAACCTTAGCTTTGTGCAAGTGTAAGTGGTTGGTGAATTCTTCCGCAGTTCGGAGATAGTGGCTACGATTGGGTTTTAGTAGCACCCGTCCGTATTATAGATTGTATGTATAGAACGAATGAGAGTATGGAGGTTAAATCTTAAATTATGTTTGTAGATGAATTAAATGTCTAGAAAATTTAAATTAGTTGTTATTTCCAAATTCGAGGGTGTTACAGATCTAGAACTCCAAAACACCATGGATGAAGAAGATGGGTCTTGGGGGTTTTGGGAGAGAAGAAATGGGAGATAGAAATGAGAAGTTATGAATTTTGGGGAAAAAACTCATTTAACCCGTGCTGATGCTTCTGTTGTCAAAGGGCATGACCCGTGCCACTTTTGTGAAGGAAATGGCATGACCCGTGCCAACTCTTCTGTGGCCCAGCACGACCCGTGCCATTTTTGTGAAGAAATGAGCACGGCCCGTGCGCCCTACAGACCAGAATACATGCCCCCTTTTTCTTCCTTTCTTCTTCTTCCTCGCTTTCTCTCAAAGAACCCTTTCGAAATTTGGGGTGTTACAACCCTGCTTACCGGTATTACAATTTAGGTTGTAATTTGAGGTAAATAGGACTTTATTATTTGTCGGGCTCGACACCTGTCTTGGGTTAATATATGCATGAATTGGGCTAATTTTAATTTAGGGGTGTCAAAATTTTTGAATTGTTGTGCTTAAATGTAGATCGTTGTCCGTTTTGGCGATGTGTTAGCATTTTTTTAAAGCTTAAAATTTGATGATAATGAGTTTTGATGCGTAGATAGCATGAATGAGCTTGATGATAGCACATAAAGTAGATTAGTAGGTGTATTCCGGTCAAATTTTGACCCTTGCACGGCCTTGCTAATCTCTTGAACAAAGCCTAAACACTGTGAGACGTTGAGCCTTTTGACTGAATATTTAGCATCAGTCTCACTTTCATTCTTGTGTGGTTACGTCTTGCCTAACTTTCTACTTCTAGAACTTGACGTATCTCTCCTTAAGATTACACTGATTTTTGCATGCTAATAAACATGATAAAGGCCATCTTTGCTTTATTGTTGTTTTGCCCGATTAGCCTAAGCCTACCTTCTTATGCTATTCTTTCCAAATTGCAACCCAGTTGAGCCTTAGCTTATTTTATTTGTTACCCAAGTTCTAAACCTATTTGAATACTACCCACCGACCAATTGTCAATGGAGTGGTCTGGATACCCATGTGTACTCGAGAAATGGAATTTATATGTTGGGAGAAAGAAAAACATGAAAAAAAATATATTGTCGTCAATAAAAGAAATAAAGCAAGACGACAAAAAGGATAATAAAGTCGAATATGTATACCATCGTTACTTCATATCATCCAATGGGAATATGCTTTGAAGAAAATATTTAAAGATCTCATTGTTGCTTGAAAACTCATTTAGTAACCGGGTTCTCCATTTGGCTTGAGGTTTTTAGTCACTCTTTACCATACATATCCTAACCTTACCCAAAGCCGAATTACTCGTTATACCTCAAAAGTCCTTTTGATTTATATGCATGTTTTTAATCTAAGTAATGGAGGGTGAGAGATTTTTTAAGCCTATGGTAAGTGCATGTTAGTATAGAGACGTTTTGAGTGATACACTTTTAACCCGAGAGTGACTTGAGTGTTTGTTTTAACTTTATCCATTCGTGAGTGTTCTTGAGATTAACTTGGGTCTAATTGATTGTATGCTCACTAGTTGACGCTATGTTGTGAATCTCAAGTTCATGGGTTGCTATATGTGT
The DNA here is from genome assembly GCA_023525745.1 of Arctium lappa. Taxonomy (NCBI): domain Eukaryota; kingdom Viridiplantae; phylum Streptophyta; class Magnoliopsida; order Asterales; family Asteraceae; genus Arctium; species Arctium lappa. The sequence continues at coordinate 9,319,162 of CM042048.1, forward strand.
TGATGATATCTTCATCTCGTTCCATTTTACCACTTCGTGCTAACTTAGTCATTGCCGAGGACGGACAATGGTCCAAGTGTGGGGGTATTTGATAAGTGATTATTTTATACATTTTGATATCAAATTACCCAATAATTAATGCTAATCAGATGCTTAAAATATACATATTAACTTGAGTTAGTATTTAATTATTTGAAACCATTTAATTTGAGAAAATAAAAAGAAAATAACAAAATTATTTTCTTATTGGTTTGGTTTGTGTTTATGGGCGGTTGGGTGCAGCAAAGAAAAGAAAAAAAAAAGAGGGAGAATGGCCCAAAGTTGCAGCCCAAGTCCAGAATCAGAAGAGAACCGTCCAAATTCTAGTGGTCGGCGTACCTTTCGTGTGACTTTCTCCAGCAGCAACCCACGACAAAGTTGCGTTAGACTCTGCCTTACCACGAGCTCAACCCACCCACGCGTGAGTTTCACGTGAGTTGCTCCACATCTAACCCACGGCAAAACCACGTCGGCCAAAATCATGGGCCTATGGGCCTTTTTCGAACAGTTTTTTGGAAGGGGGTACATAAGCTGTTTGGAAACCGTTTTCTAGGGGGATTCATTCCAGAAAATTGAAGAGGGAAGCAAGGAGACGATTGGAGGAAGCTTTCATCACGATTTATTCAATTTAGTTAGGTATCTTAGATTAGGTTTAATACTTATTCTTCTTAGTTAATATTTTCTTTTTAGACAATGAGTTTGTAGCCATTTGATTGGAATTGTGTTGAGACTTGTTGATGTTAATATCATTTTATTTCTATTTATGTGATTCTTATTTTAAAGGTTGCATCATTGTTAGGTTATTGATTTAAGTCGGATCCCTTTTATCAATTAATCTAATTGTGAATTGCTAGACTAGACATGGAATCCGTAATTGTTCCGTGTTTTGTGAAGTGGCAAACAACACATCAATTGACCACCAAATTAATTGTTTAGCGTTGTAGAATTGTATAATCTGGCTTAAATGGTTTGGCATCCGATCATTAGTTAGGACCGACGCTTGTCTGAAATCTAATGCAATTGATAGGTTAATTTCTATGTTCGTAACTAGAAGTGGCTTAATTGATTAGGAACTAATTCACTGGGCGTCCGGTGTTAGTTTAATCGTAAGGATAAGCGGAGTGTTTGACGCGATTCGACACTTACTGTCGGTCTAGAATAAGATGAGAAAATGCTTCTTATTATTGTTTTGCTTACCGGTATTGCAATTTAGGTTGTAATTTGAGGTAAATAGAATTTTATTATTTGTCTGGCTCGACACACGTCAAAAATCTGGTCAATGAAATTCAGCATTACAATTCCATTAGATTCCTTTAGAATCTGCAAATCAAACACCACCTAATAGGCGAAGGGGGAAGAGGAGAGAGGGGATCAAATATAGATCAACCACAAACCTTGGGAAAATTCAGGACAAAGTACAGATGAATGACATATGCTGTCCTATATTGTCAACAGTATGTATAACATATCTTTAAAAATAAATAGATACAGAAGAATGTATATATAGACCATAATAATAATAATTTCCTTAGATAACTTCAGCTAGAAAGAAATATTATTAATATATAAAAAACAGTATTAGATAACATCAACAGGCATCCCATATCTAAAACACTATTCACCCTTGGCTTACAAGAAAATAAGTACGTGTGAGATTCACCAAATAAACAAATTGAGACCTAATATTAAACCATATAATTTGAATCTACATATCAAATACTAACCGAGTAAGGAGAAACATCCACAAGAAATAGGAGCCCACTCTTTTTTAGTATATATTATATAGTACTAGACATATACCTGTGCACGATGTTAATTTTATGGATCTATGTGGTTTTATATTGCGGAACATCTCAATTCTGAATTTAAAGCCGAGAAGTCGAAATAGCAATTTTGTTTTATGTTTTCTTCTATTTTCTATCTTTGGTCTTGCTTCATATATAAATGCAAGGTCAACATGTACTATTGGTGGAAGAGGATTGCTAGATAGCGAGGTTTCAATGCCATAACATTTATTATTCTTAAATTTTAAAGATCATCGTATAAATCTTAGATAGTCGACAGCTATTTAGGTGGAGAGGATTGTTTTTTGATCACTTGAAAAAAGAGGGTGGCCGTGATACTTCTTTTTACCAAATTGATAGTGGTGAGTGGTGACCATCATGAGACACCATCACGTACAAGATCGGTGTTTGGTTGGAATTGATGAGGTGTAAATGTAGTTTTCTATAGACACCATGGACTTGGAGGACGTCATATAAGGATGGTTTACTTTAGTTTATGTATCGTGTATTGCAACAGATTTTTTTAAACCATGAATAAAATTTAATACAATTGAAAAACTAATAGAATTGTAGTTGTATAAAAGAAAATCACATACGAAACAAATCAAGCCAATGATCAACCATGAAGTCCAATAGGTTTCTGTATGTGCATATGACGAATAGTTTTCTGTTGTGTTACTGCTCTTGATTCTTCCACGGCAGTGAACTACAATCAGAGAGATTAAGAGTGAACTGCAATTGACGAGTATCCACAGGCCTGAATTCATCCCAAAATTGAGAGTTTCTCGTAGACTGGTATTGTGATTGAGAGGAAACGTGGGAGGAGAACGTGAGCGGAAATGATGGCTTTCCAAAAACCGTTAACCGAATTAGAATTTTAATTAGATAGTAGAGATATTGTTCTATCTCATTCAATCTACGTACGAAACGCTAACATTCGAATAGCAAGTTTAAGCTTGGTTCGAAAAAGATTCAAAGCCTTATTCGAGAAAAAATAACTGAGAACCATATTTGATAAAGTAAGCTCGAGTCAACTAATTGTTTGTCTTTCAAAAAAAAAAATTAATCACAAGTATAATTCTAATTTATAGTAAAAGTAATTGCATTCAGCCTACAAAGCAAGGATATTTGACAAGAATGTTATGTTAATAATATAATGCTAGTACTGTACACACTAACCTTAAGAGCCCAAAACAAATACTACCATCCAATTTTCCTCAACTCTTGAAACCATTCCTCTTATGACCTCTTTGTTGACTTGCATTCCCGACACCTAGAGGCGGGAAATCGTTTTCTCCGATCACGAAAGACGAACCACCGCTCGGTTTTAAAGCAGCACGAGGAGGAGAAGCAGCATGGGGAGATGGTTCTTTCATTACAATCTGATTTTGTTGCAACGATGGTTTACGTGAAGGAGTTAAGACCAGCTGTTATAGACCCTGCAACTCCGGATCAGGTGAATAACCATACAGAATTTTACTCTCATCCATTCTCCTGAAAGTGATTGAAATCCTGCAATACAACAACGAAATCAAGATGCAAATTTTATGATGAATTCAACATTGGAACTTCTGGTGATGTAGAGATGAGCAAGGCCCGGGATTTTTTTTTCCTATCCGTTTTCAGTAAACCAAAAAAATCATGGCCTTTGGGGTTAAAAGAGGGCTTGATCGGGCTTTTTCAGGTCGGGCTTTAACCATGCCTTTGAAAAAAAAAGTCGGGGCCTAGACCTAGACTCGCGACTTTTTCGGGCTTGCCGTTTTTTTGTGATTATAGTTCACTAGCATCATGCCCGTGCAATGCACCAGGTGAGTAAGGTGTAAAATTTTATCGTAAATGAAAAATTAAAAGCCCTCGAACGTGTACTCTCAAGTTCCACCGATTGACGAGTCTCTTTAGATACAAACACAAACACCTCAAAGAAATCAAGAAGAACGGTAATAACAAATACACACTCAAGCAAGTCAAACAAAAACGAAAAAGAAGACAAAACCTGATACAGTTGTTTGAAAAAAGGCGTTACTCGATCGATCTTTTCGATTTCATCCTCATCTTCTCCATTCAAAATTCATGTTTAAATAAAGATATAAATAGGGGGAAGAGGGCGTGTTTAGAGATAGAGATACATGAAAATGATGATAACAATGGTTTTGAATTTTGATTTGAACGGGTTGGAGAGATTTAGGGATAGAAAGGAAGTTGAACTGGTTTAGGGATAAGGTTGAACGTGTTTAAGGATATGCATTGATAGTGTGCTTTAGTATAATGTTTTTTATATAAAAAAAATAAGTAGTTTGTTAAAATTCATTAATTATCTTATATATTTTAAATTTTTTATATTTAAATTTATAGATATTGAATGTTTTTTAGAGAGTGATAATGTTTTTTTTTTAATTTGTTTAATTTAAGCTTAATAATATAATGTTTTTTATATAAAAAAAAATAAGTAGTTTGTTAAAATTCATTAATTATCTTATATATTTTAAATTTTTTATATTTAAATTTAGATATTTATCCTGTTTTGATTATGTTTATCAGAATTCAAATTTCATAATTTTAGGGTTTATATTTTAAATTTTTTATATTTAAATTTAGATATTTATCCTGTTTTGATTATGTTTATCAGAATTCAAATTTCATAATTTTAGGGTTTAGGGATTAGGGATTAGAGATAAGAATTTTGGAGGATAAGGATGGAATTTATTAATTATGGTTAAAAGCATTTAAAAGTAGTACATATTGCTTAACTAGTTGTTTTTAAGAGATTTTAAGTAGATTAGCATTAAATAATAGTACATAATGCTTAATGTGTTGTTTTTAAGAGATTTTTATGTCTCTTTTAAAATATAGTATAGATATAGATAATCATACCTTTAGGCAGGGACGCAACGTTTGGCAACATCAGCACCATTGCCCTTCAATATAAGCACTGATCTGCATTATTATGTAAGTTTCGACAATTAATCATCGATTTCAGCTTTATTTTGCCCCATGTACATGAAAAAAGAGAAGAACGTTTTCGTACCTGTGGGTAAGGGTATGGAAACGGGGCCAGAAAATTCTCCAGGACCGACGATCTTGAGGTTTGAACCGAATAATATGTTGCTTTCTGTCAAGAATGATATCGTGCAGAATGGTCTAAGAAAATCATGATGGTCGATATGTGGTGGAATGCAATCTCCTTCTTCGTAAATGTTCACGATGCAGCTATTAGGGACGCAAGTAGGAGGCAGAACATGCCACCGAACCATTCTTTTGATCATCTATTTGAATATCGGAGGTAGGGGATCGACTTTTTCATTTCTAAGTATGCCAAGCGGGTTTCCATATTTATCCTGAAAAAAGAAGACTAAAAGTCAATGCAAACACTAAACCATATACCATTGACAAGTTCTTTTTAAACGACTTTTTAAATCTATGACATTCTAGCAGGTTTGAGAATGTCATTCTACACGAAAAGGTCATGGATTTAAAAAGCATTTGTCATACGGTAATTTAGCTAAATAATCCAATAGAGGATGAATCCATACGATTGCATAGTTATAACAACAACCAAATTGAATGGTAACGCGCCATTTTCCTCGCATCCACTTTGCAGGTTCTGAGTATGTCTTTTCTGCAAACATTCGATCTTTATCAGTACAAATAAATTGATCGGGTTCAGTGCTTATAATATACGATTTTATGTAAAGAACACAGAATACGAACCTCTAAGCCGCCCCCTTTGGCCCATGCGTTGAAACTCATACACAGATTCAACGATCTTCTTTTGCTCCTCAACATTGAAGACTCGAGTGTGTAGCTCGAGCCCTTGAAGCACATTCACGTTCTTCCCGTTAACCCTCTCTATGTGTACAAAGTTCTTTTTTCCAACGTTTGCAAATCCCAACTCTTCCACCGAAGAGAGTCCCATATTCCGTCATCCAAAAATCTACCAGATTTTGATTCAGTTGATGAGGTTGAGTTTTTGCTGTCAACTGATGCCGGGGAGAACTTGTCAGCATAGCGTTTCCGATTTCCAGAATGGGTGTTTTCCGGAGTTCTAATTGACCCATTCTTGCTAGAAGATTCTAGAATACTATCGTTGGAATATTCTAAACATCTCTCTGGGATACTATCAAGGGAACGAGGACTTGACATTGGCAAGTTCTTCATGCGTTTTCCTACCAAAACAAAAGAAGAATAGAGAATAAGATCATTTGATTTTTAAATAGTTTTAAAGCTAAAGGAAAAATAATAAGAACGAACATGATGCCGAGAACAAATCTAGCACTTTAAAGATACAGATTTGTTGCTAATCTAACATAAGATCAATCTACTTGTAATATTTATAATGAACTTGATGTAATTGGCAACAAAATTCAAGAAACTCATATGAATTCTGAAACAAATCTGTTGATATTAACAATAACCTAAGCTCTTTTACTTCTTTTAATGGAAATCCTATCCGGAAGAATGAAACCCTAATTTCAAAGTAAAGAGGGGTCAAACCCTACATGCATCAGGTAACGAATCAATTGTCACTGACTTTTGTTCAATCAAAGTAATTGAAACCGAACAATTGATCCACGCACAAATATGCATTCAATAATCAAATCAATTTATGATTTTCAAAGGATTAAAAATCTTACTGCCGGCGATGGATTGCAGTCAAGATTGTAGAAGAGGTTGACAGTGATGACAAAACTTTTGAGAGAATACCCCCTCGATTTCTTCACATTCTAAGTCCTTGAGAATCGATAACCAATCCCTTTTTACAGTCGACATCTTAATGCCGACGCACACGCACAGTGATTCTAGAAAACCTGACTGGATCTCCCAAGCATGAATGAAAACGCTATGTAAATACCAATTAAAAATTGTAGGTAGGAAACTACAGTTGGTGAATTGTAATTGTAATCACTGTCTGGAATTGGAGTTTTTTAAGTTTATAACGAATTAACCACAGGATTCAAATATAGAAACTCACAATAAAAGAAAAACAAACACAGAAATCCTGTTGCTTCCAAATCCTCAGTGACCAAAAATAGTTGCAATTATATATATAACATAAAGCCCATGTCCAGAATATAGCAGTAGACGGTGAAGAGAATGTGTAGTGAAATCGACCCAACAGAAATCTGTGTAGTAGAAATCGAACGAGAAATCTGTTTATTGGACATCGACCCAACAGATGCAGTGAACAAGAAATCTGTGATCGAAAGCATAATAAAATTGCAGTTATTGAGCTCTTGTGAGTTCTGGGATTTCATCACCCATTTATTCCTCCAAAAACTTAAGCATCATAGCCTGTCTCAAGTCTCATCGGACACCTTAGCTTTCTCCTTTAAAACCCTAGCGATGTCTGTAAGCTTTACCAAAGCATTCTAACAAGAAAAGAGATACATGATTAAGAAGCATACATAACCAGTCAAGTGGATCAATGCACAATCGGATTTTGGGACATGAGAGATAAGGGTGATATTATGCTGATCAGGTTGCTAAATTCTCTAGCACTGGCCAAACAAGGAACACAACCATGTACGAATTGTAAAAAAGAGAAACACACCTCATGTTGTGAAACGAAATTGTGGACGTTCTTTGATGCTTTGGATGATGTGATGCTTCCCCAAATCCTATAAGACGTCAACAACGAACATCATGTTAAAGAATATAAACCTCTACTAAATCCACCTTCAGGTAAACTTAATAAGTGAAGGGCATTTACCATCAAATAAACAGCAAATAAGTGAATTAATAACTCTAATTAAAACTAAGAAGCCACTGTGAAAGAGATAATACCCGTTGAAGAAGCTTAATGATGGGAAACGACATCTTGATAATTGACCAGTAAAAGAGAAAAGAAGAAGAGAAAAACATCATGAAACAGGAGGTTTTTTAAATGGCTCGAATAGCAGTCTTTAAATGGCTCGACAGCAGCTAAATGCTGCTGTTGTTGAAGCTGGTTCACATCATATCCAAAAATTCTAGTATACATTGATAATTCACAACAAAATTCTCTTCCTTGAATCCCTGGTGAATCTGATTACACAGAGGCAGAGCAAAAGTTTTATATTTTGAAAGTTGTTGGTTTGATTTTACTAATTATTTGTTACTTACAAAAGTTTTTATATTCTAAACCAATACCGAGTTTATGCAGCATAACTCAACGCCTTCAAAACCATAGTGGCCGACACATATATTTTGGTAATTGGGTTGGCTGTTTTTTGCAGACCTTATGCGTTGACCATTGACTATATATTTTGGTTCACTGTGTTTTTGCTTTTAACCTCTGATCGATGGTAATTGGTCATTCAGATCTATGGTTGGCAAAGCATAAGCTGTGTGACAACAGGTGTATTCATCAACAGCGTTCCCATTATTTTAAAATGCTTTCCATTTCAATGTGTGTAAGAACGAGACTTGGCCTTAGATTTGGTACCAGAGTTTCTCATTTTCCCAATTTTCCATTTCTAAGTTTTGGGTCAAATTGCTTCAATGTTGGAGGTATAAGGATGATTGAAATATGGTTTTGTTTCAGTCTTGGACTCACATTTTTTCAATTTGGATTCAGAATTGGCTCTTGAGTTATCTAGACTTGGTCCCAGAATTCTCAATTTCTCTGGTTGGTTAGTCTTGGAGTTCTCATTGTTTCAGTGTATTCAATGTTATCGTCTGCTTTGGCCAGAGGCAATTGATGAATATGGTTTTGTTTCAGTCTTGGACTCATATTTTCTCAATTTGGATTCTGAATTGGCTCTTGAGTTATTCTAGACTTGGTCCCAGAATTCTCAATTTCTCTGGTTGGTTAGTCTTGGAGTTCTTATAGTTTCTGTGTATTCAATGTTATCGTCTGCTTTGGCCAGAGGCAATTATGCCAATTCTGTGTTTTGGCCCTTTAAGTTGTGGTTAGCAATGGCCAGCGGCCAATTTCCTATTGATCAGGTTTTTTCTCCATAGAATGTGAAGAAGAAATTTGATGATGTTGTTTATGAAGACTGCAGCTTCAATTTATGAATTAATCCGAATCTGTCAGAATTATTCCACTCTTGGTCTCTATTCAGATTAATATTTAACCAACAACAGTTATCTCAATTTTGGTTTGAATGTTATTCCATTTGGGCTGCAGGTCTTGTAAAATTAATAATCAGAATATGACTAATAACAATCAAAAGGTTAAATACTATAAACTAAAATTTACCAAAAACTAACAGTTTGTGATTCTCATTTTTCTTATAAACAGAGTAGAAGAACACAAAGATAAGAAGTTAAGAACCCATGAGAGGCTAGTATATAGAAGATCTCCGGTGTACAACTCCATGACCAATTACGAGCCCAAAAGCCTTTGCCTTCTTTCTAAGTACTATAACCTCAAGCCTTTAAGATAGTAAATTTAGGATTCTTTTTGTGTGAGTGTGTGAAAACCACGTAACAAGGTGACAGTAAAAACAAAGATTTACCTGATAATGGCAGTATTAGATGGGGGAAAACTCTTAAACTTAACAAAACACTAAAACCTTTGTTCCAACTCATAAGGAGCTTTATACCTTTGCGGTTTATAGCTAAATGCTTACATATTTTTTCCTGATCCATCATCCATGAATAAACAAAGATAAAAAACAATCACTAATTATAAGGAAATGGTGGCTTGTTAGAGATTGTTTAACGAAATGTGAGATCTCCATGATTTTCTTTCCTCAATATCGAATTTTTCAAAAGAAGGTTTTGCGTTCTTTAGCATGTACTACCCTATGTTGCATGGATCTGGGTGCGTCGCTGAAGGTTCGTGATTCAAGGAAACAGAGGTTTCCAAGATAATAAAAAAAAACATGTGGGAAATATGTATCACTGTGTGTATATAGAGATGTTATGATATGATATTTCATGGTTCAAAAGAATCAGGGTTACAATGGTTATGATATGTATTATTTAATTGCTAATGCTTTTGAATTATCTTTTTGTTATCTGTTGAACTAAACAAAACCACAAGGATGGAAATTCAAGATTTTCTTTTTAGTCCACACCCTTCAGGTGGCTTTTTTCTTCTAACTTTCTTTTTCATTTTCTTTGCATAAACACTCCAAAAATGAACAGAAGTGATTATAATAACGATAAGAACAGCAATAACATGCTAATGACGCCATGTGGATGAAAGGAACATTATGTGTAACACCTGCTCCTGAAAGGTAAGCAGAACCTGGTACCAACATCCACTACCTCAAAGGTATTGCTTGATAACAGAAAATATAATCAACGAGGTGTAAGGTACCTTTTAACTCAAATTCATCATTGAAGTAACTAAAGTCTTGCAAGAAATCAAACACTAAGACAACATCATGTTGTGCAAACCTCTTGTTTTACAGCTTCAAAAGGGCCGTTGAGAGTAAGCGTTGGACTATAAGAAAGAACTATGAAAGAAGATGTAGAAATGATGATCCTGAGATGGACATGTGGTCGAACCATGTTGGACAAAATACTTAATGAGGTTTGAAGCCAGAGTTGGGAGTTGCGCCTCTTACTAATAAATTAAGGATGTTGGAGAGTTGATAGATAGAATACAAGAATTGTTCCTAAATGTTTCTAGAAATCGGAGTAACTAATACTGTATGGTAGATTTTAAATTATCTTCCAGGTACACTTAGGGCTCATATTGGTCTTGAGTGAGTGAGTAAATAGACCTTACTTTTACCTTGAGGAGTAGAGATTGTTTTCATAAAGACCATCGACTTGTAAAAAGTTCTAGAAAACAGAATTTTGCAGAATATGACTAATAATAACAATCAAAAGGTTAAATACTATAAACTAATATTTACCAAAAACTAACACTTTGTGATTCTCATATTTATTATAAACAGAGTAGAAGAACACAAAGATGAGAAGTTAAGAACCCATGAGAGGCTAGTATATAGAAGATCTTCGGTGTACAACTCCATGACCAATTAAAAGCCCAAAAGCCTTTGCCTTCTTTCTAAGTACTATAACCTCAAGCCTTTAAGATAGCCTTTAAGCCATTGGGCTGCTGTTAAACTCACGTTTTTAATTAGTGGATATGGACTGCAAACCGTCTAGCTTAGAAATGTGGTTGGTTTAAAGCACCTCAGAATTGGCATAATTGCCTCTGGCCAAAACACAGAATTGGCAATGTAAAAAAACTGTTAATTCACAGCAGGAAGAAGAAAGTTCAGTAAAGTAAGATTGATATCACAAGAAAAGCATGTAAAGTGACAGGTCTATTGCATTAAAATATCTCAACCACTGCTTTCTACTTCAAGATTTGATCATAGTTTTCCATTTGAATGAAAATAAAGAAGCAACAAATGGAAATTTCAAATAAAGCATATATATTTTTCATTCATAAGAAAGAAGTTATACCTCCTCAAAAGGATGGGAAGTTGGATTTGCTTGCAAGTGTTGCTGTAAATTCTGTGATGAAGCAAGACTTAAGCATCCGAACATTGCATAATACTGTTTACATTTAATCTATATTAACAATAATTACATTGAACTTCAAGTGTAATTGAAGTTGTACATGTGAATCATTCGAGGTTTGAAAAAACGCTTGATTAACAAAACATCAAAATCTGTGATAGTTTGCAAAACCCATTTGACATTTAAGCAAATATTGACCAAAATCCCGAAATTTGCAGAACCCCAGTTCAATTTCAAGCCAGAGTTCGTCAAAATTAATAATAACTTGCAAAACCCCCTTGAAATTTAAACAAATAGTTGACCAAAAATACAACTGTTGTAGTGGTTTAGAGCTTTGAAAAATCGCTTGACGAACAAAACATCAAAATTTGTGATAGTTTGCAAAACCCATTTGAAATTTAAGCAAATAATTGACCGAAATCCCAATATTTGCAAAACCCCGGTTCAAATTGAAGCAAGAGTTCATGAAAATCAATAATAACTTGCAAAACCCTCTTGAAATGTAAACAAATAGTTGAACAAAAAAACAAGTGTTGTACTGGTTTAGAGCTTTGAACAATCGGTTGATGAACAAAACATCAAAATCTGTGATAGTTTGCAAAACCCATTTGAAATGTAAGCAAATAATGGATTGAAATCCCAATATTTGCAAAACCCCAGTTGAAATTGAAGCCAGAGTTCGTGAAAAATTATAAGTGTTGTACTGACCTCGGCGAAATTGAAGAAGACCAAGTGAAGATTGAAGATTGTCGATGTGAGTTTTCCAATTTGCAGAAGCTTGGAAGTCATGGAGGTTGAAGAGGTCCCGGGGGTGGGGAGAGGGAGGCGACATGGGTGTGGGGTTTGAGAGAAACTGATTTGTACAATAAACTGATTTGTACAAGAAGAAACTGCCTTGTACAAAGAAATTGTTTTAGTTTTTTTATAAGGTAGCAGAGATATATAGTAGTAGTTAAAAAATTAGTAAATAAAATAGACGCAATTTTTTTAAGAATCTAATAGGTCATCAAAAAGAATTTAACATTATATTAAGGACCTAAACATGTATTAGTTAATTACATTGGAGAATAAAATATGTAAAAAATTCATTGATCGTTCATTTTATAGTATTGTTTATTTGTTTATTGTTTTCTCGAAGTTTTTTTGTTCAATAATAAAATATAAAACTACTTTGTCCAAAAAACCTTGATATATTTTCCATCATTCATCTTTTACTAACTTCTTTGATTATCTTATCAACACAATGGTAGATCTACGATGTTTGCCTAGTGGAAGCAAGGTAGATTAAAGGCTTGCAAAATCGTCCGCTATGTCTTTAGCCTAATTCCACGATTTCGAGGGATTTCTAAAGTTTTTTTGTTGATTTCGAGGGATTTATAAGTTTTTTTGTCGATTTCGAGGGACTTTTTCGATTTTTTGGTTGATTTCGAGAGACTTTTTTAGATTTTTGGTTGGTGGGATCACAGACGGAAAATTACTGGGAGGAACTATCATATGAAGTTAAAAAAATATATTTTTAACCTAAGTAAAAATCTTTTTTTAAATGGGGGCTCATCCCCCCCCCCCCCCTTTTAACATGCTACATCCGCCCCTACATCCGCATAAATTCTATTTTTGTATTAAAATACAGTATATTTCTTGTTATTAACTAAGAAAACTCATACATTTTGAATTTTTTTACCAACAAAATGAGGCCATCCGACTTATATCTCTATTTAGGATTTCAAAACAACCATTGTTTTTCATACAATATTGACTCATATCTCTAAAACAAGAATATGATCTCAAACTATTACCAACATGGACATTACATTCTTAGATTGATGGTTAATAAAAAGTTTGTTTTAACCATAAATTAAATTTTCAAATGGTGATGAAAACATTAGCATGAGGTGATATGGAAAGCCAACTGATTACATTGATGTATATAAAGTGCTACTCTGAATAGTCAAAACTCCGACCCAAAATGATGTCAATATGTATATTAAAGGTATATCATATGATGTGTTGATGGTAGAACAAATTTACAGTGCTATGTAAAAATGATATGGTAAATAATATTAATTTTGAAATAATTTTTGATTAATTGACGTACAGGAATACTCGGAAAAAACAGGTTCATATAAATTATTAGTATTTTCTAAATTCATTGTTAATCTAATGATAAAAATAACATATTGAAAATTTTTATTGTACTTATCGATGGCCCATTTTCACATGTCGACCAGGGCCTATAGAATGTCAGGAACGGGCCTGGTGTGTGAAGAGGCAGAGCCGCAAAGACGAGAGAGTAGCGGTGAGTGTTAGTGCATAGCAGACGAGCATGAGTTAGGGCAGACTGCTTGATGGTTGAGACGCTTAGGGCAAGAACGAGGCCAAGATCCCAAGTCGAAAAGACCCAAACGGTGAAAAAACTCTCCTACTGAACCTATCTTGGTGTTGCCCGTGGTCATCGCCCTCATGGCCCTGCATATACATGTCCATACGTACATACATATATAAATTGTGCGTTGTTAACGTACCTTTGGTAGATCACCCAATCAGAGCATTTGGTACGCAAATAGGACCGAACATGATTGGATAGATGAAAGTAAGGCAGGTGGTTGAAATAAATTGTCGAAGGTTTTAGAGTTAAAGGGTCAATTACCGAACGCTTACCTAGTAAGCGCTTATTGGGTCATTTACCTTACTAGTTGAACATGTCAAGGGCCAAGAAACTTACCGGTAAGAATGATGATAAAGATGGAGAGTCTTACCCGGTAAGTGAGGGTGAGAACTCTTACTCGGTAGGCAGCTACCGGGTAAACTGTTGCATACAAGACTTTTTTTATGAACTACAATCTTGCCCGATAAAATAAGTTAGAGTGTTGAATCTTACCGATAAGCGCTTACCGGATAAGCATTTGGGTAAACGGCACTTTAATCTAACCTGGACAATTTAGTAATCTTCCCGATTATTGTTCCACCTATTTTGACAAGACAGAAAAAATACATTTTTGTCTTACTAGGTCATGTCCGGTCGAGTGGTTTATCTGTGGGACAAGTTTTTGTTATTAACGGTCTCGCATACCAAACGCACCATTAGGTCCCGTTCAGTTTGCAGGATTAGATTAGATTAGATTCGGAAGAATTTGGAATTGAATTTCATTCCAATCCCATGTTTGGTTTGAAAGATTTCATGAATTTGAAATCCCGGGATTTCATTAAATTCCCATAAACGTAGGATTTTGAAACCCCACTTTGGTGGTTGATATTTCACGGGATTTCTTGGGATTTGTATGTATGTTTTAAAATGTGTTTAAAACACTTGTTTTAAAATAAGCAATCAATAAATAAAAGTAATTTAATTATTTTTATGATTATTTATAATTTTTTGTATAAAGTATTTATAAATAATGGAATTTTATTCCATTGCAAAAATCCTACAAACCAAACACAATCCTTGCACGAAATCCAAATCCCTCAAAACCATTCAATCAAACCAAATGCCCCTTAGAATACTTCCAAGCCCAGGGCTAAAGAAGAATCATCACCTGTCACCGGAATTCCATTTAGATTGACCTACATTCCAAATTTAAGAGGATATCCCGAGAGACCCATGTGATTAATTGAGGTGCATGCAAGCTGACGGTTAACTGCAAAAAAAGATCACCAATGATCTCCACAGTTACAACCACCATGCGAAAACCTGTGGTATCTATTAACATCCCTCACTATAATCACCCTCTCCACCACTCGGCTAATATACTTGAACGCCTCATGACAATCCCTACAAATCCTTAGATTCTTCACGATCCTCACTGCCTTCCCCGGTGGTGCCGCCCCAGAAACCAGTCCAAACGCCACCGCCAATTTCTCGCTATGATACCAAAGGGCTTCCCTTTTCTCCCCTTTCCCTACTTCATGCAGCATTTCATCCCAAACGGGCACGTACCCTAATCTCGTTATCTTCTCCATTAACTCCGCTAATTTCGTGTAGATTTCCTCTGTTTTTTCGTGTCGACGATCTCCTGCCAAAAAGACATGAACTTGCCCACAAACTTCTATCCAACTCAACCCACCTTCCTTTTTCACCCTCCGATCTTTCATCAACTTCCTCACTCCTTGCACTTCCTCCAACTTTCCAGCACCAAAATAGGCATTTGCAGCAATCACATAAGCCGAATCGTCTTGTGGGTCGAGTTCCTGTAACTTTCTACTCATTTCCTTGGCCATTTCAACGTTACCATGAAGTGCACTAGTCGACAGTAAGGCCCGCCATATTGCAGCATCGGGTTTATGATTTGGCATTGTGAAAGCAATCTTCTTTGCTTCCTCTAACTTCCCAGCTCTACCCAATGCACCCACCAAACATGTGTAATGCTCGATCCATGGTTCCAATTTGTACTCTAATTCCATCTTCCTGAACCACCGTCCTGTCTCATCTGCCAAACCCGCGTTGCAAAAGGCTGTCATGACGGATAAAAAACTATATTGATCAGGTACAAGACCTCGATACTCCATCATTGAAAATAGTTCTGTGACTGAATCTTTGTCCCCTTGTTGTGCATAGCTCGACATCATTGCATTCCACCCTATAAGATTCAAGATCGATACAAGCTGATCAAACACCAAACGTGCCTCGTCTACCATCCCACATTTCCCGTAACCATCTACCAAAGCCGTACCCACAATCACATTTGAATCAAGCCCATTAACAACCGAATGAGCATGAACCATCCTACATTGTTCTAAAGAAGCTAGTTCCGCAGAAGCACGCAACGCAGCAGACACGCTATAGTCCGTTGACCCAAACCCACAAGCTCTCATTTCAGCAAAATAGGACAAAGCATCAATGGGTTTTGAGTTCTGGGCAAGCCCAACAATAACAGAGGAAAAACAAACCGCGTCTCTCTCAGGAATTTCATCGAACACCTTTTGGGCATTGGTAGGGAGCTGAGTTTTTGAGTAAAAATGGATGAGGGCAGAGGCGGAAAAGGGTTCGCTGGCAAGGGAAAGTTTAGTAGAGAGAGCATGAATCTGGAGACCAAAGAAAAGAGAAGGAAGCGACGCACAGGTTTTGAGAACGATTGCGATAGTGCGCTGGTTGGGGAGGGTGGGGTGACGGAGCATAGAAATAAAGTAACCAAGACCGAACGGAGTATTGGAGTGGCCGGAGATGAGGGATGTCCAAGAAACCACATTGGGTGATGGGATTTGATGGAAGACATTGACGGCCTCGGCCACAAGACCAGATTTGAAGTAAAGGGTTATGAGATTGTTGAGGTGGAAGCGATACTGTGAAGCACCAGCCGTATTGGCCTTTATGACTCCAGCATGTATGCGGCGAGGATCCACTTCCATAAAGTTCAATAACAATCCTACAAATATATATATATATATATGAAGTTGAGGTATTCAGTGGCGTTGCGGCTGACAAACAGGTGGTCTCAGATATAGCATATTGGCATTCTTAACTCAAGAAAAGAGTAGCCAAATTGGAACATCTTCAAACTCATCCTAAACTTGATGACACAAACTTCAAACATGGAAAGCATAGAACCATCTTCATCATGCCTAAATACATTCAACTTCACAAACGGTTCATCTGCAAACAGAACCAACCATCACTTTCCTAGATGTTGAGCAACTCATGAAGATTCTAATTGCCGATTGGATCAGCCTAGATGAGTTCCAACATGAGTTTGGCAAATTAAGTGATCAGCAACTCAACGTTGTGCATAGTTGGCTATCTAATAATCAGAGCAACTAGTTTCAAAAGTGTGTAAACTATGGTTCAAAAGAAGATATGTTTTATTGATGGAGATTTGATCAGCTAAATGTTATGAAAACTTAGGTCAATGAATTCAATGTACATAATGTTTTGTTTTTAGGGGAATGTGTGAAAAATGCTTATTTAAACATGTTTCCCGTTTGATTGTTAGGTTGATAAGCATTCATCATTACAAAAAGGTGGATCATGAACCGTTTTAACTTGTGACTCAAAGTTGTTTACTCAATCAAAACAGAATCCAAATGCAAACCTTGTTTCATGATTTAAAACTAGAGAAATAAATCGAGTTGAAGAGGATGTGAAAACTCAAACCTGAAACAAAAATTAGAGTCCTGTCGGGAAAGGGGCGCGATGTCGACGTGGTCGGCGGTCAACGGCGGCGACGAGGAAGTGCGACGGGACTGAGATGAGCCGGATTGGTTTGGTGGGGGAGACGACGTGCGACAGTTTAGGGTTTTGAGATTTAAGGCAGCGTTTAGTTGGCAGAAATGACTGGACAAATGTTGTCTGTTTGGTACGACTAGGACCGGATTTTCCCTAAAAGTTGTTTGATGATTTTATATGTCATATAATAGTTAAAAATATCACAAATAAAGTATATCTTTAAATAATTTAATTAAAAAACATTTTTATTTTTTTAAACGATTTTCATACATATAAATACATACAAAAACAATGGTAGAAAATTTGAATGAAGAATCTTAAATAACTGATGGTAGTTCGAAAAAATCCGATTCATATAAAGAAAATATAATATTTGATTCAATTTGAAAAATCTTAATGAATTGGCGGATGCATAGTTGCAGCGATAAGTAAAGATAAATGCGATGGGTGGTCCGTGAAGGATAGTAATTGTGAAGAACGTGAAAGATAGTGGATTGTGGTGGTGCAGGAGGTTGTTATGGTTGATGTGGTGAAGGTATAGGTGGTCGACAATGGTAGTGGTGGTGGCGGTGGACATGGGTAATAGAGGTTATTGTTGTGGAGGAAGAGGCGGGGGTCACCGACGGTGGTTGACGGTGAGCGACGGTGGTGATGATCGATGGAGGTGGTGATAAGCGATGGTTGTGGATGTGGTGGAGGAAGTTGTTGTAGTAGTAGTAGAGGAAGAGGTGGAAGTGATCGACGATGGTTGGTGGTGGCTACCGGTGGCCATTGATGGAGGTGACGGCCAAAGGTGGTGATGATCGGCGTTAGTAGAGGTGGTCGACGATGGTAGTGGTGGTGGTGGTGGCGATGACCGATGGTTGTGGAGGTGGTTTTTATGGTGGAGAAATAGGTAGAGGTGGCCGATGGTGGTTGGCGGTGGCTATTGGTGGCCGTCGATGGTGGTAGTGGCGGCGATGGATAGTGGTGACCCTTAAAACTAATACCATGTTAGGATTATACATCAAATGGCGGTTGATCAATGATTTTTAGTTTCTATCTCACTTTTGTCCCATGTTGTTCCACCTATTTTGGTGGAACAAGAAAATACCATTTTTTGTCCCACCTTATCCAGTCTTTGTCCCTGTCCCATGTCGCGCCAAACGTGGGACAGTGAATTTTTGTTCTGTCCCATGTCACGCCAAACATGGGATAGTGAGTTTTTGTCCTGTCCCGTCTCATCCAGTCTGCAAACCAAACGCACCCTTAGGTTTTTTCTTTAAAGGCGGTGAGTGTCAACAGGGTGGTCGTCGGTTGATAAGCAGAGGATTGTTAGGGGTGTGATTCCACGGGAATATGATGGAATTGGAATGGTCCATTGACCAAATTCCATCCTACTGTTTGGTTATCAATGGAATGAGATTGAATTCCATGAAATCCTTTAATTATAGACTAGGTAACAACACCGCGCCTTGCGCGGTGAATCGAACAATTATTATATAAACGTAAGTACGACGAATAGTGTAATAATTGAATATATATGATCACATACATACTATACATGGTGTACATACATACATGTGTACATACATGAACACATATGTACATGTACATACATACATGATCACATATGTACGTACTATACATGTACATGATGTACATACATACTATACATGTTGTACATACATTCATGATCACATACATACATTTATATATACATACATGAACACATATGTACATACATTCATGATCACATACATACTATACATGATCACATACGTACTTGTATATACATACATGATCACATACACGTACTATACATGTACATGATATACATACATATATACTATATATACATGGTGTACATATACATTAATATTCATGATCACATACGTAAATGTGTATATACATACATGAACACTTATGTACATGTACATACATACATATATATACACACATACATGATCACATGCATATTATATATACATGATCACATACGTACTTGTATATATATACATACATGATCACATATATACACGTATATTATACATGTACATATACATTAATTCAATTCATGATCACATACGTAAATGTGTATATACATATATACATATATATACATACATACATGATCAAAGAAAAAATAAATATTTATTAAATTATTAAATTTACCGACGGATTACCGACGGACGTCAGAAAAAAATAAATATTTATTAAATTATATAAATTACCGACGGATTACCGACGGATTTAAAAATAAAATAAAATAAAATTAATTAATATCCGTCGGTAATCCGTCGGTAATTTATATAAGTTACCGACGGATTACCGACGGATAATGTGTCCGTCGCAAAATTTTCTTTTCCGTCGGTAAATGTGATCGAAAATAAGCAATTTTCCAGTAGTGAATGTTGGTCGATTTCATAAGTCATCGAACCAAAAAAATCCAATTTATGAAATTTAAAAAAATATTCGAAAATACTTTTCATTGATATACATTGTTAGCTTATTCACTTAATATAAGTTTTGATTTATAAAAATTGTTAGGTTAGTAAGAAAATAAGATTAATGGAAGTTTTGATTTATAAATAAAAAAGTATTTTTGATTTATAAACATTGTTAACTATTAAAAAAAACTTTATTATAAATATTATGTTAAAAATAAGTTTTGATTTATAAACATTGTTAGGTTAGTAAAGAAAATAAGATTAATGTAAAGTTTAGCATTGTTAGCATAACTAAAAAAATTACAAAACTTAAATAAAAGTTTTCAATTATAAGCATTGTTAACTTACAAAGAAAAGTACAAAAAATTAATAAATTCATAAATTTAATTAATCTTATTAATTAAATAAAAATAATAATAAGTTTATAAATTTAAATAAAACATTTGTTGGATTCATTGAATAATTAAAATTGTTAGTTTGCAAAGATTAAAAAAAATTAAATAAAAGTTAACCAATTTAATAAATGTTCTGATTTATATTGATGTTAGCATAACTAAAAAAAATTACAAAACTTAAATAAAAGTTTTCAATTATATTGATTGTTAATTTACAAAAAAAATTAGTACAAACAATTAATAAATTCATAAATTTAATAAACCTTATTAATTAAATAATAAGTTTATAAATTTAAATAAAACATTTGTTGGATTCATTGAATAATCAAAATGATAGGTAAAAATATAATTTAAAATAATAATAGGTATATATAATGGTTGATGAATTCTAATTTAAATTAAAAAATTAAATGAAAAATTTTAGCATTTAATGTGTTGGAATATTTTAAAAATAAATCAAAATCATGAGAAAAAAGATAAATATGAAAGAATGTATCTCCTTCACTCTCTCTCCTATGCCCTCCTTTATATATATATATATATATATATTGATTTGGTCATTCCTTCTTAGATCAATGTGATTACAAAAAATTACAAGATCAAGAGTGGTCAATCCATAAAATTTTCATACAAATTATATCAAAATATAATCTTTTTTACTCAGTTTTGTTTACCAGGTTACATCTCATACATTAGATTATTTTACTCTTTTTTTTCTAGCAACAATTTTGTTTACAAAATTACAGAACGTTTATTTTATGTTTATAAAGTTATATATATATATATATATACTCTCTTGTATAAAAAATGATGATAATCATTTTTTTAATTGTATAAAAAACATAATACATAAAAAATAATACTTCTAAAACCGGATTTCAAAATACAAAATACGTTCCATTATAATAAAATTTAGAGTAAACTACGATTTTCATCCTTATGGTTTGTTGTTTATAACTATTTTCGTTCTTGATTTTTAAAAACTGTTTTTTTGGTCATTTGGTTTCTCTTTTGTTTCATTTTTCGTCCTTGAGGCTAATATTGTTAAAAAAAAAACTCTGTTAAATAAAAGATATTTTGGTCTTTTAACATATCTCTTTATTTTTTCTTTTAAGATTTTTAAGAAAACTATTGAACATGTCATTATATTATATAGCATAATCTATATCTATATTATATTATAAAGCACGGATAAAAAAACTCTTAAATACAAATTATCATGCACAAGGTACCATCATTTTATGTAAGATTTTAAAAATCTCTTAATTTACAAGTATTAAAGCACAAGATACATATTACTACTACAGGTTTCTAACACCCACCAATTTGATATGTGCAGGGTCTTCCTTTTATGCAGACATTTTAATGTATCACTATTAACTAATATATTATATTTCTATAAATTTGTTTTAAATATATTATTAAATATGTAATTGTTATATATACTATATTATAAAATACGGATAAAAAACTCTTAAATACAAATTATTAGGCACACCATCATTATATAAAAGATTTTAAAAATCTCTTAATTTACAAGTATCAAAGCACAAGATACATGTTACTACTGTAGGCTTCTAACATCTACTAATTTGGTATGTGCAGGGTCTTCCTTTTATGCAGACTTTTCCATATATTACTATTAATTAATATATTATATTACTATAAATTTGTTTTAATTATATTATTAAATATGTAATTGGTTATTTTTTTGGGAAAAGTCTAAAAAAATCCAACGGGCTTTTCTTTTTGGAATGATTAAGTCTTTGGACAAAATTTTGGAACAAATAAGTCACTAGACTTTTAAAAACCTATTAATTAAATCATTAGATTATTCAGATATTCAAATAAATCCTTATTAATTAATATGGTAACCTGTAACTTGTATAACAGGTAAAAGTATATTAAAAAAAAACTAAAATTATGATATTGAAACGACGCTTCAATCTTCTTCATCGGTCCATCGTCCTCATCACGCCAGACCACCAACGTTAACGTTGTCGCTGCACACCACAATCGCCGTCGTCGCCGTCGCACCCCACAGTCGTCGCCGCCGCACCCCACAGTCGTCACCGCTGCACGCCACAGTCATCGTCGTCGCCGTCGCACCCCACAGTCGTCGTCGGCGCCGCCGGCGTACACCACCGCGTCTGTTGCAGGTTTGGATACGATATTTTTTTTTATGCAATATGTTTTGATACGATAACTTTCATGATACGATATGGTAACCTCTGTTTTGATAACTTTCATGATAGTATTGGGTTAAAAGTTCATTGAGCACCATGAATATTTGTTACAGTTAAGAACCTTTCTGAGTGATTTATGTTACAGTTGTGTTATGGTGATATTCATGCTTCTATGTGTTTGGGTATGAACCAAAGAGTGATATGTCAACCTTATTGTTCTTATGACATATTGTCATTTTTATTGGCTATTTTGTTAGGTCGTAAGGCTAATAATAATTTTGTTGATATCATTATTTACAAACCACTCTTGCATTAATATTTCCATCCTAACGATAGTCATTTGTTAAACGTTGTAACTCACCCCTAACATGTTTCCCAACCAATATAAAACTGTTGGTTTGAGAGTTACAGAATGTACCTTTTTGTGTACTTGTTAGGAATATTAAATTGTATATTTTTGCATAAAATGGTGACGTTTTCTAATTGTATATGTGAATCGTGATGAGGTCATGTTATTCTTATTTACAGGATGGCATCCGATTATAGTGATGATGCAAGTGATGATCCTAGCTATGATATAAGTGATTGTTCAAGTGAATGTATGTCAGATTCCTGATCCTAGCTATGCTTGTTATATTACTGTCGACTGTTTTTATTATTTGCTTAACTACTTACAATGTTGAATGCTTATGTAGCTTGGGTTGTAGTAGACGTCGAGAACAAAGAGAACTGGAAGTGGTTCATTAAACTATTAATAGATGCAACATGGCATTGTTGAAGTTGTAAAAGACTTGGCACCATATGCAGAGCATAGGCAATGTGCAAGACACATATATGTTAATTTCCATAAAATGTTTAATGGTGTTGAGTACAGGAACATTTTTTGGGTCGCAGCTACATCCACTTTCGAAGCAGATTTCATGTCACACATGGAAAAGTTTAGGACACTAAATGTTGATGCATACAATCATTTGATTGAAAGAGACCCTAATACCTGGTGTAGAGCATTTTTTTCAACCCGGTAGAGCTTGTGAAGCTGTAGAAAATGGGATTTGCGAGTCATTTAATTCAATAATTGTTGATGCAAGAAGAAAACCCATAATCACAATGTTAGAGGAGATAAGAATATTTGTTATGGAGAGACATCACAGAATGTTAAGCAAAGCACAATAATGGGAATCAGTTGTTTGTCCGTCCATAAGGA
Organism: Arctium lappa; assembly: GCA_023525745.1. Taxonomy (NCBI): domain Eukaryota; kingdom Viridiplantae; phylum Streptophyta; class Magnoliopsida; order Asterales; family Asteraceae; genus Arctium; species Arctium lappa. Next base: position 9,342,764 of record CM042048.1, read on the forward strand.
AAAAGTTAAAAAAACGGGGAGAGAATCACAAGTATGTTTATCTATGATGGTAATTTTATTATCTATGCTTGTCTATGATGGTAATATGGTCTTGTATGCTAATGTATTATCTTTCTATGTAGATATTGGTATGTTATCCCTAGTGGTGGGAATGTGTTTGAAACACGAAATGGTTATGAAACAATGGTGGTGGATTTAGATGCTAGAAGATGCAGTTGTAGACTGTGGGACATATCAGGTATTCCTTGTGTACATTCCATAGTTGCCATACACTTTATCAATAAGGATCCAGGGGATTATGTTAGTAAATGGTTTAATAAGGATCTCTTCAAAATGGCTTATGAGAATGCCATAAGACCATTGAATGGGAGCAACATGTGGACTCCAACACCTTACATCAAACCAAATCCACCTAAGGAGAGAAGAATTCCTGGTAGACCATCTATAAAAAGAAAAAGATCTGAATCTGAGAGCCAAAATACAAGAGTAACTCAATCTGGGAAGGCAATGACATGTAGCAATTGCTTAGAAACAGGGCATAATGCGAGGACTTGTAAGAATGAGAAAAAGGACCCACCACCTAAACCCGTTAAGCCAAAAGGTAGACCAATAGTCAACATTCCAAAACCGATTACAACAAGAAGGGGCAATAGAGGTGGAAGAGGCAATAAAGGTGGGAGGATACCATCTTATATAGGGGTTTCTTATAATCCAATCACCGGAGAAACAATGATTAGGGTAAGTCATTATTTATTTTTCATATTAAAATAACATTTTTAATGACTATTGCTTACATTTTATCTTCATCATTAAAGACATCATCAGGTGTGCCACAACCAGCATGGCCCGAAGGCGTCCTACCGTATTCAATTTCAAATGACGCTGTTGTAAACAATGAAGACCATGATGAAGTTGAGACTGTTGTTGTTGGACATCAAGAAGGGTTACAAGAAAGTCAAACGGTTGTATCTCCACCAGAAATGAATGATGCGATTTAATCATGCCACGACCATAACATAAATTTTTTGGCGTTACTTTGGTATATTTTAGCGCAACTTTGGAATATTTAGGCGCAATTTGTGCTATATTTAGGCGTAATTTGTGGTATATTTGACGCAATTTTTGGTATTTTTTGGCTCACTTTTTGATATATTTTGATTCAACTTTTGGTAAATTATGCCCAACTTTTGTATACATCTATTTATGCGTATAACTTTTGTATGTTTTTGGAAGAGTAGCGAAAGTGGTATATTCGTTTCATTTTATAAATGAAAGTTTTTTTTTGTTCAAAAAATGTCTAGGGGGTTAATTGTTCAAAATGTTTTCCCATCTTCCTTAGATCCTATGTTTAATTGGATCTGACTAAGATAAAAGGTGAAGATGGGGTTTATATGGTGATGATGGTACAGAGCATTGATCATAGGGATTGGTATATGAAATTGCTCAAATGTGCAACTTTAATTTTGGGACCACATGTTTGAGATTTGCTCAACGATTCTGGGCCACATAATTCTTGTTCTTTTAAAAAGAAATTGGTCTAATCACATTTTGGTATTATTTTAACACATTAATCGGTTTTAAAAGAACAGGTATTAGAAAGTCTAAGGATTTAATTAATAGGTTTTTAAAAGTCCAGTGACTTATTTGTTTCAAAATTTTGTCCAATGACTTAATCATTCCAAAAAGAAAAGTCCGTTGGGTTTTTTTAGATGTCATTAGAATATATAAGATAATTATTGAATTATAACAAAAAATTAATTTTTTTATATAAAAAACATTATTTATTAAGCCTAAATTAAACAAATTTATAAAAAAACCATTATCACTGTCTCAAAACCATCCAAAATCGTACTGTAAATCGACAAAAAAAGAAAATGAAACATTAAAATCGTGATATATCTCGCTGCATTGTGCGAGTACGCTTCTAGTAATTTATATTATATATACATATATGGTAGCCACTGCCATTGCCACCTCAACCCCACCCTCTTCCCCATTAATATTACAGTTTAACCCACCCTTTTTCCACTCTTCTTCCTTCACCTTCTTCTCCCTCTCCCCTCTAACCATAGACGAATCTAGCTTGGTGGCATGGGTGGCACGTGTCACCGTATCTTTTCTCCGACGAAAGGTAAAAATTTTAGCTTCGTGAAAGGTGCAACCGTATCGTTTTGAAAGGTGTTACCGTATTCTTTTAGAAACTTCAAGAAAGTGCAACCGTAACTTGTAATCAACCAAAAAAAAAACTTTTGAAATCAACCAAAAAACCGAAAAAAAATATTGACATCAACCAAAAAAATCCCTCGAAATCGATAAAAAGGTTAAAAATTCGTCGAAATTAAGCAAAAAAAACTTTAAAAAATCCTCGAAATGGTGGAATTAGGCCAAAAAACACACAAGACAATGTTTAACGTCGGTAAAAAGATGAAGACATGTCGATAAAAACAATGCTTTTTTGTAATTGTTTTTTGTCTATATTATCTAAAAAGATGAACACACGTCCCTGCCTCTAACGACCTCCATCACGTCTACCATTGACCTCCCCTCACCCCGTGATTTCACCTTCTAAATCAAAATAAGAAACAAACACCAAAACCAAAACCAAAATCAAGATAACAGTTAGCCATGATCAAATCTCTAAAACTAAAATAACAATCAACAATAATCAAAACACTATTATTTGTTGGTGTATTCTTGCAAGACTATATTGAAGTTCTGCATAATATTAATCTTGTTTCCAGTGAACCATAACCAGAACTGAGAACCACCTCCTTCGGTGAACTATAACATATTTGGCAAACAACTGATATTTACGGTGAACCAATCTCCTCTCCAGATCCTATCTCCATCAATCCAAAACAACAAAAAATCGAAGTGCAATTCGATTCAAACACAAAAACCCAATTCGATTAATATAGACAAACTCAAAAGAGAAAAATATATAGGTTTCACTTGGGTTAAACACAAATCGTAGTTTGGTGGATTTTGAAGGAGATGGAGGTTGAGGTGCTGCTAATGGTGGATGGAGAGAGGTGGAGAGAACTGATGAGGCGATTATTGTAGTCTTTGATGTTGGGTAGTGATGGGAGGAATCACAGATTTGCATTTGAAGATTTGATGGGGAAGAAGATGGATTTTTTTGTGGAAGAAGAAGAAGCAGCAGCAGCAGGAGGTCCACATACATCGGGAGGGTTGTCTTATTTTATTTATATTAAATTTTTAATAGGTTGTATAATATTATATTATTTAATAAAATAAGAAAAATATATAAAGAGTAAAAAGACTAAATTACCACTTTAATTAACAGGTTTTTTAATAGAGTTTGGTAGAGGGACGAAAAAAAAACAAAATGAAAATCGTAAGGATGAAAAAAGCAATTTTTAAAAATAAGGGACAAAAACCGTTATACACACCAAACCGCAGGGACAAAAATCATAGTTTACTCTAAAATTTAATATGAAAAAACGTACAAACAATATAAACGAAATGCATCTTGTAATACAAAATTCAATTAACATCCATTTAAACCGTTTTTTAAAACATGCTTTTAAGATTGTGTTTACATATCCTTCATGTTATAGAACCTTGGCCGAAACATTGTTACAAAACAAATTGTATAATTTTCACCAACTTAAAATGATAGTGCTAAAAAAATTTTGGTTTTGGTATTGTATTTGGAACGATTATCTATCAATAATAAATAGTCAAATCTAAATTTATCATTTGTCCACAATAATTGCAGCCATTGAATTTATAATCTACGCATAACCTAAAACACTCTTCCATACAAAAAAAATGACAAATCAACCAACATTCTTCTTGACCATCCTTAGTATTTACAATATACTACTGTTGTAACCTCCAAATAGGCCATTCAAACCACAAGGGATATGGCGTACTGGTTAAGGCCCTGGAAGATGTAGTGGAATATCTCATCTGCACAGGGTTTGAATTCAGACATACACAACAATTGTGGCCACTGATCAGGGGTTGATTTCTTACCGTCATAATTTGCCAAGGGATTAGTTTAGGCATAGCCTAGGACACCCTTCCCAAAAAAAAAATAGGCCATTCATTCCCCATTGTAACCGTGTCCTTCGAGTCCCTGTCCATAACCGGCTAGAAAAATTCCTTAACAGGTCCCGACTGCTCCAACTATAACCGGTCATGACCTCGACACTCATGGTTAACAGACAGGCCCAAGACTTGGCTTTTGCCGATCCACTGACGACCTTCTAATCACCACCATTTCGTATCAATGTGTTCACTAGCTAATTGTTGCATTTGATATGCAGAATAACACAAAAGACAATACAACATCAGAAGCTTTTTGTCCCACATTTCGCACGACATTAGACTGGGACACGACTTGGGCCTAAGTGGGACAAATATTTTTTTACTGTCCCTCAAATAGGGGGAACAAAAACAGGAGAATAAACACAAGATTGGTAAATTACTAAATTACCCATGTTTTGCACGACTCTTTCATCTATATACCTCACTAGTGCCCGATCAGTCCAGTTCCGTCCGGTCTGCATACCAAAGCCGCCCTAAAGACTAGGCTTCCCAGTTACACATAGATTATCTGTTTTAGCTTCTCCGCAAAGCTTTCAACTTTCTACACAATCATCACAATATACATCTTCCCAGTAACTTGATAGAAGTCCCTAAAAATACACACAATATTGCAAACAATACTCCAAAAACAGAAATAAAGGCAATACCCCTGATCGATCTCGATGATCGCTCTACCCTTTTAGCAGTGGCATTAGCATTGCTGATCCTACTAAAGCTAGGCATCCGTTCAAACGCCTTGTTCACAAGAGCACTGCTCTCCAAGGCTGAAGCTGGACTGCTCGGTACCGACTCAACAAAAGCCCATAAAGCAGAAGAAAACCACGATTCCGTACCATCACCTTCTCCACATTGATTCACACCAGAATTGGGATTTCCAGACTTCCCATCAGTTAATACACCTAGAAAAACCAGAACAAAAAACAAAAAGAAAACTTGCATATCAGCTAACGATTTGGGCGTTACCACATTGATATCAATGGAGCTCTTGAAGCTGTGGCTCAAACTCCCCTCTTCCCAGTTGGGCTTGAGAGTTCTGGCCATTTTCCATTTGATCAAGAGCCCGAATGTTAGCCAAATGTAAACATCATAGTCTAAATGGCTTCAAGTCGAAACCTATTTACATGTCAATGACTAAATCACAATCCCCATTTTGTCAAAATGTGTCTGCTCCAGAGATTGGAGCAAATACAGTACCTGAAGGAGCAGAACTAGCGACATCGGTTGCTTGTGCACCAATGAAGTCATCAGAACCCATTTGAAACTCGGTGTTCATAACTTCACTTCCAATAGCATTCGAATATGAATGCACACCAGAGTTTTCCATTCCATAGTCAAGATTACTGTTATAACACGGCTGTTGAATTCGTTGATCCCAGTTGATCGCAGTTGAATCGTTGTAGAAATCAAACTCACAAAACCCATCAAAATCAGCAAACTGCAGATTGTCCAGCAACAGCGGTTCAGAGTTTCGGAAAGCAGGTTCTGGAGTGATTAGATCATCCATTTCAAGAAAATCATCATCAACCACCAAAGGCTGCAGCTCCTCCACAGACGTAATCTCAGATGGCTTGTTTGCTGACCGAGCCAAATCAGAACCTGGCTGAACATCCAGCAGCTTCTGGCTCTGACCCATGGCTATACTCTTGTCAACGATGTCGACTTGGCTCAAAGAACACACCAACAAAGTATTTTGACTTTCTTTCTCACCATCGATCGGATTAATCTGAGCCAGTGGTGGAACGGGAACAATATCAGGCTCGACCGTGATTCCCCTCTTTAATTTAGGCTCATTAACCAAATTACTGATGGTCTGCACCAAAAGTGCATCGCCTTCCAAATAGTCATAATCAGCGGCCCATTCTTCTTCTACAAAGGGAGCACCATACTGCTCGCCGTTCTTCGGTCCGGGCCCACTTTTCTTAAATACTTTGTACAGAGCAAAGTATTCTTTAGCATACTTGCATCTCTTTAGCTCCTCCTCATCAAGGGTATACTCATGCATCACCCAATCAGTACGTTGACCAGAGGCTGCACGCCCTTGGTAATAAACAAGAGTTTTCTTGATCCCAACAGAACGTGAATTGCACTTAATGATGCGGTCCTTTCCGGTTGCTTTCCAATACCCATGCATGGTAGCTCTGTTTGATCTTCCTCCACTGGGATACTTCCTATCCCGGGGGGTAAAAAAGAACCATTGCCTGTCACCAGTATTCCATTTAGATTGACCTATATTCCAAATTTAAGAAGACTTTGGTTAGCATTAACCATGCAATTATAGTATCGTACAAATATATTAAATCACCAGCTAATGCTCAAATAAAACAGAAATACAACAACCACTGTTGATCAAAAAAAGTTGTATGGATAAAAGAGTATATTTGTAACCATCATGCTTAACAATTTGTTTCAAAACGATTATTATACATTTAGACTCCATAAAAACTTTAAAGAAAAAAACATTATACCTGCAAAACCATAACATTTTTGCCCTCAATCTAACCACAGTTAAGTTTAATTAACCATTAGATTATGTTTTACTTCTTTAACCATCATACTTGGCATTAGCTCTCAAATAAACACCCTACTTATAGTATAGTCAACAAACTAATAAATCTTCCCCAAATCACTTGCGTTGAATTATTTTATTTGCGAAATTGTGAACCTTTTTACCTGCCTTGATTTTGAAATTTTTGCCCTTGTCACTTTGGATACTTATGACAAGACATTTTAAATATTTATGCCAAAATTGTGCTTTAACACTTCTGTAGCAAATCATATTTAACAAATTGCATCAGAAAGATCATGAACACTTTTGACATATTTTAAGATTTTTGCACCAAATAGCATTTGACAACTGTGAGCATTCTTTCCAACTACAATTTGCACCAAAAGATTTGGGCGAAAGCTTTCACAATTCATTAATACAATGTTTTTAGTATCTTGAAAATGAATGGCTAGCATGATGGTTAAAAAAGTAGAACATAATCTATTAAGATTAACTAAATTCAACCAAGGGAAAATTTTAGGAGGATTTTACCAAGTATAATGATCATTATTAAAAAAAAATTAGCATAATTCACTCAAAATACGATTCAACAAGACCCAACGAGTTGAATTCCACTTAGAAAATAAATTCATCCCCAAATGACCCAAACAACTACATAACCGATCGAATACGCGATACCCATACCTAAAGCAGCAATAAAACCCACCATATGATTAACCATCCCACAAATGGAAACAGAAACATAATACAGTAATTAAACAAGCAAAAATCAGTTTACGATCACAATCAACAGGGTAAAAAGCAAAGTGAAAGAGTGTAGGTATGTACGTACCAGGCAACTCTTCTGGATCCCACTTATAAACATCGACTTCTCCAATGATATTAAGCTTGAGCGATCGACCGCAGATCTTCCGTTTGAGATAATAAAGAACCAGCTCTTCATCAGTAGGATGAAATCGGAAACCAGGAGGGAAGAATTTTTCTCGGGAAGACGATGATGATTTGGAAATTGTCACTGCTTCGATCGATTCAGAACCCATTAATCGGGGGATTGAAGTATGGAATAAACGATTGATTGAAATTGGGTTTCGATTTTGGAAAGGGGTTGAAATTGAAACCCTAGGTTTTTAGAGATAGGTGGGGAAGAGGCGTGTTGGAGAAGAATCCAGACCCCAAATGGGTGGACTCGAAATAAGATTTGTGTACGGATTAAAGTGTTTCTATTTGGTGTGCTTGCGAATTTTCGCTGAATTTTTATGACGTCATCTTTGAGTAAAGCATTTAATGAAAATCCTTATAAAAACCTCATTTTCATATGTTTTTGTCAACTTGTCTCTAACTCATTAAATTGAGAATTTATACTTTTATGCTATATTATAAAGCATGGATAAAAAAGTTTTAAATACAAATTATTAGGTACAAAGTATCATTATTTTATATAAAATTTTAAAAATATTTTAATTTACAAGTATCAAAACACAAGATACATATTAATACTGTTGGCTTCTAACATCCATCAATTTAGTATGTGCAGAGTTTTCCTTTTATACAGACATTTTCATGTATCACTATTAATTAATATATTATATTACTATAAATTTGTTTTAATTATATTATTAAATATGTAATCGGTTATTTTTTCTAGATGTCATTAAAATATATAAAATAATCATTGAATTCTAATAAAATACTTAATTTTTTTATATAAAAAACATTATATTATTAAGCATAAATTAAATAAATTTATAAAAACATTATCACTTTCTCAAAATCATCCAAAATCGTACTATAAATCGAGAATAAAAAACAAAAAGAGAAACATTAAAATCGTGATATATCTCGCTGCATTGCGCGAGTACGCTTCTAGTTCTCTTAAAAGTTCACAAAGATAGTTCTTAAAAAAACTTTTTTTTTTATTGTGGGTCTCATTTATTCTTTCAACATTAATAATAATTAAATAAGTTATGTTAATAATTATAAAGTCAATAAATTAAAATAAAAAATAAGGAAAATGTCATTCCGACAAACTTTATGGTAAAAACCAAAGTTCTTATTTAATAAACTTAAAGAAGTTTGAGTTCTTATAAGAACTCTTCATAATGGTAATTCCTACAAGTTACTACACTTTTTGCTTATAAAAACTTTACATTGAAGATTCTCTAATTGCTCGATAAATAAAAATTAAAAAAATTATGAAATTGACCAAAGTAGCTATTTTAAAAGAACATTTTTGTTTTCATTTTCATGTTTGACTTAAAATAATCAAGATTTTGTAAGTACAAGTTTTGTAACTTGTAGAATGTACTTTTCATGAATAATATATTTTTGTAGTGGGCTATTTTGCAAACCACTAATGACATTTTGCAAGGGGTTGTGCCACTTTACAAGCCGATCCCATATGTTTAATTCAAAAGAAAAAAAATACATTCTGCAAATTACGAAATGAGCACTTACATTCCCATATATTACCTTATATAAAACCAAATAGAATCTTTTATTTTTTATATTCATTGATTAGTGCTTAATACATCTAACCAAACATCCTCTTAGTCATTTCTTTTTCTTTTCGTAACTTCTACTATTTTCAACTAGGGGTGTAAATGATGTTAATCAAACTCGAGTATTGGTATACTCGACTAGAACTTGAAGGTCGTTTTCCAAGCTCGAAAACTCGCGAGAAGTTAAAATCCAAACGTGACTCGAACTCGACAATGATTTTCTAAACTCAAACTCGTTTGAAGCTCGAATCAAGCTCGAACTTGAATCAAGCTTGAGAATGACTTACCCGTTTAAACTTATGAAATTTAAGGGTCTGCTCTTATAAATTATAAACTTAATATGATGTACTCTATAAATTTATAAAGCTTAATCTTAATGGGTGTCCCTCAAATTTTATCGCGTGGACAAAGTTACAAACTTCAATCATCTCCCCTCTCTTTTTATAACACCTTTTCGCCCTTCCTTTACTATCCATTTTCCACCGTGGGACAACTTTACCAACACTTCTATAGTTTTTGTCATTTCTTTTAATTATGATTTTTAGTAAAAATTGATTTATTAATTGCTATGGTTAAAATGTACCTATTTGTTCAAATATATAAAAATATATGACAGTTTTCTTTTATTGGTAAGTTTATTACCAATATTTTACATTTATATATATTTTACACATTATATTATAAAACTAATTATATATAAAAAGTCGAGTATCTCACGAGCTTTTCGAGTGAAGTATCGTGTAACTTGACTCGACTTGTTAGTATGCCGAATCGAGCTCGAGTTTCAATTGACTCGACTTGTTAGTATGCCGAATCGAGCTCAAGTTTCAGTTGAGCCTACTCGAGTCAAATGTTAATCGAGTCGATCTCGAATGACTCACGAGTTATCTCGTCTCATTTGTACATCTCGAATAACTCACGAGTTATCTCGACACATTTGTACCTCTATTTTCAACTACAGTTTACACTCTCTTTTTTTCCAAAAGAGTCCATACACTTTTCTAACCATATGTAACACTCCGATACCGAAAATGTATCGTTTCAAGTTAATATAGAAATCCGTAATTTTAAGGGAAAAATAAGATATGTGATTTTGGACTTGAATCCTATATTTTATAGTCTTGTTGGGTGAAGGATTCAATTACGAGTCCAACGGTTCTTTCCGGAGCAAAATCGGAGCTATAACGAAAAAGTTACGGCCAAAACAGTGAACGAGAAGAAAACCGGACGAACAGTGCATCTCGCGACTTATCTCGCGACTTAAGACTTATGCCGCGACTTAGAGGAAGTGGGCGACTTATGCTGCGACTTAAGGTCACGTGGTAAGTCGCAAAATCCCCTGGTCGAGCATAAAACCCGATTTCCAGCCCTAGAACTTCATTTCTTCATAACTTTTGTTCCACAACTCTGATTTGGGTGATTCAAGTTGCCAGGGTTTAGTTTTTGAGAGATATACAATGATTTAGCAAGATATTAGAAGTCTATTAGAAGATCCAAGGGTATTTTGTGGTGGTAAGTTTCTTATTTCTCTCAATGTTAAGTTAGGGTTTGATGATTTCACCCTTTTTCCTTTCATCCTTCATCTTGGGTTTGATTTTGATGATTTGTGTGGTGAAGGTGATCTTGTAGATGTGTTGGATCTTAGATCTAGGGAGATTTCTTGGAGATTTCAAGCCTTCATCAATGGTGGTTCAAGTTTTGGGGGTAAAACCTAGATTTAGCCTAAATCTAGCAAGGTGAGTTCAAGTTGCTTTGTGAAAACTATGTACATGCCAAAATGATTATTTTGAAGTAAAATATGCTTTACTTAGTAATTGTCAATGTGTTGGGTATTTTGATAAGTTTTCATATTTGATAAACTTGAGTTGTTTTAATCTCTTAAAATGCCCATATTGGGGATTTTGATATCTTGACAAGTAATAGTGGGATTTATGCATTTTTGGTGATTTTGTACAAATAAAGTCTATTTTATGACTTATACCTCTTTAGTGATTTTGTACAAATGAAGCCTAATTCATGATATATGTATCTTTAGTGTACTTGATTTCGTAAACCCCTTTGGAAATGACAAGTCCCAATCCGCATAGATTTTTGGGTTAATCACATCTTTGAAGTATGTGTCTGCATAAAAGTTGTTTAGATACGTTGTATTATTTGGGGAAACGTTAATTGTTGGTCAAATGGGTTTTGAGCATTTAAACTCGGTTTTGACTTAAAAGAGTAACGTGGACATTTGTCCCAGTTTTTGATGGCTCTTTGAAGAGCCCAGATTCGATATACATCTTAATGCATCTTATTGCATATTCATGATAATTACAGTCTCGAGTGCTTTAGTCATTCATGTGTAGTCATGTAATCTTAGATTGTGTTGCATTGGATCCATAGGCACGTAATTCAGTCTTATTTGATGGCCAAGTGGGTGGTACGGGGTTGGACTCTGGGACTCATGTCTTATGACCTTGTCCTTTCAAGTGTACACTAGGAGGGCTGAGTCCGGTTGTGCTATTGTGACAATGGGTAGGTCATGATGGGCGTTTGGGGCCTCCGCCACGTCGGGTCAATGCCATGGTTGTATCCCCTTGTCGAGCCTTTGGTGATATTCTTGATAATATTCGCTAAGGTCAGTTGTCTCTTTTGGTGTAGCTTAAAGGAAGTCGTAGGGACACTTGGGCTTGTGTGTCATGAAGTGTCATACGATTAATATTGTATGAGTGGTATACTTTTGTGTTCCTCCACTCTCAACGGATGCGGGTATCCCCCGTTGTCGGCCCGTAGTATTTTGGATATTTAATTGTTCTTACTTAAATGTTTGGATTTCATTCCATTTTATGGCCGCATGAGTATTAAGTTTCAGTTCCATACTTTCGATAACGTATCATACCTATATGGTTTGTTTTCCTTTATTTATGGGTCGAGTATTATACCCCGCCCGGGTTTTGGGTGTTCTGGGATATGAAGTGTCATTCACGTTTTTACAAATTGGGGGTCGAATTATAATCCCGTTTTGGGTAAGTTATGGGTTGCATCGTTTTATAAAGAATGTTTGTTTTGGAGCGTTGTCTTTAAAGATGCATATTATGGGGAAAATGAGTCATTTCCATTTCTAAAGTACACCATTTGAAAAGATCTAGATTTGAACTGAATTCCTTTCTTTAAAGATGTATTCATTCATGTTTAAACTCTTGAGCTCACTAGGCGTTAAGCCTAACCCTTTTTATTTGTCAGCATGTGCATCAGGTTCCAGTTGGGGGTTTGGATTCTAGCAACACAAGTGAAAGTAGTTGGTGAAGTCTTCCGCGGCTTGGAGATAGTAACTATTATTGGGTTTTAGTAACATTCGTCCTTATTATAGATTGTATGTATATAATGATACATGCGTATTAAGGTTAAATCTTAAATTGTGATTGTAGATGAAGCAATTATCGATGTATTTAGAAATTTGTAAATTAGTTGCTATTTTCAGTATTGAGGGTATTACAAGTTGGTATCAGAGCTTAAGTTTGAGAGAATTAGATATTGATTTTTGATGCCTAGACTCAAACTAGCGTACTTTTGAATGATTGAAAACGAAATTGCACCAATAAGCACTATAAGATTGGATGTTTTGAGGATATTGGAGTCACTAGGAGCGGGAATCACGTCAAGAGTAACAAGGATGATCATGTACAATACGTTCATAATTGCACCTGGCCAGTGTTTTGGTGAACCTACGAGCTACATGTGTATACTTGGACTACTTTGATGTGATGACCGTTTGGGTAGTGAAGAAGTTCTAAGTGAGTAACCGTTATGAGAGGTTGATGACTTTAGTATTCGTCACTTGGAGTGACGGTAAGCCTGGTAATTGCATTAAGTGGACCGTTTCTGGTCGGATTGATTGGTTGGATTAGAACCATATACTCTTGGAACCGATGTTATTTCGAGGAGAAATTGTGAGGTAAACCTATGAAATCCTTGATCTTCGCCTTAAGATGTTGAACATCTGGATGACGATAGTGTAACTAAGAAATCGAGGAGCGTGGTTTCGAGGTGTTGATTGCCGATCAAATCCATGCACGAAATGTATTTCTGAAATAAATTACATCGATTATTTCTCATATTTCCAAAAATCACCATGTGAATCACATCATGAAATCTTGAAATGTTTAGCACACTCAAGTTTTTAGATCATGATCTTAAACATGCATAAAGTTATTTTATTGCATATGGTTGCAAACTTTGTTGAGACTTTGTTTATTCTCATTATTGCCAAACGCTATTTTCGATTATTGTGATGTTCGTATTTTGGCGTTGCGTAGAGTCTTGGACAAGCAACTACAACTTATGACCTTAACATTGGATCTACTATACATATGTTAAGGCCTTGGACGAAGAGTTGTCTTCCACTATTTTAGTGTTTGAGTTTTCTGGGGAATTATATTCCGTGTGAGTTTTGTTAAGTTTTATGGAGTATTGTTTTACGACGTTTGGGTGAACCTTGAAATGTACAGTCTAAGTTCTTTATGTGCGTTGTTTTATGGGTTGTTGGGAAATTCATTTCATAAGAATTTTGTTGGTGGATGTCACCCCATATGTTATTCTGGTAGTTTCAATGTCGTGTGGGTTCATTTTTTAGTTTTATGTAAATGTAGCCCGTTGTGCAACTTAATGGGTGAGTTGATTTAAACTTTTAGCGTAAGTAAACTTACGAAAAAACTAGAATGGGTTTTTGTTGAACTGAGACTTTGAGCATTATTTGATTGTCGTGTTTTATCATTGTTGTATCACGCAATCCGTTATATTGATTTACTCGCATGCATGACATAATAGTAACTATCTTGGGCCAATGAGCGTTTTATCCGAACGACTAGAATCGAAGTCGATTTAAATTATTTTATGTTTGACCAAATCGCAAGCACTTCTCGTTTTACTAAATTTGAGAAATAAATTGGTGCATGTGGGTCGTATAGGAGATTTGACTCCATGTCATTTTGTGGGCAAATGGGGAATTTTGGAACTTGATGTAACACCCCGAAATTTTGCATGTGAAATTATCCTTAAATTCCATTTTATGTTTATGATGTAGTAAAGTTTAAATTTGTATGCTTATGTACCTTAGATGAATGTTGCTACATCCCTATTATCACTTGTTGGTTAGTTTTCGGGAAAGAAATCAAGTTTTCGGGCTTCGGGGGAGTTTTGGCGAGAGTGCCCGCGATAGTGACATTGTCACTATCGCTTGGGGCACAATCGCACCAGAAGAGGTGCTCTCGATACATTGGGCATGAGAGTGCCCGACGATAGTGCCGGTGTCACTCTCGCGGTGTCATTCTCGCGGGAGGCTGGCCGAAGTCTCGGTACATATGGCGCGAGAGTGCCTGGCGAGAGTGCCAGGGCACTATCGCGGGGCAAGATCGCCGCGGGCCCAACTAGTGCAATTAAATACGTTTTTTCAGCCATTCTTAATCCACTCTCACCACTTCTCTCAAGAGTCGAACTTTGTTTCTTCCAAGTGACGATTTCTACTTCCTTCCCTCTTTCTTCATTTAATACTTGACCTAAAACACATTTAGGTCATTTATTGGATTCTACCCACCTCACACTCTCATTCAAGTGAAGATCCAAGGGTTATTAAAAGCTTCAAGAGATTCCATCCTCAATCTAGGGTTTCTTCATTTTAGGGTTTTTACTTTACAAACCCTATAGGTGAGCTTTTTACTAGTTTTCACATGCTAATGCTTATTATTACATGCTTGATTTATCCATATCTTGTTGATTTGGGGTTTTGACCTAACTGCTGATAAGAACGATTATGCCTTTAAATCTTTTGGTGTTATGAATATTGATGATGCTAAATGTATATGAGGTTATGTCATTAAGTGCATGAGGACATTTATAAGTTTGTCTATGAAATTACACTATACGTGAAAATTAGTGTTTTGGGACCCAACTCTTGTGCACGAGGGTTTGGGTGGTTGTTGGTTAGGTAACCTTGACCATTGATAGGGGGTGGACACTAAAGGAAGGACTCCTTGAGGTGAGACCCTAATATCAAAGGGATATGCACTAAGGCACGACTAACCTTGAGGTGTAGCTCGACGGAGTGGGCACTAAAGGTGGTTGGGACACTTGAGGTGACGCCGGATACGGTGTGCACTAAAGTGAGAGCCTGAGGTGTAATCTCCCAAATCTAAAATTATGTGTTTCCATCTGCATGTTTGGTAACTTGGGAGGGCACGAGTTGTCCCACATAAAGAACATGTTATGCTATGATGTATTTATGAACAGGATTATGTTGCTAAAATTCATGAAGAACTATACTTGAAACATCGTCATGGTTGCGGTAACTTGGGAGCTTTCTACTTTTCATCTTATAATTAACTTTACATTTATATTGTGAAAATCTCACTAGGTTCCTAGCCTAACACTTGATGTTGTGTTATCCTCAGGTCCTCCTAGTGGTGTTCAAAGAGCACCTTGATCATTTGTTCCGTGGATAGGACTTTTGGGCGGATCAGGCTTTTGGGGAAAACTGTTGAGAAGAGCGTTTTGAAGACATATCAACACCCACCTTAATCTAGTCATAGCATTCAATCTAGATTAAATAGGTTGTTGTAATTTTTATGTCTTATTCCGTCGCTACTATAGTTACTACAAACTACCCCGAATTTTGGGTTCGAGTTGTTTATTACACATGAAATGGAAATGTTGGTATTTTAGACGTTATATTGCAAAAATTTTATTGGCCCTATTTTTAGCGTGTTACACTTGATTACGTAAATTTCTCCTTCCGGGGATTATACAAACATTTGTTGCACTCCGCTTTAGTGCGAGAAATTATTTTACGTACATAACATAAAGTGATGCATATTCGGACCATAGTGGTCCATTTAAAAAGGTTGTTGCACATATTTTATTATTGGCGTGAGTAATGATCAAATGATTTCGAAATATTTTCTTATCTGTGAACATTATGACCCCCCCTTTGTGCACCTACCGAGTAAACGGTAGTGGATTTTTACTCGCATGGTTAATTGTTATAAAGCTTATGAATTTGGAAGTTTTATAAATTGTTAGATTGACATAGTAGCTTGAAAAACCCTTGAAATCATTAGAACCATAACTTTAAACTCTATTTGTGAGAGGACTTGTTAATAAGGCCTAGAGGCGTCCTTGGGGATTTGAAGCGTCGGATAAGACGACCTGTGGTCAGTCCGAATTTTGGGATTTTGGTTCTTGGATTGTCTCGCACATAAGTAATGGAGATTTTAGGCTTGTGCCTTCTCCTAGTTAATTAGGTGATGATCTCCCATTTCGATAAGTCTTTGGGTTAAAACCATGTGTGGTTGTGTAACACCCCGATTTTCAATAAAAATAAGATACAGAAACCGATATATTAAGGAAAAATAAGATATTTTATTTTGGGCTTGAATCCTTGATTTTATAGTCTTAAGAGATGAAGAATTCAATTACGAGTCCAATGGTTCTTTCCGGAGCGAAAACGGAGCTATAACGAAGAAGTTATGGCCAAAACAGTGATCGAGGAAGTTTACAACTCGCGGTACCTTTTCCGCGGAAGTGCCCCGCGAGACGGCGAGAGTGACACCTTGTCACTTTCGCTGTCACTCTCGCCAACAACGTCTGGACGATTAAAATCGCGATTTTCAGCCCCAAACTTCATTTCTTCATATCTTTCTCATCCTAGCTCCGATTTCGTTTTTGAGAGCTCTTCAAGGATCTAGCAAGAGATTGGAAGTCTATTGGAGTATACAAGAGTATTTTGTGGTGGTAAGCTACTCATCTCTCCCATTTCATCTTCTTCACCAAGTTTTCTAGGGTTTCATCCACCCTTTGTGCTTCCTTTCATAGATTAGAGTTATGTGGCCATTTTAGTGAACTATAAGTGTTTTGGTTGGTGGATTCAAGATTTGGGTTAAGGTAATCTTATATTCTCTTAAGTTATGGAAGTTAGGGTTTCGGTATTAGTTGAGGTATTCATGCACATGGTTTGGGAAACGATTCTTTGTGGTTGATTATGTTTATGTATGGTTGAATATGTATGGATTTAGGTTTTGAAATTTTTGTCTTGAGAATCTGTAACACCCCGATTTTCGTTTGGTCTTTTGCGAAGAAGAAAAGAAGGTTAAGGGGGCTGCCTGCGTCTGTCTACAGGGCGCACGGGTCGTGCGTCCTCCTTCAGACAAAACGCATGGGTCGTGCGCCTTTCCTTCTTTGAAAGCGCACGGGTCGTGCGCTGTGTCAGAACTGATGAGATATTTTGATAAATATCTCATTTTGGTTGGTTTTATTGAAAAAAAAAGATATTAGATTCTCTCTCTTTTCTCTGGTTTTTCTCTCTTTTCTTCTTGGATCATAAGAGCTCGTTTGGTTGCTATTTTTCGGTGTTTCTAGCAAGGGGTCGGTGTTAAAAGCTTCACCTCTTCGTCATGATCGATATCTGGTTTTCCGGGTTTTATTCTAAAACCTACTGGTGAGTTCCTACTACCATTTTACAAACTTTATACATGTCAAAACTCTTATTTGCGAAATCCGAAGTATTTCTACGGTATGATTTCATGTTCTCTACATTTTGATATAAATGAAGTTTTTGGTGATTTTCGGGGTTCCCGATCAGTTTTGACTAAAATGACGGGTTCCGCCTTATTAGAAGTAAAATGATGTTTTACTTGCCCATGTTTGTGGTTTATTGAAAGAATATATATAAACTGGTTTTATGATTTTCTTTCTTACCAGCAGTTGGTCTGGAAAATGGCATTTTGAAATATAAATGTGTTGAAAGTTGTTTATCTAGCTTTAAAATGGTCACATGAAATATTGTGACAAGTCATGACTATACTAGTGGATCCCTAGGTATCGAGTCGGCTTATTGTTGGGATGTTTGTACCCCTTCTGATGTAGTTAGATACATTTGATCTTCGGGGGCACTTAGTACGGTTATGTGAGACCGGTTACTAGCCATGGGTCAAATGTAGTCTAACGAAAGAGTATGACTGGTTCCTTGGGGGCCTCCCTCACATCGTAGTACGGACCGAAGCGTTCGTGGCCATGGTTCCATGTATTTAGCTCATAACTCGGATTTGTGGTTTACTTTGTGTTCCACTATAATCCTTGGTAAATTGGGTAATCCCCGTCATCGGAATATGTGTTTTGGACCGGTTGTCCGTATATTATCAAAGAACTGTATTTGCATAACTAAACCTTTGGAAGGATTTACTTTGATGCATTTGATTATATCTCTTGAGATTTATGAGCTGTATGTTCTCACTAGGCTTTAAGCCTAACACTTTTTCTCAAATGATGTGTATAACAGGTTTCCATTAGCGGTGGGTTGCCAGGGTTTTGAGAGACGGGTTTGGTCTCGAGGCATTTTGAGATGACTAGTATTGTAACTGGGCATTTGTTAAGTCACATTATTTTGGTGAATTATGGATTGTCAACTGATGTAATCTTGATAGAGGTGTCTAGATTAGTTTGTTGATGAATCTTATATCTGTGCAGGTTTTGTAAAGTCTTAAGGACTGATCCCCTTTATGGGAGGTTTATATCAATACGAATGTCATGTTGCCATGTCTCCAGGTTTTAATTTACTCTGATTTTTAGGGTGTTACAGAATCCAAGTGTTCTTCAACGGAGCTCTAGTTGGGGAAAAACCTAGATTTAGCCTAAATCTAGCAAGGTGAGTTCAAGTTGATTTGTGAAAACGTTGTACATGCCAAAATGTTTATTTTAAAGTGTTTATGTGTTCTACATGAAATTATCAAATGTTGGGTTATTTGCTAATCTTTGATTATTGGAAGTATTTAACTTTATAACTTTGTATAATACCCACATTTGGGATGTTTGGGCAATTTGATAAAGGTGTTACAGATGAATGTGTTTTGAGGTCTTATTTCATAAATAGATCTTTGGTCAAAGAAATACACTTTTAAATGTTTGTCGAGTCTCATGCATCATTCATGAAATGGAATGTTTTATAAAGTATCACTTGCACATTTATGTGAGGTACTTGAAAGAATGTTTATAGTCTCATCTTATGATTTTCATTCTTATCAGCAATTAAATTTGGAAAATGCATATTTTGTGTTATGAGTTCATTTGGAAAATGGGTTCCCTCAACTAATGTTGAGTTTTGAACTAATCTTACTTTTGGTCGTGGTGTTTGCATATCCGTTGGGTAAGTGCGTTTTATCGTGTTTTTATTTCATTTATCAATGAGTCAATGGGTTTCTAAGTCTGCGGCTTGGCATTGTTATTTTGATGGGGTTTTTGGACAATAGTCCAGTTTTGGTAGCTCGACTTCGAGCCTTGTTGGGCCTTATGCGCATTATTTGGCTTATTTGATGCATTTGGGAGTCATGACCCCGTATTTGGTTTATTATTGTTCCGGCGTTGGGACGATTAGTTTTCCACGTCGAGGCATGTTAAGGTATCAGATTGAGATGTAAGTCCTTCGTGTTGCACGTTAAGGTATCGGATGTGGGTATAAGTCCTTCGTGCTCAAGTATTACGATATTGGATGAGGGGCTCGACATAGGAACCCGACGGGGTTGAACTCGAGTTTCCGTGGGTGTACGTTTAAAGCTACTGAGCCTGACATCCCTTGCGTGTACTTTTGTTTATATGACTAGTCATAACAACATAAAATGGGCTTACTTTGTGGACCGTCACATTTTATGGAATCGGGTCTCCCCCGTCACCGAAAGGTGTTGTTTTTGGGTATTGAGTTTTTATTATCCAAGTTTTCGGTGACGTTTTGTATAATTGGGTTTTACCCTTGATTTATGGGTTGAGTATTATGCCCCACCCGTGTTTTGGGGTGTTTTGAGATATAAGGTTTAACCGTATCTTCTTAAATGGAGAGTTCAATTTATATTTACGCTTTGAGTGGGTTTTGGGTTAAAACTAATTTATGAACGGGCGGCTTACTTTGGTATCATTATCTTTGAAGTAGTTTGGTTTTGGAAAATGTCCAAATTGGTGTTCTTTGTCTAAAATGTATATTATTGGAAAATGAGTCGTTTTCTCTTGTAAGACGTATCATATTGAAGGACTATAACTTTAACTGCATCATTTCTTTTAAACGATTATTTTATATATGTTGAAAATACTCTTGAGCTCACTAGGCGTTAAGCCTAACCTTTTTATTTGTCGGCATGTGCATCCAAGGTTGGGAGTTGGTTCTAGCAACCCTATGAAGAGTAGAGCCTTAGCTAGATCCGGAAGTAAATAATCGGTGAAGTCTTCCGCAACGTTGGAGATAGTGACTATTATGGGGTTTTAGTAGCTCCCGTTCTTATCAAAGACTTTTGTATAGAATCAACGTTTGTATTGAGGTTAATTCTGAATTTGTGGTTGTAGATGATTCATTTATTGATGTATTTAGAAAATTTTAAATAAGTTGTTATTTCCAGAATTTAGGGTGTTACAGGTTGCTTATGTGTGTTTGATTTTGAATTTGTGGGTTAGTGGTACGTCAACATGATATGTGTCTATGGTGTATCACCCTAATGAGTATCTGTGACTAATGATGATGTCATGGCTGACTAGTAAGGACGTTCAATTTGGGCAATTGTTTCCAAGAGTAGGTGTCAACTTCGTATCGACATTGCTAAATGGGAATGGAATATTTGTTAGTATATCCGCATTACAGATAGTTGTGTTAAGGATAGGTGTTGACACTCGGTTTTGGGAAAATAATCGTTAGTATGCCGCAGTGCACATCTGTTGTACCTGGTGTTGCAAGTTAAGTGATAACATTAAGGAATGTAGGTATTGATACCTAGGAATCAATCATTGATAATCTTGTAATCAACAAAGTTTTCGCTGATTCGGCAATCGATGTTAGAATGCATTATGAGAGTTGTGTAAACGCGGATTTTGGGGTAACCCGGTATCTAAAGATGTTGTGTTTGGGTGGTCATCTTGAGGAATTGATTTATTGTTATGATGAATCAGATCAAACTTGTTGATGGGAAATTTCGTTGAGGAAAGGACGATAATGCCTTTTTGGGTGTTGCTTATTGGGGATATTTAGTGAGGATATAGTTATGGACCTTAAATAGGAATCACTTATTGAAAAGGCCTTGATTTGTTGAGATTATAAGAATCGTTTTGTAACAGCAGCGGATGATCAACTCATCAGTTATTGTTGGGTCATCTAAGATTTAAAGATAACCTCTCCTTAGTCTTTATTGATGATTGAACCTTGTATTTTATTTTATGGTTCTTTGTAATAGCTTAGTTAGTTTAACAGATCGGTGAGTCGAAGATAAACCGAATCCAACATGAAGGAAGTCTACAATGCGGATTGAGATGGACTTCAAGAGTGAACTAAGCATAATCTGCCGATTCCAATTCGGCAGATCATATCCCTGCCTATTCTAATTCGGCAAGTTTCCCCTGTGCCGAATCCTCTTATGTTCGGCAGAACTTTCTTCTGCCGAACCTTCACCTGTTCGGCATTCATTCCTTCTGTGCCGAGTTCCTCTTTTGGCACATACCTAAGTTACCGAATTCCTTCTTCGGTAACTTTCCTCGTACAGATTGCTTCTTTATCTAGTACGAACATTTATGTTAAATCCTCATGATTTGACATACTTCCTCTTTCCCAATGATCTTCTGACAATGGAAATGGAAGCTTCTATATTCCTTTAGAAGATTTACATTTAGTCTTAATTTGATTAGATGTTTATTTTCTAATAGATCTCAAAAAGATTTTCCCAATAATATTTTATTTAGATATTGTACTTTCATAGTACAAAAGTTACCTTTTGTATTGTGACAAGTCACATCAAATATCTTATAATTTATTGTCAACCTCTCAACCACCAAAGCCTTTACTCCTACTTATCCTTTGCACTCATTACATTGGATAGTATATAAAGGATGGAAGTAGCACCTTGCTACTCACGCCTTCAGTTCAAGCTTTGGTATTCACAAGATTTCAAGCAGGTTGATAGTTGTCTTTTATTTCCTTAAGGTTTAAGTCTTTGTGTTCTTAATATCTTCTATGTGTTAGATTGTTTAGAGTAGTTCTTAACTATTCTTATTCCGCAACAATCTTTATTTTCTCTTTGTGTAATTCTTGATATTCATTATCAATAAAAGAATTAAAATTAAGTAATTTTGTGTTATTGTATTCAACCCCCCCTTCTACAATACTTGTTTACTTCTTTGGGACTAACAGTTATATATATGGATTCAGTCGCCACTCGGGTAAAGTCGTCAAGGTTGTGGCTACATGGGTTTGAAAGGGGTATGATTAATCAATAGTTGGATCGTTTCTACAAAATTTGTTGTGTTCGTAAAAGGCAAGAAAAGAGTGTAATGTGATTCAATGAAGGGTGATTAGAGGTGTGTAAGGTCAAGTTCACTCTGGGGTACCATTGGTGAGAGTAGTTAGCTCAGAGTCGTAAGCTATCTTGAGGGATATGTTCAATCTAAGGTTAGGAGACAAACGAAAAATTTATTGATGGGGAAATGATTTGATAAGGACTCGATGTTCCTTCCGTCATCGGTAAGGTGCATTGAACCTTAGAAATTGAGTTTATGGTGGCTTGTTATGTGGATTTTGGTGACAACGTCAATCGGGATGTAACTGGGTTCGAATATGAGGTGAAGTTTTGTGAAAGCATCCCTTTTGGATAGAGAGTCAATTAATCTTTCCAAATGCGATGTTGGGTGCTCGGGTGGTGCCAGATTTCGAGGACGAAATCTCTTTTAAGGTTGGGAGGATTGTAACACTCCGATTTCGAAAAGGTATCGTTTCAAGTTAATACATAAATCGGTAATTTTAAGGGAAAAATAAGATATAGGATTTTGGACTTGAATCCTAGATTTTATAGTCTTGTTGTATGAAGGATTCAATTACGAGTCCAACGGTTCTTTCCGGAGCAAAATCGGAACTATAACGATGAAGTTATGGCCAAAACAGTGAACGAGAAGAAAACCGGACGAACAGTGCATCTCGCGAATTATGCCACGACTTAGGACTTATTCCGCGACTTAGAGGAAGCGGGCGACTTATGACGCGACTTAAGGTCACGTGGTAAGACGCAAAATCCCCTGGTCGAGAATAAAACCCGATTTTCAGCCCTAGATCTTCATTTCTTCATAACTTTTGCTCCACAACTCCGATTTGGGTGATTCAAGTTGCCATGGTTTCTTTTTTGAGAGATCTACAAGGATTTATCAAGAGATTAGAAGTCTATTGGAAGATCCAATGGTATTTTGTGGTGGTAAGTTCCTTATCTCTCTCAATGTTAAGCTAGGGTTTGATGGTTTCACCCTTTTTCCTTTCATCCTTCATCTTGGGTTTGATTTTGGTAATTTGTGTGGTGAAGGTGATCTTGTAGATGTGTTGGATCTTAGATCTAGGGATATTTCTTGGATATTTCAAGCCTTCATCAATGGTGGTTCATGTTTTGGAGGTAAAACCTAGATTTAGCCTAAATCTAGGAAAGTGAGTTCAAGTTGCTTTGTGAAAACTATGTACATGCCTGTTCGCGTCTTTTCGTGTTTACACCTTTTTAAAATGCAAGAAAATAGATCTCAACGCAAGTATACATATTAATCTACTGCCGTCTTGTAACAAGTAATAATGGTACAAAGTACCGAATATCGATACCACAGGGAAGCGTGGAAAAGTTTCTCTTGAAAGTCGGGTCTGTAAAAGCGAGTTTCAAATGGCGAATTCAAAAACAATATTTTTGATTGGGGGTTTTGATTAACACTACTGAACAATTAATTAAAAAGAAATATCGGTACAATGCTTTGTTGGAATGAGATTAATAATTGGATAAAACGATGAGATCGCATTCCTTTGTTATCTTAAAGTCGATATTTCATGAAACTCATATGAGTCGTCGTACAATAAACCAGTTGTCAATTGATTAATTGCAGTCCACTATAAAATATAACTTTAATTTAAATAACTTCGGACAATCATGCGATCCGAAACACTGTTTTAACTTTTGATCAGTCTTTGTCCCAACTTAACTTCGTACAGATTATAAATATAACAGAAGCAAAAATGTAAATTTTAACTAAAGGTTGGAGACGGTTGGTATTTTCAAACACTCAACGATAGAAACCGTAGGAGTGTTGTGCCAACAACGTGTCTTTGGACAGAAATAATTAAGTTAAACTAAAAGAGACGGTTGGCGTTTGCAAACACTCAACAAAAGAAATCGTAGGAATGTTGTGCCAACAACGTGTCCTTAGACAGGATATGTAATTACTTGAAATATAAGACTGAAAATAAATGACGTGAATTAAATTGCAGAATTAAATTAACAGAAAGTAATAGACTGAAATGAAAGTGCAAAAATTAAAATTGCAGAAACTAAATTGCGTTAAAATAAATAACGTAAAGGAAAACGCGAATTATAAAATTAAGACAGGATCACAAATGGTGGAGGAAAATCTTGTTTCAAATGTGAGATTTGAATTTGAAGGTTTCATGGTGTTTTAACGAGAGAATGACGTAAAGGAAGACGAACCAACGTACGATTGATTTTTATAAAATTGGAAACATAAAACGGATTTAATAACTACAACAAACCGTGAACCAACAAAAGTTGGGAATCCGAAATTATTTTCCAAACTTCCGGTTTGTAATAGAACTAAAGCCGTAATGAGATCAAAATAAAAACCAAGAACTTACTCAAATGTATCGACTTATAAGAAAGATGCGGAGAAATAACGAGAGACGAATATTTATAACGAAAACGTGACTAGCATTAATATCAATCAAAAAGCAAAAGTTTGAACCATGAGCTAGAACAATCAAGATCAACTTATGGATTCTTGGTTCACACTTTCAAACTTCCATTACAAAGAAATTCTCCATCTATCTAACTTTCTAAGACCAAAACATATTATGGAATGAGATGATAATCATTGTCTAGATTCAATGAATCTAGACTTATAAAAGAAAAAGAAAAAGGGTAGGAGAGAGAGAGAGAGAGAGAGAGAGAGAGAAAGAAAGATGTAAAAAATGTGTAGTTTTTTTTTTGTATTACAATAACCAAGCATGTCTATTTATAGCTAAACAACATATCATTGGGGCCAAAGTAAGCTTAACATGGGGGCCCAAGGTAATATGAAGACATTAGCCCAAAAATTGGTCATCCAAATTATGTTATTTTTGGCCCAAGTAGTTGTGACAAAAAGCCCTTACAAAATTCGATTCATCATCTCGTCTTGTATCCACGGCCCAAAAGAAGAAGTCGTATTTTCGTTTTCGTGCCATCTCGTAAAGTTAACTCCTCATGGCCTATGCCTCGATCCTAAAATAAGAATATATATAAAATTAAGATTTTTGTGACGTTTTCTTCTTAAAATAAACATAGAAACGACAAAAACGTAAAACATTTATTTAACTAAAAATACTAAAACTAGATAATAAAAAGATTCAATTGGGAAAATAAAAATGCTCAAAATTATAAAAAAGTGATTAAAAATAGGGTAAATAAAATTACCATATCACAACCCAAAACTTGAACTGTTGTTCATCCCGAACAACTTTATTAAAGAAAAACAATTTTGAGAAAATTTTTTTGAAAGAAAAGGGAGATATTCCATCCACACAAATCATCATACGCACAATCGCTTATTCAATTCAATTAGTTCACAACGCAAAAAAATAATGACCCTAATCATGGCTTCCCTCAACATGATTAAAAAAAATCTATCAACCAAAAGTTAAATACATAATTCCTTGACGGATTAGGATCGACAATGCAACAAAAGGATGAACGTTATTCATATGGCTTGTATATATGTGTATATTTTTTTTATGGATAACCTTTTTCCAAATTCTCATCTCATATTTCTTTTTGGCACAATTTTTCTACCATCACTCTTTGAGTAAACATTTGTACACACACATTCTCTTGCTGTCTATGACACTTTGGAATTTGCACGGAAGACAAACGTAGAGCTTTGCTCATTTTTAGACGTATGATTCCATTTTTTTTTTGCAATTCACTTTGGAATTATGTTTTTTGTATGTGTGAACAATGGGTGATATGATTTATGATTATGAATGAATGACCATATTACCCCCTCCCCAAAACTTTGAGAGGTTCAATGTCCCTATTGAACGAAAAATGGCAATTGTCGAGATTGGAGGAAAGGTGGTGCGAGTGTATATGTTGCATTGAAGAAAAAAAATCCGTGAATCAAATAATTACAAGCTTATTTTTTAGCGATAAATAAAAAAAATCATGAGTTGTTCCAAATGATTGTGGCCCTTATGAAACGAAATGAAACTAATCTTCGTGAATGGTGAGATAAAGTGTCCATGATGGTGTGTAAAAAAAATCCAACTTTGTCTCAAATGACAATCCCAGACTCATGACATGATATTAAAATAAAAGTAAATGCAAAGGGAAGAGTGATAGAACCTGTCCCACTCATGGCGAGTAGGAGATGACGTCGGTGTTTTCCACAGTAGTTGCATCGGGAATGACTCCTATAATCCCACATATTTTGTTTTGTTTTGTTTTGTTTTTTTTTGAAAACTTTTTTTTTCTTTTTAATTTAAAAGATTGATACAAAATAAAAATTCCGCCCAACGAGATTTTGCTCCTTAAGAATTCGTTTTTTGGCCGAAAACAGTAAAATTTTTATTTTACGACTGCCTTTTATTTTATGCTTATATTTATATATATAGATAAATATATTTTTTTGAAATAAAATATACACTGTCTTGAGTTTGGACAAACTCAAGAACGCTCACCACCTTTTCTATTATTGGAGATGGACAACCTCTACAGGTTGTTGCATTAATGCTGACGGTTCAAGAAAAGGTTTGACTCTCTGTCCGTTCACCTTAAAAGTGGTACCCCTTTCTTGATCAACTAACTCGACTACTCCGTAGAGATACACTTTTGCAATTTGAAACAGACCTGTCCATCTAGAGCTTAATTTCCCGGGAAATAACCTGAGTCTAGAACTGAAGAGTAGGACCTGTTGTCCCTCACTGAGCTCTTTTGGAATAATTTTCCTATCATGCCATCTTTTGGTATTTTCCTTATATAACTTCGCATTTTCATAAGAAAAATTCCTATGTTCCTCCAATTCACACAATTGTAAAGCTCTTCTCTTTCCAGCTTTATCTAGACTCATGTTAAGTTCCTTTATTACCCAATAGGCATTGTGCTCTAACTCAATAGGTAGGTGACAAGCTTTTCAAAAAACTAATTTATAGGGAGACATGCCAATAGGGGTTTTGTAAGCAGTCCGGTAGGCCCACAAGGCATCATCCAACTTGGAGGCCCAGTCTTTTCGGTGTGGCTTGACTACCTTAGTTAAAATTCCTTTGATCTCCCTATTGGACAATTCAGCCAATCCATTAGTCTGGGGGTGATAAGCAGTGGCCACCCTATGTTGTATGTTGTACTTTTGTAGGACTTCCTCCAATACCTTATTTATGAAGTGAGTGCCTTCATCATTGATTAAGGCACGTGGTGTACCAAACCTGGTGAAAATGTGCTTTTGCAAAAATTTGACAACTGTTTTAGCATCGTTAGAATGGCAAGCCATAACTTCCACCCATTTAGAAACGTAGTCCACAGCCACCAGAATGTATGCACAATTGCTAGAGAGTGGAAATGGTCCCATAAAGTCAATGCCCCATACATCAAATAATTCTACTTCTAAAATTCCATTCAGGGGCATTTCATTCATCTGAGAGATATTTCCACTCCTCTGACATTCATTACATCTTTTTTGCAAAATTGTGGGCATCATTGTTTAGAGTAGGTCAGTACAATCCTAATTGTAAAACTTTTGCGGTTGTCCTATCTCCTCCAAAATGCCCACCACATGGTCCTGTGTGGCAATGATGTAAAACAGATGCCACTTCTTCTTTTGGAATACACCTCCTTATCACTTGGTCTGTACATATTTTAAAAAGAAATGGATCATCCCACAAAAACTTTTTGGAATAAAAAATGAGTTTCTTTCTTTGATGCTTATTGAATTCCTTGGGAATAATCTCACAAGCCAGATAATTCACAATATCTGCAAACCAAGGTGTTGCAGTATGTTGTATGGCCAAAATCTTTTCATCAGGAAAGGACTCACAAATATCCCCACTGTGTTTATCACGTTCCTGCTTTTCCAATCTTGACAAATGGTCAGCCACTTGATTATTTACACCCTTTCTGTCAATGATTTCCAAATCAAATTCTTGTAACAACAAGACCCACCTTATTAGCCTAGGTTTTGCATCCTTTTTAGAAATGAGATACTTGATGGCAGCATGATCAGTATGCACAATCACTTTGGCACCCATCAAGTATGATCTGAATTTTTCAAAAGCAAACACCACAGCTAATAATTCTTTTTCAGTGGTGGTGTAATTGATTTGAGCTTCATTGAGAGTTTTACTAGCATAGTAAATAAAGTGAAATATTTTATTCTTTCTTTGCTCTAGAACTGCTCCTACTGCCCAGTCACTTGCATCAGTCATTATTTCAAAAGGTAAGGACCAGTCAGGTGTCACTATTACAGGTGCCGTGACTAATGCATCTTTTAAAATTTTAAAAGCCTTCTTACAATCTTCATCAAAATTAAATGCATGGTCATGCTGTAATAGTGAACACAGAGGTTTGGATATTTTGGAAAAATCTTTAATGAACCTCCGGTAAAAACCTGCATGTCCGAGAAAACTTCTGATACCTTTTACATTAGTTGGTTCAGGCAACTTTGCAATTACTTCCAATTTTGCCTTATCAACCTCAATACCTCTATTGGAAATGAGATGCCCTAACACAATGCCCTCTTTAACCATAAAGTGATATTTTTCCCAGTTTAAAACCAAATCTGTTTCTTCACATCTTTTAAGACTTTTTTCAAGGTTTTGTAAACACAGGTCATATGATGTCCCATAAACAGAAAAATCATCCATGAAAATTTCCATGGATTGTTCAAGCATGTCAGAAAAAATGGACATCATACATCTTTGGAAAGTGGCAGGGGCATTACAAAGTCCAAAGGGCATTCATCTAAACGCAAAGGTCCCATAAGGACAAGTAAAAGTTGTTTTCTCCTGATCCTCTGGTGCAATGGCAATTTGATTGTAACCAGAATAACCATCCAAGAAACAATAAAATTCCTTTCCCGCTAGTCTGTCTAACATTTGGTCAATGAAGGGTAATGGAAAATGGTCTTTTTGGGTAACTTGGTTCAGCTTTCGGTAGTCCATACATATCCTCCAACCTGATACAATCCTAGTGGGTATTAATTCATTTTTCTCATTGGTTACCACAGTAACTCCTCCCTTCTTGGGTACACACTGCACTGGACTGACACATATACTACTGGCAATAGGATAGATTATGCCAGCATCAAGCCACTTAAAGATTTCTTTTTTCACAACTTCTTTCATCATAGGATTGAGTCTTCTTTGAGGCTCAAATGAGGTGAAATCTTTGTTTTCTAAAATTATCTTATGCTGACAAATGGTAGGGCTTATGCCCTTCAAATCTGCAATGGTCCATCCTATGGCCTTGGTGTGCAATTTCAACATGGCAATCAACTGTTCCTCTTGATCAGATTCTAAAGATGCTGAAATAATGGCTGGCAACTTCCCTGGATCTCCTAAAAAGGCATATTTCAAATGTGAGGGAAGTTGTTTCAGTTCCAAGTCTGGAGCACATTCTATGGAAGGAACAAGCGTTTTCCTATCCTCACTATGTAAAATTTCAACATCAGAGGTAACATGTATGTCTTCTAATTCCTCAAACTCTGTTGTATATTCCTCACTATCAGACTCATCAATTCCCAAGACTTCCCCAAAACTTTGGTCTTGACACCAAGATTCAATCAAACTTAATGTAGAACATTCCTCCTTCTCTTCAGGATATCTAAGGGAATCCAAAACATTGAAAGTCACTTGTTGGTCATGAACTCTCATGGTGAGTTCACCTTTTTGTACATCAATCAGAGTTCTGCTTGTTGCTAGGAATGGTCTTCCTAAGATAATGGGGATGTCTTTGTCAGTTTCAAAATCCAAAATGATAAAGCCTGCTGGGAAAATAAATTTATCAACTTGGACAAGGACATCCTCAATCTTACCTTTTGGCCAAGCTATGGACTTGTCTGCTAATAAGAGTGAAACAGTGGTCGGTCTAGCCTCACCTATACCTAAAGTATTGAAAACAGATAAGGGCATAAGGTTTATGTTGGCACCTAAGTCACATAGGGCCTTTCCTACTTCTTTTCCTCCTATGGAACAAGGGATTGTGAAAGTCCCCGGATCTTTCAGCTTCGGAGGGATTTTGCTAGACAACATAACACTGCACTCCTCTGTCAAAGCTACAATCTCATATTCATTCAACTTTTTCTTTTTGCTTAAAATGTCTTTTAAAAACTTTGCATAATTTGGCATTTGTTCAATGGATTCCACCAAAGGTATGTTGATATGCAACTGTTTAAAAACATCTAAAAACTTTTTGAATTGCAATTCCTCTCTTTGATTCCTTAATCTCTGGGGATAAGGAATATAGAGAGAAACCGGAGTAGGAGATGTAGTCTTTTGAGGAATAGGTGCTGGGACAGCTGGTGAGGTCTTGTCTACCTTAGTGGATGGTGTAACTTTGACTGGGTCCACAGGTCTGGGTTCACAAGGAATTTTGGGACTGTCACCAGATTGTGACACATCCAAAACAATCTTCTCATCTACTTTTTGAACTTTCTTGGGTTCATTAGGGAACAATGTTGGGTAGTCTGGACTTTTTGGAATGGGTGGAGTTTCAATGGGCCTTACAGTGTCTTCAGGCCCAACGCTTACACTAGTTTGGGTAGAATCTGAAACTGGTTTTTTCTTTTCAGGCCCTGCTTTGTCTGTCTTTAGATTATTTTCTGGTAAGTCCTGCCTACTCCTTAAGGTCACAACTTTCACCTGTTCTTTTCCAATTCTCTAAGGTATTTCTGTGTCACTAGGGAGAGAACCTGAAGGACGCTTCCTAATTTCCAAAGCCATTTGACCCACCTGGGTCTCCATATTTTTAATTGAGGCATGTGTTTGGGTCATGAATGCTTTCATCATTGCTTCCAAAGAAGTAGATGAGTCGCATGCTAGTTTGACTTTTGTTGATAACCAGATTGATTATTTTGAAAATTTCCACGTTGGTTATTTTGAGGTCTGTGATGAGACTGCTGATGAAAATTTGTTTGCCCTTGCAACTTTGGTGGTGGTGGATTTTGGGCAGGACTGTGCCAAGAAAAATTCGGATGGTTTCTCCACTCAGGATTGTATGTTTGAGAAAATGGTCCACCCTTGTTGTTACTGCTGACATAATTGACTCTCTCGGGATTTCCAGGACAATGTTCAAAGTGATGACCCTCGCCACAGTAGGTACACTGTATAGATTGCACAGTAGGGGTAGGTGCCACAGTATTAACTTTCACAACATTAAGTTTTTTTATTAAAGATGCCATATCGGCCAACTGTGAAGATAATAATGCATAAGCATCTGTGTCTTGTACCCCTGCTGCCTTTCTGGGTAAAGCACGTGGATCAGCCCATTGACCATTGTTGTTTGAAATTCTTTCAAGGATTTCATATCCTTCATTATAGGTACAAGTTGTGAAAGCTCCGTGTGCAGTAGCATCGAGCATTTGTTTAGCAGTAGTATTTAAACCACTGTAACGTCTCTAGATGAATGCAGTACGGAATGCCATGATGAGGGCATTTTCTCAATAGCTCCTTGTACCTGTCCCATGCATCAGGAACTGCTTCATTGTCCATTTGTCTAAAAGTGCAGATTTCATTTCTGGACTTAGCATTCCTCGTGGGTGGAAAATATTTTTTCAAAAACTTTTCTGCCATTTGGGTCCATGTAATTATAGAATCTGGTTTCAACGAGTTGTACCAAGACCTTGCTCTATCTCTTAGAGAGTATGGAATTTTTTTTAATTTTAGAGCATCGTCTTGCATACCTGACAGTTTAAAAGAATTTGTAATTTCCATGAAGGACCGAAGGTGAGAATGAGGATCTTCAGCTGGCAAACCAGCGTACTGGCCGTTAGTTTGCAACATCTGAAACATTATCGGTTTTAATTCAAAATGGTGGGTTTGCAAAGTTGGTTTAAGAATTCCTATATGTAACTGGGTTAAAACAGGAACATCGTAAGACATAATGCCACCATTTTTGGAATTTGCTAGCCGAAAAATGTGTTGTTCCTCATCATCATTATTTATATTCTCTTCATTTGGTTCTTCGCGATCATTGAAATCTTCGCGGTCATTGGGAATTTCCCTATCACGATTTCTTCGGTTATTATTATTTTCTCGATCATTATTATTATGCCCATTTAGATTCACCTCGGTCATTGTGATACGGATGTTTGCACACCTCTAGACATGTGATAATTGAACCTCAAAGCAAGTATACAATGGGATCCAATATCGTCTTTTCAAGTAATAAAATGGTAAGAACCAAGTATCGTATTCCACAGGGATAGGTATCTTAAGTTGCAAGATCTTGAGATGAAAAACTAACTTCAGATGGCGAGTTTGAAGACTTTGTTTGAGTTGGTTAACAGTGATATGATTAACAAGATATATATAAAGATAGAATGGGTGCAAGACTTAAAGTGAGCAGTAAACACAAATTCTGGAGGCCAATGCTATAGGAATGCTATAGCATTAGTTCATCAACAACAAGTTCCACCGTGTACTTTAAAGAGGATCCTTCCGGATATCTACCATTGCACTTTTGTTTAGCCTTCAATCAACATATGCCTATGCAAATGTCCGGACCAGTGTGAGTGACAAATGGTTTCTTTAAAGTATATGGAAAAACAAATGCATTTGTTTAAAAATCACTCTTCCGAGTCGATTCCCATATCATTCAAGTTGACGTGTTCTTAGTGGCTCATTCCTGAGTCCACTACACTTTAACACTTTGACTAGTGATCAACCCGTCAAGAATCAATCGGTTTGAAAAACAAAGATAGCAAGTTCCCTTGCTAGTAACTTTTCCAAGTATACTTCCCGTATCATTCAAACTGACGTGCTTTTTCATGGCTTATTCCTAAGTCCATGACACTTTCACACTTTAAAAAGTGATCAATTCGTCAAGAAGTGCTTTTGGATTTATAAAACTTAAAATGACATAGTGGAACAATGTTATTGAAGAAACAAAGTCCACTAGTTTTTGGTTTACAACCTCCCTTTTTGTCTCACACCCAAACTATAAAATTAGCTACTCATTACGTAATATAAATTGCAATAAAAGTAAATGACATAAATTAAAGACATAATGTAAATGACGGTATATAAATGACAGAAATTAAATGACGAAAATGTAAAACGCATAAAGTAAATATAATAAGTAAAGAAATATAAGGACAAGCAATTAATAATGAAGAACACAAATTATAAAACTATGAAGACTTAATATTAAACTTTGTAGAGAGAATTTCAATATAGCAATTCTTTCCTTGGATGAATTACAACCAAAAGATCCTCCTAAACATGAGAACACAACTCCATTTTATACCTAACCATGATGGCAAAGTGGTAATAAAATGAAAACTTAAAATACTATATATAAGGACTACTAACTAAAGTTATACCCATGGTTTTGTTCAAGCCACTTGTTTCTAAGTCCAGCCAAAAAAACTATGATTTCTTCAAATAATACAAAGATTTGGAAAGAACAATAAGTCAAAGATTTCCTTTGCTTCTAAAAAGTGTTCTTTAATCTTTATATTCCCTTCAGTCCCAATGCTCCAGCATTCAACCTGACATTACAATAAACACAAGATTTTAGGTCGTTTTACGCAAAATAACAACAATTAGTTAAATACTATACTTAGTTCCATGCATGAGAGAAAATATAAAATAAGATAAGAAAATGACTCAATTGTTTGGGATAAAGAAAATTTAAATCCTAAAAGAAAAGAAAAATACTCAATATGTATTGAAAACTCAATACATATCACATTGTTTCCTCATCCGTCATGTATTCATGTTCAGACATTACGGAAGAATTTAAGACTAAATTAGCCTTTTGGATTCTTCTTCGTTGTCTAAATGTTCGTTCAATATCGGGATCAAATTGGAAAAAATCACCGTGTGGCAATCTTGGCATGCACTTTTTCGAAAAATTAAAATTTTTTTAATGATTTTTTTTACTTTTATAGATGGAAGAAAAACTTGCTTTTATAAACCTTACTTTAAAAAGAAAAACTTCTAGCGTGCTTCCCCGGCAACGACGCCAAAAACTTGTTTGCGTCTTTTCGTGTTTACACCTTTTTAAAATGCAAGAAAATAGATCTCGACGCAAGTATACATCTTAATCTACTGCCGTCTTGTAACAAGTAATAATGGTACAAAGCACCGAATATCGATCCCACAGGGAAGTGTGGAAAACTTTCTCTTGAAAGTCGGGTCTGTAAAAGCGAGTTTCAGATTGAGAATTCGAAAACTATATTTTTGATTGGGGGTTTTGATTAACACTACTGAACAATTAATTAAAAAGAAATATCGGTACAATGCTTTGTTGGAATGAGATTAATAATTGGATAAAACGATGAGATCGCATTCCTTCGTTATCTTAAAGTCGATATTTCTTGAAACTCAAATGAGTCGTCGTACAATAAACCAGTTGTCAATTGATTAATTGCAGTCCACCATAAAATATAACTTTAATTTAAATAACTTCGGACAATCATTCGATCCGAAACACCGCTTTAACTTTTGATCAGTCTTTGTCCCAACTTAACTTCGTACAGATTATAAATATAACAGAAGCAAAAATGTAAATTTTAACTAAAGGTTGGAGACGGTTGGTATTTTCAAACACTCAACGATAGAAACCGTAGGAGTGTTGTGCCAACAACGTTTCCTTGGACATAAATAATTATGTTAAACTAAAGGAGACGGTTGACGTTTGCAAACACTCAACAATAGAAATCGTAGGAATGTTGTGCCAACAACGTGTCCTTAGACAAAATATGTAATTACTTGAAATATAAGACTGAAAATAAATGACGTGAATTAAATTGCAGAATTAAATTAACAGAAAGTAATAGACTGAAATGAAAGTGCAAAAATTAAAATTGCAGAAACTAAATTGCGAGAATTAAATTGCGTTAAAATAAATAACGTAAAGGAAAACGCGAATTATAAAATTAAGACAAGATCGCAAATGGTGGAGGAAAATCTTGTTTCAAATGTGAGATTTGAATTTGAAGGTTTCATGGTGTTTTAACGAGAGAATGACGTAAAGGAAGACGAACCAACGTACGATTGATTTTTATAAAATTGGAAACATAAAACGGATTTAATAACTACAACAAACCGTGAACTAACAAAAGTTGGGAATCCAAAATTATTTTCCAGACTTCCGGTTTGTAATAGAACTAAAGCCGTAATGAGATCAAAATAAAAACCAAGAACTTACTCAAATGTATCGACTTATAAGAAAGATGCGGAGAAATAACGAGAGGCGAATATTTATAACGAAAACGTGACTAGCATTAATATCAATCAAAAAGCAAAAGTTTGAACCGTGAGCTAGAACAATCAAGATCAACTTATGGATTCTTGGTTCACACTTTCAAACTTCCATTACAAAGAAATTCTCCATCTATCTAACTTTCTGAGACCAAAACATATTATGGAATTAGATGATAACCATTGTCTAGATTCAATGAATCTAGACTTATAAAAAAAAGTAGGAGAGAGAGAGAGAGTCGTGAGAGAGAGAGAGAGAAAGAAAGAAAGATGTAAAAAATGAGTAGTTTTTTTTTTTGTATTACAATAACCAAGCATGTCTATTTATAACTAAACAACATATCCTTGGGGCCAAAGTAAGCTTAACATGGGGGCCCAAGGTAATATGAAGACATTAGCCCAAAAATTGGTCATCCAAAATATGTTATTTTTGGCCCAAGTAGTTGTGACAAAAAGTCCATACAAAATTCGATCCATCATCTCGTCTTGTATCCACGGCCCAAAAGGAGAAGTCGTATTTTCGTTTTCGCGCCATCTCGTAAAGTTGACTCCTCGTGGCCTATGCCTCGATCCTAAAATAAGAATATATATAAAATTAAGATTTTTGTGACGTTTTCTTCTTAAAATAAACATAGAAACGACAAAAACGTAAAACATTTATTTAACTAAAAATACTAAAACTAGATAATAAAAAGACTCAATTGTGAAAATAAAAATGCTCAAAATTATAAAAAGTGAGTAAAAATAGGGTAAATAAAATTACCATATCAATGCCAAAATGATTATTTTGAAGTAAAATATGCTTTACTTAGTAATTATCAATGTGTTGGGTATTTTGATAAGTTTTCATATTTGATAAACTTGAGTTGTTTTAATCTCATAAAATGCCCATATTTGGGATTTTGATATCTTGACAAGTACTAGTGGGATTTATGCATTTTTGGTGATTTTGTACAAATAAAGTCTATTTTATGACTTATACCTCTTTAGTGATTTTGTACAAATGAAGCCTAATTCATGATATATGTATCTTTAGTGTACTTGATTTCGTAAACCCCTTTGGAAATGACAAGTCCCAATCCGCGTAGATTTTTGGGTTAATCACATCTTTGAAGTATGTGTTTGCATAAACATTGTTTAGATACGTTGTATTATTTGGGTAAACCTTAATTGTTGGTCAAATGGGGTTTGAGCATTTAAACTCGGTTTTGACTTAAAAGAGTATCGTGGACATTTGTTCCGGTTTTTAATGGCTCTTTGAAGAGCCCAGATTCGATATACATCTTAATGCATCTTATTGCATATTCATGATAATTACAAGCTCGAGTGCTTTAGTCATTCATGTGTAGTCATGTAATCTTAGACTGTGTTGCATTGGATCCATAGGCCGGTAAGTTAGTCTTATTTGATGGTCAAATGGGTGGTACGGGGTTGGACTCCGGGACTCATGTCTTATGACCTTGTCCTTTCAAGTGTACACTAGGAGGGCTGAGTCCGGTTGTGCTATTGTGACAATGGGTAGGTCATGATGGGCATTTGGGGCCTCCGCCACGTCGGGGCAATGCCATGGTTGTATCCCCCTGTCGATCCTTTGGTGATATTCTTGATAATATTCGCTAAGGTCAGTTGTCTCTTTTGGTGTAGCTTAAAGGAAGTCGTAGGGACACTTGGGCTTGTGTGTCGTGAAGTGTCATACGATTAACGTTGTATGAGTGGCATACTTTTGTGTTCCTCCACTCTCAACGGATGCGGGTATCCCCCATTGTCGGCCCGTAGTATTTTGGATATTTAATTGTCCTTACTTAAATGTTTGGATTTCATTCCATTTTATGGCCGCGTGAGTATTAAGTTTCAGTTCCATACTTTCGATGACGTATCATACCTATATGGTTTGTTTTCCTTTATTTATGGGTCGAGTATTATACCCCACCCGGGTTTTGGGTGTTCTGGGATATGAAGTGTCATTCACGTTTTTACAAATTGGGGGTCGAATTATAATCCCCTTTTGGGTGAGTTATGGGCTGCATCGTTTTATAAAGAATGTTTGTTTTGGAGCGTTGTCTTTAAAGATGCATATTATGGTGAAAACGAGTCGTTTCCATTTCTAATGTACACCATTTGAAAAGATCTAGATTTGAACTGAATTCCTTTCTTTAAAGATGTATTTGTAACACCCTCAAATTCAGAGTGAAATAAAACTTAAAATTTTCTGCAATATAACGCCTAAAAATAAGGCGAATCCAAGACCTGTAAACGTGTCGACTAAAACCCAAAGGAGACGGGGTAGTTCCATAATGAAGTAGCGGAATAAATAAAACATTTACATGAAAACCTATTCAATCTAGAACAATTAACAAATAGATTAAATTGGGTGTCACTATGACTTCAAAAACGCTCTTTCAGAAATCCCAAAAATACCCGGTCCAAGGAGGAATCCTAGGCACGATCCCGACTGATCAAGACATCCTACTCGCACCGCTAACGAAACCTGTGAACCATTCAAACATGCACACAAGTATTAGAACGAAGTCTATTGGTTGTGATACCGATACCAATTATAATGCAAACAAGTACAATAATTAAATGTTACCGGCTCCCAATGCATGGAGGTCAAAACCAAACCTCCCAATAGGGACATTGAAAAATCCTGTACAAATAATACACAAATATCTTCCATATAAAGCGGTAACCCGCGATCTAGATTGGATTTCACCGTCCAGCCCGGTTCTAGTTCCCATGCCACGCCGGACATCACAATCCTCAAACCCTCTCTGCCTCTAGTGCTTACCCCGTCGGGTTACACCTCAAGGTCTTACAGGAAAGGGTGCCTATCCAATCTAGCCGAGTGTACAACTAAGGGACTTGCGCCCCCTATTGTCCACTCAAAATGCCCAACGGCAATGACCATGCAATAAACATGCATACCAACTAAATCCTCGTGCACAAGGAGATAGACATAAGACTTCCCATATAAATCATGAGCAAATAGGATAACAACTTTCATGCAAGCATATACTTGATAAATAACATAATCATGCTCGATACATATTTCTCGTAATAAACTAAAACTCCTTTAGCCACATACCAGTTCCCAATAATAGTTTGACTCCAACTGCTGATAAGAATCTATGCCCTTGATAGTAACCTTTAGAAGTGTAGCCATTTATTCTATTCCATATTTCACCCATTAATTTACTTGAATGAATCCTCACAAGATATTTGGACCCTCACACTCACTTCACAATTATTTACTTCAATACATACTAAAACCCTAGATTTTTTGGTTAACATCACATACCACATAAAGCACAAATAAGCAAGTAATAGAGCATGAGTGAATGATTATGAGTAAGAAAACTTACTTCGGTGACAAATGAACAAACCCTAGAAGTGAGAAACGAATGGGATTGAAACTTTCACCCTTTAATCTTGAAAGAGTAACTCCTAAGAACTCCAAAAACCCTAAAGATCACTAACCATTAATGATTTACCCACCTAGCAATAAATGAAGAGGAAAAGGGTAGAGGTGTGTGAAAATCGCACCTTTGGTGTGTGGAAACGTCCTCAAGAAGCTGCAACTTCAATTAATGAGCTAAACCCTAAAAATGGCATTAAATGAGAGTTTGGTCGTCTGGACACCACGCGCGATAGTGCCCTTGGCACAATCGCGGGCACAGTCGCGGCAACTGTATCGAGACTCCCCCCCTCTCGCGACCTTGGCATTGCGATTGTGACCATGGCACTATCACCGGTCACAATCGCGCCATATGTACTGTGGCCTCAAACCCCCTCGCGATAATGCCCATGCGATAGTGACAATGTCACTATCGCGGGCATAGTTGCCGAGCCCCCTTCCAACTTTGAAATCCGACGATTCGACCCGATAACACCCAGATTCAAATACCATAAAAGAGAACTCTTAAACAAAAACTTAAAGTAATTATTTTACAAAGAGGTCTAAAATTCGGGATGTTACAATCCTCCACCCCTTAGAATGGATTTCGTCCTCGAAATCCTAACTATACAAACAAATGAGGGTATCGCCTCTTCATGTCTTCCTCCGCTTCCCAAGTCACGTTGGTCCCGCGATGATGCTTCCATTGAACCTTCACCATAGCCACCTCTTTGTGTTGTAGCTTCTTCGTCTTCCTTTCCAGGATAGATTCAGGCTCCTCTATGCAACGGTTGTTGTCCACTCTGATTTCCGATAGTGGAATGACACTCTCTTCCTCGGCTAGACATTTCCGCAAGTAGCACACATGAAAGGTGGGGTGAATTCCGTCCATCACCGGCGGAAGGTCCAACTTGTAAGCTTGTAGGCCAATACGTTCAAGGATCGTGAAAGGCCCAAGGAAACGGGGACTGAGCTTCCCACGCTTTCCGAACCTTATCAATCCCTTCCACGGCGACACTTTCAACATTACCCGCTCTCCCACTTGGAACTCGTCCAGTCTTCTTTTCTTATCCGCGTAGCTCTTATGCCTATCATGTGCCACTTTTAAACGCTCTCTGATGACTTTCACTTTGTCGGCCGTCTCTTGCACGATCTCCGGTCCGGCAAATTGTTTCTCACCCGTTTCCAACCAACACACGGGTGTCCTACACTTCCTTCCATACAATGCCTCAAATGGTGCCATACCGATACTTGAGTGATAGATGTTGTTGTAAGCGAATTCTCCTAGTGGAAGGTGTGCATCCCAATTTCCCCCGAAATCGATAACACACGACCTCAACATGTCTTCGAGGGTCTGAATGGTCCTCTCGCTCTGTCCGTCTGTCTGCGGATGATAGGCGGTACTCAACTTAACTCTTGTGCCCAACTCCTTCTATAACTATCCCAAAAGTGCGATGTAAAGCGGCTATCTCGGTCGGACACAATAGAGAGTGGCACTCCATGCCTCGAGACTACTTCATCTATGTATAATTTGGCCAACTTGTCCATCGGTAGGGTCTCTCGCATGGACAAGAAATGTGCGCTCTTGGTCAAACGATCCACTATTACCCAAATGGTATCGTGGTTCTTCAAAGTCCTTGGTAGCTTGGTTACAAAGTCCATGGTGAGGTGCTCCCATTTCCACTCCGGTATTTCCAAGGATTGGATACTACCGTATGGTCGTTGGTGCTCCGCCTTCACTTGTAGGCAAGTTATGCATTGCTCCACATAACTAGCCACGTCTAGTTTCATCACTGGCCACCAATAATTGAGCTTTAAATCACGATACATTTTAGTGCTTCCCGGATGTACCGAGTACTTGGACTTGTGTGCGTCCTCCAATAGTAGCTCCCGACATCCTCCCATCTTTGGCACCCAAATTCGACCTTGATACAACTTCAAACCTCTTCCATCCTCGGTCAATTGGAGATTTTGCTTCACCATAATTTCACTTTTGAGGTTGACTTCAAGAAGGACTTCCGACTGTGATGCTTTGATTTTATCGATTAAGCTTGAGACTACATCTACCCTCGCAAAGGTGGCTCGAACTCCACAACTGTACTCCTTCCGGCTCAAGGCATCAGCGACCACATTGGCTTTCCCGGGATGATATTGCAGTTCACAGTCATAGTCCTTGAGTAGTTCGAGCCATCTCCTTTGTCGCATATTCAACTCTTTCTGATCGAAGACGTACTTCAGACTTTTGTGGTCGGTAAAAAGGGTACACTTCGTCCCGTAAAGGTAGTGTTGCCAT
Source organism: Arctium lappa (assembly GCA_023525745.1). Lineage (NCBI taxonomy): Eukaryota > Viridiplantae > Streptophyta > Magnoliopsida > Asterales > Asteraceae > Arctium > Arctium lappa. The sequence goes on from CM042048.1 coordinate 9,384,011, forward strand.
AACTTCAAGGCGAACACCACTGCCGCTAGCTCGAGATCGTGAGTTGGGTAGTTCTTTTCGTGCTCCTTCAATTGCCTGGATGCATAAGCTATTACCTTGCCCCTTTGCATCAAGACACATCCCAAACCCATCTTAGACGCATCGCTGTAGACTACAAAGTCTTCTGTCCCCTCGGGCAGAGATAATATTGGTGCTTCACACAATTTCCTTTGGAGGTCCCGAAAGGCTTGCTCTTGCTTCTCGATCCAAAGTAACTTCACGTTCTTCCTTGTCAGAGATGTCAACGGTGAGGCGATCTTGGAAAAATCTTGGAAAAATCTTCTATAGTAACCGGCTAGACCCAAGAAACTCCAGATTTCCGTGGGACTTTTCGGCGGTTCCCAATTCATCATAGCCTCAATCTTTGATGGGTCCACCTTTACTCCCTCACTTGACACCACATGGCCCAAAAACTAGACCTCTCTTAGCCAAAATTCGCACTTGGATAATTTGGCATAGAGTTTCTCGTCCCTCAACACCTCCAACACTTCTCGGAGATGTCGTTCATGCTCTTCATCATTCTTCGTGTATACCAAGATATCATCGATGAACACTATGACCGACTTGTCTAGAAAAGGTCGGCAAACACGGTTCATCAAATCCATGAATACTGCTGGCGCGTTGGTTAGCCCGAAGGGCATAACCAAGAATTCGTAGTGACCATAACGGGTTCTAAAGGCGGTCATGGAAACGTCTTCTTCTCGAACTCTAACTTGATGATAACCCGATCGAAGGTCGATCTTTGAGAAACATCCGGCTCCTTGCAGTTGATCGGAGAGATCGTCGATTCGGGGTAATGGATATTTGTTCTTCACGGTCACCTTGTTCAACTCCCGATAGTCGATGCACATCCGCATCGTTCCATCCTTCTTCTTGACGAAGAGTACCGGAGCTCCCCAAGGCGAGGAACTCGGCCTCACGAATCCCTTCTCCAACAACTCCTGAAGTTGTGACATCATTTCTTGCATTTCGGTCGGAGCAAGACGGTACGGTGCACGGGCAATCGACGCTGCTCCCGGGATTAAATCGATTCGAAACTCCACTTGGCGGTCGAATTGCAAACCCGGAAGATCGTCAGGAAAGACGTCTGGGTACTCACTAACGATTCGAACATCTTCAATCTTTTTCTTCTCTGCTTTGGCATCCACCACGTAGGCAAGGAATGATGGGCAATTCTTCGCAAGACACTTACTTGCCTTGATGGAAGAAATAAGAGTCACTTCACCCTTACGCTTCTCCCCGTAGACAAATACAAACCTTCCGCTTGAATTCGGTAATCTGATCATCTTCTTTGAACAAAAGATCTCTGCCTTGTGATGAGACAACCAATCCATTCCGATCACCACATCGAAACTCCCGATTGCCATAGGGAGTAGGTCCACAACGAACAACTCCCCACCAATATCTAGCTGACATTTTTCCAACACTTCCCATAAGATCACTTGCTCCCCATTTGCTATCTCTACTACTAAGGCATTGCTAAGAGTACTAGTGAGCACGTTCAATTCTTTGCTAAAGTCAAGAGACACGAAAGAGAAATTCGCACCAGAATCAAATAGCACCTTAGCAGCAAGTGAGTTGAGTAAAAACGTACCCGACACCACGTCGGTGGTTTCCTTCGCTTCGTCTCTGGTCATTTGGAATGCTCTCCTTTGAGCTTTAGGGATGGCTTCCTTCTTTGGTTGAACCGGTGGATTTCCTCCTCTAACTCCACCCCTTAACTTGGGGCAATCCCTCCTCTTGTGCCCCGACTCCTGGCACTCGAAACATAGCGTCCCCGGCATGGGACATCGCGGACTTGTGTGACCCGACTTGTTACACTTGAAGCACACGACTGGCCGGGGGTTGGAGTTGCAAGGACCAAAATGCCTGCTTTTGCACTTGGGACACAAATTCGCCTCTCGGCGATCATAAAAGTTTCTAACGTTTGGTTGGAACTTCGGTCGCTTGAATGAACTCGGCGGCACTTCGCTCTTCCTCTTATCTGCGGCCTTCGACTTCTCTTCTTTGTCTCTAGCGTAGACTCTTTCCATCACTTTGGCTTCCTCAATAATCTCTCGCAGATTTGCAGCTTTCGAGTTTTGGACACGGTTTCCCATGTCCGCGGGTAGGCCCTTCAGATAGGCCTTTATCTGATCCTTCTCGGTCGGGGCCACATGCCCCACAAGATTCAGCTTTTCCATGAAGAGACGGGTATATTCCCTCACCGTCAGATCCCCTTTCTTTAGCGCTCGGAACTCTTCCTCGATCAGATCCATCTCGTTCTCACTACAGTATTCCTCCATCACCTTCTGCTTGAAGATAGCCCACGTCATCTTTGCTAACACGACTTCTCCTATGGTTGCGGTGTGGACGTCCCACCATATCAAAGTCGCACCCCGAAGCATTTGGGAACCAAAATTCACCTTCTGATTCTCATCACATCCACAAGCCCTGAAGGCCTGTTCGATTTCCCTCAACCATTTCATGCAAGCTACGGGATCATCGGCTCCGGCGAACTCTGGCGGTTTACACCCCATGAAGGACTTATACGAACAACCCTTTCCTGTTTGCCCTGACGCTAAGACCACCACTCCCTCAGTGCGGTTCTCGCCCCCGGTACCACCCGAGTCAGCTACTACGTTCTCTGCCACCACCTCTGGCCTCCGAAGACTGACATCTCTGTCTTCTAACATTTTCAGGAATGCTTCTTGTTGTTTTTCCATGGCCGATGTTACCATCTGCATAACACTGGCTACCATGTCAGCTTGCGGGTTTGCATCCTGAATGACCGGACTTGTGGATGCTAATTCCACTCTAGGTATGATTTCCTCTGGTCCTGTAAATATCGGCGGCATGCCAGGAGGAACCACATTTGCCACTCGAAACACGGGGTTCGGGTTAGATGAAATATCCTCGGGCACCTCTCCCTCGTTCAGTGGGCGACTCCGAGTATTTACCATTTCGGATCTGCCACACAAGAAATAAGGAAATAGAAATAAGCAACACTAAAGTACACAAGAAACATACTCGTACGACCCATTGATCATCATAATCATAGTAATTCAAGTACGTTCACGTAATCATATATTCATAACAACAGTAGCTAATTGAAATTATGAACATACACTACATAAAAATTCTCGCTACCACTTTTACAATTCTCAATGACGTAGTTTCTGTCGACTCTAGGGTCGTCCCATCTTAGAAATTCTACCCAAAGCTCACATTTCATAGCTTAATAGTCTCAGCTTAAGTCTAGGCATCATGTTTAAATACCTAGTTCACTTAAACTAGAGCTCTGATACCAACTTGTAACACCCTAAAATTCAGAGTGAATTAAAACTTAAAATTTTCTGCAATATAACGCCTAAAAATAAGGCGAATCCACAACCTGTAAACGTGTCGACTAAAACCCAAAGGAGACGGGGTAGTTCCATAATGAAGTAGCGGAATAAATAAGACATTTACATGACAACCTATTCAATCTAGAACAATTAACAACTAGATTAAATTGGGTGTCACTATGACTTCAAAAACGCTCTTTCTCAAATCCCAAAAATGCCCGGTCCAAGTAGGAATCCTAGGCGCGATCCCGATTGATCAAGACATCCTACTCGCACCGCTAACGAAACCTGTGAACCATTCAAACATGCACACAAGTATTAGAACGAAGTCTATTGGTTGTGATACCGATACCAATTATAATGCAAACAAGTACAATAATTAAATGTTACCGGCTCCCAATGCATGGAGGTCAAAGCCAAACCTCCCAATAGGGACACTGAAAAATCCTGTACAAATAATACACAAATATCTTCCATATAAAGCGGTAACCCGCGATCTAGATTGGATTTCACCGTCCAGCCCGGTTCTAGTTCCCATGCCACGCCGGATATCACAATCCTCAAACCCTCTCTGCCTCTAGTGCTTACCCCGTCGGGTTACACCTCAAGGTCTTACAGGAAAGGGTGCCTATCCAATCTAGCCGAGTGAACAACTAAGGGACTTGCGCCCCCTATTGTCCACTCAAAATGCCCAACGGCAATGACCATGCAATAAACATGCATACCAACTAAATCCTCGTGCACAAGGAGATAGACATAAGACTTCCCATATAAATCATGAGCAAATAGGATAACAACTTTCATGCAAGCATATACTTGATAAATAACATAATCATGCTCGATACATATTTCTCGTAATAAACTAAAACTCCTTTAGCCACATACCAGTTCCCAATAATAGTTTGACTCCAACTGCTGATAAGAATCTATGCCCTTGATAGTAACCTTTAGAAGTGTAGCCATTTATTCTATTCCATATTTCACCCATTAATTTACTTGAATGAATCCTCACAAGATATTTGGACCCTCACACTCACTTCACAATTATTTACTTCAATACATACTAAAACCCTAGATTTTTGGGTTAACATCACATACCACATAAAGCACAAATAAGCAAGTAATAGAGCATGAGTGAATGATTATGAGTAAGAAAACTTACTTCGGTGACAAATGAACAAACCCTAGAAGTGAGAAACGAATGGGATTGAGACTTCCACCCTTTAATCTTGAAAGAGTAACTCCTAAGAACTCCAAAAACCCTAAAGATCACTAACCATTAATGATTTACCCACCTAGCAATAAATGAAGAGGAAAAGGGTAGAGGTGTGTGAAAATCGCACCTTTGGTGTATGGAAACGTCCTCAAGAAGCTGCAACTTCAATTAATGAGCTAAACCCTAAAAATGGCATTAAATGAGAGTTTGGTCGTCTGGACACCACGCGCGATAGTGCTCACGCGATAGTGCCCTTGGCACAATCGTGGGCACAGTCGCGACAACTGTACCGAGACTCCCCCCCCTCTCGCGACCTTGACATTGCGATTGTGACCATGGCACTATCGCCGGTCACAATCGCGCCATATGTACCGTGGCCTCAAACCCCCTCGCGATAATGCCCATGCGATAGTGACAATGTCACTATCGCGGGCACAGTCGCCGAGCCCCCTTCTAACTCTGAAATCCGACGATTCGACCCGATAACACCCAGATTCAAATACCATAAAAGAGAACTCTTAAACAAAAACTTAAAGTAATTATTTTACAAAGAGGTCTAAAATTCGGGATGTTACAATCCTCCACCCCTTAGAATGGATTTCGTCCTCGAAATCCTAACTATACAAACAAATGAGGGTATCGCCTCTTCATGTCTTCCTCCGCTTCCCAAGTCACGTTGGTCCCGTGATGATGCTTCCATTGAACCTTCACCATAGCCACCTCTTTGTGCTGTAGCTTCTTCGTCTTCCTTTCCAGGATAGATTCGGGCTCCTCTATGCAACAGTTGTTGTCCACTCTGATTTCCGATAGTGGAATGACACTCTCTTCCTCGGCTAGGCATTTCCGCAAGTAGCACACATGAAAGGTGGGGTGAATTCCGTCCATCTCCGGCGGAAGGTCCAACTTGTAAGCTTGTAGGCCAATACGTTCAAGGATCGTGAAAGGCCCAAGGAAACGGGGACTGAGCTTCCCACGCTTTCCGAACCTTATCAATCCCTTCCACGACGACACTTTCAACATTACCCGCTCTCCCACTTGGAACTCGACCGGTCTTCTTTTCTTATCCGCGTAGCTCTTCTGCCTATCCTATGCCACTTTCAAACGCTCTCTGATGACTTTCACTATTATTGGGTTTTAGTAACATCCGTCCTTATTATAGATTGTATGTATAGAATGATACATGCGTATTAAGGTTAAATCTTAAATTGTGATTGTAGATGAAGCAATTATCGATGTATTTAGAAAATTGTAAATTAGTTGTTATTTTCAGTATTGAGGTTGTTACACCATCATCCTGAAGATCATGTAAAATTAAGATAACAATCCATAAATATGTATGTTTTTCTTCAATGAACATTTATCTTACTTTTACAGGTATGGGTGATTTGATCAATCTCGTTTTTAACATTTTCTAAAACCCAATTATTGTTAGGATCATATTACAAAATATCTACGCAATTTGTTTGCGGCTTTTTTCACAAAATATTCAAGAAATATTTACGAAAACATTTTGCGATCGTTTTGCGAATGGTTATGAAAAGAATGTGAAGAATTATATAAATCTCAAACTATAAAATATTCTAATACGAAGATGGGCCAATGAACATTAAACTTTTGTGTAGGAGAGATGTAGACGGTTGGAAAAAAAGGTCATAAAACAATGAGATGGTATATCGTGTGTATTTTACGCAAATTATCAGCGTGAACAAGAGCTTAACAAGTGGGCGAATATAGCATTTTTAGTGAAGTATAGACGTCCTCTTGGTTTAACAGGAGCCCTTTTGGAAAAGAGATAGTGACACCCGTCCATAATCTAAGCTAGTTTAGTTTAGATTAGTAGGTTGTCAAAATTTATCTCTTGTATTATTTTAGATTGTAAACGCTTTAATATTTCCCCATTTATGGGTAACACACTTATATCTAGAACGTCATATTTCACGTTTATACAGATTTAAATTTACCCTATTTTTAGGGGTTACACTTGATTATAGGAATTAGTTTCATAAATCAAAGCAAATACATATGGAAAAAACTTATCTTGTGGAAAGAAAATATCATCAATTATATATTCCTAAAGGGAACACAAAGTTATTGCCACATATCAATGTCCATTGGGACTACACCTCAGTTTCTATGGCTTTAGTGCACACCCAAATAGCGTCACCTCAAGCCCTCAATTGCCTTTGGTGTCTTCTCCTAAGAGTTTCACCTCGAGATTAATGAATCTTAGTATCTACCCATTATTTAGCCAAGTCTCACCTGAAGGCTCTCATTCGACCTTTAGTGTCCACTTGCTAATTTTCAAGTTATGAATTATTATAACCCACTTGATAGTACAATATCTATAACCCTCATGCATAATGGTCATAATACCATCATAGTAAGCTTGGGATTTAAATAACACAAATGTTGCACAAATGACCCCAATTAATAAATAATGATCTTTCTTGATATTTCCCAATTTTACTTATATAAGTATTTTAGATACTAAAACCACAAGAGTTTTCCCATGTAAGAAATAGACATGAAAATGGTGTCATATCCTTCAAATAAGATTTAAACTCACTGTTCATAATAAAACTCATTTGGAGTGGAAAGTGAGTGAATAAACCTACATAAGAGGTCAACACATCCAATGGCTCAAAACCATCATGTTAAGAAGAACCAATGCTACTAGAACCAAGGAGCTCACCCAAAACAACCCATTTTAGGTCAAAATTCCGCAAAATCACATATAGCTATAATCATGTATGAAACTTGCAAACATGTAAGAAACAATTATTTGACAAGTATTTAAATGATTTGATGGTAGAATGAATTCACCTTACAAAGTTTTGTAAGAAAACCCAAGAAATTCCACCCAAAACTAGAAATCTCACTTGAACTAAAATCTTAGATGAGAAGTGTAACACCCTAAAAATAGGGTCAATTTAAAACTTAAAAATTCGGCAATATGACGTCTATAATACTAAGGTATGCATCATCCTGAAAATATAAACAATTAGAACCCAATAAAGTTGGGGTAGTTTGCACCAATTGTAGTAACGAATGAATGAGACATAAAACACAACAACCTATTTAATCTAGAATAATATTCAAGACTAGATTAATGTGGGTGTCGCTATATCTCCAAAACGCTCTTCTAAAAAGTTTCCCAAAAAGCCCAATCCTTCAAGCTCCTAGATGCACGACCGACAAATCAAGGTGCTCTATGCACATCGCTAGTGGGACCTGTGAGCTAACAGTTACCAAGACAAGTGTTAGACCAAAGTCTAGTGAGGTCTTAAAGGTTGAATAATTTATAATTGAAATAATAACATCATAATTAAGTGTTACTGATATACCCAAAGGTTGAACCAACGTCAACATTCATGTTGAAAATATATTCTATGTCTGAACAAATACACACAAGAGATACCTCTTGAAATACGGGGGAGACCCGTTTCCATTGTGGGTGACAAGAACACGTGAATGGAGTCACCCGTGATGTTATTGGATTACACCTCATACCCCAGTTCTAGTTCATATGCCATCAAGACATCACAATCCTCAAACCGTTTATGCCTTTATTGCCTACTCCGTGGAGTTACACCTCAAGGACATACGTGTATTATTGCCTATCCAATCTAGACGAGTTACACCTCAAGGACTATCAAGTCCCCCATTGCGTACTCGATAGTGACCCAAAGTGGCCAACAATTATAACCATGTATATGCCATCTAAATCCTTGTGCACAAGGAGTTAGACATTAAACTTCACATTTATGATCATGACTAAATAAGGATAACATTTCCCATGTATAATACATTCCATTCTAAAACATTATAATGCATATTTCACATTTATATTAAGAATAACCCATTTCATCACCAACAAACGACACAAATAGGCTATTGTAATAAATCTAGCTACAAGCATGGTTACTTGGGTTAAAACCCACTTTTGTAATAAATGACTCTATACCAACACATGGCTCATTTTACAGTACTATATGTACATAGGAATTCTCATCACATTTAAGGCACTCAAGATGAACAAATATCAATATTCTAGCAAAATTCACCAAACCCTAACTTTAGGTTAACTCCAAAGTGTCTACAACTCTCACATAAGCAATTAATAACACATTTATACGAAATGTCTTTTAAGGTTGGGAGGATTGTAACACCACAATTTCGAAAAATATCGTTTCAAGTTAATACAGAAATCGACAATTGTAAGGGAAAAATAAGATATAGGATTTTGGACTTTGTAACACCCCGAATTCTGAGAACTCATGTACTGTACTCCGTTCTTTGAAACCTTCTGAATTTTGGGATTACTAATCAATATCGTGATTATTTAGATTTAAGCATCGTGGGACTTCAAAGCATCAAATTTAGGAATTTTTGGGAGCTCGCGACAGTGCCCGCGAGAGTGACAGGGTGTCACAATCGCGGAGGCACAATCGCCGAAGGCCGAGAACTCTCGGTACATTTCTCGCGACTGTGCCATGCGAGAGTGACATGGTCACAATCGCAGGGCACTATCGCCCCAATTGTACCGTGGGTGTGTATTCTCGCACGACCTTTGTCACTCTCGTCGTGTCACTATCGCGACCAGGTGTTTGGGTATAAATTGTTTAAGTCACGATTTTAGGGCATTTTATCTGATTTTGAAGAGGGTAGTAGCGATTTTTCTCTCTATAAGGCTGGTAAGTCGATCTTCTCCTACCTTAGCATTAATGTCTCTCAACTACTTTAACCTTTTAATCATTTATGTGTTCTAGGTGAGTGTGAATCATCATAGTGCTAGTGAAGCTATCTCAAGCTCTCAACCCATCTCCTTCTTGTTTAAGCTTTGGGTCTTAGGGTTTAAACTACAACCCTACAAGGTGAGTTCTTACACTTTTATAAACTTTATACATGTCAAAAGATGGATTTTGAATACCTAAATATATCCCCTTTCATCTATTTGATTTATAAGACTTTTTACCAAACTTAATATTTTGGGGATTTTAGGGTTTATGATGATTTGAGGAAATGAATATTCATACGTACTAATAAGGTTCCAATAGTTTACCAATACTTGGGATTTCATTTAAATGGATGACTTTACTATGTAAAACTTATGGTTTTGAGAATATTGATTGTGTGGTTAACTGCTGATAAGTTTGCATGTTAGCTAATGCCATATCTGGGGGATTTGAAATATAAGAAAGATCGATTATATTTGAACTAGTGATCTTTTGGGTAAACAATGGAAATGATTTTGGTGGAAATCACACTTCATGTCACTTATACATATTGACTATTGTTGGAATAACATGTTGGGCCTTATGTGCATTATTTGGCTTAATTGATGCATTTGGGAGTCATGACCCCGTATTTGGTTTATTATTGTTCTGACGTTGGGACGACTAGTTTTCCACGTCGAGACACGTTAGGCATCGGATTGGGTTATAAGTCCTTCGTGCTCAAGTATTACGATATTGGATGAGGAGCTCGACGTAAGGACCCCTCGGGGTTGAACTTGAGTTTCCGTGGGTGTACATTTAAAGCCACTGAGCCTGACATCCCTTGCGTGTACTTTATTTGTTTATTGGCTTTACTGACTCATCGAATGACTTACTTTTGTGTTCCGTCATTTGTGTTAGTAAGCGGGTCTCCCCCGTTAACCCTAGAGGTACTTGCTACATTTCAAATAGCATTATTGTTACTATTACCATTATTATTGGTGTACAAAAGAAACTCCTTTACTCATTTTTACCTTTGATTATTTAAACTGCAAATGTTTGATCTTACTAGGCTCTAGCCTAACACTTTTTCTTAAAATGACATGTATAACAGGTCAGGTTTCTGGTGGGGTTCGTCGGGACTGAGTGGATGGCCTTGAGGTCAAGAGCGGTCTTTTTGGGAGATGTATAGACCAGTATTTTGGCTAGCGGGCATACTTTTGGAAGAATAGCAACACCCGATATTAATATTTCTTAGTTAAGTTAGATTAATAGGTTATTAGTGTATTCTTCATTCGATTAATTGTAATGTTTTTAGCCTTGTTTCCCCGTTCTATCGGGATGATACTTTGGGGTTGTTTCAACAGGTTTTATATACCCAAGCTTACCTATTTATAGTCGTCTTATTGCAGAAATTACAAATTTTATTCCGATAATTTTTAGGGTGTTACAGACTTGAATCCTAGATATTATAGTCTTGATGGATGAATGATTCAATTACGATTCCAACGGTTCTTTCCGGAGCAAAATCGGAGCTATAACGAAGAAGTTATGGCCAAAATAGTGAATGAGAAGAAAATCGGGCGAACAGTGCATCTCGCGACTTATGCCGTGACTTAGGAATTATGCAGTGACTTAGGGAAGCGGGTGACTTATGCCGCGACTTAAGGTCGCGTGGTAAGTCGCGAAATCCCCTGGTCGAGCATAAAACCCGATTTTCAGCCCTAGATCTTCATTTCTTCATAACTTTTGTTCCACAACTCCGATTTTGGTGATTTAAGTTGCCATGGTTTCGTTTTTGAGAGATCTTCAAGGATTTATCAATATATTGGAAGTCTATTGGAATATCCAAGGGTATTTTGTGGTGGTAAGTTCCTTATCTCTCTCAATGTTAAGCTAGGGTTTGATGATTTCATCCTCTTCCCTTTCATCCTTCCTCTTGGGTGTGATTTTGTTGACTTGTGTAGTGAAGGTGACCTTGTAGATGTGTTGGATCTAAGATCTAGGGAGATTTCTTGGAGATTTCAAGCCTTCATCAATGGTGGTTCAAGTTTTGGGGGTAAAACCTAGATTTAGCCTAAATCTAGCAATGTGAGTTCAAGTTGCTTTGTGAAAACTATGTACATGCCAAAATGAGTATTTGGAAGTAAAAATATGTTTTACTTAGTAATTGTCAATATGTTGGGTATTTTGATAAGTTTTCATATTTGATAAACTTGAGTTGTTTTAATCTCATAAAATGCCCATATTTGGGATTTTGATATCTTGACAAGTAATAGTGGGATTTATGCATTTTTGGTGATTTTGTACAAATAAAGTCTATTTTATGATTTATACCTCTTTAGTGACTTTGTACAAATGAAGCCTAATTCATGATATATGCATCTTTAGTGTACTTGATTTCGTAAACCCCTTTGGAAATGATATGTCCCAATCCGCGTTGATTTTTGGGTTAAACACATCTTTGAAGTATGTGTCTGTATAAATGTTGTTTAGATACATTGTATTATTTGGGGAAAAGTTATTTGTTGGTCAAATGGGTTTTGAGCATTTAAACTCGGTTTTGACTTAAAAGAGTATCGTGGACATTTGTCCCAGTTTTAATGGCTGTTTGAAAAGCCCAGATTCGATATACATCTTAATACATCTTATTGCATATTCATGATAATTACAGACTCGAGTGTTTTGGTCATTCATGTGTAGTCATGTAATGTTTAGACTGTGTTGCATTGGATCCATAGGCACGTAAGTCAGTCTTATTTGATAGTCAAGTGGGTGGTACGGGGTTGGACTCCGGGACGCATGTCTTATGACCTTGTCCTTTCAAGTGTACACTAGGAGGGCTGAGTCCGGTTATGCTATTGTGACAATGGGTAGGTCATGATGGGCGTTTGGGGCCTCTGCCACGTCGGGGCAATGCCATGTTTGTATCCCCCTGCCGAGCCTTTGGTGATATTCTTGATAATATTCGCTAAGATCAATTGTCTCTTTTGGTGTAGCTTAAAGGAAGTCGAAGGGACACTTGGGCTTGTGTGTCGTGAAGTGTCATACGATTAACGTTGTGTGAGTGACATACTTTTGTGTTCCTCCACTCTCAACGGATGCGGGTATCCCCCACTGTCGGCCCGTAGCATTTTGGATATTTAATTGTCCTTACTTAAATGTTTGGATTTCATTCCATTTTATGGTCGCGTGAGTATTAAGTTTCAGTTCCATATTTTCGATGACGTATCATACCTATATGGTTTGTTTTCCTTTATTTATGGGTCGAGTATTATACCCCGCCCGAGTTTTGGGTGTTTTGGGATATGAAGTGTAATTCACGTTTTTACAAATTGGGTGTCGAATTATAATACCGTTTTGGGTGAGTTATGGACTGCATCGTTTTATAAAGAATGTTTGTTTTGGAGCGTTGTCTTTAAAGATGCATATTATTGGAAAATGAGTCGTTCTCATATGTAAGGCATATCAAACTGAAAGATTACGATTTTAACCGCATTCGTTCTTTTAAACAATTAATTTATATATGTTGAAAACTATTGAGCTCACTAGGCATTAAGCCTAACCCTTTTTATTTGTCGGCATGTGCATCAGGTTCCAGTTGGGGGTTTGGATTCTAACAGCTCTATGAAGAGTTGAGCCTTAGCTTTACACAGGTGTAAGTAGTTGGTGAAGTCTTCTGCGGCTTGGAGATAGTAACTATTATTGGGTTTTAGTAACACCCGTCCTTATTATAGATCGTATGTATAGAATGATACGTGTGTATTGAGGTTAAATCTTAAATTGTGATTGTAGATGAAGCAATTATCGATGTATCTAGAAAATTTTAAATTAGTTGCTATTCTCATAATTGAGGGTGTTACAGATTCCAACTTGAAGATTTAAAGGAAAAAGTAGTAATAAATGTGGTAGATCGGATTTAATGAATAGGGAGACGAAGAGTGTTTTTGAGAAGTGATTTTGGTGATAATGAAGTTGGGGGGGGGGGCGATTTGCCCCTTTTAACACGCACAGTGGTCGCGCGCAGATGTCTGTGCGGCTGGACCCGTGCAGAGAGACGCGTCAAGGTCTGGAGTCGCGCAAGGGCAGAGCCCCGCGCGGATGGTGGCTCAGCTCGAGTTGCGCGGAGGGTAGCGCGGAGCACTGTTGTCACATTTGTTCTCTTTTTGGGTTACCTCGCTCAACTCCCATTTAAGACATAACTCAAGGCAAAAACCAAGAACCAAAACTATACTACAAGCTAAGCACAAATTTAAGGTAATAATTGTTACCCAGAAATCGGGTGTTGTAAGAAGCTTTTAATCTTGAAGTAGCAAGATTTCTTGATCTTTAATGCTCAACAACACATGGAATCCACCATAGATATCTTCCAAATCGACATAAATGAAGGGAGAGAAGAGAAGGAGAAGAAAGGAATTGAAAAGGTGAGAAAATGGGTGAAAATGAGAAAAAAGTCGTCCATATAGTGCAGGTCAGCGACCCGCGTGACATTCCCCGCGATGACAAGTCGCTTGCCCCCATGGCCGAGACTCTAGTGAGTTATGCTACTTGGGCGGCGATCTAGGTCGCGCGCCAAGCCTTGAGGAACCCTTTTTGCGTGGTTTTCTTCGTTTTTCGAATGCTTCTCGCACGGGAAGCTTCTAGAACTTTTAACTAACAAAAGTACACAACCGAAAACACATTTGGTTTTAAGAGGTTTAGAAATAAGTACAAAAACGAGGGTGTCACAAACTATCTAAAATTCTTTACTCAATTATCGCCTATCCAGTCTAACATGCACTATAAATTCATTTAGGGATAGTTTACCAAATGTTTTATCGGATGTTTATTTTATCAAGTGAGAATGACAATGAATGAGAATCTTACTTGGTAAATGTAGGAAAAAACTTTCATTCAGTTAACGTATGGTAAGAAACGTTAGCCGAAAGATGGTTATCGGTTTAAGGACGTAAGGTGACCTTAGGGGGTGTTTGGGATTGCTTATTTAAAACAACTTATGCTTATTTTAAAAAAATGCTTATTAGCTTATGCGGTGTCAAATCGGAGTTTTTAAAAAAGTGTTTACATTAGCTTATTGTGGTACCAAAACGTAATAAACTAATAAGTTGTTATTTAAAGGTGTTTGAGATTGCTTATACATATAAAATAACCAAAAAAGTCATAAACACTTTTCAAATAAGTTGATAAGTTAAAACCAAATGACTTATCAAAAAGTGTTTTTCAGCGGTTTGGCACCGCTATAAGCCATTTTAATTTTTCCCCATCCAAACACTCAAAAGTGCTTATCTCCGGTGCCAAATCACAATAAGCTAAAAAACACCTCAAATAAGCAATCTCAAAACACCCCCTTACTTTTTCAGGGTAAACCAACAATCCATTTTGATGAACGAAAGTATAAGAAGTCGTTTATCATACGCTTACTTGCAAGCGTCATGACCCTCACTTACTTACCTTATCAGATACAGTTTCCAACCGTAAAAATGGATTATTGGTAAGCATCTTTTAGCTGATGTTAACCAGAAAAGAGTCTTTTTTTTCACTTGATAAAATTAAATAAAATTTTGATGACTCCAATTGAATTACAACGGATTTCCGATTTCGGTCCACTCCGGTGATAAAAACGCAAGGCCTGTTTGTTAGCAGCTTAATGAGCTTAATATGACTCACAACTTATTCAGTCAACTATATATGACTGTTTGGTAGTGATTTATGACATAGAAAGTGACTTATTCAGTAAGATTTCAAGGGGGGTTTTATACAGAAAACCAAGTTTTTTACAAACCAGTCTCTCTCATTAAAAATACGTTCCTTCCATTTATGAAAAAAACTCTCTAAAATATACAGAAAACCAAGTTTTTTACAAACCAGTCTCTCTCATTAAAAATACGTTCCTTCCATTTATGAAAAAAACTCTCTAAAATAAAAACTTCTAAATCTATACTTGCAACTTTATCGTACAAAACTTAATAGAAATCAATCAAACAACACCTTAATCTATTATTCCTCTCAAATAACTGTTTCCTTTTTTTGAAGAAGAGGGGAAGCCAATGGTTTATTGACCCAGCAGCAGTCCAGCGAATCCACAAACAACAAAGATTACAAACTTCTACAGCTGTCGAGCCAACTTCAACAGATCTGATTCAGTACGCCCCTTTAACTTCCTTCTTCTCTTTGATTTTTGTACCCAAATTTTGACCTAATAAATCTGTTGTATTATCACACTTACAGGCTATTTCTATATTCAATCGGAGTTGCTGAACTACATAGTTACTTCTGATTTTAGGGATCAGGTTAGGGTTAGGGTTTAAAAAGTGCAATTTCATTTGATTTTACAGTGATGGTGTTTTGGGAAGGGTACGTGAGTGATGAAGTGATGGGTACATTTGCCCCAATTGTCGTGTACTGGTTGTACGCTGGGTTTTTCCAGTTGCTACCGCCTCTAGATAATTATAGGCTGCACACTAGGAAGGAAGAAGATGCGAAGAATTCGGTTCCGTTGGGTTCGGTTGTCAAGGGTGTATTGCTTCAACAGGTTGTTCAGGCAGCCGTTGCTCACCTCCTGTTTTTGGTAAGTTTTCCTTTTGTTCACATATCATCTTTATTAGTATATGTTTTTGGAATGTTGAAGAGCTTTATTTTTGTATTATGTATGTCTAATTGCTTCCCGTTATTAGATTGTTTGATTGCTGCTTTGTTTAGTTGTAATACTTAATAGGGATTATGAGAATTTAGTGCTTGTAGAGAATATCAAGCAAATTGTTGAGTGAAATCAACTACAAGTGATTACAAGTTGTTTTTAGTATTGGAAACTATTGAAACATAATGATTAGAAGAGAAAGTAGGAAGGATACCACATCATTTCCACTTCAAATTTACCTAAGGAAGTAAGGATTACCAATGCTTTGTTCAGAGTGTTAAAAGAATTTGTCCCAAGACTCTTCCTTGTCGCTCATCTCCTCATGCATCCCTCCTTGGTCATTCACATTTCTACGTCTTTTTTTCTCTTTTCGTATGTTTTTTGCTTTCACATTTATCACTGAATTTTCAATTTAGTTTAATTCACATATTTTTTTTTTGAGAGGGTATCCCAGACCACATTGGGCCCAGACTAATCCCTGGCAATATGGGCCGAAGCCCGACTGCTAAAGCATGCAGCCCGGGGTCGAAGCCCCCGTACCTCCAGGATGCGTCCCCCAGGATTCGAACATGAGACCGCTACTAGCTAGTCCACATGCCTTACCACTAGGCTAACACCCTTTTGGTAGTTTAATTCACATATGGCAGTTTCATGATATCTGGGATGACTTTTACATTTATCACTGAATTTTCAATTTAGTTTAATTCACATATTTTTTTTTTGAGAGGGTATCCCAGACCACATTGGGCCCAGACTAATCCCTGGCAATATGGGCCGAAGCCCGATTGCTAAAGCATGCAGCCCGGGGTCGAAGCCCCCGTACCTCCAGGATGCGTCCCCCAGGATTCGAACATGAGACCGCTACTAGCTAGTCCACATGCCTTACCACTAGGCTAACACCCTTTTGGTAGTTTAATTCACATATGGCAGTTTCATGATATCTGGGATGACTTTTACTTGTGTGCTAAAACTTTTAGGTTAACACTAAGATCTTCAAGAAATTATATATTGTTTGCTTAAAAAGACCATATTAGATGTGTGCTTCTGCCCCATATGTACCAACAATTGAAGTAAAGTCATGGTACAAAAATAGTGGTAAAAACAGAAGCTTTTCATCCTTGCACTTAGATTGTCTCTAAGCTCTTCCATCTATGGCCAACTCCTATATGTTCCAATGTTTAAATCTCAGTTGACTTCCTACAGGTTGTAACTTTTGGCTTAGCCATAGCTCTTCTAATGCTCTCCTCTTGGTACACTTCTCTCTATATCACTTGTGCATCCAAAGGTTATACTCCAGATGTAATCAGACCATCTCAATCGTCGTTTCTACCTCAATTGGTGTCAAGTGTCAACCAATTTTCTTCCAGATATCTTCAACTTCAAATCTTGTTAATCATTGCGAAGGCAAAAATGCACCTCAACATTTGCATTTCTACTACGCTGACCTTTGTGTTTTCTAGAAAAAGGCTTTGTTGCCATTAATATATACCATATATGTCTTGCTAATAACATGGACAACAAGTTCCCTTGTTGAAACTAGTGATTTCTTTTATACCTTCGAAGGTGTTGCTCAATTAGCCATTCAAGGGAATTATGGTTGCATAACTTCTATCCTATTGAAACACTTGTTTCTTTTGCATTAAATGCTGACGCACTCCGCATAACGACGCGTTGTAATCCTTGTACACATGACCGTTCTGCGACTTGATAAATTGGATATCTTGGCTACTCTTAATCTTATATTATTTTACTTTTCCTGTTAATAATTATCTGTTGCTTGATATCCATTCTTGAAAAAGTTGGTACTGATCGTGGATTTTGCTAAAGATGATTGTGATTCCTCTGACTATCCTTCTATAACTTTGAAAGATGTGTGAAAATCCTTTATTGGTAGGGATTTCTACATTCTTGAAACATCTATTTCTTTTAATGCATATTGCTCTCAAAAACGAAATAAACTTTAATGGTTTCCACGCTTCGTATTTCATCCTCCTATACTTACCATAATAACAACCAACTTAATAACTCTACTACCGATTTTGATAGACTCATGACTCAACGGAAGCGAGAAAGTGAACAAGAACAAGTTACGTGATAACCACAAAGGGTTGTGGTGTACTGGTTAAGGCCCTGGGGGATGTGGTGGAATATCCCATCTGCCTAGGGTTCGAATCCAGGCGTACACAACAATTGTGGCCACTGAGGTTTAATCAGGGCTGATGTCTTACAGTCATAATTTGCCAAGGGATTAGTCTAGGCATAGCCTAGGACACCCTTCCAAAAAAAAAGTTACGTGATTCTCTTGTATCCGAAATGCTACAGCTGAATGATCTAAACCTTTTCCTTTCTACACATAAAACATGAATCAACATACATCTTCCCTATTCTTTTTGTTAAAATGACTCCTCATGTGAAACAAGCTGCTACCATTAAACACAGATCTATACAGGATACATGCATAAGGGGTCTCTGTTGTATCATGATTCATGAAAATAGATTTATTTAATGTTTTCTCGTATTGCACCCTTATCACAAATCACAAATTATTACTCTTTCAACGAACATTTACTCCATTTGAGAACCTCTAAAAGTTTTATATCTAGCCAAAAAGAATATATCAACCACAACCATTAATATTATCATCAAGCATACCGTTTTTTCTTTTCTTGAAGAGAGAGTGGAATTGTTAGGAGATGGATATTACTTCAAGTGTTTATTCTAACTGAAGGCGTTATCATGAGTTTGGTGGTTGTCATAAATTTGCCTTTCCAAAAGGTTCCCTTTATCTTTATATTTATTTATTTTAGTAGACTCTTCCTGTACTAGTGAAACTACTTGTCCATTTTTTGGGTTTATCTTACAAGCTTGAAGGGAATTTTTTTCTAACTATGAAAGGGGAAACTGAATGTGATAACAAGAAAAGACATGTAATGTGGGGAGGCGGGAGTTACTAAGTTGACTATGCCGGGCAAGGATTCTTCATGCTAATATACATAGATGTGCAGGATACAAAGTTACGTAAAATATTCGGCGATGCATGTGGTTAAGTGCTGCCATGTCCATTCTTTCAATTTAGTTTCATATGCATAATCTTGATTTTCAATTTCTAATTGGTCCCTTAAAATATTGTATTTGTTTATCATATTCATATATACATGTGATTTCTATAAAAAGTCATGTGAGTCCAATTGCAATGTTCTTATACTCGTACGACTATTTATACACACATACATATTCACACACACTTGCACATATACATCCATATAGAAACACAAATTATGTACATATAAATACCTATTATATGCACACACATATACATATATATACACACATTATGTACAAATACATAAATATACACACAAGTGTATGTATACATATGTGTATACATATACAAGGCGGCATTCTCCTTGTTCTATTGTCTTTTCGCCAACTCAATTATCTGTGTTGTTCCCAGTCTACATCAACTCAAATACCGAGATCATTTGTCCCGTATCAACTTTACTTGTGAAGAATCTTGATATACTTTCTTTATTTGTGGATGGATATCCCCTTTGGATAGGCAACTGAGGCTTTGTTGACTTTGCCATAAGGCTCTACCCCTTATTCATTCAAAAAGAGCAACTTGGAAAATAAGATGATTTATAGTAACTTGGAAAATGGAACATTAATTAAAAGAGCATGCACATACAATCCCAATTCATCTGAGTTCTGTAATAGCATGCAGTTATTGTTTCAGTACCAGGTGTTAACTTGATGGTGGGCAATAATATATATGGTTGAGAGAGAGACACACTATTTTATCTTTTTTTTCCTCAATTTATCATCCTCTAAATTTGTTCGCATTACTTCCATGTCCATAGATTTACATGAAGGATTAAGAGAGTAATGATAGAGAGAATGATTTGATGACTGTGTTGTGCACATGGAAACATACACCATATCATAGTGAGGATGGGCAGCATGGACATTTTTCAGTTCTAGTGTCTACCTGATACATTGTATCCCCTTTCATTTATCTACATAGTGTTTCCTAACCTCCTTCCCTTGTGTCTCTCTCTAACAAGTTTATAACTATTTGTGGATGTGTGCATTCTAATACTCCTGCTACCTCGCCAAGAATGGCCACTTCTTTGTCCTTCCCTTGACATGGAATTTAAACTTTCAACTAATTAATTAAGAAAAAGAAAAACAAGAAGAAATTAGTGCTGTTCTAGTACGCCTTTTTCTGCTTTTATCTTCCTTAATGCGAAAAATGGAAAAAGAGAATGGAAAAAACTATAGCCAAAATGAATGAAGCTTTAATAAATATGATACATACCATTGTGGTTATGTCCGTCCCATATTTGTAATGTGAAGTTACTCCCTCGCCTGTCCTATGTTTCTTCGTCCCAAAAAGGATTATTGGTAATACTTCCGTGTTTCTAAAGTTAATACTTAAGCACATAGTTTATCGGAACTCGGAAGTGTTTAATTAATAGTTAGATTTCTAAAATACTCCTTGGTAAATGGCAAAATAAGTTAATCTGTGTGGAGAAACATCAATGCCATAAATATTTCGTAATGATTATTAATAGGTAAAGAACGTTACAAGACATTTTGTTTCTTTCCGTTGTTTTCTATAAAATCTATCAAAACGTAATCTTCTTGAGATATTTTGTGACAAAAATTGAATTTCGTTTCTTCTAATGGTGCACCAATGGTGACTTCTGGTGATTTGCATCTGAAAATGATCAAATATTTTCTTGATTTTTAGGTTTACTATAAGAAAACCTTTGGGACTGAGGAAGTATATGCTATGTTGTATGATGATCATTTCACGTCTTTTGTTCATTTCTAAAATCTCTACAATTTTCGTATGTAGGTGACATCAGAGACAGGCTTGGTTGGGACTGAAATCCAGCCATCCGTTCTTATTCAGGTTGTGCAGATCATCATCGCAATGTTTGTGATGGACACATGGCAGTACTTTGTACACCGCTACATGCACATAAACAAATTTCTGTATCGCCACATTCATTCCCAACATCACAAACTTGTGGTACCTTACGCAATCGGGGCCCTCTACAATCACCCGCTCGAGGGTCTTCTGCTAGACACAGTTGGTGGGGCCATCTCTTTCCTCATCTCGGGAATGACCGCAAGAACTGCTGTTATATTCTTCTGTTTTGCTGTCGTAAAAACAGTAGACGATCACTGTGGACTCTGGTTGCCGGGTAATCTCTTCCATTTGTTTTTCCAAAACAACACTGCTTATCATGACATCCATCACCAACTGCATGGCTTAAAGTACAATTTCTCTCAACCTTTTTTCCCAATTTGGGATAAACTTCTTGGAACCTACATGCCTTATGATCTCATAAAGCGGCCCGAAGGAGGATTCGAGGCTCGGTTATCGAAAGATTAAAGTCCAATCAATCTGTTCACTACTCAACTGTGTATCAAAATGTCATTTGATTGAGGTAACTTGAAATCCCCTTTAATTTTTCTTTATCCAAGAACATTATGAAATCACAATCAAATGAATTGCAGGCTGCAACTTGCTAGTAATTAACTCTTTGATTGTGTTTAGTATTCTAAATATTCTTTCTTTCCTTACATTTTTTGTTGCTTGATTAGTCTCTGATTCTTTGGATTTAATGATGTAACAGTGATTTGTAACTTGTTATTTTGGTGGTTTTTTTTGTGCAGTCTAGCAAAAATTTGTAATCTTTTGACATGCTTCTTCTCTATTTGCAACAAATACTTAATGTTCTTCAAATGGAATAGACTTATGGTTTGCAGAGGAGTTTGAGAGGTAAATTGAAGGTTTTTATTTTTAAAATTGAATTATGGTTAAAAAGATTTGCATAGAATATTGATGCATTATATGTCTTGACAATTGATTGTATCTTGTTGCTATCTGAGCATCCATGGGGTAAATATCATATGAGGTGAACATAAAGATGTGAATGAGGGTGGAGTGCCAACTTTAGAGCATTTCCAACAGATTTTCCACATGGAGAAAATGGTGATTTTTTGAACAAGTTTTTGTTCCAACGGATTCCTTAGAATCTTCCTCCAAAACGGAGAAACTAGATGGAGTGTGAAATTCTGCAAATTTAAATAACTCCTAAAATATGATTACTGTTAGAAGAAAAATATTTTTTTAATTATGTTATACAATAAGAAACCTTTGAAATCAAATGTTTAGGAGAGAGACAATATTTTATTAAATTTATGGAATATTTTAAAATTTTAATAATATAATTAACATTGTAATATCCAAAACGGAGAAGTTGGTGGATTTGAATATTATTTTTTTAAGGTCTTGGATTTTGATTCTCCATTTTAGAGAAATTTGGAGAATCTGTTAGGTGATGTTCGGTTCGTTTTCTGTTAAGACCTGAATGGATATAGTTGTCTGTATGTTAACAGATAAGTTGTTGTTCGGTTATTATGCTAAATAAACGGTCTGAATGTCATAAATGACCATTTTACCCCTAATCTTTATTTTTGTCCGAATAAAACACTTGTTTGATAAAAATATTGAATACATGACTTGTAATTATAAAAAAAAATCTCTAAATAAAAACAACTTGACCTACATATGTAAGTAAACCACAACAACCTTCCCTCTATCAACTTATCTACAATGTATGCATCTCCAACACTACTTGAAAAATGTGGTTCAGCATCCATTCAAACTTGATTCACCATGTTCTTTCTCTCTTATATAAATCTTTTGAATTCCATGTGCATTCTTTCACAAAAACCCACATCCAACTTCATTCTCGATGATTTAACTACTGCAGAATCAACCACACAATCTCGAATCAACCACAAATTCAACGAGCTCAAACTAAGCAGAAAATTGGCCAACAGTCCAAGACCCAAAAAACAATTGAACTCTAAATTGTTCGTAACGTAGCACAAAACCACAAAATCACACAGTACCAGAAATCGATGCTACTGTGTAAATCGATGCTACTGGCTCTAGAGGCCACAAAATCGATGGGTTTAAACCCAAAAAATCGATGTCTACAATCATGGTTTCAGATCGATGGAGAGGAAAAACAAGTCGATTAGACTGTGACCACCAAATCGATGGGTTTAAACCCAAAAAATCGATGTCAACATTCGTGATTTCAGATCGATGGAGAGGAAAAGAGAGATCGATGTAAAAGAAAGGTACCTGTGCTTCTTCATTCCAGTCCCTGTGCTTCTTCAATCGATATCTACAGTATGATTTCAGGTCGGTTGGGTTTTAAGAAAAAACGTTAGGTTACTTTTAATAAGGGGAGTAGTTGGGAGTTGGAAGGGTAGATGAGGAAAGTAAAGTGTATTAAATGGCCGAGTGTAGAAGACATTATTTTTGTAACTTAGAGATGCTAACAATTGATTATTTTGGTAGGATTGGAGCTTTTAATTGGTCTTGCTTAGTTGTTCCCTCTCGAGAAGAACATAATTATATTTGGTTTATAAGGCATTTTAATTTTAGAAATTTTAGTTTTTAAACATTTTCTCTTTCAAACATTTATGATTTATGTTGCATAGTTTAAAAATGTTTTGTTTACTATGATAATTTTTTTTTGTATTTACTAATCATTAGAATACGTAAAATCGAGTTTTGAATACATGAGCTATTGCTTGATTCGGAGCTTTTGAGAAGGTTTAGATTTGTATGAATAAACTACAAACTTAAACACATATTTATAATCAACAAAAGATGACATATATGGTTCTTAAATGTTTTTTATAAAAAAAAAAAGATAAAAGAAAAGAAGATGATGCTTAAAAAACTCATACAAATTAGAGCTGGTATGGTCCTTAGATTCTAGACCCGGTCCATCCAACCCGTTAGAAAAGCGGGCTTAGACAACCATTTTAAAATATATGGGCGGGCTTGGGTGGAACCTTTAGAGCTGTTTATAGGCGGTACGGTCCTTAGATTCTAGACCCGACCCATCTAACCCGTTAGAAAAGCGGGTTTAGACAACCATTTTAAAAAATATGGGCGGGCTTGGGTGGGACCATTCAAGTTAGTGGACGGGCTCGGGCAATGAAAAAGAATTTTGGGCAGACTCGCCCGACCCATTATATAATTATAATCAATTAATTTTTTATATAGTTAATATTGTATTAAAAAAAATTCTGAAGTGATTTTGGGTTGGACTCCCTCTATAAAGTACCAACCACCTCCCAAATATATATTATATGTCATATGTCATATAGCACTTGGATCTCTTGAAATATTAGTTGCTTAAATATTTTTGTTCTTGAGGAATTCAAACTTTGAATGGTGATAATCTTTGGAGAGGAAAAATCCATATTTCATATTCCATATTTTGTGAAAATACTTTTTTCATACGTTGTGTACGTTAGTATATTTTACATTTTTTAGTTGGAATGTATTTTGGATAATTTTATATAACTTGTCATTTTATATAAGTTTTTTTTTAAAAGTAAACTTTTAGGCTCGTTAGCCCGTTGGCAAGCCCATTTATAAGACGGTATGAGCAAGCTCTCAAGCCCGCAAAAACAGGTTTGGATTTGCTTTATTAGACCTGTTAAACAAGAAAAATGTGTTAGGCCTTATCCGTAACCCGTCCAAACCCGCAAAAGATCACCTCTAATACAAATGAAACAAAGTTGCAAATTACCCACAAGTCCATGGAAGATTTCTGTAATCAACTGCTTATAATATCTATTTTCACCACACAAAGTGTTAATAAGCTTATTATCCTAAACTGTAATTGGTAGTATTTTGTATCCATTTTATGATGGTTTTCACAAAATTTGTTAACAAACAAATGAAGTTTACCAATAATCTTTACAAGAACACAACCCATCTTTAAATCTATGAAACCGAGTCCGATCCCGCACGATGATCTCTCGTTCGTAAACCTTCGAAACGAGCTTCATCATCCCGTGACAATCCCCGCAAATGCGAAGATTCTTGTTCACACGTATCGGACTAGTCGTCCCAAGGCTAAGCAACCCGAAAGCCACAGCCAATTTCTCACTATGATAACTCAAGGCGTTCTGCTTCTCCTCGGGCCCTATATCGTGCAACACGTAATCCGTCTCGGGAATGTACCCGTGTTCCGTAATCCGACACTTGATCTCGTCAAGCTTCCGATAGATCGATTGCAAATCCGAATGACTTAGATCTCCGTTCACAAACTTGTGAATCACACCGTCGATATCGATGTAGCTAAACCCGGGAACCTTTTTAACTTCCTTTTCTTTCATCGAGTCCCTAACTCGACCTACGTCTTTCCATCTATGATGAGCTGCGTAGATGTTTGATAGTAACACAAAGTCTCCATCGCTACTTGAACCCATCTCCGCGAGCTTCTTGGACGCCTTTTCGGCCATTTCTACGTTCCCATACGTCTTACAAGCACCCAATAAAGTCTGCCAAAGAACGACATCGGGCTTTATAGGTATTGAATCAATGATATTGTAGGCCTCTTTTAGCCTGCCCGATCTCCCTAATAGATCAACCATGGCACCGTAGTGTTTGATATTAGGAATCACCGAGTCATCTTTAGCCATTGTTTCGAACAATTTGATCCCATGTTCAACCATACCGGCATGATTACAAGCACACAGAGCCGCAAGATAACTAACGCTATCGGGTTGAAATCCTTCTTTACTCATTCGATCAAAGAGTTTAAGTGCTTCGAGGCCTTCACCATTCGTCCCCATGACCATGATCATTGTGTTCCAAGTAATACGAGTTTTTGGACACTTCATGTCGTTGAACACCCGATAAGCTCTTCGAACGTACCCACATTTCCCAAACATGTCGATTACCACATTGCAAACTTGCTCATTCGAGTCAAGATTCTGGTTTTTTATGTAAACGTACAGGTTTTCACCCTCTCGGACCGTGCCCAACTGGGCACAGGCCGAGAGGGCTCCAAGAACCGTGATCGCGTTGGGCTTGAACCCAACATCTCTCATTCTCGTAAAGAGTCCCAACGCTTCGTCGGGTCGGTTCCCTTGAGCCAGTCCAGCGATCATAGCGTTCCAACAAGTAACATCTCTCTTAGACATTTCATCAAACAGTTGGCGTGCATCGTCCAGATAACCACACTTCGCATACACATCCAGCAGCGTAGTTTGCAGCAAAACATCTGCTATAAACCCAAATCGAACCACCTGCGAATGGACTTGGATCGCTTCGTTACAAGCTAACGCACGTGCGCAGGCTTTAAGGGTGAACGAGCACGTGAGAGCATCGGGCTTGCAGGTGAGCACGCGCAACCCTCGGCGGTAAAAAGCGACGGCGTCGGCTGGTTGATGGCTCTGAGCGAGGCCGCGGATGACGGCGTTCCAGTCATTAGTGACCGGGAATGCAATGTGACGGAAAATGTCACCGGCGTAGAGGAGGCTGCCGGCGGCAGAGAATGTGGCGCAAAATTCAAGGAATTTGGAACGAGGGGAAGGGTAGAATTGGAAAACGCCGGCGGTGATGAGGTGAGCTTGGAGTTGTTTGATGTGAGATAGGGTGGCGCACTTTTGCAGTAACGGTTCGACGGCGGCGGCCATGCCACCGGAAAAAAGACTTGAAAGAAAGAAATTTATAATCTACTGGTAAATTTGAATTTTACCCCTTCGAATATTTATTTTTTGTGTTTTACCCCCCTGGGATATGAAATACTACATATTGCCCCTCCTAGTTTCAATGAGTGCCAACTCTTCCCTTTCTTCTATTTAATCATTCTATTTTAATTTGACAAATGTAGTTTTTGTTCGTATAAATTTGATCACAGATTTATACATGACAATTTTGACATATTAATCTGAAAATGAATTGATTTGGGTTATATATTATTTTTACTGAATAAATTGTGTTATAGAAAAAATAAGTCAATATTTTTTAACGGCATAAATTTTATTAAGAGTGAATTGTGGATTTGATTCCCGTGTTTTTAGACTTTCTTTTACTAAAGTTCCTATGATATGTTTATTGTGGATTTGGTCCTTGTGGTATTCAATTTGTTTTGGCCATGGTCCCTTTGACTAACATTTCTATTAACTTTGTTAAATAAAGGATAAGAAAAATAAAAACAATATTTTTATACACACAAACACACGTGCACACACACACATATGTATATATATATATATAATGATATTAAAATAAATAAAATAAGATATTATTGTATGATTTGATTGATTAATTTAAGTTAAAGATGATTTAACTCTTTTGTTCTTTTACTATCATTGCAACAAACAAACTTATTATTGATATTTTAACACCAAAAATCATTGAAAACCGTTGAGAAATGAACTATTTAGATTTTTAACTAAATGAAATATCCATACATAATATTATCCTTGAAACTTTAAATTGAACAAATAATTTTTATAAACTTCAACCATGTCTTCATACCTAAATAGACAAAAGTACTAAAAATATAAAATTAAATCATATTTAATATGATTGATTTTTTTAATTTAAACAAATCAAATCATAAAATAATATCTTATTTTATATATTTTGATGTTTTTATGTATATATATATACACACACATATATTTGTGTGGATAAAATATTGTTTTTATTTTTTATAAGAAAAAGACAAGAATATGCAAAAATGCTAAAATAACCCTTGATTTAACGAAGTTAATGAAGGCGTTAGTTAGAGAGACCATGACCAAAACAAATTGAATACCACAAGAATCAAATCCACAATAAACATACTATAGGGGCCCTAGTCACAAATAATATCAAAACACAGGGATCAAATCCACAATTCACTCTTTTATTAAAACTAACAAGATGTTAGAGAAAGAAATTACAAGTAAATAAGTCAAATTGACTAAACATATAGAACAAGTTAAAACTTATTTAACATGTATGCTCAATCCAGATTTGTTCCATCCTTGTTCCTCTCGATTTTATCTTATAGTTTTTGGTGTGAGAGAATGATATCAATTTTGATCGATTATCAGTTTTATGAAGTATTTTACCGTACTAATAGGTTGTAATGTAAATATACATATGATAAACCCGGTAAAAAAAATACGACAACATTTTCAAATTGAAAATTGTTTATTTTTTTAATATGTATTGTTAAATTAAAAGGTTAATTATATTTAAGATATTTTATATTTTAAGAATAAAGAGATGTTTATTAACTATTATGTATTTACTTGTGTGATTTTGAGGATTTTTGTTCTCTTCTCCAAAATGAAGAAAGTAGAAAGAGATAGAAAGGGTAAGATTTTTCAAATTTGGAGAACTCAGAAAAAATATTACTTAGGAAAGAGAAATTATAGTTTACTAGTTGTGGACCCGTGCAAAGCAGCGGGATCTGACATTTTATTGGGAAACAATAATGAATAATATATAATATTTAACAAAGATTTCCTAGAAAAACAAAAAATGTTACGTTTTCAAACGAGTTATTGATTTTTCCTAAAAAAACAAAGAAGAGTTAAGTGTGCAAATATGTTTATTGATTGTTTGCTAAATAGAACAAAAGGTTACATTTGCAAATGTGTTTATATTGCTAGAACAAAATGTAATATCCGGATCCGAAATTTTTATTAAATTTGGAAGTTGGGTGAAAAGTGAAGCGAGACCCAAAGTACAGGGGGGTTATTTGAAACTTTGGTTTTATATAACCTAAATATCAGATATTTGATTTCATATCAGTCTGATATTTGTGTAAGCCGACATAGAGAGAAAGAGAGAAAGCAGAGCAAGAAGCAGAGAGAAAGAGAAAGAGATCTTGAAG
Organism: Arctium lappa; assembly: GCA_023525745.1. Taxonomy (NCBI): domain Eukaryota; kingdom Viridiplantae; phylum Streptophyta; class Magnoliopsida; order Asterales; family Asteraceae; genus Arctium; species Arctium lappa. Next base: position 9,412,678 of record CM042048.1, read on the forward strand.
GATTGATCGTTTTTGGTCAAATAGAGGTATGATTTTAGCCTAATACTTCTATCTGCATGTATTAGTCGGTAAATAGTCTTGTGATTCAAGCTTTTAACCGTGTATTTGATCAGTTCCATGATTTAAAGTTTTCTGGGTTCGAACTGTTGAGTCGCCGACTCTGTATGATCTATGACCGGGACCAAGGTCAACCGGTAGTTTGTATTCGACCGGTAGTTTGTTGTGAACCGGTATTGCTCGACCGGTATGTTATTAATCTGTCCTAAGAGGTTTTGATCAGGATGGTTTCGACCGGGATAGTAGCAGTATGTTGTATTTGATGTGTTTATAGAAGGAAAGGGTGTTAGTCACCAGTTAGCTTACCTTTGTTTTTAATACCATCGTATGTGGTGTTAATCAGTATAAGTCAGAGTTAATCAAGAAGAATCAGATGTGAGTCTTTCAAACTAAATCTTTTATGATTTTAGCAGTTATTTGATAAATGTGGGTTTTATAAACTACGCATTTATAGTATTGAAAGTTATGCAAAATTATTGAAAAGGGTTGATTTAATCAGTTTGACATGTTTATGCTCAATTTATATAAACTTGTTTTATATATAGTCAGGACTAGGTGTATGCATACATTTGAGTCAGAAGTCTGACCTAAGTCGGGAAGTGTGACCCGCCTGCTCGTACCGGGGAGTGTGGCCCGTTTATGTCATTAGGGTGTGTCCCTAAAATAAGGCAGTGCGAGACAGACATACCGTCTTTGACGGAAATGTTGGTCAGTAGCTTAAGGTACGCTTGCGAAACGTAAAAAGTGGTCAGCGATGGCCAGTAGATTGAGTTATGTCTATGAAGCATAAAGTGTTTTAAAGTTTGATTAAAAGAGAAGGTTATGTTTTTGAGATATAAAGCTTTGTTTAAATGTTTTAATTAATATTTGAACTGTTGCAGTAGTGATTGGAGTGGACTCACTAGACCATTGGTCTAACCCTCGCTTTTTCAAAATTATAACCCTGTTTCAGGTTATCGAAAAGTAGCAGGTACAGATAAGGGTAAGGAGAAGATGTGAGCTATTTCCAAGAGATAGAAGACTTTCTGCAATAGTTTACTTTTTTGAACTCAGTTGTGTAATAAGAGATAGTTGTAAACCTTGTACTCTGAAATGTAAGTTTGGGGCAGTATTTAGTAAGAAATGTTATTTTATTGAATGTATAAATGTTCAGGTTGTTACACAAAAGAAGTATGAAGTTCATGTTCAAATTCTCTAGGTAAGTGATGCAACCCCTTTATAACCAAGAAATGTGACACCTCCTCATCAATATTAACGTTTTTGCAAAATAAAAATTAGAGAAGAAACAAGATATTTCCAAACAAAAGATGGCTTTAAATAGAGATCAAAATGTCAATTATGAGCAATTCCATAGACATAGATTCAATCTTGGACATATAAGTTATAACAACTATAACATGTCCTTAAGTATTAGAGGCTAAAATCGTAATATATACTATATTATAAAAACGGCATAAAAAACTCTTAATTACAACATTTTAAGCACAAGTTACAACTAATTAAAGCCAATTACTTAATTTACAATTTCTTAATGCTTTGGTACAATCTTTCCAAGCACAGTATCTCACATAATCATCTATTTGTGGAATAGATACTCATTTATTAATATAAATATTTATCTTTTTTGTGGAGGATTTTATAAAATAGATTTTTTATAGCATAATCTATTTTAAATGTAAATTTTACATTTAAATCTATATTAATGAGATGTAATATAAAATCTTTTTTCTTCCGTATTTTTTTATATTACATCTCATAATGATTTTTTCACATTTTATTTTATAAATTTTTTTTACATAATGAGATGTAATATAAACTCTTTTTTCTTCCGTATTTTTTTTGCTAATATAAAATCTATTTTATTTTATAAAATCTACACGTATTTTATATTAGCATAATATAAAATCTACACGTATTTTTTTTGCTAATATAAAATCTACACGTATTTTTTTTCATGAGCTTTAAAAGAAGAAAAAAAAAGGTTGATATGAATTAAAAATAAAAAATAACTAGATACACTAATAAATTAGCATATCCTTTAAAATAAAAATATTCCGCAATACTTTCCAAATTAACCAAGTGTAAAAAAAATAAAATAGAAACGATGTAGATATAAAAAAATTCTTTCATATTTTTAATATATTTACATTTAAATGTAAAATCGAAAATGAAAATAAAAGATTTTAAAATATTCTCTACATTCACTATAAATATATATAGTTTCTCTATGTATCATCCGAGTACAAGAAGAAGACGAACGGTCGGGTGTCAATGGCGGAACCTGCAACTGAACAAAAGGTATTCCACTATATTTTTTTTATTTGAAAAACTACTTTTTTATATTTTATTTACTGATGATTTGTTTATATTTTTCAAAAACCACAATCATATTTTTTGAAGTAGGGGAATAAGATAATACTATGAGGTTTTGAAGTCAATAATCAAATAAATTTTCAAGTGGTGCTGAGTGAATTTGAACTATACCAGTTGAGTTGCCGGTTACAAAAGATAGAAATCATTTATTTTCTTTGTCATATTTGATGTAGGTTGAATGTTGTTAATTAATCTACATATTTATACGTTCAAAGTGATTGTCAAGTGTTGTCGAGGAGGTTTCAGAAAAATTGCAAAATCTGTAAAAACGTATGTTCATATTTATAATTATTTCAATAATAGTGATATGTTGTGAGACATGTATTTTGAGTTTTAAATAATATAATACAAAACTATTACCAATATTATTGCACAAACTCGTAACAACAAACGATTGAGAATATATGCAAGTTAACCACTTATGAAAATACATTTTTTTTCACAGAGAAATTACGTTTCATTTTAACTCGGTTCAATATTTCAACAAAAAATTTATCCTTCCGTGCAATGTACGGGCCCAACACTAGTAAATTATAAACTATAGGGGTGAAAATTATAATTTCTTACAAACCACAGGGACTAAAATGTAATTTGCTCTTAAGAGTTAATTTTAGAAATAAATGATTGTTAAGATGAGGGACCTTTTTAAAAATTAAAATGCAAACTTTAAGAGTTTTTCATAAATAAAAGAAGTTGAGGGATAACTATGCGATAAACTCAAAAATACAAGGACCAAGTTTAATTTACTCTAAAAAGATAAATATGAAATAACGTAATTATCTGTAAGTTTTTTTATATAATTATTTTGAAAGCAATCTTCTACGACGCAATTCACTGTACATCTCTTCCTTCGTTACTCTTCTCCATTCCTACCAACTGCTCCCCGCAAACACTTCCACTCCCTCCGCCGATCGATTTCGGCCGCCACCGCCACCATGGGCGAAATCGCCGGTAATTCATTGTTGTTGGAACACGTCGCCAGAGCGTGGTACTCTGTCCCGGAACTCCGTCTTCGCGACCATCACTTCACTGTCCCACTCGATTATTCTCTATCTCAATCCCTAACATCTCCGTTTTTGCTCGCGAGGCGGTTGCTCGTAAATCATTCACTTTAACTTTCATTGAGGAGTTATTTTGTATAAAACAAAAAAAACAAAAGATTGAAGGAAACGAACCTGGGAAAGTTTTGCCTCTGTTTGAAAAACGAAAAAAAAAGATTGATTGTAAATAACTACAATCATAAACAACAACAATAAATTACCTGTAGCCTTTTTACTTATTTCACAATACTCCCCTTCGAACCTATTTTGAGATGTTTTTTACTTACAGTCAAGTCTCAATGCATTTTTCGGTGTCTCCCTATTACCATTAAAGATGAGATTTGGGGTGCAGAAACAAGAAAATACTTTGAAAAACGAAAAAAAAAGATTGATTGTAAATAACTACAATCATAAACAACAACAATAGATTGAAGGAGTTGAACCTTGGAAGCTTTGACTCTGTTTGGATACTGAAGCTGTTTGGATCTTGAAAAACAAAACAAAGAGATTGAACAACCTGATTCAAATATATATGAGTAGAATCATCCTAATCTCCGTCTAATTCTGTTGAACCGTGATATAAGGATATGGATGGAAAAGATTTGAGCGCCTGATGGTGGTTAGAGATGAGGATTAAGGATAAATATGAGGATTAAGGATAAAGATAACATCTGAATAAGTAATTAAGCATTAAATGATAGTACATTATGTTTAAAAAGTTGTTTTTAAGTAGATAGCTTTAAATAATAGTACATTACGCTTAAAAACTTGTTTTTAAGAAATTTTTATATCTCTTTTATAATATAGTATAGATAGATATAGATATAGATAGATTCTTTTCTACCAATGAGAAATCTTAAAATTAAATGTTTAAAAGAGATTAATATTATTTTATTAATTGAATATTTTAACAATATAATTAATATTGTAATCTTCGATAGGGAGAAATTGACAGATATGAAAGTAATTTTTCTTTAAAAACGTTGACGTTTGATTCTCTATTTTAGAATAAAAAATCTATTGGAGATGTAACATACCTAAAATATGATAATCACTCCTTACAAACATAATAGTCTAAAAGTACTAAAAAATTCATCTTTTAGGTGCTTGGGATTGCTTATTTAGGGGATGTTTGTTTATCTCTTAATAGTTTCATTAAGAGGCAATTTATGAATCGTTAAGAGGTGAATCATGTTTGGCAGAAAAAAAGGTTGCCTCTTAATGGTTCCAAAACTCTCTGAATCATTTTGTATCCTGGGTCTCCCTTAACCATTAAGCACCCTGATTTTCATTCTGAACAATTACCAAACAATCATATTTCATATTGCACTATATCATAAGAGCCTATTAATCATTCTGACCCCTTACCAAACAATCATATTTCATATTGCATTATATCATAAGAGTCTCTTAATCATTCTGACCCCTTAATCATTTTGCATCAAACTATTCAGCAACTGCCAAACAGTCCCTTAAACTCCTTATTGACTTATAGTTTTTCCTCACCACCAATAAGCTATTTTTAGTGTTTGGGTGGGAGAAAAAAAAGTGCTTATAGCTTTTCTACACCGTTAATAAGGAGTTTTTGATAAGTTAAACCATTATAACTTATCAACTTATCTGAAACAACTTATGACTTTTTTGGTTATTTTACATGTATAAGCAATCTTAAACACCTATAAAACTCACTTTTATCATCACATAAGTTGATAAACACTTTAAATATATATATATATATATATATATATATATATATATATATATATATATATATATATAAGTTGTTTTAAACTAGAAAAGAACGATGAATAAAAAAGCTTTGTTGTTGACAGGTTTTAGAATTAAAGATGAAAACGATCAAAAGAAAACTATGAAATAAAAAAGGGAGGAAGGAAATAAAATAATTTAAAATAAAAACAAACCTATATGCTTATTTTTTTATTGTTATATTATATTGTTACTAGAAGTATATTATGTGATTTTAATATTTCTTTATATATTTTGTTTTTATCGATTTTATAAAACTGTTTTGTCTTATTGAGAAACAATAATGTTTTTTTTTTGATAGATTTGTTTAATTTAATTTTTTATTTTAATTTAATCTTAGAATATATCTATACTATTATTTGGGTAAAAATTTCAATAGTACATTGTCGTACGATTAACGCTGGACAACAGGTAAGGAATTCCAACAGTCAGAATTTACTGTGTCGCACGACTAAATAGATAATAGACGCCCTTTCTTCAAGAGACCTCAATTAAATTATCAGAACCTATCCGCAATCTCTGACGTACGACATAATTTCAGTTACTAATCTACAATATACATTATACCATGTTTTAATGCAGGATTCAAGGATATTTATGACTAAAGATCATAACGGAAACCTTCATCAATAGCAATGGACATAACGGACATAACGGACGCTATCATCAATGTCAAAACGGTCATCTCATTAATGTGTAAGATACACATTAATGACATCCTAATGGAAAAATGCAATATAAATACGAAGAGGAAATCTCACTCGGGGACATCTGATTCTCAGACCTTAGAAGCTCACTCAATCTCTCTTGAAGTTCATAAAGTCTTCCGTTGTTTATCGTACGACGCACGACCGACTTTACTTTATCATATTGTTTTACATTGTATTACACTTGTAACACTTGTTCTAAAGGACGACGTCCCTGATTGACGTCCATAGTGCACGACGACTCACACTCGTCCGCGGTTTTTACCCATTTTAGGGGTTTTCCGCGTCACCAATTCTCTCGTCTTATTTACTTTATTTTTATTATAGTCGTACGATTATTGTTGTTACTTTCTTTGGTTGGATCAAGCTCCACATTTACCTTAAATTTTCCTTATGAGATTTTTGGCATAAACAACTATATTATAAAAGAGATATAAAAACTCTTAATTACAACATTTTAAGCACAAAATACAACTAATTAAAGTCAATTACTTAATTTATAATTTCATAATGCTTTGGTACAACTTATAAAAGTTCAATGTTTGAATTCGTGTAACTAACTGCAGATAATCACTTATTTTTATTTTCTAAAATATCTAAAAATTTTAACTATTGATATAACTAACCGATAAATATAAATGTTATTATATTTAAAATTATTGATAATATATTTTAATAAAAAATAAAACAGGTAGTTTATCTCATATTATTTATCCTGTATTTAATATGTTTATTTGCAGTTAGTTATACAAATAAAAACATGAGACTTTAATAAGTTATAATTATGTTTCATTAACTTGTAATTTTGAATTTAAACTAATATATCTATACTATAATATAAAGCATTTAAGGTAAATTCTTAAAAACTAATTTTTATGCATTAGGTACCACTTATTAATGCATATTACTTAAAATCCAAAAGTACAAATTGATTAAACATAAGTATAGCTTATAAAAGTTCAATGTTTGAATTCGTGTAACTAATTAACTAAAGATAAACACTTATTTTTATTTTCTAAAATATCTAAAATTTTTAGCTATTGATATAACTAACCAATAAATATAAGAATATTCGAGATAAAACACCTTGTTTTTATTTTTTATTGAAGTATGTTATCTTTTTAATTTTAAATATAAAATATCTTAAATATAGTTATCATTTAAATTAAACATTTGTTGACCCTAACAAAATACTTTATTATTATTTTTTATAAAAAAACCATAATTAAACTAAATTAAAATATATTTTTGTTTTAAATCTAGATTTCTCAAAATCGTAAAATAAAATTAAAAAAACTAACAAAAAGTATGAATAATGATCGAGGGTTCGAGTTATAGATTTCAGAAACCCGCTACATTGCGATGATACATTTCTATTTGTTTTTAATGAAAACATAATAATTAAGTATGTGTAATAATCTAATGATTATCTTAATTATATATTAGATTCTTTATATTTAAAATGAGATGTTTATCTTGTATTTGATTATGTTTATCAGTGATTATGAATTAAAATATGTAGCTTTAAAAAATTATACTCATGTATCATTTATTTATAATCTTAGGGGGCGTTTGTTTCGCAGATTCTGATGGAATCTGATGGAATTGGAATGTTGAATTTCGTTGACCAGATTCCATTATATCGTTTGGTTCATTCTTTTTAAGGAATTGGAATGTTGAATTCTACAAATGAAGGAATTCAACATTCCTTGGGGGGAGATGGTATTTCATTGGAATGGAATGTCATATTTTTTTTTGGACAAAATTGCCCCTCATCCTAATATGCACCACCACCTCCAGCCACCACCATCGACCACCACCTCCGACTACCAACACCGGCCACCACCACCTCCGGCTACCACCACCACCACCACCTCCGGCCACCATTGACCACCACCGACCACCACCAGCCACCACCACCTCCTGCTACCAACACCAGCCACCACCATCGACCACCTTCGCCCATCATTGACCACCACCGACCACCACCACATCTGGCTACCAACATTGGCCACCACCACCTCTGGCCACCACCACCTCTGGCCACCACCACATCCGGCCACCACTACCGTTCAACATTATCAGTAGACACCAACTCTCTCTCTCTCTCTCCCTCTCTCTCTCCTCTCCCTCTACCCTCTCTCTCTCTCAATCTATCCCCCTTCTCTCTCCCTCTACCCTCTCCCTCTCTCAATCTATCCTCTCTCTCCTCTCTCTCTCTCTCTCTTCTCTTTCTCTTCTCTCTCTCTATCCCTCTCTCTCTCCTCATAATTTGTGTGCTAAAATACTCAAAGCAATTTTAGTTAAAAATTAAACTATTTAATGATTATTTCATTAAAGTAATTTTTGTTGAAAAAAATTAAAATAAACAAGAAGGGTATTTTGGTCATTTACCAAAATTTCATTCCAATTTTAAAGCTACAATCTGTGAACCAAACAGAAAAATTTCAATTCATTTAACACATTTCATTCCAATTCTGTCAACCAAACAGGTGGTCAAACATGACAACATTTCATTCCAATTCCTTCAAAGTCAAATTTCTTTGACATATTTCATTCAATCCAAAAACATTCTGCGAACCAAACACCCCTTAAACTTTAAATAATGTGCATCATAGCATCAAAAAACAATACATGACATATAAAAACTTGTTTTTAAGTTTTTCAAATTATTTATAATATAAGTATAGTATATAGATACATTAAATGAAACTAGAAGCGTACTCACGTAATGCAGCGAGATACATCACGATTTTAATTTTTTTTTTTTGTTTTTTTTGTCAATTTACAGTATGATTATCTTTTAAATTATTTATATTTAAACTAAAATGTTTGTCTTGTTTTGATTATTTTTATCGGTTAGTTATAAATTCAAACATATAACTTTAGAAATTTGTACTCATGCATCATAACTTGTAATATTGAATTTTAAGTAATGTGTACCAATAAACAAATACTTAATGAATAAAAATTTGTTTTTAATAGTTTACTAGAAGCGTACTCACACAATGCAGTGAGATACATCACGATTTTAATGTTTCATTTTATTTTTTTGTCGATTTACAGTACGATTTTGGATGTTTTGAGAAAGTGATAATGTTTTTTTTTTATAAATTTGTTTAATTTAGGCTTAATAATATAATGTTATTTATATAAAAAAAATTAAACATTTTGTTAAAGTTCAATGATTATCTTATATATTTTAATGACATCTAGAAAAAATAACCAATTATATATTTAATAATATAATTAAAACAAAATTATAGTAATATAATATATTAATTAATAGTGATACATGGAAAGATCTATATAAAATGAAGACCATGCACATACCAAATTGGTGGGTGTTAGAAGTCTGCAGTAGTAATATGTATCTTGTGCTTTGAAACTTGTAAATTAAGAGATTTTTAAAATCTTGCATAAAATAATGGTACCTTATGCCTAATAATTTGTATTTAAGAGTTTTTTATCCGTGCTTTATAATATAGTATAAATTCAATAGTTTAACAATAATGTAATTTATTTTAGTTTTAATAAAATGATTTTTTTATAAAATAAACATTAAATATTTTGTTAGATTTTCTTAATTATATTTTAGATTTTTTATATTCAAAATTTGATTTTTACCCTATATTTAATTATATAGGGAGTGATTTTAGGGAAGTTGAAGTGAAGACTGAAGAGTGATTTTAGGGGAATTAAATTTGTTAGAGATAAAGATTAAATAGCAAGGGATTTTAAGTCTTCATTCTTTATTTAAGTTTTAAGTAATTAGCATTAAATAGCGGTATATTAAGTTTTAACAATTGTTTTTAAGAGTTTTTTTTATAGATAATCTATAATCTATCTATCTATACTATATTATAAAAACGGCATAAAAACTTTTAATTACAACATTTTAAGCACAAGGTACAACTAATTAAAGTCAATTACTTAATTTACAATTTCTTAATGCTTTGTACAACATTTTCAAACACAATATCTCACATAATTATCTATTTGTGGAATGGATACTCATTTATTAATATAAATATTTGTTTTTTTGGTGGAGGATTTTATAAAATAGATTTTATATTAGCATAATCTATTTTAAATGTAGATTTTACATTTAAATCTATATTAATGAGATGTAATATAATTTTTTTTTCTTCCGTATTTTTTTATATTACATCTCATAATGATTTTTCCATATTTTATTTTATAAAATCTTTTTACATAATGAGATGTAATATAAACTCTTTTTTCTTCCGTATTTTTTTATATTACATCTCATAATGATTTTTCCATATTTTATTTTATAAAATCTTTTTACATAATGAGATGTAATATAAACTCTTTTTTCTTCCGTATTTTTTTTTTGCTGATATAAAATCTATTTTATTTTATAAAATCTACACGTATTTTATATTAGCATAATATAAAATCTACACGTGTTTTTTTTCTAATATAAAATCTACACGTATTTTTTTCACGAGCATTAAAAGAAGAAAAAAGAAGGTTGATATGAATTAAAAATAAAAAATAACGAGATACACTAATAAATTATCGTATTCTTTAAAATAAAAATATTCCGCAATACTTTCCAAATTAACCAAGTGTAAAGAAAATAAAATAGAAACGATGTAGATATAAAAATATTCTTTCATATTTTTAATATATTTATATTTAAATGTAAAATCGAAAATGAAAATAAAAGATTTTAAAATATTCTCTAGATTCACTATAAATATATATAGTTTCTCTATGTATCACCCGAGTATAAGAAGAAGACGAACGGTCGGGTGCCAATGGCGGAATCTGCAACTGAACAAAAGATATTCAACTATATTTTTGTTTCTTTGAAAAACTAATTTTTTATATTTTATTTTATTTACTGAGGATTTGTTTATATTTTTCAAAACCCACAATCATATTTTTCGAAGTAGGGGAATAAGATATATATACATATCTTTATTTTTATCGACTAATACTATGAGGTCTTGAAGTCAATAGTCAGATAAACTTTCAAGTGGTACTGAGTGAATTTGAACTATACCGGTTGAGTTCCCGGTTACAAAAGATAGAAATCATTTATTTTCTTTGTCATATTTGATGTGGGTTGAATGTTGTTAATTAATCTACATATTTATACGTTCAAAGTGATTGTCAAGTGTTGTCGATGAGGTTTCAGAAAAATTGCAAAATATGTAAAAACGTATGTTCGTATTTATAATTATTTCAATAATAGTGATATGTTGTGAGACATGTCGTTTTAGTTTTAAATAATACGAGTATAATACAAAACTATTACCAATATTATTGCACAAACTCATAACAACAAACGATTAAGAATATATGCAAGTTAACCACTTATGAAAATACATTCGTTTTTCACATTGTATTTCATTAACTGACAGAGAAATTACGTTTCATTTTAACTCGATTCAATGTTCCAACAAATAAATTATCCCAACACTAGTATAGTATAAATATAAGTTATAACTTAGGAATTAAGATATATTTTGTTGCACTCTAAATTTATTTTAAATATTCCGGAAGCATCTAGATGCTACGCACATCTTCTATTCCCATCCCTACTTATAAATACTCAACGGAACCCGTTTGCAGTTTTTCCATATCGCTAAACGGGACCTGAACATAGTTTTCCAATAATTCCTTTTTCAATTACAAACTGCAAAAATCAACAAACATGAGGTAACAATTCTGCTTGTTTTTTGTATTTTTTTTTATTAGATTATACTGATTTGCTACATTCTTCACTCGATTTAATGCATAAAAGTTGATTCTTCCACTTATCTGTGTTTATCTGAAATCAAATTGTAGAATTACTGTTTATTTGATGATTCTATGTGCCATGCGCTTGTGCATTAGTATAATTTAAGCAGGTTGTTTTGGATTGCCGATGTTTTTGGTGATTTTTATTGAATTTTCGTTTGTTTAGTAATCTAGATCACTGGAGATTCGGTCGATAAATCGCGGTGTGATTTTAGGGTTTTTATGGGTTTCATCGTTATCGGACTCGAGGAATTTGATTAGTTATGGTTATGATCATCCATGCATGCTTGTTTACATAAAAAAAAAAAAAAAAAAAAAATCCTGTTATGAGGAAGCATCATGGCAGATAAAAATTGTGGCCTGATTTAGGGTTTTATTCTAAACCTATCACTGATTCCATGAATGCTCGTTTACAGCAACGAGTTGTTTTGTTCTAATTTATGTTTTTATGTTCTGGGATTCTACTTGGTTCTTGATAAACTTTTATTTTCTATATTTCTTTTACACTTATACTGTTATACAGATTTAGACTGGATAGAAAAACTGACTACCTTCCTTTTTGAAACCAAAATCTCATAACTTCGTGAACTTGAGCTATAGTTTTAAGTTCTCATGGTTTTACAAGGTTGATTTGCAAATGAAAAACAATTGGTCTTAATAATGTTACAGGTTTATAATATGCTAAATTGGATAGTCTTGTTGAACTTGTTGTGGTTTGTTGGTAAACAACAGTCACTAACACTGTTAACACAATTTAAATGTTATCAAACAAGGCTTTGGTATGCGAATGGTTGGGAACCCTGTTTTCACCGATCAACTCGCGACCACTCTGTATTTTACAAAGCAGTAACCAGAGATGTAAAGCTTGGATTTTTCCACCCTTAAAAGGGCTAAGAATGTCGGTTTTATTAGAAAAAACTTGCTAGCTTTGGTGTTTAAAATGTATGAAATTATTACACCTGTGTTGTTTAGTGAATTGCCAGAGGTGCATCTTACAAATGTTACACCCTTTCACTTGTGTGTAAAGAAAAGAAACCAATGCAGTTTCTATATGCTGATCTTTCGAGATAAAGCTGATATTTTTGTTTTCATATATAGTGGTAGTAATCATACTAGAATCATTGATCATATCGAATAAATCTTCAGTGTGATTTTAGTTCAAGTTTAGGTGATACAGGCAGTTTGATGATTCCAAGTATTTTATTAGTTAACTGAAGTTGGGCATATTGATGGTATGTTATCCTTTCTAATCTAGTTCTGTTTCTGGACATTCGTTAGCCGACATCCTACTTTGAAGTGGGCACAGAGGGCTGATGTGCTTTTCATCACTATTGATCTGCCCGATGCCAAAGATGTGAAGCTTAAACTGGAGCCTGAGGGTAAATTTTACTTCTCCGCGACCGCAGGAGCTGACAATTTACCGTACGAGATAGATATCAACCTTCACGATAAGGTGGATGTGAAGGTAAATAGTCTGTGAATAGTCTTTTACAACCGTTATGTTTGGAGCAAAATGATAAATATTGGAAATTGCAGGAGAGCAAGGCGAGCGTTGGGTCGAGAAACATTGTTTACCTTATAAAGAAAGAAGAAAGTAAATGGTGGAACAGGCTTTTGAAGCAAGAGGGAAAAACTCCGGTGTTTGTGAAAGTTGATTGGGATAAATGGGTAGATGAAGATGAGCAGGACGAAAAGGGTTAGTTGGTTTTTCATTGCGTCTTTGTTCACCATCACATGCATTTAAAAATTAAAATTAGGGAGTTGGGCGATTAGTAAATTACTAAACTACCCATGTTTCTATCTCCCTTTGTTCCATGCTGTCCTAATAGGACTACAACTCAACCCAAGTGTTTGATTTACCAACCATTTTATGGTAATGTTGTTTTGATTATGCAGCTGGTGCTGATATGGACTTTGGTGACATGGATTTTTCAGTAAGTAGTAGATAACTTGCATTAGTTGTGTTGGTGATTGATTGCTGCTGCAATTCATCTAATCTAACATGGGGTGTTTGTGATTTGTTTGTAGAATCTTAACATGGGAGGTGGTGGAGACTTTGATGCAGATGGTGTTGATGGAGGTAAAAGCAAGCATTTGATAAACCGAGTGATTTTGCTCTCCTTGTTTGAAATTGTATTTTGAAAGAGTGTTGTATTTGCTGCAGATGATAGCGATACGGAAGAAGAGGTGAAGGAAGAGGAGGCAAGTATTGGGAAGAAGGAAGGTGCACCACCTGTTAGTAATGAAGTTCAAGCCATGGCTTGATTTGGTTTTGATCAAACTTATGTGGCTCTCTCTAGTGCTTTTAGATACAAGGTTTGGGTTGGGTTGTTGACTGAAACTAATTAATTGATCTTGGAATATGATATGTTGATGTTATCACAAGTTAAAACTTTGGCGAATGGTTGATGTTTTCTGTTCATCACTCTTCTTTTTTACACCCAATTTGTGTTGTAGACCAATAATTTCCAACCTCATGGTGTAAAATACTCCACCAAAATGATGAACAAACACTTTGCATTTCTGTCATTTAGTATTATCTAGCAGAAAAAAATAATCCAAAATTACACATTCAAATACCAACAACATGAGGTCGAAACAAGTTGAATTCATGGATTTCTGGCCTCCGGCAGTGGCATAGGCAGCAGCAGTTCAGGAGGAGGACGCAAAGTGCATACCATCTCCTTTGTTTTCCCAAAGTACACCTTAAAATTGTACACAACAACAACTCATCATTATGTCACTGCCAAAAAAGCCTACCTAAAGAGTAGTAGTTTATTGTTTTCAAAGGTCATGTTAGTTTTCAGGAGAATACCTGGTCAAGTTGATTCCTTAGCTTTCCCTCCAATTCTTCTATCATCTTTCCCATATTGCACAGATGACCATCTTCAACAGAGAGGTCTGCTTTCATCTACACAACAACCAATATTCCCCTTGATGTTATATTACTTTGTTAGAGTGGGTAAAAAAGGCGAGGAGCGTGTGTATATATACTTCAAGAAGAACATGTAGGAGTCGAGTACACTAGCCTAGCCTCATGATTTTGTAAATTACAACTATAGTGAATGCTACAGTAACTGACACTCATCTATGACAGAAGCTAACCAACATTGGATATGGCTTTGTCTTCAACCTTCTTCTATTTCAATTGCGTTTATGATGTCAAAATGGCATAAAGGTAGCACACTCAGTTTGATCAAAACAACTCTTTTCGTTGCTTTAAAATATCTTTGAATCAATGCTACCGAAAACCTGTGAAGATGGAGGCTATACAAGTTATATTGTTACCAGGATTATGCACAATTATAGACTGGTTGGAGTGCAAAAGATACAAAGGAGAAATTAATAAGGACCCTTCATTATGTCTTTATTTAAGTTAAAAGAGAACATATGCGGTATTAGGAGAACCTTGGTCTACGGCTAACGTAGTCCTAAAACTGGCAGCAGCAGCAAATAAAAAACCATGGGAATGAAATTTCAAGCCATTTTTCTTCAAGTTGAGAGCTTATAATGTTGATTGTAAGTGAATTTTTAAGAACCTAACACTAGAAGACTCTGTTCACTATAACAATGTGCACTGATCATATGGTGTTATATTTTAGTATGTGGTGTAGCTTAAATTCTAGTTACATCTGAGTTGGATGGCTAAATTTTCTGAGCACATAAAAATTCATTTAAACGGTAAGGTCTCTAGTAACTCAATTTAGCATCATATCTAAATTACCTGTCTCCTAATTGATCCTGACAAACTAAACGTGCCAGATGTCTCGCTATTTGTAGTCAATGACAGCATTATAGTACTTGTTAAACAGTAATGAGCCATTCCCTCCTCTTCTGGCCCCACCTGAACAATATGAGAGCAATTGCAGTGTCATGAGAAATTAGAGACAACGAGAGAGGATTAAGCTTACCCAGTACACCAGTAACAACAAAAAGAAATACCTGGATAACATGTATAGCATCCCATCCACCCTCATGCAGATAACCTCTTCTACCATGTCCATATTTTGATCCATCTTCATAGCACGGATATATTGCAAATTAGTTAACGTAAAACAAAACATAAACAAACTAATCCAGACAACAATAAAACCATTTAAGTTAACTTATAACAAAGCATAAACAAACTAATTCAGATGACATTGAAACCTTTTTTAATCAAGAAGCAAGCTACGAAGCCTTCATTGTCATCCTCCCACAAATAGACAGATGAAATACCGCCTTCATAATATCTAACAGATAGATGAACAAGCCAGTTACCCAAATTAGTTGGGGTAGGCCAGAAAAAAATGCATCAAAGATTATATATAGTTGATATATGAATAATGACAACACCATTTACCCAAAAGAAAACAGAAATTATAAACAGGAGATGAATGAACAAGAGCAACAAGCCGTTTACTCAAATTAGATGGGGGTAGGCTAAAAGCGCAACCAACGGAAATTATAAATGCATGAACCCCTTTAGAGATCCGACATGAATGCCCTTTCCCACCTATCTATGGCCAACTCTCTTGGCATACCCATTTACTACTTCCCATGTCAATCTTGGCCGACTCTGCCGAGCTAACAAGACTCCTCTTGGTCCTAGTTTCATCTAACTGGTGCAAGTCTCAATCAGTATTACCACAGTTTCTCAAACTACGCCACCCAAAGTTCTCCTTTATTATAACTTTTACTTCTATCCTTCATTGTGTGATCAAATGTCCACCTCATATCAGTGACATTTTTTAAAGGAACAGAAGGCGCAAAATGATACACATGGATAGATAAATAGTAACCTTCCTAATAAATAATTCGGCTAATCCAATGAGAACAATCCATGGATATCCAAAGCTGGATGATGAGAATTCTCCAAGTAAAAACAGAAGATCAACAATGATGTATTCAAATTTAAGACGAGGTGAGTAAAGGACCTCACTGGTCACGATATACTGTGAATACTTCATTTGCCTCGACTTCTAGTGTTCTCAATTCAGATGATGGATACATCCCGTCTTCCAATGGAGGATGATATTTATTTGACCAAGGTGATCTGCAAACAAAAATATAATACAAGGGATTGAAAGCAATGTGAATAATATCAAGGAGTTAATGGAGGTTCTAAGAGCAATTGATTTGATGGTGCATATTTGGATAAATTGGATCGTTGTCCCTCGAGAAGCATAACCAGACAAGGTCATCAAATTAATAAGGATCCGTCTTTATGTTGACCAACACCATTCTTATTAGTGGATATTCACCCCTCCTTTCAAATATATAATAAGATCTGATCTGGATAAAAACTTGGAAAGACACATGACAGGGCAAGAAACTACGATGAGAATCGTCATTACTTTAATTACAATACGAAGCAATATGGTTACCTGTATGAGTCAGCATCTCTGTTGTACTCGCACAGGATGAATTCTTTCCCATTGTCCACATCACATACAACCTGTTTTGCACAGTAATACGAGCAAGTGAAGTTGCAGACAGGACAGTAATCATAGGCACTCTAAAGATACATCCATGGAAGATAAGACAATACAGTATGCAAGAATTTCAGCATTGATGCATATTTGTTTATGGCAGAAAGCATATTGGAATTGGACTGAACAGCAACAAATCAATAATGAATTTAATTTCATAATGTGCGTCATCTAAAAACCTTCAGCATTTCCCTTTCTAACGCAGCATATTCTATATTTTCCTAGGGTTCAATTTTTTCCGTTCTTTCTGTAGCCAGATCAAAAGAAACACATAGAGAAGAAGCGGCACTTCCTTTTGTGTTTGATGAAGTATGATTATGGTGGTCAACACTTGGCACATAATTGATGCCATCCAGTTCCAAGGAATTAGAAATGTAATTGCAACTTTGCAAGCAATCTTTCCACAAACACACATATAAAAGGTCGATGATTACGGTGAAGAGATTTCTGGCATTTAGGTACAATCCACAGATACATACTCTAGAAGGTTGCTATTAATGATGTCATCATCTGCCATATGTTGCTTAGTTCTTAGATCTTAACTTGACTACTGTCAGAGATGTTCTATTTAGTCTGTAATTGCACCGTTTATCTTCCATTTGAAGTCTGGGATAACTAGGCCGCCATCAACTCTAATCGATTCCGATTTCCATCCAAAATGATAATTTCGCATTCAATCATTTGATAACATAACAGCGCAAGAACTACAAATCCCTAACAAAACTGAATCCTAGTCAGATTTCTAACCCTAGCTCTAAATTTGAAACACAGTTCAGTTCAACAAAATGGACAATAACTCAAATAACACGAAAACTAGATTCACACACACACACAAATCCATCCAGCAAGCGTAACAAAAGTTCAAGTCCATCAACGGAATAAACAAGCATAAAATACTACTGTACACATAATTTAGGGTTCAAATTAAGTTGTAAACCTGAAGAGGCTGATCAACTTGAGAGAGCAGATCGGAAGAGTGGTGGGGCAAGAGGCTGAGGAGGGCGGAGAGAGCCGTTTCTGTGTGTTTTGGAGGCATTCTTCTCATCAATCCCATTGCTGCCTCCATTTTCACAAACAAGTTGAGAAAAAACCGATTGATCTGAAGCTTTTCCCTCTCAAGAAACCACCATCTGTATATATTTATTATCTGGCCGGCATTCATTTGAATCTTTAATTATCACATGGTCCCTTGACTATTCGTTAATTCACTTTTTAGTCCTTTTAACTTTTATTTTACGTTCAAGAGTGCTTGGACAAATTTATTTTAACATTTTCACCCTTCATCTTTTACGGTTAAAGTTAATACGTATTAGTGGTAACAGGGGTGAGCATGGTACCGGTACCGGTACCGATTTTCCCGAATCCCGAATGTGATCTAAAGGCGGTACCGAATACCGAACCGAATAATCATATACGGTACCGGTATCGGTACCGGTACCGTGTATTCGGTATTCGTCCCGAATTTTCCGAATATCTCAAAATCATTCCATCAAACCAAACGTCCTATTAGTGTATTTTTAAAATTTTACATGACTATATTTTTTTACATCATAGATGAAATGTTTAACATCATATACATTAAAAGCTTGTTACTTTTTTTTTTTCAGAAAGTCATATTAAAATCTCAAATATGGTCGTTTAACTAAATTATCCACACATTTGAGAATGCATTTAAATATAAATCAAGCCTCTTGGAGCTCACGAACAAGGTTCACGATGAGCCTAAACTTTATGGTGAGTCTGACTTGAGTCACTTGACTTTTTGTGTTGTTTGAGCCTAAATTAGCTAACCCTTTATAGTAGCATGCATAGCTTGATGATTTTACATAGGGGTGAGCATGGTACCGAAAGTAATTAAAATGACCTTTGGTCTTACCGGGACGGTTCGGTATTAGTACCGAGTACCGAATCCCAAATTTCCCGAATCCTGAATCAACGACATTACAAGTACCGAGTACCGAACCGAAAAATATAATCGGTACCGGTTCCGGTACGGTTCGGTATTTTCGGTGCCGATGCTCACCCCTAAGTGGTAATAATAATAATAATAATAATAATAATAATAATAATAATAATAATAATAATAATAATACAATCGTATATTAGTAGTTTCTATGCAAGAAACCCATGCAAAAATTAATTAATATAATTCGTTGTAATATATATATATATATATATATATATATATATATATATATATATATATATATATATATCAATGTTTTTCTAGTTATTTAAGAGCAATGCTAATAATACCCTTATTAATGTCAAAATCAGGTTAATTCATGCATTAAGAATGTAAAAAGTAGATTTTGATGTTGATATGTGTGAGGAGAAAATTATTTATAAGGGTGTCATTAGTCTCCCCCTTATTTAATTAGATATATTATTTAGTTAGTAATATTGTAGAGTTCATGATCATAATAATTGTTTGCTTAGAGTTAAGGGTGTGTTTGGTTTGCAGACTGGATGAGACGGGACAGGACAAAAACTCATTGTCCCACGTTTGGCGTGACATGGGACAGGACAAAAATTCACTGTCCCACGTTTGGCGCGACATGAGACAGGGACAAAGACTGGACAAGGTGAGACAAGATGGGACAAAAAATGGTATTTTCTTGTTCCACCAAAATAGATGGAACAACATGGGACAAAAGTGAGACAGAAACTAAAAATCATTGATTTACCGCTATTTGATGTATAATCCTAATATGGTATTAGTCTTAAGGGTCACCACTACCCATCGCCGCCATTACCACCATCGTCGGCCGCCAGTAGCCACCACCATCGGCCACCTCTACCTATTTCTCCACCATAACAACCTCATCCACACCTCCACAACCATCGGCCATCGCCACCACCACTACCATCGTCGACCACCTCCACTAACACTGATCATCACCACCTTTGGCCGCCACCACCATCAACGCCCACCGGTAACCACCACCAACCATCGTCGACCACTTCCACCTCTTCCTCCACTACTACAACTTCCTCCACCACATCCACAACCACCGCCTATCGCCACCTCCACCGATCACTGCCACCCATTGCCGTCGCCACCACCGACGCTTACCGCCAACTACCGTCGGTGACCTCCGCCTCTTCCTCCACTACAATAACCTCTATTACCCCTGCCTACCGCCACCACCACTACCATCGTCGGCCACCTATACCTCCACCACATCAACCATAACAACCACTTGCACCACCACCATCCACTATCTTTCACGTTCTTCACAACTACCGTCCTTCACGGGCCACCCATCGCATTTATCTTTACCTGTCGCTGCAACTATGCATCCGTCAATTCATTAAGATCTTCCAAATTGAATCAAATATTATATTTTCTTTATATGAATTAAATTTTTTCGAACTACCATCAATTATTTCAGAATCTTCATTCAAATTTCTTACCCTTGTTTTTCTATGTATTTATATGTATGAAAATCATTTAAAAAATAAAAATGTTTTTTAATTAAATTATTTAAAGATATACTTTATTTGTGTTATTTATAACTATTATATGATATAAAAAATCATCAAAAAACTTTTAGAGAAATTTGTCCAGTCTTGTCCTATCCAGTCCTAGTCATACCAAACACAAGACAGACATTTTTCTTATCCTGTCCAGTCCCGTCCTGTCCTGTCCAGTCCCGTCCAATCATGTCTGCGTACCAAACGCTACATAAAGAATACAATATGGCTTGTTGTTATTTTTTTATGTGTTTTGTGTATCATCTGGTAAATCAAATTTATTTTATTGTCAAATCAACGAAATATTAAAATGTAATTATCTTTTAAAAAATATCTTGATTATATAATTTATAATCATAATTTTGTGGAGTAGTAGATGGTGTTTGGTGATGATGATGTTGATGGCTAACCATGAAGGAAATTCGATGTTTTGTATGATGATGTTGATGGCTTGCTTTCAAAGACATCCAAAATACAATCCGATATTATCTTTATTCAATTATCTATACTATCTTATAAACCAAATTCATCAAAAGTCTTAAAAACAATCTATAATGCATGAGGTACTGCTCTATTATGCTCAAAGTCTTAAAAACAATCCATAATCCATGATGTACTCCTCTTTTATGCACAAAGTCTTAAAAACAATAAATAATGCATGATGTACAAGTGGATGATCCTTTAATGTTCTGATTCCTACCTGCTATACTGCCTCCTCGATTCCAACTCCTGAATTTAAAATTTAAATCTCCCGCTTTTGCAATTCTTCACATGCCTCGATTCCTGCATTTTAAATTATCTCGCAATGATAATTCGCCCGTTCATTCAAACTCTCCCCAAATTGATGATGATTCAACTCCCAATTTAGGGTTATGCTCATGCTCACGCTCCTGGTTTCCTTCTCGATCCATCTCTCATCTACTTATTGCATTCAAGGTATTTTCCTGGTTCCATTATTGATTCATCTTCATTCCTCTTCTTTTGAGTTCTTATTTGCATTTTTATCTCGATCTTCACTTATGTGTTGGGTTCTGTGTGTTTATAAAACATAATCAAAATGGGTTAGGGTTCTTATCATTGGGTTTGCCTCTTTTATGTTTTTCCATTACATGAGCATTTGCTTTTTTGTGGATTCAGATCCTAAGAACCAAATGGGTTAGGGTTCTCTTTATTGTGCACTTTTTTTTTGTACAAGCACTTTTATTTTGCCATCAGTCTCCATCTTTCTCTAACTCAAAGACATTCAAGAACCTCTATCTTGACAGGTAATGTTATTTTTATTTGTTTTGCATCTTTATCCCCATGTTGAGCTCTCTTTTTTGCTACATGTTTTTAGTTGAATTTTGTTTTCCAGTTCTGTTTCTTCTATTTTTTTGGTTTCTATGTTTTTTTTTTGCTTTCTCACAAATCTCATTTGTTATTTCACAAATCTCTCATAAAATCTCTCATCCAACAGCAAGTGTGGGGCTGTTTTCTGGATCTTTCTAACTCTTAATTAAGGTATGTCAATGCTTTATGATGGTTGTTTCTTACATACAAGGGTTCATTTTTAGTATATATGATATTTTAGTTCCCTTATAGATTGGTATAGTTGAGTTTTATGTCAAATTTGGATTTTAACAAGAACAAACTTCTTTCTCTATAAAGGTGAACTCATTTAGGTAGGTTTTCATCTGGGTATTGCTTTCGTTTCTTATTAATTTGTTTTTGTTTAATTTGCAAAACAGATGTGGATTTTGAAAGGAAGGGAGATATATGGGTTGAAAGCAATCTTAACCTTGGTATTTGGTATGTTCTCAGATATATATTTTTCTTATATTTATGTCATCGGGTTCATAAGACTATTATTATTTTAGTGTTGTCTTGGGTAATTAAACTTTCAGGTTCATTCTATAGTACACACCAAATTGTAGTATTTAATTATGCTGAAACGAAATGTAGGGCCTGTGTTTGTTTAGTTACATCAGATTTCATTAGGTTTTGTAGTCTTGAATCCTTTGATAAATAGTTGGGCTATTTGGTTGTGGATGTACTTCTATGGTGAATCGTTTTCTACATAAGTACTTAATCCAAGGACCTTTAGTGTTGAATTTTGCATTGATGCTCATATAATTCCATTTTTAAGTTCTTTGTTTCATAGAAATTCATAGCAGCCACATGGAGGTTACAAGAGGAATTATGTTCTTATGGTTTTTTCTCTCTTCATATAAGTGGTGAGTTCAGAAGAGGATTTGGAATTTTGGATTGTCTTATCATCTATGTATTTACAATATAATTCATACAAGAATTTTGAAGTTATTGGTGTGGATCCTGCTGTTATGCTTATGCCCTTATGTTACTAGCAATTGCATAGTCTGGAAATGAGAAACTTCAACATGAAAGAAACATCTATTATGCACTTGTAACATGTACCTTCATCACAAAGTGACTTACATGGCTTATATGTATTTCAATCAAAATAAGCAACTTCGCATAAAACTTTAATGAATAAGTCCTCATTTAGTCGAGTTGAAGAAACTTTTCTGGCTTGTTAAACCAATGTCTTCTCCGATTGAATTTTCATTATTCATCAATGCTTCAAAGGTTTTGATTTGGTGAAAATGAGTAGTATTTTAACAGAAGGTCAATTTGTCCACTTGGAGATTTATAAAGCGCGATAGGTACAAACCACACCGCATTTTGCGGTGCAGTTTGAGATTTATGCAGTGTGGTTTAGAAAAAAGTTTAAAGTACATAATACATATGCGGTTTTATCCTAAACCACACGAAGCCACACTGTGAAGGCCCTTAATTTTGTTAATAAAGTTTGTACAATATCTTAATAACAATATGTTGCATATCAAATAATGAATTCTTAAGCCAGAGTAAGTGTAAATCATATCATCATAAAAATCTCCTCTAACAAAACCACCAAAGCTTCAAAATCGTTTACATTTTACGGCTCCCGCCGCATTGCGCGGGTAGACAACTAGTTTTTTTATTAAATAACAAGTGATCAAAATAACAAAATCAGATATTACTAAAAGATATTGTTTTTTAAATAAATGAGAAGTATATTTTATATTGTATAATATTTTAAAGTGTTTTTCTTTTCTTAAATGGTTTACTTTAAAATTTATTTTTATATTTTTCTAATTGACCAAGTGAAACACAGAAACAGTAATATAAAACGTATCAAATTTATCAAATTGAAATAATATATATATATATATATATATATATATATATATATAAATTTTTTAACCAATAATTGACATTGGTTTTCAATTAATTAAGTCGTTAACATTTCATATAACAAAAATTCGCAAAAGAATGAACTAAGTTGAGATGTTATCGGGATTAGATGTGCACATTGGGCCTTAGGTCGAGTACATAACGGACACGTTACCCAAATGGGCCGTAAAGGTTCCGTAACCCATTAAGGGCTTAATCCAAGCCTTAGGTGACGTTTGTTTTTTAAGAGGTCTAAAGTCTTATTTCAATTATGATTAATAAAAGGTGGTGCTAAAGTCTGAAATCTGAAGCAATAGGATTGTTTGTTTTTGTAACGTTTGGAGGCGTCTCGAGAGAAATGAGAACATATGAACTGAAGCGGCGATAAGAGGTTTTAAGAAGTAAGGTCACTACTTCTTATTTCAGATATATTTAAGAGTTAAGAGGTTCTTAAAACTGGAAAAAAAACAGTTTGAATGTAAAAAGGTCTAACTGATTCAGACTTAAGAGTTATTAAGAGGTATTTTTGAAAAAACAAACAACCCCTTAGTGGCCAAATCAATTACAGTTTCAATTGGAAGGTCAATTAAAGATCATTGTCGACCATAAGCATTGTCCAAGTTCAAATTTGCTTGGTTATTGTCTTAAAGAACTAGTAATGCCTTGACTAACAACTTCTTTTTAGATTTTTTGAACTAATATATACAAAAGTTAACCAAGACAAAACAAGATCTATATAGGATCGGTTGGGCCTGCCAACCTAAAATGAGGCCTAAATAGTGGTTCGTTAAATGGTTAAGGACCGATTACAAGCCTTCAGTATTGTGATGCTTCTTTTTGTTCACTACAAATATTCCTTTTAAGGCCATGTACGGTCTGGATCGTTCACATGTGCATCTAGGGAGTCACCACCTTATTACAATTTGAAATATATATTACCTAACACATGCCAAATGCCAACCAACACATCTTTGGTGCTTTTTTCTTTCCTTCAACCTTGCCAAACAAGAAATTCAAACATATTTTTGATTCCTTTTATAAATTGATCAAAAAACTAACTAAAGTATGTTTCAAAAATCTGTATCAGGTTCGTTTATACAAAAATGTTAAGCTTATTTGTTTTGCAACTAGTATGATTTGAGATCTTTGACGATGATTTATTGCATTATCTTGTTAAAGGATATCTACCATGAGTTGCTTGGGATATTGCCAGTTGTTTTTATGTAGGTCATATATATAGGGGAGGAATTAAATGAAAATCACTATAATTTTGAAGACCGTGGAAACCATCGATTTCATTGGTTAAATTAATAAAATTGTTTAATTTGATGAAATCGTTTCATATAATTCTTTTATTGATTAAATTGTTGCATATATTTCTGTTTTTTATGTAAAAATGAAAAAGTTTCATCAGACTGCGAAAATACATGAAACAATTTCATCAGAATGAGAAAAATAGATGAAACTACATAAAAAACACAAATATATGAAACAATTTCATTAACAAAAGAATTATATGAAACAACTTGATCATATTAAACAACTTTATGAACCCATTTTATTAATTTAACCAATGAAATTGATGGTTTCCAAAGTTTTCAATCTAATATGGTTTCCAATTGAAACCACCTTTATATATATAATACTTTTATCCATTTTTATAGGAAAAAAATGTGTTCCATACTCATTTAGTAAGGTTTTTGGTTTCCTTCCTAGAGTTCATCAATTCTATTCTTTTTAGAACAAATGAAGGGTTTATTTGACTATTAACTTTATGGCCCCATTAGATTAGTAGTAGACCATAATCAAAGAATTAAAACAAGAATAAGGGATGATAATAAAAAATTGGGTTTAAATAAACTTTATTTTTTGCAAATTACAACTATTCATGGTCACTTTTCAAGCAACATACTTAACTTATAATACATTAGATTCAACATCCAACAGAAACTTTGTATGTAAAACATGTGACCAACTTATTACAAAGTGCAACAAAACTTGTCAAAAGTCTTTAAACTCGGCCCCACTTCACATCTTTTTATATTCTTTTATACCATATATATATATATATACTAGACATATACCCGCGCGATGCAGCGGAAATCGGAATGTAAGTAAAGAACGAACAATTAATGCTACTTCCTTATATACATGTTATCAACAATCAACCATGACCTAAGAATCACAACTTATGAAACCTAAACCCATAAAGATATTCAATAATTAGTTTATATTACAATTATTGACGAAAAAATTATAATGATATAATTAATAATAAGAATGAAACGTATTTTACGATTATGTATTTTTAACGTGCTAACGGTGGAAAATAAATAAATCGTATGGATAGAAAAACAAATTATTTCGTAGATATTCATGATATTTAATAGTACGGTTAAATTAAAAAATATTCAATATTGGGCTCGTTTTGTAGGTATTGACGAGACGATTATAATGATATAATTTGTAGAAAAATGAACGTATTTTTTCATTGCATTTTTGTTAATATATGATTATTTGTGTTAATATGATAATGGTGTAAAATGAAAAATGAAAAAGTAAGGGATATAAAGTAAATTAAATAAGTAATTGTAAGGGTGATAAATGTAATATTGTAAGGGTGGTAAATATAATTATATAAAAGTTTGTATAATAACCGTTTTAGTTTTTTCATTATATAGTATAAATATAGATATATATACATGGTCTGCCTCTAAGATATATGCATAATCATTTCATTTTATATGCATAATCATCTAATTTCATAAAAAGAGATATGCAACATACATCATACTCACACATATATATCTTTGTGGTTTCTAGTTTATTATGGTTTTCATTTGTGGTTCTAACAAACATTACGTTTCCATTTAAGTGCCCCCACACGAGCAAGGACGGACCCAAATCTTTTTTTTATACAATGACATCATATAATATAGACAAAAAATAATTACAAAAAGAACGGTTTTCATCGACGTGTCTTCATCTTTTTACTGACATTCAATATTGTCTGATGTATTTGACCCTAATTCCACCATTTCGAGGGATTCTTTTTGGTTGATTTCAAGAGTTTTTTCTTCTGTTTTTTGGTTGATTTCAAGATTTTTTTTTTGGTTGATTACGAGATACGGTTGCACCTTCTTAAAACTTCTAAAACGATACGGTAGCACATTCCAAAACGATATGGTCGCACCTTTAACGAACCTAAATTTTTTTACCCTTCGCCGAAGAAATCATACGGTGGCACGTGCCACCATATCCAACCTACTAGGTTCGTCCTTGCATGCAAGGACAATTTTTTTTGTCATCCTTTGAATTTAACGAACAAATTACTATTTTTTCTTCTTTTATCTTTTCACATAGAAGGGAAACAAATACAAAACCTAATTTATTCTTCAAATTCTTTCATAAACAAAACAAAAGAAAAAAAAACCCTAAGATCTCTTTCTAGTTAGCAAGGCGGACGATGGTCGATGGTGGTGATGGTCATCCACCTCAAATAATTTATCTATGATACCTAGACACAAGGAGAATAATAAATTTTGGAGAAGAAACCGTAAGATTTGACAACTGCAGCTTAGACTTGTCAATTTTTGTGTATACATACATAAATCTAAGGACCGATTCTGAAAACCTAAACAAAGCGAAATTTTGCAAGTTCATGAGGTTTATTGCAGGCCTAAGAAGAGAGTCAGGTTAACCCAATCAAGAAGAAAGAGTAACACAGATTTACCAGACGATTAATGTGGCTTCGACATGTGCACGACACCACCATCACTTGATTCATTTTTCGTTTCCGATTAATGGCCTCAACTCTTGTTTATGCTCCTCTGCGCCACTAGCCACCCACAAAGGGCTTATGTGGCCTTTGGCTTCTACCGCCGTCAAATTTTTGGAATGATAGGATTAGAAGATTTTGATAAATTCTTATTTTTCTTCGTTTATGATTTGATAATGTTTTTAAATCTAAACATGATAATTCATTGATTTGACAAATAAATTATGAAGAAAACGGTCTTTGGTAATTGATGATACCAATGTTATTGATAAATTCTTATTTTTCTTCGTTTATGATTTGATAATGTTTTAAAATCTGAACCTGATAATTTTTTGATTTGACAATAAATTATGAAGAAAACCGTCTTTTATACTTTTTCGAAAGCCGAACGACAAAAACCAGAATTTTCAAAAATTGCATAAACTATTTTTATAATACTAGAAGCGTACTCGCACAATGCAACGCAATACATCTTGATTTTAATGTTTCATATTTTTTTTTTGTATTTATCGATTTTGTAATACGGTTTTGTGTGATTTTAAGAAAACGATAATGTTTAATAACAAACTTAATTTATTTTAGATTTATATTCTTTATCTATATCTATACTATATTATAAAGCACGGATAAAAAACTCTTAAAAACAATTTCTAAAGCATAATGTACCGTTATTTAATGTTAATTACTTAAAATCTCTTAAAAACAATCATTAAAGCTTTATATATTACATTTAATATTATTTATTAATTTTCAATCGTTATCTCTAACCTTTTTAACTCCCCTAAAATCATTCCACATTTTAATCCTCTAAAATCACCCCGTGCATAATTAAATAAAGGATAAAAATCAAAATTTAAATATAAAAAATCTAAAATATAATTAAGAAAATCTAACATAATATTTAATGTTTATTTGAAAAAAACATTATACTATTAAATTTAAAATAAATTACATTATTATTAAACTTCTATACTATATTATAAAGCACATATAAAAAACTATTAAAAACAATTGTTAAAGGTTAATGTACCGTTATTTAATGTTAATTATTTAAAATATCTTAAAAACAACCATTAAAGCTTTATGTACTACATTTAATGTTATTTATTAAAGTGGTGTTTGGGATTTCTTATTAAAACTGCTTATTAACTTATTGCGTTTTCAAGCAGCAAATAAGCTGTTTTGAGTGTTTGGATTGGAAAAAAGAAAAAAAAACTTATGACTTTTCCACCTCGCTAATAAGTAGTCTTTGATAAGTCATTCCCAACTGACTTATTTGAAAATCCTTATTAACTTATTTAACCAAATTACATATTTGTCATTTCTTTCTATAAGTTAATAAGTACTTTACAAATAAACATAAGTTAATAAGCACTTTTACAAATAAACATAAGTTGTTTTAAATAAGCAATCCCAAACACCCCTAAATTTCAATCCTCATCTCTAACCATTTTAACTTCCTTAAAATCACTCCTCACTTCAATCGCCTAAAATCAATCACTGCATAATTAAATACAGGATAAAAATCAATTTTTAAATATAAAAAATCTAAAATATAATTAAGAAAATATAACAGAATATTTAATGTTTATTTAAAAAAGTATTATATTATTAAATCTAAAATAAATTACATTATTATTAAACTATCGAAAAAACAGGATAACCATCTCAATTTAAATATAAAAAATTTAAAATATATAAGATAATCGTTGAATTTTAACAAAATACTTAATTTTTTTAATATAAAAAACAATATATTATTAAGCCTAAAATAAACAAATTTATAAAAAAATCATTATCACTCTCTCAAAACAATGCAAAATCGTACCTTAAATCAACAAAAAAAAAAAAAAAACATTAAAATCATGATATATCTCGTTGTATTGCGCGAGTACGATTATAGTAACATAATAATTAAGTATTAGAGTGAATTACACTGATGGTCCCTGTGGTTTGTTTAAATTTTGGATTTGGTCCATAAAACAAACTATCTACATTAATGGTCCCTAAGTTTTCATTTTCATAACACTCATGGTCCCTCCACTTAACAAAATTAGTTAACAACCGTTATGAAGGACTAATCGATTTTTAAGCAAACTATAGGGACCAAAAGTGTAATCTTCTCTAAAATTAATGTGATTCATGTTTTTTTAATTTCTTATTATTTTTTTTATATGTCCAATCATAAATCAAATTTATTAAAATAAAATACATATTAAATATAAAAATTTATATTTATTTAAAATCTATTAAAATCACAAAAACATTTAGCGTAAAAAAATCTCACGTTTAGAAAAAACAAATGAAATCAAGATAAATTCACATATATTTTAAGTTGAAAATTGAAATATGCGAGTGAAATATTAAAAATTAAGTTCGGTTAACGTGATATTATTAACATATAATCAAATAACAACAAAATAAAAATTAAGAAACACTGGTTATCCAAACGATTAAGAAAAATTATTACTACAATAAAATTATGTTTATATGACGCCGAAAAAATTAAACATCTTAATAGACTACTTTATAAAACTTAATATATAAGGCAAAAACATAAAGCGTTTTATCTAAAGACATTGCAATAAGTTTATAGAACGCTTTTGGACATTCTAACAACTTTTTAAGACATTTATAATTAATACAGAAATCACATTAACATATTTATATGACACTACTTAAAAAAGTTCTCTATAAAAATAAACGTCATATAAAAAGATAGGTGTTTAAGACGTTTAATTTTTTTTTTTGTGTATCATATAAACCTAATTTGGTTGTAGATTGATAGTTTTTCTAAATTGTCTGAATAATCAGTGTTTTTCTAATCTTAATTTATAATTTTTATTTTATTGTTATTTTAATTATTTGTAGTTTGACTATATAGTAAAAATTTCACGAACTTAATTTTCAATATTTTGCTTGTATATTTCAATTCCTTAGAGATATACGAATTTATCTTGATTTCATTTGTTTTTCTTAACTTGAGATTTAACACTAATTTTTTTTTTGTAAATATAATAGTTTTTAACTCAATATAATTTTTTTATTTAATATAAGCTTTTTATTTTAATAAATTAGTTTTATGATTAAATATATAAAGTATTTTTTAATAAAAAAAACGTGAATTACATCAACTTTTTGAGCATATTACACTTTTTATCCCTATAGTTTGTTTAAAGATCAATTAGTCATTTATAACGGTTGCTAACTAATTTCGTTAAGTGGAGGGACCATGAGTGTTATGAAAATGAAAAGTTAAGGACCATCAATATAGATAGTTTGTTTCAGGGATCAAATCCAAACTTTAAACAAACCACAAGGACCACGAGTGTAATTCACTCTAAGTATTATGTTAAAATTTAATAATTATCTTAATAATATTTTAGATTACTTATATTTAAAATAAAATATTTATTTTATATTTAATTATGTTTATCCATTACTTATAAATTCAAAAATTTAACTTTAAAAAATATACTCATATATATTTTTTTTTTTTTGAAAGAAATACTCATATTTTTTTAATAATGTGAATAAGAAACAAAGGGGTCTCTAGGCATTTTGGCAAGTGGCAAACCTTTCAACCGGATCACTCTCTGTAACGCGTCTTCTCGGTTGCCGGCGACACTACAACAATGGTGGAAATCGTAGAAACTGAAGAAACGCCGAGGACTACCACCGCCACCGTCAAGGAAGAAGAATCACGTCCACTGTTGAATACTTCAGAGTCAAAACCTCGTTCTAAATCGGTGCGGACTAAGGTCCCGGAGGTGGAGGTCCATCTTTTCCGGCGTGGAGAGGGTCCGATCGACGTCTTCAAGTCGAGTTTAGGTGGCTGGGATCAAGACCAGCTCGAAGTTCGAGATATATTAGATAAGTATGGATTGAAATCGCTGTACGCTTATAATACGCAATCGGGAAGGGGAGTTCCGATCCGGTTTAACGGTAGAAATGGTCGATCTATACTACCGTACAAAGATGGATCCGTAATTTTCATTGACGGAGAGCCCAAGGTACTCGATAGTTCTTTTTACCCCAATTTCTACCTTTGGTTATTGATGTTTGTTATATCACCAACTCCTAGCTGTTATTGCTGCTGATTTTTCTGAAATTGATTCTCGAAAAGTGATTAGGGCAAAAGCTAGAAACTTATGCTTCTTTCAGAAGCGTAATTTTTGTTTGTTTAGACCGATAATGTTATCAAACTCAATTTTGGTAACATATTCCAACATAATTTAATTTTTGTCCCAAAAGAGTAAAGTGATTTTACGACCTTAAAATGCTGTACAAAATTGGGTAACTTTTGATCTGGATTTGTAGAAGTGGTAGGTTTTTTTCTGATGGAATCTTATGTAAGCCTAAAAGAAGTACATCATGTGCTCCAAAATTAGGTGACAGGGATAAATTTTTGCTTGTAGTGTGATTTAGAGGAAAACTAGGGCATTACATCTAGTTGAATTCTAGACATGAAATGGTTTTTGCCCCTGTAATTGGCTGTTTTCTGTTTTTAATTTTGATTGGCCTTTCACTCTAGTTGATCCTCTGTAGCACACTCCTAATTGTGAGTATGGCAATTAAACTCAGGACTAGCTTACCATGGTTAAACATTGAAGGCAAGGGAAATGCAGAAAATAGTACTTAAAGATACATCACTTGAACATGGCCTTCTGTTCCTCATATCTGCATTTTGGCACAAACTATTAGTTGGGAATCTTGTGAAAGGTCATGTTGAATGGGCCTTGCCATTCCTCATCCACAGAAGCAGAACAGGCTCCACTTTTCCAATTTTATATAAGGCTTGAAAGTTGATTGTTCAAAACAGTCTTTATCTTCTGAAATCTAAAAGTATAAGATAGTACTCCAATATTCTGCTTCGTATCTAAAGGGCTATAGGATGAATGTATTCCTTCTGTCCGATGGTTGGATTGAAGGATTGAACTGATGGCAACTAGCGAGCAATCTTACTCATTAGGGGTTTTCCATCTTAAAAGCTTTCCTTCTTGCTTGCTTGCATAAAGGCTTTCTTGATCCACCCCGGGTTCGAATCCAGGCGTACGCAACCTGTGGCCACTGGGGTTTATCCAGGGCTGTCGCTTTAACAGTCAAAAATTGCCAGGGATTAGTCTAGGTTGTGCCTAGGATACTCTTCCAAAAAAAAAAAAAAGAAGAAGAAGGCTTTCTTGCCTTCTTGCTTAGCTTATTTCAAAGGGGAGGCAATGGACCAATAAGCTAGCTGTCCCAACCAGACAGGAGCTAGCCTCTTATTACGAGTGTATTTGCCATGGACTCATTGGATAAGGGTCTAGCTGTTATTTTTGGCCTTCCAATCTCTAATCCATGCTGTGCTTTCTGCTGGTGTCACCTGTAATGTCACGAGATGCAAACTTAGTCACTGAACCCCTCTTTTCCATTTTTAACATTCAATTGGTAAGGCTGCCAGGTTGAGCTTGAGTTTGATGTGAGCTCTGGGTTCAATTCTACCTGAAGTCTATCCATGAACTTACCCAAGTTCACCAACCAACTTGCGAGTTGGGGCCAGCAAGATGGGCAACAAAGAGGGGGAGTGGGATAGTCGGTAAGGAGATGTTGGGAAGGAGAGGTGCCTTATGACACCTTTTGGGATCCATCATTCATGTTTGATTAAAGTGGCAATAAGAGACAGGGATGGTGGAAAACCATATCTTTATGAAGGTTTGAAGATATTCTGCACCATTCATTCTTTATATTTTCTGCTTAAAAATGCTTCTTCTTGGTGTATGATAAGACTTATAGTCTTTTGGTTAGGTCCTTTGCTGGTTAGTTGATCTTACCAGCAAGGAAGCTGTTATTAACCAGGGTGAGCTAGCTAGCTTGTGTCAAGAAGGCTTCAATTAAGGAAAGCACATGTTAGTCGGTTGTTTGGAAAGAATGGAAGTACCCTCAGAAATGGAAAAACCAGCCAAGTCTTAAGGAAAAAGTGTTGTGAAGTGTAAATTTGTATATGGTAAGCATCGTTAGTAACAAAAGATTTCTTTAAGGATACCGGCAGAATTCATGCCAAAATTTTATATTAAGAAAGTGATATATTGGATTGCGAATGATTGTTTCTGAAATGTAGGATGGTAGATCTGAGTTCCCTCTTTGAGTTGTTGGGAGTGCTAATGAATAATGAACATAAGATTTTTTGTTGCAGAATTGGGTTAAAGCAGTTATAGGCCTTTCTATTCATTACCCTACGTTGTACATGTTGGTAGGCTAGCTTCTGAGACCACGTTGATATGGTTGGATTTCAATTTCTGAGACTACGTTCTACATGTTGGATTTTTACTTCTGAGACCACAATAATTCTTGTTCTATTCTTCTTCATCCATTGTCTCGTGTATACCAACTATTCTAGTAATTACCATGAACTTAAATGAATACTCCATACGTCCCAAAATAAGTGTCCACATTTCTATTTATGTTTGTCCCAAAATAAGTGTCCAATTTAAAAAAATAGATAGTTAAATTCTCAAATCTACCCTTAATGTATGCACAAATATTAAGAGTCATGAAGAGAGAGAAGTTAAGGCTATGTTTGGCAAACTTGCTGATAAGCTAGCTTTATAGCTTATGACTGATAAGCTAGCTAGTAGCTGATAGGCTAGCTGGTGACTGATAAGCTAGCTGATGAAAAAGTCACGTTTGGCAAAAACTAGCTTATAATAATTTAAATTACCAAAAAGGACATTAATTATTTATTTATAATTAAAAGTTAATATATAATAATGAATATTAATGAGGGGCATAATTGGAATATTTACAAAAAGCTCCTCATAAGCTACTCCAAGTAGCTTATTAGCTTATCAAAAAGCTAGCTTATAAGCTAGCTTATGGTCATCCATATACCCAGAAAATAAGCTAGCTTATTTTTGCCAAACAATGCCTAAATAAGGGTAGTATTGTCATTTGGTTAACTAAAAAGTATAATGATTATGCATGTCTAAAACTGTGTACCATTGCAATTGTGGACACTTATTTTGGATGGAGGGAGTATTTAAATTTTATCTATGATGGTCAGCTGTGATACAGAATTATTGGAGGAAGAGAGCAAGAGAAGATATTAGTATATAAATTCTTATGCCAAGTAGAACTCACAGATGAGGAGAGGAAAGGGTGGGGGGGGGGGGGGGTTAGAGCCTACATCTAAGTGGCAGGGTGGGGGAGGGGGACTCTTTAATTGGGGGTAGTCATTCATGATATATCTCTTGTGTTTTTGTGCTTCATTTGTTCCATACCGGTGTAAATTGTTTCTTTTGTTTTCCGTGCCGACTAACACTACTTACTCGGTTACTCTCTTTTTTCATGCTCCTATTCTCTTCAAAACTTCATTTTTTTTATAAACCTTTTAGTCTTTCTTTTGTGGTCGTTTATGATCCCCTCATTTTCTTCCTTTTTTCACTAATTCTTTTAACAAGCTGGGGGAGTCTTTGCGAAAGCCTCTCTGCTTCTCGGGGTAGAAGTGTCCCTAGACCCTACTATGGGTGGCCTAGACCCTACTATGGGTGGGATTTACCGGGTTCTTTTTAGTTTGGTTGAGATAAGGAGAGAGGGGGCAAGATCAAGGTCAGTAGAATAAAGTGTTATGAAACTATCATAAAGGTTTTGGGTAATGAAAGAATGTGTTGTCATTTTAGGACAAAGCATGAAGCATCTATTGAAACAGAAGGGGCAAAAAGTAAACTTAAAAAAGAATCTCTTAGATTTAGTTTGTGTTATGAAGTTTATGCTATTTGTACCATCTATCTACAATTAGTAAATGCAATCTAAGGTATGACATGCATTATTAGTCGTCCACATAGGCTGCGTTTGGTACATGGGATAGGACAGGACGGGACAAAACTCACTGCCCCACGTTTGGCGTGACATGGGACAGGACAAAAATTCACTGTCCCACGTTTGGCGCGACATGGACAGGGACAAAAAAGGGTATTTTCTTGTTCCGCCAAAGTAGGTGGAACATGGGACAAAAGTGAGAGACAAACTAAAAAATCACTGATCTATCGCCAATTGATATATAATCCTAATATGGTATTAGTCTTAAGGGTCACCACTACCCATCGCCGCCACTATTAGTAACCACCGTCGACCACCTCTACCTATTCCTCCACCATAACAACCTCTTCCACCACCTCCATAACCATCGGCCATCGCCACCACCACTACCATCGTCGACCACCTTCACTTCGATCACCACCACCCATGGCTGCCACCACCATCGACGACCACCGCTAGCCACCATCAACCATCGTCGACCACTTCCACCTCTTCCTCCACCACTACAACTTCCTCCACTACCTCCACAACAACTTCCTCCACCACTTCCACAACCACCGCCTATTGCCACCTCCATCGATCACCACCGCCTATTGCCACCTCCATCGATCACCACCACCCATTGCTGCCGCCACCACCGATGCTCATCGCCAACCACCGTCGGGCATCTCCGCCTCTTCCTCCACTACAACAACCTCTTTTACCACTGTCCACCGCCACCACCACTACCATCGTCGACCACCTATACCTCCACCACACCAACCACAACTACCTCCTGCACCACCACTATCCACTATCTTTCATGTTCTTCACAACTACCGTCATTCACTAGCTACCCATCACCTTTATCTTTACGTCGCTGCAAAGATCTTCCAAATTGAATCAAATATTATATTTTCTTTGTATGAATTGAATTTTTTCGAACTACCATCAATTATTTCAGATTCTTCATTCAAATTTCCTATCATTGTTTTTGTAAGTATTTATATGTATGAAAATTGTGTAAAAAACAATTTTTTTAATTATATTATTTAAAGATATACTTTATGTGTATCATTTATAACTATTATATGACATATAAAATCATCAAACAACTTTTAGGGAAACTTGTCCAGTCCCTATGCTATTAATATCGGATATCGGTGGTATATCGGTCGGGGACCGATATTTGGTATCTCGGAAATATCGTTGATATATCGGTCCAAAAATATCGGTTCATATAATATTTCTTAGAATTATATATATATATATATATATATATATATATATATATATGCATTAACTAAAAAATAGTTTCAACATCAAAACATCAACTTAAAATAGTTTCAACATTAAAAACAAAAACCAATTATAACTCTAACTCTATCCAAATTAGTCCAATTAGAATGCATCTAAGTATCTAACATAGTTGGTAACTAAAGAAATTAAGAAAGATAAAAGATGTTGGTTGAAAACAGAAGCTGGTTGAAATTAAGAAAGATCCAAAACAGAAGGCAGTAAGTTTGAAGTTGTTTGTTGAAAACAGAAGCTGTGTTGATGAGGAGAATACTAAGGCAGAAGGCAAATAACCTGCAAAAACGAATGGAGAAGGCAGTAAGTACCTTCTGTGTTGGAACACGAATGGAGAAGAAACAAAAGAAGTCACTTACTGAGTTAATGAGTTGTGCAAGCAGTAGGAAGAGGAGAAGAAAAGAAAAGAAACAGAAGTCGACCACCGTTCACCAAGAAGGCAACAAACAGTAGAAAAACCTCACTAAACAGTAGAAGAAGAGAAGAAGTCGATGTAGAAGAACTGAAGAAGAAGTCGTCTATGTAATAGGCCCAAAAAAGTATTACAAAAAAATCGGTCATATCGGCCGATATTTTGGTCAATATCGCCGATATTCTCGTTTCCGATATAAATAGCGATATTTGATCACTGATATTTTGGCTAGGAGCGATATCCGATATATCGACGATATATCGGCGATATTAACATCATAGTCCAGTCCTAGTCGTACCAAACACAAGATAGACATTTGTCTTGTCCAGTCCAGTCCTAGCCTCTTGTCCTATCCAGTCCTGTCCAATCATGTCTGCGTACCTAATGCTACCATGGATTTGTGTTGTGGTTGGCTAGAACGATGTTATGCTGGGAGCCTCTTAAAGGTGCTTTAAGAGCTCTCAAACCCTGTTTTAACAGGGCTCAAATAAGGTCCTATGTTAACGTTGACAGAAGACATTAAGCTACAGTTTCTATGATCACTTACGTAAATCTGAAAGCAGAGATTAAGAGATGATAGTATCTTAGGCTTTATAACTCATAACAGGTGCCGTCTTGTCTATCTTGACTTGTAGCTCGGAGGATCCCGAATGGCATTTTATTGGAGCTACCTGCAAATTCATCCAGTTTGAAGAATACACATTCTGTGTGCTCGTGTGTGAGAGAGGGGATACATATCAAGAGATGGAAAGAACGAGAGGAGCAGATCGATGAGCAAGATAAGGGAGAGTTTAGCTTAAACAATGTAATCCCTTCGTTATTTTGTCCTAGACAGTCAACTTCTCTTTTTCCTGCTCCGGGCAAATCTTCCGAGTTCCTCTTGGATTTGTGATGATGGTAAGATGTTGATGTATTGTGGGTGGAAAAAAACAGAAAAAGAAGAATAGGGAAGAGGCAAGGAGGAGGGGGGCAATAAAATAGAAGAAGTGGGTTTCAAGAGAAGGGTAGGAGAGAAAACACATGGCTGAATGCATACAAGTAACCTTATCATGGATTTTGAAGGAATTGGAATGGATAATTTCTTTGACCAAATTCCAATTCCTTTGTTTGGTTCATATTGATCATGATGGAATCCTTTGAATTCCATTGAATTCCACAAATCAAGGAATTCATCATTCCTTGCCTAAAGTGAAAGAATTGAATTCCATCCAATTCCTACCAACCAAACGCATGGTCAAATTACATTCCAATTCCTTCAAAGTCAAATTTCTTCAATGGATTCCAATTCCATCAAATTCCATTCCATTGAATTCTCTAAAGGGTTGTAGAGACCACTGATACCATTGAAGCAAAGGCCATATGGTAAAACTCATGAAGTTATAGTAACCTCAATGTTCTATCACAGTCTTCGTATTATAAAACTGAGAATAATTTACGATCAACAAGCATTTAAGCATGCTATCCAATAAATATTATCTATATTGTGCTAGCTATTCAGATTAGGTCGTGTGCGCCTTTCATGCTTGCTTCAAGATGAAGAAAGAAAAAGAAGTCTACATAAGTCAAAGTGGATCACACACTCACACCTGATCATTCGATACCACATAGATTGTGAGTTAAAGTCTTTCGAGAAACGTTTGCGCGTTTCAAATAAGAAACTTAAATCATTTATAGAAGGTGGAATTGAATAGCATACTTGTATTTTCTGATTAATTCCATTGATTTTGGTCCATAAGATTCCCATATTATTTCAGTAATAGTTATCATAAATTCGATTGTTTTTGTAATCATTTGACAAAGAACAAATTGAAACGAAGGCCAGGTGTGGTCCGGACTATTGGCACATTGGTTATCTAATTTAAAATTTGATACATTTTGGTCACTAAATTGGCTGTGATCATATTAAGTATCAGCAGAAATCGGTTTAATTTTTCATAATTTTGTGGGTTTCAGGACTCGTTGATAAAGCCAATCACCAGAATCTTAGTCGGGGTTGCAGTATTAACTGCAATGATTATATTGGTTATGAAGGAGACTCCGGAATGGGCCAAGAAGTTGAACTTCACCGGCATTAACTTCAACGTCCCTCCGTGGGTCCTAGCTTGTGTGGTTATCGTTTTCACTCGTTTGAGGAAGAGAACCCGGGATTTCTTCACGAAACGCCGTTGATTATAGTTTGTTTTTTTGATTCTTGACCACTACCATCATAATTTAACTATACATTTCATAAGGTGTTTGTTTCTGATAAGTTTTGTAGTTTTGCTTCAAAGAATCCTTTTTGTGATAATTTGTTATGCAACAGGTGTACCAATACAGTTTGCTTCACTTTTCTTAATGCACCTCAAGGATGTAAGTTCACATCATTTTGTTTGTTTTATTACTATATCTTACTCGAAGGCGGAGTTTTAAAGGAGGTGAAATGTATATAGACCTATTCTCCACAAGGGTAGAATTAGGGATGCAACAGGTCGGGGATGGGGCGAGGCACGTAATCCCCGTCTCCGGCCCCCGGCGGGTACGGGGAATCAAATCTCGTCCCCGCTTTTTATGGGCCTATTCCCTGTCAATCCCCGATCCGGTAGTTTTTAAAAATTAAATCAAGTTTTTTTAAAAATAATTTCGTTAATCGTTGTATTAAGAGAATAAAATCAATTTTTTTTTAAATAACACTTACGGTGGATAAATTAAGAAAAAAATGTATAAAATATAATATAAAAAAGAATTAGGATTATGGAATTTATAAAAAAATTAGAAAATACATATTTAATATATACGGGGACGGGGTGGGATAGAGAATGCATTACTCGGCTCCGCCCCGGTTTTAAACATATGGGGATCCCTCGCCCCGATCGGGTTGGGTGAACCGGGTTCCCCAACGGGGCATGTACAATTACGCTTAGGGCTGTAAACAAACCGAACAAACACGAACGGAGGCTTGTTCGTGTTCGTTCGTTTAACTTAACCGAACAAACAAACGAACACGAGCGGACGTTTTTGAAAGAATAAATGTATTTTAGTGTGTGTTTTGGGGAAATGTTTGATTTTGTGTTATGGGACGTTTTTGAAAGAATAAATATTATAAACTCATTTGGAAAATGATTGGTCCCAATCTAAACTATGTTGGAGTTATTCGTGCATTTTGGGCGTGTGTTTGCATAAACGTAAATCGATTGTGTTTCTTTGCACCTCATAACTTTTGGCAAATGGTTAGTTAAATTGTGGAGCTTTGGCTCGGTGGTGACTCAAATGAGTCTTGGGACATTTGCCCGGTTTTATTGGCTAAATGAGGAGCGTTAGTTTTATGGTGCATTTAATTGCGTCTTGATGGAAATTACATGTTTTGAGTGCGTCGTCATTCTTTTGAGTCATGTAATGTTTAGACTGTAATGCATTGGATCCATAGACATATGAGTCAGTCAATTGGTTTAGTTGGGAACTTTATCCCCGTTTTGGGACTGAAAATTGTTTATGGCTAGCGGGAACTCGAGGTATAAATCGTGGGTGGTTGAACTCGATAACCGTGTAACCTTTAGTGGAGAGCTCGAGGTATAGATCGTGAGTGGTTGAACTCGATGCCCGTTTGTAATCCAGTCTGGTTATTCATCGTGGAATTTAGTGTCTGCGTTTGAAGTCTAGTGAGTGGTCCCCAAGTCATGTTTTTATGTAAGCTTGCGGTGGTGCTCTGCAGAGCCGTATACAGAGCTAAGTCTTGTGGTGGTGCACATGGTGAGCCGGATACGGGGACTTGTGGCTTTGTGGTGACACTCATTTAGAGGTCGAGTAGACACTAGGGTCATTTGGATATCTTGCGGTGGTAGCTCGGTTGGGAGCTGTATACGGGGATCCATAGCCTTATGTGAATCTCGAGAACGTTGATATGTGGCTTAACTTTGTGTGCTCGCCGCATTCAATGGAATTCGGGTCTCCCCCGTCACCGAAAGGCGTTGTTTTGGGTATTGAGTTTTATTATCCATGTTTTCGGTGATGTTTTATGTGTATGGTTTTTATCCATGATTTATGTGTTGAGTGTCATGTTCCACCCGTGTTTGGGGTGTTTTAGAAAATAAAGCTTTATCCATATTTTTATAAATCGGGAGTTCAATTTCTATTCACGTTTTGAGTGAGTCTTGGTTGAATTTACTTTACGAATGAATGTTTTATGTTGGGTAATCGTCTTTAAAATGTGCACTATTGGAAAATGAGTGGTCTCATATTTAGAGTAAATCATTTTGGAAATTCATGATTTAAATGACTTTCTTTCCTTTGACAATATGTATTTATTTATATTGAAAACTCTTGAACTCACTAGGCGTTAGCCTAACATTTTTATTTGTCGACATGTGCATCAGGTCCTGGTTGGGGGTATGGTACTAGCAACACTATGAAGATAGGAGTACTAGTTGTATGCTCAAGGGTGAGTAGTTTGGTGAAGTCTTTCACCTTGTCTTGGGAATATCAACTTGTATTTGGGTTTAGTAACACCCGACCTCTAATTAGTCTTTGTGTAAGACTTTATTTACCTTTGTTGATGGTTAGACCTAGTTTAATATTTCAAGTATGAACTTGTTGTAAGTGATCTTATCTATTTTTGAGGCATTATTGAAAATTTTAATTTAGTTGTTCTTTCCAGATTTGAGGGTGTTACAAGTTGGTATCAGAGCTTAAGTTTGAGAGAATTAGGTGTTGATTTTTGGATGCCTAGACTCAAACGAGCGTTATTTTGGGGTTGATAGAGTCGCTAGAAACTGGAAAGTCGTCGAGGGTAGCAAGAATGATCATGTACAGTACGTTCATAATTGCACCTGGCCAGTGTTATGGTGAACCTACATGTTACATGTCTATGCTTGAACTACCTTGATATGATGACCGTTGGGGTAGTAAGCAAGTTTCTAAACAAGTAGTCGATAGAAGAGTTGATGTTTATAGTATTGTCATCTTGGAGTGATGGTTAAGCACGATGAATACATTAAGTTGACCATTTTGGGTCGGAGTTATTGGTTGAATTAGAACCATAGGCTTATTGACTTAAGATGTTTGATGCATCCGGATGACGAGAGCGTGACTAGGAAATTGAGAAGCATGGTCCTAAGATGTTGAGTGCCGACCAATTTCATGCTCGAAATTTACTTCTAAAATAAGATTGCATCAATTGTTTCTCATGTTCTCAAAGCATAAAGTGAGTTATATTACGAAGTCTTGGTAAAGTGTTTAGCACTCATCAGATTTTAAACCGTGAGTTTAAGCATGCACAAAATTGTTTTGTTGCACGTGGTTGCAAATTTTTATTGAAAATCTCTTCATCCCCGTTTCATGTCTAACGCTATTTTCGGATATTGTGACATCCGTGTTTTAATGTTATTTGGGGTATTGGGCAAGTAACTGTGAAATTTTGACCTTGACATTGGATCTCCTCCACGTATGTTAAGGTTTTAAAGGAAAATTTATTTCCTTGTTCTTACGTCCGGGTTTTCTTGGGAATTTTAGTCTGTACGAGCTGTGTTGAGTTTTATAGGGTATTATCTCACGATGTTTTCGATGCGTGAGTGAACTTTCAGACGCGTATACTTGAGTTGTTGTGTGCGTTAACTTATGAGTTTTGGTTTAATATTTTTGTCTCATGCGAGTTTTGCATATGTCTTTTCGCAACCGTAAGAGACGTCTTGAGATTTTTGTTAGTAGGTGTTGTCCCATATGTTATTTTGGGAAGTTTCAATGTCGTGTAGTTTCTCTTTGAGTTTCATACAATATTATTTCGTTGTATGCTATTTAACATTTGAATTGATTTACACTTTTGTGCGAGTAAGCATGTGAAGGATCTTTAAAAATTCGAGTTGAATTTCTGCTTTATGCCTTATTCAGTTGTTGATTCTTTTGTTATCGTCCACGCAATGCATTATATTGATTTACTGGTATACATGATTTTATAGCCAAGCTTTTTGGACAAGTGCATTTATTCGTGTGGTCCAAGGTTTGAAAACCGGTTAAAAACTTAATTACGTTTGATCAAGTAGCATGCATCTATCGTTTTACTAAGTTTGGGAAATGAACTGATATATGTGGGTCTTGTTGAAAATTTTACTCTATGACATTTTGTGGTTTAAAGGAAAGAATTTTTAAGTTGAAATTGTGAAGTTCCTCTTTTGGGGTTTGTAAAACATTGTGGACATGTTTTAGTGCAGAAAAGTATTTTCACATACACAATATAAACTAATGCATGCTAGAATCATAGCGGTCCATTTGAAAATTTTGTGGCACATATTTGTTATTACCATTATTAACGTGAGTAATGATCTAGTGAATTTCGAGATGGTTTTTATATGTGTGGCATCAGTGACCACTTGCACACCTACCGAGTAGACGGTAGTGGGTTTTTATACGTGCGATTAATTGTTATAAAACTTTTGCATTTGAAGGTTTTATAAAATTTCGACTTGGCATATTAATTTGAATAACCTTG
Source organism: Arctium lappa (assembly GCA_023525745.1). Lineage (NCBI taxonomy): Eukaryota > Viridiplantae > Streptophyta > Magnoliopsida > Asterales > Asteraceae > Arctium > Arctium lappa. The sequence goes on from CM042048.1 coordinate 9,456,289, forward strand.
AACTCATTAGGGCTATAGATTTAAACCCTATCGTGAAAGGAGTTGTAATTAAGGACTGGAGGAGTCCTTGGGAACTGAAGTGTCAAAGGGTCTGATTTGTGGTTAGTTTTGAATTTTGGGATTTCGGTTGTGTAACACCCGTAAATTCCTGTCTGTGAAAGCCGATCGCGTCATGAGTGGTCTGTGCGGAAAATGGGAAGAATCGAGCCTCAGTGCACTCTGGGTGATAGTGCCCTGGCGATAGTGCCCTGGGCACAATCGCCGGGCACAATCGCCAGCGGGGGTGTGCCCGCGGTACGTGTTGGGCGATGGTGCCCTGGCGATAGTGCCCTGGCACAATCGCCGGGCACAATCGCGGTCGGCCCCAGGTCTTCTAAGAGTCGCGATTCTCAACCATTTCCCTCACTTTCACTTCTATCTTCTTCCCTTTTTCTCTCCCAAACACCAAAACCGAACCCTAACCTATTTTGGGGGTTTTTCTCTCCCCAAACCTCATGATCCTTTACCATCTAACTAGTTGGAACCTTGAACCACAAAACCTCCATCTTCATCTTCCTCATCAAGTTCAATGGTTGGGAGCTCGGGTTGAAATGTTGGATTGGGTGTTCTCGGAAGCCTCTTTGTCTTCAAGGGTAAGTTTTCTTGTATTAAGGTTATAAATGCTCCATTGATGGTTTCTTAGTGTTTGGTATCTCAAATCTCGGATTTGATGATTTTGGAGAAATTAGGGTTTTAATCTCGTTTAGGGATTTCGGTGTATAATGTTTGGGGAATGTTTCTAAATGGTTTGGATTGTATGGATCTAGGTTTTAGAAGTTCTCGGCTTGAGGATTCAAGCGGCCTTCAAAAAGGAGCTCGTTGGGTAAAATCTAGATTTAGCCTAAATCTAGCAAGGTGAGTTCAAGTTGATTTGTGAAAACGGTGTACATGCCAAAATGTCCATTTTAAGTGTCTATGTGTTTTACATGAAATTATCAAATATTGGAGTATTTGCTAATCTTTGATTTGTTGAAGTATTTAACTCTATAAACTTTGTATAACATCACATTTGAGATTTTTGGGCTTTGATATATGTGTCATAAATGAACGTGTTTTGAAGTCTTATCGCATAAATGGATCTTTGGTCAAAGGAATACGTTTTTAAATGTTTGTCGGATTTTATGCATCGTTCATGAAATAGAATGTTTTATAAAGTATTACTTGCACTTTTATGTGAGGTACTTGAAAGAATGATTATAGTCTTATTTTATAATTTTCATTCTTATCAGCTGTTAAATTTGGAAAATGCATATTTTGTGTTACGAGGCATTTGGAAGATATAAGAGTATAAGTTCATTTGGAAAATAGGTTGCCTCAACTAATGTTGAGTTTCGAACTAATCTTACTTTTAGTCGTGGTGTTTGCGTATCCGTTGGTCGAGTGCGTTTTATCGTATTCTTATTTTATTTTATCAATGGGTCGATGGGTGCTAAGCCTGCGGCTTGGTATTTTATTTGATTTGGAGCCTTTGGACAATTGTCCAGTTTGGTAGCTCGACTTCGAGCCTTGTTGGCAATTTTGGATGAAGCTCGTTAGGTATCGGGTGCGATGTAAGTCCTACGAGCTGCACGTTAGGTATCGGGTGCGATGTAAGTCCTTTGTGCTGCACGTTAAGGTACCGGGTTGCGGTATAAGTCTTTCGTGCTCAAGTATTACGATATTAGATGAGGGGCTCGACATAGGAACCCGACGGGGTTGAACTCGAGTTTCCGTGGGTGTACGTTTAAAGCTACTGAGCCTGACATCTCTTGCGTGTACTTTTGTTTATATGACTAGTCATAACAACATAAAATGGGCTTACTTTGTGGACCGCCACATTTTATGGAATCGGGAATCCCCCGTCACCGAAAGGTGTTGTTTTTGGGTATTGAGTTTTATTATCCAAGTTTTCGGTGACGTTTTGTATAATTGGGTTTTACCCTTGATTTATGGGTTGAGTATTATCCCCCACCCGTGTTTTGGGGTGTTTTGGGATATAAGGTTTAACTGTATCTTCATAAATGGAGAGTTCAGTTTATACTTACGCTTTTATCATTATCCTTGAAGTAGTTGGCTTGGAAAACGTTTTAATTGGTGTTCTTTACCTAAAATGCATATTGTTGAAAATGAGTCGTTTCCACATGTAAGACGTATCATATTGAAGGACTATAACTTTTAACCGCATTCTTTCTTTTAAACGATTATTTTATATATGTTGAAAACTCTTGAGCTCACTAGGCGTTAAGCCTAACCTTTTTATTTGTCGGCATGTGCATCAGGTTCCAGTTGGGGTTGGTTCTAGCAGCCATGAAGAGTTGAGCCGTAGCTTTGTGCAAATGTAAGTAGTTGGTGAAGTCTTCCGCAATTTGGAGATAGTGACTACTATGGGGTTTTAGTAGCACCCGTTATTATCATAGGCTTTTGTATAGAATGAATATTTGTATTGAGGTTAAATCTTAATTTGTGGTTGTAGATAATTCCTTTATTGATGTATTTAGAAAATTTTAATTAAGTTGCTATTTCCGGATTTGAGGGTGTTACAGGTTGTGAATATATGCATGCATGAATGCTTGGTATATTAGAGTTATGCATTCTATCAGCTATTTAAATGGCAATCTTGCTGTGTCAGTAAATCTTCAAGATAAATCATTGGGTGGTTGCTTGATTTCGGTGGGATATGGACCGATGGATCGGATGTATACCATCCGGGTGAGTCTTCCAAAATAGAGAAATTATGCCGATTTTTTTGTCGGAATTTAGTACCATGATATGTGTCAACTTTAATTCATCAGTGCAAAATCTGGAAGGAATTTTGTGGTGGTATATCTACGGTTGAGGTGTAAACATTTTGAGGATAGGTTCGATCGAGCACAGTGATCGTTGGGGTGCTTCCGTGCACTTTCGTTGAAATTGGTGGGACTGCAAGTTAAGTGGTAACCTTAAGAATACTAGGAGCTGACAATTAGGGGTCAATCATTGGTAATTCTATAATCAACAAGGTTTTTGCCGATTTGCCAGTCGATGTTTGAATGCATTACGGGAGATGTGTAACTGTGAAGTTTGGGGTAATCCGATCTCTACACATGTTGTGTTTGTGTCAGTTTAAGGAACCGATTTATTGAAGATTGGATCAGACCAAACTAGTGCTAGGAATTTCGTCAAGGAAAGGACGATAAACCTTTATGGTTCTGATTATTGGAGGAAGTAGTGAGACCGTCGAAGTAGACCTTAACTAGAAATCGTTTATTAAGGAGACCGTGATGTGTCGGAATTAGAAGTGTTTAAGGGTAATGTTCGCCTTGGCGTGTCCTTGGTGAAAGTAGTCAATTAGCTAGGATCGTAAGCTACTCTTGAGGTAATAAGTGCGATATAAGGTTGGAAGACAACCGAGATCTTAATGATAAGAAAATGATTTGATAAGGACTCGATGATCACCCTGTCATCGGTGAGATACTCCGAACCATAGATTAAGTTTGTGACGACTCCTTCTGAGAAATACAGTGCCAACCTCGACGGGGATGTAATCAGATTCGTATATGAGGCAAGGTATCAGATGTAATTGGATGGAGAGCCAATTGATCTCGCTAAATGCGACGTTGGGTGTTTGGTCGGGGTTAGATTTCGAGGACGAAATATCTTTTAAGGTTGGGAGGATTGTAACACACCGATTTTCAGGAAGGTATAATTTAAAGTTAATACAGAAATGGGTGTTTTAGAGAAAAAAAAAAGAAATAGTATTTTGGACTTGAATCATAGATTTTATAGTCTTGTTGGATGAAGGGTTCAATACGAGTCCAACGGTTCTTTACGGAGCAAAATCGGAGCTAAAACGAAGAAGTTATGACCAAAACAGTGATCGAGCAAGAAAATGAAGAAATTCGGGCGGGCAGTGTTCCGCTTCATTTAGTCGATTGTCTTCTTCCACTCGCAACTTGAGGACTAGTTGTTCAAATGTTATGTCCTCCGAAAAATGCTTCAAGTAGATCTTGAAGTTTTTCCATGAGTGAGGAAGTTTGTCAATAATCGAACCGACCAAGAAATTGCTATTTATTCCCATGCCTTCCACCTCTAGCTCGTGGGTAAGAATCTGTAATTCTTCAACTTGCTTCATCACCGGTTTCGAATCAACCATCCGATAATTCAAGAATTTTCCTACAACGAATCTTTTGGAACACACAACTTCAGTCTTGTACTTTGTGTCCAAAGATTCCCAAATCTCCCTTGCTGTCCCCAAGGTAGAATATATATCGTATAGGGATACCCACACCGATACTCAATCTTTAACATTTAATATGTATATACTAATGTCAAAGAGAACCCACAACTCACACCACAATACAAGCCCAAGCAATTAAACGATTTATTTAATGCTCAATGATTTGGATTTATTAAGTGGTGTAAACTTTATTTTGGCTCCTATTTGGGACTAGGTTCCTTTTATCTATACTAAGTTCCAACAAGATTTTAGTATTTTCATAATTGTCGTTTGGTAACTTGACGGATATCATCTATTATCGGTGCTTGTTTTTTTTATTATATTATGGTTGATAAGTTATGTAATTTTAATTAGTTTGTATTATAGATGCTTGTTTTTATTATATTATGGTTGGCATTGTGACATCCATTATATCCATGTTTATCTTTATATGTATTAATTTTTTTTGGATATGTTCAATTTACAGTCACAATGCTACTGAAATGAAAAAAAAGAAAAAAAACTTGGCATGTTGTTTTATATGTGTATAGTATTTGTAGGATGTGTATCAACATACTATGATTCAAAAGTATGGGTTGGACGTTGGTGCTCATCCACATGTTGATAGTGTGCGAGGAAAAACGAAGTTGTACAAACATCTAGATCTTCATATATGATTACGGATTCACCACGAAATTCAACTATCGGTAAATATGCTTTGGGCATCTATTCATGAGTTATGTTTATTCTCACTTTACAACTCAATTATGTAATTTATTATAAGCCATTACCACCCTACATGAAGGTTGTTTACTCATTATATGTGCGTGTTTAATATTTGTGGGTACAACAACTAAAAGAATAAATTGAGAGAATTAAACAGACGAAAGAACATGAGAGCCAAGAGATACTAGTGGAGGAGCAAGTGCGACAAGCAGATATAACAAAGATTGCAGAGCGGGAGCAGTGAGGGAAGAAGCTATGAAGATACAAGTGCACGAGAGGATGAAGGCCTTCAAAGAGGGGTTGGGTTTCGGTGAGAAGTTGAGGTTAAGGTGAGAAGCGTGAGAAGTGGTTATCAATCGTTGGATGAGAAATGGATGCACATTAGGATATCGTGCACCGAGATAAGATGCGCTGTGATGCACCAGATCAATTCCTTTTTAAGACGCAATTCATGGAAGGACATTTGATTAAAAGTGATCAACGGTTCAGATCCACTTCTCACGTTTCTCATGTAAATCTCAACTTCTCACACGAACCTTCGCCTTCAAAGAGATGATGTTTGCCGGAATATTGTTATCCTCCCCCTCCCGACCCTCCTAAATAGTACATATGATTGTTAATTGAATAGCAAGTATATATTTAATTTAATTTGGATAATTTGATAATCTTGAATGTAGCTTGGTAATTTTGAATACTACCTTTTGTATACTGAAATTAGATTTTATAATGCAATTAATTACACAATATATACAGGAAATGCAAAAATTAATTACTCTCTTTGGGGGCGTTTGGTTCGCAGAATGCTTTTGGATGAAATGAAATCTGTCAAAAGAATTTGACTTTGAAGGAATTGGAATGAAATGTTGTCAGGTTTGACCACCTGTTTGGTTGACAGAATTGGAATGAAATCTGTTAAATGAATTGGAATTTTTCTATTTGGTTCACAGATTATAGCTTTAGAATTGGAATGGAATTTTGGTAAATTAATGACCAAAATACCTTTTTTGTTTATTTTAATTTTTTTCAACAAAAATTACTTTAATTAAATAGTTTAATTTTTAACTAAAATTGCTTTGATTATTTTAGCACACGAATGATGATTAGAGAGAGAGAGGGAGAGAGAGAGATAGATAGAGAGGAGATAGAGAGGAGAGAGAGAGAGGAGAGAGAAATGAGAGGAGAGATAGAGGAGAGAGATGAGAGGAGAGGAGAGATAGATGAGAGAGAGAGAGAAAGGAGAGAGAGGAGAGAGAGATGAGAGGAGAGAGGAGAGAGAGGAGAGAGAGAGAGGGGGGAAGAGAGGATAGATTGAGAGAGAGAGGATAGATTGAGAGAGAGAGAGAGGGAGAGAGGAGAGAGAGATGAGAGAGAGAGAGGGAGAGAGGAGATGAGAGAGAAGAGAGGAGAGAGAGGAGAGGAGAGAGAGGGAGGGAGAGAGAGGATAGATTGAGAGAGAGTAGAGAGAGAAGAGAGATGGAGAGAGAGAGAGGGAGAGAGAGAGGGAGAGAGAGAGAGTTGGTGTCTGCTAATAATGTTGAACGGTAGTGGTGGTCGATGGTGGTGGTTGCCGGTGACGGTGGTGGCCGATGGCGGTGGCCGAAGGTGGTGGTGGTGGTGGCCGAAGGTGGTGGCCGATGTTGGTAGCCGGAGGTGATGGTCAATGGTGGCCGGTGGCGGTGGTCGGAGGTGGTGGCCGAAGGTGGTGGTGCATATTAGGATGAGGGGCAATTTTGTCAAAAAAAAAAGACATTCCATTCCAATGAAATACCACCTCCCCCCCACCCCCCAAGGAATGTTGAATTTCTTCATTTGTGGAATTCATTGGAATTCAACATTCCAATTCCTTAAAAAGAATGAACCAAATGATGTAATGAAATCTGGTCAACGGAATTCAACATTCCAATTCCATCAGAATCTGCGAACTAAACGCCCCCTTTGTATCTAAGATAAGTGTTTACATTTATATTTTATTTAGTTCCAAAATAAGAGTTTATCTGTAAAAGTAAATGTTTACTTTCTCATTCTACCTTAATTATGAGATGGAGAAAGATTTTATTTTTATTATTATTATTATTATTATTACGGATTTACAGGTAAAATTGTCGTTTAGTCAATAAAAAGTGTATTAATTACACATTCTTAAAATTGTATTTTATTGTGGACACTAATATATAGGGACGGATGGAGTATTTTACCGACAACAAAATCCATCGGTAAGCTGTCGAAAAAGGGTATGTTGATATCCATTGATAATCCGTCGTTGATGTAATAGAGCGTGCCCTAATATTTTTTTTTGTTGTCGGTAATCTGCAGACATTACTTAATGGTCAATAATTCGTGGTCTTATATTTAAATTTTTAGACTTTAAATGTACCTTTCGTAAACGTACTACCAACAAATATTGTATGTCATTGCTATTGGTAAAAATATGTCTATATTAACAACCAGATAAGTTCATCGTTATCGACCCCTTAGTAGCCGACTTTTTGGCCTTAAGAACACTGGTTTTAAGAATGAATGATTGACCTTCTCTAGCATTGCGACGGGTTACTGACAGCTCATGTTGTCGGTGATAATATGTTTCGTCGTGGTGTTTTATTATGTTTTTAGAATTTAATTGGTTTAGCTTCCAACTTAACGGATTGAGCCTTCGTTATATATAGTCCTAGTCCAAAGCCTGGAAAACTTGTTTCCATTTATTTTTAACTTGCGCAAAACAAGAAGAATATATCTATCATAAATATTGTTCAACTTAACTACATGTGACTATACAATGATATGCTAAATGGTTGAAATGCATAATTTCAAGTCATGACTACTTAAATATTTTACAAAAATTTCACACTTGTAATTAAATTAAGTTTCGCTTCTTCCACGACGACAACATGAAAGTTTATTCTTGGAAGGATGTATGGTGCTGTTATAGATCACGAGGAACGTTTGTGGTTATGCACCGCGTCATAGGTCACGATCACATAGCTTGGATCGTCTATGTCTCGCTCTATTCTTTTCTTCACCTTGCATCCTATGGCCGCGCAATGGTAGTAGTTCCTGTACATTGTTTTCACCGACCACACGATCAAATAACCTAACGGGCTATGTTTTTATATATGAAATTGTACATAATTAATCAACACGAGAAATTGCATACAAATGTGTTCAAATAATAAAAATTAACAACAAATTGTATATATACGATATATTTATGACCAATTATCACAATAACCATAACTCTTTTATATAAAAAACAAACAAACAAACAAATGATACACCAAGTATTTTTATTTATTTTTCTTCATAGGGTGAAAAAGTGATTGGATTGTTATGGAAATTTTCATTTATGAAATTATACCTTGGATGAGGACTCTTTTTAACCTTCTTCTTTCCATACTTTCTCCATTTATATCCATCATCCACAACCTCAAGCTTTGTCTTCATACGAAATGCAATCTTCGATTCGACATTGATCACCGTTTCTCTCATGCAATCATCTCTGCATTTTGCAAGTTAAGCAAAACAACTTAAAGAAGATACATGTGATCATGTAACAAGTTCCAATTGAAATTAAACCTAACGAAACACAACAAAAAGAAAGGTTCTTTTAATAGATTAACGACTTAATGAAATTAAATACACACACTCAACAAATTAAAGCACTTGCATGTGAAAACTGTTCGGTTGTGGCTTGAAAGAAATTTTGATGGAGGTTTGTGAACTTCTCGAACTAGAACCAGCTGCGACCGTGTCTTGAAAAACCGAATTTTGCTCATCCAGACGACTAGAATCTTGGTATGCTCCTGTGCTTGCTGTGGCCATTTCTTGCAAGACTGGATTTTGCTCGCTAATACTAAAATGGGGTGCAAAAACTAAAGGAGTAGAGCCTTGGTAACTTGGTTGATCAATTAGCAAATGATAGTTATTATCCAATAAGATATCTTCAAAATAAAATTGATTCGTTGCATCATCGATATCGTTGGTTGGAAGAGGGTTTAAAAAGAAAAGGGAAGAATTAGGGTTTCCAGTTGGATCATGGGAAAGAGGAGTGTTTGTTGCAGGTGCAAAGGAGGGGAACATGGTGATGGAATGAGAGAGATTTAAGAAGTAGCTGCTCTTTTTATAATGCTTGGAGTTCCTGATTTACTTTGAATGTTTCAAATTTTTTTTTAGAGTAAACTACGATTTTCGTTCCTGTGGTTTGTAGTTTATAACGATTTTCGTCCCTCGTCTTTAAAAAATGTTTTTTTCGTCCTTGTGGTTTTCAATTCCTTCCGTTTTTCGTCCCTAAGACTAACTCTGTTAAAAAAGGTACGTTAACTCAGGGACTTTTTGGTCATTTCTCCTTTTATTTATTTTTTCTATTATTTTTATCAAACATAATTTTATTCTACACATTTACAACCACTTTATGCACCTCCACTAACCTTTGCCAAGACACTATATAACCCTTTCCTCCTTCACCTTTGGGCTCCGGCGACCACACCGGCACACCTCTCCAACCTTTTCTTTTCAAACCTCCGGTAGAGCCATAAATTAAAGAAAGAAACCACAAAATCAGTGACGATTGAGATCCGTCTCTCTTTCATAAAACCAGAAATGGAAAAAAACACACAAACCAAAAAAAGAGGCTCTCTCATAAACACACAATACCCGACACAAAAAAAATTCCCACAAAAGCACAAATAAGAAAAGCTTATTTATGGAGAATGTGAAGAAAAGGTGAAGAAGCTTATTTAGGGAAAGAGTGAAGAAAAGGTTGTCTATTTAGGGAAAGAGTAAAGAAAATGACTGATTGTTACTTGAGAAGGTGAAGAAGTTCAAACTGAAACAATAACTTGAATTATAAAATTTCTTCAGTTTTGAGACTTTGATATCAATATTCCAAAGCTAAGTGACAGGAGAAGATAAATTTCTAGCCTGCGATCCATGTCTATCAGTCCTCGAGAGATTCATCCCTATGGTTTCTTCCACATCATAATCATCAGATCTATCATACCACATCATAAATTTCTGCTTCGAGAGTTTCGTCCTTTTGGATTTGTCCCTGAAACAGAACGAAAAGGCCGCCAGAGGAAATGGAGGGAGATCGATAAACACGGTTCTCTGGTGAGAATAGGGGTGAGGGGGGAGATAGTAGCGAGAGGGTTTAACATCAATAACAAAATACAAACACAAATTCGAGAACAAGTTGAAGTTTGAACGTCGAAACCATAGTGCTAAAATTTGGGGAAGAAGACCGGGGGGGGGGGGGGGTGAGAGAGGAAACCTAGGGAAGGTGTTGCGATGGTGGCAACAAACCAAAAAGAAGAGGCTCAACGGAGATGAGATTGGCTGAAGGCGGTGGTGACATTCAACGGAGATTGAGGGGAAAAGGCCGGGGAGGCCTGCCGCCAGGGGCTGGTGTGTTCTTAGGGTTTTTGTGTGTTTGATATTTAATATATAATAATATTATATTTATACTTTTATATTATACTTGTTTAAATGTAAAAAGACAAGATTACTCTTAACTTAAGGAAACATTTCTAACGCCATTTGCTTTAGGGACGAAAAAAGAAAATAAAGAAAACCATAGGGACGAAAAAAACAATTTTTAAAGATCAGGGACGAAAATCGTTATAAACTACAAACCACAAGGACGAAAATCGTACTTTACTCTTTTTTTTATATACTAATTAATGTTTTTTTTGAAATAATATACTAATTAATGTTGTACGACAGATATTGTTTATAATATAAATTCTTATAGTATATATGTTGGGATCTTTCCTTACCACCTTCCTTAAAAGAACAGGAAGATCCTATGTTAATGTCAAGTGCGATCTAACCAGCTGATTTCGTCATTACATTACATGACACAATTCTATACGTCATTAATTTGTTATCTTTGTATATATGAGGTTGCATTTATCATTTATTTTGGTTTCATTTATAGGGTATATATATCCAGAGGTGGTTTCATTTTCAAATTAAGCCATTTGTACAAAGTGTACGAATCATCTTCAATCAATGGTTTCATTGATTAAGGATCAAGATTAAATGGGTCTATTTATGTTAATAAAAAAACAGATTAATACTTTTATTTAATACAAAAGGCGTTGAAGGGTAATATGGTCCAAAAATTTCAAGGCTTAATCATGGGTGCAAATAAATGAAATTCCGAAATCGATGGGGCAAATATAAAAAACCTAGGTTATACGGGTACGACTTTAAAACCTCTCTAATGCAGTTACCAAAAAATTGAAGAACAACACAGAAGCAATCGATATTCATGGGAGATTTCGTTAGAGGTAAGGTTTTAGAGTTTTGTGAAGACAACATAAATCAGTTCCTAAATGTGTAAATGTTCATGAAATTTGTTCATTCTATAAATCACTAAAGGTCGTAAACGAAGCAAGAGAATCAAGCGAACTCGTCATTGATGAACTCCTGCAAAAGAACCTAACAAGATGATCGATATGGAAGAACTATTTAGAAACGAAAATAATAATAAAATAATATATAATTTGATCAAAAAAATAGTTAACAAAATTAATACTATCTACATCCCATAAACAAAAGGAATATTAAATAAGGGATACTACCATATACATACATATATATATATATATATATATATATATATATATATATATATTGAATGCAAAAAATAAGGGAGTTGTTAATGGCCTTATTTAACTGCCAACATCAAAAATGACGGAATAACCTTTATGATTATAAAAAATTGAAAAAATGGAATTTGGTGATTGGTTGATTTAGGTTTGCATAATTTGTACAAATGGGAAGGTTTGCAAACGATCCCTCTCCGATATATATTCGTCTCATTTACTTAGTAAGAGGCTAGTGGAAAGAGAACAAAGTTACACCTTATCAAGGCAATTACATGGAGATAAAGGACTTATCAACTACAAAATCGAACATATCATCTAACCTCGGTAAAGAGTTATCAAAGATAGATTTGTTGCGAAAACACCAGATTGAGTAACAGGTTACCATGAGAATTGCCTCCAAGAACTTGCGGGACAGGGATTTAATTTTGGCGTTATCGGTACCGTTAAGGGAAGATTCCATGGACCTGAAGTCGGAGAAAGATAAACTCTACCAGTTGCCAATTTTCGACCAAAGCTCCTTAGCCCAACTGCAAGATAAGAAAAGATGATTGACAGATTCAACATCGTGTTTGCAGAAAGGACGTAAAACGTTGCCGAGATCGATTTGTAATTTGTTGCGGGGTGGTGGTATGACTTCCTTTGATGGAGATTTCATCAATTTCGATTGAATTTATATGATGGCTGAGTGATGGTAATTTAAGATCTATTGTTGCAGCAACAACTTATTGGCATCCCACTTACTATACCGGTTCCATTCCTTGGATCGTCGGTCATACTTTGGGCCCTTGTGTTCATTGATTATCACCTTGGTTCATTTCTTTTTTTGCAATAACAACAAACAATAATATTACCAAAAGGGTGTTAGCCTAGTGGTAAGGCATGTGGACTAGCTAGTAGCGGTCTCATGTTCGAATCCTAGGGGACGCATCCTGGAGGTACGGGGGCTTCGACCCCGGGCTGCATGCTTTAGCAGTCGGGCTTCGGCACATATTGCCAGGGATTAGTCTGGGTCCAATGTGGTCTGGGATACCCTCTCAAAAAAAAAACAAACAATAATATTAAAGCTAGCAAGCCGCTAGCAAAGGAACATAATCATTACATGGTTCTGATACAGACAGAAGGGTTACATCTTTACACAGTCGAATTTTTGTTCACTCCCCTTACACCTAGCCAACACCCAACAAAACAACTTCTCCACGATAAAATCAAGAATAGAATCCTTTCGAGGAAGGAGTATGTCAAAAACACACCTATTTCGAAAGCACCACAAAATATGGCAAGAAGTAAAAAACACAGCTTCCAACACTTTCCTCTCCAGACTATTTATTGTTGGACGCTGCTTTGATACCGTTAATTATCGACTCGAATGACCTATGCCCTGGAAAAGTAATGGACCACCGAAACATCCAAAGCGATAGAACACTCGAAGAGCAGATGTTGAGATGTTTCGTTAACCGTTCCACATATCGGGTAAAGAGCAAAATCGAGATCCACCTTTATACGTATTAATTTATCGCGAGTTGGAAGTCTATCCAGCATGACCTACCAAATGAAGATGTTAACTCTAGATGGGACCAACGGGTTCCAAATAGTTTCCTTGTCGCCAGCACCCAAAAATACTTTTCGATGAAAGAACGTAGAGAACTAGCAGAGAAAAGACCGTTTTGTAACACCCCGAATTTACATTGTAATAATTCTATCGTTTAGACTCCTAGTCTTCCGTATTTTAATCTTAGTTATTGCACGTTATCCTATTCGTGGGTATCGCGCGTTCCTAGCCTAGTTCGTGTGTCAGGTCTTGATTTTGGATGAAAGGGACAGTGGATTCCGCGACTTACCTCGCGACTTGAAGTCGCGACATTAGCCGCGTAGCCCACTGTTTGTCTAACTTCTTAGAGACACGGGCGGCTTATGCCACGACTTGAGGCCGCGGCATAACCCGCGGAACTCCCCTGGACGCCCAAATACGAGTTTCCTTCCCTTTTTCTCATTTATTGCAAGTGTGAAACTAAGGAGGGCGATTTTGGAACCCTAGGTAAGTCTTCTCTCATCTCTTTCCATTTATTGTTCTATCACAAGCATTTATGGAGGTTTAATGCTTGGTTAGGGTGAATTTTAGGTGAACCTAGCTTGTGTCATCATCTCAAATCTTCAACTCTCCATCTACCATTTCTAGGGTTTGGTTTTCTTTTGGGAAAACTACCAAGGTGAGTTCATACACTCTTTACAAAAATTTATACATGTCAAATGTGGATTTTGAATACCTAAACATCTCTTTTTCATATATTTGATTTATGGAACTTTATACTAAATCTAACCTTTGGAGATTTTAGGGTTTATGATGATTTTATGGAATAGGGTTTAATGAGCCTTGATAATGTTGTTATTAGCTCACTTTCACTTGGGAAATGTATTTCAAATGATGGTTTCAATCATGTACAACTTATGGATTTGGAAATATTAACCTTATGGTTAATTGCTAATAAGTTGGTATTTTAAGATTTATCATGTTTTGGAAATGAGACTCATAATAGTCATTGATGTTTTCAACTAATGATCTCTTGTTAAGTAATGGGGATTGCCTTTGTGAAAATCACCTCTTATATTGTCTAATGCATATTATCACATATTGGAGCATTCATTTGGCCTATGGGCATTATGTGGATTAATTGCTTGCATTTGGGAGTCATGACCCCGTATTTGTTATATTATTTGGTCCGACGTTGGGACGACTAGTTTTCCACGTCGAGACACGGTTAGGCGTCAGATTGGGTTATAAGTCCTACGTGCTCAAGTATTACGATATTGGATGAGGATCTCGACGTAAGGACCCTTCGGGGTTGAACTTGAGTTTCCGTGGGTGTAAGTTTAAAGCCACTGAGCCTGACATCCCTTGCGTATACTTTATTTGTGTACTGGCTTTACTGACTTATCAAATGGCTTACTTTTGTGTTCCGTCATTTATGTTAGTAAGTGGGTCTCCCTCGTTAACCTAAGAGGTACTTGCTACATTTCAAGTGCGTTGTTGTTAGTATCATTGTCACAAATGAATTTCTTTTACTTACTCTTACGTCCAATTATTTTAACTGCAAATGTTTGATCTCACTAGGCTTTAGCCTAACACTTTTTCTTAAAATGACATGTATAACATGTCAGGTTTCCGGTGGGATTCGTCGGGATTGAGTGGATGGCCTTGGGGCCAAGAATGGTCTTTTTGGGAGATGTCTAGACCGGTGATTTTGATAGCGGACACATTTTTGGAAGAATAGCAACACCCGATACTAATCTTTCTTATTTAAGTTAGATTATTAGGTTGTTAAATATATTCTTCAATTGATTAATTGTAAATGCTACAACTTTGTTTCCTGTTTCTCAGGATGATACTTTGGGATTGTTCATGACAGGTTTTGTATTGTTGGTCCCGAAGGTGCTAAACAAGTTTGTAGAAGGGGGGGGGGTTGAATACAAACACAGAATTTAAAGTTTAATAAATTGTTTATTGAAGAATCAAAATACAATTTACAAGTTTGTTGCGGAATAAGATCAAGACAGACTCAATCTAAACAAACTTAAGAAACACTAAGATAATTGCACAAGAAGTTCAGAGAATGGGGATTAGAGATATAGAAAACAAGGGTTTCTATCTTGAGTTCAAGGATGAAGCACTTCTTTAGATGAAGGGGTGAACTTCCTATTTATACCCTATGCATTAAATGCATGGCAGGATACTTTACACGTGGCGTTCACAGATTGGCTTTGATAAACTGACTTTTGGGAGACATGCTTTCGGCCGGGTCATGAACAGTGTAGTAGACAGAGTTGTTGTACGAATGATTTCAGACTTGTCCGTTCTGACACATCGTACTAGGTTGTGCAAGGATAGACAAAAGGAAACTTGAGGCATAAGCTTTGTGATCGTTTGATAGCTGAGTATCTCTAAGTTCAGAGATAAGGAGGTTCAGCTATCGCTGAAGCTTTTTCTCCTGTTCCTTCGCGTATTGGTAGAGTTGTCTTTGCTTCACTGATATCCGCATCAGGTCACTAGTAGACTTCTCATTGTTCAGCAGCTTCGTCTTTGATTCAGCTATGAACATCTGTTGACGCGAAACTTGTCTTCAGGGATTACGTTGGTTGTTTACTTTAGGAACTATCAGTGATAACTGAACAGACTCAGTTCGATCACTGATAGTGAAACACTAATACATAGAAATGTTTATAAGAAAGACTATCAGCGATAACTGAACAGGCTCAGTCTGATCGCTGATGGTGAAACACTAATACATACTAAAACGTAATTTTCACTAAGTATAGGAGAGGGTCGTTATCAAATCACTGAGAGAGTTTGGATCAACAATCTCCCCCTATTTGATAATGACAAAGTAACTGAAGAAAATTACTTTATGATTCAAAATGATGGAATAATCAGGACTCGTAACATACATGTCCCAATTACTATTTTGAGGGATCTTTTACAGCACTGATGAAGTTAAGTACTTTACTGAAATTTCATTAATTCAGGAATAGAATTACAAGGAATGAAAATTACAAGTAAATTACTAACTACTGTAAGTACAACTAATAGATTACAGAAGAGAAAACTAATCTATCAGCTATAAGAAGATTTAGGAGGATTTATCATATACTCAGGTATTTCTTCTCCTTTCTGTCTTCGTTCCAAAGATTCTTGGCTGATGATTTCTTTGATTTTCTCAGCAGCAGGGAAGAAGTCACACCATAAGCATAGTAGATCCTTGAGATGATTCAGAGGACAGATAGGAATCTCAGAGACTCTTTGAAATCTGAGTTCCTCATCATCATCTCTGAAGAATATTCCATAAGGATGATCAATTACTTGACCAGCTTGGAAAGGACCACCAGGAGGCATAGATAAATCCAGAACTGAAAGATCAGGAGGAGGACCAAACAGTGCATCTCTTGAAAATTTGATAGAAGTTTCATTCCTGATGATGGCGACTTCTTCAGAGGAGGAGGACCCGATTTTTCTTTTGAGTTTCTTGGGATTGGGAGGGATAGGAGATGGCAGGTTCAGTACAGAAGTGACTCTGTTGATGAGAGCTTTAAGAAGTCCTTCAACGTAGCCTCTGTATGTAGATTTTGATTTCTTCAGCGCATCCCAGAATTCTATCCACTCTGTAAACCCGAAACCTTCAAGTTTGGAAACGTACATAGCTTTCTGAGTTCCATCCTCTCTGGTAATCTCCATGGTCACTGAGAGTTGATCCTTCTTCTTGCGACCAGAGATAGTCACGGCTGATATTGGAAGAAGATCAGAGCGATAATCCATCTTCTGTTTGCACCATTCAATGGACTTATCGTTGATCTCTTGTTCTTTGGATC
This sequence comes from Arctium lappa, assembly GCA_023525745.1. Taxonomy (NCBI): domain Eukaryota; kingdom Viridiplantae; phylum Streptophyta; class Magnoliopsida; order Asterales; family Asteraceae; genus Arctium; species Arctium lappa. Next base: position 9,473,191 of record CM042048.1, read on the forward strand.
GTTCCTCTTCAATTTCTTTCAGTAGTGCAGCTTGAACTTCCACAGGCTTTCTTTTCAGCTTCTTGTCCTTGACTTGAGAAGATTGAATCTTTAAAGCGAGTTGGGCATCTCGTCTGCATTCAGCGATCAGTTTCTCAGCTTTGGCAGATTCTTCTCGTTCAGCTTTAGTGAGGAAGTCGAGCTCTGAGAAGGATGTTTGAAGAGGGACTTTCAGCCGTTGACTTTCTAGTTGAGTGATCATTTCAGCTCTTTTCTTCATCACTTCCTCTGCCCCATGAGATGGTTTAGAGGGCCTTCCTGGATGGACCAGGGAGTCTTCTTCTTCTTCATCATCAATCTCAGCGATGGAGATTGGGATTATTTCTTCAGCGATTGCAGCTGGGATTATTTGTAGTTCTGAACCCTTAAGCAGGGGTGAGAACTGTCTGGATAGAAAAATGAAGGAAAGAAGGGATAAGTGTATATTTAGAAAAAAAGAAAGATAAAGGCTAGAAAGAGATAGGGGTTTGGAAAAAATAGGAGTGTGGTACAATTGAAAGACATACCTGAGAAGGATGCTCCCCCTCAGATTGTGATCCAGTCCTCAAGCATTCTTCAGCGATTGGTTGCTTGTCTTTGCTCTGCGAAGGAGCGCTTGAAGATGTATCACCTCTCACCCCTGCTTTGACAACCTCTTGTGAAGTTGTCCCTGATGAAACGTTCGGCTTGGAGAACCACATAGATTGGTCTTCTTCATCGTCGTCGTCATCATCGGAGGGTTGATCCTTTTCTTGATCAACAAGATCTAGATCATCTTCCTCTTCATCGTCTTCTTCCTCATCATCTTCAAAGAGAAGAGAATGAATAGATGAGGAGGGTTCTTTCGCCTTCTCCCCCTCAGATTGAGAGGGAGGTTTCTTTGAAGTCTTAGCTTCCCCAGCAGCAGCGATAGATGTTTCTTCAGCTTTCTCCCCCACTTTGTCATTATCAGCGGTAGGGGGTTGCTCAACTGCTGGAGTAGCTGTTGAAGCTTTTAGCACTTGAATGTCAGCTTCCAGACACGTGACCCGTTCTTCAACTGCAGGGATGTCGCATGTGGCATCATGGATGAATTCCACAGCGATGTTGAGATTTGTCCGATCATCTTCAGTGAAGGAGGGAGGCAGCGCTGGAGCTGTTTCAGATACCTTTTGGAGAAGTTGTTGTAGAAGCGACGTGCAGAGATCAACCTTAGAAGAGAGATCTCGAACTTCAGTGGTAAGAGACTCAAATCGTCCCTGAAAGAGTTGAGAGGACTCTCTGAGTTGGACGACTTGTTCTTCTACAGCTGAAAGTTTGGAGTTCTCAGCTTTGGATGAGCAGGTGGCTGTCAACCTTTTCAGCTCCTCACCAGCCTGATTAACGGCGCTGGTGGTGTTGTTGATGGTGTTGGTGAGAGCGTCCACCTTTTCTCCCAGATTGTTGACATGCGTGTCAACAGACGCCAAACTAGGACCTGAAAAGGATATCAGTTCAGATATGGGCTTATTTGGAGAGATGGGAAAAGAAGTGTTTAGGATAATAGGTTTACCTGAAGTATCAAACATTTTATAGAACTGCAAAGATTCCTCAAACGTTTGATGTTCAGGTCCTATAGGTAGAGAGGCGGTAGAGGGTTCAGAGACCAAAGAAGGAGAGGGAAGATTTATGGGGATAGAAGTAAGGTTGGGGTTAATCTCAGCGAATGAGATAGTAGGTGGGGTCACTGATGGTGTGACAGCGATTGAAATCGCTGACACGGCAGGTTGAGTGACTGCGGGAGTTGTGGAGGAAAGACCCACAAAAGCATCTAAGGTAGCTTGTTGAGAAGCTTCCTCAGGTATAGTACTAGAAGGTGTACTTTCCTTAGTCTTTTTGGCCTTCTTAGAAGAACCAATCGGACCAGCTGATGGACGTTTGGAAGTAGTGGTAGCGACAGGGATAGCAGACGAAGGAACCGTCTGCGTGGTCGCTGAAAAAGAAGAATGGGGAGAGAGACGAGAACGAAGGAGAGAGATACTTACCTCGTTGGCGAGTGGCTTTACCTCCAGTGATCGTTGACCTATCCTGGCAAAAGTGCCATCATCTTTGGTGGGATAAGTGTTGGGATAGAGGAACTTGATGTACGTACATATGAAACGTACGTACGAGATCTTGGGATCTCGTTCAGGCTTCTCTAATCTCGACCTCAGGTCTTCAAAGATGGCAGTGGCGTAGTCAAAGTTTTGACCAGCGATTACTGAGTAGGCCATTTGCAGTTGTATTTTGCTGGCTTGATCCAGCGAACCACTCTTCCCGCTCATGCACTGAATGATGTGCGAGAAGATGAAGTTCAGTTGTGAAGGCATCTGAGCTTTGAGAATCTTGGTGAGCTTTTTGTTGGGAATAGACGATCTCGGTTTGTTTTCCCAACAATAACCCATTGCATCCAGAAAGGAGATCAGCTCAGCATCAGTGGGGAGTGCGTCGAACCCACTCTTTGGTTTGTCAGGAAATCTCAAGGATTTCCTGAGGCTAAGAGCGGTCATGCTCCCTGGACCCAAATCCGTGCTGAAGGAGATAGCAGGGACTCGTTCACCCTTTTTGTTGGTGAGTTCAGTGGCATCAGCAGTGAACCAGAACTGCTGGAGTAGAGTCTTTGAAGGCTTAGGATCCACAGTGATCGCGTAAGCTATGCATGATTGTTTAAGAAAGTCAGCAGCTTCCACCAGATGTGGGTATTTGTCAGCTTTGAAGTCGAGTCTTCCCAAGTGATTACATTTAGTAATCTCAACTTCAGTGATAGCGAATCGCACATTCTTGGAAGCAACGATTGAAGATTGTGCCATTTCTGTTATGGAAAGAATCATAATAGAAGAAATGATTATGGTTTAAAAATAATATGATTACCAGTTTCTCTAAATGAGGGGAAACTGGAAGAATATCAAGTTATTTTTAGGAAGAGAAAAAATAGTGTTCTGGGTAGAAAGAATGAAGAACACTTTAAAAACCAAAAGGTTTTTATTTTAAAAAAAAAACATAAAATCAGAAAGAATGATTTTTAGTTTTAAACAAGATAAATTATAAAATCCATGAAGAACAAGAACGAGTAGGATTTTAAGAAAATAGAAAGTAGACAAACAATGCACATAAATATGAAATAAACCTGTTTATTTCGAAGACGAAGATTTGCAGATTCAAAAATTCTGGGTTTACTTGCTTGAGTGTTCTTGAGAGAGAGTTTCTTGCTTAGAAAGTTTTGAAAGCGTAAACCGTATAAAGGAGAGAAGAATTCCTTTTATACAAAGAGATAGAGGAGAGAGAAGGAATGAAGCGGGAAAAAATCATCATGGCATTGACACGTTCCACAAAGTTGATTGGATAGAAGAGCAATGGACGAACGTGTCAGAAAAGGCGTGTCGTGGATTATCCGCTCAAATGACGTCATGGGAAAGAGACGTTTCATTTTTCCATTTTGAAATTATCACTGAAGAAAAATCAGCGATAGAATTTTCTTTTTTTGAAAGTATCCCTGATGAAAAGATAGGGATATATTTTCTTTTAAAAGGATCACTGAATATAAATATGAGTGATAAATTTAATTTCAAAAAGCTTTTAATCATTTGAATAAAAATTCAGTGATTAAGTTTTATATAACTGAATGAAGATTCAGTTGTAGGGATTGAGAAATCATACCTGAGAGTCAGAATACTTATCAGAGAATGATGAAAAGAAACTTTTTGATTGCTGACACAATGCATGAATGCTGAAGAATTATTCTTCAAGATTCAGCATTCCAAGCTCACTGATGAGAAAGTTGAACCTTGTCTCATCAAGAGGTTTGGTGAATATATCAGCAAGCTGAAAGTCAGTAGGGATAAAGTGAAGTTCAATATCACCATTCATCACATGATCTCTGATAAAGTGATATCTGATCTCTATATGTTTTGTCTTTGAATGTAGCACTGGATTATTTGCTATAGCGATAGCACTAGTGCTGTCGCAATAGATAGGAATTTTTGACAGCTGAAGGTCATAATCTAATAGTTGATTTCTCATCCATAAGATTTGAGAGCAACAGCTTCCAGCGGCTACGTATTCAGCTTCAGCTGTGGAAGTGGACATAGAATTTTGCTTCTTGCTTGTCCAACTTACCAGCTTTCCTCCCAAGAGTTGACATCCACCAGTGGTACTCTTTCTGTCAAGTTTACATCCTGCAAAATCACTATCAGAATAACCAGTTAGATCGAACCCTGAGTCTTTGGGATACCAAAGACCTAGGTTAGGAGTTCCTTTCAGATATCTGAAAATTCGCTTTGCAGCGATCAGATGGGATTCCTTGGGTTCAGATTGATAGCGTGCACATAAACAAGTAGAGTACATGATGTCAGGTCGGCTTGCTGTGAGATACAACAGAGAGCCTATCATTCCTCTATAGGCAGTGACATTAACAGGTTTTCCAGAAGGATCTTTGTTAAGTGTCAGGGGTGGTGCCATAGGAGTTTTCATCGCTGAAGCTTGAGTAAGATCAAACTTCTTCAGCATATCTTTAACATACTTACCTTGGTTGATAAACGTACCTTTGTCAGATTGTTTAATCTGAGCCTCGTCGTGTCTGAATACCTGCATCTGGATCACCAAGAATTTGATCTATTGGGTGATCTTTGGTCCATCGCTGAGCAGGAGCATTATTGCTTAACTCAGAGGTGGGATCAACAATTTGAATGTTTATCGATGATGACGATTGAGGTTCATCAGCGATCAACTGTTGAGTAGATTCACTGGAGAGGTTTTCAGATGAAGGCAGATTTGATGGTAGGAGTGTGTTTAAAGGTTCAGCTGAAACCCATGAGTTGGATTCAGCGGTAGGATGTATAATGTTTGGATCATCATCAGCGACTGGAGGATCTGAATGCTGATGGTTAGAAAAGAAAGGTTCAGTTTCTCTGTAGTGAGAAAGCATCCAAGCATTTAACTCTTCATTGTCAGCGATTGGTTTGGAGTTCGCTGAGCGAGTTTCATCAAAAGTGACGTGAATTGTTTCTTCTACGGTTTGTCTTCTCTTGTTGAAGACTCTGTAGGCTTTGGAGATGGAGGAATATCCCAGAAATATTCCATCATCAGCTTTTGGGTCGAACTTTCCAAGTTGATCTCTGTTGTTTAAGATAAAACACTGACAACCAAAGATATGAAGAAAACTGATAGAAGGCTTCCTTCCAACAAAAAGTTCATAAGCTGTCTTCCCAAATCGCTTTATTATCAGCGATCTGTTTTGAGTAAAACATGCAGTGTTTACAGCTTCAGCCCAAAATTGAGTAGGGAGATGAGAATCGCTGAGCATTGATCTAGCAGCTTCTATGATCGTTCTGTTTCTTCTTTCAGCGACTCCGTTTTGCTGAGGTGTTCTTACTGAAGAGAAGTTGTGAGAGATTCCCTTGTTCTCAAAGAAATTGTTCAGAGAACTATTTTTGAATTCAGTTCCATGATCACTTCTTATTGAACGAACAGTAAGATTGTTCAGCACTTCCATCTTTTTTACAAAAGATATCAGTTCTTCTGGAGTATCACTCTTACAGCGAAGAAAGATAACCCAGGTGTAGCGAGAAAATTCATCTACAATGACAAGTGTATATTTTTTTCCAGCTATTGATTGGATGTTGACAGGGCCAAATAGATCCATATGCAAGAGCTGAAGAGGACTTGTCACTGAGGAAACTTGTTTCGACTTGAAACTTGTTTTTGTTTGTTTTCCTTTTTCACATGCTGAGCAGAGAGATTCTTTAGCATATGAGTGCTGAGGAAGACCAGAAACCAGTTCCTTTGATGAGAGAGAATTCAGGGTTTTGAAGTTTAGATGAGAGAGCCTTTTATGCCATAGCCAGTTGACATCAGAAGAGGCTTTAGATAGAAAACATAAGTTTTCAGTGATAGTAGAGTCCATATCTATTACATAGACATTTTCTCTGCGATGACCACTGAGAGCAAGTTTTCCTTTCTCATTTAACACTGAACATGCTTTCTTAGTAAAGCGTACTTCATAGTCTTTATCACATAGCTGACTAATGCTTAGAAGATTATGCTTCAGTCCATCTACGTAAGCGACTCTTCGAAAGGTAGTTGTCCCATTGCTGAGGACACCAAACCCTCGGGTAAATCCTTTACCATTTCCACCAAAGGTCACAGAGGGACCTTTTTCTTCCTTGTATTCAGTGAGCAGGTCTTTTTGTCCAGTCATATGACGAGAACATCCACTATCAAGATACCAGATGCCCTTTGATCCCTGAGATGATATGTAGCTCATAGAAGATTCAGATGGTTCTTCCACTTCTTCTTTAATCTCAGCCATGAGGCAAAGATTAGCGACTTCTTCATCAGAAGATGATTCTTCTGATTCAGCCCAGTCGTTTTCTTCAGCGATGAGACCTTTACCTTTTTGCTGATGACTTTTCAGCTTTTGATATTTGTTCTTCAGCTTAAGGTATTTGTCTTCACTGGATCTTCTTGAGGTAGAAGGTTTGAAGACCTTTTTCGACCTGCACTCACTAGCAAAATGTCCAATCTTTTCGCAGTTATAGCAAGTGGCAGTAGCCTTATCAACCGGAGTTGATTTTGGCTTTTCAGAAATAGAGAGAGGTTTACTTCTTCGGAAGTTACTCTTTCTTGCAAATCTCTTAAAAGAGTTTGTCAAGAGTGCTAAGGACTCATCAAACTCTGAAAGATCAGGGTCTGATAGATCCTCAGATTCAGAATCTAACTCAGTGATAGTGAGAGTAGATCGCTGAGATGGAATTATCTCTGAAGAGACTAAAGCAACAGGAGTGCTTTTAGAGTCTTTAGAATCTTTTACAAGATTCTTCTTCAGAAGATTTGATTGCTCATAGTTGAGCAATATTCCATACAGAGTGCTTAAGGAGAGAGTATGTAAGTCTTTTGTCAGCTTAAGACATATTGAATAACTGTCCCAGCTTTCAGGAAGACATTCCAAGAATTTTGTTAGGACCTCAGAATTAGAATAGGTCCTACCAACAGTTCTTAGATCAATTATTAGGCAGTTAAATCGCTGATGAACATCAGAAAGAGATTCATTCTTACCAGCGATGAAACTTTCATACTGTCTTACCAAGTTAATCTTTCGAGTCTCTTGGATTTCAGTGGTGCCCTCATATTGAACACATATGGTTTCCCACATTTCTTTAGAAGTTTTCAGATGCATGATGGAATGGAAAACTTCATCAGGCAGAGCCATTGAAATAATGGTCTTTGCTCTTGCATCTATGCCTACCTTCTTTTTATCTTCATCACTCCACTGTCTTATTTCCTTAACGACATATCGTTCAGGGACAGCTTCAGTGGTGGCAGTAGCGGGAACCGCATCTATAATTCTAACAGGTTCATAGGGTCCGTTTTCTATATATTCAGGTATAGTAGGATCCGCACCTTCAAGAAATAGCATCATTCGATTTTTCCATAGAGAAAAGTTATCTCTGCTAAATCGAGGAGGTTTAGAAAGTGAACCATTATCATAGTAGTTTGTGTTTGTGTTTAATGCCATTTTAGAATAGCAAGGAAGAGTATACAGCAAGATCTTGTTTATTAGATTTAAACAAACTGCTCTGATACCACTTGTTGGTCCCGAAGGTGCTAAACAAGTTTGTAGAAGGGGGGGGGTTGAATACAAACACATAATTTAAAGTTTAATAAATTGTTTATTGAAGAATCAAAATACAATTTACAAGTTTGTTGCGGAATAAGATCAAGACAGACTCAATCTAAACAAACTTAAGAAACACTAAGATAATTGCACAAGAAGTTCAGAGAATGGGGATTAGAGATATAGAAAACAAGGGTTTCTATCTTGAGTTCAAGGATGAAGCACTTCTTTAGATGAAGGGGTGAACTTCCTATTTATACCCTATGCATTAAATGCATGGCAGGATACTTTACACGTGGCGTTCACAGATTGGCTTTGATAAACTGACTTTTGGGAGACATGCTTTCGGCCGGGTCATGAACAGTGTAGTAGACAGAGTTGTTGTACGAATGATTTCAGACTTGTCCGTTCTGACACATCGTACTAGGTTGTGCAAGGATAGACAAAAGGAAACTTTAGGCATAAGCTTTGTGATCGTTTGATAGCTGAGTATCTCTAAGTTCAGAGATAAGGAGGTTCAGCTATCGCTGAAGCTTTTTCTCCTGTTCCTTCGCGTATTGGTAGAGTTGTCTTTGCTTCACTGATATCCGCATCAGGTCACTAGTAGACTTCTCATTGTTCAGCAGCTTCGTCTTTGATTCAGCTATGAACATCTGTTGACGCGAAACTTGTCTTCAGGGATTACGTTGGTTGTTTACTTTAGGAACTATCAGTGATAACTGAACAGACTCAGTTCGATCACTGATAGTGAAACACTAATACATAGAAATGTTTATAAGAAAGACTATCAGCGATAACTGAACAGACTCAGTCTGATCGCTGATGGTGAAACACTAATACATACTAAAACGTAATTTTCACTAAGTATAGGAGAGGGTCGTTATCAAATCACTGAGAGAGTTTGGATCAACATGTATACCCAGGTTTATCCAATTTATAGTCGTCATATACAGAAATTTTCGATTTCTATTCCTCTAAAATTTAGGATGTGATAAGTTGGTATCAAATCATTAGTTTAAGTGAACTAGGTATGGATGTAAGATACCTAGACTTAAGCTATAAAGCTAGGTTATGATTGTGTGAGATTGGGTAGAACTCCTAAGATAGGATGGTCTTAGAGTCGACGGAAACTACAGAAATTGAGAGTTATGGTAATGGAGATGAAAATTTTTATGTATCACATGTTCATAATTTCGCATACCTAACGTTATTATGAGGATGTCTTACGTGATTATGCTTGTTTTCCATTGTTATGATAATTAATGAATGTGGTTGTACGTTTCCTTGTTTATAATCTGTATAGCCTTATCTCACCTATATTCTCGCGTGTATGGCCGACTATGGTAAATACTTGTAACCGTCCTGAAGGTTAGGATACGGCGGCATCTACGGCCGATCAACCTAGAGTGACAAATGTTTACTTGCCCCCACCCTTTATAAACGTTTTGGGTGGAGGACCGGAACACATACCCTAAAGTGTTTTAGCTGCATCCCATCCGATTATGGAGGAGGTGACTCCGAAAACAAGAATGATGGAGCGAATGATGCAGGCAATGAATGCAGCATTGGCTCAACAACAAGAGGTATTTCTGAAGCTGTTGGATGACCGAGATGCTAACCACCGTAGGCATGAGACGGTGATGGAGAACGTTGTAGTGGCAGGATCCGGGGGTACGAGACCCGTAGTTCCTTCTAATGAAACCCCAACCCCCGAAGTGAGGCAAGTGTCTAAGGCTTGTACCTTTAAGGCATTCCTCGGATGTCGACCACCAGAATTCAAGGGCACAGATGACCCGGTGGCATGCATGAAATGGATCAGAGAGATGGAGCAGACCTTCCGATCGAACGAGTGTGGGGAAGGTCAGAAAGCTGTATTCGGATCCCAAATGTTGAGAGGGGCCGCCCTTACATGGTGGAACGTATATTCCACTTCCATTGAGGCCACTGTATTGGCCAAAATGAGTTGGGAGACTTTCAAGAAAAAAGTTATGGAAGAATTATGTAATGAATGAGCTATGGATCAGATCATCGATGAGTTCCAAGGGTTGAAGAAAAGAAATTTGTTGGTGAAGGAGTACAACAAGCTATTCATAGATAAACTGGGCTTAGTGGGACATCTGGTCCCAACCGAAAGAGAGAAGATAAAGGCATATATTAAAGGTTTGCCTACAGAGATGATGAATATGGTTCGAGTGTCAAAGGCCTCTACTCTTCGAGAAGCAATCGAAGAAGCGCAACTCGTGGAAGGCTCCTATGGATCAAGTAAAGTGGAGAGGAGCGGGGTAGTCGAGAAAAGAAGATGGGAAGGGGGTTCCATACCCTCTAAGAGGTCAAAACACTTCAACAACAGTCAAAAGGGAAATGTTCCTAGACGTGATTTTCAGTGGTGCTCAAGGTGTCGAAGCAAGCACACCGGCCTTTGCCATTCAGGGTCTGAACCGTGTTTCAAATGTGGTCAGCCTGGCCACAATTTCCGTGATTGTCCCGTCAAGGGGCGAATTTGTTTCTAGTGCAAAGAGTCGGGCCACATCAGGAGTGATTGACCGAAGGCAAAGGCGAGCTTTAGCGGAAGCAAGAAAGCGGATACTTCGAAAGCGACGAGTAGAGCCTTTCAGATGACCACCGAGGAGGCGAAGGCTTCGACGGATGTAGCGTCGGGTACGTTTCTTCTAAACTCCGTACCCACACGTGTATTATTTGACTCGGGAGCTAGTTTTTCGTTTGTGTCAAGATCGTTTTGCCCAAAACAATCCATGCCCACTACTAGTTTAGAGGATGCGTTAGTGGTAGAGCTAGCGGATGGTGATCAAGTAGTGGTTCGGGACATTCTAAGAAATTGCAAACTTGAAATCGAAGGGAGAGAATTCTCGATTGATCTAATGCCTATGGTCATAGGGGGATTCGATGTTGTTATAGGTATGGATTGCTTGTCATCTAACCACGCAGAGATCTTGTGTGCTAAGAAGTTGATCCGAATTCCGACTTCGGATGAGGATGCGGTGACAGTATATGGTGATAAGCGGAAGGGTGAAGTTGCAATCATTAGCATGGCGAAGGCACGAAAGTGCTTGTCGAAAGGATGCTCATCCTTTTTGGCATTTGTTATAGATGCCAAACTCGAGAAGAAGAAACTAGAAGATGTCGAGGTGGTAAGGGAGTTTCCCGATGTTTTCCCAGACGACTTGCCTGGTTTACCACCCGACCGTCAAGTAGAGTTCAAGATTGACCTAACACCGGGAGTAACACCAATAGCCAGATCTCCATACCGCTTGGCCCCGTCAGAGATGAAGGAAATGATGAGTCAATTGCAATACCTTTTAGAGAAGGGGTTTGTAAGGCCGAGTTCCTCGCCTTGGGGAGCACCGATCTTCTTTGTGAAGAAGAAAGACGGTACCATGTAGATGTGTATCGATTATAGGGAGTTGAATAAGGTGACCGTGAAGAACAAATACCCACTCCCTAGAATTGATGACTTATTCGACCAACTTCAAGGAGCGGGTTGCTTTTCGAAGATCGATCTACGTTCGGGTTACCACCAAGTGAAAGTCAAAGAGGAGGACATTCCGAAAACCGCTTTTAGGACGCGTTATGGTCACTATGAGTTCTTAGTGATACTCTTTGGATTGATGAACGCCCCAACGGTATTTATGAATTTAATGAATCGCGTGTGTTGACCCTTCCTAGACAAGTCGGTCATCGTGTTTATTGACAACATTCTTATTTACTCAAGGGATGAAGCCGAGCATGCGTGTCACCTTCGGGACGTCTTGGAGATATTGAGGAAGGAGAAACTTTATGCAAAGTTTTCCAAGTGCGAATTTTGGTTAAGGGAAGTGCAATTCTTGGGGCACGTAGTTACGAAAGACGGAGTGAAGGTGGATCTGACCAAGATTGAAGCTATGATGAATTAGGAACCTCCCAAAAGCCCATCCGAGATCTGAAGCTTCCTAGGCTTGGCGGGGTATTACCGAAGGTTCATACAAAACTTCTCCAAGATTGCTTTTTCGTTGACTATGTTGACCAAGAAGAATGTAAAGTTTGTGTGTACAGAAGAGCAAGAAAGAGCATTTCGGACGTTGCAAAGGAAGTTATGCGAGGCTCCGATCTTATCCTTGCCGGAAGGATCGGAGGATTTTGTGGTCTATAGCGATGCATCAAAAATGGGACTTGGATGTGTGCTCATGCAAAGAAGAAAGGTGATCTCTTATGCATCCATACAATTGAAGGTGCACGAGAAGAACTATCCCACTCACGACTTGGAGTTGACGGTGGTAGTGTTTGCATTAAAGTTATGGCGGCATTATCTCTACAGCACAAAGTGTACATTGTACACGGATCACAAGAGCTTGAAATATGTCTTTGATCAGAAGGAACTCAACATGAGGCAGAGGAGTTGGTTGGAACTTCTCAAGGACTATGACTGCGAACTACTCTACCACCCGGGTAAGGCAAACGTGGTGGCTGATGCCTTGAGTCGAAAGGAGTATAACGGAAGACTTCAAGCCAAACTTACAAGGATCGAGTTAGTGTCAAGTCTCGTGGAAAGAATTAAAGAGTCGCAAACCGAAGCATTAAAGGAAGAGAACCTCAGGGACGAATTGATAACCAAACAACGGTTATTATTGACCGAAGATAGCCGAGGGATAAAATGCTTCAATGGGCGAGTTTGGGTGCCAACGTTTGGTGGTTGCCGAGAGCTACTTTTAGAGGACGCGCATAAGTCCAAATATTCTATCCACCCGGGAAGCACCAAGATGTACCGGGATTTGAAACTGTATTATTGGTGGCCGATTATGAAATTGGATGTGGCACACTATGTAGAGCGATGCGTAACTTGTTCGCAAGTGAAGGCCGAGCATCAACGACCCTATGGGAGCCTTCAGTCGCTTGAAATACCCGAGTGGAAATGGGACAAGATTACCATGGACTTCATGACCAAATTACCGAAGACCTTGAGAGGGAACGACACTATTTGGGTTATTGTTGACCGTTTGACGAAGAGCACACATTTTTTAGTGATGCGGGAAACCTTGACAATGGATAAATTGGCAAAGCTTTATATAGACGAGGTAGTCTCTAGGCACGATATACCCTTGTCGATAGTTTCTGATCGTGATAGCCGGTTTACGTCAAGGTTTTGGGGAGCTTTACATCGAGAGTTGGGCACACGGGTGAATTTGAGCATGGCGTACCATCCACAAACGGACGGACAAAGCGAAAGGACGATTCAAACTCTAGAGGACATGCTTAGGTCATGTGTGATCGACTTTGGTGGTAGTTGGGACACCCATCTACCTTTGGTGGAATTTACGTACAACAATAGTTACCACTCCAGTCTCGGGATGGCGCCATTTGAAGCTTTGTATGAGCGAAAGTGTAGAACCCCCGTGTGTTGGCTAGAGGCGGGGGAGAAGCAATTTTCCGGCCCCGAAATTGTGCAAGAAACGACCGACAAGGTCAAATCAATTCGGGAATGGTTGAAAGCGGCACAAGATCGACATAAAAGCTACGCCGACAAAAAGAGGAGACTAGTAGAGTTTCAAGTGGGGGATCGTGTAATGTTAAAGGTGTCACCTTGGAAAGGTTTAATCCGGTTTGGGAAGCGTGGGAAGCTAAGTCCCCGTTTCCTTGGGCCGTTTACTATCATCGAGCATGTGGGACTGCAAGCTTATAAGTTAGACTTACCGTCGGAGATGGACGAGATCCACCCGACATTCCATGTGTGTTACTTGCGAAAATGCTTGGCGGAGGATGAAAGTGTCATACCGCTATCCGAAATTCGTGTGGAGGACAACCGTTGTATTGAGGAGCCCGACGCAATCCTAGAGAGAGAGAGACCAAGAGACTCCGAAATAAAGAAGTCAACATGGTGAAAGTGCAATGGAAACACCATCGAGGTGCCAATATGACGTGGGAAGCCGAGGAGGATATGAAGCGAAGATATCCTTATCTTTTCAAATAGTTGGGATTTCGGGGACGAAATCATTCCCAAGTTGGGGAGGATTGTAACACCCCGAATTTACGTTGTAATAATTCTATCGTTCAGACTCCTAGTCTTCCATATTTTAATCTTAGTTATCACACGCTATCCTATTCGTGGGTAACGCGCGTTCCTAGCCTAGTTCGTGTGTCAAGTCTTGATTTTGGATGAAAGGGACAGCGGATTCCGCGTCTTACCTCGCGACTTGAAGTCGCGGCATTATTCGCGTAGCCCACTGTTTGTCTAACTTTTCAAAGACACGGGCGACTTATGCCACGACTTGAGGCCGCGGCATAACCCGCGGAACTCCCCTGGACGCCCAAATACAGGTTTCTTTCCCTTTTTCTTATTTATTACAAGCGTGGAACTAAGGAGGGCGATTTTGGAACCCTAGGTAAGTCTTCTCTCATCTCTTTCCATTTATTGTTCTATCACAAGTATTTATGGAGGTTTAATGCTTGGTTAGGGTGAATTTTAGGTGAACCTAGCTTGTGTCATCATCTCAAATCTTCAACTCTCCATCTACCATTTCTAGGGTTTGGTTTTCTTTTGGGAAAACTACCAAGGTGAGTTCATACACTCTTTACAAAACTTTATACATGTCAAATGTGGATTTTGAATACCTAAACATCTCCTTTTCATATATTTGATTTATGGAACTTTATACTAAATCTAACCTTTAGAGATTTTAGGGTTTATGATGATTTTATGAAATTGGGTTTAATGAGCCTTGATAATGTTGTTATTAGCTCACTTTCACTTGGGAAATGTATTTCAAAGGATGGTTTCAATCATGTACAACTTATGGATTTGGAAATATTAACCTTATGGTTAACTGCTGATAAGTTGGTATTTTAAGATTTATCATGTTTTGGAAATGAGACTCATAATAGTCATTGATGTTTTCAACTAATGATCTCTTGTTAAGTAATGGGGATTGCCTTTGTGAAAATCACCTCTTATATTGTCTAATGCATATTATCACATATTGGAGCATTCATTTGGCCTATGGGCATTATGTGGATTAATTGCTTGCATTTGGGAGTCATGACCCCGTATTTGTTATATTATTTGGTCCGGCGTTGGGACGACTAGTATTCGACGTCGAGACACGGTTAGGCGTCAGATTGGGTTATAAGTCCTATGTGCTCAAGTATTACGATATTGGATGAGGATCTCGACATAAGGACCCTTCGGGGTTGAACTTGAGTTTCCGTGGGTGTAAGTTTAAAACCACTGAGCCTGACATCCCTTGCGTATACTTTATTTGTGTATTGGCTTTACTGACTTATCAAATGGCTTACTTTTGTGTTCCGTCATTTGTGTTAGTAAGCGGGTCTCCCCCGTTAACCCAAGAGGTACTTGCTACATTTCAAGAGCGTTGTTGTTAGTATCATTGTCACAAATGAATTTCTTTTACTTACTCTTACGTCCAATTATTTTAACTGCAAATGTTTGATCTCACTAGGCTTTAGCCTAACACTTTTTCTTAAAATGACATGTATAACAGGTTAGGTTTCTGGTGGGATTCGTCGGGATTGAGTGGATGGCCTTGGGGCCAAGAACGGTCTTTTTGGGAGATGTCTAGACTGGTGATTTTGATAGCGGACACAATTTTGGAAGAATAGCAACACCCGATACTAATCTTTCTTATTAAGTTAGATTATTAGGTTGTTAAGTATATTCTTCAATTGATTAATTGTAAAGGCTACAACTTTGTTTCATGTTTCTCAGGATGATACTTTGGAATTGTTTATAACAGGTTTTGTATACCCAGGTTTATCCAATTTATAGCCGTCATATAGAGAAATTTTCGATTTCTATTTCTCTAAAATTTAGGATGTTACACGTTTGCAGATAGCTCCCAATTCCATCTGCCAGGTTTATCAGTCAAGGAACAATCCTCGATAACGTCCCTTAGATGATCAACTTCCTCAGCTTTGTGTCGTCTCGGATAGGTCT
Source organism: Arctium lappa (assembly GCA_023525745.1). Taxonomy (NCBI): domain Eukaryota; kingdom Viridiplantae; phylum Streptophyta; class Magnoliopsida; order Asterales; family Asteraceae; genus Arctium; species Arctium lappa. The sequence goes on from CM042048.1 coordinate 9,488,760, forward strand.
ACGCCATGATCAAAGGCTTCCTTCCTTAACTCTGTCAGCAACAACTGCCTGTTTATCAGTTTCTAATGCATAGAGTCTTAGGAAACGATTGGCAAAAGTACAAGCTCCCTTCCATTGATCAGTCCAAAACACTGTCTTTAAACTGTTCCCAACTTGTTTCGTACATAAGTCCTACATGTGGATGTTAACTAGCCTCAACGATTTCACCGCTGAAACGATGCTGCCCCAAGGGCTTCCACTACTAGGAACCCCCTGATCTGTAGTTAAACCTCCACTTTCTCCATATATTGACTTAATGATTTTTACCTTGGGGGCATTTGAATCACGTTTGAATTTCCATACCCATTTGACGAGGGAGATATTGGAGGCTAAAATACTCCCAATTTCGAGGCCTCCACTTTTCTTATCTATAATCGTCGTACTCCATTTAACCCACACATTTTTCCTATTGTCTTCTTCCGATCCCCAGAAAAAATCTCTCTGTAGTCTTTCCAAGTCATCAATCACCGATTTAGGGGCTTTAAAAATAGAAAGGTAGTATGTAGCTATACTACCGAGTACCGCTTGGACCAACACCCATCTCCCTCCTATCGAGAGGGCTTTAGCTTTCCATCTCGATAATCTATTGTGAAACCTCTCTATAATTGGTTCATTCTTGATTGTTGCTTGTTGTAAACTATCTTTTTACACAGTTGTATGAAAAGGTTGGGTTCCGGTGAGAAGTTGAGGTTAACGTGAGAAGCATGAGAAGTGGTTATCAACCGTTGGAAGAGAAATGGATGCATATTAGGATGAGATGTACCGTCCAGATGCACCAGATCAATTCCCTTATAAGTCACAATTCATGGGAGAGCATGAGATTAAAAGTGATCAACGATTCAGATCCCTTTATCACGATTCTCATGTTAACCTCAAATTTTCACATGATCTTTCGCCTATATGAAAATAGGTTATCGATTTGAAATAAAAGAATGGAAAGTTAAAAGATATATATATATATATATATATATATATCCGTTATTGATTACCAAAAGATATCCTATCGATTTTGGAAAATTTAAAACATAAAATAAAAAAGGGAAATTGACTCTGGAAAAAAATTGGTCTCTTAACCATTTCTCTTCCGATTTTACACAAATATCACTACTTCCGTAATATTTAGGTCTGCAACTTGCGGACCCAGATAAAAAATACGAAGGTACTTGTTTTTGGCTTAAAAAACGATTTTTTACGGACCTAGATCCACAATTGCGGACCCAGATACTTTTTTTTGTTTAAAATACTTAAAAAAAAATACATTTTCTACCTAGATCTGCAATATTGCGGAAGTGTGCTTGCGGATGTGGCATTTTCTTATAAAAAAATTTACATTTTAAACCCGGATCCACAATTGCGGACCTAGACATTGCGGAGGTGTTGACAAATCAGTAAATTTGGGAGAGATTTGGCTAAGAGATCAATTCCCTTAAGGATTTTGGTCATTTAAGTCATTTTAAGCTTTTCTTGGTGATCCTTCAATTCGGTAATCACATGACAGCCAGGGGGCCGGTCCAATGGTTTTCAAAAACTCCTTTCGACGGATGCTGTCGTGACCGGTACGGTTAACAAAATCTTGTAGGCAAGCAACACGTGTGGTAACATATCCACCTTCCTTACAAACTCCATAACTTGAATAGACGTCCAAGGCTTTTCTTCCTCGTATGCTTCATTTGGTATCATGCCCTGCAAAATTTGTAACTCAGTAAACAGATATTTCTCATCAATATCAACATCGTCACCATGTGTCAAAGCAACCTCAAGATCATTCAAACAACATTTCTTTAACTCATCATCTCTCAATTTAACGAACTTCAATGCATCAAACAAGAACCCAAATATTGACTCAAAACCATTTGGGTTGTGGCGCACTGGTAAAGCCTTTGGTCTGTGTAGTGAAAGATCTCATCTACCCATGGTTCAAAGCCAGGTGCTGTCAAAGCTCTTGTGGCCATGGAGGTTCACCTGCAATGACTCCAGTCCATTCGTGGTCGCCCGGGGATTAGTCGGTGCGCGTAAGCTAGCCCGAAAACCCACGGTTACCAAAAAAAATATTGACTCAAAATGTTTCATCTGTTCAAATCTACTTCTTAACTGAGAAAGTGCCATATATACTAGAACTAGAAAATAATCAGTTCTAAATGATTCTTGTGCAGATTGTTGTGCTCTTTCACTATTTGGGATCTCACCAAATTGTTTTTTTCTACAAGCATAACGTTTTATAGGAAATTCGGGTTCAACTCCTATGTTTTCTGCAATTTCATTAGCTTAAATAATAGCTAAATCAAACCCATTGTCCCTGTATGTTTCAAAATAAACAACCAGATCTTCCAAGTTTTTTACCGCAATATCTAGAAGCATATCTTTTGCCTGTAACTTTTTACTAACCAAATTGATTGTATATAAAATTTCAAGCCAAATAACCAAACTTAAAATAAATTCAAAACTCGAAAGCTCGCAATTTATCAAAGATTCAGCATCTCTACACACTTTTCCATCTTCACACACATTGGCTAATTTTATCAAAGCATCTTTTATTTGGCCAAGTTGAGTTTTTATTGCTTTCACACTTTCAACATGGCTTTCCCAACGAGTAACACATAAAAACTTCAAAGTAAAATCATTAATATATTCTAGTAAAACACTCCACCGCTTTGTAGAATTAGAGAATACAATATAAATTGTTTGACATATACCAAAAAATGTTTTTCTTTATGACAAGAGTTTGCCATATTACACAAGACCAAATTAAGACAATGACATCCACAAGGCATATAAAAAGCTCTAGGGTTTAAATCAAGAAACCTTCTTTGAACACCTTGATGATTTCCTTTCATGTTAGCGACATTATCATACCCCTGTCCCCGTACACAATTAATATCTAAATCAAGAGATTTCAAAACATTTTGTATCAAAAAGACCCTTACCAGATGTATCTTCTACGACCATAAATTCTAAAAAGAACTCATCTACTATGATAGGAACACTCGACACATCAACACATCTTATAATCAAAGTCATCTGTTCTTTATGACATGCATCAGGAGTGCAATCAAGACATCGGGAGTACAATCAAGAATGACTGAAAAGTACTTTGCCTCTTTGATTTTGCAATAATCACACTTTTTACATTAAATACCAACATTTCAATCAACTCATTCTGAATTTTATGACTAAGATAATGATGATGAGTTTCTTTTTCTTTAATCAAACGAAAATGGTGTTGCATGACTGGATCAAACTCAGCAATCATTTGAAGAATGCCTAAGCAGTTACCATTAGACTCTTCATAAAGTTTTTCATTTGTTCCACGAAAAGCCAAATTATATTCTGCCAAACATTTCACAACAACAATTATTCGAATTAAAACTTGTTTCCAATGAGCGGTATCTTTCTTGATTAACTCTTGCAAGTCCTTGTCAATAGCTTGATTCTTATCCAACCTCAGTTTCAACTCACACCATGCTTTTAAATTAATCCAATGTTCAGAACTATTTTCATGTAAAGATAATGCATAACTAAGATGTTTCCAATCATTAAGTCCTTCACTAGCTAATTGACTTTTATATCGAGCAACTTTGAATAATTGGCAAAAAAAAGCAAAAAAACTTTATCCAAATCTTTGGAGTAAACCAACCATTTCCGATCATGGCATTCACCATTTCGTAGCTTACGAATATAATGAGTACAAGAAAGATGTCTATTTTGTTCATCCTTTGGAAAATCAATATTAGTTTCTCTAACAGGGCCCTTTTCTTTAAGCATAATCTTTCAATTTTGAATTCAATTTATCCCACACACTTGGCTAAAAAATATTCAATGCAACATCAGGCTCATCAACATGGGCTCATCAACAATATTTTCCACAACATCAGGCTCATCAACAATATTTTCCACAAAGTCATTAAAATTAGGATCATCAACAAGATTTTTCACATTATCATTAGAACTAGGACTTTCAATTGGTTTTTCCTGTCTAAAAAATATTTATTTAATGATCCATGTAAAGATTGTGCAATTTCTTGTTGTTTTTTCTTTCTTTTTCTATTTTGAGCACCGGATGGTTGTGATATAGAAAACATATTTAAGCAAAATGTTCAAACAACCAAGCAATATCAATCAAAATTCAAGAAATCAAATATGTAAATAAGTGAAATAAGCTAAACAAATATGACAAGATTCAAATATCCATATTATATCAAATAGACAAATACCCAAATATGAAATATCAAAATATGCATATTATACCAATTACCAAATACCAAATACCCAAATTCAAATATCAAAATATGCAGATTATACCCAATTACCCAAATGTCAATGATTCAATCGATTAGGCAAGAAATTTAAACAAGAAATTTAGAAGTGAGATTGTGAGAATTAGAAGGAAAACACCTTCATCTGGACTAGGTTGGGTCGATCGACAACTTCAACATTCGAGTCTCGACAGAAGGTGAGGGCAGGGCCGACAAACGTCGTGAGGGTGAGGGGTCGTGACATTTTAAAAAGTGAAACAAGTTCGCCAATGCTTACCTATTAATACTTAACATTTACCGGGAAATGTTAATTCCTTTTAAAACAAAATGATCCTTGAAGATCAGCCGGTGAATTAGAATTTTTGCCGACTAAAACACCGACAAACTTTATAAAAATAAAAAAAGGTGACAATTAAAACTCGACTGATCATGGTTTACCAACGTTTGGATCAATCACTAACCTGTAGCTTATCCGTCAATAGTTATCAACTAATTAATGACAGATCATCTACTGACGCTATTCTCTCAACATTTAATCATTACTTTAAAGTTGTCACAAAACTGTCGGAAATCGATACAGATCATTTCCGCCGGTAAAAGTCAACATTATCGTAGTGAAACTCTTCCCATTTGTTCCCCCCCAAAGCACTTACGGTTTCTGTTTCCAATGAATCAAGAAATTGGACGAGGCCATCTACGTATGATTATGGTATCTCATCCTCTGCTAATTATGATGTTTGTTATTAAATTGCACAAAGATGATCAATATAGATATTAATTTAGAAAGAATCTGAATCTAAAAAAAAAAAAAAAGTATTTTAAATACATGAGACAGATCTTCGTGTGGGTTAGATATCGAATCAAAGACGAATTGAAAGTAAATATATAATTTAAGAAAAATCTTAATTGAATATTTAATATGTAATGAATTTTAATTAGTATGGGTTGACTTTAGATTAGGTTTCTTTCTTTGACCCTTTTACTTCCTTTTTTATACAGTAATTAATTTAGTTGAACGAATCAAAAGTTAGTGATCATATGTCGTTTTTGAGGGGACATCCTGTGTATAGATTCTTCACAAAGACCACAAAACTTAACTGCAGCTATGACATAATTACATCTATTAATTAAATGTATGTAGAAAATTTCTGAACTCATTCCGTACGTATTCTAAACAAAAGGATAATGCAATCACATTTGCATTTAATTTATACCAAGAGCATGCAACAATATAAGCTGTCTTTAGCAAACAACCATCTAATTAACACCAATTTTCCTATATATAGAGGAAAAATCATGCGATTCATATATGATTATACGGTCTGTGGGTGTGTTTAATCATATATGATTAAGCTTCTATGTATTGCCAATATAACATGTGTTTAATCATATATGATTAAACACTTCCCGCTTTCTCGCAAAATGTTTAGCTTCTCGTTAATTTGACATCCATATTGATATACATTTTCATCCATTTTTTCGTGGTTTTTCGGGTTTCTATTTATTTAGGGTTTTCCCCTGAACCTGACCCTATATATATATATATATATATATATATATATATATATATATATATATATATATAGTGTTTGGTTCATTTGAGAAATGATAAATATATGAGAAATAGAGAAGTAACCATAGCCATTCATATGGTCAAGATCGGATTTGACTAGTCAAATATTGCGGCTTTGCCCAGTCAAAAGTTGCAGCTTTGACTGGTCAAAAGTTGCGGCTATCCCAAAAATAGAAGGACAATTTCGTAAATTTTACAAAACACATGGGCTGTGTTCATATATGAACATGTATAATTCACATATGAACTTATGTTCATATATGAACCAGTACAATTCACAACTGAACTCTTTTAAATGATTCATATATGAACCTTTGTGATTCATATATGAATCAGTTGAACTAACTAACAGATTCATATATGAACCTTTGTAATTCATATATGAATCTGTATGAATCACAAAGATTCATATATGAACCTTTATGAATCACAAAGATTCATATATGAATCAGTTGAACTAATTAAAAAATTCATATATGAATCTTTGTGATTCATACAAATTCATATATGAACCCATCCCGTGTATTTTACGAAATTACCCCTCTACCTTCTATAGACCACACAAGAAATTATCCGGTGTTTCGCGGTCAAAGCCGCAAATGTTGACCAGATGAATGGCTAAGATTACTTCTTTATTTCTCATATATTTACCATTTCTCAAATGAACCTCTCCCTATATATATATATATATACTAGAAGCGTACTCGCGCAATGCAGCGAGATACATCACGATTTTAATGTTTATTTTTATTTTTTGTTTTTTATTGATTTACAGTACGATTTTGGATGATTTTTATTGAGTGATAATGATTTTTTTATATATAAATTTGTTTAATTTAGGCTTAACAATATAATGTTTTTTATATAAAAAAAATTAAGTAGTTTGTTAAAATTCATTAATTATCTTATATATTTTAAATTTTTTATATTTAAATTGAGATGTTTATCCTGTTTTGATTATGTTTATCAGAATTCAAATTTCATAATTTTAGGGTTTGGGGATTAGAGATAAGAATTTTGGGGAATAATGATGAAATATATTAATTAGGTTAAAAGCTTTACATGTAGTACATTAGACTTTAGTAGTTATTTTTAAGAGATTTTAAGTAGATAACTTTAAATGATAGTACATAAAGCTTAGTGAGTTGTAATTAAGAGTTTTTTATGCCATCTTTATAATATAGTATAGATATAGGTGGTTTCAATTGGAAACTTTGGAAACCGTCAATTTGTTTGGTTAAATTAATGAAATTGGTTCATAAAGCTGTTTAATATAATCAAGTTGTTTCATATAATTCTTTTATTAATGAAATTGTTTCATATATTTGTGTTATTATGTAGTTTCATCTATTTTTCTCATTCTGATGAAATTGTTACATGTATTTTCGAAGTCTGATGAAACTTTTTCATTTTTGCATAAAAAACACAAATATATGCAACAATTTCATCAATAAAAGAATTATATGAAACAATTTCATCAAATTAAGCAATTTCATGAAACAATTTCATTAACTTAACCAATGAAATCGATGGTTTTCATGATTTTCAAAATTAGAGTGGTTTCCATTTATAGTGTTTGGTTTATTTGAGAAATGGTAAATATATGAGAAATAGAGAAGTAATTCTAGCCATTCATATGGTCAAGATCGGATTTGACTAGTCAAATATTGCGACTTTGACCGGTCAAAAGTTACGGCTTTGACTGGTAAAAAGTTGCGGCTATCCCAAAAATAGAAGGACAATTTCGTAAATTTTACAAAACACACGGGTTGTGTTCATATATGAACATGTATAATTCACATATGAACTATATGTTCATATATGAACCAGTGCAATTCACAACTGAACTCTTTTAACTGATTCATATATGAACCTTTGTGATTCATATATGAATCAGTTGAACTAACTAACAGATTCATTTATGAACCTTTGTGATTTATATACGAATTTGTATGAATCACAAAGCTTCATATATGAATCTGTATGAATCACAAAGATTCATATATGAATCAGTTGAACTAATTAACAAATTCGTATTGTGATTCATATATGAACTCATCCCATGTATTTTATGAAATTACCCCTCTACCTTCTATAGACCACACAAGGAGTTATCCAGTGCTTCGCGGTCAAAGCTGCAAATGTTGACCAGATGAATGGCTAAGATTACTTCTCTATTTCTCATATATTTACCATTTCTCAAATGAACCTCTCCCTATATATATATATATATATATATATATATACATATATGGGAGGGATCAATTGGAAACCAATATTACATTGAAAACCGAAATCAACCAATCATTGAATTTTTTTTTTAATTTTTTTTAATTGATAAGGTTATTTTAGTCTTTTACATAATTTCATAATATATATGGTAATTGTTATTATTATTATATTAATAATTATTTATTTTTAATTTATTTTATATATGGTAATGTTAGTCATTTATTAATGTAAAAATGAGATATTTAATTTAGGAAAACAAATTTTAATCATACGTATCCTCTATTTTTGATTCTGATGAATCATTGATTGATTAAAATATTAATATAAAAAATAAATATTTATTTTTTCAAGTATTCATATGAAATTACCTCCAAGCACAAAATATTAATATAGTGAAACATAATGAATTTGATATTGTGAAACAAAATATTAATATAATGAAACCTGATGAAACATAAAATATTAATATAGTGAAACCTGATGAAACATATTTGATATAATGAAACATAATGTGGAAAGGTGATGAAACAAAATATTAATATAGTGAAACTCGATATAGTGAAACAAAATATTAATATAGTGAAACCTGATAAAACATATTTGATATAGTGAAACATATTGAAAAGGTAATGAAACAATAATGGTAATGAAACTTAATTGGGTTTTTATTGATGAACAGGTAATAAAAAGGTAGTCTTGAGATATTGTTATTATCTTTTATTAATAAATTAATTAATTTATTACCATATATAATTATTATCTTTTATTAATAAAGTAATTAATTTATTACCATATTTCATCTTTGTTGCCAAATTTGAAACATAAAAGAAAAAGACACATTTACCCTTTTGACATATTATTATTATTATCTTTTATTAATAAATTAATTAATTTATTACCATATATAATTCAAATGAATCTTAACCATTGATTAAAAAGATCAATGGTTGAAATTTGGTTTCCAAAGTTTCCAATGAAATTTGGTTTCCAATTGAAACCACCCCTATATATATATATATATATATATATATATATAGAGAGAGAGAGAGAGAGAGAGAGAGAGAGAGTCATTCATTTGCTAACCGTGACATTGGTGCTAACCGTGTTAACCAATCTCAACTGTAGATTAATGAGATCAATGGTCCACAATTAATTGATTTTTTATTAAAATAAAATATTAAAAACGGTTGAAAAAAATACAATGCATGTATGCACATGGGTATTTCGGTCAAAATACGATTCCTTTTAATTTGGGGAATATACACCTGCCAAATTAAAATCCCAAATAATTAGGGATTTGATCCCCAAAATCGTGGGCATCATGGGCATTGCTTTCATCTTTTCTCCATCTCAATCCCCACAACCCTTTCTCAATCTCCTACCTTCAACGAATTCTCTATTTCCTACATCTACAACTCCGGCTTCCAAATTCCACCGGTCACTCTTCCCGCCGACCATCCCTACAACTTCCAATTCACCGTGAAACGAAGAAGAGAGAGAGGAACGAAGAAGCAAAAAACACGAGCCAAGATTCAAATGATCAAGAACTGGACTCACCAGAAAGTGATCGGAAAGTACGTGAAACCACCGCCGGAGAATGAGATGGTGGCGGCGGCGACAAGGCATTTCCGGTGACTCTTGATAGATAGTATTAGTTGTAGTTTTTGATTAGTTCAATTTTTGTGTGAAAAATTCACTTGTTTTTTGTTAGTTGTTGGTGGATAAAAGATGAAGTGCATAGAGAGGATTTTGAATGTAAATGACATCTTTTTTGTTAGTTTTTGAATCTTCTTGATGATTGATTCAAGAAATCTGTTATTTAATAGATGAAATATTGCATGCATATGTGCACTGTAATTGAAAATGTATATGTGCACATTTGGAGAAATACATACATGCATATGTGCACAACTATCGGATATGAATATGAACATATTTCTCAAATGCATGTATGCATAGTTCTGTCTATTACCAAATTTATAAGATGCAAATCAAAATAAAATTTTAAATTAATATATTTAATATCCGGATAACTATCAAATTAAAAAACTCATTTAAATATGGAAATAGATTAAATGAGGCGATATATTTAATATCAGGATATTTACCAAATTAAAAAACTCATTTAAATATGGAAATAGATTAAATGGGAAAATATATTTAATATCAGGATAACTACCAAATTAAAAAATTTATTTAAATATGGAAATATGTTTGCTGAAATATTACATTCATATGTGTACTGTAATTGAAAATGCATATGTGTACATTTGGGGAAATTCATATATGTACTATAATCATATATGCATATGTGCACAACTATCGGATATGTGTACAGTGTTTCTGTATATTGTCTATAGTTGTTCATTTTGAATCTTAGTAAAAAAAAAAAAAACAAATTGGTGAAATTGGCTATGACGTGAGAAATATATCAAATGCTAAAATTAAGGAAAAAAATAACTTCTATTCATAAACACATGCAAATCAAACTTTAAATTTGAATTAATACATTTATTGTTTAGATAAATACCAAATTTAAAACCTCCTTAAAATATGGTATGCATTAAATTGGGCGATTTTATAAAATTTCAATTATGCCCTTCGATATTTAATAGCCTTGATCGATTAACAAAAACAAATGAAAGCTTCTGATTGGTCGAAATTTGGTTAGCATGATTAACACCAATACGGTGATTAGCAAATGAAGGAGACCCTATATATATATATCCCAGGTAAATAAATATACCAACTCATCAATATATTGTTTTCATATATTGGCTTTCTATATATATACGTGCAATCCTATGCATTAATCATGGGTTTCTATATACCACCCACCGACCTTTTAAAAATCATGACTTTTTTCGACAAGTCATGTATTTGTTTATTAAAATTGACATTGAATTCAAAATCTCAATCGAGTGTAAGGGCTGTTTGGTAGTTGCTGAATGGTTAGGTGCAGAATGATTAAGTGATCAGAATGATTAAGAGACTCTTATGATATAATGCGAAATGAAATATTGTTGTTTGCTAATTGTTCAGGATGAAATCAGGGCTCTGAATGGTTAAGATTGGGTCAAGACACTAAATCATTCAGAGGGTTTTTGAACCATTAAGAGGCATACATTTTTTTTTGCCAAACAAGATTTACCTCTTAACGATTCAGAGATTGCCTTCTAATGGAACCATTAAGAGGTAAAAAAAAAACCCCTAAGGCAGTAAGGGAGTTTTGTGCCATTAGAAGCATCTGATAGTATTGACCTAGCTTCTTGATATATGTCGTGAGCTTAATTAGACTCATCGACTTGTTTCTATTTCTCTAGATGTGATCTAAACGGGTTCAACACAATATTATTATTGTTAACTTTCGCAATTGTTAATGATCTTTCAAGTAATATAATCAATGATGTTCACAATTATGATATTATAACAGTCAATACTTCAAAATACATATCATACACCGTTTTTATATTATTACAGTTGAACCAAATAAAACCAATGCCATCATGTTATTAAATTTTAACAGTTGTTTATGATTTTTACAGCTTTATCATAAAACTACAAATATGGTGGAATATCCCATCTGTCAAGGGTTCGAATCCAGACATACACAACAATTGTGGCCACTGAGGTTTAATCAGAGCTAATGTCTTACGATCATAATTTACCAAATGATTAGTTTAGGCATAGCCTATGACACCCTTCTCAAAAAAAAAAAAAAACTAGCTAGCATATGTACTTTTTATATTAATTACTTGTTTAACGGAAGTCACTTATCTTTTGATGAAATAACCTCCCATGTCAATGTTACTAATTACCTAGCTTGCCAACAGCTAATTGAGATTTTAAAGGTAATTAACCATCACATTGGAAAACTATGACTACCTAATCCGGTACATGATCAGAGCTAGACATCCAATCTTCTGAACGATTAATACCCAAAAATAGTTTATTTAAAACAACTTCTTTAAATTTTTAACATATCGATCAAGATTAATTAAAGCAAAGTTGACCTTTGACCTGTAAAGGGAAAACTTGCTTTGCTAATTAGAAGAACAATGTTTTCTAATGCTTAATTAACAATTGTGTCATGCCCCAGCTATCTTCAAAGCATGTCTAATTGAGTGGTATAATGTATTAGTTATATATTCCATTATCATATATTATTGTTGTTAAACATGTGAGTTATCTTTATATATATATATATACACACATGTTTTTTAATATTAGAGTTGTGAGATGCTTGGTTTCTTAATTAATTAATCTATATCTATACTATATTATAAAGACGGAATAAAAAACTCTTAATTACTACTTATAAAACATAAGGTACTACCATTTTATGCATACATTTCAAAAATCTCTTAATTCACAACTTAGTATGCATAAGGTACAACTCATTTGAAAAAAGTTAAAACTTTACTTTTTCACTACCTTCCATATTCAAGTTTTTTTCCCTTCCATTTTGGGTTTCTCCAAAAGAAGAAAAATTATTTATTTGCTCAAATTAACATATTTCTTTAATTATGATAGTACATGTATTTTTTTTCATGTATACAAGTTTTTAAAGCCTTTTGAATTCTATAAAACTAACTAATAATGAACCTATATATATTAATATTATCCAACATTATATTTGTTATTTTTACCTATTCTATATTTCAGTATTTTGAAAAAATATTATAATTCGTTAGATATCGCTGATTAATACATGTTTTTAAAAGTCAAATATACATTTAACGATTACTTTAATATAATATTTTAATGCTTCATGATTGAAAAAACTCAAGTTATGCGTTTATCACTACTAATGCTACATAAATTATAAATATATGATTTACTCCATATATATTTTTTTCTTTTTTTTTTCCTGATAAACTATTACATTAATTTTTTATTTCCATTTACATTTACTCACCCCGATACATTGCACGGGTACATTGCTAGTTGGTATATAAAGTGGTTATCTAGAAACCCAACCAACTGATCATAGTTGAGTTGACCTCGATTAAGACTAATGTCATTCTCAATATTTAAGTACTTTTTTTGCTCCGCCACTTTATAGCCATTAATATTGCTTTCTTTCTTGAATGGATGAATCGATTATTATTACATGGATCAAATGCATGACTTGGAGGCTGCAAGGATATTGAATGCTGGTTATGATGATAACAAGTGTTTTGGAGTTGAAGGATCGTGTAGGTGAATCAAGGAAAAGAAGAAAGGTTTTGAAAATATGTGATGTATAATTTTTTCATACAAACATTAACTGATGTTAAGTGAGAGAGATGGCAATTGTTGGTAAGAAGCATTATCGATGACCTCTTTCCTACTGGCATCGTTGTTTTTTAGCATGTTAAATGTGTGATTATGAACAAAATTGATATAGAGAGAATGGCGACGGAAATCGAAGAGCAAATCGTAAATCGAAAACATAATCAAAAGCCTTTTGTTAATTAATTTCCTTATTCCATTACAATTCTAAGTCCTTTTGTTTTTTATTAGTTTTAGTTAATTAATAATTATATTAGATAATAATTTAAGATTATTTAGTTTCCTTTTATTAGTTATTTAAATAGCTTCCTAGTTAGTTTATAATTAGGATAGTTCTAATTTCCATAGTTATTTCTTAGTTAGTTTAGGCTGTTTAGCTATAAATAGGATGGTTAGGATTCATTGTTAATCAATCAATCAAGTTTTTAATCAATAAAAGTTTAGCTTTTTTTGAGAGTTTTCTCTTAATTTCTCGAGTTTTACGGTTGTAATTCTCGTTATCAAAAGGGTTTAGACGTTTGTCGATCCTTCCGCAAACCTACGCTGCGTCAGTTGGTATCAGAGCAGGATTCACCTGTCTTTTCACTAACCATGGCAGATCAACAACCCGCTACCAAAGCAGATTTAGCCGAGATGAACACGACCTTTACCGCGGCACTCGCTGATCTGACGTCGGCTGTTAACAGACTTCAACCCGACTTCGCCAACAACAATCGCCGGAGAAGGGACAGGCTTGAAGAACCAGTTATGAGGCCACACAATGGCAATCGTAACCGGGTCAATGTTTTGAGTTCTGAATCCGAAGAGGAGGAGGAGGAAGAAGAACCGGTCAACTTCGGAAGGAATGAGCACGATTATCGGATGAAAGCAGACATCCCGTTCTTCTACGGAACTATGGGAGTTGAAGAGTTCCTAGACTGGCAGATCGAAGTCGATCGATTCTTCGACATAATGGAAGTACCCGAGCATAAACAGATAAAGATGGTTGCTTTTCGTCTTAAAAGCACCGCCGCAGTATGGTGGGACAAGCTAGTGGTCCAACGACAACGACAACGAAGAGGTCCGATTCGATCATGGCGTCGGATGAAACAATTAATGATAGAACGGTTTCTACCTGAAGATTACGAACAAATCCTCTACAAGATGTATCTCGGTTGTAACCAAGGTTCAAGATCCGTAACCGACTACACCACCGAGTTCTTACGGTTAACCGATCGTAATGAAATCGGAGAATCCGAAGGCCAAAAAGTAGCCCGGTACATCAGTGGCTTGAAGACCTCGATCCAAGACAAGATCGGACTCCAAAACGTGTGGACCGTAACCGAAGCCTCGAGTTTGGCCTTAAAAGCTGAATTAATGGAGAAGTCCGCTCGCACCTCCAATTCTTATCGTCGATTTCAAGGGTCCAACGAGAACTCAAGCACCGCCGTTGATAAAGGAAAGAGCTCCACGCAAGACACTAACCTTCCTCACAAAGTTAATACCGGCAATCCCAGTGGTGGACCGCAAGGAAAGCCTACGCCTTCTAAGACCCCCAATCCGTATGCTAAGCCGATGAGTTCAAAGTGTTACCGATGTGGCCAACCGGGACATCGATCCAACGAGTGCACTAACCGGAGAACGACAACATTAATAGACGGGGAGGAAAGCGGCGAAGACGACACATATGAGGGGTTCCAATTTGCTGAAGAAGAGTTTGAAGAGAAGATCAATATCATGCTCCAACGAGTTCTCTTCTCGTCGAAGGAAGAAGGCCAAAGGAAGAACCTTTTCCGATCTCATTGCTCCGTTAATAAAAAGGTATGTAACCTCATCATTGACAACGGGAGTTGTGAAAATCTAGTATCTCGAAAGTTGGTAGAGCATCTTAATCTACCTACTCAACCTCATGAGGCTCCCTATTCTCTTGGATGGGTCAAGAAAGGCCCGCAAGTTAGGGTCACGCAAACTTGTCGGGTAACCATATCAATCGGAAAGTATTACCAAGAAGATGTTACATGTGACGTTCTCGATATGGATGCATGCCATATCCTATTGGGCCGACCTTGGCAATTTGACAACGATGCCACTTATAAAGGGCGAGACAATGTCATGTTGTTCTGTTGGGGCGACCGAAAGATCGCTATGGCACTCGTTAGTAGCTTCGAAAAGACCCCCGACAAGAAAAGCGACAACTTTCTCATCATGACTAATAGCGAGCAAGAGATGGAAGAAGATGCGAAGAAAGTTGAAGTCTTTTGCCTTATCGTCGTCAAAGGCTTAATGAGTGCAGAAAAAGTCGAGGCTGAAATTCCGAAAGAAGTGAACGAGATGCTAGAAGATTTCAAAGAATTAGTTGCGGATGATTTGCCTCCCGAATTACCACCCATGAGGGACATTCAACACCAAATCGATTTGATTCCGGGAGCTAGTCTACCGAACTTACCTCATTATCGGATGAGTCCCAAAGAGAACGAGATTCTAAGAGAGCAAGTTGAAGACTTGCTAAAGAAGGGCTTTATACGAGAAAGCATGAGCCCGTGTGCCGTACCCGTACTCCTAGTGCCGAAAAAGAATAATCAATGGAGGATGTGCATTGATAGTAGGGCCATCAACAAAATCACTATCAAGTACCGGTTCCCCATTCCACGATTGGAAGATATGCTCGATGAGCTATCTGGTTTAACCGTATTCTCCAAGATCGATCTTAGAAGCGGTTATCATCAGATTCGTATTCGACCGGGCGATGAATGGAAAACCGCATTCAAGACACCATTCGGACTTTACGAATGGTTAGTTATGTCTTTCGGCACATCTAACGCACCGAGCACCTTCATGAGGACTATGAATCAGGTATTACGCCCTTTCATTGGAAATTTTGTAGTCGTTTACTTTGACGATATCCTCATCTATAGCCGAGGAAGGTCCGATCACCTCACTCATCTCTGTCAAGTGTTAACGACATTACAAGAAAATAAGCTCTATGTCAATTTAAAAAAAGTGCACTTTCTGCACCGACAAGCTTTTATTTCTTGGTTTCATCGTCGGAGAAAACGGTATCGAAGTAGATGGAGAAAAGGTAAAAGCCATTCGAGAGTGGCCAACACCCAAGACGGTCACCGATGTCCGTAGCTTTCATGGCCTAGCAACCTTTTATCGGAGATTTGTCCGGAATTTTAGTACCGTCACCACCCCGATCACGGAATGTCTAAAGAAAGTCAAGTTTCAATGGGGTCCCAAACAAGACAAAAGCTTTTCCTTAATCAAAGAGAAGCTTAGTACCGCGCCCGTTCTAGCATTACCCGATTTCGAGAAGGTTTTTGAAGTTGAATGTGATGCAAGTGGTATTGGAATCGGTGCTGTCCTAAGTCAAGAAAAAAGACCGGTTGCTTATTTTAGCGAAAAACTTAGCGAGGCCCGACAAAAGTGGAGCACGTATGACCAGGAATTCTATGCGGTGGTTCGAGCTTTACGGCAATGGGAGCACTATTTGGTTCAAAAGGAGTTCGTTTTGTTTACCGATCATCAAGCTCTAAAATTTATCAACAGTCAGAAAACGATTAACAAGATGCACGCTCGTTGGGTAAGTTTTCTGCAAAAATTTCCTTTTGTTATCAAACATAAATCCGGTAATCTCAACAAAGTGGCCGATGCCCTTAGCCGAAGAGCCAATTTGCTCATCACTTTATCACATGAAGTTGTTGGTTTCGAGGCGCTAAAAGAACTTTATAGTGAAGATGGTGATTTCAAAGATATGTGGGAAAAGTGCAATAGCGGAACCCCTAGCGAAGATTTCTATATCCGAGACGGTTACCTTTTTAAGGGCAACCAACTATGCATTCCCGACTCTTCGTTACGGGAAAAATTGATTAGAGACATGCACGGGGGAAGATTAAGCGGTCACCTCGGACGAGACAAAACTATTGCTAGCTTGGAGGAACGATATTATTGGCCACATTTAAAGAGGGACGCAAGTTCGATTGTTAGAAAATGCTATACTTGCCAAACCGCAAAAGGACGGTCTCAAAACACCAGCCTCTACACCCCTCTCCCGATTCCCGAAGACATTTGGCAAAACCTTTTGATGGACTTCGTGTTGGGTCTTCCCCGTACTCAAAGGGGGTAGACTCTATTTTTGTCGTGGTTGACCGTTTCTAAAAAATGAGCCACTTTATCGCTTGCAAGAAAACCGCCGATGCAAGTAACATCGCAAGACTGTTTTTCAAAGAAGTGGTACGTTTACATGGTGTTCCGAAAACAATCACTTCCGATCGAGACACAAAGTTTCTTAGCCACTTTTGGATCACACTGTGGCGAATGTTCGGAACGACCCTCAATAAAAGTAGCACCGCTCACCCCCAAACCGACGGACAAACGGAAGTTACTAACCGGACTTTGGGAAATATGCTTCGAAGCGTATGTGGTGATAAACCGAAACAATGGGATGTGGCCTTATCACAGATCGAGTTCGCCTACAATAGTGTCGTCCACACCGCCACCGGTTGCTCTCCTTTTTCCTTAGTCTATACGTCATCCCCAAGGCACGTGGTCGATTTAAATAAGCTACCGAGAGATCTGGGAGTTAGCATCACATCGGGTAACATGGCTAAAGAATTACAAGCAACGAAAGATGCCGTCAAGTCACGTCTTGAAGCTATCGGTTTAAAGAATAAAGCGGCGGCCGATAAACACCGCCGGAAAAAGGTTTTCAATGAGGGAGATGAAGTAATGGTTTTCCTACGGAAAGAACGATTTCCTATCGGTACTTACGGGAAACTCCAACCCAGGAAATACGGACCGTTCAAGATCACAAAGAAGATTAACGACAAAGCTTACGTCGTTGCTCTTTCCGATTCGTTACATATATCGAACACCTTTAACGTGGCCGATATATATGAGTATTACAAAGACGAGTCAATTCCTTTAGAAGAGAACTCGGGGTCGAGTTCTTCAGAAGTGGAGGAGACTGATATAGAGAGAATGGCGACGGAAATCGAAGAGCAAATCGTAAATCGAAAACATAATCAAAAGCCTTTTGTTAATTAATTTCCTTATTCCATTACAATTCTAAGTCCTTTTGTTTTTTATTAGTTTTAGTTAATTAATAATTATATTAGATAATAATTTAGGATTATTTAGTTTCCTTTTATTAGTTATTTAAATAGCTTCCTAGTTAATTTATAATTAGGATAGTTCTAATTTCCATAGTTATTTCTTAGTTAGTTTAGCTATAAATAGGATAGTTAAGATTCATTGTTAATCAATCAATCAAGTTTTTAATCAATAAAAGTTTAGCTTTTTTGAGAGTTTTCTCTTAATTTCTCGAGTTTTACGGTTGTAATTCTCGTTATCAAAAGGGTTTAGACGCTTGTCGATCCTTCCGCAAACCTACGCTGCGTCAAGAATTTTGTTATCCCATTTTGCATTGGTAATCCAAAGTTTTAGGTATAACAGTGCCTCCTAAGAGATTGGAACGCCCCTACCCACTAGAAACCCTAATTCTTCCCATTTTACAACCAACGATCATGATCCAACAAGTCAATTTGATTTTGAAGATATCTTGGATAATTATCTTAATGTTACTTTTCAACGATAGTTTATAATTTTTAAAGTATCATTTACTTCACAAATTTATATGACTACATGATCAACACGGGTTAAAACAAATATCAAGTCTTTTTTATATTTGTGTTTGTAAAGGTCATTTCTTTTTCTATAAAAAAATTGATAACCATAATGCTTCCATATTAAAGTGGGTAAATACATCGAATCAAAATTATATATTGATGCATATCTAGAAGCTATGTTATATATTAACAATTATATTATAGAGAAAATGTTGATGATCACATTAATTGTTATATTAATGTGTATTTAATTATCTAGAAGCTATGTCGTAATTGAGACGATTAGAAGTAAAAGAAAAAAGGGAAAGGAGTTGGACCAATTAATAAAGGATATTAACTATTAAGGTTGTGTAAGGGAGTCAAAGGCCTTATAATTACAAGTTGTGGTTACTTTTTTTTTTTAATTATATATATATATATATATATATATATATATATATATATATATATATATAGGGAGAGGTTCATTTGAGAAATGGTAAATATATGAGAAATAGAGAAGTAATCTTAGCCATTCATCTGGTCAACATTTGCGGCTTTGACCGCGAAACACCGGATAATTCCTTGTGTGGTCTATAGAAGGTAGAGGGGTAATTTCGTAAAATACATGAGATGAGTTCATATATGAATCTGTATGAATCACAAAGATTCATATATGAATCTGTTAATTAGTTCAACTGATTCATATATGAATCTTTGTGATTCATAGAGGTTCATATATGAATATTTGTGATTCACAAAGGTTCATATATGAATCTGTTAGTTAGTTCAACTGATTCATATATGAATCACAAAGATTCATATATGAATCAGTTAAAAGAGTTCAGTTGTGAATTGCACTGGTTCATATATGAACATATAGTTCATATGTGAATTATACATGTTCATATATGAACACAACCCGTGTGTTTTGTAAAATTTACGAAATTGTCCTTCTATTTTTGGGATAGCCGCAACTTTTGACCAGTCAAAGCCGCAACTTTTGACCGGTCAAAGCCGCAATATTTGACTAGTCAAATCCGATCTTGACCATATGAATGGCTAGGATTACTTATCTATTTCTTATATATTTACCATTTTTCAAATGAACTAAACACTATATATATATATATATATCTGGGTTGAATGCATCCACTTAAATTGGATCTTTTGTCTTTCATATCCCTTTGACCAAAGAAATACGTGGGTTTCCGTTCATCATTATATATCAATGCATGCACTAATTTTTTTTTCGACAACAAAAGGAATGATTATATTGCAACTAAGAACTAGCGAGGCGCTAGAAGGTATAAGTTACGAACAAAGGTTATAGGAGAATTCAACCAAACTTCTCAACAAAACACTCCTAGCTAATTTTAGATCTAGACTTGATTTAGTAGAAGAAAAAATACTGGATAAAATTTGCAATCTACCAAATTTTGAGGTAAAACCGATACTTTTATTTTGTTGGTACTACTTTGTTGAATGTAAAGATAACACCGATAGTAGTCCATCATAGTGATGGCCAAATGGGCCCGGCCCGATCCGATCTGGGTTGTCAACCGCAGCCCGGCCCGGACCAGCCCGATGAAGGCCCAGTTCATAGCGTGAAAATCAGGACCGGTCCATGTATTTGGAAGTTTTGGCGGCCCGACTCGGGACCGCTTCATGGACCAGTTTTTGGCCCGGCCCGACCCGATCTGAATTTTTCAAAAAAATAGCCGTTATATTCGATTTTTTGACCCTTTTTTTATTTTCTAACCCCCCAAACCCCTATAAATACTTGTGTTGATTATGAAGTTAGACACCAATTTACAAAACGCAAAAAACGCATACAATTCTCATTTCTCGGTCTCGCTATATTCGTTTCTCGCAAGTATTTGAGTGATCCATTCCAATTTTTATTTTTTAAAGTGTAGTAATTGATATAATTGCGTTTTTTAAGTTTATTAATTGATAAGTAAACCTATTTTTTAAAGTTTATTATATAATTAATTATTATAGAAATTATAAAGAAACTAATTAAAAAAAAAGGAAGGACCGGTCCGACCCGGTTGTCTAAGAACCGGTCCATCCCTCCCTTAACCGGGCCACTGATAATTGGGTGAAACCCGGTCCGGCCCGACCCGAAGCCCGCTTGGCCCGGTCCTTGAGGTTACTGTTTGGGCCCGGCCCAAGCCCGCCATTTGGCCATCACTAGTCCATCATGGTCTATTAGGTATTGTTTGGTATACAAATATGATTGGACTAGACAGGACAAGACAATAGGGCAGGATTGGACTATGTATTGGGATAAGACAAGTTGTCTGTCTAGTGTTTGGTACGAGTAAGGTTGAATAGGACATGACTAGACAAGTTGCTCCTAAAAATTGTTTGATGAATTTATATATCACATAATAGTTATAAATGATACAAATCAAGTAATATTTAAATAATTTAATTTATAAACATTTTTACACAATTTTTATATACATAAATACATACATATAAAAGAGTACTAAGTTTAAATGAAAATTTTGATATACTTGATGGTATAGTTTGAAAAAACCTGGGTCCTACAAATTAAAAACTATGTTTTATTTGGTTTGAAAGATCCTTATGATTTGATTAGAAACATTGGGTAGTAACGTAGTTGATTCGTTGATCAAAGGATCTTGTAAAAACATTGTATTTTCTTCTGGTTAGTAATAAATGTCTCTCTCTGGACATACATTATCACCTCGATACTGGAATCACGTTAAATCTCGTTGTCTCAATTTACGTGCCGTTTTGTTTTTTGATCATATATCTGCTATAATTGCTATACTTACATTTATGGATCGGTATAACCGATTGAAATGCAATATACAATATTTAGATATCGTTAGTTCGTATTTGTTTTATCGTACCAGTTTGCACTGTGGTTTGTTGATATCTGTTTCGGACCGTAAATAACATTGTTATTATATGATATTGAAACTGCGATCGACCCTACAGAACCCAAGACCAGTCTTGTATCTGGAAAAAGTCGTCACGCTCCTTTACCAATTGAGTTACACACCGAAGACCAAACATGCATAAAGACAGACTATTTGGCTTTTCTTAATAAAATATTGTGATCAAATGCCACGATTTCCTTGCACCTTCTCTAATCAAATTCACTTCCCACACGTTGGATTACTTTCCAAGAAGAATTTGTTTTGTGTTTTTTGACTAACCTTTCCTAGCTTTTCTCAAACATATCTTTTGAGAAAAAGTTCTATATTTTCTAATAAACACTCTTTTGGTTGGTCAAAAATACGTATTATTAACTTTTATCATATGATAATATTACATGAACCGTGAGAATAGTCCATGATTTATTGTTATAGTTTGTTTTGAATCTATTTTATATCGTAATTTTTTGAAAAAAAAAACTAAACTAAACATCTTTTTATGAAAGAACCGACCACCAAAACTATCTTATACTAATATTTCTTCGAAAATTGTATATGATATTGAATGTAAGTAAGTTACAATCAATGGGTCAAAATATGAATCACGTCTCTTTCATATTATTGTAACTTTTGCAAAATTATGTTTCTTTTGATGAAAAACAATTAGCGGCCACAGTACAATGCTCTGCGATAATGTCACTTTTCGTCAATCGGTTATGACTCTTTTATTAATTAGACAAGGATATGTTAATAAATTAAATCTTGACTAAATAGTTACTCTGTATCATACATGAATCTTCCATATATTTACTCATTTGATAAAAGTCTCGTCTCTTTTGATGAAAAGACCGACAACTATAATGCGCTAGCTCATATATATCAACTTTACTTTAATTAAGCACCGATTTACGATATCCTAAGCGATGATTGCATTATAACAATGACTACTATACTTGGTCAATATGTCAAAAGTCTTTGTTTGGATCTTTAATGTTATTGTTTGTTTGACAAAAGTCTTAGTTTATAAACCGACTATCATTTATAATGCTTCTAAACTAATGTTTCATTTTAATTAGAGATCGTTTGTTTTGTGATTTCTAAATAATTGTTATGTCTGAAAGCTATGACAAGCTCATATGCGAAAATATCATATATACATGTTCCATATTATTGCACATTCTTCAAGTAACGTAGGGGCGGATCTACCTTTGAGTGGTAGGGGTCACTTGCCCCCAACAAAGAAGTCCTGACGACAAGAGCAAAAATAATATTTTACCCTTAATTTTAATAATGCCCCCAACATTTTTTCACTCATGCCCCCACAACCCTTTTTGTAGTTGTTTATCTTGGTCCCTTTGTAAGAAAGTTAATATGATATTTTATGATTTTATCTTTGATTATTGTTGGATCTTCTAAATAGATGCGGACATTGTTTGATTTCTTGGTAAAATATAACCATTGTTAACTCCCATCGATCCAACTCATTGGCTTTGATGTTGTAATTAATTCTCGGCAATTTTAGTGTTTTTGGATGATTTTGATATTTAAGTCTAGCTTTTCGTTTGAAATGTCTGTTAATTTTGTCAAATTATGTGTTTTAAGCTGTCGTTAGGGATGTTTTACTAAGGATTTTCAAATAAGTTGAAACCCTTAATTAATTAATTCGAACCTCATTCAGTTCGAATAGATAATTCAACTTTGATTTTTTTTTATATCCTAAGGTGTGCTCCTAATTATCACCTGCCATCTTGGATCCGTCATTGTATGTGAGCCTAATAAGATGGACAACAAAGAGGAGTGGGACTGGGATGATCATTAAGGGAGGAGAGGAGCCTTATGATACTATTTGGGATCAATGTTTGGTTAAAGTGGCAATAAGGAACGATATGGTGGAAACCACATTTTTATGAAGGTTAATTTGAAG
The DNA here is from genome assembly GCA_023525745.1 of Arctium lappa. Lineage (NCBI taxonomy): Eukaryota > Viridiplantae > Streptophyta > Magnoliopsida > Asterales > Asteraceae > Arctium > Arctium lappa. Next base: position 9,512,555 of record CM042048.1, read on the forward strand.
ATCTTCTTCATCGATTGTCCATTGTTTGTGTTTTTATGTTAGAGAAACGTTACTTCTTGGTATATAGTATGACTTAAGGCTTTGTTTGGCAAACTAGCTTATAAGCTAGCTTGTAGCTGATAAGCTAGCTTTTCAAAACGCTACTTTGAGTAGCGTTTCAATAAGCTAGCTTATGGTCATCTAAACATGTACTTAGCTTTAGTAATTATTAATTAACCATGGTGGGCTAGCTTGTGTTTTAAGGTTTTAATTAAGGAAAGCGAATGCTATAACGGGATGGAAAAGCTAGCCAATTCTAAAGGAAAAAAGTGTTGTGAAGTGTAAATTGTATGATATATAATTAAGCATCAACCATAATAAAAGATTGATTTATAGATACAAATAATTCATTTAAGAATTCTTTTATTCTGCTTTATCCATAATCATACCACTACAAAAAAAGCTACTTTTGCCGGCGGACTTTTCCGTTAGCAAAAGTTGGACGCTAAAAAGGTTTTTACCGGCTAACAACATGGTCCGCCGGTAATGATACCTTCACCGACGAAAGATAGCCGTCGGTAAAAATTAAAGTTGTCGGCAAAAACTTCTCTCAAGTAATCGTATAAAAACTTTTTACCGACGACTAAATACTTTTGCCGGCGTAGTTTTTTTCCGTCGGGAAAAGTTTTCTTTGACTTTTTGGTCAAACATTTACCGGCCCAACAATCCGTTGGCAAAAGTGTTTTTTAATTTTTTACGCATAACCTTTACCGACGTATAAACTCATCGGCAAAAGTTAGGTTTGACTCTTTTGGTTAACCTTTCTACTAATGCCAAATCTTGATGGCAAAAGTTGTTGACTTTATAATAGAACATTTGTCGGTGTGTTTCAACATACTTTTGTCAACAAAAATAACAGATAAGCAACTATAAACAACTTAAACATAAATTGGCTAATTAATTAAAAAAAAACATTACATAAATATCTTAAAAACATAAATCCAACCAAATGAAAATATCTTTTGGACATATATAAAAAAATAAAGATAAATAAATCATCATCTTCCTCTTTGACTAACTCAAATGGTTACTAGTAGATGTATCTTCAAAGATAACCATAGATAACAAATATTGTGGCACACTTAATCCGGGTATACGGTCTTGAATTTGTTGAAACAGTTTCTTCATCTAATACATATCTTGCATTTTCCACCGTTATAATAAAATAACAAAATTAAATTGTATTAATATAGTTAATCTTTTAAAAAAAGTTAAACAATCAAATCATACAAAAATATTCTATTTTATTTATTTTGATATCGTTATATGTGTGTAAATAAAAATGTTGTTTTTTTTTCTTATCGTAAAAGATCAAAAAAATGGCAAATGGCTAAATTGGTCCTTGATTTAACGAAGTTAACGGAGATGTTAGTCAGAAGCACCATGACCAAGACAAATTGAATACCACAAGAATCAAATTTATAATAAACATAGAATGAGGACCATGGTCAAGGAAAACACAAAACCACAGGGACCAAATCCACAATTCACTCTAATATTTAATTATTTATATAAATTAACCAAAACATATTAACTACATAAAAATAATATTTGAGGACAATAAAGTGAAAATTTAAAGAACATAAAATAAAATAAATAAAATTAAAAAAATTTAAAAAATAAATAAAATTTAAAAAAGAAGGCGTATTTAATGTTTTAGAAGAGAATTAGATTTTATGTTGAGATTATATTGGTAAAATATAAGTATATCCCACCTTGTTTCAGCTTGTTCCATGGGGTCGGGGTGGAATAGGCATGTTCCACCCTGTTCCTGTCCGTTCCAATTAACGGTCCTGCCAAACATGGAACAGTGATCCATGTTCTGTTCAGTGTACCAAACACAACCTTAAGGTCAAAATATGGGCTTGGTGGCTCTCCTTGTTCCATCACCAAACGTCATTTAATTCCTCAGATTCAAGTTAAAACTTGGGTTTTTCAATTGTTGTATCCTCTAGGAAAACACCCATGCTATCGTCGAATTTTTGTCTAAGGATATTGCTATCGTGCAGGTCTCAATCCGATTCGATTTTACAAAGAATCTGCAAATTCAAGTAAGTTTTACGGATTCTCATGATTGTTTTTGTTGATATTATATGTTATTTCATTAATTTGTATAAGAATCTCTTTATTTTCTGCATATTTCTATACATAAATATATACATATTTCTACTTGTGATTGACTACTCTTAACAAAACACACATTAACTTTACCATATGGTACGTCAATAACTAGCACAAAAGGTCACCTACGATTAATTTCAAATCATAACTTTGTTATGGATCTTTTGCATATATACTATTGTAATTAAGTTTTCTACGATATATTTGTTTATAAAATATTAACATTGAATACAAACTCTCATTCGAATGAAAGACAACTTTATGCCATTAGAATTTCTTCTTCTATATGGCCTTGACCTAGCTTCTCAGAAATATCATGATACACTATATCATATCACTTGCTCTATGCCTCAATATCACATCTCTTGATCTATGCCTCCATATCACATCCCTTGATATATGCTTCAATATCTCTTGATTTGATTCTTGTAATTACTTTTGTATTCATCTAGAGTATTTGATTTCATTTATTTGTATGTATAAATACTTGTTAGCAATGTTGTAATACACAAGTCATTTTTCCCATCAGATTCTATATGGTATTAGAGCTCTAATAGATTAATTCTCCTAATCCCATTATTTCCTTCTTCCTCTTATCTCAATGGCCTCCAGTGATTAATCTTTTACCCCTAATAGTATCGAATCCAACAACCACTCACTTCGGCCTCCCTATTCTTCACCAAGCCAACCCGAAGAAGTTGTCAATGATGTAGAGAGCAAGGACATTATGTCACCCAATGCTCCATTTTTGGCCAAACAATTTCCTCAAGCAATACCACCTGTTTCATCGTCTCGTAAACCTGTATTCAAAGGGTATCAACAACCCCATCACAACCCAAGAGCCTATACTGTGGGTGCCCCGTTTTCCTCCTCTGGGTGGTTACTTGATAGTGATGCCTTCTACTATGTTACCAACAATCTAGATACGCTTTCCCTACATGATTCTTATGATGGCATCGACGAACTAGTCATTGGTGATGAATCCAGATTTCCCATAACAAACATTGGTTTCACATCTCTTCTCACACCTTATCACCCTTTTCGCTTAAATAATGTTCTTCATGTTCTTTTAGTTTCTAGAAACATAATCCCCATCTCACAGTTTTGTCTTGGATAGTAATGTTTCCGTCACTTTCTTACCTAACTCTTTTATTGTAACACCCTAAAAATAGGGATAACAAAAATCCGAAAAACAACGGACATGAGGTATACTAAAAATTGCCAAAGCAAGAGCCTCCTTAAATGGAGAAAAATACACAACCTGTTTAAATACAGTTGTAATTAAACGGACGATAAATAACAACCAACTAATCTAATTTCCATAACTAGAAAAGAGATTACAAATAAGGGTGTCATTTATAAACCCAAAGGTTCTCCTACCAAAAGTAAGTCCAAATGCAATATCCCTCAATCTCTCACCCAAGCATCTATGCCATCTTAGAACCAGCGCCGCTATAACCTGAGATACATATCGACACCAAGCAAGTGTTAGGCCAAAAAGCCTAGTGAGTTGAACAATAATAAGCATGCATGAGCAGTTACAATTCTTATCAGCAGTTAACCAGAGTTCAACAATGTGGAGTCAATAGGGGAGACCCATAGCACCAATCAGTTCCACCCAAAGAGACAATGTACCTTAGTGCCAACTACTAAGAGTGACACCCAAAGGCCCGGCACACCCGAGGACTACAACCATGGCATTACCCCGAATGGCGGAGGTCTAGGCACATACCCACACGGTGGCGCCCAAGACTACATCCTCCTAGTGTCTACCGACTTGGTTCGTCCAACATAATATATATAGGAGGTCTTTAGGTATATATCTACCAATGCATTTCGATACCAACCATGGGTACTATGCTACCATCCTCATATAAGTCCAATGTGAGACTCAAATTCCAACATATTCAATGTTCAATAATTAAATCGCCAAGAAAGCATTCCAAGTAGAATTTATCATCTGCTATACCACATATAATCCATATCATGCCAAAATGCCAACAATGTACATTCATGGAACAAGTCCCAAATATCCGACCAATAGAGCAAATCATGGTAAATACTCATAAAAGATAACCCAAAATACCCATTGTTGGTGTACATAATGAAGACCCCAAATACTTTCACAAAATAAAGTAAATCATGGGATGATACTTGTTAAAACATATTTCTCATATAGTCTCATGAAAACACCATCAAATACTTAAACCCGTAAAGATGAACATTTTGAGCAAATATGTGATAATAACAACAAATAAACAATTATGATGTGTATCCAGTTTTAACAAAAGTTTAGTAAACTCACCTTGCTAGATTTAGACTAAATCTAGATTTTACCCACTTAGAGATTTCCTTGAAGAAACTTGGTTTTTCAAACCAAATCTTCCAAAACCTAGATCCACAAGGTTCCAACCATAAATATACATAATCAAACACAAAGAATCATTTCCCAAACCATATACATGAATACCTCAACTAATACCGAAACCCTAACTTCCATAACCGAAGAGAATAGAATATTACCTTAACCCAAACTTGAATCCACCAATCAAAACACCTCTAGTTCACCAACATGATTACAAACCTTCAATCTATGAAAGGGAGAACAAAGGGTGGATGAAACCCTAGAAAACTTTGGTGAAGAAGATGAATAGGGAGAGATGAGAAGCTTACCACCACCAAATACTATAGTATACTTCAATAGACTTCCAATATCTTTCCATAACCTTGAAAATCTATCAAAAACGAAACCGTAGCAACTTGAATCACCCAAATCGGAGCTACGATGAGAAAGATATGAAGAAATGAAGTTTGGGGCTGAAAATCGCGATTTTAACACCCTGAAACACCCGGGCGATTGTGCCAGGCTATAGTGACCATGTCACAATCTCCGGGCACAATCGAGGAGATTGTACCGAGAGTTCTCGGGCTCCGGCGACCTTGACAGGCGATTGTGACACTGTCACAATCGCCGGGCACTATAGCCTAGCGCGTACTGAAACTGTTTTGGCCATAACTTCTTCGTTATAGCTCCGTTTTCGCTCCGGAAAGAACCGTTGGTCTCGTAATTGAATCATTTATCCATCAAGACTATAAAACCAAGGATTCAAGCCCAAAATCAAATATCTTATTTTTCCTTAATATATCGGTTTCTGTATTAACATGAAATGATACCTTTCGAAAAATCGGGGTGTTACAATCCTCCCAACCTTAAAAGAGATTTCGTCCTCGAAATCTGACACTAACCAAGAACCCAACATAGCACTTGGAAAGATCTATTGATTTCCTATTCAAAAGGAATGCTTTCACTAAGCTTGACCTCATATTCGATCCCAATTATATCCCGTTGACGTTGCCACTGAATTCCACATAACAAGTCGCCATGAACTCAAATTATAAGGTTCAATGCACCTTTCCGACGACGTAAAGAGCATAGAGTCTTTATCAAATCATTTTCCCCATCAATAAATTTTCGGTTGCCTCCCAACCTTAGATTGAACATATTATCCCGAAAGCAACTTACGACCTTATCTAGTCATTTCCACCAAGAATACTCCAAGGCAAACAATTCCCTTCGATACCTCTAAATATGACGCATCAAGGTTTCTTCAATGATTGATTCTTAATTATCAACATCTAATTTCCTTACCAGCCAACCATAACATCATCATTATTCACAATTACCCAACAATATAGTACACCACCGACACATAGCATGCCGTCGTACCAAGTTCCCACAATTCCAAAACCAACCATTCCCAAACAACCTAACACGATTTTAGTCCGTAGGTTTAACGAAGCATAAAGGTCGTTACTTAACTAACTGGGAGAAAACACATGCCTAACGCCTCAAACTCTGAGGACTCTTTTATTCCTTAATATAGACTTCTAACACGAGGGGGCTTACACCTATAGCCCAATGAGTTCAAGGTTTTTCACACTACTATGCCAATTTGATATTTATAAAACTCTCAAATACATAAGTTTTATAACAATTAAACGTGCGGTGAAAATATACTTTCGTGCATTCGATAGGTTTCAAAATTGATCACCAATGCCACACATATAACTAATTTCAAAACTCATTTGATCATTACTTACACTAATACAACGATAACGAAAGATGCGTAGCAAAATTTTAAAATGGACTACCAGGGTCTTAGTATGCATCAATTTATGCTATGCGTATGAAAATAACTTTCCGTTCCATAACATGTGCAATAAAAGTTTGTACAACTCCCCAAAAGAGGATTTCACCACTTCAACTTTAAAATCTTTTACTTTAACACAAAACATCGGAAGATAAAATTTCCAACAAGGCCTATATACGTCCAATCATTTCCCAAATGTAACAACACAATAGGAAGGTAAATATATATATATATATATATATATATATATTATACGCGTTTCAAATTTGGGCCGCACCGATAAAACGTATATACCCAAAATTGTAATTACAACAACGTGCAACCGAAAATTCATTTCATGCATTGCAGAAAACTCCTATCAGTAAAATCAATAACTGAAATATGTTATGGGCAAAAGTTCCATCCGAAATAACATAAATCTTTTATACGATTACTCACACAACCAGTATAATTTATGTAAAGAACGAGAAATAGTTTCATGTACTAAAACAGTGTATGACAAGACTTTCATACAAAACTACAGAAAGGAAATTCACGAATGGAATGGAATGCATGTCCTTCTTGTCTTTGAGGCAAAGAAGACTTTGGCCGAATAGTAAATCAAATAGTTGGTAGGCATGGAGGAAATAATAAAGTATTTCCTTACTGTACGTTCTGTAAGATTAAGGCGATGGGGTATACTTTTGTGCAAGAGGATAAGACAAAACTAATCTTGATGAGCAAGATACTAATCCAATGCTGAGATAGCCATCGAGGGCTTTCTTCAGGTCCTGATAACCTTGACTTCAAGTGTACACTTGTTTCAAATGGTGTTGTATCACTGAATCCACTTCAGATCATGACTAGACCATCTTTATCTTCAGCTACTTCTTCGACATCGCTAAAGTTCTTTTGTTGTGAGTTTGTATTATGGAAAAAGGCTAAGTCTTAATTGAATTTACATTACCTTCTCAGCGCTCACTTAACAGACTCAGTTAGCTGAATAAATATAAAAGTTATAAAGAGATCACTGATCAGACTTAGTGAAAGGGTCATCATCAAATCATTTAGTGGAAATGGATCAACACAATCGTTCTATCATCACTCTATATTTACATAATGGGGAGAATATGAAAATCGTAACCATTTTCTTACTATACATGGCATTAGTTGCCTCACCTCCCCTCCCCACTTACCTCAACATATTGGCTATTTGGAGCGCCTACAGAAACATATTGTCAAAACAGGACATCTCTTCTTCATCATGCTTCCATGCCCCTCAAATTTTGGTCTTTATTATTCTCAACTGGAGTTTACCTTATTAATAGATTACCTACTCCAATGCTTGCGCACCATTATCCATTTTTACAAATTTTCGGTTTTACTCCAAACTACTCGTTTTGCCCATCAGTTTGAGGGTGGTAGACAGTGCTTAATTTGACTTGCGACCCCATTTCTCTTTGGAAGCTCTTCCAAAATGAAGAAGTGAAATGACCATCGCCATCTGATACTATTGACAATGGCACGCTATGCCAGGTCACCACCTCATCAATGTAAAGTTTTGTTAATATTTCCATTGAGTAAGATTCCTTGATTGGCAAAAAGTGTGCCGATTTAGTGAGTTGATCCACAATCACCCAAATAGCATCAAAGCCTTTCTGGGTTCTAGGCAACTTCGTCACAAAATCTATCGTAATATGACCCCACTTCCAAATTTGAATATTCAACGGTTGAAGTTTTCCATACAGCTGCTGATGTTCCACCTTTACATGCAAACAAGTTAGACACCTTTCAAAGAAGTGCGTTATATCCTTTTTTATTTCTGACCACTAGTAGAACTTAATGAGATCTTTGTATATTTTGTTGGTACCCGAATGGATAGAGTATCGTGATTTATGCGCTTTTTCCAATAATTTATTACGAATATCCCTAAATCTTGGAACCCAAATACAACATTTGGAACATTTCAATCCAAGATTGTCCTCTACTAAGGCATCAATCCCATCATTATTTTCCCCCTTGAGGTCTTTGGTAGACGTCACTTCTTCTTGAAACTTCTTAATTTCTTCGAACAAGTTGAATGCCACTTCGGCTCTTAAAGCTATGACCTTTGAAGCTTCGCTCCTTCCTATTGACTCAAGGCGTCAGTTACAACATTGGCTTTCCCGGGGTGATACTCTATTTCACAATCACAATCCATCAAGAGATTCATCCACCTTTGTTGCTGCATATTAAGTTCCTTTTGATCAAACAAGTGACAAGGACTCTTGTGATCAGTAAATATTTGCCATTTAGTCCCATATAAATAGTTCCTCCAAATCTTCAAGGCGAATATAATGGAAGCTAATTCAAGATCATGAGTGGGGTAACATTTCTTATGTTCCTTCAATTGACGAGATGCGTAAGCGATCACCTTTCCGCACTGCATTAATACACACTCTAATCCCGACTTAGACGTGTCATCGTACACAACGAAATCACCATTACCATCTGGCAAGGCTAAAATGGAAGCACTACCCAACTTTCTTTTTAATGCCTGAAATGCTTCGTAATGGTCTTCTGTCCAATCAAACTTAACATTCTTCTCCGTAAATAAGGTGAGGGGAGTAGCTATTCGAGAAAAGTCTTTGATAAACTGGCGATAATAACCTGCTAATCCTAAGGAACTTCTAATTTCAGAAGGAGTTCGAGATGGTTCCCTACTTTTGATAGATTCGATCTTTGTATGGTTGACTTTAATCCCATCCTTCGACAACACATGTCTCGAAATTGGACCTCACGAAGTCACAATTCGCATTTCGAGAATTTAGCATAAAGCTTTTATCGTTTTAACAATTTAACACCAAGCGAAGATGACTCTCGTGCTCACCTTACGACCACGAATAAATCAGAATATTGATACTATGAAGACATATGATAATTTAAGCCACAAAGCAAGTATACAAAATGGCTTAATATCGTTTCTCAAGTAATAAAGTGGTAAAGATACTGAATATAGTCCACAAGGATTGTAGTAAAAGCGCAATAAAAGTGTAATAAAAGAAAAGATCTCAGATGACGATTTTGAAGACTTTGTTTTGAGTTGATTATCACAGTAATAAATATGACAAGATATATAAAAGAAGCATAGGTGTAAGACTTGAGGTGAGGAGTAAACACAAATTCTGGTGGCCAATGTTGTAGGGATGCGCAACATTAGTTCAACAATAACACGTTCCACCATGTACTTTGAAGAACATCCTTCCGGATATCCTTCCGGATATGGCTATGTGGTATCAGGACCAGTGTGAGTGTCAAATGGTGTCTTCAAAGTATATGGATAAACAAATGCCTTTGTTAAAAATCACATTCCGAGTCTATTCCCATATCATTCAAGTTGACGTGTTCCAAGTGGCTCATTCCTGACTCCACTACACTTTAACACTTTGACTAGTGATATACCCGTCAAGAATCAATCAGTTTGAAAAACATAGATAACAAAATCCTTTGTTAGCAACTATTTCAAGTATACTTCCCATATCCTCCAAATTGACGTGAATATACATGACTTATTCCTAAGTCCATGACACTATAACACTTTAAGAAGCAATTAATTCGTCAAGAAGTGCTTTAGATTTTATAAAACTTAAAATGACATAGTGGAACATCATTATTGAAAAACAATGTCCACTATTATTTGGTTTACAACCTCCCATTTCGTCTCACACCCAAGCTATAGAGATTAGTTACTCATAACGGAAATTAAATTGCAAGAAATGTAAATGACATAAAGTTAAGACATGAATTAAATGACGGAATGTAAGTTACTGAATGTAAATGACATTAAGCAATAAAGTAAAGTAAAGCAAGCAGAATCTGTCATGTAATGCTATATAGCATTGCATGTGTAAGAACAAGTATTAAAAAAATTAAAAACTAAAGATTGTTTGCAAGATCTTCAACCACAAGTGTTTGAGTACAAGAATCAATATTAGAACTGATATGGGATGATTAAAAACCTAAGCCCTGCACCTCTTTATATACTAGTCCAAGAGGGGGCGATTAAGTAATTAAACAAAAGCAAAGTACAAATGTACATCATTAACCTTTAAGTCTAATCGAAAGTACTTTAAACAAGAGTTGTTATCCAATTGCCATCAAAAGAGCATTTGCTCTTCTTCTTGACTGATTTAGTTGGCTTCTAACTAAAGTGGGCCGTTTTTCTCCATGAAGTCCTCCAAAGGCCCATCCAAAGTGTAGATCCAATGTTGTGGCATTTCTAACAATATCGTAGCCTGCATTCAAAGTTAAATTAGCCTGCCTATTTAGTAAAAGCAAGTAAATCACACACTTAGTTCCATAAAATAGAAAAGGGAAAATAATATAAAAAAATGGACTCAAATGCTGGCATTAAAGCAAAATATTCTACCTAAAATAGAAGAAAAAGTGTTCTATGCATTGAATGCTCAATGCATATCAAATATCATATATGAAAACAATTACAAACTTATCCAAATACAGTTGAGATACCTTGTTCATCTAATCCATGAAAGATGTAGGGGGGTTGGTCTAACCGTGGGCATCACCAAAAGTTTATAGTGTCCATACCAAGTTCGAAAATCAGTCTTCGATACATCCTTTTCTATTACTTTAAGTTGATGGTAACCCGACCGCAAGTTGAGTTTTGAGAAATAACCCGCCCCTTGCAGTTGGTCGAACAAGTCATCTATTCTCGGAAGCGAGTATTTATTCTTGATCATGACTTTATTGAGTTCACGATACTATATGCATATCTGCATAGACGGTCCTTCTTTAATTTTGACAAGTAACACAGGTGCTCCCCAAGCTGACGTACTAGGTCGGATAAAACCTTATCCAATAACTTTTGGAATTGTGACATGTAACACCCAAAAAAGAGAAAAAATGGGTTGTTAATTTCTTTAGGCCGAAAAGAAAAAAAGATTAATAGGGGAAGGGATAAACTTGAAAATTCAGGGACCTATTTTGCCAAGTCTCCAAACTTTTAAATTTTGAATGAGACTCGTGGGGTGGTTGCATTCTTTTTAGCGACAACAATTTGAGGTCACGTTTGGCCTCATTTAAACGTCAATGGAGCAAAATAGGAATGTCAGTATGTTCGTTTCTTTGTTTGGAGAAGAATCTCTTTGAAGTTGTGCAAAATGATTGATAAATGAGAGAACGACCGATTGAAACGTGGGTCTAGGGTTCGTCCTATAACACCCCGAAATCTTTACTTGAAAAGAAGACGGAAAATGGCGACAGTGTTCCGCGCGCTTGCCCGTGCGGGTGGAACCGCACTATGATCCATGCGAGACCCTGTCCAGTGCTTCGCTCGCCTCTCCGCGCGAGCCGGGTCGCGCCACCACTCGCGCGCGAACACTGTGCGCACAAAAAAGAGAAAAATCGGCCTCCAACCTTATTTTTCACGAAACCCACAAATCTCTCCCCCTTTCTCTCCCAAACCGATCCCCATCCTCCCAAATGAACCCTAACCCAATTTTGAGGGTTTTCCTCCTAAAATCAAAGGATTCTTCATTATCTAGCATGTTTTGGAAGCTAGAACTATATCCCTCCATCTTCATCTTCCTCACCAAGCTTCTTAGGGTTTCACCCAACCCTTTTTCCCCATTTTGAAGATTGAGAGTTTGTGGTTTATTGTGGGGATCTAGAAGAGTGTGATTGATGGATTCAACTATGACAAAGGTAATCTCCTCTTTTCTTCATATATGGAAACTAGGGTTTTTGTAGAAATGGAGATCTTAATGTATAATGTTTAGGGAACGATTCTAAATGGTTGGATGTAAATATTTATGGTTGAAATTTATGGATCTAGGATTTTGGAAGTTTTTGGTTTGAGAATTCAAGTTTATTCAAGGAAGCTCAAGTTGGGGTAAAATTTAGATTTAGCTTAAATCTAGCAATATGAGTTTAAGTTGATTTGTGAAAACGTTGTACATGCCAAAATGTCCATTTTAAAGTATTTATGTGCTTTACATGAAATTATCAACTGTTTAGTCATTTGGTAACTTTTGATTATTTGAAGTGTTTTAGCTTTATAAACTTTGTAAAACACCCACATTTGGGATTTTTGGGCATTTTGATAAATAAGTCATAAATGAAAGTGTTTTGATGAATTATTGCATAAATGGATATTACTTGGTTGAAATGTACTTTTAGTGTTTGTTGGAAATATGCATCATTCATGTAATGGGACGTTTGAAAGTACGATGTGTGAGTCCTTTGATTTTGGTAGTTCTCGACTTTGCGAACATTTTAGAAATTGTAAACATTTTTGGTTTTGAGCCGAAGGCCAATTGTGATTTAAGAGACAAAGAATTTTAAGAAAGGATGTATTTTGGTTTATGTAACCTTATTGACTCACGTATTTTTTTTTTCAAACGTTTATTATGCCTTTTGAGGCTTGATTTATACTCAGAAGAGTCTTTGGAGTATTTATTCAATGTTAGTAGCTCGTTAAGGAGCCTTTGACATATGGTGTACTTAGTTGCATCTTATTGAGAGTTACATGTTTTGAATGCGTTAGTTCATTTGTTGGAGTCATCTAACGTTTTAGACTATAATGCATTGGATCCATAGGCATATGAGTCAGTCTGTTGGTTTAGTTGGGAAGTTTATCAATGTTTTGGGACTAGAAATTTATTTATGGCTTGCGGGAACTCGAGGTATAGATCGTGGGTGGTTGAACTCGATAACCGTGTAACCTTTAATAAAGGGCTCCGAGTATAGATCATGGGTGGTTGAACTCGATGCTCGTGTAATCTAGTCGGGTTATTCATCGTAGAATTTAATGTCCGCGTTTGAAGTCTAGTGAGTGGTCCCCAAGTCATGTTTTTATGTAAGCTTGCAGTGGTGCTCTGCAGAGCCGTATACGGACCTATGTCTTGCAGTGGTGCCTATAGTGAGCCAGAGACGGGGACTTGTGGCTTTTGTGGTAACACTGATCTAGAGGTCGAGTAGACACTAGGGTCATTTGGGTATCTTGCTGTGGTAGCTCGATAAGGAGTCGTATACGGGGATCCATTACTCTATGTGAAGCTCGAGAACATCGATAAGTGGCTTAACTTTGTGTGGCCGCCATATTCGATGGAATTCGGGTTTCCCCCGTCACCGAAAGGTGTTTTTTTGGGTATTTAGTTTTAGTATCCATGTTTTCGGTGACGTTTTGTATATATGAATTTTTATCCATGGTTTATGGGTTGAGTAATATGCCCCACCCGTGTTTCGGGTGTTTCGGGATATGAAGTTTTATCCACATTTCATCAATTGGGAGTTCGATTTCTATTCTCTTTTTGAGTGAGTTTTGGGTTGAATTTAACTTATGAAAGAACGTTTTATATTGGGATCTTCGTCCTTACAATAGTTTGGATTGGAAAACGTTTATATTGTTGTTTCCTTCGCCTAAAATGCATATTATAGGAAAACGAGTCGTTTTCATATTTGAAACATATCATTTTGAAAGATTATGATTTAACTTGCATTCCTTCTTTTCAACGATATATTTATTCATGTTGAAAACTCTTGAACTTACTAGACGTTAGCCTAACCTTTTTCTTTGTCGGCATGTGCAACAGGTTCCGGTTTGGAATAGTTCTAGTGACACTGTGAAGAGAGGAGTGCTAGTTGTGTGCTTGAGGAGCGATTAGCTTGTTAAAGTCTTTCGCATTTGTTTGGGAAGAACAACTTATGTTTGGGGTTAAGTAACACCCGACTTCGGCTTAGTCCTTCTATATTATTGGAGTTTATATATGTTGAAGTTAGTTATAGAATTTTAACTTGAGGTATACTGAGTTTTGAATTGTAGGAGGAAGTTTTGTTCCTTATTTTGTTGTTATATCGAAATTTTTAATTAGTTGCTTTTACCAAATTTGAGGGTGTTACACATTCGAAGGAAAGACAGCGTTTTGAGGTAATCCCTTAACTTGACGTGATGAGTTTTGTATAGATGAACTTGTTTTCTATTGTCCTTTCAAATGGTATAAGTTGTAGGATTAACTATGGTCGTTTGTCTTGAATTTTCTGGAAAACGTCATTATTAACGTAGACGGGAAGGTGTTGAAAGCCCGAAACTAGTATATTTGAGATGATGTTATATATTGCAATGTTTTATAATTGTGAATGAAAGTGAGTTATACAAACATCATTGATGTTATGTGAGAACTCGAACATTTGATCGAGAGATTTGAGCCTCCGTAATCGCTTCTAGGGGAAGGCAGATAGTCGTTGTGCAGAAGCACATGGTTGTGTATGAGACTAAAGGAAAATTCATACGACTAATATGGTGTTGATCTGAGTTTACATTTGTTGAGGTTAGTTATAGAATTTTAACTTGAGGTATATTGAGTTTTGAATTGTAGGAGGAAGTTTTGTTCCTTATTTTGATGTTATAACGAAATTTTTAATTAGTTTCTCTCCAAATTTAAGGGTTTTACAAGTTGGTATCAGAGCTTAAGTTTGAGAGAATTATGTGTTGATTTGGAATGCCTAGACTCAAACTAGTGTTCCTTTAAGTAATCGAGAGAGAAAATTTCACCAATAGGCACTTTAAGATTGGATGTTTTAAGAATAATGGAGTCACTAAGAATGGGAGTCACATCGAGGGTTGCAAGGATGATCATGTACAATACGTTCATAATTGCACCTGGCCAGTGCTATGGTAAGCCTACGAGTTACATGTGTATACTTGGACTACTGTGATGTGACGACTGTTGGGGTAGTGAAGAAGTTTCTAAGTGGATAGCCGTTAGAAGAGGTTGATGATTTTAGCATGCGTCACTTGAAGTGACAGTAGGCATGATAGTTGCGTTAAGTGGACCATTTCGGGTCGGAATTGTTGATTGGATTAGAACCATAGACTTATGGAATTAGCATGATTTGAGGAGTTGTGAGATGGACCGATGAAATCTTCGATTATTACCTTGAGATGTTTAAGCATCCGGATGACGATAGTGTGACTGGGAATTTAATGAGCATGGTTTTGAGATGTTGAGTGCCGATCAAATTCTTTCACAAAATTTATTTCTAAAATAAATTTCATCAATTATTTCTCATATTCCCA
Organism: Arctium lappa; assembly: GCA_023525745.1. Classification (NCBI taxonomy): domain Eukaryota; kingdom Viridiplantae; phylum Streptophyta; class Magnoliopsida; order Asterales; family Asteraceae; genus Arctium; species Arctium lappa. The sequence continues at coordinate 9,527,921 of CM042048.1, forward strand.
AATCATCATGTGAAATTTTATCACGAAATCTTGGAAAGATGTTTAGCACACACAAGGTTTTAAACCATGATTTTAAACATACATAAAACAATTTGATTGCATGAGGATGCAAACTTTGTTGAGGTTTTCTTTATTCTCATTGTGTCCAACGCTATTTTCGGATATTGCAATGTTCGTATTTTGACGTTGTTTAGGGTCTTGGACAAGTAACTATGGTTTATGACCTTAACATTTGATCTCCTCCAAATATGTTAAGGTTTTAGACGAATAGTTATCTTCCATTATTTTGTTGTTTAGGTTTTAATGAGAATTTTATTCCATGCGATTTTGTGAATTTAATGGGGTGATTTTAATGGCGTCCAGTGGTATTGTTTTCCTTGAGTTTTGTGTGGGTTGTTTGGTTGCATATAGTATGCATACACGTCTATTTGGAATTTCCGTCATAGTGTTTTAACCAACGTTTTAGAACGATGAGAGCATGTCATTACTTGGCTTTGAACTTGAAACCGACATAGATTATTTCATATTTTTAACCAGAGCGCATACACATATCACTTTACTAGTTTTGTGAAATAAACCGTCTCATGCAAGTTTTGTTGTGGAATCTTATTCAGCGTCGTGTTGTGACTAAAGAAAGAAAACTTTAGGAGTTGAGATCATGAAAATTATGTTTTGAGTTTTGCAAGCATTTTGTCGTATGCTGTTTAGTGCACGAATTAATTTACACCATGGAGTGGGTAAACGTATGGGGAGTCTATGATAGCTTATATTAAATGTCTGTTTTGTACATTCACAGTTGTTGGCACCACTTTTAAGGGGTTTACACAAATACGTTATATTGGTTTATTGGTATATATGACTATAGCCACTATTTGGGACAAACAACATTTTATTCGTGCGGCTTAAAGTTTCAAGTCGATCTAAATTATTCTTACGTTTGATCAAATTGCATGCAACTATCTTTTATTAAGTTTGGGAAATAAACTGATGTATGCGAGCCACGTTGGAAAATTTTATGTCATGTCACAATATGGTTAAATGAGAAATTTTTGGAATTTGATTACGTAAAATTCCCTTTCTGGAGTTTTGTACAAACGCCTTGGTATACACTGTTTTAGTATGTAAAATTTTTCTTATTCGTGGCGTAAACTGATGCATGTTAGGACCATAGTGGTCCATTTGAAAAGTTTGTTGTGTATCCCTGTTTATTGTCATTATTAGCTTGAGTAATGACCAAACAGTTTCGAAATGGTTTTATGTGTGTGGCGTTTGAGACCACTTTGTGCACCTACCGAGTAAACGGTAGTGGATTTTATTCGTACAACTAATTGTTATAAAGTTGTTGCATTTAGATGTTTTATAAATATTCAAATTGAGATAGTATTTTGAAAACCTTGAACTCATTAGAGCTATAGATACAAACCCTATTGTGATAGAGGTTGTGATTAAGGACTAAAAGATTCCTCGGAGATTGAAGTGTTCGGAGGACCTGACTTACGGTTAGTTTTGAATTTTGGATTTTGGTTTCATGAACTGGTTCACGCAGAAGTAATTGAGACGTTAGATTTTTGCTTTCTCCCAGTTAATTAAGTGATGATCTTCCTGCTTCGATAAATCTTAGGGTTGAAACCTTGTGCGGTTGTTTACGTATGGTTGGATTTGAATTTGTGGGTTAATGGTACAACAACATGCTATGTGTCTGTGGTGTACCATCTTAATGGGTATTCGTGAATAATGATGATGTTATGGTTGGCTAGTAAAGCTGTATGATTTGGGATTTTATTTCCATGAGTAGGTGTCAAATTAGATTCGACATTACAAATCTGGAACGAAATATTTGGTGGTATGTCTACGTCGTCGATAGTTATTTTGAGGATATGTGTCGACCCTCGATTTGGAGGACAATGATCGTTGGGGTGCTTCAGTGCACTTTTGTTGAATTTGGTGTGTCTGTAAGATAAGTGGTAACCATAAGGAATTTAGATGCTGGCAATTAGGGATCGATCATTAGTAATTCTGTAATCATCGAGGTTTTCGCTGATTTGGCAATCGATGCTCGAATGCATTAGGGGAGTTGTGTAACCGTGGAGTTGGGGCAGTCCACTATCTACAAATGTTGTGCCAGTGTCAACTTGGGGAATAAATCTAATGTTGTGTTGGATTGGACCAAGCTAGTTGTTAGGGAATTTCGTCAAGGAAGGGGTGATGAATATTTCATGGTATGGATTATTGGGAGATTGGGTGAGAATGTTGAGGTAAACCTTAAGTAGAAATCGATCTTTGAGGAAACCTCGAAAGTAGAAATATCTTTTTATGACAGAAGCGGGTGACCGACCCAACAATTTTATGCGGATTCCTTACCACCCGGGTAAAGTCAACCTGGTTGAGGATACTTGGAATTGAAAGGAGTATGGGCAAGCGATGGTTGGATCCTTTCTGCAAAGGTTGTTGTGTTCTTGAAGGCAATATAAGAGTGTAATGTAATTCCAAGAAGGACGATTAAAAGTATTTAAGGGTACAGTTCACCTTGGGGTGTCCTTGGTGGAAGTAGTTAATTAAGATTGTAAGCTACTCTTGAGGTGATAGTGGCAATTTAAGGTTGGGAGACAACTGAGATCCTAATGATAGGAAAATGATTTGATAAGGACTCGATGGTCATTCAATCAGCGATAAAGTATATCGAACGTTGAGATCGGGTGCGTGGCGACTTGTTATGAGAAATGCAGTGACAACCTTAACCGGGATGTAATCGGGTTCGTATGCGAGGCAAGATATCGTGGAGGTATCCCTTTTGGATAAAGCACCAATTAATCTTGCTAAATGTGATGTTGGGTGGTTGGTCGGGGTCAGATTTCGAGGACGAAATCTCTTTAAAGATTGGGAGGATTGTAACAACCCGAAATCTTTGGTTGAAAAGAAGACGAAAAATGGCGGCAGTGTTCCACGTGGGTGGAACCGCGCCGTGATCCACGCGAGACCCTGTCCAGTGCTTCGTGCGCCTCTCCGCGCGAGTTGGGTTGTGCCACCACTCGCACGCGAGCACTGTGCGCACGTAAAAGAGGAAAATCGGCCTCCAACCTCATTTTTCACAAAACCCTCAAATCTCTCCCCCTTTTTCTCCCAAACCAATCCCTATCCTCCCAAATGAACCCTAACCCGTTTTTGAGGGGTTTTCCTCCTAAAATCAAGGGATTCTTCATGATCTAGCAAGTTTTGGAAGCTAGAACTATAATCCCTCCATCTTCATCTTCCTCACCAAGATTCTTAGGGTTTCACCCAACCCCTTTTCCCCATTTTGAAGATTGGGAGTTTGTGGTTTATTGTGGGGATCTAGAAGAGTGTGGTTGATGGATTCAAACTATGGAAAAGGTAATCTCCTCTTTTCTTCATCTATGGAAACTAGGGTTTTGGTAGAAGTGGAGATCTTCATGTATAATGTTTGGGGAACGATTCTAAATGGTTGGATGTAAATATTTATGGTTGAAATTTATAGATATATGTTTTTGGAAGTTTTTGGTTTAAGGTTCCAAGTTTTTGAAGGAAGTTCAAGTTGGGTAAAATTTAGATTTAGGCTAAATCTAGCAAAGTGAGTTCAAGTTGATTTGTGAAAACGTTGTACATGCCAAAATGTCCATTTTAAAGTATTTATGTGTTTTACATGAAATTAGCAACTATTTAGTCATTTGGTAACTTTTGATTATTTGAAGTGTTTTAGCTTTATAAACTTTGTAAAACAACCACAATTGTGATTTTTGGTCATTTTGAGAAATAAGTTATAAATGAAAGTGTTTTGATGAATTATTGCATAAATGGAGATTACTTGTTCAAAATGCACTTTTAGTGTTTGTTGGAAACATGCATCATTCATGTAGTGTTTGTTAGAAATTGTAAACCTTTTTGGTTTTGGGCCGAAGGCCAATTGTGATTTGAGAGACAAAGATTTTTGGGAAATAATGTATTTTGGTTTATGTAACCTTATTGTCTCACGTATTTTAGCCAAACGTTTATTATGCCTTTTGGGGCTTGATTTATACTCAGATGATTATTTGGAGTATTTATTCAATGTTAGTAGCTCGTTACGGAGCCTTTGACGAATGGTGTACTTAGTTGCATCTTATTGAGAGTTCAGGTTTTGAATGCGTTGGAATCATCTAACGTTTTATACTGTAATGCATTGGATCCATAGGCATATAAGTCAGTCTGTTTGTTTAGTTGGGAACTTTATCCCTGTTTTGGGACTGTAAATTTGTAACACCCCAAAATCTTTGGTTGAAAAGAAGACAAAAAATGGCGGTAGTGTTCCGCGCGTCGGCCCGCACTGGTTGAACCGAGCCGTGATCCGAGCGAGACCCTGTCCAGTGCTTCGTGTGCCCCTTCGCGCGAACCGGGTTGCACCACCACTCGCGTGCGAGCACTGTGCACACATAAAAGAGGAAAATCGGCCTCCAACCTCATTTTTTTACAAAACTCTCAAATCTCTCCCCCCTTTTTCTCCCAAACCGATCCCCATCCTCCCAAATGAACCCTAACCCATTTTTGAGGGGTTTTCCTCCTAAAATCAAAGGATTCTTCATCATCTAGCAAGTTTTTGGAGCTAGCACTATAATCTCTCCATCTTCATCTTCCTCACCAAGCTTCTTAGGGTTTCACCCAACCCTTTTTCCCCATTTTGAAGATTGGGAGTTTGTGGTTTATTGTGGGGATCTAGAAGAGTGTGGGTGATGGATTCAAAATATGGCAAAGGTAATCTTCTCTTTTCTTCATCTATGGAAATTAGGGTTTGGGGGTAAGATGAGATCTTCATGTAAAATGTTTGAGGAAAGATTCTACATGGTTGAATATGGATATTTATGGTTGGTAATTTATGGATCTAGGTTTTTGGGAGTTTTTTTTTGAGGATCCAAGTTTCTTCAAAGGAGCTCAAGTTGGGGAAAAATCTAGATATAGCCTAAATCTAGCAAGGTGAGTTCAAGTTGATTTGTGAAAACGTTCTACATGCCAAAATATCTATTTTATAGTTTTTTTGTGATTTGCATGAAATGATTATTTGTTGGGTTACTTAGTGGGTACCGATTATTTGAAGTGTTTAAATTTACAAACCTTGTAAAACAACCATATGTTGGGGATTTTTGGGTGTTTTGATAAATAAGTCATATAGGAAAGTGTTTTGGTGAGTTATTGCATAAATGAAGGTTATTTGGTAGAGACGCACTTTCGTGTTGGTTGAAAATATGCATGGTGGTGTTATGGGATGTTTTGAAAATACCATTGTGTGAGTCATAGAGTTTTGGTCATTCCCGACCTTGTGAATATTGCAGAAACTGTAAATCTTTTGGTTTGGGAAAAGATATATTTCAAGTATTTCGGTGAGTAAATCTTAGGTATCGACATTTTAACGATTTATTTTACGATTGTAAATCCTTTGGTGTAAATGCACTTTTAGTGTGTGTTTTGGAGTAATGTGAAACCTTGGGTTATGAGACATTTTGAAAGAGTCAATGGTATAAAGTTTTTTGGAAAATGATTTGTCTCGACCTAAGTTGTGTTGGAGTTTATTCATGCATTTTGGAGCATGTGTTTGCATAAACGTTGGTCGATTGTGTTTTATTGCACCTTATTGCCTTTGACAAATAGCCTATTTGGTTATGTTGATTTTTTGGGACGTTGTCCAGTTTTGATAGCTCAACGTAGAGTTTTAGTCATGATTTATATTTATTGGGAATGTACATGTTTTGAGTGTGCGTGTCCCCCATTTGGAGTCATGAAAAGTTTTTAGTCCTGATTGCTATGGATCCATGACCACTTGAATCATTGCATCTGATGATGGAACACTAGTTTTCCACATCGAGGCATAGATAGGCATCGAATGTGGTATAAGTCATACTAGGCATCAGATGTGATATAAGTCCTACCAGGCATCGGATGTGGTATAAGTCCTGCGTGCTAGTACACGATATTGGATGAGGAACTCAATGTAAGAATGCTATGTGGTTGAAGTTGACTTTTCGTGGGTGTATGTTTAAAGCTACCGAGCCTAACATCCTTTGCGTGTACTTTACTATGCGTTTGGCATTACTAACATAGTGTGTGGCTTACTTTGTGTCCACCACACTATATGGAATCGGGTCTCCCCCATCACCGAAAGATATTTTTTTGGGTATTGAGTTTTAGTATTCACGTTTTCGGTGACGTTTTGTGTATATGGATTATTATCCATGATTTATGGGTTGAGTATTATGCCCCACCCGTGTTTTGGGTGTTTTGGGATATAAAGTTTATCCGTGACATCATAAATTGGGAGTTTGTTTTATATTCACGTTTTGAGCAAGTTTTGGGTTGTATCACTTTACGAAGAATGTTTTGTATTGGAGCATTTGTATTTAAAAATGCATGTTATTGGGAAATGAGTCGCTTTCATGATTTGAATTGAATTCTTTCCTTTTAAAGATATAATTATTCATGTAAAACTCTTGAACTTACTAGGTGTTAGCCTAACATTTTTATTTGTCGGCATGTACAATAGGTTCTAGTTAGGAATAATCTAGTAACAGTGTGAATGGAGGAGTGCTAGTAATGTGCTCGAGAAGCGAGTAGTTTGGTGAAGTCTTCCACATTAGTTTGAGAAGAGCAACTTGTATTGGGGTTAAGTAGCACTCGACTTCGGTTTAGTCCTTGTTTAATACGAAGTTATAATTGTTGAGGTTAATGATATAATTTTATATTTGAGGCATATTGAGTTTTGATTTGGAGGAAGAAGTTTTGTCTTTTATTTGATGTGATATCGAAAATTTTATTAGTTGCTCTTACCAAAATTGAGGGTGTTACAAAATTATTTATGGCTAGCGGGAACTCGAGGTATAGATCGTGGGTGTTTGAACTCGATAATCGTGTAACCTTTAGTGAAGGGCTCGAGGTATAGATCGTGGGGGGGTTGAACTCGATGCCCGTGTTATCAGTCTGGTTATTCATCGTGGAATTTAGTGTCCGCGTTTGAAGTCTAGTGAGTGGCCCTCAAGTCATGTTTTTATTTAAGCTTGCGGTGGTGCTCTGCAGAGCCGTATACGGAGCTAAGTCTTGCGGTGGTGCCCATAGTGAGCCAGAGATGGGGACTTGTGGCTTTTCTGGTGACACTCATCTAGAGGTCGAGTAGACACTAGGGTCATTGGGTATTTTACGGTGGTAGCTTGGTAGGGAGCCGTATACAAGGATCCATGACTCTATATGAAGCTCGAGAACATCAATAAGTGGCTTAACTTTGTGTGCCCGCCATATTCGATGGAATTTGGGTTTCCCCCGTTACTGAAAGGTGTTGTTTTGGGTATTAAGTTTTAGTATCCATGTTTTCGGTGACGTTTTGTATATATGAATTTTTATCTATGGTTTATGGGTTGAGTAATATGCTCCACCCGTGTTTTGGGTGTTTCGGGATATGAAGTTTTATCCGCATTTCATAAATTGGGTGTTCGATTTCTATTTTCATTTTGAGTGAGTTTTCGGTTGAATTTAATTTACGAAAGAACGTTTTATATTGGGATCTTCGTCCTTAAAATAATTTGGATTGGAAAACGTTCATATTGGTGTTTCCTTCGCCTAAAATGCATATTATTGGAAAACGAGTCGTTTTCATATTTGAAGCATATCATTTTGAAAGATTATGATTTAACTTGCATTCCTTTTTTTCAACGATATATTTATTCATGTTGAAAACTTTTGAACTTACTAGGCGTTAGCCTAACCTTTTTATTTGTCGGCATGTGCAACAGGTTCCGGTTTCGAATAGTCCTAGTGACACTGTGAAGAGAGGAGTGGTAGTTGTGTGCTCGAGGAATGATTATCTTGTTGAAGTCTTCCGCATTTTTTTGGGAAGAGCAACTTATGCTTGGGGTTAAGTAACACCCGATTTCGGCTTAGTCCTTGTATATTATTGGAGTTTTTATTTGTTGAGGTTAGTTATAGAATTTTAACTTGAGGTATACTGAGTTTTGAATTATAGGAGGAAGTTTTGTTCCTTATTTTGATGTTATATCGAAATTTTTAATTAGTTGTTTTTACCAAATTTGAGGGTGTTACACGTTCGAAGGAAAGACGACGATTTGAGGTAATCCCTTAACCTCACGTGATGAGTTTTGTATAGATGAACTTGTTTTCTATTGTACTTTCAAATGGTAAGAGTTGTAGGATTAACTATGGTCGTTTGTCTTGAATTTTCTGAAAAACGTCATTATTAACGTGGACGGGACGGTGTTGAAAGCCCAAAACTAGGATATTTAAGATGATGTTATATATTGCAATGTTTTATAATTTTGAATGAAAGTGAGTTATACAAACATCATTTATGTTATGTGAGAACTCGAACATTTGATCGAGAGATTTGAGCCTCCGTAATCGAGTCTAGGTCAGAAAGTCGTTGTGCAGAAGCACATGATTGTGTATGAGACTAAAGGAAAAGTCATACGACTAATATGGTGTTGATCTGAGTTAGAAAAGGTCGTAGGTGGCCATGGGGAAGGGTAAAACTGCCATGCAAGGCCCTGTAAATTCCTTACATGAAGTAAGGGTTTGGATGTATATAGATAGTGTTAGTCCCAATATGAAATGACAAAAAGTAACAGGTATTGTAGAATAGGGGGTTGAATACAATACACAAAAAATTCACTTAATTTTAATTCTTTATTGATATAAATATCAAGAATTAAACATAGAAAAACAAGATTGCTACGGAAAAGAACAAATTAAAATCAATTATAACAATCTTTCACGAAGAACATAAAACTTAACACAACTTGAAACACTAAGAACAAAGCTATGAAGTTCTTGAGGAGAGAGAGTTTGTCGATTTTGTTTGAGCACTGAGAAATCTCTTGTAAAAACGTAACCTTGCATGGGAGGGATCTTCAACTTTAAATACTACCATGTGCATTAAATGTTTGGGACACTTGTCACTTTGGGATTGAATCTCAGAGATGTCATTCAAAAAGACAAAGTGTCCTTTTTGTCACAACATGGAGCAGAGTTGAGCTTTAGACCTTGTTGTCGACAATTCCTGAAAAAGGTGTAAAAGACAAACATCATTTTTCTGGATCTTCAGATAATATCCCCATCACTTCATGATTTGGTGAAGATCTTATTGGCAAGAAGACAAAGGAGGATCCTTCAAAAATGAGGATCCTACCGATTTGTCATGAGGAAATCGGCAGGTATAGCTTAGTTGAAGATTGGAAGCTCATATTTGATCCGCATCTGAAGATTCACTTCTTGTTGATTTCGGCTAGTCTTCGATTTCATCGATCTTTAAAAGCATGATTGAGCTATTACAAAGAACCTAAAAATTATCCAAGTACAAAAGATGTTTTTCAAAGATTATAAAGGAGATCGGGAGGTCATCTTCAAATATTTGGTGACCCAACAAATATGTATATATATATATATATATATATATATATCACCTTTTAAGGTTATCGTGATTGAAATCCATTTGGGTTTAAGAGTTGGAGTTCATATATTTATTTACACCTATGTATATTATATATAAAAAAACATACACACACACATACATATATATATATATATATATATATATATATGGGTATGTGATGGTAAAATAGGGAAGAAAATATGAGGATGTCTAGTTACTTGATTAATTTAGAAAATAATCGACGTTTTAGGAACTCGTTTGAGAGTTCTATAATTGAGCGATTACTTATTAAAGTAGCTTATACTTAGAAAACGTTACAATTTGTGTAGGGTCGGGTGCCATCAAGTAACGAATGAACCTACACGAGATCAAGGTGAGTTTCATATGAATTTTGGATGTGAGATATACACCTGTACATATGTAATTGTTTTTGAGTATGAATGTGATGTTTATCTGCATGAAACTTTTGATACACTAGTTTTGCATGCTAGTGATGTTGGATGTTTTATGATATGCGATATTTACAAGCGTGCTATATTTAAAATGGGATGAATTGCATGCTACATATGATACATATTTCATGAATAATTAAATCGGAAAGATGTGATGTGGCATAAGTGTGGGGATAGTTATCGGATTACTGGTAGAGGACGGCGGGAAACCGCATATGATGATTAATAGTTAGTACATGTATCGGAAGAGGTACCTCTAAGACTGCACTATGGGACGATAGTCAAGACATGTTCTTGCGAGTACCTCTGAGGTTGACTAGAGATGGATGGATTGGTGGAGCCCTACCATGCCAAGTGTTCGGATGAGACATCTAATGCGATGACAAGTTGCATAAATGATAATGCAAGATATGTTCTAAAATGCGTAATGTTTTATGAGTCATTTATGATGTAAATGATTTGTTTCCAAGTTATGTTGTTTTTATGATTTATGAATGAAGTTGTGAAAACCATGAACTCACTTAGCGTAGAGCTAACGTAAGCGTGTATCTCAGGATGTAGCAGGGCTGAAAAGTAAGAGCAAAGGTATGATGCGAGGATGTAAGATGTAAGAAATATGGGCCTAGTTTTACTTATCTAAGATATGTAAGATTGTTTTGATCAAAGCCTGGTTTGTGTAAATGTGCTCATGATGACTAAGTTGGTTTTTGTTTACGATGGTGAAAGTTTCCGCTGCGATGTGATGGTCAGTTTATATGTTTTTAAGTTGTGATTTGTCGTTACGACCCTAGTGAAAATTGGGGTGTAACATGACATGATTTCTTTCATTTCTGATGGTGCCAGACGGTATTGGGCACATGTTATTGGAGTGACCCAGGCACTAAGTCGATCTGAAATCCGATTTGACGGTCAGAGGTAGACTCGCCAAGTCGTCCGGAAACACTTCAGTCACCAGTGGAATTTCATTCGCGCCCCGCTTCTCCTTCTTAGAGTCAATTGCATACGCTAAGTAATTTAACATCCTTTGGTTAGCTTTCAATATTGCGATTAGGCTAGTATTCCTGTCCCGAGAATTTCCACAGATCACCATCGTTCCTTTTTCGGGTAGGCTTACATGTATCAACTTCTTGTTACATACAATATGGGCATTATTCCTTGGAAGACAGTCCATACCAATTACAACATCAAATTCTCCTATTGGCATAGGATACAATTGAAAAGGAACTAGACTCCCATCTATCTCAATTGTGCAATCCTCAAACACCTCTTTAATAAACAAAAAATCATCATTAGTAAACTTATTGATAAAAATGAAATGATGCAATAATCTAAACAAAATCAATATGTATTCTAAACAAGAAAAGATGAACACAATACTCACAAAACCCTAAACTAAACGATCGAGAGAGACAACTTGCTTGAGAGATAGTAGTTAAATATGTAAACAATATCTCAGATTAATTCATAAAAACAACAAAAACTGAACCATCTATATTCTACTTACAACAATACACGACCACTCGTACACTTAATTAATGAACTATGCTAACCTCGAGAAAATATTAAACAAAATGCAATCTTCAACCCCTTATCACATTGATACGAAATGGGGGCTTTTTCACCGATTGGAATAAACATTTTTAGACGGTTTTTACACAACCGTGTTAAAGTGTGTATATATAGTAGAAGATATGTGGTAATCTTTTTACATGGTTCTACAATTGTATAAAAATGTACATGATTTTACACAATTTTACAACCTTTACTTCATCAGCCTTCCAAGATTTCAAGAGTTCAAACCTGATCAAAGATACGGAGGGTGTGTGTGTTGATTTAACGTTTACAAATATTACATACTTAAAAAAGTACAATAATTAAACTCATAAATACGTTTACAAACAACCTTGAAATTCCTAGCCTAAATCAGGGCGTTATTTGACATGTTAAATGTTAAATAAAGATATGTAAATACAATTTTATATATGTATGTTTAGGGTTTATCATCATCTGTGTAAAGCTATAGCCGAAATTGTTTAGGTTCAAATTATTAATTGTTTGGTTTAGGTTCAAATTATTAATGATTTAGGTTCAAATTGTACTCTTTAGCTCATTTTTGTGCTTAACATATATCTTTGTTATCTTATTTATTCAATGTAATCAACATATTTGGATGTAACAGAGCCATAAAAAAGATTGGAATGTCCTTGGCCCAAATTGTAAGATTAAACAATATATTTTACTAGATTACTAATCAAGTAATTGGACGAGAACATGAGCATATGATAATGGTAGGGGTGCTCAAATTTCCGACCAACCCGATCTACTTGGCCAACCCAAACCCGATAAAACGCAAAAAAAACTCAAACCGAGCTCACCTAATACATAATCGATACAAATTTTGCCCAAACCGCATCTATTGGGTTGGAAACGGGTTGGGACCAAAGTAACCCGACTAACCCGACCAAAACTTGTACATTTTTACTTTTTTTCTTATGGCTTTATACTTTTAACGTCTCTTTCTTCTATCAATTCTCAAGTTTTCCTATCTTGGACATAGTTTAAATCTATCCACAAGACCATGTCGATCAAAATAACACGAATCTAGCCTTCAAGTCTTCAAATATATTCAATATCGATAGAATCAAGAGGCAAAAAATACTCTTTTTTTACTATTCTCTTCTCTTATTAGCCTTATTTTTATATTTCCATTTTGATTTTAGTTTTTTTAAATAGAATCACTTAGTTAGATTATAAAATGATGTATTAATGTTTCAACCCAACCCAACCCGCACGGTTTAGGTTAGGTTGGGTTGCACCTTTGATTGAGTTAATTGGGTTGGGTTGAGATTTTTTCAAACCGCAAGTATTGGGTTGGGTTGTTCAAGTGCCTTCAACCCGGCCAACCCAACCCATGAGCACCCCATTGATATCCCATCCGTTTGCTGATTATAATGTTTTTTTATCGATGAAACTAATGCAAATATCATATAGATATTAATTTAGAACCCAAGATGGACTTTCCTGAGTTAGATATGGAATCAGAACTTTGTTATATAATTAAAGAAAAATCATATCTCAAGTGATTTGATAGCTAGAATCGTTGTTGACAATTGAAATTTAGCATGCGATTGACTTAATTTGGATATGATATCTTTCTTCCTTACTTTTTCCTTTAATTTGCGCGTTTTCTTATGAATCATAATTTTGTGATATGTCGTTTCTAAGGGGACATCCTGTAGGAATTATTCAAAAACTTTATAAGAAGAAAAATTAACACCAAACAAACTCAAAATAAAACCTAAAGTCTATTAAATTTTTGTAGCTTTAAATGGGTTTATTCGTTACATTTGACATGTTTAAATCTAATTCACCTAAATATGAAACACATATACGCATTTGATTCTACATGCATTTATATATGCATTTGCAACCATCTTCATTATTTTTGTTCCTTATAACATAGAAAACTTAAAAATATTATTAAACGTGTTTATGGTGTCTTGACTCAATTTTCATTTACAATACAAAGAAACATGTTGATTGTTTATAAAATATAATTAAAATAAGTATGGATGCATGCATGTCTCTAGTTGTATATACTCCCTCCGTCCCAAAATAAATGTCTATATTTCTATTTATGTTTGTCCCAAAATAAGTGTCCAATTTCAAAAAGTAGATAGTTAAATTCTCACATTTACCCTTAATTAATGCACAAATACATAAGAGTTGTGAAGAAAAGAAACATTAAATAAGGATAAATATGTCATTTGATACCAAAAAGGGGTAATAATTATGCATGTCTAAAACTGTGTGCCAAGTCAATTGTGAACACTTATTTTGGGACGGAGGGAGTAATATATTAACTATTATTTGGTCAACGAAAGTCACTTATAGTTATTAAATCCCTTGGTCCCATATTAATTAATGCTACTTTCGATAAGATAAAAACTACTACTTATTCGGTACTTAAAATAGACACCCAATATTCTAATAGTATTTAAATCATTCATGATTAACTAAAGCAAAGTGACCTTTAATTGTGTCACCCAGCTGTCTTCAACCATTTTTTAATTAGTAATCTATTATATATATTCCTAAAACGCTTACAAATAAATGCTTTAATTTCTTCCTTTCGGTCTTTAGAAAAAAAATATTTCCATTATTGAATCTATATAAGTTAAAACGGAATGCCATGCATGAATCATACTATCACGTGTTAAATTAAATGAATTGGATTCTTACATCTTAATTTCACAACTCAATATACACAAATCGGACCAAGGTAAAAGATTTCTATAAATTTACAAACTTTCTTCACACAAGTCCGTTCCTGACATTTTTTAGGCCCGGGATGAGATGTAAAAATGGGCTTACGATAACTACAAATTTATTTTCAATATATTGTTTATATCATAAAAAATAACATTGAATTCAAGAAATACTTATAATTTATGTAAAATCGTTTTTTCTGGTATTCCAAGCGCAAGATCAATCAATAATTATTTCTGAATTAGTATTATCTATCATATGATTTTTACATAAAATCGTCAATCCGTTCCACCATCAAAGACATGCCTTATGATATATCTTTAATATATAAATTGAAATCATTTGAGGTCACTATGTTAACCATTTGGAACAACACTTTAAGTAAATCATAATAAATCAGTTGAGTTTTCACATGTTACCTGATGTTGATGGTGGTGTTGATGGTTTTCATCACCATTTTAAACTTTTAGAGTTGAAACAAATATTTTAAGAACCATCAATCTTATAATCAAAAGTCCATGTTGGTAATAGTTTGAGATCTTATTAATTGTTTTAGAAATAAGAGAGTATTTAAGATTCATGTATTTAATATTAGATAATAGGAGTCAATAATATTTGAAAAAAAAAGAAAGATAGTTCTGAAATCCTAAATATTGATATAAGTTGGGTCGTTTCATATTCACGTCCCACAAACTAAAAAACTAATGATTTGAATTTTATGATAAAATGTGACCCAAGCCACAACTTCCTTGCACCTTCTTTCACTACACCAAATCTCACTTAGGCAACAAATGAAAAATGTTGCCTAAGAGGGGTTTATGTGTTGCCTAAGGCTTAGGCAACATGACTATGTTGTCTAAGCAATGTTGCCTTATCAATGTTGCATAAGAACTTAGGCAACATAAGCAAACAACGTATGTTGCCTAAGCGGACTCCTTAAGCAACACACAACAGGTTATGTTGCCTATGAAAAAAACATATGTTGCACCCACCAAACACTAAGACAACATTAGATTTATGCATATGTTGCCTAAGATATCAACTTAGACAACATACTATATTTGCATATGTTGCCTTACACATTTTTTTTAAAAAAAAAAATCAAATTTTCTTATTAATTAGAATTTTATCAAATAACAAATAATATTACAAATTACATACATACAAAAAAACTAATATACTATACAAGCTCTTCAAATGTCATCCCATCATAACAAGCTCGTTGGTTTGAATCACAAAAACGACCAACTTTCTTTTTGAACTAGTCCCTTCATCTCTCCACTCTTTATGAAATAAAAAAACCTAATGTGAGACGGCGTTTTGGTGCATCACAAAATCATATCAGAAATCACGAGGGAGGTAGTTCTCCTCTAACGAGACACAAGCCTGAAACACCAAGAAAACATTTTAACGAACATCCATAAAAACAACGACACGGTCGACATAGTAACCCCCAAATAAAACTACAAACCTTTCGGATTTTGTCCAATGTAAAATTATCCGATTTGTAGAGGCATGCGACCAACTATCACCTATAGATAAGTTTGAACAACCGATATAATGCAAAGTAATAACCTAACCAAAGGGTCTTTGGCCTAACAGTATCAGAGGTTCAAAACCTCACCAAAAGTGAGGGTGTGCGAGTTTATTTGCCGTATATAAATATTATATATTTCAAAAAAAGTAAAAATCTAAGAAAGAAAGCAAAGTGTTTCATGTTCTCCAAGAGAAAATAGATTCAAGATTTAGAAGTTACCAAGTGCAAGGGCTAAATGGAATGAACCATCTGAATACTTGGTGGTCAGCTGATTCAGTAGAACAACCTGCTCAAAAGGAACAGAAGGAATCAGCCCCACAAAAATAAAAACAAAAAAAACAAATGAGACCAGTATATCAAGTAAGCTATGCAGGTAGGATGTACACATACCTTACTTACTACTACATATACCTTACTTACTACTACCCAGCTGTATATACATTGATGCCAGCATGAATGAACAATCGAACTTATGAAACTCTATATTATCTATCACATTTATCTATATTAGTTACTAGTATGGTATTTGGAGCTGTATATACATTGATGCCAACATGAATGAGATCAGTAGCATCTTGCTATGTTTTTCGGACGCTCTGTAAGCTAGTGTCTTGCTAGTTATTTCTTAATAAAACTTCTTGTTGTTAAAAAAAAACAGCACCTACCTGTTTACAATTCTATGTGGGGGCGTGATTTGGGTTGGGTTCATATATACATAATTAGTTATTAGTTCATATATGTTTCCCAAGGGTCCAAGTGATGGATATAGCTTGAGATGTGTGATCGATCAATATGTACAAAACCAAAAGTAAGCCAAGTTATACAGACATTATCTGAAAACAAGCATAAATCAAAAGAGATGCTAATTTAGATCCCATACATACCCTATACAAATTCTTTTGGATGAACTTGGTTCGGTACTACTTCTTTCTCCTTTGGACTTCATCTCCATCAGAAGCAATCGTAGACTAATGATGACAGCGATACATGTGAAAATGAAGACTTGCAAAAATACATTATATATCTGCTTGAAACTTGAAAAGCCCAAACTAATTAAACACAATATATCCAGGCACAACACATACACACACACACACACAAAAAGGAAACCTTTAAACCTTTAACTTAATTGCCTCTGTTCAAACCTTTAAACCTTTAACATTGAATGAACAATCGAACTTATGAAACTTCAAAAAAGAAAACATATCGAACTTCAAATGAAACCTGGAACTTCACAAAGGAAAACATATCGAACTTGATAAACTTCAGAAGCAAATGAAAACGAAATTCGAACTTAAATCAAACGAAGACTGGAATTTCAAAACCAAATTCGAAATAAAACAAAACCTGGAACTTCAAAACCGAAATCGAAATGAAACAAAACCTGGAACTTCAAAAACGAAACAAAAATTCAGGAAAATGGAAATCGAACTTAAGAAACTAAAAAACCGAAAACAAAATCTGGAACTTCACAAACGAAAACGAAAATCAAACAATACCTGGAACTTCAAAAACGAAGGTAGGAAGGCGTGTTTTGATCTAGGATCAAACTACAGGAACTTCATATGAGGGAACTTCAAACAAATCGGACCTGTAGAACCAAATCGAATGAATCAAATCGAATCTAGTCGAATCGAACCAAATCGAACTTAATCAAAGGTAAATCGAATGAATCGAACCTGCACAACCGTCGAATGAATCGAATGGCTCATCTGTTGGTGTCGAATGGCTCGTGGTAGCGATGTCGGTTGATGGTGGTGGTGGCGATGTCGGCTGATGTTGGTGGTTGGTGGTGGCGATTATCGACTGGTGGTGGTGGCTGGTGTGCGACGTGGCGGTGATGACTGCTGTTGATGGCTGGTGGTGGCGATGTGGTGGTGATGTGGGCTGATGTTGGTGGCCGGTGGTGGCGATGGTTTCTTCTCAACAGGGATTTGAACGGCTGTTGATTTAATTAGGGTATAGTAACACTTTTTGTTTTTTGACTTTTAACCTAGCTAATAAAAAATAAGTGGGAAATGAATTTGGGTTAGGTGGGAAAATAATTTGGGGAGGCGGGAGAAACAAAAAATTTGTAAAGTGTTAAAATTTTTAGTATTAAAAATCATTAATTTGGATTTTATTTAAGATAAAAAAATATTAACATTTTTTAATTTATAATTTCATAATTTTTTTAATTTATAACTTAATTAAATACTAGAAACGTACTCACTCAATGCAGCTAGATACATCATGATTTTTAATGTTTCATTTTATTTTTTGTCAATTTACAGTACAATTTTGGATGGTTTTGAGAGTGTGATAATGGTTTTTTTATAAATTTGTTTAATTTAGACTTAATAAGATAATGTTTTTTTATATAAAACAATTAAGTATTTTTTTAAAATATACATTATATATCATGTTAGATGATAAATGGTTATCAACCATTTAATGATAAATGGAGGCACATTAGTATGAGATGTACAAGATCAATTCCGTTCTAAGGGGTTGTTTACTCAGATGTCACTCTCACTTACCGGGTAAGACGCTCCATTTTTATCATGGCTCTTACCGAGTAAGATTCTATGCCCTTATCAAGTTCATCCGTTAAGGTAAATCCCCCAGTATAGATTTTATGCCCACTATAGCCTACTAAGAACCATTAAAGCCTAGTAAAAACCAATATAGACCAACAAAACCTTTCATGACTTATTAAGGCCCAATAACACCAACGGTGACTTAATATGTGTTTGTATGCAGATATGTATTGCATATATGCATGTGATGTGTATTGGGATCAATAAGGCCACTAAGGCCCACTATAGCCTACTAAGAACCATTAAAGCCTAGTAAGAACCAATATAGACCAACAAAACCTTTCATGACTTATTAAGACCCAATAACACCAGCGGTGACTTAATATGTGTTTGTATGCAGATATGTATTTGCATATATGCATGTGATGTGTATTGCGATCAATAAGGCCATTAAGGCCCAATATAGCCAACTAAGAACCATTAAAGCTTAGTAAGAACCAATATATACCAACAAAAGCTTTCATGACTTATTGAAGCCCAATAACACTATTAAAGCCCAAATGAATTCGTTAAAGCCTAAATGGATCCATTAAAGCCCAACCGATACATTAAAGCTCAATCGATCCGTTAAAGCCCAAGTGGATGCATTGAAATCCAAACGATCCATTAAAGTCCAATTGGATCAATTAAATCCTAATTGGGTCTATTAAAGTCCAAGTGGATCCATTAAAACCATTAAGGCCCAATGAAACCCTTTAAAGCCAAAAAGATCAGTTAAAGCCCAATGAAAACCTTTAAAGGCCAATATAACCGATTAAACCTTTCATGAATTATTATAGCGTAATAACACCAAAGCTTAGTAAGAATCAATATATACCAACAAAACCTTTCATGACTTATTGAGGCCCAATAACACTGATAGTGACTTAATACGTGTTTGTCTGCAAATATGTACTACATATATGCGTGTAATGTGTATTGGGATCAAATGGATCCTTTAAAGCCCAATCGATCCATGTGGACCCGTTAAAAGCCTAACCGATCCGTTAAAGCCCAAATGAATTCATTAAAACCGAAATGGAACCATTAAAGCCCAAGTGAATCCATTAAAGCCTAAATGGATCTATTAAAGCCCAACCGATACATTAAAGCCCAATTGATCCTTTAAAGCCCAAGTGGATGCATTGAAATCCAACCGATCTATTAAAGTCCAACTGGATCCATTAAATCCTAATTGGGTTCATTAAAGTCCAAGTGGATCCATTAAATCCAACTGATACATTAAAGCCCAAGTTGATGTTGAATATTTTTGAAGAGTTGAAGGTTAGATTTGTACGATTTTATTCGACGTGGTCTCGTAGACAGATTTGAACTATGACTAAGATAGAAGAACTTGAGAATTGATGGAAAAGACGAGCCGCTAAAAGTTTAAAATCATAAAAAAAAAAAAAAAAAGTAAAAACGTACAAGTTTTAGTCGGGTTGGTCGGGTTACTTTTGGCCTAACTCGTTTCCAACCCAATAGATGCGGTTTTATTTAAAAAAAACATTATACAAGTTATTACATTTTCAATTACCTATATTTATTTATATTTTTGACCTTAGACAACATAGAAACAAGAAAATATGTTGTCTAAGATAATTTTCATTGATTTAAAAAAAACATTATACAAGTTATTAAATTTTCGACTACCTATATTTAGTTATATTTTTAACCTTAGGCAACATAGAAACAAGAAAATATGTTGCCTAAGATAACTTTCATTGATTTAAAAAAAAACATTATACAAATTATTAAATTTTTGACTACCTATATTTAGTTATATTTTGACCTTAGCCAACATAGAAACAAGAAAATATGTTGCCTAAGATAACTTTCATTGATTTTAAAAAACCATTATACAAATTATTAAATTTTTGACTACCTATATTTAGTTATATTTTGACCTTAGGCAACATAGAAACAAGAAAATATGTTGCCTAAGATAACTTTCATTGATTTTAAAAAACCATTATACAAATTATTAAATTTTTGACTACCTATATTTAGTTATATTTTGACCTTAGGCAATATAGAAACAAGAAAATATGTTGCCTAAGATAACCTTCATTGATTTTAAAAAACCATTATACAAATTATTAAATTTTTGACTACCTATATTTAGTTATATTTTGACCTTAGGCAACATAGAAACAAGAAAATATGTTGCATAAGATAACTTTCATTGATTTAAAAAAAATATTATACAAGTTATTACATTTTCAACTACCTATATTTATTTATATTTTTGACCTTAGACAACATAGAAACAAGAAAATATGTTGCCTAAGATAACTTTCATTTATTAAAAAAAAACATTATAAAACTAAGGCAACATAAGGGAAAATGTTGTTTAAGATATTTGAGGCAACATATAATTATTCATATGTTGCATAAGGTCTGACTTAGGCAACATAGAATTACATGTTGCCTAAGAGAGAACTTAGGCAACATATATTAGCCTTTGTTGCCTAAGCTTCTCTTAAGCAACATAGCCAATTAGCATATGTTGTCTAAGACAACATTTGGTGTAGTGTTTAATCAAAATCACTTCCCAACATGTTCGTTATTTTCCATGAAGAATTTGTTTTGGCGTTCTTTGAGGAAGCTTTCCGACCTTTTTACGACATTTTTTAAGGAAAGTTTTTTCCTATTTTATCAACAATTTCGGTTGATGATCATATATGGTAACATATATAAAATCAACCGTAAAAGTATTTTATGATTTATTTATTATAATTTGTTTCCTATTTAATTTACATTATTTCTTGTTTGAAAGAAAAAGTTAAACATTAATATTTTATGAAATAACCAATCACACAATAAATTTAAATTATCTTATACAAATGTTTTTGAGACAATTGATTATGAGTTTGAAGGTAAAGTACATCAAAATAAGCATCACATATCTTTTATATTATTGTTACTTTAACAAAGTCATGTTTCTCTTGATGAAAGGACTAGCGGTCACAATGCTCTATGATATCGTAACTTTCTGTCAATTGATTACGATTCTTTAGATAACGATGACGTTTTTAAAATCATGACTACATAGTCAATATATATGTATCATATCTAGATCTTTCATATTTTTACTCGTTTGATAAAAGTCATCAAGATATTGTGATGGAAAAATCGACAACTATACTACGCTCACATATATTGACATTGCTTTTAAGCACATGTTTACAATTTTCTAAGCGATGATTGCGTTATAAAATAATGACTACTCAATATGTCAAAACAAGTATCATGTATAGATTTTCTTGTTATTGTTGTTTGACAAAACGTTTAATTTTATTAAACAACCAACAATCATATACAATGCATTTATTTTTAGGAATTATTTTATGATTTCTTAGGTAATAGTTACGTCTAAAATTTAGGGCTAGTTAATACGTGAAAGTATCATACTTGTTTTCTAGTAAGCGATGTCTATTTTGATGAAAGAATTGATGACCATGATATATATATATTATTTCTCGTATTAATGTTACTTTTGGAAAATTAAATTTTTTTATCAATTGAAGTAACAATTGCACTATAAAATGATATTTATATAGTCCGTATATCAAAACAAGTATAATAACTCTTATATACCATTCTTAGGAGAACACAAGAATACATACATGTAACATGTTGACTTTAATGAACACATAACCTCACTTTTTTCCGTTTGTAGCATCAATAACTTTTACATTTTACTCATTAAGCTAATATTTTTCAATTGAAGCAACATCTCGTCTTCATTTGACCCCTTCACTAACCATAATAGATTTTTGGAGTAAACTACAAATTTGGTCCCTGTGGTTTGTTGAAATAACACTTTTTGTTGCTGCCATTGCGGTTTGCAAAAGTATTCGGATTTGATCTATCACACTAACGGCCGTTAAAAATTTCCATTAAATGTGATATTTTTCGTTCTTTTATTGATTTTTTTTGTCTTTTACACAATCAAAAAACCACGTGGACCAAAATCATTATCGATTTTGATTGGCTAAAGACAAAAGAGTCAATAAAATAACGAAAATGCTCCTCATTTATCACAAGTTTTCAACTTCCATTAGACCGAGGGACCAAATCCGGACGTTTTTGTAAATCACGATGGTCATCTTTTAATTTCAAAACTGTAGAGACATTAAGTGTTATTTTCGACAAACCATATAGACCAAATTTGTAGTTTACTTTAGATTTTTTAGCGACGTGCTACTTCTATAGGTGTGTCATCCCTGTTGGTTGGTTTTTATGTGTTCTTTATCGTTGATCAGAACCATTATCTTTACTCGATTGCATTTTCACTGTCTTTCTTCATCTCTCCCCCAATAATAAACAAACTTTATGGTGATAATATATATATATATATATATATATATATATATATATATATATATATATATGTATATGGGGGGGGGGGGTGTTATACGCAAATGCATCTTAATTTATATAATATAACAATGAATTTTAGAGTTCTAAAGAAGGAGGCGACAATTATGGGATTGATGGGGAAGCCCAAATTTTTGTTGGTGTCGCCATTGGACTAGATGTGGTTTTGTGTGACACCCAAAATTTAGAAAGCAAGTAAAGTGAAATGACTGAAGGCGTGAAAAATTAAGTTCAGGGGTTGATGTAAAAAAAAATTAAAGCTATATAGGTTTAACATGAAAGGAATGGGTAGGAAT
The DNA here is from genome assembly GCA_023525745.1 of Arctium lappa. NCBI lineage: Eukaryota > Viridiplantae > Streptophyta > Magnoliopsida > Asterales > Asteraceae > Arctium > Arctium lappa. The sequence continues at coordinate 9,550,831 of CM042048.1, forward strand.
TGAAATCAGGCGACGACGGTTTAAAGAGGGAGTTGAAGGTCGATTAAGCACCCACATTGGAAAATCAAAGACTCGTGTTTCCTTTGAGATTACCAAGCAAGTTGGGAAGAAAAATCTCAGAAAAAAACTTTGCGTTTTTGCCATAGGAAGAAGCATAAAAGTTCCCAATGTGTTTAAGATGAATTCTCGTTGTTCTTGATAAAATCAATGGGTTTAAACCTAAATTGGTGCATGATGATTAGTTCAATTGATGTTTAATCACGCCATAATACATGTTAATAGAGTTTTTGTGCATAAAAAGGATCGGTCAGATTTAAACGTTAAAACATTAATCATTCTTCTTTTCTCAATAATTTTTTAATAGGATACTAGATTTATCCTAATTCTTTTAAATATAACTACTTGTTATGACACCAAATTTAATGACATGAGGTATTAATAATTTAGTATGTCTTAATATTGTAAGACCCCTAAATTTAGAAAATAACAGAAATTTTAGAACTTCCAAACTCCTTCAATGTAAAACAATTTTAATACAGAAATACATAAAGTTTACATATGAAAAAAGCTTAATTAAGTACCAGAGTTTTAAGATATCAATATCAGATAAAAAAGATATTTTTATATTTCAATTACTTTTCATCATGATTCATACAGCGAGATGAGTGAGAGAGAGAGAGAGAGAGAGAGAGAGAGAGAGGTTCCGGGGGGGGGGGGAGAGGTTTGTTGCAGGGGACCGTTACGGAACTAGGTATAACGACATGTTATGGAACAGACCGATCAAGGCTTGGAGAAATCCAAATGAGACTTCGTATTTGTTTTTCAATATTCCGAAGATTTGGGAGGTAAGCGATTTATGGAAAGTGTTCAAAAAGTATGGGACAATCTCGGACATTTATATGGCAAAAAAGAGGATGAAAAATGGAGAAAGGTTTGGTTTTGCGATATTCAAAGATGTGATTGATGAAAAATCGTTCGAAGTAAGGCTAAATCAAATATGGATTGGGACATATAGACTTCGAGTTTTTTTAGCATCCAAGAAGGAGAATGAGAACAGTGGCAATCGATGGACCATAAATGATTATGGCTCCCATGGAATAAAGACACAAGTAGAAGATCAAAAAACGTGGAGCAACAGAACATATGCGGAAGCTGTAAGTGCAAAGCAAGAAGATAGGAAAGGAAACAAAGCACAATAGGTATTGGGGTCATGGGCAGCAGAAAGGAAAAGACTTGATTACCTTAACAATGTGTGGTAGGCACACTATCATCGTTGGACAATCTGCAAACTTTACAATCATTATGCAAACCGGAAATTGGGGAGGGAGTTGGTGTCAAGCTAATAGGTGGAAGGAATGTGCTAATCGAATTTGAGTCGGAAAGTAAACTAGAAGCCACGATAAGAAACAAAAATCATGGAATCCATTATTGGGTTAAAGATCTCAGAAGGTGGTCGGTGGGGTTCCGCGCATCAGATAGAATCATATGGGTGAGGATAGAAGGGGTACCTTTACACGTATGAACGAGTCGACTTTCACCGATATAGCAGGCAAATGGGGCAACATCTTGAAAACGAAAAACTGCAATCTGTTGAATAGTGGCAACTTGATGTAGGGAAAAGTCCTAATAACTTTGGGACAGGTCGATCGGATAAGTGAGATTAGATGCATTAAAGTGGGAGAGTTATTTTATGTAATTAAGGTGGATGAGGAAGATAACAGTTTGTTGGAGATCCAATTAGAAGATGACAATATTCAAAAAAATTGGGTCAATAGTGAAGAGGAGGACAATTCATCCATACCATCAGAATGGATGGAGGGAAAGGAAAATAGTGATGATGATTGGATGGTGAAAGAAAGTACGTTTGAGTTTGGGAAGCAAAGAGGTGGACGAAAAGAGCAAGACGTAGAAGGCACCAGTCGATCGACAATGATGGACGAAAACGAGAAGGAAATGGAGAAGACTGAGACACTACCGGAACAACAGCGGGATAAACAGCAGGTGACCGGGGAATCGCCGAAAAAGTCGACGGAGATTAAAGGTATTGGAGAGACACAAAAACACGGTGATTGCGATATGGTGGAATTTCCATTTTACAGTCGGCAGTTATTGAAGCAGTAATGAAAGATAATTTCAAAATTAATTATCCCTCTAAATTAGTGGAGGATATGGCAAAATATAAGGAAAAGACACATGAGGTGGAACTAGATCAAGTTCAAAAAATAAATGAGCATGTGCCCATGAGATGAAAATAATCTGTTTCAATTGGGCTTCAGAGCGGGCTTGTGCATGAGCGGCCCAACTGGCAAGAAACTTTTCATCAATTTGAAGGGGTAGTGGGCCTTAAAGGTGTCTAGAGAGACAATCTGAATAATCTGATCGATAGAGAGGAAGAAAGGGACATTGACAACAAAACCTCTAATGCCGTGAAAGACAAAGCATCGATTGCTAGTAGTAATTATTCAAGACCGAAAAAGCGAGATAATTTGGTTTTTGGTAGGAGTAGAGTAAGTTTTCACCAACTGAAGCAAATGGCTAGGGAAAGTTCGCTGAAGAAAGGAAAGCAAAGAAAAGTGACAATTGGGGGTGAAACGAAGAAGAAAGGTAGACCGAGCTCAAAAAGTAGGGGGGATCGTTATCTGTGGCGAGTAAAGTAACAAATATCGAATGAATTAAAGAGTTTGGATAGCCAAGAAGGGCTTGAAGAGTTCGTAAATATGTTGGGAATCAAGTGGTAGTCGACAGAAAGAAAGTCGCCATCACGGGACACTGTGGTGATCAAGAAGTGATGAAATTCGGGTATGTGTCGATGTTCAATTGTTTTTAATTATGAAGATAGTTTCTCAGAACATAAGGGGTCTTGAGTCGAGTAATAAAAAGCAATGGGTTAAAGAATTATGTAGTAAAGAAAGGGTATGTGTGATAGTGATACAAGAAACGAAAATGAAAAAGGTGGAAGCTAGAGACGTGAATGATCTTTGGGGGGCGACAGATGGAGACTTTATACATGAGCAGGTGTTAGGAAATTCAGGGGGCCTTTTGATGATTTGGAACAAAAATACATTCCATTGTGACTTCACCATCCAAGAGGAAAAATTTATCACAGTAGTGGGAAGATGGACAAATATGGACGGTTTGGTGGAGTATGTGAATATTTACGGGCCGAGGGATCAAAAGGATAGAGCCTCCCTTTGGTCTAAATTGGAGCTTTTATGCGGAAAGGAGGACGTCCGATGGGCTTTGGGAGGGGATTTTAACGAAGTTCGCAATGAAAAAGAAAGATTAAACTCGACCACTAATCGAAAAGGAACGAAAGATTTTAATGAGTTCATTCAGAAAGCCAATCTTTTTGAAATTCCGTTGGGGGGATGAATTTCAAACGAGTAAGTGATGATGGGCAGAAATGGAGTAAACTTTATCGTTTCTTGTAACACAAAAATTTGCTTCGAGTTGGAAGAATTTGGGAACGAAAGTGCTTGAGAGAAATTGGTCGGACCATTTCCCAATCATGATGAGCGACATGTGGGCTGATTTCGGGCCCAAACCGTTCAAGTTTTTTGACGTTTGGCTCAAGGATGAAAGCATATGATATATAGTAAAAGACACATGGATTAAAGAAGTAACTTCGAGAACACCGATTTGCAAATTCCGGGTTAAATTAAAGAACGTCAAAGCGGCTTTAAAATGGTGGAGTAGGACTAATTGGGGAGATTTGGAAAAGGATTTGGAACTTTTGAAGGCAAAGGAGAGGAAATGGGAAGAGGAAGTGGGCGAGCATAATATGGGTGAAGACGATAGAAAAAGTTGGTTTGCGGCCCGAAAGAGATGGTTGGAATTGGAGGAGAAAAGATCGAAGATGTTGAAACAAAAGGCTAAGGTTCGGTGGATTAAAGATGGCGATGAGAATACCAAACTTTTTCATGCGGCAATTAAAGATAGATAAATGAGGAATACTATATGAGGATTAAACATTGACTCTATATGGACGGAAGACCCGGCTAAAATTAAAGAGTTCGCCTTTGTGTTTTTTAAAGTTAAATTTTCAAAGTCAAAGAAGGACGGTCCAACAGTAAATTTGAATCGTATAAAAAAGTCGCGGGAGGAAGAAGCACGTAATTTAGAGAGGAGGGATTCGGAGGATGAAGTGTGGAATGAAATTAAGGAGTGCAGAAGTAATAAGGCATCGGGTCCGGATGGATTCACGATTGGCTTCATAAAGGCGTTTTGGGGGTTAATAAAAACGGATTTGTTGGCGGCGATAAATTGGTTCTTGGAAAAAGGGGAGTTGAGTGAGGGTTGCAATGCGTCGTTCGTAACCTTGATACCTAAAAACCAAAATCCAATTGGCCTAAATGATTTTAGACCAATTAGCCTTATTGGAATTTTCTACAAAATTGTGTCAAAAATCTTAGCAGAAAGATTGAAAACGGTGATAAACAAACTAATAAGTTTTGGACAAAGCGCGTTTGTGAAAGGAAGATTCATCCTTGATGGGATACTAGTAGCAAATGAGACGGTGGCGTTCCTTAGGAAGATGAAGAAGAGGGGTTTGATATTCAGGGTAGAATTTGAAAAAGCATATGATACGGTGGATTGGACGTTTCTCTTAGAAATTATGGAAGCGATGGGTTTTTTAGAGAAATGGAGAGGATGGATAAAGACATGCCTTAGCTCATCAAAGATTTCCGTGCTTATCAATGGATCCCCGACTAAAGAGTTCAAAATGGAGAAAGGCTTACGGCAAGGCGATCCACTTGCTCCATTCTCATTCCTTCTAGTAACCGAAAGTCTTCACATTCTGGTGGAAGAGGCTATGGTCAAAGGGTTGTTCGAAGGGATCAAAGTGGGTCGGGACGAGATTCAAAATTCACATCTCTAATATGCGGACGATGAAATTTTCTTTGGTGAATGGAATTTGTCTAATGTTAGGAACTTGATGAAAATTTTGAAGTGTTTCCATATTGTGTCGGGTTTAAGGATAAACTTGAACAAAAGTAAGCTTTATGGAGTGGGAGTTTCGGATGAAGAAGTGCAATCATGGGCAAAAAGATTGGGTTGCGGGAGTTCCATGCTCCCTTTTATCTACCGGTTGGTGCCTTTATGCGAAGATTTGATCATTGGAAACCGACAATCGAGAAGATGAAAAACAAACTTGCAAATTGGAAAGCGAAGACGATCTCATTTGGAGGAAGACTAACTTTGGTAAGGTCGGTTCTTAGTAGCACATCGTTATATTTCTTTTCCTTGTTTCGGACCCCGAAAGGAGTGTTAAAAATCCTTGAGAGAGTGTGAAGTCAATTCTTTTGGGGGAGGGGGGTGGTGGTAAGGATATTTAAAAAAAAGGAATCTTACGTAGGTAAAATGGGATTCGGTCGTGGGGGGGGGGGGGGGGTTCAAAAAGGGGGGGTTTAAATATTGGGGGGGGGGGGGGTTAAAGGACATGAACCGGGCTCTTTTATGCAAATGGTGGTGGAGGTTCAATGTGGAAAACGAGGCCTCATGGGTAAAGTTAATTAGAAATCTTTACGGTTGGGAGGGGGGGTTAATAGAGGAAAATCATAGAAGGTTAGAGGGTGTCGGGGTGTGGAGGGATGTTGTGAGGCCGGGAGAGAGTTTGAAAAGGAAGGAGTAGATTTTGCGGGGAGCGGGGATGAGATTTTGGGAGGAGAAATGGGCTTCAAGTAGGTTGCTAAAGGAGGATTACTCGAGACTTTTTCAACTTGAGAATAATAAAAGTGTCTCGGCCATGGATAGAGGGGAGTGGGTGGGGGACTAGTGGGTGTGGAAATGGGATTGGAGACGTGAGCCGGGGGGACTTGGAGAGTTAGCAAATTTGATGAGTTTGCTATCACCCAAAGTCCCAAGAAGAGGGGTAAATGATAGAATTATGTGGTCTTTGGATTCTCAAAATGGCTTTATGGTTAAGAAAGTAAGAAGTCTCCTAGAAGAAAAAAGAGAGTGTCGGGGATCCAATTTGGTGGAAACTAAATGGGAGGAATCAATTTCGAAGAAAATTTGCATATTTTTGTGAAGGGTAGGACTTGGGAGAATTCCAACGAGAGAGGCGTTGGATAAATTGGCAGTAGAGTTGGATACCGTTTTGTGTCCGAGGTGTGGAAAGTCGATAGAGACGATAGATCATGCTTTGATTAATTGTGAGGAGGTGAAAAGGTTATGGCAACAAACAGGTAGATGGTGGAATATTAATCTTTTGACGGTCAATTCGGTAAGTGAATTGTTGGAGACGTGTGGACAAGTGAGCACGAGTGCAACAGTTGTGAAAAGATGGGAATAAAGTGGTATTTGAAAAGAAGCAAGGAAAGATTGTAGATCGATTCTTTCTGGTGCAATTACAGGTATACGAATGGATTAAAGGAAGAGAAAACGATCGCATCACAGATTGGAGCAGTTGGTTGTGTAATCCGGGGTCGACGAAGCCGATAGCATGTTGCGGTTGATCCTCGACTCAGCCGACAACAAGTTGATAGCAAGCTGCATCTTTTGACCGCGGTGTAGTTTGCTCCTCACAAACAAGCCACGGCTGCAGCGTTCTTGAGTTTTTGTGGGTCTGGTCGTTGTTGTAATTGCATTCTTTGGTGTTTTGCTTGGTTGTTTTGTTGGGTTGTTTCGCGCTGTGGACGTTTCTTGTATTTGGTTGGTGTTTTGTTTGGGTAATAAAATTTCTCTTCTGCCGTTCAGAAAAAAAAAAGAGTTTTAAACACAACTATCTAATTCCCAAATATAATTAGAATATGTCGAGTGTTACTACAACATCAATTTTGTTATCTTCAAAATCAGATGACGCCTCCAAAGACATCCTACCGGAACCTCTACAAAACTCCGAATGCCACTCAGATCCCTATAAGACCTAATATACACGTCGATAAGAAAAATGGTTAGCTTTAACGCCTAGTGAGTTAAAGCAGTTTATCTCATGAACATAAAACGCTAAAACTAGAAGATTTCCCTTTCACCACTCATTCGTTATTTAAAATAGAGTTTAAAAGCAAAAATGAATATCCTTACAAAAACTCACCGTTCCTGAAATAAAATCCAATAATCAAAACCTTTGTTTTAGATCAAAATCGACATCCAATCACACCCTTCAAAATAAGTGGATAAATTCATAAAACTCGTTACACAAGGACCACAATGCACCCAAAATATGGTGATACTTTATACCCCAAATCATTGAAAGTATAGATAAACTCGATACCCAAAGGAACCCTTTCGGTGACAGGGGGACTCGTTTCTATCGACTATGGCAAAACAAAAAAAATACCCCCGTTGACTTATTGTCAACTCTATTAGGCTAAAGCCTTAAAACACGGGTCCCGGTGTCCGACTCCTCACAAATTCATCACCATAATACCTAAGGGTCCCGAAGTCCGACTCAATAAGGGATCACCTCCGCAATACCCACGATCCTGGAATCCAAACTACACGGGTTCCTCTCCGTAATATCTACGATCCCGGAGTCAAACCCACATGGGTTCCTCTCGGCAATACCTACGGTCCTGGAGTCCAACTCACATGAGTTCCTCTCTGCAATACTGACTACCATAATGCCTATTTGGGCATTGGCCTCAAAGGGAGAATGTCAGAACTCCTCACTTATTCAACATGGTTGACTTAGGGTCGTTAGGTAACAGCTTAAGGAGCTGTATAACAGATATGGCTTATTCGCACAGCCATACCTAACTGTTCGGTAGGAGTTTATTCGCTCAGCTAGAAAATCCATGTCCTATGCACTCAGCCATTAAATCCTACACATTTTCCCCAACTACCCTTCTTATTCCTTCTTCACTTCCTCCTGTATACCTGCTCTTTCTTCCACAAAATGCTCTCTTTGGATTATTTAGGGCTCTAAACCCATCTCTTTAAAAAAAATCAGATTTTGTATTAGGGTTTGTCGATTCAGGGTCTAAACCCCTTTGATGCAGATCTTCTGTTTTGCTCCTGTCACCGACTTCACCCAGTTTAGAAACAACAACTTTTGTTCTGATGCAGATCTTTTGTTTTCATCTTGTTCTCCATATGCATTTGAGAGAGAGAGAGAGAGAGAGAAGGAATGTAGCCAAAGGATATAGGCAAGAGGAAGGAATAGACTACGACGAGACTTATGCTCCTGTGGCGCGTCTAGAGGCAATTCGAATCTTTTTGGCCTACGCAGCTCACAAGAACTTCACTGTTTTTCAAATGGACGTGAAGACCGCCTTTCTAAATGGCATTCTAAAGGAAGAAGTCTACGTCTCGCAGCCATAAGGCTTTGTCAACCAAGAGAAACCGACTCACGTCTACATTCTCGACAAAGCACTCTACGGACTGAAACAAGCTCCTCACGCCTGGTATGATATCCTATCTCAATTTTTAGTCAAGTCTGGTTTTACGAAAGGTACGGTAGATACCACTTTGTTTATTAAAAAGGAAAAAGACGATATCATTATTATTCAAATTTATGTGGATGATATTATTTGTGGCTCTACAAATCCTAAGTACTATAAGAATTTTTCAAACCTTATGGTGTCAAGATTTCAGATGAATATGATGGGAGAGATGAATTTCTTTCTCGGATTACAAGTCAAACAATTTTCAACTGGGGTTTTTATCAATCAATCAAAATACATTCTTGATATTCTTCGGTAGTTTAAAATGGAAAATTCTAAAACGATTGGTACCCTAATGGCACCAGGTACTAAGATTGGCACCGATCCTTCTGGAAAGGCTGTTGTTGTTAGGACTTACAGAGGAATGATAGGTTCTTTAATGTATCTTACTTCTAGTAGGCCAGATATAATGTTTTCAACATGCTTATGTGCAAGATATCAGGCTAATCCAAAAGAATCCCATTTGTCTGCAGTTAAGCGCATATTTAGGTATCTGATGGGGACTACAGATCTTGGTCTGTGGTATCCTAAAGATACTAGTTTTGAAGTAACAACATATACAGATGCAGATCATGTTGGTTGTATGTTAGACAGAAAAAGTACGTCAGGTCATATACAGTTCCTCGGTGATAAACTCGTAAGTTAGGCATCGAAGAAGCAACTTTGTGTATCCACTTCTACGGCCGAAGCAGAATATGTAGCTGTTGCTAGCTGCTGTTCTCAGGTCTTATGGATGAGAACACAACTGCGTGACTACGGTTTTCACTTCAACAAAATCCCGATCTACTGTGACTCAAAGAGCGCCATCGCGATAACAGCGAATCCTGTTCAACAAACCAAGACCAGACATATAGATGTCAGGTATCATTTTATCAAAGATAATGTCGAAAAAGGCACAATTGAACTTTTCTTTGTAAAAACAGATTATCAGCTTGTAGATTTGTTTACCAAACCTTTAGACGAAAAGAGATTCCAATTTCTTATCTCTAAACTTGGTATGCTAAATCTTAAGACATAATACGTGGTTACCTATCAAAGTTTTCTAATTGTATACTTTTTCCTCATTTCTTCATTCTTATTTCTGAAAGATATCTGTTCATGATCAAAGGGGGAATACGAAAAGAAATTGACAGGTGGTCAATATTAATTTGAGGAGGAAACTCACTAATTTATTCATTTACCTTTTTAATGTCAAATTTTTGTAATGCGTGATTTTAGGGGGAGTTTTTACAAGTTAAAGGAGTTAGGAAATGACTTCTGATTATTTCAGATCAGAACTCATACCTTCATTGTTTTACTGCTTTTTGTCTTTTTAATTTCAGTGAATAAGTTTGCTTTGACAATGACATAAGACTTTTGCAGAATTTTTGAGAGATGCTTACAAGATCATATCTTTATGACTTTAAGTTTAGCTTCATGAGATGTAAGATCACACGTAAAGGTATAATCCTTTATCTTCATCTCATATATGGTTGAAAGAAGGATAACTTTCAATCATAGAAAATATTGTTCTTAAATGTTCAAACCACTTCCCGAATCTTAAACCGATTTCATGAATTGGAAGTGTGACTTTAAATGTTTTCAAGATCCACATTGTGCTTTAACTGAAATAGTTAAACCATTTTGAGCAACACATGCTTTCTAGGAAAACATGATTTCATTGTGTTAGGACTTACTTGAACTTCTATGGAATCACGTTAACCAGTGATTTCTACCCAAGAAGTTAATCCATAGTGATTAAGTGTGAGAAGTCAAAAGAAATGAGTGTAGATTGTGTGATGAGGAATATAGAAAAACAAAGTTTGGTTAGATAAATGTCTAAAAGAAAGAGGGTGTGAGAACAGAGTTAAAAGAATATCACAACTCTGCACCAACTTTTTCTGAGTCGGGAAGCCACAATTCTAATGTTTCATAACTCTTTGGTGATCATTATTGAAACAAGCAACTAGCTCATGCCAACTCTTGATCAAACCTCACCATCTATTCATTTTCTTCTTAACAAGAAAGTGTTTCACACTTTCAAAGGGGAAGTAGCACATTTTCTATCTTATTTTCATTTGATAAATCTGGATATTGAAAAGAAGGAAGTCTGCCCCAACTTCACACTTCAATCATGCACATTGAGTCTATGTTTAACTTACTGTTGTCTCAGTGGTTTACACAAATTTGAGCCTATAAGCAATCATTCGTGCTAAATTCTTTCTAATCACTTGCACGAACACCCAAGGAATTTGTTTCTTTGTCATAACATTTATAAAAACTACCTTTGTGGTGTTTCGATGATTGAATGGAAGACTTGGGGGAGTGAACATCAAAAAGCTCCTTTCCAATATGTATTCGTTACACACAGTGACTTAGTATTACTGACAGGCATGTTAACTGATTCATTTGTTGATTCAGGTGTTACACGACTATTTTGTCTGGATTTGCAAAGATCTAGATGAATATCTTTTGAATTGACGGATCAGAGGCTCCATACGACATACATTTCTTGACCTAAAAGTTTTGATGAAGTCGTTGCTATTTTCATCAAAAAAGGGGAGAAGACCTACACAAGAAATGGGGAACAACACAAGTTTAGAGCAAGTATTCTGAAGACATGCTGATTTTGAAGAAATTTTCTTTGAAGATACTTTGCTAAAGCAATCTGAGCTAAAACTGGAGATTATTACATATTGAAGAGAAAGAAGGAAATTGCATCTTCTGGGCTGAAAAAGAGAAGATTGAATTACATAGATCTATTGGATAAATATTTTTATAATGATCTTAATTCAAAGGGGGAGATTGTTAGCGCACAAATCTATTGGATTCAAGATCATCCAATCTGAAGATCGCAATCTGAAGCTAAAGCCGGAAAGTCGACTCTCGATATTAAGTCTAATGTCGTCTGTAATAAAATGTCAAAGTTGTTTTTAGTATTTTATTATTAATCCTAAATATCTAGATATTATTATTTAGATATTAGTTTAGGATATTAGTTTTAATATCGTTTATTTTGCTAGTGGTTTTGCAAGTTGCTAGTTTGTGTCTCTAGGAAGCTAGCGAGATCTCAGATCTCATAACTCAATACACACAACACACACACTAACGGTGTAATACACAGAGAGCTTCAAAGAGAGAAATCGATCAATCTGTATTCCGCGTTTTTTATTAATCAAACTGGTAGTTATCGATAAAACTTGATAGTATTGTGGACCGACAATATAAAAACCCTAGGCAAACAAACCGTAAAAATGTTTTTCACCTACAGTTGTGCGTTGTTGGTCCTTCTTCTCTTCCATCGCCGCTGAAGTTACCAAACCGAAAATCCAACAACACCTTCCTTCTTCCATTGATCCCGATCAAATCATGATAGAAAATCGGTCCATGGACACCTTCACGCAACGAATCGACTTTCTTGAAACATTGACAACAAGGAATTGTTGGGAAAGAAAAAGGCAAAGTAGAGAAAAGAAGGGCACCATATCCCTAAAGTTTTCTCGATATGTGAATGGAGATTTGGAGAGTCAAGTAATACGCAAAAGAGGTAACGGTTGTGATGAATGATGAGGAGAGGAGGCGGTGGAGAGAGAGAGAATATGATATGGAAAAAAATTAAAAATCTCAAAAAAAAAAAAAAGGAAGCAGGGATTTTCAAATCCTGAATTATGAGAATGACACGTAAACAGCTCCTTGGTTTTACTTTTATATATATATATAGATTAAAAAAAGAAAATTAACCCTACTAACCTATGTATATAGAAATACCATACGTTAATAAAATATTAATATATAAAATACAAATTATATTTTTAAAAGAAAATTATGCGTTTAAATTATATTATTATATTAAATTAAGTTATTTTTATTTAATAAAGATTTAAACTGATATTTTTTTATAATTAAAAATCATTTATTTAACAATTTTATCAAACATTTATTTTATTCAAACAAAAATATATACTGGGGTAAAATGGTAATTTGTGATATCCAGATTGTTTATTCAGCACAACAACCGAAAAACAACTTATTTGTTATCATACAGACAACTTTATTCATACAGGTCTTAATGGAAAACGAACCGAACAATCCCTTACATGCCTATGAAATCCATTGCATAACAATCTACAATTATATGACCCGACATTGAATGATAAAGAAACCCAAAACATGTAATTCTCTTCAATTATCCAAATTATAAAAATTCACACTAAAATGACATTATTAAGCCATTTAGGTTGAGTCACATCCCAAAAACTCATTTTAATTACGTAGACAACTCGACAATTTACTTGGATTCTCAAACCAACACAAATCCATGAAATGCCGATCAAAAGATAATTAAACACCTATACAGCTCCAACGAGAAATATACCCGTATAAAACTTATCACCATAATCCCAAATGATCAAATCCGTATAAATATCATCGTAAAACATCTCATAGATCCCTTTGTAAAACCTTTCTAAATGATTAAAGTGTCTAAATACTCCAAAGGTGTAAACAAGACTTTTACCTAAACAAATAAGTACAAGAGGTCAACCAATGTCACCCTTAAGTAATTTTCATCTTTAAAAACATCAAAACCTGATCATAAACATTTTTTGGTTTACAAACGCAGAAGTGTCCAAATACCATTGTTCGAAAAGGCTCATCGCAAAGCTTCCATGGCGCACCATAGCTCAAGGCTTGTGTCTCACGTCACGTTAACCATGAGGCACATCATGGTGTAATGCGCGTTTTTTATAACATGATATTTGATTTAACTTATCTTTTTTTAATGTCTTATTTGTTAGTTTTATTATATAACTAGAAGCGTACTCGTGCAATGCAGCGAGATACATCACGATTTTAATGTTTATTTTTATTTTTTGTTTTTTATTGATTTACAGTACGATTTTGGATGGTTTTTATTGAGTGATAATGATTTTTTTATATATAAATTTGTTTAATTTAGGCTTAACAATATAAGGTTTTTTATATAAAAAAAATTAAGTAGTTTGCTAAAATTCATTAATTATCTTATATATTTTAAATTTTTTATATTTAAATTGAGATGTTTATCTTGTTTTGATTATGTTTATCATAATTCAAATTTCATAATTTTAGGATTTGGGGATTAGAGATAAAGATTTTGGGGGATAAAGATGAAATTTATTAATTAGGGTTAAAAACATTTAAAAATAGTACATATTGCTTCATTAATTGTTTTTTAAAAGATTTTAAGTAGATTAGCATTAAATTATAGTACATAATGCTTAATACATCACGATTTTAATGTTTATTTTTATTTTTTATTGATTTACAGTACGATTTTGGATGATTTTTATTGAGTGATAATGGTTTTTTATATATAAATTCATTTAATTTAGGCTTAACAATATAATGTTTTTTATATAAAAAAATTTAAGTAGTTTATTAAAATTCATTAATTATCTTATATATTTTAAATTTTTTATATTTAAATTGAGATGTTTATCCTGTTTTGATTATGTTTATCATAATTCAAATTTCATAATTTTAGGGTTTGGGGATTAGAGATAAGGATTTTGGGGGATAAAGATGAAATATATTAATTAGGGTTAAAAGCTTTACAGGTAGTACATTAGCCTTTAGTAGTTATTTTTAAGAGATTTTAAGTAGATAGCTTTAAATGATAGTACATAAAGCTTAGTGAGTTGTAATTAAGAGTTTTTTATGCCATCTTTATAATATAGTATAGATTAACTTACTTTAAATTGTTCATTATCATTTACTCATTGAGTAATAGTAGGAAAACATATGTTTAGGTTATCATATTATATATGAAATAGAGATTTGTCGTCATAAGTCACACTTTGAAAAACTCTATGACCTCGTTGTGCCTTCCAAGGCTTGAGGTTTGGTCTTGTCGTCACACCATACTTTACGCTATTTAGAACCTTGCCAAATACTTAACAATGTCAAATACTCCCACTATGTGGTACAATCTTTGGCAAAATATGTAGGAGTTCCTCCAAAACTTGATTCACAATGATTTTCGATAACAAATATACACAATATTTAAATAACCACATAATACCATGTATTTGTAATAAACCATTGAAATATGTTCAGAACCACAAAATAAGATTTTTTGACATGTATATAGTTTTGCAAATCAACGAGAACCCACCTTTCTAGATTTATATTATATCTAGGTTCTTAAATCAAATCTTAAGCTTCCTTTGGTGAAGGCTTGAGATCTTCAACCAAAGACTTCCAAATCCAAGATATAAAGCCCCCAATAATTTATCCCTCCACTTTCAACCTCACACAAAGGCACCACAAAGAAGAAAAGATTAGGGATGCAAGGAACCAAACCCTAGATCTTGAGAGGTGGATTTGAAGCTTTGATGTCCCCTTGATTCCTTGGTTTAAAAACTTCCAAGATCCTTGAAGATTGACTCTAAAAGCTTATATCAATGATTTTATGGTGGAAGAGAAGGGAAGAAGGATAAAGGGGAGAAAATGGGTAGAAATGAGGTTTTAGGGCAAAAATCGTTATCTAAGGGGTTCTGGCACCGTCGGGCCACCTTGCCTCCCCAAACATTATGTCACCCTACCTGGGGCGGTGACCCTAAGTCGCGCGCCAGGTCGCATGGGTGCGTTTCACCTTTTTTTCATCGTTTTTCTAGCCCAATTCAAATCCTCAACTTTCTAATAAGATTAATACATAAAATCCTATTAAACTTCAATCTCAACGACCCAATGATAAGGTACTTAATTATAACGGGAGACCTGAAATCGCTGATGTTACATATACATGAGTTGAGTTCACCGTAAGATATCTAGTTTTGCAACTGATTATATATATATATATATATATATATATATATATGTAAAGATATCACAACCTCAACCCCATGTCGTCTAAGAACTCATGTTTCTCATACATATCACACAAGTAATCCATGACGATCATCAAAGATCTAAATCAAAAACAAGGGTGGAATGTCCATGTTAATTAAAGGGATCGTAATGTAAATGCTAACAATAGAAATATCTAAAGATTATGTGATATATTTATTGAGTGCATAAAATCTCAAAAGATTTTGTTTTATTAATTTTCTTTTCTTTTGGAAGTTAATGTGGAAATTCAAATGTTTCTTATAAGTCGTCTAATTTTGAAACACCCCCACCCCCACCCAAAGAGCTCCTATTGAGATTTGGTCTCAAGATTCCCGAAAAATGTATTTATTGACGCCTTGAAATGCACACCAGAGACTTTCCATGTAGAAGACACATTGATCAAGTATAATATATATATATATATATATATATAAACGATAATATTTACATCATTATTCATGTGAGGAAATAATGAAAAACATTAAACATTACAATGTTTTCTCAATGACTATAGGAAAACATAACTTTCCATTAAGAAACTCCTATACAAGTCAATTATAAAACTACTAAGATAACATATATGGTATCGTTAATGAGTTCAAATTTTATTTTAAGTTTACAACAGCTTAAATTCACTACCAACTCAAACCATCATAAACAACTTAATTTTGAGAACAAAATTCAAACCCATTATCATGTATTGCAATTTTTCGTAAATGTTTGTATCACGAAAGCTGCAATGTCCATACTCCGTTAGGTTGTGCATTGCAAGGGATCCAAGATGGAATTTCGTGGTTATGCATCCCGATATAGGTTGCTATCATATAGCTTGAATCATCTCTATCTCGCTCAACTCTTTTCTTGACATGACATCCAACTGTTGAACATTTGTAGTAATTCCTGTTTATTCGGGAGATTTTGATAAATAACTTAGTTAATTTTAGTTTAGTTAATATGAAATTTGAATAATACAATTCAAACAAGAAGAAATTTAAAGATATCTAACTTGTTTGCTCTTAAACATTCTAAAATAAGAATACAAAATGACAACAATAAATAATAGAGCATAAAATAGAGGAATACTCATATTTCTTTTTGAGAAGGGTGTCCTAAGCTATACCTAAACTAATCTATTGACAAATTATGACTGTAAGTAATCAGTCTTGATTAAACCTCAATGGCCATAATTGTTGTATACGTCTGGATTCGAATCCTTGACATATGAGATATTCCACCACATACCCTAGGGCCTTAACCACTATGCCACAACCCTTGTGGTTGAGGAAGACTCATATTAATCTGTAGGTTTTTTGGATTTTAACAATCAAATCATTGTATGTTTATTTTAAACGATCAACCAACCTTGTTTATTTCTTTAGTACTGCTATCGACATTATGATCAATGTTGGGAAAAATTGACTGGATTATAAACTAGATACATATACGTGGGAGTATGATCAGTCATGCATTCAGTTCGTTTATAAGAAGGTGACATTGATATTATTATTTATTTTCTTTTTCATGTATTCTATATTTGGATACTTACAACACTAACATAGTATATCCACCTTGTATGGTATGTGTGTATTGCTATTATTCATTCAATTAGCAATTTTGTTAATTTTAAACAGTTGATCGTTACAAAAACTAAACATCAAGTTTAAAATTTTTACCACAAAATCGTAGACTTGAAACTTGATTATTATAAAATGGATTTTTCTCTCTCTCTCTATATATATATATATTCTTGTATAACTCTTTGATGTTAGTAATTATATCATTTTATTTTATTGATTTTGAAGACAATTAGATAAACACTAAGAAAAATAACCTATGGCCTATAACTTCAACTTCGGATTGATAATGAAACCTTGCATGCGAACAAATTCAATTGCCTCAAACTTACGATACTATATTTAATGAGACACACTTTCGTTTGTTTATTTACATAATATTTTCAAGTTCTTTTTGTTGATAAAGGGGTATTATTGTTTTATTTGTCTAGAGTTATGATACGACTACCAACAACACTCCCACAAACCAAATAGTATCAACAATAACACCCCAAAAACATTCCGGCAAACCGTATTTGAAAACCCAACCTTTCTATAGGTTAAGAGTTCCAACCTTATATATCAAGAAAATGTCGAATGTGTATAAATTTACCATATATAAATATTATTATATACTTCAAGAATAACACGCACACAAACCAAATCGTATCAACAATAATCTTTCTCTCTCTTACGTATTTAGGGGCCCTTTACTTTTTTCTCCATTAAGTCTTATATATGTTAAGTTATTTGTTTGGATAAGGAACAAGAGACCCATGGATTTGAGGGAGACAAATAGAGGAATGGATTATTTCTGGTAATAGTTTGTTTGATGCGGCTTAACGGGGTCAAGTGAGGGGCAATGACTTATTTCATATAGTTATTTTCACTTAATGACTTAACTATCTATACTATATTATAAATCACGGATAAAAAACTCTTAAATACAAATTATTAAGCACAAGTTACCATCATTTTATGCAATATTTTAAAAATCTCTTAATTTACAAGTATCAAAGCACAATATACATATTACTACTCCAGACTTATAACAGCCACCAATTTGGTATGTGCAGGACATTCCTTTTATGCAGTCATTTCCATGTATCACTATTAATTAATATATTATATTTCTATAATTTTATTTTAATTATATTATTAAATATGTAATTGGTTATTTTTTCTAGATGTTATTAAAATATATAAGATAATCATTGAATTATAACAAAATACTTAATATTTTTATATGAAAAACATTATATTATTAAGCCTAAATTAAAGAAATTTAAAAAAAAAACATTATCACTCTCTCAAAACCATCCAAAATCGTACTGTAAATCGACAAAAAAATAAAATGAAACATTAAAATCATGATGTATCTCGCTGCATTGCGCGAGTACGCTTCTAGTTAAGCCATTAAAAACAATCTGCTATGTCTTAACGAATAAACCGCTCACACCATTGGGGGTGTTCGCGGTCCGGTTTGTGCGGTTTAACCCCCAGACCACAAACCAAACCACAAATGGTGGTTTACGAAATTTTCCAACCGAGCGGTTTAGTAGCAAGTAACCAATTAAACCGGTCAAACCGTACCACATGCAGAAAGGCGGTCTGATGTGACTGGGTTAGGCGGTTTGGGCCTCTTTTGGGCTTTAAACTAAAATAACATAAACTCTATATCCAAAATAAATTTTCTACAAATATAACATCATTAAAAAAATAGTATATCGACTTATAAAAGAACGTTTATATATTAAATTAGAAAAAATATTGAGCAAATTGAAAGAAAGTTTAACAAGTCCACCAACAATAATTGAATTTTGGACAAATATTGAGAAAGTCGAAGAACGATTTGGATTTTAGATTTAAGTTTTTAACGAATCTTAGAACTTTGCCAATTTAGATAACACAATCAATTGAGAAAATAAAAACTAAAAATGTAATTATTTGACGAATTTTTTTAATTGAGTCATAAAAGTTGAGTCTACAACATGATAACTAAATATGATTAATACATTGTTTTTTGCGGTTGGTTCGGTCCAGGCCGCTCAAAAAAAGGTCAAAACGCAAACCAGACCGGACCGAACGGTTTGACTATTTTTCAAACCAAACCGGACCGCCAGACCACTTAAACTGCCAAAAAACGGTCCGGTTTGACTTGGTTCAACCGGTTTGAGCAGTCCAACGGTTTTTTTGAACACCCCTACACACCATTAAGATTATAAAGCTATAATAAAACAACCCCCTAGCTAGTGATTTATTCTTTACTGCATGTACGAAATAGTATCTATCTTATGCTTGTTTTTGTGTTATATATGTTATGATGTTAACTTCAAGTGATCAAGATTCATGCATCAAGGCCACCATCCCCATCCCAGAAATAACAAAAACAAATCATGAACAAATAATAACAACACAACATATTTAATCAACACTAACAGGGTGACAAAGAGGGTCGAGAACATTTAAGATCTTGTTATATTTGTGTATTTTTATCTTTTTTTTTTGTGTCCTAAATATGAGTCATGATGCATTTAGCCATTGGCACTAGCTATATATCAAGTTTAGATATCGATCAAATATGAATATTGGAACTCAATCACATCTTCACCTTGGGTGTAAATTGAAGGTAGCTAGGTCGTGTTTAACATCATCCATTTCGAGAGGTTTACTATTGTTACGACCTTGTGATAATCGATGAGATGCATGCATCGAGTGAATATGATCATATTACAAGGTTAAAGAAAAACCTAAACCTAGCCCCAAAAAGAAATTTGAATGACTATGTTAAGTGTAATTAATTCGATCATCTATCACAGCAATACAGAAACAAACGGATCGAGT
The DNA here is from genome assembly GCA_023525745.1 of Arctium lappa. Classification (NCBI taxonomy): domain Eukaryota; kingdom Viridiplantae; phylum Streptophyta; class Magnoliopsida; order Asterales; family Asteraceae; genus Arctium; species Arctium lappa. The sequence goes on from CM042048.1 coordinate 9,570,464, forward strand.
TGAATGATAGTACGTTAAAGAGCTAATTCACCTAACAGAATAACAACAAAACCTAACTTGAATGATTGTGTATTAAAAAATAAATTGGCTAAGGTACACGGTCAATAACTATTAGAGGGAGCCTGTACGAACCAATGACCATCGTTGAGCAACAAGCTCATTTGATCGATCCTCAATTATATACCCCAACAATAATTAAAAACTTGGCTAGGTTGTTCTACCATGACAAATTCTTGAAGGATTTGAAAAGATAAAAGATCTATCGTGTCAATATGATATAAACACAACTGTTTAAGACGTAATCCCAATTAACTAGGATATAACATTTCAATTTAAAGATGATGTTTTCTCTCTCAATTATATGCTATCGATTTCAATTATGCCAACTTTTCTACTATACCCAGAAGAAACAGTAAGCCCAGAATCCATCGAATCATTGTTTGACCACCAATTGACGACCAAAATTTCGAAGCAAATCTACACATAGTATAAAAATAATCCAGCTCTCATTTGAAATCTGTTTTTTATTTGAAATTAAACCCTAATTTCCTCTAAATTCACACAAGCACAGAAAGGAAGTGAAAGAGAGGAACACAAAGGGATTCATTTCGGTGGTAGGACCATATATATATATATATAAAGTCATAATGTGTTGGATGAATATTGTTACCTTAGATTAGGATTACTTTTAACCTTCTTCTTGCCATACTTCCTCCATCTATAGCCATCATCCAACACCTCAAGCTCTGTTCTTATACGAAACGAGATCTTCGGTCCATCGTGCACCCTCTCTCCATTGAACTCATCTCTACATTTTGCAACCAAAAAAAGTGATTTAACATATATATAGCATGTTAAAACCAAATCAAAAATTCAAAACGAACACTCTATATATCACCTTACTTTGTCATAGGGTCAAGTTCAGGGAAAACCTCAAAAAAACTGAAAACTGAGGAACACACCTTCATCTGGATGGTATGCATTTGTGCATACAAGTAATTTGTAACATGCACATGTGCATATGCACAAATGCATAATGTACATGTGCATAACAACAAAAAAAATAACTCAATTTACTTGTATGCACAAGTGCAAACTGTTCCTTAATTTTCAATTTTTTTTTAGGTTTTTCCTGAACCTCCCTCCTTTGTCATATATAGTTAACACAAGCCAAAAACATCAGCAATAAAACATAGGCCCAACTAACACACCTGTGAAAATTATGTGGCTGTGGCAAGCAAGTATCATCCATAGAAATATGAGAGCTTTCAGCAGTATTAGTTGCTGCGGTTAAATCAAGAAAGACGGGGCTTTGCTCATTCGTTCTAACATGTGCTTGAAAACTCGAAGAACTAGAATCTTGGTTACTTGGTGTATCTACGATCAATGGTGGATTAGGACTAGGATTATGGTTATAATAGAAGTTATGATCGAAGTCGAAGAAATGATAGATTGGGTCATCGTTAAAGGAGAAAGGGAAGTTTAAAGAAGAAGTTGAAGAAGAATTAGGGTTTCCAGTTCGATCTTGAGATAGAGGAAGGCTTGTTGGTGGAAGGGAGGCGTCCATGATCGATGACCTGAGGAATTATAGACGAAGGAGAGCAAGTTTTAATTTAGGACAAGTTTTGATTGCTTAAGGCGTGCTGCCTTTTTATAATACTTTTGATTTCTTGACTTTTGGCTACATTCTTCTTGATTGTAACTAGAATAATATTATTTCAAATTATAAAAATCAAAATTTTTAGAAAGTAACATTATATTTAGAAATAATGCACAATTTTTTATATATTTTTTATTTAAAAACAAAGTTTAATATAAACAGCAACAAATGTTTAAGTTTGTCAAATATACTGTTTTTTTAAATCTTTTATAAGTACAATGATTTTAATAAAAATTTATATAAATAAAGTACAATTGATGTTTACAAGTATCAACAATCGTTAAAAACAATTATATTTATTGATCAAATATCTAAAAAGTAATCAATAATACTCATTTGGATATGTTTTAATTAATCAACAAAAAACCGAAAATATGCCTTGAATTAAAATTATTGTTATAAATATTTTGTGGTAATTGAATCCGCAAAGTTGTAACATAGACAAAAGGCCAAGCTAATTTATCAATCATAAACTAGTTTATTTTTTAAATTAATTAGTGAAAAGACCTTCATTTGATTTGCTATTTCAATATACACTACAAAACAACAGACTTTTACCGACGGAAAATTCCGTCGGAAATCCGTCAATGAATGTCGGATCCGTCAATGAAAGTCTGTCACAAATCAAGTCGTGGACGATTGACTTTCCGACGGTAATCTATTGGTAAACCGTAGCTGATGATCCTTTAGAAACCCGTCGGTGAAATTAAGTCGGATACGTCGGTAATCCGTAGTTGATCCGTTGAAAATTACCGATTGATTTAACCCATCGATGCTTTTGCTCGGAAATAAGCATTTTTCTAATAGTGATATGAGTTGGCCATTAAAACACCACTTGTAGTATCATGTATGATACAATTTTTTCCACCTTATTTTTCAATTATACCTTAAAATATTTTATTTTTTTTAATTACTATTAATTTTTAATTATTACTCTTATCACAAATTCTTGAAGTTTTTTCCAATTTTTTTCATTATTATTATTGTTGTTATTATTATTATTATTCAATAGATTTAAGCAACAAAAATCAAATACAACAGTTTAAAATATGTTTTATAATTTATGTGAAAATTAAAATTATATTTTTAAAGTTTCATAAATAAGAATAAATTTTTTTAATGAAATATCTAACTTAATATTAATTTTTCATGTTGTGAATAATTAATATTTAATAAAAATATGTAGAGTCAATAAACTTTGTTCATATTATGTGTAATGATTATTTATAATCATCGATAAATATAAACTTTTGTAGAATTCATATTTGATAAAAATTGATTAATTTAGAAAGTTCATTACATGCCTTGGCATGCGATGGCCATGCCACGAAATGTATGAAATTCATGTATTGTTTTTTGGGAACAGAGACCAAATTTTATTACAGCTAGCAAGAAGTTAGAAAAAGGGAAACACGAACATTACAAATTTTTGATACAATTGATTAGTGGATTCTACACGTTAAAGGATTTTTACACTTCCACTACACCTAGCTAGGAATCAGCAGAACGATGTTTCCAAAATCTGATCCATGAGAGAGTCTTTACGAGGAGGTATATTATCGAAAGCGCACCTGTTCCGAAAGCACCACAAACAGTAACAACTGACAAAAATGATTGCTTCTAATGCTTCCTTGACTTGTCGGTCTTTACAAGTTGAATTGACCCTGTTGAGTATCAATTCCATTTACTTATCTGCCGGGAGAGAAATCTGCCACTATCTCTCGATGAATCTCCACACCTCCACCGCCACTTGACATCTGAAAAGCACATGGTCAATTGTTTCTGGATTAGCTCCGCAAACTAGACATAAAATAGAATCGATATCGATCTTTATCTTGCAAAGGTAGACTCGGGTTGGAACTCTATCTAACATAACCCTCCACATGAATATATTTACTTTAGGAGGTGACATGGAATTCCATGTCGTTTCTTTTTCACCCACACCTAAATACGGATTTTCGATGGCACGTCTCAACGATCCGACAGAGAACATACCATTAGAGGCTAGACTCCACCTCCAACCATCTGGATTATCGGACAACTCACATTCCTTAATCGTTTCCTTCAATTGATCAACTTCCTTAGCTTCACATCCATCTCGGATAGGTCTGCGCCAATCCCACAAATTTCCAGATTTGATCATGTCCACCACCGACGCATGTTTTTCATTTTCTAGAGCAAAAAATCTAGGAAATCGAACTTCAAAAGGGCAAGAGCCTTTCCATATATCCGTCCAAAAAGCCGTTTGTACTCCGTTCCCGACTTGTTTCACACGCATTTCATGAAAATTAAACTTAAGTGTTCTCATAGAATGGATAGCCGTAATCACACTTCCCCACGAACTATAGAACTATTTGATCCCCCATGTTCCAAGTTTAGACCTCCCTCTTTGCCATAGATAGCCTTTATTACTTTCACCCACGTTGCATTAAAATCGTTCCTATATCTCCAACCCCATTTAATAAGGAGAGATATATTCGAAACAACTATACTTCTAATGTCGAGGCTTCCATTCTCTTTGTTTCTAAGCACCATTTTCCAATTCACCCAAGATAATTTCATGTTATCTTCTTCACCCCTAGAAAAAATCTCTTCTTAGACTTTCTAACCGATCAATTATTGTCTAATTAGGAGCCTTGAACATCGAAAGGTAATAAGTGGCGATACTACCGAGGACGGCTTGAACATGGATTGTCCAAAAAAATTAAATAATTTGAAAATTTTATTTTTGTTACTATGTATTTTAATATATTGCAGTAAAATGTATTACTGATTTATTTTAATTATATTATATAGTATTAGAATTGAGTAGTTTTTCCACATTGTCAGTTTAAGTCTACATTTATCATCTATTTTATTAGCTAATGTCTATCAAACGTGATTGGTTTATCCATTACTTTTTCAACTCATATATAGTTTCTCAACTCTCATATTTAGTAAGTCCCGAGCTCTTTCTTATATATCGAGGATCATCGAAATAAGCAAGAATACTATTTATACGGAGAATACCATTTCTGGGGATTTCAATTGAGATACCTATAGCTAGCTTATCAACTTTACCCGAATGAAAAAAATTGACCGAAACCTTTCCTCTAAAAAAAACTCTTTACTAGAACAAATAAACGTGCCAACATCGATTTTAATGCTACTATTATATATAACATATTAAATAACTAAAAGAACTCATTATTTTAAAGAAATATAACATACTCCAAAAAAGGTTTGCATACATCACATTTTCCATACATTTTACGAATAAGATATATTAAATTAGTTTGGTTTGTTTCATACACGAGAAAGGGTTTTCTTAATTTTATTTTTTTTATAATCTTGTATTATCATCCTTTTTAGCACCTACAATCTACCAGTGTAATACAACACGTTTTATCTGGATAAAATGATAAATTTTCAAAAGGAGTTGTTCGGTTCGTTTTCCATTAAGATTTGTATCGATAAAGTTGTCTGTATTGATAAAGTTGTCTAAATGATATCAGGTAAATTGTTGTTCGATTGTTGGGCTGAATAAACGGTCTGAATGTCATAAATGACCATTTTACCCCTCTATCTATATATGGAATTTCAAGCAGACTTGCCCCTAAATCAAATTAACTTCTAGATCAAAACCCTAAATGAAAATCGATTTGAAACAACGCTGTAGATTGTGGTTTCAAAATCAATTTCAAACAACACAACATATTATGGTTTCAAAATCAATTTCAAACAACACAACATGTTTCAAAATCGGTTTAAAACCCAAAACAAAGCATCACGGTTTAAAATAACACAACATATTGTCTGCGTTCAAAATTGATTCCAAGATTTGTCTGATAGCAACCAGATAGCAGATTTCTTCATGATGCTTCTGTTCGGGTTAAGGTTAGGATTAGGGTTAGGAGTTTTCTTCGTTTCTGGGGCTTCATCGTTGAAAACCCAACACAAGGCATCACGTTTCTGGGGCTCCATCGTTGAAAACCCAACACAAGACATCATGATGGAGATGGTGTGTGGGGGAGTAGAGGAGACCTACTAAGATGGAGTGTGGGGAAGGAGAGGAGACCGACGGAGATGGTTGTGTAGGGGAGGGGGAGGTCGGCAGTTCTAGTTCTAGCGTCGTTTTTTTATCAAGAGGGGTAAAATGGAAAAGGAACAACTGTATGGTTGAGCGAATAAGTTATATGGTCTATACAGCCTATTAAGCCACAACCGAACAACCCCTAAATTTTATTCATACTCACTCCTATCAAAATCACATTTTTTCATACCTCCTCTACACTAAAAGACAAAAGTACACTCAAAACAATGCAATTAAATTTTCGATTTTAACCCTTTTTATAATTTTGGTTTTAGATCTTATACATTTTTTATTTATTATTTTTTACCGGTTTGATATTTCTTTATTATTCATATCACTCTTTTATTTTTATATTTATACCTATTTTTATTTTCTAATTTACACCATAAGGATATAAAGTATAAGCATTAAAAATAACTTATGAAAAATTTACCTATATGATATTTAATTATATGATTAAATCCAAAAATATTCAATATTAGACCCATTTTGAAAGTATCGACGAGACGATTATAATGGTGTAAATTGTATTAAAAAACATATTTTAATGTATTTTAGTTAATATATGATTATATATGTTAATAAGATCATGATGTAAAATGAAAAAAGAAAAAGTAATAGTAAAAGATAGAAAACAAATTAAATAAATGACTATAAGATTATAAAGTGATTGTATTAAAACAATTTTGTAGTATTTATATATAATAATATGTTTAATCCACAAATATTTAATATTGAGTTCATTATAGAGGTATTGACGAGAGGATTATAACGGGGTAGTTTCTTAAAACACGTATTTTTAACTTATTTTAGTTAATATACAATTATGTTAGTTAATATTACAAAGGTGTAAAATAAAAATAAAAAAGTAAGATATATAAATTAAATTAAATAACTAATTACAGGGTACAAAATATAATTTAAAAATTAAAATGACAACTGTTGACTTGCTGAATTCGTGTGTAAGGGGACTAGATGGTAGGAGGAGGTATGAATTGTAGTAACGGGTATGTTTAGCAACCCCTGTAACACCCTGAATTTCGTTTGGTTTTGCGAAGATGTTTAGAGAAAGGAGGTTTCTGCGTTTGTCTACCCGTGCGCCCTCCTTCAGAGAAAACGCACGGGTCGTGCGTATGAAACAGTGGCGAGGCAGTGGGCTTGCGCACGGGTCGTGCGCATTTCCTTCTTTGAGGGCGCACGGGTCGTGCGCCCTGACAGCCTACTTTTTGAGGTAGCTTAAATATCTAGATTTGAGAGATATTTCATATATCTCTAAAAAAATCTCAGTTCTCTCTCTCTCTCTTCCTTTTTTTCTCTTTTTCTCTTTTCGATCTTCAAAGTCTCGTTTGGTTGCTAGTCTTCGGTGTTTATAGCAAGGGGTCGGTGTTTTAAGCTTCACCTCTACGTTGTGATCGTTATCTGGTTTTCCGGGTTTTATTCTAAAAACCTACTGGTGAGTTCCTACTACCATTTTACAAACTTTATACATGTCAAAACTCTTATTTGCGAAATCCGAAGTATTTCTATTGTATGATTTTATGTTCTCTACATTTTGATATGAATAAAGTTTTTGGTGATTTTCGGGGTTCCCGATCAGTATTGACTAAAATGACGGGTTTCGCCTTATCAAAAGTAAAATGATGTTTTAATTGCCCATGTGGCATATTGAAAGAATGTATATAAACTGGTTTTATGATTATCTTTCTTACCAGCAGTTGGTCTGGAAAAATGGCATTTTGAAATATAAATGTGTTGATAGCTATTTGTCTAGCTTTTATGGTCACATGAAATATTGTGACAAGTCATGACTATACTAGTGGATCCCTAGGTATCGAGTCGACTTATGGCTGGGAAGGATATGCCCCTTCTGTTGTAGTTAGATACATTTGATCCTCGGGGGCAACTTGGTACGGTTATGTGATACCGGTTACTAGCCATGGGTCGAATGTAGTCTAATGAACGAGTATGATATGGTTCCTTGGGGGCCCTCCCTCACATCGTAGTACGAACCAAAGCGTTCGTGGCCATGGTTCCATGTATTTAGCTCATAACTCGGATTTGTGGCTTACTTTGTGTTCCACTATATTCCTTGGTAAATCGGTTAATCCCCGTCATCGAAATATGTGTTTTGGACCGGTTGTCCATTTATTATCAAAGAACTGTATTTGGCATAACTAAACCTTTGAAAAGATTTACTTGATGCATTTGATTTTATCTCTTGAGATTTATGAACTGTATGTTCTCACAAGGCTTTAAGCCTAACACTTTTTCTCAAATGATGTGTATAACAGGTTTCCCTTAGCGGTGGGTTGTCGGGGTTTTGGAGAGACGGGTTTAGTCTCGAGGCATTTTGAGATGACTAGTATTGTATCAGGGCATTTGTTAAGTCCCATTCTTTTGATGAATTATGGATTGTCAACTGATGTAATCTTGATATAGGTGTCTAGATTAGTTTGTTGATGAACCTTATATCTGTACAGGTTTTGTAAAGTCTCAAGGACTGATTCCCTTTATGGGAGGTTTATATCAATACGAATGTCATGTTGCCAGGTTTTCCAGGTTTTAATTTACTCTGATTTTTAGGGTGTTACAACCCCCTAAAAATATTTCTCTTGCACTACAACTAGGGGTTCTCAAACAAACTATTGAACCATTCAAACTGATCGAACTAAGTTAAATCGGAACTTTTTTGTCGGCTTGAGCAATCGGCGGTCCAGTTTGATCTAAAAAGTAGCCAAAACGTTTGGTTTGATTTGGTCCGGTTTAGTTTGTTGCTTGAACGTTTTTTGAGCGGTTTAGACAAAACTGACTGCTAAAATACAAATGCATGTATTAATTATATTTAGTTTAATTTCAGGTTATAAGCTTAACTTTTATGGCCCAATTAAGAAAAAGTCCGTCCACGACATTAAGTTTTAGTTTTCACTCCTCAATTGTCCATGTTCCCTAAATCGCCAAAATTCCAAAATCCGTTAAAAATCAAAATCCGAAATTCCAAATCGTCGTCCGACTTACTCAATGTTTGTCTAAAATTCCTACTACTATTCGTGAACTTGTTTAACTTTTTTTCAACTTGTTTAATATTTTTTGTTTTATTTTAGAGGTAGATGTTTCTTTTATAATGCAATATAATACTATTTTAATAATGTTTGTTAGTAGAAATTTCAATTAGGGGAAGGGGCCAGATTTATCCCGACGGGAGCAAGAGTAACCACAATTATACTCCTAGTTAAACCGGCGAGACTCGCATTCCCGCTGGCAGCATAGAATGGTTTTCACCTTGTTCACTTTTATTTATTTATTTTGAAGATAGATGTTTTATTTTATAATTCGATATATATATATATAGTATTTTTAATAATATTATATTGGTAGAAGTTTTATTGTGGATATAGATACTATGTTTTGTTTTGTTTAAACTAATAGGCTTAAATCGCCTAAATCAGTCAGACTAGACCGTTTTTTTTTTCTGGTAAAGTTTGACCGGTTTGATCCCTTGCTGCCAAACTGTTCGAAATTGAAAATTTTCTAAGACCGATATTACGGTATACTTTGTGGTGCGGGAAGTTAAAGCGAAATTAGACAGTTAAACAAGTTCTACTTACAAAGTTGGCAACATATATGATAGAAAAAAGAGTAAATTACAATTTTGGTCCCTGTGGTTTCCACCCATTATCAAGAGTCGTAGTCCCTCTTTCAAACTAATTACAATTTTGGTCATTATGGTTTCCATTCTATTTCAATTACGGTCCTTATGACCAACTTATGTTTAAATGATCTGTTAACTCAAAGGGCATTTTGGTCCTTTTATCATTTTTATAATTTTCAAATAAATAAATATATTATTATTAATTTATTACATTATATTACATATTTATTACCAATACATATATATATAAATTTGTGGTAACTGTGAGATCCAATGTGAGCCACATATTTAAGATAATTAACATAAATTTTAAATAAATATAAAAGGGTATTCTTGTAAATTTGGTTTTTACATCTAATTAAGTTAATAAATCCTAAAATATCTCCTAAAATCTCTTATACCTCAACCATATACCTGATTCCTAAAATCTCTCTTTTTTCTCTAGATAAATCGTCTCCTTCCTATTCTTCCTCTGTGTTTTTGTTAGGCTTTAACAATTGGTTACGAAATAGAAGAAATTTTCCATTGCCTCATCCACCGTGACCAATTGCAATGCTAGTGTTGTTCCCACCACCTCCACCACTAAAGACCTGAAAAAATTCCTGAAGAAAACTCTTATCTTTTTTCGATATCAGTAGCAGTTTTTCGTCGAGTCAAGAAGATGTAGAAAGGATATCTAGCGGTGTGGGTGGGGAGAGAGGAAGAGGAGATGAAAAAGTTTGTAATCCCCACTGATTACTTGGCTCATCAAGCTTTCGGCTTCCTATTACGAGATGCAGAAGAAGAGTTTGGATGTTAGCAAGAGGGTATCCTTAAGATCCCATGCGATACCTCACTTTTTGAGAAAATCTTGAAAATGATCTCTCTCTCTCTCTCTCTCTCTCTCGATCAACCATTATCGTCGCCGTAAAAGTCCGACAAACATCGACATATGTAAGACTCCGACTTAGATTTTTATCATAATGTGATATAATTTCTTTTGTATTTTAAAGATGTTTGTGCATCAAAGTGTTTAACAATGTAATGTTGACAATGTATCACAAGGTGTATCACGTTGTGGTTAAGTGTAGTCTAAAACCCATGTCAGATATGTTCACAATGTATCACAAGGTGTATCACGTGGTGGTTTGTGTCTTACTGATTTGAATTAATGGGTATCATAATATGTATCATCATGGTTTACAAAGTGTATCACAGTGTGTCTTCATTGTTTTATGAGGGGTATCATCGTTGTTTACAAAGTGTACATAGTGTGTCTTCATTGTTTTATGAGGGGTATCACAATGTATTTTCGATGTTTAAAACATGTCTTCGTTGTTTTACGAGGGGTATCACAATGTATATTCAATGTTTAGAAAGTGTATCACAGTGTGTCTTTGTTGGTTTACAAAGGGTATCACAACATTTCTTATTTAATTTTCGACCTTCACAAAAGGTATCACGTTGTGCATCATATGGTCACCGGAATAATGTTCGCCGGAGAGAGGAGAGAGGAAATTTTAAAATACCTAACATACCCTTTAATTAAAATTTTAATTAAAGTTACCAAAATTATTATTTTTCTAATTTATCATCTTATTTGTGGTTAAGATTGGATCTCACGGTTACCACACATAACCGAGTTCTCCCTTGAATGACTCCCTATATATATATATATATATATATATATATATATATATATATATATATGCTTATAAACACACTATGAAGCCGACGACTTTTGTTTTACCTCTCCTCTTTCCTAAGTCGGCGACAACTCCACCCCCTCCTATCTTCTTCTGTTAGATATGCAAATCCTACTCCAAATTAGAGCCACAAATAAAAGGGTGGATCAATCATCAGAACCACAAACAAGAAGGCTCACCGCACCTTCATCTTCATCAATCATCAGGTCTAGATTTGGATCTGCTTCATGGCACCATCGAACCACCACAAACAACTCTGCCGCTGGATGTTATTGATTCTTCTTCAATCTAGCGGTGGATCTTAGACATGAGGCCACCTGAGTTGTTTTGGAACACCGACAACCCTTCAAAGTGAAGAATTGATTGTTCACTTGGATTTGCATCGTAAAACTTAAAAATGAACTGAACCAAAGCTCGAAGTGAAGACTCCTTACCTTAGTCGTCTGTTTGTGATGTTGCTGCTTGAAATCTCCATCTCAAATCCCCAAAGTTATTAGTTTTAGAACTTGCAGGAAAATGGTTTAAAATGATGCATGTTTACATATTTGATTGAGGCATTAGAAATGGTCGTAGATTTGGGCTTAAATCTTGGAATTGATTAGGGTTTCCTTACCCAAGCTTTCCATTCATGAAGTTTCTAAACTTATCTTTTTTGGGTTATTTTTTAGAGATCACTATGAGTCTGTGAAGGTGTAATAACCAGTTTCGAAATTTTGTTAATTTTGGAAGTTGGGGGAAAAAGTGTAAAGAGAATCAAAGTTCAGGGGGTTTATTGAAACATTGGTTTTATAAACCTTAAATATCAGCTTTGAGATATTTGATCTCATACTGATAGTTTTTGAAAGAGTGAAAAGGAGAAAGAGTGAAAGAGAAAAGGCAGAGAGAAAGAAGAGAGAAAGAAGAAGAGATTTGTGAAGGAATCGTCCGGTTTGTCAAATAGAGGTATGTTTTTAGCTTCATACTTCTATTTGCATGTTATAATCGGTAAATAGACGTGTTAATCGAGCTTTTAACCGTGTATTTGATCGATTTAATCGATCAAAATAGTTCTGGGTTTAGAACTGGGTAAACCGACTTCTGTTCTTGAGTAAGACCGGAAGATGATGCATCGGTCGTATGCTTAAGACCGAATTGTAGGTAAGACCGGATGTGGTTAGACCGGACATGTGTTCGACCGGTAGGAGTGTTCGACCGGACATATGTTCGACCGGAGGTCTGCTCGACCGAAGGTTTGTTCGACCTGTGGTGTGATTCGACCGATAGTTTTATAATTGGTCTAAGAGGTTTTTAATCAGTTTGGTTCTGACCGGGTTAAAAACAGTAGATTTCAATTGATGAGTCTTTTGAAAGAAAGAGAGTTAGTTGCAAGTTAGCTTACCTTTGTTTTAATACCATCGTAGGTGGTGTTAATTGATAGAAGTCAGAGTTTAACTCAGAAGAATTAAAGGTGAGTCTTTCAACTAAATCTTCTATGATTTGAGCAGTTATTTTATAAATGTGAGTTTTTATATACTGCGCATTTATAATATGAAAAGTTAGTAGAATTATTTCAAATGATTGATTTAATTAGTTGAGCATGTTTATGTTCAGGGTATATAAACTTGTTTTATATACTGGCAGGACCAAATGTATGCGTACATTTGAGTCAGAAGTTTGACCGAAGTCGGGAAGTGTGACCCGCCTGCTCGTACCGGAGAGTGTGGCCCGTTTATGCCATTAGGGTGTGTCCCTAAAATAAGGCAGTGCGAGACAAACATACCGTCTTTGACGGAAATGTTGGTCAGTAGTTGAAAGTACGCTTGCGAGTGTAGAAAGTGATCATAAATGGCCAGTAGATTGATTTATGTATGTAAAGCATAAATGTGTTAAAATGATTTAAAGAGCAGGTATGTATTGATATATGCAGTTGTGTTTAAATGTTTTAATTAATATTTGAACTGTGTAGTAGTGTTAGGAGGGGACTCACTAGACCTTTTGGTCTAACCCTCGCTGTTTCGAAACTTTAATTCTGTTTCAGGTTATCGCAAGATAGCAGATAAAGGAAAAGATAAGGTGTGAGCTTTAAGCAGGAGATAGAAGACTTCCTGCCATAGATATTCTTTTGAGAAATTCAGTTGTGTAATATTTGATAGTAAAGACATTGTAAGCTTGGGACAATATTTAGTAATAAATGTTATTTTATTATGTAAATAAATGTTCAGGTTGTTACAGAAGGTGCCTTTGATTATTTGTTGGATTTTTTTTTTGGGCAGGGAAGATGACTCCGGGGAGGTGGGTGGTGTTAAGTCGGAGAACGGGGGAGGGGTTGTGAGAGTTCTGTTGGAGTTTTCGGCGCCGGAAACTGAGGAGGGTGGAGGAGTTGCTAAATGGATGAAGACGATAAGATATATATATATATATATAGGGGTGGTATCAATTGGAAACCAAGTTTCATTGGAAACTTTGGAAACCAAATTTCAGCCATTGATCTTTATAATCAATGGTTAAGATTCATTTCAATTATATATGGTAGTAAATTAATTAATTTATTAATAATAAATAAAAATAATAGATGATACATTTTGATTTTGTGTCTCAAATATGGCAAGAAAAATTTATTTTATTTAGATTACTTGAAACCAAAATAAAATTTCCCACTCAATCTAAATTTTGATTTTTTTTACTATGAAAACGAGGTGCATTTGTCTTTTCATCAAAAAAGTTAATTTTCTTTTAAAATGTAAGAAAATATTTTTTTTTAATTTCATTTTATTATAAAATTTCTCACGCAATCTAATATTGTGATGAAACAGAATAAATTTGTGGATTACAGATTTCATTGGATTACACATTTCATCAGGTTCATCGTGTTAGCATTATTATTTCATAATGAAAATAGATTCATCAGGTTCATCGTGTTAACATTATTGTTTCATAATGAAACTTGACGAATTTGTGACATTTTTGTTATTTCCCATTTTTGTTTCATTACCTGTTCATTGCATATTCGTATATGAAAATAGATTCATCAGGTTCATCGTGTTAGCATTATTGTTTCATAATGAAAATAGATTCATCAAGTTCATCGTGTTAGGATTGTTGTTTCATTATTACCATATATAAGCTAAATTAAAATTAAATAATTTACCTAAATTAAATATCTCGTTTTTAAATTAATCAATGATTATTATTATCATATATAAGCTAAATTAAAATTAAATAATTATTAATATAAAAATAATAACACTTACCATATATATTATAAAATAATGTAAAAGACAAAAATAACCTTTTCAATTAAAAATAAAAATAAAAATAAAGAAATTCACTGATTGGTTGATTTCGGTTTCCAAAGTTTCCAATGTAATACTGGTTTCCAATTGATCGCTCCCATATATATATATATATATATATATATATATATATATATATATATATATATAGGGAGATGTTCATTTGAGAAATGGAAAATATATGAGAAATAGAGAAGTAATCTTAGCCATTTATCTGGTCAACATTTGCGGCTTTGATCGCGAAGCACCGGATAATTCCTTGTGTGGTCCATAGAAGGTAGAGGGGTAATTTCGTAAAATACACGGGATGAGTTCATATATGAATCTGTTAATTAGTTCAACTGATTCATGTATGAATATTTATGATTCATACAGATTCATATATGAATCACAAAGTTTCATATATAAATCTGTTAGTTAGTTCAACTGATTCATATATGAATCACAAAGGTTCATATATGAATCAGTTAAAAGAGTTCAGTTGTGAATTGTATTGGTTCATATATGAACATATAGTTCATATGTGAATTATACATGTTCATATATGAACACAACCCGTGTGTTTTGTAAAATTACGAAATTGTCCTTCTATTTTTGGAATAGCTGCAACTTTTGACCAGTCAAAGCCGCAACTTTTGACCGGTCAAAGCCGCAATATTTGACTAGTCAAATCCGATCTTGACCATATGAATGGCTATGATTACTTCTCTATTTCTCATATATTTCTCATATCTTAAATGAACCAAACACTATATATATATATATATATATATATATATATATATATATATATATATATATATGGTGCGTTTCTTTTGCAAACCAAACAATTTGTACAAACTATGCAAACCAATTTTAGTCATTCATCAAGACTAATGAATATATGATTTTATTATGTTTCCTAATTTAAAATCATGATTATAATAAATAAACTTAACATTTCCTAATTTAAAATCATGATTATAATGAATAAACTTAACATTTTCCATATATATCACAATCATTATTAATGAATCATAATCATTATCCATAAATATATCTATTGTTTCCTAATATAGTGGTTTGCATAGTTTGTACAAATTGCTTGGTTTGCAAAATAAACGCACCCTATATATATATATATACATATATATAGGGGTGGTATCAATTGTAAACTAAGTTTCATTGCAAACTTTGGAAACCAAATTTCAGTCATTGATCTTTATAATCAATGGTTAAGATTCATTTGAATTATATATGGTAGTAAATTAATTAATTTATTAATAATAAAAATTAAATAAAAATAATAGATGAAAAGGGTAAATATGTCTTTTGATTTTGTGTCTCAAATATGGCAAGAAATGTTTATTTTATTTACATTACTTGAAACCAAAATAAAATTTCCCACGCAATCTAAATTTTGTTATTTTTTTTACTATGAAAACGAGGAACATTTGTCTTTTCATCAAAAAAATTATTTTTCTTTTAAAATGTAAGAAAATATTTTTTTTTAATTTCATTTTATTATAAAATTTTCCACGCAATCTAATATTGCGATGAAACAGAATGAATTTGTGGATTACAAATTTCATCAGGTTCATCGTGTTAGCATTATTGCTTCATAATGAAAATAAATTCATCAGGTTCATCGTGTTAGCATTATTGTTTCATAATTAAAATATATTCATAAGGTTCATCGTGTTAGCATTATTGTTTCATAATGAAACATGATGAATTTGTGTCATTTTTGTTAACTTCCCATTTTTGTTTCATTACATGTTCAGTTGCATATCCGTATATGAAAATAGATTCATCAGGTTCATCGTGTTAACATTATTGTTTCATAATGAAAATAGATTCATCAAGTTCATCGTGTTAGCATTATTGTTTCATTATTATCATATATAAGGTAAATTAAAATTAAATAATTTACCTAAATTAAATATCTCATTTTTAAATTAATCAATGATCATTATTACCATATATAAGCTAAATTAAAATTAAATAATTATTAATATAATAATAATAACAGTTACCATATATATTATGAAATAATGTAAAAGACAAAAATAACCTTTTCAATTAAAAAAAATAAAAAAAAGAAATTCACTGATTGGTTGATTTCGGTTTATAAAGTTTCCAATGTAATACTGGTTTCTAATTGATCGCTCCCCTATATATATATAGGGTGGAGGAGTTGCTAAATGGATGAAGACGATAAGATGTATATATATATATATATATATATATATTAAAACTATTATATAATACAAATAGTTATAATAATTTACAATCTAATATAAGAATTAAGATTTTATTTAATTTTTAAATTGAAAAGAACAAAGAAATAATGAAAAGACGAAAATACCCTTTACTTAACAGATCCTTTATACAGAAGTTGGTCATATGGATCGTAATTGAAATAGAATGGAAACCACAATGACCAAAATTGTAATTAGTTTGAAAGAGGGACTACTCTTGATAATGTACGGAAACCACAGGGACCAAAATTGTAATTTACTCTAAAAAAAATAAATCATTTTATTAGTGTTTCTATATAACACTTTCGAAAATTTCGTCTAATATATAAAAGGTTAATAGGATGATTATTCTTTTATGTCATATTTGGTTATCCAAATTTATGGATAAAACTTATTAGATCGTTTATAGAAAATAATGTTTATAGATCGTATACAATTTTTTATCCTTTAAACTTATATTTCTACCAAGTATTATATTAGAAGGTCCAATAATAAAGATAAGTTTTATTGTAGCTATAGGCAATATATTCACAAATAATATATTGAACCATTTCCGATTTTTGTGTGGCAAATATTATGATATATCTTAAAGGTTAGCTTAACTAAAAATAATTATGAAATATTTTAAAGGTTACAACATATATGGATTTTTAGTACATATATTGGGTTTTTAGATCATCTCCAACAGCTATGTTAAAGTTTTTCTAAAATAGAGTAAAAGAAATTAAAATCTCTAAAAAAATTTGTATCTAACTTCAATAGTTATTCTATTTTAGCAACTCTAGTATTAATTATCTTATTAAAATATTTAATTTATTTAATTATATTATTAAAATATTCAATATATAAAAAGTTGGGAGAATAAAAGTTTATTTTTTGGAGGTAATGATTAGTTTTGGAATAAAACTATCTATTTAGAAATTTCTCTAAATTTAGAGATTTTTAGAGCATCTCCAACAGCTATGCTAAAGTTTTTCTAAAATAGAGTAAAAAAAACTAAAATCTCTAAAAAAAATTTGCATCCAACTCCAACAGCTATGCAATTTTAGCAACTTTAGTATTAATTATCTTATTAAAATATTCAATTTATTTAATTATATTTCTTAAAATATTCAATATATAGAAAGTTGAGAGAGGAAAAGTTTGTTTTTAAGAGGTAATAATTAGTTTTGTGAGAAACTTTCTTTTTAGAGATTTCTCTAAATTTAGATATTTTTACAATCTCTCTCATTTTTTCTCTATTTTAACATAGATGATAACATAGTTGTTGGAGCAACAAAAATGCTAAAATCCTAATTTTTTCTATTTTAACATAGTTGTTGGAGATGCTCTTAACGCTCTTCTTCATAAGTCATCCGTTCAAATACTTCCAAAATCATTGCAATAATTTATGTCTATTTTCTTAAGACCCATAAAACTAATCGAAATGCAGACAACTAGATGCTAATCTATTTCCAACAGTAGATGTTAAAAAACTTAGCAGGCGACTTTCCTTAACACCTTCCTTAAAGAGAATATAAAGATTCTTCCTATTGGTGCCACGTGTCGTTTGTATTTAGGACTTGACTTTTGGAATAGTCACGACCAGAATCTATGTTTCTTTTCTTTTACCGGCAAAGAGAGGGAACAGTCTCTTTCATCAAATTAATTAAAGTGGATTTTAACAAAAAATGTGATTAATAATTCTTTTTTCTTTCTTTGGAAAAACATTTTTTTAAATATTGTTTTTAACAAAACATATTTATCCTATAATTTTCTACTTAAATTTGATTTTAAAAAGTTATAATAAGATCATCATGGCATTGAGTTTAGTTAATAGATTTTGTAAAAGATATTTACGTATTTAGTTATTAAATCAAATGTTGTGTCTTATTTACGACGGATAGAGATGATTAAATTAAAATATTATTTCTTTCTGCTAGACATTTATTTTTTAAACTTCTTATTGGTGGAAAGGTATTACAGTACTATTTCTGATCTCTCCTATATGGAGTTTTAGATTTTTCTAAATTTAGATATTTTCATATTCTATCTCTTCTTTAATTTTTCTATGTCACCATACAATATAGCCGTTGTTGGAGCACAAAACTCTACTAAATCACCAAAGTTTCTAGTATAGCATAGCTCTTGGAGCACAAAACTCAACTAAATCACCAAAGTTTCTGTAACAACCCAGATAATTAACAGATAAACATAAGCAATCAAATAGAAATCCATGCCAAAATCGACCCCATGTCTACAATTAGTTCATAAGGTTTGCGGTAATTCAACCTATTAGACAACTGAGAGCAAAAGAAATTAATACTAAAGGAAGTCTTCTAAACCGGCTCCAGATCACACTTTCTAATTTCCCTTGCCCGATCCTCCTATTCCACGATCTCCTGAAAAGGGTTTTTAATTTTTAAAGAGCGAGGGTTAGACCGATGGTCTAGTGAGTTACCTCAACAAAAAAACAGTTCACGCCAAATCATAGAAAGTGTTATAAAGCATACCCATTTCAGTTATAAAGCATAAACCATCAACTTCGCAAACACGCTTCCGACATACACTACTGCCATATAGAGATGGCAGTGGGTCTGGCTCATACTGCTTTAAGTTGGGACACACCCCAATGGCATTAACGGGACACACCCCCCGGTATGAGCACAGACGAGACCCCCCCCCAACTTGGCCATCTCACGCTAATAATATTGTATGCATACAATTCAACGACCACAAAAACATAACTCACGTATAATAGGTCTCGCAGGTATATAGCATGCATAAAAATAGAAATACCTTAAATAGCTTTCACATGCCTTTATCAACATAATTATAGAAAACCTTTAGTTAGAAAAACTTACCTGTTGTCCACCGCTAAAGTTCCCTCACTAACTATTTAAGACCGGACCCAAGCCCTACTGCACAAAGCGATAAATACTGATAAGTCTCAACTTATCTTTCGGTCATACGAAATCCTTCACGATACACAGTCCAATTCACACTAAAGAGGGATTAGTTCGGCCCAACAACCTCTTGGATTTGGGGGGCTTAGGCTTCGACACCCGCTTGCCAAACCCGGTTACATAGCCGCTTGGGTCGAGGAATTGGTGAGACCCGGTCGATGACACCCGGGGTTGGGGTTGAGACTAGGGGTGTAAATGATGCGAGTCGAGCTCGAGTATCATTATACTCGACTTGACTCTTTCATATATCGAGTCGAGATCGAGTTCGAGACGAGTGTTGACCGAGTCGATCTCAAATGAGTCGATCTCGAGTAGCTCGCGAGTTGTCTCGTGTCATTTACACCCCTACATAGGCTCAAGCCATTTAACAAAGATAAAAATATGTAAAATAAGAGAGGAGAAAGGTCTATATATAGTGGAATTCAAAGCATTGGGTTCTATATCCCGCCAATGTGGGATGGATTAGACACACCATCAAGAGTTTACCCATGTCTTTTACAACATCATTTTCTAAACAACGAAAATAAAAAAACTTGAGTTTATTATTATTATTCTTATTATTCTTATTATCAATTAAATTAAAATAATATTACTAATTATTATTATTATTATTTTGCTTATCGAGTATCTCACGAGCTTATCGAGTCGAGTATCAGGTCGCTCGACTCGACTCGTCAGTATATCGAGTCGAGCTCGAGTTCGAGTTGAGTGTTGACCGAGTTTTGACCGAATCGATCTCGAGTAGCTCGCGAGTTGTCTCGTCTCATTTACACCCCTAGTTGAGACCCGGTCGATGATACCCGGGGTTGGGGTTGAGACCCAGTCCAGTTGGGTTGAGACCCGATCAATGACACCCCCCTTTACCGAGGTCGCTCGGCTCTTGGTTGCCCGGGGTCCCTCGGCTTCCCACATCGGGATCACTCGACACCTACTCGCCCGGGGTCACCCGGTACTTCACACTTCGGGCCACCATCGCTAAACGCGGGGTGTCGCCCTCAGGCCGTAGATCGGTGGCGTTCTAACTTAAGGATTGTTGAGGCATCGACCCCCCTAAGGCTTCCATCGATCCCAAATCCAGTTCATTTTCCGAAATCAGAGATTAACAACAAAAAGATATATAACTAACCCAAATTGAACCCAATCTCATTTTAGAGAGAAAAAGGAATTATGGGTTGGAGTTCTCACCAAACATATACGAGATAATCCCCAATATTCTAATCCAAAACTAACTCAGATACTATATAACAAAACTCCCAACACCAAAAATAATCAAAGGCAAAGATAAACTTACCTCAAGAAATTGATGCAAGATGAAATCCAAAGAATGGTGCTCCCTTGCTCCCTTACTCGTTTAGTTAATTTATAGTTTTAGTACAGGTGCAATAAGAACTCCAAAAAGATTTAAACGGCCATAGGTGCGATTAGGTGGTATATTGTATAAGTGACAATACATAATAACAAGTATAAATTGCGTATTGACAGGCATAATTATACTTTGTTAATAAACTAATTAATAGGTTTTAAAATGAATTAAAATTAGTTATTAAAGTATTTTAGTTATTAAGTTTGAAATCCAGAGGCGTTAGCTAGCTTTAAGTTAATTGCAAAGTCATTTCTAAACCATAAAGTAAAATTAAATTAATGGGATTAAATGCACATTAAATTTCTATTATTAAAACATTTTTTAAAAGTTTTGATTTCAAGTTTATGATAAGACATTTTAAACACTTAAGAGATTTAGTAACCGTGGTAATCATTAACATGTTACCATTATTTATGTGATTTTTTAAACTCGTAATATATATAGATTATAGATGAAACATATGTTGGTCTGGTTCCTATAATTAGACAGTTAACTTTTAAAATATTATTTTTAGGGTATACGAACAAGATATTTCAAACATCTATGGGACCTCATTACCTGATTTGGAGTGACGTTTCTTAATCTTAATGTCATTATATGTTTTATTTATAAAATAAAAAGAGACAATTTAATTATTTTATTTGGATTAATCCCACACTACCAAATAAATTGTACAAACCTACTATAAACATTTTTCACTTTCAACTCAAGAATGTAGACGGAATATGAGTGTATAGCAATGAACTTTGAATCCAAGATGATAGAAAAGTTTCATGAAGAAATACAAAATTTGGAGATGGAATTAGTTGGATTTGGGAATAGAAAAAAGGTCATACAAAAGATGTATTATAGTATATCGGGATGAAATAATTGAATTCTTATGTTTTATCATGTAAATAAAATATTCAGTGACAAAAAGATTTAGAAATATAGCAAAACATCAGGCAATCAAGTCCCTTAAATGTTTAAGATATCTTGTTGAAAGATGGTTTTCAAAATAGAAATCGGATCAAAATAAGTTCATTTTCATGCATTTTAAGTTAACATTTATATCAGTTATTGAATCTAATAAAATTTTGAAATGTCTTATCATTTCCAAAAATACAGAATAGACATCAAAGTAACAATTCAATAATTGTTTTGTTTGCTAAATATTTCCCCTCTCCTTGGACCACATCCACCAATAGAGGAAGCTTCTTGGGACATTAACACAAGTTCTAGTCTTAATTAAAAACTCATAATAAGATATATTGTTAGAGACTACATATTACATAGGACAAGTGACATCTTTAACATGTTTGGAAGAATGTGTGAGTACTTGTCCTTTTTAAAAGAAGAAAAAAGTTTGAGCATGATTTTATGCTATTATTCAATCGTACATAAAATATAGAAATAACAAATAATAATTTGCATATAAGGAAACATATTTATTTTGATTTTATTTTAGAAAATCATGTTTTAAAATTATTTTGGATATATTTTATATGTAATCAAGTGAACATACCAATTTTGTAATATATATATATATATATATATATATATATATATATATATATAGGGAAAGTCTGAAAAAACCCAACAAACTATCTGATTTTGAATGATTATGTCCCTAAACTATTTTTTTTGGATGATAAAACCCTTAAACTTTTTAAAACCGGTTAAATACATCCTTGTAACCTGTAAAAACAGGTTAATGTAATAAAAATTTGGAAAACGTCTAAAGAAACCCAACAAACTATCTGATTTTAAATATTTAAGTCCCTGAATTTTTTTTAACAAATAAATCTCTAAACTTTTTCCTCAAATTTTTACCAAATAAATTATTGAACTTTTTTAAACAAATAAATCCCAAACTATTCTTGAAGAAACAAAATCATGAACTTAATTTTGAACAAATAAATCTATTTTTTTTACATGAACAAAAATAATATATATAATTCCTCTCACTGACAATATAGCAAAATGAACCAATTAAAGAGAGAGAAAAAAATATATATTTTAATTACTAATTCCGAATCATTCAAAAGTTATGCCTAAAAGTCTAAAACATAAATAGATACGTATAATTGTACAAAAATTATTCTCATCCTTTCACAAAATATATAACAAAAAAACGTTAATCCTTTCACAAAATATACCAAAAAAAGGTCAATCCGTTCACAAATATACCAAAAAAACTCCAGTAGGTGCTTACTGGCTCGTTTATCTTACCGGATGAACATCGCAATGGCCGAGAATCATATCCGGTAAGAACGATATAAGGATGGAGAGTCTTACCCAGTAAGTAGAGGTGACGACTCTTACTCGGTAAGCGTTTACCGGGTAAATTGTTGCACGCGATAGCTTTTTGATAGACTACAATCTTACCCGGTAAAATAAGTTAGGGTGTCGATTTTTACCGGTAAGCACTTACCGGGTAAATGTTTGGGTAAACGATCGACCCCTTAGTTAATGGTATACATTAAAGTCAAACGGTTGATTAGACTCTTACTTTAAATTAAACATTACTTTGTTATTACAAATGAGATAACTTTTAATATATTCCTGTTAGAAGGATAAACATATAGGGCATTTTTTTTATATATTTGTGAAATGGATGGACGTTTTTTGGTATATTTCATGAAAAGATATGTGTTTTTTGGTACATTTTATGAAATGATTGACGGTTTTTTGGTATATTTAGTGAATAGATGAATATAATTTTTGTATGTATCTATTTATATTTTAGGCATAATTGAATTATTCGGAATTAGTAATAAAAATGATATACGTTTTCTCTTTTTAATTGTTCATGGCTTTGTTGTCGATGAGTGGATTTGTATATATTTTTCTGTAATGCAGAATTTTTTTTTGGATTTATTAGTTTAAAATTAAGTTCATGATTTTGTTTCTTAAAAAAAGTTTGGAATTTATTTCCTCAAAAAATGTTCAAGAATTTATTTGGTAATAAGATTTAGGAAAAAATTAGAGATTTATTTGCTAAAAAAAATCCAGAGACTTAATCATTCAAAATCAGATAGTTTATTGGGTTTTTATAGATTTTTTTTAAAATTTTATCATATTAACCTGTTTTTACAGGTTACAAGGATGTATTTAACCGGTTTTAGAAAGTTTAAGGGTTTAATCATTCAAAAAAATAGTTTAAGAACTTAACCATTCAAAATTAGATAGTTTGTTGGTTTTTTCAGACTTTTCCCATATATATATTATAATTTCGTAAACACAAAATAAAAAACCTTTTTTATTTGAGAGACATTAAATTGAAGTTTTTAAAAATAGGTTCTCCAAGATGTAAAAATTATTTAGATATCTCACATATAATGATTACTTTGTTATTATTTCTTACAAATAAAATGATTATTATAAATAATAAAATCGAAATGTATTTATTTATTTTTTAGTTATTGAAATACAAAGTAGCAATATAGGTTTATAATTAATCGAACATAAAACTAGGTGGCTTTTTTTTGCGATAAAAACAACATTGTCATGTCGTTGTATATGTAGAGAGAGACCATTCGTGAAATTGATTGTGATTTAAGTTGCATTTGACTTATAGTGTAATATAATAATTAAAAACTTATAATTATTGAAAGATATTTTTCATTTATGTATTATAAAAATTCGTTTCAAATGTAAATCTCCTAATTCTTACAAATTGTGCATTCCATGATCAACGTTTTGACTAGGAAAGAATCAAAATATTTATAGAAAATGATCATGGTTCATTCATTATGATCAATGCTTAAATTAAAAAACAATTGTGATATTTATAGAATTATATATCCATCAGACTAGATAGATCTGGAAGATTAGTTTGTATAGTTTATAATGAAAAAAAACAGGATTGTCTTTGAAAATGGAATATATATCCTTTCACTATATATATATATATATATATATATATATATATATATATATATAGTGAAAGGATATTTTGTAACCCTTAAAAATGTTGCAACCCTTGCAACCCACATCTTAACCGTCGGATTCATGATCGACGGTTAAAATGTGGGTTGCAAAAGTTGCAACCTTTTTAAGTGTTGCAAATTAAACAACCCCTATATATATATATATATATATATATACACATGTGTATGTGTGTATTAGTGTGTGCATACGTATACACATTGTACATGGATGAATTCATGCATGATTCAGGTATTCGCACATGTCATATGTGCATACGTGTATATGTATGAATTACGTATGTATGTAATTTAACATTTCTCAGTAAAATTTGGTACTTTGTACGTTTCAAAAGATACATAGTTGTATTTATTTATTTATTATTATTACTATGAATTAAAGACCTCCATTATCTTGACGTAAATAATTATCATCGTAACTATTATGAGGAAAGTTTCGAACAATCACAAAAAATAACGTTTAATTATACAAGAGTATTATGGACGACTGCTTTGTCAAAGATAAATGTGACTTTTGTCAAATAAACATCTATACAAAAATAGATATTATTATGTAATGTAATTATGATTAACCTTTTCTAATCATTCAATATAACCATATAATAAATTAACGTGCACTTAATTAACGAGCCAAAATGGTTGATTTACATGGTTAAGAAAAAGATTATCAACGGGAAGCAGTTCTATAAAGGCATGAAGGTTGTTTTGCACTTATTGGAATTTCTTTGTTATCACTTAAATATCTTGAATTTGAAATTCACTTTTAGTTATTAATTATCGAATAAATTATTAAAGATACGTTAATACATGTAAATGTTTCTAGAAAAAAGAAAAAAAACTGAGAAAAAGACAAGAATAAGGACTTTATATACAAGACAACTTTGTTTTTTCTCCAAATAGTGAACTTGATGGGAAGTCATTTTGAAAGTGCAATGCAAGGAAATTGTGAAATTTTGGTAAAATTGGGGCCAATATCCAAATTGAATCAATTAGTGTTTTGTTTGTGGCCATGGGTGAAGAAAACTTTATATGAAGAAAAAGCTTCTTTTGGTCAACTTTTGTGAATTTGATTATGATATTAAAAAGGAACTTTCCTTTCGTAGTTAGGAAGTTTCCTTTTATAGAATGAAATTATTTCAAGCCTATATTATCGCATTATGCAATCCTAATCCTAATCCTAAGCCTATATTATTGGACATTATCTAAACCTGTTTTCATTCGCCTCTTTCCTTCTTCCTTTCTTAATCAAAAAAAAAAAAAAAAAATTAACCTTAAAAAATAAGAGGTAAATTATGTTCTCTCCTTCCCTCTCAATATCGGCAGTAATAGTTTCCCAAAATCCAACATATCTTTAATTTCATCAGAAAGAGACCGATAGTTTTTGTCGCCAACAATTCGACTGAAGAATCACCAACAAACTAGCCAGAAATTGAGCTCAAGTTTATAGGGGCAGATCAATTCCTTTGTAGGTTTTTCTTTTTATAATATTTTTTAAATAATAAAGAAATTTGTTTTGTACGTGGTTATGGGAAGTATTCGGTAGACAAAGTGGTGCACTACAAAAATGACCACTATCAACGAGGAAAAAATCCGTCACTAATCCCTAGCTAAAGCTCGAATCCGTCGTTGATAGTCCGTCGTTCAAATAGGCGTAGCTGATGCTATCAGCGACGGATTAGCGAGGGCCCTTATTAGCGACGAATTCACTAACTTTTAGCGATGGAAATCCGTCGCTAATTTTCGTTATTTTTAAAAAAAAATTAATTAAAATTCTCTATTTCCTGTATATTATAATACAAAACCTGCTCATAAATTGAAAATAACAAGCCGACATTGTCCAACAAACTAAAATAACCAAATTCATACAATTCAAAATACCAAGTATCCTACAATTCAAGACAATGTCTGACAATTAACTAACAATCTAGCTACCGGGAGGGCCAGGAGGGGGGAAATTGTATCCTTGTTGCTGCATGAAAGAAGCAAAATGCGCTGATAACGCGACCTGTTCGGCTAATCAGACAACTTGATTGGCCTGTTCGGTCTCTAGATCCTCCCTTCTCTTCTGTTCGGACTCTACCTGGGCTACATAGCGATCCTCCCGCTCATTTGCCTCCGCCTCCATCCTTGTCCTTTTCTCCTTCAACTCAACTACATGTAATATTCAATATTTAACAAAAATCAGTAATTTGTTTTGGTGTCAATGAAAAGTAATGACATGATACATAACAATATAACTAACATACCTCCATGGATGATCTAGTAGTGGATGATCTCCCGCTTCTATTGCTATATTCACCATAATAGGAATCCCCGAAACCAAAATAACGACCCTTCTTACATCCTCCAATACTCTGCTCCCAAATAGATGCATCATCAGGAGGAGGGGTGTCAGGCTGTGCACTAGAGTGGGCCGCATCCCTAAGCTCTCGAAAGCGTTCCTATGGTTTACCAAAACAAAAACAACCGAGCTTAATTATTTATGTACAGATTTCAGCGGCATAACGACTGTAAATCAAACGTATCCAATGCCTGCTTTTAACAATTATAACATTCTAATTACCAATGGTAGTCACATTGTCAACATATATCTACTTAGCCTAACGTCTACCCAACAATGGCAACCCAAACTAATAGTATCACTACGTTTATTAAAACATATTACTTTAAACCTATCAAATATTTCTATAAAACAATGTAATGGTTTTAGAAAGCTTACCGCCACTCTAGCTACTTTGGGGTAAATGTATTGAGGAGGATCAGTAGGCGGGTTGGATGAACCCAGAACAAGCTTTCGGTTCGTGCAATGGACCCGCTCATATACCTCAGACCTACTCGGCTCCCGACCCAATATTCGTCTCTACAACAGACAATTAAGTTAATTAGTTACTAGACATACAAATCTAATTATGTAACACCCGAAAATCTAAGGTAAGTATTTTCCTCGTTCTTTAATTTTTATCGAACTGAAAACTCTAATACGTGCTTAACTGTTATTTTTCCAACCTGCTATGTATGTGTTAATCCGAATGTTTAGTCTCACTTTGTCGAACCTTAGAAAAATCAGATTTTCGGACCTCGGGCGGGGTGGTGCGACCTTGCCACGCGACTGTGCCAATGACACAATCGCATGGGCACAGTCGCCAAACATGTACCGCAGGTGGTGGTCTGTGTGCGACGGTGACACCGCGACAATGCCCATGCATTGTCGCCGGCGGGGTATGGTTGTTTAAAACCTCAATTTCGACCATTTTGACTCATTTTCTCATTACTCTCGTTTTAGGGCCGATTGTTACCATTCTTGAGGCGATTTCCTCTCCTCTTGAACCCTCCCAACATTTATTGTAAGCCTAAAGTAGTTGGGGACATTTATTGTGGATTAAAGGAAGCTAGAGACTCATTCAAGTGAAGCTTTCAAGTCCCACCTTCTCCTCATTCCATCCAAGTTTTCTATGGTTTGTGTAAAACCCTAGATTGTGAGTTTTCTATCAAAAATCTTTCAAATGAGATACATATCCTTGTTGTTTACTTTATGGGTTATTTATCTCCTTTCTCATGTACATGAATAAATTGATCACCTGATAAGTTTGCCCTAACTTGTATGTTTGGGTTATTGAGTGTTTTGGGCATGTAATCATCATGAAGAGCATGTGGAAGTATTAATTTACACCTTTAGGTCATGTTCATATGCTTTATAAGTTCGTTGGTCATCTTGATGAAAATGGTATATTTTGGGCATTTGGACCTAATATGGAAAGTGAACTATGGGAAGTCTTATACATGTATCTTGTTGATATGGTTTATGTATAGAGATGAATAATGTATATATATATATATATATATATATATATATATTGGAGGAACCGTGAGTATGTGCTAGGAGGATGTAGTCTTAGGTGTCATCGTGACGGTATGCACTTAGACCTCCGCCAGTTGGAGTAATGCCTGTGTGGTAGTCTCCAAGTGTGTCGGGCCTTTGGGATGTTGCTCATGCGAGTGGACATCAAGGTACATTGACTTGAGGTAAAACTCATTGATGTGATGGGTCACCCCCATTGATTCCCGTATGGCCTACAAGTATTATATTATCATAATTGCTCTTGTGTGTATATAAATGTCATACCCTACTTTTGTATAACTCACTAGGCTCGTTTGGTCTAACACTTGTTTCATTGGTATGTATCTCAGGTTCTAGCGGCGCGACCACGAAGAAGGACTAGCGGACCTCTAGATGTGAGCTTGGGGATTTTTGGGATGCCATCTTAGTCGTGAACATTTTTGGAAGTAGATAACAACTGCTTGTAATCTTATTTCTTGTTTTAGAATTTAGATTAAGAGGTTGTTATCTCTCTTTGGTCGTTGTTACAAACTTGTAATTAACTGGCATTTGTTATTCCCTTTTTGGGACGAGCTCGTGCTTTGGCATAGTTTTTATACCACGTTTCTTTCGGGAAATTTTGTTATTCCCAATTTTTGGGGTGTTACAAGTTGGTATCAGATCTCTAGTTTAAGTGAACTAGGTGTTGTTTGTAGCATACCTAGACTTAGACTGCTTGAGCATATCCTATCACTGTCCAAACGGGTAGCGCGTTTCTAGGTGGGGAGAGTATTTGGATTACGGAATTGCATTGGTTGAAATTATGATGATGACAACGAGAGTTCTTATGTAAAGTACATTCACAATTTCACTTGGCCAGTGTTATTCTGAATTTATGATTACGTGGGCATGCTTGGAAATTATTATTATAATGATTAATCTTTGTAGTAGTACGTGTCGAACCGGTTATCCTTTAAGGAATTAACCGGTATGACTTGCATCATGTGTGACAGTTCACAATGGTAAACACAAGGAGTCGGATTGGGGCGACCGATGAGGCTAATGAGGCAAGTGTAACTGCCCCGGAAACTACAAGACAAGTGGGACTGTTGGCAATCAGAGTCATTCCACCGGTTCCCCGAATGCTAGAGGGAATCATTGATGTAATCCCTCCAGTGAACTTGGAAACCGAGAATCCGGTCGTCCAAGAAGCGAATCCTCAATCAGTTCTGTTGGCAAGCATTATGCAGATGATGAATTTCGCGATGGACCAGCGGGAAGAGAGGCTTAGGAAAAGGTTGGAGGATCGGGACATAAGTAACCGAAGGCCCGAAGCTGTGGGGGAAAATGCCGGAAATGGGTTGGGTGGGATCGAAAATGGTATTGGGACAGAAGAACATGCTATTCGGGTCGAGAAGGTAAAGGAAGGGGGTTGCTCTTTCAAATCCTTCCTTTGCAGCCGAGCTCCAGAATTTTCTGGGTCGACGAATTCATTAGCTTGTATGAAATGGATCCAGGATGTGGAGATGGCTTTCGAGTCGAGCGAGTGTGCAGATTCACAGCGGGTCAAATTTGCGTCTCAACTACTTCGAGGGGATGCATTGAGTTGGTGGAACGTTACTCGGAGGGTACTCACACCGGAAGTTCTGGCCAAGCTCACTTGGCCAACCTTCAAGAAGAAGTTAATGGAAAAATATTGCAATGCAAGAGCACTCGATAAGATTGAAGATGAGTTTCGGAATCTCAAGAAAGGAAATCTGACGGTTGAGGACTACGCAAAGAAATTCATGGATAAACTTAGCTTGGTTGAGCATGTGGCTAGGGATGAAGAGGATAAGATAAAGTGGTTTGTGAAGGGATTACCGTCTAATATGAGGACAGATGTGAGGAACGCCCACCAGTCTACCTTGCAGGGTGTGATCGAGGCATCTCAACAAGTCGAGGACGATATACTTGAAGACAGGTGTGTGTTCCAGAATCTAGTTTCTATTCAATAACAATCAAACAAACAAAATTAAAACACAATGAATTACCTGTTTGATTACTTTGATTTTCACAAGATTACACTTTCTCTCTCTAGAACTCTTTCTCTCTCTAAAAACTGTATTCTCTCTCAAATCTCAATTCTTACAATACGTACTTACTGAATTACAAGAACAAAAACTATTTATACTACCACCTAATACAAGGAAACAAATATAAAAACAAATACAACTAAGTTTGACTTATTACAAAATAGACTTTGACTTTTAATGAGATTTGACTTTAGCAGCTTTGACTTTCTCAACTTTGACCTTCAAACCACAAAAATTCGAAAATTTGAATTGATTACAGTGCAATTGATAAATCTTTCTATACAAACTCGATCGATTTCACATTCCTAATAAAACCTAACCGATTACAACTCCAAAAACTCACTAAAACTCAAAATCAAATCTGAACACAGATACGAACATTCTGACTTTTCTTGAAAATTCGATTTGGATCTGGCTCTAATACCAATTGTGTGTTCCAGATTCTAGTTTCTATTCAATAACAATCAAACAAACAAAATTAAAACACAGTGAATTACCTGTTTGATTACTTTGATTTTCACAAGATTACACTTTCTCTCTCTAGAACTCTTTCTCTCTCTAAAAATTGTATTCTCTCTCAAATCTCAATTCTTACAATACGTACTTACTGAATTACAAGAACAAAAACTATTTATACTACCACCTAATACAAGGAAACAAATATAAAAACAAATACAACTAAGTTTGACTTATTACAAAATAGACTTTGACTTTTAATGAGATTTGACTTTAGCAGCTTTGACTTTCTCAACTTTGACCTTCAGTATTATTGATCTTGTATCCAACAGATTTATGCTCTAACAACAGGGAAGAGAAGAAACTTTAAGGAGAAAAGAGGAAATGGGAAGGGCCGTCTGGGCCCATGCGATCATCCAAACCCTTTGTCGGGGGAAGGGGTGTGGAGCCGAAACGTGAAACACCATGGTGCCCCAAGTGCAAGAGCAAACACTCGGGGTTTTGCAATCAAAAGTCCTTTAACCCCCCTACCGGATGTCTGAAATGTGGCCAAAATGACCACTTGGCTAGAGATTGTCCCTCCCGGACAGGAGTTTGTTACGGATGCCGTGAGCCAAGGCATATCAAGAGGGATTGCCCTAAGTTAGCAAAGGGAAATCAAGGGGCTCCAAGCGGGGCTGCACCAAGGAGAGAAGTTCAACCGAGGGCGCCAAGTCAGGCCTTTTAGATGATAGCGGACGAAGCAAGGGTGACAACGGATGTCGTGTCGGGTATGTTTCTAGTGAACTCTCTACCTATGCACGTTTTATTTGATTCTGGCGCGAATCGATCCTTTGTGTCCACTACTTTTTGCAAGAATCTTTCTACCCTTTCTAGTACGCTAGCGGAGGCTTTAATGGTAAAGGTAGCCAATAGAGAGCACTTAGTGGTCCGTGAATGCTTTGTCGGATGTATCTTAGAACTAGACGGAGAGCCTTTCGTTATTGATTTGTTGTTGGCGGACATCAGAGGATTTGATGTAATTGTTGGAATAGATTGGTTATCTAAGAATGATGTCGGTATATTCTGCTCTAAGAAAGTGATTAGAATACCCTTGGCAAAGGGAGGATAAGTGATAATCTACGGGGAGAAGAGTCAAAGGACCAACGTGATCACCTCATCTCTAAAAGCACGGAAGAGCATAGCCAAGGGGTGTGCTTCGTTCTTGGCCTACGTTATCGATGCAAAGATAGAAAAGAAGAAAGTGGGAGACGTGGAAGTAGTGCGAGATTTCCCGGACGTCTTTCCGGAGGACCTACCCGGTTTGCCACCGGAGCGTCAGGTAGAGTTCCACATCGACCTCACTCTGGGAGCCGCTCCGATTGCTCGTGCTCCTTATCGTCTAGCTCCGACGGAGATGCGAGAGATGATGACGCAACTTCAAGAACTTCTAGAGAAGGGATTTATTCGACCAAGCTCTGCACCATGGGGAGCTCCGGTGTTATTCGTGAAGAAGAAGGACGGGTCGATGCGGATGTGCATCGACTACCATGAACTCAACAAGGTCACCGTGAAGAATAAATATCCGCTTCCTCGAATTGACGATCTCTTTGATCAACTTCAAGGGGCGGGATGTTTCTCTAAGATAGATTTGCGGTCCGGTTATCATCAAGTACGAGTGAAGGAGGTTGACGTTCCGAAGACGGCGTTCCGGACAAGATACGGTCACTACGAGTTTTTAGTCATGCCTTTCGGGTTGACTAACGTTTCGGCCGTCTTCATGGATCTAATGAACCGAGTATGCCGACCCTTCTTGGACAAGTCGGTCATAGTCTTCATTGACGATATTCTCATCTATTCCCGGGACGAAGCGAAACATCGTCGGCATCTACGTGAAGTTTTGGAAATCCTTCGAAGGGAAAGGTTATTTGCGAAATTTTCAAAGTGTGAATTTTGGCTCCAAGAAGTCCAATTCTTGGGCCACGTGGTGTCCAAAGGTGGAGTGAAAGTGGATCTGGCAAAAATCGAGGCAATGATGAATTGGGAACCACCGATAAGTCCGACAGAAATAAGAAGTTTCTTGGGTTTAGCCGGCTATTACCGGCGTTTTATTCAAGACTTCTCGAAGATCGCCTCTCCGCTCACTTCTTTGATAAGGAAGACAGCTAAATTTATGTGGACCGAGACTCAAGAAAAAGCCTTTCGGACCCTCCAAAGGAAGCTATGTGAAGCACCGATCCTATCCTTACCCGAAGGCTCCGAAGACTTCGTGGTTTATAGTGATGCCTCTAAGCTTGGACTCGGGTGCGTTTTGATGCAAAAGGGAAAAGTCATCGCGTATGCCTCGCGACAACTTAAAGACCACGAAAGGAATTATCCTACCCACGACTTGGAGCTAGCGGCGGTAGTCTTCGCTTTGAAGTTGTGGCGACACTACCTCTACGGGATGAAATGTACTTTGTTCACCGACTATAAGAGCTTAAAGTACATTTTTGACCAAAAAGAGCTTAACATGCGGCAGCGGAGATTGTTAGAGCTTCTAAAGGATTACGACTGCGAATTGTTGTACCATCTGGGTAAAGCCAACGTAGTGGCGGATGCGTTGAGTCGCAAAGGTTACGGGAATGAAGTCCAAGTCACTCTTTCGAGAATAGACGTGATATCAAGCTTAGTGGAAGACATCAAGAGAAGTCAAGTTGAGGCACTTCGCGAAGAAAACCTCAAGGCTGAAATAATGGTGAAGCAACGGGAACTATTGACGGAGGATAGTCGGGGTCTTAGACTATTCCAAGGAAGAATCTGGGTCCCAAAGATCGGGGGAAACCGCGAGTTGCTATTGGCAGAGGCACATAAGTCAAAGTACTCCATACATCCCGGTAGCACCAAGATGTATAGAGATTTGAAACTTCATTATTGGTGTCTAGTAATGAAACTCGACGTGGCCAATTACATGGAAAGATGCGTCACTTGTCTTCAAGTCAAAGCGGAACATCAAAGGCCTTATGGAAGTTTGCAACCTTTGACCATCCCGGAATGGAAATGGGAGCACATCACGATGGATTTCGTCACCAAATTGCCGAAGACCTTGAAGGGTCATGATACTATATGGGTGGTGGTGGATCGACTCACGAAAAGCGCACACTTTTTGGCGATGCAGGAGACATTACCAATGGAGAAGTTGGCCAAGTTATACGTAGATGAGGTGGTATCATGGCACGGTGTTCCACTATCCATAGTTTCGGACCGGGATAGTCGATTCACTTCCAAGTTTTGGGATGGATTGCAGAGAGAGTTGGGCACGAAAGTCAAGTTGAGCACAGCGTATCATCCTCAAACCGACGGACAAAGTGAAAGAACCATCCAAACTCTTGAGGATATGCTTCGATCGTGTGTCATAGACTTTGGAGGAAATTGGGATTCACGCCTACCGTTGGTAGAATTCGCGTACAACAATAGCTACCATTCAAGCATCGGAATGGCACCATTTGAGGCACTCTACGGGCGAAAGTGTAGGACACCCATGTGTTGGCTCGAGGCGGGTGAGAAACAATTTGCGGGACCGAAAATAGTACAAGAAATGGTGGATAAGGTTAAGAATATCCGAGAACGATTGAAGGCGGCCCAGAATCGACAGAAGAGCTATGCGGATAAAAAGCGGAGACCGATCGAATTCCAAGTGCGAGATCGGGTCATGTTGAAGGTATCACCTTGAAAGGGACTCATTCATTTCGGGAAACGCGGGAAGCTTAGTCCTCGTTTCCTTGGGCCCTTCGCGATATTGGAAAATATTTGACTTCAAGCTTATAGGTTGGACTTGCCGCCGGAGATGGACGGAATCCATCCAACGTTTCACGTATGTTACCTTCGCAAGTGTTTAGCCGAGGAAGAAAGTGTTATTCCCTTATCGGAAATTCGAGTGGATAGCGGAAATCGATGTGTAGAGGAGCCGGAGGCCATCTTGGAGTCGAAGACAAAGCAATTGCGACATAAGGAGGTGTCAACGGTGAAGGTTCAATGGAAGCACCATCGGGGTGCCAACATAACATGGGAGTTGGCAGAAGACATGAAGAAAAGATACCCTCGTTTGTTTAGTGAGTAAGATTTCGGGGACGAAATCCCAATTAGGTGGAGAGGATTGTAACACCCGGAAATCTAAGGTAAGTATTTTCCTCGTTCTTTAATTTTTATCGAACTGAAAACTCTAATATGTGCTTAACTGTTATTTTTCCAACCTGCTATGTATGTGTTAATCCGGATGTTTAGTCTCACTTTGTCGAACCTTAGAAAAATCAGATTTTCGGACCTCGGGGGGGTGGCGCGACCTTGCCACGCGACTGTGCCAATGGCACAATCGCATGGGCACAGTCGCCAAACATGTACCGTAGGTGGTGGTCTGTGTGCGACTGTGACACCGCGACAATGCCATGGGCATTGTCGCCGGGTATTGTCGCCGGTGGGGTCTGGTTGTTTAAAACCTCAATTTCGACCATTTTGACTCATTTTCACATCACTCTCGTTTTGGGGCCGATTTTTACCATTCTTGAGGCGATTTCCTCTCCTCTTGAACCCTCCCAACATTTATTGTAAGCCTAGAGTAGTTGGGGACATTTATTGTGGATTAAAGGAAGCTAGAGACTCATTCAAGGGAAGCTTTCAAGTCCCACCTTCTCCTCATTCCATCCAAGTTTTCTAGGGTTTGTGTAAAACCCTAGATTGTGAGTTTTCTATCAAAAATCTTTCAAATGAGATACATATCCTTGTTGTTTACTTTATGGGTTATTTATCTCCTTTCTCATGTACATGAATAAACTGATCACCTGATAAGTTTGCCCTAACTTGTATGTTTGGGTTATTGAGTGTTTTGGGCATGTAATCATCATGAAGAGCATGTGGAAGTATTAATTTACACCTTTAGGTCATGTTCATATGCTTTATAAGTTCGTTGGTCATCTTGATGAAAATGGTATATTTTGGGCATTTGGACCTAATATGGAAAGTGAACTATGGGAAGTCTTATACATGTATCTTATTGATATGGTTTATGTATAGATATGAATAATGTATATATATATATATATATATATATATATATATATATATATATATATATTGGAGGAACCGTGAGTATGTGCTAGGCGGATGTAGTCTTAGGTGCCACCGTGACGGTATGCACTTAGACCTCCGCCACTTGGAGTAATGCCGGTGTGGTAGTCTCCAAGTGTGCCGGGCCTTTGGGATGTTGCTCATATGAGTGAACATCAAGGTACATTGACTTGAGGTAAAACTCATTGGTGTGATGGGTCACCCCCATTGATTCCTGTATGGCCTACAAGTATTATATTGTCATAATTGCTCTTGTGTGTATATAAATGTCATACCCTACTTTTGTATAACTTACTAGGCTTGTTTGGTCTAACACTTGTTTAATTCGTATGTATCTCAGGTTTTAGCGGCGTGACCGCGAAGAAGGACTAGCGGACCTCTAGATGTGAGTTTGGGGATTTTTGGGATGCCATCTTAGTCATGAACATTTTTGGAAGTAGATAACAACTGCTTGTAATCTTATTTCTTGTTTTAGAATTTAGATTAAGAGGTTGTTATCTCTCTTTGGTCGTTGTTACAAACTTGTAATTAACTGGCATTT
The DNA here is from genome assembly GCA_023525745.1 of Arctium lappa. NCBI lineage: Eukaryota > Viridiplantae > Streptophyta > Magnoliopsida > Asterales > Asteraceae > Arctium > Arctium lappa. Next base: position 9,607,250 of record CM042048.1, read on the forward strand.
GTTATTCCCTTTTTGGGACGAGCTCGTGCTTTGACATAGTTTTTATACCACGTTTCTTTCGGAAAATTTTGTTAGTCCCAATTTTAGGGGTGTTACAAATTACATATTCAAAAAATTGAAATATATACTTACCATTTGGTATCGATGATGTACGGTAGAAATCGATCCCCCGGTGTGCCTAGATGACACCCCCTCAAACTCAGACCTCCGATTGTCCTTAATCATGTATGACACTTCATATATACCACGAGCCTTTGTCTTGACAACTGATAAGTACTCACTTTTGAGTACTTAAGCACATTGTTTTTATCCTTTTTGATTAGATTTTGCACTTTATAATCCCAAACTTGAGTCATTTTGGTTATTATTTTCCCTTTTCTAGATTTGGAGCTTAGGATATGGATTTGTGTAATTACATGGGTTGTTTAGGATAATTTTGATGTATTTTGTAAAATCTTTTTGGAACAAGTCATGTTGCAGCATTGTCGTAGCACTGGACCTGCAGACAACAAAGGGAATTGGAAACCGATTAAATGGGAATGGACTTAGCATTTCTTTGGACCGATGGATAAAAGCTTGTTCCAGCTGATGGGAATCTCTTAGTTGTAGTTTAAGCATCTTTTTGTACTTCCTTAGTAATTAAGCTTAATTAGTTGCTAAATCCTTGTGGGATTAGACTAGATTTACGTTTTTTGCCCTCCTCTATTTCTATAAACAGAGGGCTATTGGGGCATTTATTGTATCACTAATCAGCCCTCCTCTATTTCTATAAATAGAGGGCTCTTGGGGCATTTATTGTATCACTAATCACTCATCACTCATCACTCAACAATCATCATCCATCATCTCCTACTCTCTCCTAGATACTTTTTTAGCTGATTTTAATCAGCTCCAATTCCCCTTTTTATTTAAGTAATCTTTTAATGTTCTTCATGTTTTCTTTATATTCTTCACCATCTTCTACATAATATAGCAATTACTTTCTGTCTAGTTTGAGGAGCTGATCATAAATAAGTCATGTTTTCATCATAAATTTCCAGAAATCATGCATATGTTCTTATGGTTTTCATCTTGTTCTTCATATGTTCTTCATCCCATGCGATGAATGATTGCAGCATTGGAACAACATCCATCTGCAGTTTACATTTCTTGTATTTTCTTTGTTAATCTTGCATCTCTAGCCTTCCCTTTACTTTCTTATCTTTAATTTCAGTAGTTCAAGTTCATTGTATTTACTTTCCATCTTACATTTGTTGTCTTGACATTTTAAGTCTCACACACACACACACACACACACACACACACACACACACACACACACACACACACACACACACACACATATATATATATTTATATAATTTCAAGTCATTTACATTTCAAGAGCAATTTACATTATGTCTACTTTTGTTGTTCTTAGTAGTTGTTTTATTTTATTTATTGTAATGAGTAGCTAAGCATATTAGCTTGGGTGTGAGGCAAATGGTGATGGTGTTAACCTAAAGAAAGTGGAATTTTTGGGACTTTAACAAAGTTTTATTATTCAAACTCAAGTTTTATCAAGATAATACAACTACTTGACAAATTGATCACTTTGATAGTGTTAAAATGTCATGGACCTAGAGATAGGCCATTGAATAGCACGTCAATTTGAATTACATGGGAGGTAATATTGAAAGAGTTAGTTGCAACGAGAGTTGTTACTTGTGTTATTTAAAATGATCCATTCTTGATAAGTTGTCACTTGGGAGGTATGGGGGTTATTTCGAAAGAGTAACTTTTAACAAAGAGAATTTATTTTGCCATATATTTTAAGAACTCCACTCCCATCATTCTCTTATCTTGAACATTGGTCAGAGATGAGATTGTTTATAGCTACTGGAATAATGGGATGGTGAGAGTCCGAGAGGAACGTGTCTTGAAATAGATAATAAAATTAGTTATTGTCATAAGCATGTTGCAACATCCCTGCAACATTGGTCTACTGGAATTTGGGTTAACATATTATCACAAGTCTTACACCCTTGCTTCTCTTTTCATATTGTTATAGTAAACCTGTGTTCACCAAACAACCAAAATATTGCTTCAAATTCGTCATCTGAAACCACATATTTCATTATACTTTTATCACACTTTTTAATCCAATCTCTATGGGACGATATCTGGTATTTTACCACTTTATTACTTGAAAGACGACATAGTACCAATTTGTATACTTGCTCTTGGTACTATCTGTCACACCCTAAGGTGCATAAAAAGGGCATGCCAAGTTTTTGGCGCCGTTGCCGGAGATTGGTAAGTCAAAAGTTTTTAAAAATATTTTAAAAGATTTGGTTTTTCTAGCACCGTTGGGAGTTTTAAATTTTTTTGAAAGTGGTGTATGCCAAGAATACTACGCGGGGAATTTTTCGAACTAGATCCAGATATTGAGAGAACCTTCCAGCAAAGAAGGAGAACTCAAAGAACTTTTCGAAACATGAACTCTCTCAATATGGATGGACCTCCATCGGGTTTTGAAAACAAGCAACTTAGACCACCACTTATGGAAAATCAACCACCGCCTTTGGAAAATCAAATGAGACCACCTTTAGGAAATCCAATAAGGCCACCACCAATTTTTGCAAATAATCCACCAAATTTTCAAAATCCTCCAAATAATAATGAGGATGAAGATGATGCCGGATCTATTAGTAATGTTGAACCACAAAACATCATTGATCTTGCAAACTCAAAAGACAAAAGAATTATGGACTATGCAATTCCTAATTTTGAGAAATTGAACTCAGGGATTGTTAGGCCACATATAGAAACTTTACATTTTGAACCAAAACCCATCATGTTTCACATGTTGCAAGCCAATGGTCAATTTGTCGGATTACTATCGGAAGATCCACATTCACATTTAAAATCTTTTATGGAGATCATCGATGTTTTTCTGATTCCTGGGGTGTCTGCTGATGCCTTAAGGCTCACTTTATTCCCATTTTCTTTAAAGGATCGGGCAAAAATTTGGTTCAATTCATTAGCACCAGGTTCAGTACCATCATGGAGTGATATGGCCGAAAATGTTTTGCGAAAACATTTTCCACCTACCCGGAATGCCAAATCCAGAAATGAAATATGTATGTTTAAACAAATGGATGATGAAGCTATTCTGGATGCATGGGAAAGATTTAAAGAATTGTTGAGAAAATGCCCTCATCATGGCATTCCCTACTGTATTCAACTCGAGACGTTTTACCATGGGCTTGTTCCCAATGCAAAACAAATGCTCGATGCGACTTTAGTAGGGGATTTTACATCCAATACCTACAATGTCGGATATGAGATTCTTGAAAAGATTTCTACAATGGACATTGGGCTGATCTAAGGGCCCAGACTACTGGAATGCATGATGTAGACGCATACACTGCATTGACAACTCAGCTTGCTTCCATGACCAACATGCTTAAAAATATAACTTCTGGTCAAGGAACACAGTCGGTTGTCCCTACACATGCTGCAACCGTCCTCTCTATGCAGTGTGTGTGTGTGTGTTGTGGTGGAGAGCATTCTTATGAACACTATCCACATAATTCTGAATCTGTAAATTTTGTTCAAAATAGACCTGCTCCTCATTCCAAACATTACAATGCAAGTTGGAAACAACACCCAAACTTCTCTTGGAACAATCCATGTTTAAATCCACCAGCACAAAAGCAACAAGGGAACTCCAATTTTCAAAATCAAGCAAGTAGTTCTCAAAAAAGAAATTTTCAACATAATCATCATTAGAATAACCATAATTAAAGTTTTCAGCACACACGACACACTCAACCACCTTTTCAAAATCAACATTATACACCTCCACAAGATGACTCAAATCTCACTCTTGAAGCTATGATGAGAGGGTTCATAAGTCAAACACAAGCAGCTCTCCGGAGCTTGGAAATACAAGTCAGTCAAATTGCACTTAATCGGACAAACAGAGCCTCATGCACTTTGCCTAGTAACACTAAAATACCTAAGGCTCGAAGAAAAGAACATGTGAAAGTTGTCACACTTAGAAGTGGTAAAGAATTACCTGAATCTATGGAAAAGGAGTTTGGACCAATAACCAAAACAGATTTTGAAAAGATTTCCAAATCCATTCCTGTTCCAGAGATCCCTGTTATTCCAATACCATCAATTCAAGTAGAAAATCAAGATCCTAAGATCACAAGTTCAATTCAAACACAGACTGACCTAAAGACCACTGTTGTGATTCCACCCAATGAGACCAAGACCAAAGGCATATTGGACCCATCTTTCTCAAAACAATCAAACCAATCTGTTATCAAACCAGTTCCCCCTTATATTCCTTACCCTCAGAGGTTAAGGAATGAGACGGGGGAATCGCAATTTAATTTTTTTTTTGATGTTTTCAAAGCATTGCATATCAACGTACCTCTTGTTGAAGCAATTGAGCAGATGCCCAATTATGCCAAGTTTTTAAAAGACATATTGAGCAAGAAAAAAAATTGAATGAATATGAGACTGTTGCCCTCACAGAAGGTTACAATGCTCTCTTAACCAACAAGATTCCCCCTAAGCAAAAAGATCCAGGGAGTTTCACTATTCCTTGTTCCATAGGTGGGAAAGAAGTTGGGAAAGCCTTGTGTGATTTAGGTGCCAGTATCAACCTTATGCCATTGTCCATTTTCAAAAGCTTAGGCATAGGAGAGGCCAGACCTACCACAGTCACACTCATTCTAGCTGATAAGACCATTGCATATCCCAAAGGAAAGATTGAAGATGTTTTAGTACAGGTTGATAAATTCATTTTTTCGGCTGATTTTATCATTTTAGACTTTGAGGTTGACAAAGATATTCCCATACTTTTGGGAAGACCTTTCTTAGCCACGGGTAGAACTTTGATAGATGTCCAGAAGGGAGAATTGACCATGAGACTTCAGGACCAAAAAGTCACATTTAATGTCTTCAATTCTTTGATATACCCTAGTGATTTAGAGAACTGCTCAAGCCTAGGTGTCATTGAAGCTTTGTGTCATGAGGAGGGAGTCAAACAAGCTTGTAGGATAGAAGAGGAGGATGAGGAAGACCTGGCTTTAGAAGAGGAAGATAAGGAATATTATGATGATGATAAGATCATAGAGAAAGAGACTGTCCCTTTGGATGCTGCGGCATTTGAGCTGTTGGAAAATAATGAACAAAAGTCATTTACTTCTTCCATAATCTCACCACCTGACCTGGAGTTGAAAAAACTCCCATCTCATCTGAAGTATGCCTTTCTAGGGGGAGAAGACAAATTACCTGTCATCATTTCAGCTACCCTAGAATTGCATCAAGAAAAGAAGTTAGTAGATATGTTGAAGTAGCACACAAAAGCCATAGGGTGGACTATTGCTGATCTTAAAGGGATCAGTCCCTCTATTTGTTAGCATAAGATCATCTTAGAAGACAAACACTTCACTTCCATAGAGCCTCAAAGAAGATTGAACCCTGTCATGAAAGAGGTAGTAAAAAAGGAAATTTTGAATTGGTTAGATGCAGGAATTATTTTCCCATTAGCCAATAGTTCTTGGGTTAGTCTAGTCCAGTGTATACCCAAGAAGAGAGGGATCACTGTCATTTTCAATGACAAGAATGAACTCATCCATACCAGAATAGTCTCTGGATGGAGAATTTGAATGGACTACCGTAGGCTAAACAAGGCTACCCAAAAGGACCATTTTCCATTACCTTTTGTTGATCAAATGTTGGACAAGTTGGCTGGAAAAGAGTACTACTGCTTCTTGGATGGATACTCGGGATACAACCAGATAGCCATAGCACCAGAAGACCAGGAGAAGACTACTTTCACTTGTCCATATGGCACTTTTGCCTTCAGAAGGATGCCATTTGGACTTTGCAGTGCTCCAACTACTTTTCAGAGATACATGATGTCCATATTTTCTGATATGCATGAAAAATCCATTGAAATATTTATGGATGATTTTTCTGTATATGGTTCATCTTTTGAACATTGTTTGGATATTTTAAAACAAAGTCTTAAAAGGTGTGAAGAGATTGAACTGGTACTTAATTGGGAAAAACGTCATTTCATGGTAACAGAAGGAATTGTCCTTGGTCATTTAATTTCTAAAAGAAGAGTTGAGGTAGACAAAGCTAAACTTGAAGTAATTGAAAAACTACCTGAACCAACAACTGTTAAACGTATCAGGAGCTTTCTTGACCATGCTGGATTTTATAGACGGCTTATAAAAGACTTTTCAAAAATTTCAAAACCTTTATGTCTATTATTACAACATGACCAAAAGTTTGATTTCAATGAATAATATAGAAATGCAATCCTCACTTTGAAGAAAGCTCTGGTAATTGGACCAGTAGTTGTTGCTCCTGAATGGGACAAACCTTTTGAGACCATGTGTGACGCAAGTGACTGGGTTGTTGGTGTTGTATTAGGTCAGACAAAAGATAAGATTTTTCATTCCATCCACTATGCAAGCAAAACCCTAAATGAAGCTCAAATTAATAACACAACAATTGAGAAAGAATTATTAGTTGTGGTTTTTGCCTTTGAGAAGTTTAGATCATATTTGATGGGAGCAAAAGTAATTGTACATACCGACCATGCTGCCATTAAATACTTAATTTCAAAAAAAAGATGCAAAACCTAGGTTGATAAGATGGGTTTTGTTGTTGCAAGAGTTTGACTTAGAAATTATTGATAGGAAGGGAGTAGAGAACCAAGTGGCTGATCATTTGTCTAGGTTAGAGAAACTTTTTGAGAGTAGGGAAGGAGGAGACATTACTGAGACTTTCCCTGATGAAAAGATTCTTGTGGTGCAAGCACACATTCCAAGGTTTGCTGATATAGCAAATTATCTGGCTTATGGCATCATACCCTCTGATTATACTCATCACATGCTTAAGAAATTTATCCATGATAGCAAATTTTACTTGTGGGATAATCCTTTTCTGTTTAAACTTGGTCCAGATCAATCGTTGAGAAGATGCATCCTAGAAACTGAAGCTGCAGCAATACTGCAGCATTGCCATCAATCAACTTATGGAGGACATTTTGGAGGCTAGAGGATAGAAGCTAAAGTACTTCAATCAGGATTTTATTGACCAACTCTCTATAAAGATTCCCATAATTTTGCTCAAATATGCAATGAATGTCAGAGAAGTGGTTCCATTTCTCAGAAAAATGAAATGCCTTTGAGTGGGATTCTAGAAGTTGAGTTATTTGATGTTTGGGGTATAGATTCTATGGGTCAATTTCCCCCTTCAAACAATTGCCATACATTCGAGTTGCTATTGATTATGTATCCAAATGGGTAGATGCAATTGCGTGTGTTTCAAATGATGCTAAACTGTAATTAAGTTTTTACAAAAACAATTTTTTACAAGGTTTGGTACCCCCGGGCACTAATTAGTGATGAGGGTACCCACTTTATAACAATTTGTTGAGTAAAGTTATTGAAAAATACAATGTGAAACACAGAGTTGCCACTGCATACCACCCACATACTAATGGAGTGTCTGAACTCTCAAACAGGGAAATCAAAAGGATTCTTGAAAAAGTTGTTAAACCAAACAGAAAAGAATGGGTTTTCCACTTAGATGATGCTTTATGGGCATACCGGACAACTTTTAAAACACATTTGGGTATGTCTCCATATAAGCTAGTATTTGGAAAGGCCTGTCACCTCCCTTTGGAACTTGAACATAAAGCATATTAGGCTATAAAGGAATTGAACATGAATTTAGATGAGGTTGGTAACAAAAGAAAATTACAACTCTGTGAGTTAGAAGAACATAGGAGCATGTCCTATGAAAATTCCAAGTTATACAATGAGAAAACAAAGAAGTGGCATGACAATAGGATTAGACACATAGAGTTGAGAGTTGGCCAAAAATGTCTTTTGTTCAATTATAGGTCGAAGTTGTTTCTTGGTAAACTCAAGTCTAGATGGTCAGGCCCATTTCTTATCCACAAAGTATATCCATATGGGGCTGTAGACTTGGTTAATCCAGAGAATAATAGTGTATTCAAGGTCAATGGCCAGATAGTGAAGTTGTTCCATGATGTTGTAGCATCCCTATAGCATTGCTCTGTGGAGATGATATCTCTTTGCTGAAAGCTTCAACAAAGATGGGAACTATCTCATAGTTCCACAAATCTGTGTAAATATTCTTTTTAAAGTCTTGTTTATGTTTCCTTATTAGTTATGTTTAATATGTGTGTTAGTGTACAGCTGAAATCAGGAACCAAGGAAACCAGTTGATGTTGAATCCATGTTGCAGCATCAGAAACCCTAGCTTTTTCAAGAAAATTAAGATGAATTTAGAGGGAACGTGAGTTAGCAATTTTTGAATGGAAATTAAGGTTAGTACAAGCTTGACATCAGCTTTCATCACCTGGAGATTAAGTACACCTCTCTCCTAGGTGATGATTGTCTTTGGTACTAAAAGTTGCTTCCAAAAAGTACTTTTTGTACAAACTTTAATTAAATCCAATGGGTAATACCCATTAACAGTTGGATCCTTTCAAATAAACCCATCCAAGATTGAACTCACCTCCATTAAAACCGACTTTTTAATTCTTCCTTTCCAAAAATCTTTTTCTAAAGAAAACCCATTTTTCTTCCATCTCATTCAAACCGAAAACCACCACCATAACCACCATTCTTCTTCTCCTTCCATCGATTCTTTGTAACGACCATGGTTCGAGACCCAGAGGCTGCTGGAAATCAAAGGAATGGTAGAAGAAGTTAAAGAAACGAGGTTGTGGTGCGTCCGACCGACCCAAACCGTGAACCAGAGACCATGGTGTTTGAAGATGAATCCACTCCCTCATTGGTGATCGCCTCTTCATTAACAACAACCCCTCATTCCCATACCGCAGAAAAGGAGACTTCTAGAGCTCCAAGTGATGCACTATCTACTGTGGAGACCACCATCGTTCATCCTCCCTTGTCGAACCCCTTTGCATCATCCACCCAACCACTTGTTGTGAATCCAACTCTCGCCAAGGATGCCTTGGCACATAATAACACACTAATGGATACTTTATTTGAGCAAAGGAATGAATGCTTGGACAAGATTGATGAACTAAGGTCAGAAATGGTGACTTTCATCAAGGAGGAAAAGCAAAGGAGGAGGATTGGACCTAAGAGACAGAAGGTAGAAGACACTAATAAAGAGATCAAGAAGCTGAGCCAAGGTTTGAAGGCCATCAAAATATAGAACTACAAGTTGCACCAAGAGAATGAGAAGTTTAGAGAGGAAAAGAGGATTCAGAACCATGTTGTAGCATCCAGTGATGCTGGACAACCTTCCACAGATGCTACTAAAGAAAATTATCCTACTCCCATGTGAGTAGGACAGGTTCAAATCATACTCTTTAAGCTCCATTTTTTCATTTTTATTACATTGAGTCTGGGATTTGTCTTTTTATTTTTTTAGGATTAATTTTTATGCATTTAGGGTCATGTTTTGTTAGTTATATTTACTTGCATAGCCCAAATAAAACTTAAAGTTCACACTTCATTTCTAGGATTTATTTATGCTAGAACTAGCCTTGTAATTACTTGGGACACAATTTGGTCCACAATTCACTCATATCACATAAAAATGCCATAAATCCATACACTTTGTCACATTTTTATCCACCCAAAGTCAAAAGCACCCTTTCCTCCTATACAATGTTTGGGGTGGGGGTGTCTAAAAATGGCAAGAGCAAAGCTCTACGTATTCTGAAATTTGCCATGCACACACAATCAAAACATCAAAAATGCCCCACAGGGGCAGGTGTATGCATGCAAAAAAAAGAGCATAAAAAGTGCCAAAATTTGAAAAAAAAAATTCATGTTGATGCATGGGGTGAGAAAAGGCAAGGTGAGGTATAACAAGTGCCAAAATAGAGAAACCCATTCCACCTATGCCCTTATCAAAGTGTGATGTGAACTGTGTGATCATAACAAAGAGAATGCTAGGCTAGCATATGGTTCATGAAAGTAAATAGGATGGTGTGTGATCACTTTTGTATTATAAAAGGCTATGCTATGTATTCTTGACACTTTCAAACTCATGATGTGCACTTAATGCCATTTCTTTGCATGTCTTTCTTAAATTTGAGTCTTTTCTTTTCTTCTTTGTATTGCTTGGGGACAAGAAAGTTTTTAGTTTGGGGTGGTGATAAGTACTCACTTTTGAGTACTTAAGCACATTGTTTTTATCATTTTTTATTAGATTTTGCACTTTATAATCCCAACCTTGAGTCATTTGGGTTATTATTTTCTCTTTTCTTGATTTGGAGCTTAGGATATGGATTTGTGTAATTACTTGGGTTGTTTAGGCTAATTTTGATGTATTTTGCAAAATCTTTTTGGAACAGGTCATGCTGCAGCATTGTCGTAGCATTGGACCTGCAGACAGCAAAGGGAATTGGAAACTGATTAAATGGGAGTGGACTTAGCATTTCTTTGGACAGATGGATAAAAGCGTGTTCCAGCTGATGGGAATCTCTTAGCTGTAGTTTAAGCATCTTTGTGTACTTCCTTAGTAATTAAGCTTAATTAGTTGCTAAATCCTTGTGGGATTAGACTAGATTTACGTTTTTGGCCCTCCTCTATTTCTATAAATAGAGGGCTCTTGGGGTATTAATTGTATAACTAATCACTCATCACTCATCCATCATCTCTTACTCTCTCCTAGATACTTTATTAGCTGATTTTAATTAGCTCCAATTCCCCTTTTTGTTTAAGTAGTCTTTTAATGTTCATCTTGTTCTTCATGTTTTCTTTATATTCTTCATCATCTTCTACATAGTATAGCAATTACTTCCTGTCTAGTTCAGGAGCTGATCATAAATCAGTCATGTTTTCGTCATAAATTTCCAGAAATCATGCATATGTTCTTATGGTGTTCATCTTGTTCTTCATATGTTCTTCATTCCATGCCATGAATGCTTGCAGCTTTGGAACTGCATCCATCTGCAGTTTACATTTCTTGTATTTTCTTTGTTAATCTTGCATCTATAGCCTTCCCTTTACTTTCTTGTCTTTAATTTCAATAGTTCAAGTTCATTGTATTTACTTTCCATCTTACATTTATTGTCTTTACATTTTAAGTCATATATATATATATATATATATATATATATATATATATATATATATATATAATTTCAAGTCACTTACATTTCAAGAGCAATTTACATTATGTCTACTTTTGTTGTTCTTAGTAGTTGTTTTATTTTATTTATTGTAATGAGTAGCTAAGCATATTAGCTTGGGTGTGAGGCCAATGGTGATGGTGTTAACCTAAAAAAAGTGGAATTTTTGTGACTTTAACAAAGTTTTATTATTCCAACTCAAGTTTTATCAAGATAATACAACTCCTTGACAAATTGATCACTTTGATAGTGTTAAAGTGTCATGGACCTAGAGATAGGCCATTGAATAGCACGTCAATTTGAATGATATGGGAGGTAATATCGAAAGAGTTAGTTGCAACGAGAGTTGTTACTTGTGTTATTTAAAATGATCCATTCTTGATAAGTTGTCACTTTTTCAAAGGGTTAAAATGGAGTAGACTTAGGGATTGTTTGTTTTTTTTTTAAAATCTCTTAATGACTCTTAAGTCTGAATCGTTCAGATCTTTTTACACACCACCTCTTATTAATCATAACTAAAATAAGACTTCAGACTTTAGACCTCTTAAAAAACAAACGACACCTTAGAGATAAGCTATTTGGATTACACCAACTTGGGAGGTATGTGGGTTATTTCGAAAGAGTAACTTTTGACAAAGAGAATTTATTTTGCCATATATTTTAAGAACTCCACTCCCATCATTCCCTTATCTTGACCATTGCTCATAGATGAGATTGTTTATAGCTACTGGAATAATGGGATGGTGAGAGTCCGAGAGAAACGTGTCTTGAAATAGATAATAAAATTAGTTATTGTCACAAGCATGCTGCAACATCCCTACAACATTGGTCTACTAGAATTTGGGTTAACATATTACCACAAGTCTTACACCCTTGTTTCTCTTTTAATATTGTTAAAGTAAACTTGTGCTCACCAAACAACCAAAATATTGCTTCAAATTCGTCATCTGAAACCACATCTTTCATTATACTTTTATCACACTTTTTAATCCAATCTCTGTGGGACGATATCTGGTATTTTACCACTTTATTACTTGAAAGGTGACATAGTACCAATTTGTATACTTGCTCTTGGTACTAATGGTCACACCCGAAGGTGCATAAAAAGGGTCTACCAACAACCGCGCACCAATATTTCAAATCATTTTTTATTGACGGATATGAAGTATAGTAGACTTGTTCCGCATGTGATGCTCGAACGAATGGGTCGTTTGATTCTAGTTTAGACTTATATTTGATATCTACCAAATTGTGTATAGGGTCATCTTTAATCCCTGACGGAGTATCAAACCAGGTGCATTTGAACAACACAACTACCTGTCGCCGAATGCCATAATATTCCACCTCTAAAACATCATCCAACAAACCATAATAGTCAGACTCACACTCTTCATAACAGGTCCCCTGAGACATATACCACTATTATGGGTAACTGTAGATCCCAGAAACAGTGCAATCACAATAATAATCAAGAAACAATAAACATTTAATCACAACTGCTGGTCATATGATTAGATTTATCAATAAAGGGTTTAAGTTTACAGAGAGAATTTCTGATAAGGATTAGTAAACCTATGAATGACCAATTATATTGTTCTAACCCTAAACTCAAACAAAACAAACTTTAAATACTAGGGGCTTGGGTCTAAAAGCCCAAGGCCCATTACAACCAAACCAAAGCCCAATAAACAGATAAAGGCTTTTACAACACTTTAAATAATAAACCAATTAAACTCTATAAATGCGTTATATAACTTTCAACACACTAGGACTTTCAGTCCTAACAATCTCCCCCTAAATTTGAATAAGGCATTTATCATCTTGAAACCTTCAGGTCTTGATCTTCTCTCCCTCTTGAATCTCTTAAAAAAAACTTTGGTGTTGCTTGTCTTCATGTCTTTCCCAGCTCCCCCTTGAATAAAGCTCTTCGTCTTCATATTTTCAACTTTGTAACCAGATTCAATGTACAATATCCTCGACTGAACGCACTATTGAGTAGCTTTCAACTGTAGAAACTCAACACATCGGATCAGCACACAAGAAAGATAATGTGTGAGTTACGTGACATTCCACAGTGCATCTTCAGCTTAAAAACAAAGAATATGTCTTTGAACCGCGAGTTGAATATGATTTCAGCTTAAGAACTTGTTTCAATCAGCTCGTAGGAGGAATCAACTTGTAGCAAACACCACATGATAAGGGATAGAAGAAACAATAAAATCTTTGAATCTAATGGCTTTTCAACCTCAGATTTAAGAAATTCTGTTACTCCCCCTCAACTTTTGCTAGCTCCCCTTCAACATAATGATTTGTGTCTTTGAATAGTGTGACATTCTCCCCCTCATGATAATTAGGAGAATCCTGAGCATCATGTAACTTCAAAGACTAAATGGATGAGTAGCAAAATACCAGATAAAACGATTCAGTAACTACGGGTAACAGCTAACACAGAAACACAATAGTAACTGTTATCACAAACCATTAAAGTAATTGTGTGGCCTATTTTCAGAGTTGGCAAAGGGGTATCTCTGACAGGACTTATAGTTATCACCGAAATAAAATAATAAAAAATTATTTCTCAAACTATTCCGGTAATATCACAAAGATATGCGATTTGAATCACAAAGATTCGTGCGTGTGTGAAAGAAATATAAATCATATTGATTAGGCTCAAAGATTGATTCAACCTGGGATGCAGGTTAGAAATCAATAGACACAGTGAGTAGAATATGAAGTTCGGAGACCGAAGCTGATGTCTTCCTTTTTCAATATCTAAGACCTCCGAGTGATTATGTGCTAAATCTCCGTGTATATATGAAACAAGTATCTTTTGTGAGATACTTGAGTGGCTGGGTGGGGTGACACGAGTTATCGACACTAGGGCCATGTTTGTTTCAATATCCATCTCCAAAGAGCGAGAATGAATAGATTATGTGGTAACCCGGATAACTGACTCAGTTTGGTAAGGACCAATAATTCTTTTAAGTCATGTCACATCCTCACCAGATTCTTTTCACTCCAAACTCATCTATCAATCTAGACCCCTCACTAATATCTATGAATGGGATGTGTTTTTTGGGTAGGTCATTCCGGTTCTGTATTGACCATAGAAACATTAAAAGCCCTAACACTCCTTCAACTCGCCAAAATAGACCATTGAAGTACAAGTTAAAACATTGTAGTACGAGTCCTGAACTGAAGTGTTCAGGAGTCAATATGAAAAATAAACAACATGGTACTCCCCCTCAAAAGATGACCTAACCCTTGATTGTAGTCATGTGATGTGAATAATATGAATTAAATCACACATGACGTTCCTGCAAAACAGATTAGGAAGATTTTGGTTTTGGTATCCATGTTGTGATGGATCCTTGACGGTTAGATGCCTTAGGTTTGAAGCTATGACACTGAGGATTGGGAATGCTATAAGTACCATACCAACTATTAACGTACCTTGAGTCCACAAAGTCACTATTTCCACAGTGAGTGCAACAAACCTTTGCTCGGTTTAGACTGATCAACTTTCATGTAGAATAAACATAAGAAGGTGAATCAATCTTGGAAATAGAAGACTTTGTAACAACTAGGGGAAAACCATGAGACTTGTTTCCTTCACTGTCTTGTGTAGTTGGTTTCTTTCTCCAAACCATCTTGACTTTTTTAAACATTTGATTATTCAAATCATCAACAAAAGAATTATAGAAAAGATTTGAAGGAAGAATCCGATCTTTTGAAAATTCATTTGATTTGACAAACTTCTTCGAAGAATTAGATGTAGAAGGTGAACTTGAAGAATAAGGAGACTGAACAACAGTATCGGGACTAACATATTCAGATAAATCAACTTTAGGATTTATTTCATCAAGTTTCTTGACTTTTGTAGATAAAACATTTATTTCTTCTAAAATCAAGTCAAATTGGTTTTGTAAATCGGATTTTACCTTCTGTTCTTTCAAAATCTCTGTTGCTAATCCAGATAATTTCTTTGAAAGCTTATGAATCTCAGTTTCGATAATCTTTCTTTCACTTTCAAAATCCTTTTCTATACTGTTGCGTTTATCAGATATCTCTTTAAAAACTGCAACATTCTTCTTTTCAATCATTTTCTTTTCACTCTCAAAACCTTTTCGCTTTTTCTCAAAAGAATCTCTTTCAATTATCAAAACATTTTCAACATTCTTCGGTTTTGGTATCCATGTTGTGATGGATCCTTGACGGTTAGATGCCTTAGCTTTGAAGCTATGAAACTAAGGATTGGGAATGCTATAAGTACCATACCAACTATTAACGTACCTTGAGTCCACAAAGTCACTATTTCCACAGTGAGTGCAACAAACCTTTGCTCGGTTTAGACTGATCAACTTTCCTGTAGAATAAACATAAGTAGGTGAATCAATCTTGGAAATAGATGACTTTGTATCAACTAGAGGAGAATCATGAGACTTGTTTACTTCACTGTCTTATGTAGTTGGTTTCTTTCTCCAAACCATCTTGAATTTTCAAAACACTTGATTATTCGAATTATCAACAACTGAATTATAGAAAAGATTTGAAGGACGAATCCAATCTTTTGAAAATTCATTTGATTTGATAAACTTCTTCGAAGAATTAGATGTAGAAGGTGAACTTGAAGAATAAGAAGACTGAACAACAGTATCGAGACTAGCATGTTCAGATAAATCAACTTTAGGATTTATTTTTTCAAGTTTCTTGACTTTTGTAGATAAAACATTTCTTTCTTCTAAAATCAAGTCAAATTGGTTATGTAAATCGGATTTTACCTTCTGTTCTTTCAAAATCTCTATTGCTAATCCAGATAATTTCTTTGAAAGCTTATGAATCTCAGTTTCGAAAATCTTTTATTCACTTTCAAAATCCTTTTCTATACTGTTGCGTTTATCAGACATCTCTTTACAAACCGCAACATTCTTCTTTTCTATCATTTTTTTTTCACTCTCAAAACCTTTTCGCTTTTTCTCAAAATAATCTCTTTCAATTATCAAAACATTTTCAAAATCAGATATCTGTTTTGAAAATTTAGCATTTTGAGTCTCAAAAGGTTTTCTTTCATCAAAAACTTTCTTTGAAAGATCAAGAATCTATCTTTCTAAATTCTTTATTTCATTTGAAAAATCAACTTTTTCTTTTTCAAAAACAGCAAGTCTTTTCTTTAGGTCGACATTTTCACTCTCCAAAACGTTTCCTCTTTCTTCAAGCGCCAGGTTTCTCTTCTTTGGCTTCAAAATCTGCAACTTTTTTTTCAAGTTCAGATATTTTCTTTGAACTTTCAACATTTGTCGGATCACTTTTCTTCATATAAGCTTCACTTTCAAGATCTAAAATCTTTCTTTTAAGAGACTTTATTTGGTCATTAAACATACTGTAATATGAACTATTTTCTGTTGCCCTTTCAAGTTGAGAATTCCTATCCCGGAGCCAGTCATTGCTTGTATGTAAGGCACACATCTCTTTATATGTCTGGCTTTCCGATCTCAGATTGTCCAAATCTAACTGAAGAAAAGCTTTCTCTTCCATCAGTGTGTTCACGAACTTTAACATGTTTTGCAATTTCTTTTCTAGAGCTTCAATCATTACTTTGTGTTCAGACATGGGTAAATAAGGCATTGTTACTTGCAAAGCTTGAAGTCCAGGGACAAAACTTGTCAATATATGAAAGATTCAAAGTGCAAGGACCAAAAGTGACGAGGAGTGAAACTTGAAAGTTTAGGGATTAAACTTGACAAACTTTGAAACCTTTGAAGTACGAGGACCAAAAGTGACACAGACTGAAACTTAAAACTAAAGGGACTAGAAATGACAGAAAGTGAAACTTAACAGTAAAAGGACTAGAAATGACAAATATTAAAACTACTAACTAGAAGGACTTAAAGTGTAAAAAGTGAAACTTCTAACGGACTTAACAGAAAACTAACGAAAATGGACTAAAAATGAAATAAAACTAACAAAACTAACAAACTAACAGGACTAACAGAGACTTAACGGAAAAGGACTAAAATGTAAGAAATTTAACTGTCAATTAACAGAAACACTATTCATCGTCTTCTTCATTGAGCCAACCTGCAAAACTTCGAAATAGTTAGAAATATTTAATGCAAAACGATCGTTAGAGTTCCCTGATCACTTCTCAACTGATTAAAAATCAAACGATCAACCCACGATCACAAATGAACCAACCGATTTTTTTTTCGGAAAACGATCAAAAACTCAAAAACTCAGTATGGGTTAAAACTTTTCGACCAAAATTGATCGTTTATGTTTCCTTAAGCTCCCTCAACTGATTAGAACTCAAAACAATCTCTCAAGCTTTCGAATGAAGCAACCGAAAATTTTTCGGAAACCGAACCAAAACTTAAAAATTCAACATGGGTGGAAATTTTTCGATAGAAATTGATCATTTAAGCTTCGTAAACAACCGTTAACAGTTTATAGTCCAAATGGTCAACCCACGATTAAGAACGAATTGTAACATCACGGTTTCAAAACGTCCAATCTCTATTTTAATCTCCAAAATTAATCATTTTAAAACAACCAAAATACGGAATATTAATTTTAATCGAAACTTCGAAATGTACGCTTTAAAATATCGTTTTATAACCGCTACCAACCACATCGGTAAAATGTACAAGCAACCACAGGATTAAAGTTTACAAAAAAAAAAAAACAGATTTACAATACTTCGGGGACACTTCTACCCGATATAACTATATACATAACTACCAAAAGAACATTATGACATATATACCAAAAGATCGAGTTGTCAACTTCTAACGATCGTTTAGCGAGGGATTAGCGAGTGATTGTTTTTTTTTTTTTTTCTTGTTTTATCATTTTTATGTGTTATGTGTGCACATGTATGTGTTATATGTATACATATGTATGTGTTATATGTATCTGCCGGTCCTTGTTATATATGATGTGTATGTGTATAGGTAGCTAACCGCAAGTGGATCTACTAATGTATGTGTATATACATTGTATATATGTTAGCTTATGGTAACTTATTACATATTTGTATGGAAGTATGTATTGTATATATTTACACATTATATGTGGCCAAACAACACATAAACATTGTCAATACATTTACATAAACACATGCATATAAACCTATATACAACACAACACATGCATGTAAACCACTGTTCTAAAAAACTCGTCGCACAGCCGCCATGGCGGGCCATGGCACCAAAGCTTGTGTCTCATGCCACGTTAAGCCCATGGCACGCCATGGCCTAATGCGCAGTTTTTGTAATGTGATATTTTGTTTTTCTTTATGTTTTTAATGTCTTATTTGCATGTTTTTAATATATATAACCTAATTTAACTTGTTTATTACTATTGACTTATTGAGCAACACACCAAAACTATGTTTTTATTATATATAATATTATATATAAATTTGAAATTTGACGCCATAAGTCACGCCTTGAAAACGCCAAGGCTTCGCCGTGGCTCCTAAGGCTTGAGGTTTGGCCTCGCCGCCACGCCACACCTCACACCATTTAGAACCTTGATATAAACCTATATATAAACAACACATACACATGCATATAAACTCATATACAACACATATACACAATAATATATATGTAGATTCAATTGTCGTTATCAACCAACACACACATCATGTATACATATATATAACACGGACCGAAAGATACATAAAACACATACACAACTATACATATAACATATACACATATATATGGCTACATATAACTCATACAAATGAGAAAACAAGAAAAAAAAACCAATCCCTCGCTAATCCCTCACTAATTAGCGACGAATTTATGATAGATGCCAACAATCTCTCGCTAATTAGTGAGGGATTAGCGACGGATTCGGTTTATGGTCAATCCGTCACTAATCCCATGCCAATTAGTGAGGGATTAGTGATGGATTGACCACAAACTCATTCTGTCACTAATTAGCGAGGGATTAGTGTAGGATTGGTTTTGTGGTCAATTGTCGCTAATCCCTCGCTAATTTTCGTCGCTAATACCCAATTTTTTTGTAGTGGTGGCAGTGACAATGGAACATTTGAGACTTGAGAACATATAAGATATATAAGTCTCAATAGCATAAAACTTGGTACTCTTTAAAAAAATACAAACACTTTTTAATTTGATTTTTTAAAAAATAAATTTGTTATTTTTTGATAAGTTTTTATTATTATTTAAGTTTTTTTTTGTAATAATTTATTATTATCGTTAACTTGATTCTGTATACACATTCAGACATCAATTTACAAACAAAATTTTTTATTGATTCTATGCTCAGACTTCAATACCACTTTTTATTCATAAGAAGTTAGTGAAATGGGACTTTAAATTTCAGTATGACTTAAATAACAAATGACAGCTAAATCTTACCAAAACATACATACATTGTGCCATTACATATATACCATAAAAATTGTAATAATAACGCTTCCTTGAGTTAGAATATATAGGTCCGTCATTGCATCATACTACATATATATGTATGTGCACACGTCTGTCCATTTTTTGCCGCACATGTAGACCAATAGTTCCCTTGGCCCTAATGATAGCGGAAAATCGTATAGGTCCACAAAATGGCCACCTATATTGCCCTAGTGGCGGTGCAAGTGCACACCGGACACTATGATTGCTATTAAGTAATAAAGTGGTAGAGTACCAAGATCGTTTCTACAGAGAGTGGTCAACTAAGAGACAAAGACATTCATTAACTTCTAGTGCTTGTTTGAGTTTTGAGAACAATATCAATATTTGTGAGTTTTAGTTATGCTAAATAACGGTTAAAGTAATCAAATAGTTAAAAGATAGGATGTGAGTACAAGCATTAGCTAAGATTGATGTAGTAACAATATGGTTAGAAACAAGTGGTTCAAAACATCCATGAAAACACATTTCTCTCGAAAGTGAATTTCTACAGAGAGTGGCCACTTGTACCCATAAAGTTGCCACTATTGTCGACTCAATACTTGCTGATTTAACTAAGTAGACCTCTAAAGGTCTTAGTTCCACCACTATGGATATAGATGCCCAAATCTCTATATGACAACCATATCGACCGATATTTTGAACCTTAGTCAAAATCATCCAAAAACTCGTATCTCTACGTGGTTATAAAAGACTCTCTCAAATCTTCTTGCATCACTCAAGTCATATTTCTGGATCATCCCATATCTGGGTCTAAGATATAATATTAACACTTACAAGTGATATACTTGTCCGTGTTGAGTTGAAATCAAGACTTAAGTGACCAAGTCTAAGAGTTAACAACGATGGCAACACCCAAGTGTTTACTAGTCTTAGCCTTGTCTCATACCCACACCCAAAGAGGTGTTTAGTTCATGATAAAAGTAAAAGACATGGAAGAAGAAGAAAGATATGTAAACATAACTTGCATAAACGAAAGTAAAAAGTTGTCACCACTTATGTCGCCACAATGGTGATGTTGTTACAAGAAATGGAAATTAAAAGAAATATAAATGCAACTACAACTAAGGGGCTGTTTGTTTAGCTCTTAATGGTGACATTAAGATCTCACCTCTGAATCAATCAGAGGCTAGGGTTGTTTGGAAAAAAAAATACACCTCTTAACCATTACAACGACCTCTTAACGATTGAGTGTATAATTATGCAAAATGGTTCAGACCCTCATTTTTTCCACAATTGCCCTCTCCTTCATTAACAGTAGCCGCATCCTCCTACTACCACGTTTCCTCCCACGGTGAACAACAAGCCAATCCACCCCATCGGCGGCGCTCTCTCCGTCGCAGACCACTACGTCGGCGGCCCTCTCTCCAGCGCCGACCACCCCGTCGACGACACTCTTTCAGTCGCAGACCACTACGTCGGCAACCCTCTCTCCAGCGTCGGCCATCCATCAAAATCCACCCCCATCGACAGCCTCTCTTCTTATTCGAAAGGTATCTCCTGTTTTACTTCTCTTGTATGGATCCATGACAGTGGTTTCTCATTTTGTATGGTTTTTGGTGTAACACTGTGTTTACCGATTTTGTATGAAATATGGTGTATGATTTTTTGGTGTAAATACTCTCTTTGGTGTTTACCGATTTTGTAAATACTCTCTTTTTGTATGAAATCTGGTGTAAGGAGAAAATTTACCAATTCTTTGCCAACCATCAATTGCAGCACCTTGACTGCTACCACAAAAAACACAAATCCTTTTAAACTTTGAGACCTTCATTTCACCATCAAGATTCATCTTTTTCTTTATGACTGTAAAAAATGAAAGCTTGTGACTTTTTCCCCTTTTTGGAAAAAATGGTGGGTGGTAACAGATTTGGGCAAGAATTTGGCTTTGTATTTAGGTTGTGGTGGAGAAAAAACAGAGATTAATAAGCCTAAAAGGAATATGGGATTTTATGTAAATAATAATAATAGGTGGTTTATCGATTGGTTAGAGGGTTAAAATGGTAATTTGTTGTCATTCAGACTGTCCATTCAGAGCAGTTACCAAACAACCATATTTCATTCTGCACTACATCATACAGAGCCTCTTAAGCATTCTGACCTATTAACTATTCTGCACTAAATCATTCAGCAACTACCAAACATCCCCTAAGAACTTAATGAGAGAATATGAAGTAAATGTTAAGCTCCAGATATGAGAAACTTCTCCTGGAATTGATGATCTTCAATGGTGCCCCAAATCCTCCTTTTATATAGTGCTCTTGAAGAGAAAATATGTGATGTGACAAAACCTAGAAAGCCACTTTATGGAAGAGTGTTGAAGCTTCATTTGACTTTCAAATTTTGTCTTTTTTCTTGATTATTTTTGTGAAAGCTCAGATTCTTCTTTCTTCTACTTCAAAAAGCACATTACCAAAATTGTCCAAGGCTTATCGAAAACTTCCAGCACACTGTCGCCACTGCGGTGACCAAAGCAGCCACTTTGCTGCACAAAAACTTAGAAAACCGCATTTTTGCATCCTTGAAACTTCATCACTATGTTGGAACATATTTAAACCAAATGAAGGAGGAAGAGGGTAAAATAGGCAAGAAAGTGATAAAAATAAATGAGAAAAGAAAGGCAATAACACTCAAGAATCGAGAGCTATCACCTAACTTTACAATATTACAAAAATTCACACACGCTTGTCATTAGTTTAGCAAACGACGCCATTTTAGCGTCTACAACAACCAAGTTGGATAAAACATGCTTTATTCCCTTCAATTTTGTCAAATTTAAGAAATACTAGCAGTGTACCCATGCAATGCATCGGGGTGAGCAAATGTAAATGGAAATAAAAAATTAATGTAATAGCTTATCAGAAAAAAAAGAAAAAAAATATATATGGAGTAAATCATATATTTATAATTTAAAAAAAAAGGTTGATTGGCGGGGACCCATGGCCCCGTGGTCCCCTTTTGGAGACCCTACAGTCGTAGCTCCATTAGGCCGCACCGGAAAAGACAACCTGTCTCCCCCAGGATTCGAACCCTGAATGGAAACCCCTAGAAGGAGCTTTTACGGAAGGGAGCTGGCCACTAGGCCAAAGACCTAGTGGTTATATATTTATAATTTGTGTAGCATTAGTAGTGATAAACGCATAACTTGAGTTTTTTCAATCATGAAGCATTAAAAAATTATATTAAATTAATCGTTAAATGTATAGTTGACTTTTTAAAACACGTATTAATCAGCGATATCTAACGAATGATAATATTTTTTCAAAATACTGAAATATAGAATAGGTAAAAATAACAAATATAATGTTGGATAATATTATTTTGTATCTAAACATATATATAGGTTCATTATTAGTTAGTTTTATAGAATTCAAAAGGCTTTAAAAACTTGTATACATGAAGAAATTACATGTACTATCATAATTAAAGAAATATGTTAAATTGAGCAATTAAATAACTTTTCTTCTTTTAGAGAAACCCCAAATGGAAGGGAAAAAACTTGAATATGGAAGGTAGTGAAAAAGTAAAGTTTGAATTTTTTTCAAATGAGTTGTACCTTATGCATACTAAGTTGTGAATTAAGAGATTTTTGAAATGTATGCATAAAATGGTAGTACCTTACGTTTTATAAGTAGTAATTAAGAGTTTTTTATTCCGTCTTTATAATATAGTATTAGATATTTGTATTCAATTGGTTATAAATAAAATATATTATACTGAGTTTAATCAAATTAAGGTCATGCATAAATCAATCCACGTGCATTGATAACCTTGGACTAGAAGGGAATTAGGATGTTCAAAAAAATGGAAAACCGAGAAAATGAGCAGAACCGTTTGATTCGAAACCGAAAAAAACCGAAAATCGGGAAAACCGAAAACCAAAAACAAAAAAACCAGGTATTCATCGGTCGGTTTCGGTTTTAAATTGTAAGTAACCGCGGTTAATCAATCCGAACCGGTATATATAGAACACTTAATAATATTATATTTAATATCAGCTATTTAATTTTTAAATAATCATCAACTAAATAGTGGATATTTTTAAACAATAAAACTTATTTCAATCTCTTTTTCTTGGATTATTTTTATGTATTTGTTATGTAATTGGTTTAAATTTTCTATTTTGGCATTATTTTTATATTGCAAATAATATTTTTCTATAATTTCAGGTAACCGTGAACCTAATCGCGGGTAACCGACTAATTTCGGTTCGGTTCGGTTTGGTTCATCCCACGGTTCAGGTAACCAGGTATCTGCCTCATGTGGTTCGGTTCACATTTTTCTTACTAACTGAGTCGAACCGAACCGTGGTCACCCCTAAAAGGAATACATGAAACAGTATAATCAAAATATAATTGCCACGTAAAACAATAACGACCATGTAAAATAAATGAAGTAGCAAATTAACAACCCAAAAAATGGATAGTAATCTGCACCAGTGCCAAAACAACTAATTATATATTTTTCTACGACATATTTTTTTTATCATAAAGACCAGTGACGGCAAACTCTTTTTAAGTCAGCTACGTAATGAATTTTACTTACTATGTTATACTATTCTTTGAGAATCTTGACTATATTGTACTAAACACTTTTGATGAGTTCCATGAAGATGTAATTCAATTAGAGATGTGACCCATAATATCGATGTGAACATAAGCATTCATGCTTGTTTTGTGAAAAAAACAAATATCTCGTTATAATTTATTTATTATGCATACAATTCAAACCATCACATTATTTGGATTATCTTAGAAGTCATGTGCCCGACACTTTAGTCTATACCCATCAACATCTCTTCATCTTATATCAGATATGATTCAGTCTTCTTCTACCATACCCATTAAGTTTTTATATTTTATTAAGTACTAGCAGTGTACCCGTGCAATGCATCGGGGTGAGCAATTGTAAATGAAAATAAAAAAATTAATGTAATAGTTTATCAGAAAAAAAGATATATATAGAGTAAATCATATATTTATAATTTATGTAGGATTAGTAGTGATAAACGCATAACTTGAGTTTTTTCAATCATGAAGTATTAAGAAATTATATTAAAGTAATCGTTAAATGTATATTTGAATTTTAAAAACATGTATTAATCAGCGATATCTAACGAATGATAATATTTTTTCAAAATACTGAAATATAGAATAGGTAAAAATAACAAATATAATGTTGGATAGTATTATTTTGTATCTAAACGTATATATAGGTTTATTATTAGTTAGTTTTATAGAATTCAAAAGGCTTTAAAAACTTGTATACATGAAAAAAATACATATACTATCATAATTAAAAAAATATGTTAATTTGAGCAAGTAAATAACTTTTCTTCTTTTGTTGAAACCCCAAATGGAAGGGAAAAAACTTGAATATGGAAGGTAGTGAAAAAGTAAAGTTTGAATTTTTTTCAAATGAGTTGTACCTTATGCATACTAAGTTGTGATTAAGAGATTTTTAAAATGTATGCATAAAATGGTAGTACCTTATGTTTTATAAGTAGTAATTAAGAGTTTTTTATTCCATCTTTATAATATACTAGAAGCGTACTCGCGCAATGCAGCAAGATACATCACGATTTTAATGTTTATTTTTATTTTTTGTTTTTATTGATTTACAGTACGATTTTGGATAGTTTTTATTGAGTGATAATGGTTTTTTTATATATAAATTTGTTTAATTTAGGCTTAACAATATAATGTTTTTTATATAAAAAAAATTAAGTAGTTTGTTAAAATTCATTAGTTATCTTATATATTTTAAATTTTTTATATTTAAATTGAGATGTTTATTCTGTTTTGATTATGTTTATCAGAATTCAAATTTCATAATTTTAGGATTTAGGGATTAGAGATAAGGATTTTGGGGGATAAGGATGAAATTTATTAATTAGGGTTATAAAAACATTTAAAAGTAGTACATATTGCTTCATTAATTGTTTTTAAGAGATTTTAAGTAGATTAACATTAAATAATAGTACATAATGCTTAATATATCACGATTTTAATGTTTATTTTTATTTTATGTTTTTTTATTGATTTACAGTACGATTTTGGATGATTTTTATTGAGTGATAATGGTTTTTTATATATAAATTTGTTTAATTTAGGTTTAACAATATAATGTTTTTATATAAAAAAAATTAAGTAGTTTGTTAAAATTCATTAATTATCTTATATATTTTAAATTTTTTATATTTAAATTGAGATGTTTATCTTGTTTTGATTATTTTTATCAGAATTCAAATTTCATAATTTTAGGGTTTGGGGATTAGAGATAAGGATTTTGGGGGATAAGGATGAAATATATTAATTAGGGTTAAAAGCTTTACAGGTAGTACATTAGGCTTTAGTAGTTATTTTTAAGAGATTTTAAGTAGATAGCTTTAAATGATAGTACATAAAGCTTAGTGAGTTGTAATTAAGAGTTTTTTATGTCATCTTTATAATATAGTATAGATATTTTCAAATTTTAAGGGTTGTTGAGATTTTTTGGTCTCATATAGGTGAAGTAACAAATGATGGATAAGGCTTCATCAATCAAATGGACTTATTGCTTTCTTTATTGTTTTCTTGTTATAAGATATAGAAATATAAATTAAATCTCTGAAAAATATCAATGTTATTGGCTAGTGGCTTGATATATTAATTTGTGTGAATGTAATAATTTTTCAGATAATAAATTCTCGGGAAATTAATTAAAGTAGTCATTTCTTGTAATATAATTGATCTCTTAACCATATTCTCCCCAATATTATAGAAATGTCCTTTGGTCCGCAAAAACCTTGTCCGCAAAAATAATTTTAGAAATAGCTAAACGACAATTGCAAAAAATAATTTCTGAAATAGGGTTTTGCGGAGCCAAGGCTATTTCTGTAAAATTGGGGAGAATATGGCTAAGAGGTCAATGACATTTAAAGAAATTAATATTTTAATTAATTTCCCTAAATTTTATCTATGTATTATGTGTTTTCAAAAAAATAAATAATAAAATTTGTATATTTAGCCATTTATGTTAAAAATAAATTTTGGTTTTTCATTTTTAATATAACGAGGAATTGTAATAATTTTTCATCATCTGACAACTATAAATTTTTTATTTTTGTTGCATTATACAAGTATATAACTTGTATACTAGACATTTTATCTAGAAACCGTAAATATTTTGAGGATTGTAAGAACCAACTATATATTCATGATGAATAAAACCTAAGTTATTAATGTAACACCCCGATTTTCGGTTCAAGTTTATGCGGAAACCGATATATTAAGAAAAAATAAGATATTTTATTTTGGAATTGAATCCTAGATTTTATAGTCTTGATGGATAAATGATTCAATTACGAGTCCAACGGTTCTTTCCGAAGCGAAATCGGAGCTATAACGAAAAAGTTATGACCAAATCGGTATTTAACCAAATAAGAAGAAGAAGCAAGTTGTTGGGCCCGTGCGCCCTCCTTCACTAAAAGCGCACGGGTCGTGCGTGAGGGGCAGAAGCCCAGATTTGGGGTTAAATGAGTTTTTCCCAAATCTCATTCATTTCAAGCATTCTCTCCCAAACCCTCCCACTTCACCTACTTCTTTTAAGGTTCTTTCAACCACTAAATCATCACCATTCATTGCTAGAGTTAAGAACATCATCCAAGGTTTCGGTTTGGAAAATTCATCACCATCTCCATCTTCATCTTCTTCAAGTATCCAAAAGCATGATTTTGGGGTTTTCGCCCCCTACCTTATATTTTCTTGATTTTGGGTTATTTTCTAGATTTTGGGTTGATAAGAGTATTAAATCATCATAGAAGGTTATTCCAAGTGATTTCATTGAAACATCCTTCAAGATCTTCATCTTCCTCAAGTGTTCAAGTCTAAGTTTTTGGGTTTTCTTCTAAAACCTTACTTGGTGAGTTCCTACTATCATTTTACAAACTTTATACATATCAAAGCTTACATTTTGAACTCCTATATATCTCCTTGGGTTTGGATTTAAGTTTATTGCATTTTGACCTAACTTGAGTTTTGGGAGATTTTTAGGGTTCCTAATCTTTTTATGAAATGTAATGAGGTTTCATTTTATTTCAAGAAAAATGAAGTTTTACTTGCACATTTACATGGGTTACTTGAAATGATGTATATAAATCTCATTTTGTGGTTTTATTCTTATCAGCAGTTAAACTTGAAAAAGGCATTTTGGTTATAAATGTTTTTGGAAGCTATACGTTTAGCTTTGGTTAGTCACACATGTTATTGTGACAAGTTTAGACTATTACTAGTGGATCCCTAGGTTTTGAGTCGACTTATATTATTGGGATATCTTTTCCCCTTTTTGTAGCTATGGATGCGTTTGATCCTCGAGAGCGTTTGGTACGGTTATGTGAGACCGGTTACTAGCTATGGGTCAAGTATAGTCCTAGTGAACGAGTATGACTTGGTTTCCTCGGGGGCCCTCCCTCACATCTTAGTACGGACCGAAGTGTTCGTGGCCATGGATTCCAAGTATTTATCTCACAACTCGGATTGTGGCCTACTTTTGTGTTCCGCCACCATCCTTGGTAAATCGGGTATCCCCCGTCATCGCAAGATGAACTTTTGGAACGTTTGTCCTTTCTTGATAAAGATCTTCATTTGTAAACTAAAACTCTTGAAAAGAATTACTTATGTTACAATTGTTTATATCCTTTGAAATCTATAAATTGTATGTTCTCACTAGGCTTAAAGCCTAACACTTTTTCTCAAATGATATGTATAACAAGTTCCCTTAGCGGTGGGGTGCCAAGGTCGTGAGTGACGAGCATGTCTTAGAGACATTTTTGAGATGACTAGTAGTCGTTGTTGGGCATTGTTTAAGTCCCATCTTTTGGTGATTTTGGGTCGACAACCGATGTAATCTAGATAGATGTATTTAGATTAGTTTGTTGTTGATTTCCTTATCTTTTCTCCGGTTTTGTAAAGGTTTAGTACTTTTCCCCTTTTTGGGAGGTTTAATACCAATTGCGAACGTCATTTTGCCTATCTTCCAAAGTTTTAATTTACTCTGTTTTTTTAGGGTGTTACAAGTTGGTATCAGAGCTCTAGTTTAAGTGAACTAGGCATGAATGTAAGATGTCTAGACTTAGACTGAGTATGTTAGGCAATGATTGCGAGATGGGTAGAATTTCTAAGATGGGTTAGTCTTAGAGTCGACGGAAACTATGGTTATAAAGCGTTGTGGCGATGGTAACGAGAACCTTTATGTATTATATGTTCATAATCTCACCTAGCTAATGTTATTATGAGGATATTTATACGTGATGGTGCTTGAAGTGTTGTTACTGTGACAATTGGTAATGTAGTGGTACGTTCTCTTGTGCTTGGTTTACTAATGTTATGATATTTGGTAGATGTAGTAGTATGTATCCTTCGTGTTCAATTCTGTTAATCTCCTCCTTATTCATTCTCGTGCTTACGTGAACTGCCTTGGTATGGCGACCATAGGGGAGGTAAGAAAGTTTCTGAATGGGTAACTGTTAGAAAAGTTAATGATTTTATTATTCGTTAGTTGGAGTGACGTTAAGTATGGTGATCGCATTAAGTGGTCAGTTTCGGGTCGGATTAGAACCATAGACTTTTTGAATCGATGTATTCGAGGAGAAATTGTGAAGTGAACCTATGAAGTCCGTGATCTTTGCCTTAAGACGTTGATCATCTGGAGGACGATAGTTTAACTAGAGAAATCAAGGAGCATGAGTTCAAGCTGATTTGTGAAAACAGTGTACATGCCAAAATGTCTATTTTAAAGTGTTTGCATTTTTATGTGAAAATTGTTAATTGCTAATCATCTGATAAGTTTTGGTTAATTGGAAGTATTCAACTTTATAAACTTATAAAACGCCCACATTTAGGATTTTGAGCATTTTGATAAATAAATCATATAATTTGGGTATTTAAACGATTTATTGCATAGAGCATATTTTGAGTATAAATGCATGTTATTGGGGGTCATGGGATGATTTGAAAGGATAAATGGTATAAACCCACTTGGAAAATGTTTTGTTCCAATCTAAATCATGTTAGAGTTAGTTGTGTGTGTTGAAGCATGGGTTGCATTATTTCGGGTCATTTACTTTTGAATTAAGTTTATGATTTTCAACGTTGGGTCTTTGGATTTTGTTGG
Organism: Arctium lappa; assembly: GCA_023525745.1. Taxonomy (NCBI): domain Eukaryota; kingdom Viridiplantae; phylum Streptophyta; class Magnoliopsida; order Asterales; family Asteraceae; genus Arctium; species Arctium lappa. The sequence goes on from CM042048.1 coordinate 9,637,010, forward strand.
GTCTTGGGGACACTTGTCCTGTTTTGATAGCTCATTGTAGAGCGCCTGGTTATGATTTGTATTTATTGCATCGTATTTGGGAATTTCATATTTTGGAATACGTTAGTTCATTCGTTTTGAGTATGAGATTATTCTCTTATGCTATAATCTTAGAAACTTGAGTTTACCTATATTTTGATGTTTATTTTATAAAGCTTACTCAAATTTCATTAATCGAGCATTACCAGTATTCTCATTTTGAATAAGTGTGGGATTTCATTATTCCATAAAAGAATATTTTGAGTTGAGGCATCCATTTATAAAATGCATATTAGTAGTAAATTAGTTGTTCTCTTATTTTTTTAAATGAATCATTTTTGTCAGGATCGAAATTCTAAACAAGAATTTAATAAACACTCAGAAACTATGTTAAAGAAGTCGCGGAAAAACACTTTAACAATAAATCAATCAAACAGTGTATGAACTCAAATCACAAGTTACATTGATTTAACTTAATGATTACAAACAAAACCTCAATCTGTTGAACAAGCTCAACAGACGTTCAATACTTCTCTATTGAAATGACTACAAAGAACCTTGAGGTTAATTCTCTCTAAAAAAACGTATATGAAAACTATCAAAAACTGTGTATCTATCAAAGACTTCTAGATTATATATATAGAATTAATTACAAGATAATTACAAAAGAAATATTGATCTTTAGCATCCATTCCATAATTATCTTCGTTGTTATCTTCAGTCTCCTTGTCTTTCGCTTTAAGCATCTTTATCTTCATAAACAGTATTAATCATCTAGCAACATTAATCTTCAATCTTCAGCAGTACTAACATGCTAGCAATAGTAATCTTCAAGCAGTACTAACTACTAGCAGTATTAACTTTCAAGCAGTATTAACACCTCTACCAGTAGTAATTCTTCAACTAGCAGTACTAAAGACTTCAGCAGTAGTAATATACTCAGCAGCAGTAATCCTTCAATACAGAGCAGCACTAACCATACTTAGTTCATTTCAGACCCAACAATCTCCCCCTAACTTAACTTTTCAAACTGATAAGTTAAGTTCTTCAGAAAATTGTGGTCTTCATGATGCTTTCAAAACTCCAGCTTAATTCCCAAGATTTGGATCCAGTCCCAGACTTTGATTAATGGTTCTTCTGATCACTATCCTTGCCATTTCTGAATCTTTAGGGCAGACCAACTTTGCTTTCAACATCCCTTGCAGCTTTGCCTTGCTGTGGTCGAACACCTTGTCAACCAGGTAATACTCGTGATAGCTTTTATCAATAGTGATGGCATAGACTCCACATCTCTCAAATAACATCCAATTATCTATTCTTTTAAATTTATTCTCAAGATGCAAGTCTTTGATAACATACTGCACTCTTTCAGAATCAAACATCATGCACAAGTATTCCATGGCCATCTTTGTTAGACTCATCCCAGCTTCTTTCAACACTTTACCATATAAGCTCAGCCCAACTTTGTGCATTTCTTCCAAATCAGACCTGGAACAACTTCTGATAATTTTACCCCATGTAGCATACACTTCATAGTGATCACCCATTCTCTTGATCCTGAAGTATTCTTTGCCTTGGTCTACCAAAATATCCAAATAAATGATTTCAGGAGCATTCACTGAAATAGGATCAACCTTCAAAGGTTCTTTATCAGATATTGTCATGTACAAATCAAATTGCACATCAGATTGTTGATCAAACTGCTCTTGACTCTTATTTTGAGTTTCAACCTGTTCACCCTATTTCTGCTGCTCTGATGATTCAACTTCCATTTGTTCACTTCCCAGCTCTTTCTTTCCTTCTTCAGTCCTAGTCCTTTTTGCCTTTGGTTTAGTGGCAATGGACTTCTTTCTTTTAATGGCTCCAATCTTTTGAGCTAAGGTCTCTTCTTTCTTCACTTCTGCCTTGTCTTTGATAGGAGTGCCTTCTTCACTGTCAGGGAATGGTTGTTGAATATTCAAATCATGCCTTTCTTTCATTTTTCTTTCAACCTCAACCTTTTGTGTGAAGTCCCCTTTCAGCTTGGCCATCTCCTTCTTGTATAGCTCTTCTATCCTTTCAAAAGACATACTGATAAACATTCCTTCAGGAACTCCAATAGCTCCATTCAGAAAATTTATCATTTTCCTTCTTTCTTGATTGGCTAGGAATGTTTTAGATGGCTGTCTTTGTCTTGTCTTTAATAGCAGCCTTTGCCTTGATGCCTTCTTTGTAACTTTCTTAACAGCAACAGCAGTCTTCAAGCTCCTTTGATATTCCTCATTAAGTTTAGTAGCCAATTCCAATGCAATCTCTCTGTCTTTTGCAGATTGGATCTCTTCCTCTTTTTCCAATTCCTCTTGCAAGTTCTTAGCCACCTCTTCATCCAATTCTATTTGAGTTTGCTTCTTCACTGCTTTTACAGGCTCATCCATCTTCTCTTTTCCTTTCCTTTTGGCCTCTGCCATACTGACTTCTTTTCTTTTTGTCTCTGATCCTCCTTCTTTAATGACCACTCCCTTAGATTTTGGAATAGCTTTGGGAGTGTCATTCTTTGCCTTTACAAGAGTTTCAGCAATTTCAATCTCTTCCCTGGATAATTCTGTTTCTACTCTTGTGTAGAAACAGTAGTGTGAGCCTTGCTGCCCACATGCTCTTCCTTCTCCTTAGAGAGTACCTTCATGGAGTTGGGAGACACCCCTGTGGTTTCCCTTTCGATATTCTTTGATGGAGAATGCTCCATCAGAGGGCTTATAGGCTTTGGGGGTGAAGATACAAGAAGGGAAGGAACCTTCTGTACCTTTTTCTTATATATGTTTTGGTGATGGGGGATTTTGGCTTGACAATAGGGATCTGAGGAGTATTAATTGAACTGAATGGTGTGGGTAGGTCATCGGTTAGGTGGTCAGATGTGGGTTGTGACCCTGATGCCTCACCATGGGAATGAGACACACCCATCATTGTAGAGAACAATGTAGTGTCTTATCTAGAAAAGTCCTTGCTAGGCCTTTTCATGTTTGAGAATACCTTCCCTTTGGGAGGTTTTGGTACATACACCTCTTCAAAAGAGGGTAGATCCGTCAATTCCTTTAGTAGAATCTCTTGTACAAACCTAGGATACATATAAAATCGTTTTGTTTTGGGTTTGGTATCCAGGTTTGACAGTAAATCACTTAAAATCATTTGTGAGAAATTAAACTTGGTGGAAGTTGCTAGGCAGACAAGAGCATAGGCTATTGTGCTGCTGAACTCACTCCAGCCAGTTGTTTTTCGTGAAATGCAATGTTGTAGGGTATGAACAAAGAATCGCCATTGAGGTGGAAATCTATTCTTGTAAAACTTGAATACATTAGTGGGACCTTCATACCCCATTTGACTAAGTATTTGGAAGAGATCTTCCTCAGGTAAAGAAGTAATACCTGAGGCATCATCTAAGCATAGATGAGTGCGTATGCAATCCTCTGTGATGGTTATGGGTTTGTCACAAACCCTTGAGTGAATAACCTGGTTTCCTTCCACAGTCTGAATTGAGACATTTGCCCAGAACTGTCGCAAGTGTTCCACATAGATTGTGGGATTGACAGTGAGTGCGTAGGCAATGTGCGACGATTTGAGGAAATCCACTATAGCATGGAAACCCTCAACTTGCTTGGGTTTCTGTAACATGGCAAGCTTGTTGTGTTCATCAAAGAAGTCGAGTCCTGCCATCTTCTTGATCGAAATTAGGGTTACGCACTGGTAAGTAAGAATTCGAGAGAAATTGAGAGAAAGAACACTCATAGGAAATTCAAAGAGCCGTTTGGATTTTGGCGGTTAGAAGCAGTACTAAGTACCCTAGCAGTATTAACAAGCCCGCAGTACTAACCCATATAAGCAGTAGTAACACATACCAGCAGCATTAACACAGACTGACAGTAGAAACATATACCAGCAGCATTAACGCAGTCTAGCAGTATTAACACTGTCTGGCAGTAGTAATAAGGTAAGCAGTAGTAACTTTGCACTGTCAATAAAAAACCACCAAGCAGTAGTAGCCATACTTAACCATATTTGAACTGTCAGAAAGAGTAATAGTAAGAGCAGTATTAACTGAACTAGAAGTACTAAATATCCAATTCAGCAATGTGATCTGAAACACTTAAACACACATAGTTAGCAGCACTATGCACAATATATTATAAGAAAGTAAGCAGGAAGGAATCTATACAGAAATGATACATAAAAAAAATCAAAAGATGTTTATTCAGTGTTTATCATGCCCACACTTGTGACCAAGAATGTGAATCTACCAACATCAAAAGCTTTGGTGGATAGATCAGCAAATTGGTTACTTATGTGTACTTTCAAAACCTGAATTAGCTTCTTTTCATTGCAGTCTCTAATAAAATGGTACCTTATTTCTATATGCTTGGTTTTTGAGTGCTTCACTGGATTATTAACAATGCTTATGGCATTGTTGTTGTCAATGAAGATTGGAGTGTGCAGAAAAGTAACACCATAGTCCAACATCTGATTCTGAATCCATAACACTTGTGAACAGCAGCTTGCAGCAACTATGTACTTTGCTTCTGTTGTAGAGGTGGACATTGTGGTTTGCTTTTTACACTGCCATGAAACTAGTCTTGCACCCAAAAACTGACATCCTCCTGATGTAGACTTTCTATCCAAGTTTGCACCACCCAAATCACTATCAGAATATGCAAGTAGATCAAATGGTGAGTCATGAGGATACCAAAGACCCAACCTAGGTTGTCCTTTGAGATATCTGAAGATCCTCTTGACTGCTTGAAAGTGAGATTGCTTAGGTCTTACTTGAAATCTGGCACACACATAGACAACAAACATAATATCTGGCCGTGAAGCTGTTAGATACATGAGGGAGCCTATCATAGATCTGTAGTGATGAACATCTACATCCTCCCCCTCAAGATCTACAGTGATCTGTTTGTGTGTTTCCATAGGTGTGCTTGCAGGCTTTGAATCTGAAAGACCAAAATTTGTAAGTATATCCTGCACATACTTGGATTGGCTGATGAAGATACCATCTTTCTTCTGTTTAACCTGTAGCCCAAGGAAGAATGTAAGTTCACCCATAGAGCTCATCTTGAATCTTTTGTGCATCAGATCCTCAAACTTTTTGCACATATAATCTTTTGTGGATCCAAAGATGATGTCATCCACATAGATTTGCACAAGCAGGATGTCCTTCTTCTTCCTTTTGATGAACAGAGTCTTGTCTATTATTCCCCTTTCAAAACCATTTTCTAAGAGATAGGTAGACAAAGTGTCATACCATGCTCTTGGTGCTTGATGTAGTCCATAGAGTGCCTTCTTTAATTTGTATACTCTGTCAGGAATGTTAGGATTTTCAAACTCTGGAGGCTGACAAACATATACTTCTTCATCAATTGTCCCATATAGGAATGCACTCTTGACATCCATCTGATAAACTCTGAACTTCATGAAAGAAGCATAGGCTAGAAACAACCTAATTGCCTCAATTCTGGCTACTGGAGCAAATACTTCTTCATAGTCTATTCCTTCTTCTTGTGTGTACCCTTGTGCCACAAGCCTGGCCTTATTCTTTATCACAATTCCTCTATCATCTTTCTTATTTCTGAAAACCCATTTTGTACCAATTGCCTTTTGTCCTTGTGGAAGTTCAACCAGATCCCATACATCCTGCAGCACAAACTGTAGCAGCTCCTCTTGCATTGCTTCTATCCAGCTTGGGTCTTTCATTGCATCATAATCCTTTTTGGGTTCAATCTGGGATAGAAAACAAGATAACAAGCCTGATTGTAGGTCTTTCAATCCCCCTAACTTGCTTTGTTGCCTTGTGATCATTGGGGAATTGCTGTCACCAATCACCAATTGAGGAGGATGATTCTTCTGTGTTCTTGTATGATTGACAACCTCCTCATTAAGATTTGCTTCATGATTGGAGTCATTCTTTTCTGGAGTGCTTCGACCATACACTGAAGAATTGTCATCATCAGTGTCATCTTATGACAGTATGGGCATCTCAGATCATGTGTTTCCTGAATTATGAGCATCCTCTTTATCACTCTTATTCTCTTCATCACCTTTGTCCTCTTCATCTGCTTTAGCATCTTCATCCTGGTCTGGATCAGAATCTTCTGATTCTGAAGCATCATTCTTTTCTTGCTCGCAAAATTCAACAGGATCTACTGTAGGTATTGGAAACAGCACAAACTCTGAACTCTGTGCTTGTACCTTTTCTGAGCTTGTTCCTGCATTTTGCAAATTACTAAAACCCAAAGCATTAGTTAGTGAATCAATGTCTAACAACCAATTAGGACCTATACCAATTTGATTTAGTGTGTTCTCATTGCATTTGACATTGTCACTTTCCTCTATAATCCTTGAAGAACTATTAAATACTCTATATGCCTTACTCTGAGAGGAGTATCCAACAAGAAATCCATCTTCAGTTTTGCTTTCAAACTTACCTAAGTGAGATTTGGTGTTGAGAATTGTGCAAAGACACCCGAAAGGTTTGAAAAATCCAATAAAAGGTTTCTTCTTGTTAAAAAGTTCATAAGGTGTCTTGCCTTGAGATTTGACTACTAGAACCCTGTTTTGGACATAACAAGCAGTATTAACTGCTTCTGCCCAAAAAGTGATGGGTAGCTTTGAATCTGCCAACAGAGATCTAGCAGCCTCAATTAGTGTCCTATTTCTCCTCTCAGCAACACCATTTTGTTGAGGAGTTCTAGGAGCACTGTATTGTCTCTCAATACCTTTAGTCTCACAAAAGTTGTTTAAGTCATTGTTTTTAAATTCTATTCCATTATCAGATCTGATGACTTTAACCCTTAGATTAGTTTGGTTTTCAATCCTAAGAACACAGTATTTGATCAGTCCACTTGTCTCATCCTTAGTCCTCAAAAATTTACCCAAGTAAATCTAGAGAAATCATCAACAATGACTAAGCAATAAGATTTCTTTCCAATACTCATCACATTTGTAGGACCAAAGAGATCCATATGCAATAATTGAAGAGGTGAAGAGATGGTATTTATTTCTTTGGACTTATGAGAAGTTTTGTGTTGCATGCCTTTAAGACAAGCAACACAATGATCATCTAATGAAAACACTTTTTGAGGTAAACCTCTTACAAGGTTGTTTTTCACAAGAAAGTTCATTGTTTTAAAATTCATGTGACACATCCTTTTGTGCCATAAAGATGATTCATCTAAGGAAGCTTTTGAAAATAGACAGTTTAATGATGAATCAGATGATACATTCTCTAAGTCCAAACAATAAACATTATCCTTTCTAGGAGTTCTAAGTAGTATCATATTTTCATCAACTACCTTGAATCCAGGAGCAAGGATAATACATTCAGTCTCAGTTAATAATATACTATGTTTCTTGTCACAAACCTGTGATACACTTAACAGGTTGTATCTCAATTGCTTAACATAGTAAACATCTTTAAAGGACATCTTACCTTTTGACACCATACCTTTTCCACTAATCTTACCACCTGCTGGATTATCACCAAAAGCAACATGTCCTCCATCAAACTTTTTGAAGTTTTGAAGGCAGGCCATGTTACCCGTCATGTGCCTAGAGCAACCACTATCTACATGCCAAATGCTCTTCTTCTTGAGCTGTTGGTTGCCCTGCACATAAGATAAAACAGTTAGTTTTTAGAGGGAACCCAAGCCAAAGTGGTCTTAGGTTGCCCTTTCTCATCAACATATTTATAATCAGTAATCTTAGTCTGGATGAGATGATCAGATTTAGGAATCTCATGGCTGGAATACTTTGTCAAAATTATGGGCTTGGCAGCATTAACACTGGTAGCAACACTATCCTTGTTAGCAGTACTAACTTGGTCAGCAGTAGTATTGTTATCAGCAGCACTATTTCTGTTAACAATACTATTTGAGGTAGCAGTACTAACAGGTTTCTTGACTTTTGGAACCAAAATCTTGACGAAGTTTTTTGCTTTCTTGTTTTGTGAGTTACTCCTTGACTTGCTTGGAGTATTTTCTTTTGATTAGCAAACTCGTTCTGAATATGAGTTTTTACAGTCCCAGTTTTCATTGGTACTGTTCTCATATTAGCAGCCATGTGATTTCTTGATTGCTTTCTATAACCAACTGAATTTTGTGTTTGTCTTTGAAAAGAAAATCTTTGGTTAATAGGATTGAAATAACAGTGTTTGGCTAGATGATTTAACTTGCCACAAATAAAACAAGGCTTTGGTCTATTGACTTTGCTTAGATCAATTCCCTGTTTTTGAGCCCACTGATTATTTCTGTTTATCTGATTTCCCCTTATTTTATCATGTTTATGGGGCTTGTTCTGTTGACAAGTACAGGGATTTATAACAGAGGTTTGCATGTAGTGAATTCCCTGTACCTTTTCCTTTCCTTTCCTGGAGGTCTCAGCTTTCTCACTCTTAACAGTCTCTTTCTTTGTCTTGGACATCTCCACTTTATCACTCTTAATAAATGGTTTACCCCTTCTCTCATTTGTAAGAATATGGTTTTCTAAGGGAATATCTTTATGGTCTTCCTTATTCTTACCCTCAGAGTTCTTTTCTTCAGAATCTGCCTCAACCACTACTTTGTCTAATTGATCTACTTCAGTGGCTCCTGCAGGTAAGTCATTCTTATCTTGTCTTTCTCAGAGATCTGAGGTGGGAGGAATATAGTTATTATTGTAAGGTGGAGGGGTGTTGTTATAGCCTATACCTCTCTTTAGTTTGTCATGAATTTGAGATTTAAGTAAAGAGTCCATTGCTTTAGAAGCATTGGAATATTTCTCAATGTCTAGTTTGGCCTTCTCAAATTCACTCTTAACTTTTTCACACTCCTCTCTAGACTTCTCTAGTTGAATCTCTAACTCATTCTTCTCCCACTTCCAATAGTTGAGATCATATGAATGTTGAAGTTCATTGGCTTGATATGCCTTTATTTGTTCTGCAAACTTCTCAACGATCACAACATACTCTCTTCTATCTTTCTCTAACCTTTTAAGGTCATCACACATGCTCTGATTGTGATCCCTGTACTTTTTAACAGTTTCAAGACAGGTTTTAGAGCAAAGGTTAGATTTTACCTCAGTGGGGATTGCAGTACTTGATGACTCTGAAACCTCAGCCATCAATGCTTGGTTCTGAATTGCCTCCTCAGCTTGATCACTCCAATCAAAGCCCATCCCTTCTTGTGAGACAAGAGCTTGAGATGAATTCCTGTTATAGTTAGTGGATTTTGGTTGTTGATTATTGTTTCCATGTTGTTGAGCAATACCTCCTTTGCACTCTCTTGCAAAGTGTCCCAGATTATGGCATTTGTAGCATTCCATTTTGGATTTATCAAATCCAACACCATCTTCTCTTCTCATGGCTAAATTGTTTCTACCTGTTCTTTAGATGAATCTTTTTACTCTCATGGTGAGCATTGACATCTGCCACTTGATATCCATCTCTTCAAGGTCATCTACATTGATCTGCTCCATATCATTATTCATGAGAGCAGATTTAGCATGACTAGCAAGGAAAGCTTCCAAAATAGAATCATTGGACCCATCCTGTTTGGAGCCATAAGCAGCACTAACTGATTCTGTATTAGCAGTAGAATCAGTAGTAGATGATAGGAGGGCAGCATTATGAGAGTATCCAGATGGCCTTTTCTTAGATTCAACTTCTGCTTCAAACACCCTTAGATCATTATAGAGATCGTCAAGCTCCTTATCCTCCAGATTATCATTCTGTCTAAAGGATACAGTGTACATCACCCATTCTTCACCAAGAGATCTTATAAATTTTCTGTTGACATCATCCTGATCCATCTTGACACCAACAGTGGCCAACTCTCCAATCAACTTGTTGAATCTATCAAAGGTTTGAGTCATGGACTCATTCTTTGTAGACATAAAATTCTCATATTGTTGTTTGAGAATTGCCTTCTGATTTCTCTTAGTGCTTTTAGTACCTGAAAATCTCTTCTCCAATGCATTCCACAGGATTTAAGCATCAGAACAGTTGCAAAACTATTGTTGGTATTCATTAGGAATTTCCAAGAGCAGAGTGCTCAAGGCTTTCATCTCAGTCTGCCTCATCTTTCTTTCTCCATCAGTCTTTGGGGGAGTTCTCTTGCCATCTGCTCCCATCTTTCCTCCATCAGAGGGACCATTCTCAATGATGTCCCACATTGAGTAGTCTGTAAGAAGAATGTACTACCTGATTCTGATTTTCCACATGTCAAACTCATTGGGTTTGAGCATGGGGACCTTTGAAACAAGAACACTGTCATGTGATCCGTCCATGATGATTATTGATTTCTGAGTTTCTTAGGCTCTGATACCACTTGTCAGGATCGAAATTCTAAACAAGAATTTAATAAACACTCAGAAACTATGTTAAAGAAGTCGCAGAAAAACACTTTAACAATAAATCAATCAAACAGTGTATGAACTCAAATCACAAGTTATATTGATTTAACTTAATGATTACAAACAAAACCTCAATCTGTTGAACAAGCTCAACAGACGTTCAATACTTCTCTATTGAAAGGACTACAAAGAACCTTGAGGTTAATTCTCTCTAAAAAAACGTATATGAAAACTATCAAAACTGTGTATCTATCAAAGACTTCTAGACTATATATACAGAATTAATTACAAGATAAATACAAAAAAAATATTGATCTTTAGCATCCATTCCATAATTATCTTCATTGTTATCTTCAGTCTCCTTGTCTTTCGCTTTAAGCATCTTTATCTTCATAAACAGTATTAATGTAACATCCCAAAAATTTCAAAAAATTTTGAACTTTTAAAAATAACCATTCAATTGCATAAGACACCTTTAATAATCCAAATAACCGTTTCGTTTGCAAACTTAAATAATAAACGTTCACATTTAAACTAAGCAGCGTAATTAAATTGTTTTTAAGTATAAATTAAATCTCATGACTGCAAAGAGCCCTTCATACGCGCCAGTGTGTACCATCACGCCTTGGAGCCACTAGTACCTGAAACCACAATTTATAGGGAAAGGGTAAGCACAAAGCTTAGTGAATTCAACACCACATACAACACAATTATATAACATTACCCCTAAACAGGTAGATACACAAAACCGAGCATCCAAGTCAAAGAACGCATCCTTAACAAGCATACTCACACTAACCCACCTAACCAAGCATCCATCGGTCTCCCCGATGACACACGATAACCGTGCACGTATCCCTCGGTCCCACCGAGTTCCTACGCCACTCGTGTACACAATCCTCGGTCCCACCGAGCCCTCGGTCCTACCGAGTTTACACGACCTTCAAGGTCCATACTAGACACAACACCATTTAGTACCACAGAACAAGTAATACCACATAGCACAAGCAAGATACAGTGATGTAAATATAACCATAGTTCTACGTAGTGAGTGAACTCACCTCAAAAGCGATGCACAAAAATCTCGAACGATCACACGAGCTAGCCAACTCCAAAATCACTTCTCGACACCTCTCGAGAAAACGCGACTTGACGGCTCCGTATCTCTCTCTCTCTCTCTCTCTCACTCTCGTTCACACCGGAGGCAAGCAGTGGAGGCGGCGTTGGGATCTTGGGAGGCTCACGGTGCAAGGGAGGGAAGAGGAGAGAAAAAAAAGAGTTTTTTTCTTTTAGCCAACTAGGGTTTTTCCTAGTTTAAATATCAAGGCCATGAGGAAAAAAATAGAATCAGTCCTCAAGGCCCGACCCATGCAACCTTCACCAATTACCAAAACCAGTCCCCCGCTATAAAGTCTTGCCAAAATTTTAACCCACAAAAACTTGGATTTTTAAATATTTAACCCCTAAGGACCAAAATGTTTACAAACACATTATTTACATAAAACATAAAAAAAAATTAAAACCGTACCGGGACACGGGCTTTACAATTAATCATCTAACAGCACATTAATCTTCACTCTTCAGCAGTACTAACATGCTAGCAAGAGTAATCTTCAAGCAGTACAAACTACTAGCAGTATTGACTTTCAAGCAGTATTAATACCTCTAGCAGTAGTAATTCTTCAACTAGCAGTAGTAATATACTCAGCAGTAGTAATCCTTCAATATAGAGCAGCACTAACCATACTTAGTTCATTTCAGACCCAACAATTTTGATATATTCCTTTGACGATGTAATAAATAAATGGAGGTCATTTATATAATTGCCCATTTGGTGCATACGATTTTATAAACCGTTGGAAAATGCAAGTCATTGAACTATGGGTCGTTTTGGAATAACGAAGAGAAAGAGTTCCTTTGGAAAACATTTTGTTTCAACCAATGAGAAGTTTTTGGTTAATTACCTTTTTGGGTCGTAGTAGTTGCATAATTATTGGTCAAACGTATTTCAATGCCTCTACTGGCTTTCATTTGGGTATTTATGTAAATTGTTGGGTCGTTGGCTCGGTTTTAACTAAATGGAGTCTTGAGGAAATTGGTTCGGTTTAATAACAGTGGTATTATTTCCCTTTGAGTTTAGTGGGAGCAGTTCAGTTGCTCATATCATGTATGCATATTTTATTGGAAATTTTCGTCATGGTATTTCAGCCAATGTTTTAGAACGATGAGAGCATGTTTATATTTGTCTTTGAACTCGAAACCGACATAAATTATTTCATGTTTTAACTAGGTGAATTCGCATATCAATCTACTAGCTTTGTGATATAAATGGTCGCATGCAAGTTTTGTTGTGAAATCTTATTTCGTACCGCATTGTGAATGAAAGAGAGAAAACTTTAAGAGTTCGATATTATGAGCATATTTTCTTGGGTTTTGGAAACATTTTATTTATACAGTTTGGAATTAAACTAAATTACTCTTGCAATTGCTCAAATAGCATGCATATGTCTTTACTAAATTTTGGGAAATGATCGGACGTATATAGGTCTTGTTGGAAATTTTATCTTCCGACGTTGGGTGTTAAAGTAAAAGATTTTAAAGTTGAAATTGTGAAACACTCTTTTGGGAGTTGTACAAACTTTTATTGCACATGTTATAGGACGGAAAGTTATTTTCATATGCATGGCATAAATTGATGCATGCTAAGACCCTAGTAGTCCTTTTGAAAATTTTGTTACGCATCTTTCGTTATCGTTTTATTAGCGTAAGCACTGATCAAATGAGTTTTGAAAATGGTTTTATATGCGTGGCATTGGTGATCAATTTTGAAACCTATCGAATGCACGATAGTGTATTTTTACCGCACGTTTAATTGTCGTGAAACTTATGTATTTGAGAGTTTTATAAATTTCAAATTGACATAGTAGTGTGAAAAACCTTGAACTCATTGGGCTATAGGTGTAGGCCCCCTCGTGTTATAAGTCGATATTAAGGATTAAAAGAGTCCTCGGAGTTTGAGGCGTTAGTCATGTGCTTTCTCCCAGTTAGTTAAGTAACGATCTTTATACTTCGTTAAACCTACGGATTAAAATCATGTTCGGTTGTTTGGGTATGGTTGGTTTTGGATTTGTGGGATTTTGGTACGACGGCATGCTATGTGACGTAGTGTACTATATGGTTGGGTATTTGTGAGTTATGATGATGTTATGGTTGACTGGTAAGGATGTTGGATTTGGGTGATTACTTCCAAGAGTAGGTGTCAACTTTGATTCAACATTGTTAATCGGGAATGAAATGTTTGGTAGTATACCCACATTTGCAGAATGGTCATTCCGAGGTTAGGTGTCGACACTCTATTTTGAGGACAATGATTGTTGGTGTGCTTCAGTGTACTTCCGTTAGATATAGTGTGTCTGCAGACCAAGCGGTAACATTAAGGAAATTAGATGTGGTTGATTAAGAATCAATCATTGGTGTGTTGATAGTTGTCAAGACTTTCGTTGATTTGGCAATCGATGCTTGAGCGCATGGCGGGAGTTGTGTAGCCTAGGAGTTTGGGGTTAAGCGGCTATCGGTAGAGCGTAATGGTATGTTTCAGGTGGAAATACAATGTTTGGGTCTATGGAAGTGTGGGAGCTCTTGCAGACTTTGTGTCTGGGTTAGTTTTGAGGAACGAAGTTTGAGGTTGCGATGGTGCGGACCAAACTATTCGTTAGGAAATTTCGTCAAAGGACAATAGCTATTTGGTAGTTATGTTTATTGGCGACATTTAGTGAGAATGTCGAAGTAGACTTTAAAGTATAAATCAATTATTGAAGAGACCTTGATGCGTCCTATTTAGAGGTATCGAAGGGAATTGTTGGCCTTGGAGTATTTTCGGTGGAAAGGACTAGATAAGATCGTAAATTTCTTTCGGAATATCATGATCAATCTAAGGTTGGGAGACAACCAAGATTTAGCGATTAAGAAGCTAATTAATCAATGTTGGATCGTTTCTACAGAATTTGCTGTGTTAGTAAAAAAAAAGCAAGAAAAGAGTGTAATGTGTTTCAATGAAGGGCTATTAGAGGTGTGTAAGGTCAATATCACTTTGGGGTACCATTGGTGAGAGTGGTTAGCTCAGAGTCGTAAGTTATCTTGAGGTGTTATGTTCGATTTAAGGTTGGAAGGCAACCGAAAATTTATTGATGGGGAAAATGAATTGATAAGGACTCGATGATCTTTACGTCATCAGAAAGGTGCATTGAACCTTATAATTTGAGTTTATGGCGGCTTGTTATGTGGAATTCAGTAGCAACATCAACGGGATGTAATTGGGATCGAATATGAGGTGAAGTTTAGTGAAAACATTCCTTTTGGGATAGAAACCAATCGATCTTTACAAGTATGATGTTGGGTGCTTGGTGGTTCTAGATTTCGAGGACGAAATCTCTTTTTAGATTGGGAGGATTGTAACACCCTGATTTTCGGTTCAAGTTTATGCGGAAACCGATATATTAAGGAAAAATAAGATATTTTATTTTGGAATTGAATCCTAGATTTTATAGTCTTGATGGATAAAGGATTCAATTACGAGTCCAACGGTTCTTTTCGAAGCTAAATCGGATCTATAACGAAGAAGTTATGACCAAATCAGTATTTAACCAAATAAGAAGAAGAAGCAAGTTATTGGGCTGGGTGGGGCGCACGGGCCATGTGCCCTCCTTCACTAAAAGCACACGGGTCGTGCGTGAGGGGCAGAAGCCCAGATTTGGGGTTAAATGAGTTTTTCCCAAATCTCATTCATTTATCATCTTATTCATTTCAAGCATTCTCTCCCAAACCCTCCCTCTTCATCTACTTCTTTTAATCACCATTCATTGCTAGAGTTAAGAACATCATCCAAGGTTTCGGTTTGGAAGATTCATCACCATCTCCATCTTCATCTTCTTCAAGTATCCAAAAGCATGATTTTGGGGTTTTCGTTCCCTAACTTATATTTTCTAGATTTTGGGTTGATAAGAGTATTAAATTATCATAGAAGGTTATTCCAAGTGATTTCATTGAAACATCCTTCAAGATCTTCATCTTCCCCAAGTGTTCAAGTCTAAGTTTTTGGGTTGTCTTCTAAAAACCTACTTGGTGAGTTCCTACTATCATTTTACAAACTTTATACACATCAAAGCTTACATTGTGAACTCCTACATATCTCCTTGGGTTTGGATTTGAGTTTATTGCATTTTGACCTAACTTGAGTTTTGGGAGATTTTTAGGGTTCCTAATCTTTTTATGAAATTTAATGAGGTTTCATCTTATTTGAAGAAAAATGAAGTTTTACTTGCACATTAAATGGGTTTCTTGAAAGGATGTATATAAATCTCATTTTGTGGTTTCATTCTTATCAGCAGTTAAACTTGAAAAAGGCATTTTGGTTATAAATGTTTTTGGAAGCTATACGTTTAGCTTTGGTTAGTCACACATGTTATTGTGAGAAGTTTAGACTATTACTAGTAGATCCCTAGGTTTTGAGTCGACTTATATTATTGGGATGTCTTTTCCCCTTTTTGTAGCTATGGATGCGTTTGATCCTCGAGAGCATTTGGTACGGTTATGTGAGACCGGTTACTAGATATGGATCAAGTATAGTCCTAGTGAACGAGTATGACTTGGTTTCCTCGGGGGCCCTCCCTCACATCTTAGTACGGACCGAAGTGTTCGTGGCCATGGATTCCAAGTATTTAGCTCACAACTCGGATCGTGGTCTACTTTTGTGTTCCACCACCATCCTTGGTAAATCGGGTATCCCCCGTCATCGCGAGATGAACTTTTGGACCGTTTGACCTTTCTTGATAAAGATCTTCATTTGTAAACTAAAACTCTTGAAAAGAATTACTTATGTTACAATTGTTTATATCCTTTGAAATCTATAAACTGTATGTTCTCACTAGGCTTAAAGCCTAACACTTTTTCTCAAATGATATGTATAACACGTTCCCTTAGCGGTGGGGTGCCAAGGTCGTGAGTGACGAGCATGTCTTAGAGACATTTTTGAGATGACTAGTAGTCGTTGTTGGGCATTGTTTAAGTCCCATCTTTTGGTGATTTTGGGTCGACAACCGATGCAATCTAGATAGATGTATTTAGATTAGTTTGTTGTTGATTTCCTTATCCTTTCTCAGGTTTTGTAAAGGTTTAGTACTTTTCCCCTTTTTGGGAGGTTTAATACCAATTGCGAACATCATTTTGCCTATCTTCCGAAGTTTTAATTTACTCTGTTTTTTTTAGGGTGTTACAATTAATGAACATTATTTATCATGATATCCATTATAAATGATTAATGAATATATAGTTGATTTTCATGATCTCAAAATATTTATGGTTTTTTTACTTCTTGTATTTATGTATATATGTATGTATGTGTGTATGTGTATATATATATATATATATCGGCGAAGGATCGTATGAGAAGTTGAAGTTAGTGTGAGAAGCATAAGAAATGAATTTAAACCCTTGATCAATTTTAATCTCATACCATCTCATGAATTGTGCCTTAGAAAGAAATTGATCAGGTGCATCTTATCTTGGTGCATCTCATCTATTGTGCATCAATTTCTCATCTATTGATAACCACTTATCACGCATCTCACGTTAACCTCTCAACTTCTCACTGGAACCCACCAACCATATATATATATATATATATATATATATATATATATATATATATATTAGGCAAAGAATTGTGTGAGAAGTTGAGGTTAACGTGAGAAGCATGAGAAGTGGATCTGAACCGTTGATCACTTTTAATCTCATACGCTCCCATGAATTGTGTTTTAGAAGGGTACTGATCCGGTGTAACTCGGTGCATCTCATCCTAATGTGCGTCCATTTATCATCCAACAGTTGATAATCACTTCTCACGCTTCTCACGTTAACCTCAACTTCTCACCGAAACACAACCTTATATATATATATATATATATATATATATATATAGAGAGAGAGAGAGAGGGGGGGGGGTCTAGTTCATTTGTTAACCTCAATTTTGGTATTAATTTATAAACCAATCCAAGCCATTGATCTTGAAAATGGATGGTCGATATTTGACTTATAATAAAAATCATTAAATAATGTGTGATTTAGTAAGGGGTGTGGTGAACCATAGTGATCAGGGGTAATTTTGCAAAAAAAAATACCCCTAATTTCTTCTAACATTATTATTGCTCCATTAATTTCTCTCACAAATAAACGAAACCGACGACTTATCTTGGGGGTAAAATATATCATTCATTAAAGTTGAGGTTAAAACCATGGCCAGTAGTTAGGTTTGACTTGATTCACATAATATGTTTGTCATTGTTCACATGGGTTCATACTTAAATAATTGTTCAATACTCATTCACCTCTGTTATCATTGATAGTAGGAGTAGTTTTGTTCACCCATGTTCATTTGAAATGTTTGTTCACTACATATTCACCACTGTTCATGTATGTATGGAAGAAAACTATTGTTCATGTATATATGTTTGTCAATATTCATATGGGCTCATACTCAAAGATCCATTAAGTGTTCCCATATGTTCATGTATATATGCTTGTCAATGTTCACGGGGTATAGATTCATCATTGTTGTTGAGTTGCGTTTGATGATCTACATCCATTGTTGTTGTTATCAGTGTTGAACAATTATCAACAACTCCTCCATCGACATCATTCATACACCTGTAATTCATAATGTTGATGATATCGAGTTAATTATTGTTATGTTCATTAGAATCAAAATGCATATGGACTTAATTTGAAAACACACTAATAGCTAAAATCATGGATTATCTAACTTTTGTAACTCCTCATTAAATATTCAAACTTATAAAATTCCCTCCGTACCCTTATACATTAATTACACATGCAAAACTAACAACAATTGAAAAAGCATTCCTATTTGTCGAAATCAGTTCACAAAGTTATACACTCTTTAAATGGTTAACATAACACTACACCAAATGTTTTCTTAGACAACAAATGTTAATTGCCTATGTTGCTTAAGATAAGCTTAGGCAACAAAGGCTAATATATGTTGCCTAAGTTTCCTCTTAGGCAAGGTGTAGTTCTATGTTGCCTAAGTGAGACCTTATGCAACGTATGACCTTATGCAAAGTATGAATAATTATATGTTGCATCAACTATCTTAAGCAACATCTTCCCTTATGTTGCCTTAGTTATATAATGTTTTTTTTAAATTAATGAAAGTTATCTTATGCAACATATTTTCTTGTTTCTATGTTGCCTAAGGTAAAAAATATAAATAAATATAGGTAGTTTTTTTTTTTGAAAAATAAATAAATATAGGTAGTTGAAAATGTAATAACTTGTTGACGGATGATTTAAGGTTGACACCTACTTTGGCAACATATAATCTATTGTGTTTGTTGTGCAAGATCTAGCATAGGCAACATATTTTCTTGTTTCTGTGTTGCCTAAGATCACAGTCATTAATATATAATGATAGTTCCCTCATTTCCCCCTGTTAAACCCAGTATTCTAGTTGATAACAATTACACAACACAATAAAGATCAAGAGATAATAAATCAGAATAACTTACCACGATCCCTTGACTAATCAATGAAAACCAGTTGTGTGTTCTTGGTACCTTGTGCGTAGGATTATAGATAATAATACGGCTACCTCTCTCTATATGATTATGAAAGTAATAATGAGGATTAACCTAAAACCTATAAATACTTAGGCGACTAAGGCCTAATGGGCTTATGGGCCCAGTTACAAATAACTATTAACTTATTACAATTTGAACCCTTAACTTTAATCTTGAATACAATTTATGATCCAACAATCTCCCCCTTTAGATTCAAGATTAAAAAAAAATTGGCAATTTGCTTCGGGTCTTCACTTCTCTTGAAAACTTGTTAACAGCTTCAGATCTTGTAGCTTTACACAGTCTTCAAATTTCTCTTTTGAATGCAAGTGTCCTTCTGACGATTATCTTCAATCAGGCTTTTGATAGATCAAATAAGTTCAGACACTTTGATATCTTTGAAAACTTCAGCAATCTTTACTTCAAAACTTCAAAAATTCTTGTATTCTCCCTTGTTGATTATTCTACCCCTTTTTGATGATTGGTGAGGATCATCATCAAAACATAGCAAAAACAATCTTCCCCTTTTTGTATAGTCATCAATTAAGCATTGTCTTCATGTATAGATCCCTGTGTGGAAATAAGAGCAGTCTTCCCAGATGGAAAGAGTGATTATTTCAATCTTTTCAGATTCAAATAATTAAAATGTGGTAACCCTTAATCAACAAATGACTCATTTAGAATGCATGTCAGTAACACAAAGTTACTGAGTAACACAAAGTTACTATATAAAGAGCTGGTTTTGATGTTGGCTCCCCATGTCTTCCATTCAATCATTGAATAACACATGGTTATCTATGAACGTTCTGACAGAAAACGAATTTATGTGTGATCGTGCATGTGTATGAAAGAAATAAGCATAGATGATTGCTTTTCAATGTAGGCTCAAAATATGTAAACTTGTTGAGTCAGCAACAAATTATACAAAGACTCAATGTGCATGAGAAAGGGTTCGAAGGTGGGGCAACTTTCCTTCTTTTTCAATATTAGTATCTTCCAAATGAAGAACCAATAGCATATGTGAAACATTCTCTTGTTGAGAAAAGAATGAGTAGCTGGTGGGGTTGTATGTAAGAGATGGCATAGGCTAGGTGCCTTTTTCAATGATGGTCACCAAAGAATGTGAACCAATCAGATTAAGTGGTTGCCCGACTCAGAAAGAAGTTTGGTACAGAGTCTAATATTCTTTTACTCTGTTCTCTCACCCTCTTTCTTTTAATCTTTTAAATCTCACTTCTAACCAATCTCTCTTTTCCATTTTACCTCTTCACACACCATCACTCAATTCTTTTGACCCCTCTCCCCTCAATCACTCAGGGAATACTTTCGGGTTAGGAAACACTGGTTATCATAAATCCATGGAAGTTCTGTTACGCTCACACACTGGATCCTTTGTATTTTCCTAACAGAACGTGTTATTCAACAGTCTTTTGTACATGAAAGCACAAAGGAATACAGTTACACATGAAGAATAAAAACTTGGAGAAGTCAAAAACATTTTGTGTTTTGACAATACAATTCTTCCCCTCAAACTAAAAATATGGTTGGCATTTAAGCTCAAAAATCATTTAAAATCACACTTCACAATTCATGAAAATCTTTGAAGAATAGGAAGTGGTTTGAACATTTAAGAAACCATTTTTCACTAGTGAAAGTTGTTCTTCTTTCAACAAGTGATAGAGTCTAAGGATTAGAAATATATACCTGTAAATCAGAATCCTTAACTCCCCCTGAAATTAATATGTTCAATGAAGTATCCTTGACAAAACTCAGATATCCTCCCCCTTGATACCTGTAAAAAGTCAGTTAAATCAGAAAAATATATCAATAGAAATATTAAGCTCCCCCTTAATATGTGCATAATCCTTAATCATGAAACAGAGTTCTGAATTACTAGGATTAAAGTAAATTCAGAAGTCAAACTCTTTGACATTGAAGTCCGAGTCCTAGATTGTATTGTCTAGAAGTCATCACTTTGACACTTAAGCAAGAGTCCTGATATGTAGTAATCAGAAGTCATCGTTCTTTCTCCCCCTTAAACCTTGGGTGCCTGCAACATAGATTTAGTTTTTCGTACCTACTGGTAGTTAGGTCCTAATGGGTTAGTTGCAGTTCTAGTGGGAGATATAAAATAAGAATCATACCAGTTATTCACATAATCTTTTCTTACAAAATCATTTGATCCACAGTAGGAACAACTAATTTTATTTTGTGCTAACCTGATCAATTGATTGATAGTGTAAACCAGATCAGGTTTGCCAAAAGTTTTACTTTTTGAAGCATAGTTCCATTTAGCATTTGATGTATGCACAAATGATTTGTCGGTCTTCTTTTCCTCTGAAGATCCTTTAACTTTCTAGATCCAATTTCCTCTATCTTTCTCATCATCCTTTCTCCAGAAGCTTTTCTTTCGAGACTTAGTCTTCTTTAAGTTACCTGACCATCAACATCTTTGTCATAGAAAAGGTTAGAAGGACGAATCTGATCTTTATGTTCAGAAGTATGATCATCAAATACATCAAACAAAGGATTATTAGAAACATTAGTAAAACTTGAACTTGCTGCTGAATTGAATGAGCATTCGAATGCAGTAAGATCATCTCTCGGTGATTGAGCTATTGAGTCTGGCGTCTTGTGCTCAGTCAGCTTCACTTTGAATACGATCTCTTCAAGTTTCTTTATCTTTGACGATAAACTGTTTCTTTCCTTTGCAATCAGATCAAACTTCTTATGCAACTCAGATTTTGCATTCTTCTCCTTCAAGATGTTTGTTGACAATTCAGATAACTTTCTTGTTAGCTTGGCTATCTCAGTCTCTAGATCTTTCTTTTCTTTAGAAAAGTGGTTATTTACATCCTTCTGCTCAGCTTTCTTCTTCTCATTCTCAACCTTGTCTCTTTCCAGAATGATAACTTTCTCAAAGTCTGAAACTTGTTGAGAAAGCTTAACACATTTAAGCTCTAATGATTTCTTCTCTCCAAAGGCTTTTCTTGAGAAATCAGAGAACTTCTTAGCAAATTCTTTTCTTTCTTTCTCAATCTTCATCATCTCATCTTGGGATTTTGGGTTGTTTCTGTCTTGGGTTGCCTTTTCTTTCAGCATATTAATCTCAACCTCAAGATTGAAAATTTTATCTTTCAAAGAATCCCTTTCAGCAAAAATTCGAGAGTTTGTCTTTTTAAGCCCTTCAGAAGTCTCACTAGCAACGTTTGCTCTTCTTCTAAGCTCATCAAGCTCTTTTTGCATTGATTCCTTCTTTGACCAACTTGAGCTAGAATTAAGACTTTCAGATCTTTTCAGTTTTGCTTGAAGATGTAAGATCTCTTTTTTTAGACTCAATTATTCCTGCAAAATCAATTTTAGAATCAGTAATGCATACTGAACAGATGAAATCTTTCTTTGAATCATTTGAATTTTCTTTTAAAGCATTGATCTGAGTAAGAAGAGATGAGTTCTGAATCTTTAAATCCTTGTTCTCAGCTTTAAGAGGTAATATCTCGGATTTGAGCTTTTTATTCTCTTTTTCACAAACAACGTCCATGCTTGAATATCTTGACAACTGTCCAGCAAGACGTTTAACATTTTCTTTTGCTTTAGAAAGAGTCATCTTGTCAAAATCATAGCTATAACCTTCAGACATCTTTAGCTGTATGGTTAGAAAGCAAACTTATCTGTACCAAGAGAATCAACTAGATGAGATCTTTAGAATCAAGAATTGGAAAAACTACACTAAAAAATTTCCAAAAAAATAAATTTCCAAAAATAATCGAATGCAGAATTCACAAACAGTATAAAACACAAAACACCTATAGATAAAATCAAATAAATAATACTGAAAAAGTGAAAATAAGCAAACCTGGCGCAAAAAAAAAATTGCGTTGGGAGAGTCTGGCGCAAAAGAATCTGGTGCAAAAGACAGTTTGACGAGTTATGGAGTTTTGCGCGAGCAAAGGATAGCGCAAAAGGAGTTTCACGCGAGAGGTAGGTCGCGCAAAAGTGAGTTTTGCGTGAACCGTGGGTGGCGCAAAAGAGGGTTTGCGCGACCAGGCAATGGCGCAAAACTGAGGATTTCGTGAATAAAGGGTGGCGCAAAAATGGACTTGTGCGAATAATTGTTGGCGCAAAAGTGTGACTGGGATCTTGCTTGACCGGTGTCCTGAGGTCGACCGGTGTGTTGCACGACCGGAGAGGACCTTTGACCGGTAATGTGCTTCGACCGGTATTCCTGCGATCGGACAAGTATATGACCGGTATGCGACCGGGACCGGATCGATGTTATGACCGGGATTGTTGTGAGGAAGCCGACCGGTATGGAGGATCGGTATGGTGAGACCGGTGTCGCCCGGAATGCTGTGACCGAGATGTCCCCGACCAGTATGGACCGGTGAGGTGTATGGCGCAAACCAAAGTTTTGTGCGAATAGGGTCGACCGGTATTCCGTCGACTTGAATATCGACCGGTATGTTCTTGCAGTTTGACCCAGAAACAATAATCAACCCAGAAACCAATCGAGAACTCAAATTCAAATGCAAAAATCAAACTATAGTGACCAAAAACATGTAACGACCAGTATTCAATCAAAAACAATGATTTAAAATCAACTTTCAAGCTTCAATTTTGAATATGACAGTGGTCGCAAGTTCCATGGATATGTCGAACCCAGTGTCCAAAAATCATCAAAAATTCAATCGATTTATGATTTTGAGTGCAATTAAATACTCAGATGACATTCAGTAGCATAAAACGCATCTAATCATATCAAGTTTATGCATAAAAACACATTAATTCACAAACTCAATTTTAACACAGTACGTTTATCGATAAACCTGTTTTAATCCAAAAAGCTTGATTCTTTTTGCTCTGATACCACTTGTTAAACCCAGTATTCTAGTTGATAACAATCACACAACACAATAAAGATCAAGAGATAATAAATCAGAATAACTTACCACGATCCCTTGATTAATCAATGAAAACCAGTTGTGTGTTCTTGGTACCTTGTGCGTACGGCTACCTCTCTCTATATGATTATGAAAGTAATAATGAGGATTAACCTAAAATCTAAGTACTAAAAACCTATAAATACTTAGGCGACTAAGGCCTAATGGGCTTATGGGCCAAGTTACAAATAACTATTAACTTATTACAATTTGAACCCTTAACTTTAATCTTGAATACAATTTATGATCCAACACCCCCATTTCATCTTCATTCCAACATTTCTTCTCTATTTAAAAAAAAAATCGTTTCCAAGGAATTGGGACGCGATTTTGACAATTTTTGGCTTCTAACAAACGCCGTTTTCATCATCAAAAGGCATTTAAAGATTCTTAGGAAATTATTATTTTATTTTATCTAATATTTTAGTTATTTCATGTTTATATATTTAGAAGAGGAACTTTTGAAATATGAACATGGTATATAACAGTTCAAGATTACGTTTTAAGATTTCTAGAAAATTCCCAATTTGCATAATTTTATGTATCTATTGAGGCCATAGGGTAGAAAGACATATTTGGAACTAAAAGCTTTTATTAGAAAACTGGTTAAAGTTATGAGTCCGATTACATTGAGTTTGTTGTTGATACTGCGAAAAGTACAAAAAAAAATTGCCAGTTAGGTGAAAGAGACAATGGGAAAACATGGGTTAGATTGTCAAATGATTTTAGAAGATCAAACGTCGCCTTCACAGGTTCTTGGGGGTTGGAATAGTTGGCGAGCTTCCCCGCCTTGTTATCGAAGTTTTCTAGATTGGATAATTTTTTGATTAGAGATTGATTTCTAAGTTGTGTTCTAAATGTCGTAAAAATTATCAGGGTGAATAAAATCAATATTCAATGTCTTGTTATAAATGTGAGAAGTTTGGAAACCGATTGGTTCAAAGCAAAGATGCGAGCATTTCAGATTACTACGGTAGAGTGTTAGGACACAGTCTCATTGGATTCAAGATCATCCAAATACGAAGATCGCAATCTGAAGTTAAAGCTGACAAGTCACTCTCAACAATAGTCTAGTGTCTATTCTGTAATAAAGTCAAAGTTGTTTTAATATCTAGATATTATAGTTTTAGATATTAAGTTTTATTATTATTTTATGTTTTGATAATATCTAATTAATAGATATTATCACTCTCTCTCAATCAATCGATCATCAAGAACACATACAACACACATATTCAAGGTGTAAAAACAGAGAGAAAACTTATCGATCAGAATAACAAGAACAAACACAACACATATTGAAGGTGTAAAACAGAGAGAGCAAAACTGATCAACATTATCGACCCTTTGTAATCCGCGTTTATAATCTAAACAGGTTGGTAATCGTTATTGTTTTGTTGTTTGATTTATCTGGTAACGATCACGGACTCACAATTGGTATCAGAGCCTGATCCAGATCAAAATCAAATTTTTTTTTGACTCTGTGTTCATCATTTCTTAAAAACCACTGTGTTATCGATCAAATTTTGATTTTCTGGTTGTTTTCGAAATTAAATGGTTGTATCTTGTTCTAATTGATAAGGAGATCGTTGTGTCAAAATTTGGTGCTTTAAATCGATTTCTAGTTGGGTCGATTTGAGGTTTACAGGTAGATTAATCGAAGAAGACGACGTACCGGTCTTTTGCAATATACCGGTCGAACTCCATAAACATGGTACCGGTCGAATCATTTGCATTTTACCGGTCCTTGGTAAACTTCTATATCGGTCAATACCCAAAACCCACTCCCGGTCTTATTTTGTTCACATATCGGTCGAACCCCAAAACACTTCCCGGTCGAATCACACACAACTATTACCGGTGAAACATCTCCATATCGGTCAAACATTTCAACCCAATTCCGGTCTAAACCTTTCCCGGTCATACATTTCGGTCTAGTCCTAGTTTCTTTATCGGTCAAAGAACTCTCCTTTCATGGACTCACAACTTTCAATTTCCACACTTTCCACTCACGAACTCTCCACTCACCATCACGTGCCCAATAATTGTGAGAAAACTCCACGTGTCTAAACTATTCCACTCAGGGGTTGTTTACTTGTAACTTATTACCTCTTACCGGTTAGAATCTCTTACTGGAGTAAGAAGTGGTAGTGTTTACCAAAAAGAGAAACCGTCAGTTATCGCTGACCGTGCGCTTACCGTAGACAGAGAGAAAATTGTGTCTGACCCTAGTAAGAGGTTCTCTTTTACTTATTTACCCTCTCCAAAACCTAAACCTACTTTATTTCTTTTCTCGATAGTTGTCTTCAAGCAATGCTCCATTACACTATCATCTTCTTCCTCCACAAATATTGAGATAATACACTTCAACAGAGAGGAGATCAGGAGACTCAACCAGGGACGAGGCTGCTTTTTTTTATGTGATTCATTTGATAAAAATACGCAGATGGAGATACAAGTTAAAGAACACGAAGAACACAAATCAGGCGTTGTTGGGTTTTTATATGTGCGCAGGGGATGCTTTCTTTTCTTTCTTTCTCCATTGTTGATGGTTTGAGCTGGAGACCATCATATTCTGGTGGAGAGTGGGTGATTTTTTAGGGACAGGTTAGGTTAAAGTCCATGAGTAGGCTCATAGGCTCTATAGACTATTGGTGATGAATTAAGAGAGATTGTATAAGTTCAAAATATATCATTTGTTTTTTCAATTTTTATTTTTCTTTATGTATGTTTTTTGTCAGCATTATTCGATATTATACCCTTTCAACAAAAGTTGAATATTTGGAAAGATGGATGTTCTAACGCCCATAGTATTTGAAGAAATGTGAAAGAAAAATAATTTTGGACATAAGGGTATTGTAGTCTTTTTCATTCAATATGTGCTTAATAAAGAATTTTTAGTAAACAATAATTCTTAGTAATCACTTACCTCAATCAGACCTCTTATTTTAATCAGATCTCTTACCCCAGTCAGTACTTACCCAAAAGTTTTAGTAAACAATTGGACTCACATTTCCACCATGCAAAACTCACAATTCCAATTACATGCAAACCACACATTTTGTTATTCGAATACGTGGACATTTGTTAGAAAAGCCACACATCTCCACTCACTATTCCATTAACTTACAATTTGTTATTCGAATACCGGTCGAAGTTATAATTTAATACCGGTCCAATTTCTTTTTCTACCGGTCGACCACTACAATTTACAGCATACCGGTCGAAAGAAAAAAAAATTACCGATCGAAAATCTTACCGGTCGAACATCGTACCGGTCAAACCCCACCCACTTTAAACGCAAACCAGACTTAGTTTTTCTAAGGATCAAATCAGATATTCAAGATGGATTTTTCTGATGATGAGTTAAAGATTAAAGCGCTTAAATTGGATCTTGAAAAACTTACTTCATCAGCGGAACATCATTTTAAACGTTCAAATAAATTATCTAAATATCGTGATGAAAGAAAGGTTCTGAAAGAAGAAGTAAGAACATTAAAGGAAGTCAATGAAGTACTTCTGAACAGAGTTATGGGGTTTGTGAAGATAAGGTTAAGTTTTTGGAAGCTGATAACTTTGAACTTAACAGAAAAAATTTTGTATTAGAATCTCAAATACAGAAGCAAGAGTCTGTAGAGATGAACGGGGAGAATTTCATGAGCTTGGAGAGTGCAAACACTAATCTTCAACTGAAACTTTCAGAGTTTGTCAAGGACAAATCTGAGTTTGAACAGAAAAGTTCAAAGTTTGCACTGAAGTTCTCAGTATTTTCTAAGAAAAGTGGTGAAGAGAAGAAGACTCTCGAGCTTAAATGTCTAAAGCTTTCTCAACAAGTTAGTAAATTTGAGAAAGTAATAATTTTAGAAAGAGATCAGTTTGCCAAGGAGAGGAAGGCAAATGATCAGAAGGGTGCTCAGAAGGGATTTGAAGAAGAGAGAAGCATCCTTGAAGCTACAATTAGGAAGCTTAATGGAAAGCTATCTGAATTATCTAAGCTTGCACAGAAAGAGAAGAAGAAGATGTTCGAGCTTGAGAAGAAGATTGACCTTCTCGACAAAGAAAGAAACGGTTATTCTTCAAAGGTCAACGAGCTTGAAAAGATTATTTCAACGGTGGTGGTGACTGAGCGCAAGACTCCAGATTCAATTGTCCACTCACCTAGATATGATTCAGCTGATTCCGAATGCTCATTCAAGTCAGCTGCAAGTTCAACATTCAGACCTTTTTCTTCAAAGAGGTCAGTTAAATCTTCTGATCAAATTCGTAATTCTAACCTTTTCAATTATAGAAATATAGATTGTTCAGGTACACATAGAAGGAGGAACATCTACGAAGAAGTTGAACTGGTCTGGAACAGGAAACCAGTTGAAGAAAAGAAGAAAGATGAGCTTAAAAGTAAAAACTCATGTGTACATACGCCGAATGCCAAGAAGAACAATACGCCTAAAGGTAAACCTGATTTTGTTTACTCGAGAGATAAATTAATCAGTTTGTCAGGTAAGAAATTCTGTTGTTCTTATTGTCATACACATGATCCTGTTCACAAGACTAGTGATCATTACTGGTATGGTTCTTATTCCATAACCCCCATACGAACTGCAACTAACACATATGGACCCAAATACCAGTGGGTACCAAAGAAGAATAATGATTCTGTGTTGCAGGCACCTACTGTCAAGTGGGAGTAGAAGAACAAAGGCTTCTGATTACGACAGATCAGAACCCGGACTTAAATGTCAAGACGATGGTTTTTTAGTAAATCAACTCAAGACCCGGACATCAATGTCAAAAGTGGCTTTTGATTACAACAGATCAGAACCCTTGCTTCAAAGAAGAGTGACTTCTAAACACAACAGTTTAGGACTCGAACTTCAATGATCAAAAGAACTTACTCCAATGCTGATATGAGAGATTGTACTCCGATACTCCAACGAGAAATTCAACCTTCAAGGGGGAGTACATATTTATTTCTGAAATTTTAAATGCATATTTTTTCAATGATAATTTTTTCAAATGCATAATTTCAGGGGGAGTAAGAGAAGTTCATAGTTTTACTGTTTTTTGTCTTTTCAATTTAAGTGAATAAATTTGCTTTGACATAGACTTAAGACTTTTGCAAAATTTTTGAGATGAGCTTACACGATCATATGTTTATGACTTTAAGCTAAGCTTCATGAGATGTAAGATCGCACTTAAAGGTATATTCCTTTATCTTAATCTCATATGTGATTGAAAGAAGGACAACTTTCAATCATTGAAAACATATTCTTAAACGTTCAAACCACTTCCTGATTTTTCATAAGATTTTATATTTCGGGAGTGTACTTTAAATGTTCTACATGAGCTTACATGATTATAAATCATTTTGAGCAACATATTCTTTATAGGATATACGGGATCAGTGTGCTAGGACTTAACACAACTTCTATGGAATCACGTTAACCAGTGATTTCTACCCATGAAGTTAATCCATAGTGATTGGGTGTGAGGAGTCAAAAGAAATGAGTGTAGAATTGGATAATGAGCTATCATGAAAAAGAGAGTTCGGTTAGCAGTGAGCTAAATGTTTAAAAGAAAGAGCGTGTGAGAACAAAGTTAAAAGAATATCACAACTCTGCACCAACTTTTTCTGAGTCGGGCAGCCACATTTCTAGTGTTTCACAACTCTTTTGTGATCATTATTGAAACAGACAACTAGCTCATGCCAACTCTTGAAATTACCCCACCAACTACTCGTTTACTTCTTAACAAGAAAATGTTTCATTTTCAAAGGGGAAGCAGCACATATGCTATCTGATTTTCATTTGGAAAATCTGGATATTGAAAAGAAGGAAGTCAGCCCCACCTTCGCACTTCACTCATGCACATTGAGTCTGTGTTTAACTTACTGTTGTCTCAGTGGTTTACACAATTTCGAGCCCAATAAGCAATCATCAATTGCTTAATTCTTTCTATCACAAGCACGAACACACAAGGAATTTGTTTATTTGTCATAACGTTTATAGAAATAACCTTTGTGGTGTTTCGATGATTAAATGGAAGCCCTGGGGGAGTCAACA
This sequence comes from Arctium lappa, assembly GCA_023525745.1. NCBI lineage: Eukaryota > Viridiplantae > Streptophyta > Magnoliopsida > Asterales > Asteraceae > Arctium > Arctium lappa. The sequence goes on from CM042048.1 coordinate 9,667,013, forward strand.
TCAAACAGCTCCTTTCCAATGTGTATTCGTTACACACAGTGACTTAGTGTTACTAACAGGCGTTTCTAACTGATTTGTTTATTGCTACAGGTGTTACATGACTATTTTGTTTAGATTTGCAAAGATCTGGATAAATATCTATTGCATTGACGAATCAGAGGCTTCTAATGATCAACATTTATTGTCATCAAGTTTTGATGAAATCGTTACACTTCTCATCAAAAAAGGGGAGAATGACTACACAAGAAATAGCAAAGATCACATGTTTCAAGAATCACGTCCAAGATTGAATTCTTCAAAGATCAAGTATTCTGAAGATATGCAGATTCGAGAGAAATTTTCTTTTTGAAGATACTTTGCTAAAGAATTTCGAGCTTAAAATAGAGATAATTTCTTCCCATGAACTGAAAGAGAGATAATCTACATCTTTTGGGGAGTTTACTATATCTTGAAGACTAAGAGAGAGATTGCATCTTCTGTGCTGAAAGAGAAGATCGTATTGCTAAATCATTTTCGTAATGATCTTGATCCAAAGGGGGATATTGTTAGGACATAGTCTCATTGGATTCAAGATCATCCAAATACGAAGATCGCAATCTGAAGTTAAAGTTGACAAGTCACTCTCAACAATAGTCTAGGGTCTATTCTGTAATAAAGTCAAAGTTGTTTTAATATCTAGATATTATAGTTTTAGATATTAAGTTTTATTATTATTTTATGTTTTGATAATATCTAATTAATAGATATTATCACTCTCTCTCAATCAATCGATCATAATAACAAGAACACACACATTACACACATTGAAGGTGTAGAACATCAGAGAGAAAGCTTCAAACTGTAAACCATTACCAACCCTTTGTAATCCGCGTTTATAATCTAAATAGGTTGGTTTGGAACAGTATGTGGAACGATGTTCAATTTGTTATAACTTATGGCGGAAGCATCAATGAACCCGAGGTAAACTGCAATCTTTAGATAATACAGTGTAGAAATGAACTCATATTGCAATAACTTGTGATGAAGTTACCGAGAAAACCAAAAAGGTATTGAGGTTGTCTGGGTTATCGTAGATCGACTATATAAATCCGCTCATATCTTACCAATTAAAAAAATGTGTTTGATAGAAAGGTTACTAAAACGATGTATTTATGAAGTGGTAACTCAGCTCGGTGTGTTATTATCGATAATTTCATATCGAGACAGCCAGTGTATTTTTATGTTTAGGAAAAGTTTTCAGAGAGAGATGGAATCAAATATAGTGTAACACTCCGAAATCTTTGGCCGAAGAGAAGACCAAAGAGAAGACCAAAATTGTCAGCAGTGCTCCGCGCAGGTCGAACCGTGCCATGATCCGCGCGGGGCTCTGTTCAGAAAGCGCCACGACTCTCCGTGTGAGTCAGGTCGCACCACCACTTGCGTGCACGCACACTGTGCGCTAATAAAAAGGGAAAGTCGGCCTACAACCCCATTTCTCTCAAAACCCTCAAATCTCCCCCCCCCCCCCCCCTTTCTCTCCCAAACCGATCCCCATCCTTCCAAATGAACCTTAACCCATTTTTGAGTGTTTTTCTCCTAAAATCAAAAGATTTTTCATCATCTAGAAAGTTTTGGAAGCTAGAACAATGACCCCTCCATCTTCATCTTCCTCACCAAGCTTTTTAGGGTTTCACCTAACCCTTTTTCCCCATTTTGAAGATTGGGAGTTTGTGGTTTATTGTAGAGATCTAGAAGAGTATGGGTGATGGATTCAAGCCATGGCAAGAGAAATGTTCTTTTTTCTTCATCTATGGAAATTAGGGTTTTGGGGTAAGATGAAATCTTCATGTAAAATGTTTGAGGAACGATTCTATATGGTTGAATATGGATATTTATGGTTGGTAATTTATGGATCTACGTTTTTGGAAGGTTTTGGCTTGGGGATCCAAGTTTCTTGAAATGAGCTCAAGTTGAGGAAAAATATAGATTTAGCCTAAATCTAACAAGGTGATTTCAAGTTGATTTGTGAAAACGGTGTACATGCCAAAATGTCAATCTTTAACTGTTTACATATTTTATATGAAATTATTAACTGTTGAGTTATTTGATGATGTTGATTATTTGAAGTGCCTAACTTTATAAACCTGTAAACACCCACATTTGGGATTTTGGGCATTTTGATAAATGAATCATAAATATTGGTATTTCAATGATTTGATTCATGGAAGTAGATTTTTGAGTATCAAGGTATTCTTATTGTGTGTTTTGGAGAAATGTTTGATTTTGTGTTATGAGACGTTTTTTTTTTGAAAGAATAAATGGTATAAACTCACTTGGAAAATGTTTTGTCCCAATCTAAACTATGTTGGAGTTATTTATATATTTTGGAGCATGGGTTCGCAAAAATGCGGCAACTCGAGTCGCGCGGGGAGTCGCGTGGTTACGTTTGATTTCATGTTATGATCTTTAACAATGGTCTTTTGATTTGTTGAGTCTATGGCTCGGTTTGGACTTTATTGGGTCTTGGAGATAATTGTCTGATTTTAATAGCTCAATGTAGAGCAGTTGGTTATGATTTGCATTTGATGCATCTTATTTGAGAATTACATGTTTTGAATGCACTAGTTCATTCGTTTGGAGGCATGTAATGTTTTAGACTGTAATGCAATGGATCCATAGGCACTTGAGTAGTTATATTAAATGTTGGGATGATTAGTTTCCCTCATTGGCTCATTACAGCACGGATAGGCATCGGGATTCATGGTAAGTAAGATGTGGACCCGTGGGGTCGGGCATTGTCACATGAGCAGTAAGGTGTAATCCAAATTTGCTTGTATGTTTGTTATGTATTTGGTTACCTCAAAGTATAGACCTAGAGGGGTTGAATTTGAGTCTCCACGGGCAAAAGATCTAGAGGGTTTGAGCTCGATATATCTTATGAGTATAATCCATGCGTTTTGGTTGTACTACATAGTCATGTGACCTACTTTTGTGTTCCGTCACGTGCAATGTAATCGGGTCTCCCCCGTCACCGAAAGGTGTTGTTTTGGGTACGAAGTTTTATAATCCATGTTTTCAGTGACGTTTTGAGTATGGGTTGTTACCCATGTTATGTGGTTTTGGATATTGAACCTGTTGGGGAGGGGGTGCAGAAATCGATGGAGAGGAGAGGAGAGTGATTGAACTTGCATAAGAATGTGAGATCGTGTGAGATCTTGCTTTCCTTAAGTAATATTTTGACCCTATTCTGCCTTGGTATCATGAAATTCACTCGAGGATAATCTCAAATTCACCAGTATCAATTTAGGCAGAAATCGATCCCTATTTAAACACAAAGAGAATCGTAACCGATCCTATATTAATAATGATAATAATTTCTCATTAAATGAGATTGATTGTGGATATTAATGTTGGTGGTTACAAATTGAAGTCAAATGGAGCGGTTATGAAACAAATTCATAGAGCACCACACGGGTAGTCGTGCGGTTTAACCCGCGACACAACCCGCGTGAGCCACTGTTTTCGTCCCCACTTCATAGAGAACCACGCGGGTTAACCCGCGGCACAACCCGCACGGGTCACTATTTTCATCCCACTTTTAGTGCATGGAGTGGGTATCCGTGTGGGTTAACCCGTGACACAACCCGCCTGAGTCACTGTCTCAGTTACAAAACTGATAAAACCGCCAAATGTGACCATCCAACTCTCCCGGGTCATAGTTAGCTTACACGAGTGTGAACTCCACACCTCCTAACTCGTGTTATAGCTTAGCTACCAACCCCGTTATTATCTTGTGAATCCAATTACACAAAATGAACCGATGATTTCACTAAAATCTTAATATAGGAAACAAACTCATGCATAAATGAAAATATCTAAAAGATTGAATTTCTATCTTAGTAAATTAAACATTTCAAATACTCGAGAATCCGAGTGTCCTTTGGATTGAACCCTTCAACCCATTTGAGTACCAGAAAATAACATGCACATGAATTTAAAAAATTCTCTAAAGTTTAAACTTGATACTATACAGGCCATGTATCCTTATCTATTCGTGAGTGCATCAAAGCCATGTCCAAGCTTCTTGAAGCGACCACATTTCACACTCATATGGGTAGTTCCTTTCATTATTCACCTGCACATGCACTTTTATAAAAGAACAATTACCTCCTTCACTTGCAGTACCGAGCGCATACCTTGGGATGATTATCTTGTGTTCCAATCCCTTAGAGAGAGCTTTCCCATTGAATTCAACTTCTAACGTTGTATTAGAAGGGAATTGGGTGTCTCACCGTTAGAGATTTAAATGGACTTTAATCCCATCCCTATTACCGACTTGTGAACCAAATCCCTAGCTAACCCCTTCGTCAAGTGGTCCGCTAGATTTTGTTGCGATCGAACAAATTCAACCGAAATCACCCTATTCGTGATTATCTCACGAATCATTCTATGTCCATGATGGTCGGGTTTACACCCTTCCCACACGGACCACAAGTGTACGGTGTCGTATCAAGTAATACATACGGAAGTACGAGTATCGAACCGTAGGAACTTGGTATTAAGTACCACAAGACTATATTGACTATTAACTAGACGAAATAAAAATTGGTTTGTGTTTGCTTAAAAATTGACTTAGATTAACACCACTATAAACCCGTTAAAGGAAAGGATAAAGTTTCAGATTATGAAAAGCAGTTGAGGGTTGGAATCCTCTTGGGTTCAATTGGATCAAACAATGAATAGGTTAAACATTTTCATCTCATTAATCAATGAATTAATCACTCAAAATATCTCTACTATACTTTCTGAAGCCATAGTGACATTAGTAATTAAGAAAATTGTTTCGTCTCTCGATATCAACAACTTACTCATAGGAACAAGATTAACAACAAATCCAAGTTTGAATCGGTATATCTCTATCCAATTCATTCCTCAGGCTTATAACATTAACATCTAATCTTTGAACACTTTTCTCAAAGGATAAAAAGATCAAGAAATAATTCATTAGATGATCAGACTAACAAATTTATTAAAACATGTCATAAGCTTCATTAAGTTACTAGATAGAAAATACAAAACCCAATCAATTGTTTGAATCCAAAATACATCCAAGAATCATCCAACCCCCAACATCTTAAAGTTAGTTCATGTTAGGGGTTATGTAAAACAACACACTCATAAAAGTAATCACAAGATTGAACATATTTATCTCAAACAAATTCAAAAGTATTTTAACTCCCTCAGATGCTATTGTCCAAGCACAAGAATCGAAATATAGATCAATGGATTAATCAATTATGTCTCTCCCCAAATCTTACTTCAAAATCGCCTTTTCGTCTTCTTCAAATTCGTCCTCTCTCCTTCAGCTGTCCAGAAAAATATCAAAATCCAGAGTGACGGCTACAGACCTAGCTGCAGGAAGCTATACACCAGATCTGGAACGGATGCGGGTTCCATGCACATGGAAGTCGCCCGCTCTGCTGAAATTCGCGGGTACGCTCAGGTGGGACCCGCATTATACATTGTTTGTCCACTTCTCAACACCAAAAATTGAACTTATAGCGTTTTCTTTTTTCATCGGTTTCTTATCTCTCTCCGTTCCATGACCGAATTAGTCATGTTTCTCTCTTTTCTTCAATAATTAAAGACATGTACTAACTTTCGCTCAATAGTCAAAATACATCGCTATTCTCCTCTAAAACTCACAACTCTACTCGTTTTTAGATATTTAATAAGGTCAAAATCCGACCTTATCAGTCTAACACCTAAGTGTCTAGACTTGCCATTATAAACTTGACTATAAGCTTTAGCCAAAGTAGACATACTATTACAACGGATAGAAATGGGTGATATCGGTTTCGGCCATAACGGAATTTCATGGACTAAATTCCTTAGCCACTCCGCCTCTTTACCAGCAGCGGCTAATACCATAAATTCCGACTCCATAGTCGAACTCGTGATACAATTTTGCATCTTGGAAGCCCATGAGATGGCACCTCCCCAAAGCAAGTACACCCAACCACTCGTAGAGGTGTGATCTTCTAAGTTGGTGATCCAACTTGCATCCGAATATCCCTCTAAAATCGAAGGAAACCCGACATATGACAAACCATAATCAATTATTTTCTTCAAGTATTTAAATACTCGTCTTATCGCTTGCCAATGATATATACTAGGATTACTAGTATACCTACTCAACTTGCCTACAGTAAAAGCGATATTTGGCTTAGTGTTTGTCATGGCATACATCAAGCATCCAATAGCCTTTGAGTACTCGAGTTGTGACACCGTTTCACCCGAATTAGGCATAAGCTTCACACTCGAATCAAATGGAGTACTCACCAAAGAACAATCAAAGCAATTAAATTTCTTTAATACTTTCTCAATGTAATGAGATTGCGTAATTGCAATCCCTTTGTTCTCACGCTTGATCCTTATTCCAAGGATCACCTCGCCTCTCCCATATCTTTCATGGAGAAACTTGATGACAAAAACTCTTTGGTTTTATCAACTTCATTTTGGTCGGTGCCAAAGATCAACATGTCATCAACGTATACGCAAATGGTTACTCCGTTACCGAATGTGTCAAATTTGCTATATACACACACTTGTCCGCTTGGTTTAACATAAAACCGTTGGACAAGATAACCTCATCAAATTTTTGATGCCATTGTTTGGGTGCTTGTTTAAGCCCATACAATGATTTTACAAGTTTACATACCTTATGCTCCATCCCGGGAATAACAAAACCTTCCGGTTGTTTCATGTAAACTTCTTCCTCCAAGTCACCATTCAAAAATGCAATTTTGACATCCATTTGGCGAATCACTAAATTGTGGATAACTCCTAAGGCTATCTACAATTTAATCGTGGAGATTCTTGCAACCGGGGCATAGGTATCAAAATAATCGATGCCTTCTCGTTGCCTAAAGCCTTGGGTTACTAATCGAGCTTTGAACTTGTCAATTGATCCATTAGCTTTCATCTTCCTTTTGAAGATCCACTTCCATCCCAATGGTTTACAACCCGGTGGCAAGTCCGATAATACCCAAGTATTATTCCCCATGATGGAATCCATCTCATCATTTATTGTTTCTTTCCAGAAAGCAATATCTTGAGACTTCATAGCCTCATCAAATGATTTTGGATCTTCCTCAATACTATAACGGTAAGAGAATTGTGACCCAATATCATCACTTGATCCTTCTACCAAGTACACTTGGAAATCGAGACCAAAGGATTTTTCGATCCTTCCTCTTCTGCTCCTTCGAAACATCGGAGATTCGGTTGGAATAATTGCTTGTTCTTCAACCTCACTAGTTACACTAGTACTTGGAACAAGGTCCTTTAGCCTAGGTATTGAATAGAATCTAGTCTCATCAAATAAAGTATCTCTCGATTCTATAACGGTGTGAATCTCTATAGAATCATTAGGTTCAATTACGTAGAACCTATAGGCCTTGGAATGCTCGGCATATCCAACAAAGATGAAATTAATGCCTTTCTCACCCAAAGTTTTCCTTTTGGGTTTGGGTAGTCGAACAACCGCCCGACAACCCCAAACTCGAATATAATTCAAGTTAGGCCTTTTCTAGAACCAAAGTTCATATGGGGTAATCTTGTTCCTTTTATTGGGAACTCGATTTAATAAGTAACGATTCATTAACATGGTTTCACCCCAAAATTCGTCACTCAATCCTGAGTAGCATAACATAGAGTTCACCATTTCTTTAAGAACTCTATTTTTCCGTTCTGCCACACATTTTGTTGTGGTGTATAAGGTGTCGTGGTCTCATGAATGATTCCTACGGATTGGAAAAACATGGGGTCATAATATTCCCCACTACGTTCGGTGCGTAAACATTTAATAAAACCGTTTATTTGCAATTCAACCTCCGTTTTATAAAATTTAAATTTTCCTAACGCTTCATCTTTTAAGTGCAATAAAAATACATAGCAAAAACGTGAAGCGTCGTCAATAAAAGTAACGTCATACTTTTTATTACCAAAAGATGGAGTTGAATGCAAATCACAAGGATCACTATGAATTAATTCAAGCACCGACGAGTTCCTTTTCCCGTTAGGAAAAGGTTGCCTAGTGATCTTTGTTAACATGCAAGTTTTACATTTTTCGGTTTTAATGTCAAAGGCCGGAATAAGATCGTCTTTTGACATTTCAACCATTCTTTTATAAATAACATGACCAAGCCTTGCATGCCATAAAATAGAATCAACATAAATCTCATTTGCAACATAAACAGAATTTGAAACAAAATTATTTTTATTCAAACTCAACGTAAACATGTCATTTAACAAATAGCCAAATCCTACAAAAGAGCCACCTTTTGACAAGATAAACTTGTCGGACTCAAAAACTTGCCTATATCCTAACTTATTCAAGACACTACCGGAAACCAAATTCTTTCGAATTTGTGGTACAAACAAAACGTCAATAAGTTCAATTATTTTGCTAGAACTAAACATTAGCCAAACTAAGCCGCGTCCAAGAATGGGAATATTTGACTCGTTCCGCATGTGTAGCACGGATTCGTCTTCAACCGGTTCCAAAGAGGTGAACCAACGTCGATCCTTATACACATAACTCGAGGTACCCGTGTCAATCCACCAAGCATTATCATCATGCACGTAAAATGATTCGGATATTAGTGATACATAATTCAAATTTGAATTAAAACCAAAGTCAATAAACTGACCTTGCCGTTGGTGTTGATCCTTGGATCCTTGCCCACCACCACTTGTGCTTGCTCCATTCTTATTTTTGACAACCCGACAATCCCTCTTGAGATGGCCGGTCATGCCACAAGTCCAACAGGTTAACTTAACCTTTTTGTTAGTCCCTTTTTTGGCTTCATTGAACTTTTGTTTTCCCTTGAAGTTGTTGGATTTTCCCTCTTCCACGATGTTCACCGAAAGGGCAGAAACCTCTTTTATCTTAGGTTTCTCAGCCTCTTACGCCCGAAGAGATTCTTCTATACGTAAGTGACTTCTGAGTTGTACAAGGGACAACTCTTCCTTCTTGTGTTTCAACATGTGTTTGAAATCTTTCCAAGAGGGAGTCAATTTACCAATTATGCTCGATACGGAGATGGATTCGTCCATCTTCATATTGTTTTGAGCATATTGGCCTAAAATGTGTAGGCGCTCATTGTATTGCTCCATCACAGGCCATGAGTCCACCATTTTGTATTACTAACGAGGAACTTCTTACTAAAAGCATCCTCCGCCATGTATTTGGACTCAAGAAAGTCCCATAGCTCTTTGGTAGATTCGACATTTTGATAAATGTCAAAGAGGGAGTCACACATACCGTTTAAGATGTGGTCGCGACATATGTAGTCGTCGTTTTCCCATTTGTCGCGACGTCGGGTCATCTCTAACAACTAGTCCTCCATCACTTCCGGCATCGGCGTGATCAACACGTACACGACCTTTAACGTTGTCAGCAAGAAGTGCATCTTCTTCTGCCATCGTCAAAAATCGACGCCTTCAAACTTCTCCAGTTTAGTGAACTTGGTCGTCATGTCTCTCACGGATTGATCACTCGTCATCTCTCTCACGCAGGAAAATATCACTTAAGATTGTTGGGGAAGGGGTGCAGAAACCGATGGAGATGAGAGAAGAGTGATTGAACTTGGATAGGAATGTGAGATCGCGTGAGAGCTCGCTTTCCTTAAGTGATATTTCGACCCTATTCTGCCTGGGTATCACGAAATTCACTCGAGGATAATCTCAAATTCACCAGTATCAATTTAGGCAGAAATCGATTCCTATTTAAACATAAAAAGAATCGTAACTGATCCTATATTAATAATGATAATAATTTCTCATTAAATGAGATTGATTGTGGACATTAATGTTGGCGGTTACAAACTTAAGTCAAATGGAGCAGTTACGAAACAAATTCACAGAGCATCGCGTGTAGCCGCGTGGGTTAACCCGCGTGGGTCACTGTTTCCGTCCCACTTCTAGTGCACAACACGGGTAGCCACGGTTAACCCGCAACACAACCCGCCCGAGTTACTGTCTTAGTTACAAAAGTGATAAAACTTCCAAACGTGACCATCTAACTATCCCAGGTCATAGTTAGCTTACACGAGTGTGCACTCCATACCTCCTAACTCGTGTTATAGCTTAGCTATCAACCCCATTAGTATCTTGTGAATCCAATTACACAAAATGAACCGATGATTTCACTAAAATCACCAACAGAACCTTATCCATGTTTTGGATATTTTGGATGATAGAGTTTATCAACGTTTTCAGTATTTGATTATTAAAGTATCAGTTATGTTTTATGTGAGTTTTGGGTTTTGGATTTATATTCGAATGAATGTTTTGTATTGTGGTTTTAATCACGAAGATGGTGAATGTTGAAAAAGATGTTACTTTTGGACTTGATGTATTTCATTTTAGAAATCACGATTTAAATAACATTCTTAAAGTTTATTGTTTTATATGTCTATAATGAAAACTCTTAAGCTCACTAGGCGTTAAGTCTAACCCTTTTTATTTGTTGGCATGTGCATCAGGTGCATCAGGTTCTGATTGGGGAAAAGGCCTAGTAACACTATGAAGAGAGGAGTGCTAATAGTATGCTCGAGAAGTGAGTAGCATTGGCAAAATCTTCCACTTTAGTTTTGTAAAGAGCAGCTTGTATTGGGGTTAAGTAGCACCCAACTTCGGTTTAGTCCTTGTTTAATGCTGGAGTTTATAATTGTTGAGGTTAATTATAGAATTTTATATTTGAGGTATGATGAATTTTGATTTGTATTTGATATCATATCGAGATTTTTAATTAGTTGTTCTTGTCAAATTTGAGGGTGTTACATATGGGGGGTACAACGTATCATCCGTAGTCTGACGGGTAGAGTAAACAGATGATTCAAACATTTGATAATATGTTGGGCGCTGGTATTATCGACTTTGGAGGTTCGTGCGAAGGGCATTTACCTTTGATTGAATTCTATCATTTCAGTATTCAAGCGGTACTCTTTGAGGGCACAAATGGGAAAGAAACAATTAGCTTGCTCGAGAAATTGTGTAGTTATAAGTGGCACACAAGATCAGTCAGATTCGTGAGCGGTTAAATATGGTTTAGGATCGATAGAAAAACGATACTAATAAATGCCATAAACCAATTGAAGTCCAGGGTGGGGCTAGTGTGATGTTGAAAGTATCACTGTGAAAATGGATTGTTTGTTTTCGGTAAAAGAGGTAAGCTAAGTATGAGGTATATTGGTCTTTCGTGATTAGTGGTTGGGTTGCTACAGTGAGGTTTTGGGCTTTAGGGAAAAGGCCTAGTAACACTATGAAGAGAGGAGTGCTAATAGTATGCTCGAGAAGTGAGTAGCATTGGCAAAATCTTCCACTTTAGTTTTGTAAAGAGCAGCTTGTATTGGGGTTAAGTAGCACCCAACTTCGGTTTAGTCCTTGTTTAATGCTGGAGTTTATAATTGTTGAGGTTAATTATAGAATTTTATATTTGAGGTATGATGAATTTTGATTTGTATTTGATATCATATCGAGATTTTTAATTAGTTGTTCTTGTCAAATTTGAGGGTGTTACATATGGGGGGTACAACGTATCATCCGTAGTCTGACGGGTAGAGTAAACAGATGATTCAAACATTTGATAATATGTTGGGCGCTGGTATTATCGACTTTGGAGGTTCGTGCGAAGGGCATTTACCTTTGATTGAATTCTATCATTTCAGTATTCAAGCGGTACTCTTTGAGGGCACAAATGGGAAAGAAACAATTAGCTTGCTCGAGAAATTGTGTAGTTATAAGTGGCACACAAGATCAGTCAGATTCGTGAGCGGTTAAATATGGTTTAGGATCGATAGAAAAAGGATACTAATAAATGCCATAAACCAATTGAAGTCCAGGGTGGGGCTAGTGTGATGTTGAAAGTATCACTGTGAAAATGGATTGTTTGTTTTCGGTAAAAGAGGTAAGCTAAGTATGAGGTATATTGGTCTTTCGTGATTAGTGGTTGGGTTGCTACAGTGAGGTTTTGGGCTTTAGGTTAAACACTCTCCATTTTCTGCGATTGGAAGTTAGTCTCCTTTTTGTTATCTTCAACTTAGAATTTATTTCCTTTGGGTTTTTGATGGTACATTTTTGGGTTTTCAATACATAATTTGTGAAGATGTTTTATGATCATTTTGGGTTAGTTTCAGTTTCAGTCTATCGATTAGAACTTTCAAAGAAATTAAGGGGTTGTTTGTTTTTTAAAAAAAACCTCTTAATGACTCTTAAGTCTGAATCATTTAGACATTTTACACACAACATCTTATTAATCATAATTAAAATAAGATTTCAGACTTTAGACCTCTTAAAAAACAAACGACACCTAAGTGTTATTCACAGTACATTTTAAGTGGTCAACCTGAGAAAGTGTTTCGTTGATACCATTACCCAAAGTGCAAGTAGTTGAGAAACTGGATTTTGTCGAGGAACTGAAAGCTATATTTGATTATAAAGTTAAAAAGTTAAGAAACAAAGAGATTGGATTAATAAATGTTCAGTAGTTTTACCACAATGGTCGGGAAGGTACCCGGGAATTGGAATCTGGAACGAGATCTAAATATCCCCGTTTGTCCGACTGAATAAATTCCGGGACGAAATTCCTTTATTTCCACTTCATGACCAGGAATTATAGGTTGGCATTTCTTTCATTCCATCAAGAAAGGCTTTCAAGAGGATTTGCGGCATGTCAAACCCTGGTAAGGTTCTTCGCTTTGCATCGAATTAAACCACATGCTCCATCGCTTGTGTAAACCCCTGTCATAGCTTATCCATCTCTATTTTATCTGGGCTTCTTCTGCTTTAGTTGATGCCGATGCATCTATCTTGATCCCCTAAACAATAGCACGAATCCTAAGCTACTGCACGTGAAGCAGGATATAATGTAATATTTGGATGATTTAGAGAGAGATAGAGAGAGAGTTTCCAAGTTTTATGAAGGTTTCTTTATAAGTTTCTGCGTTTACATCTTGTTTTTAGCCAAGTTTGGTTCTTTATTATTTGTTCTTCATATTCAAGGGTTAGTTAACTTTTTATTATAAAAGTTCTGGGGTTGCTCAAAGTTCTGTTTCAGTAGGGAATCCATTCAAATAGTTATATATGGATTACCTATTGTTTTGAGTTTTAAAATTCATCTTTGAAATTGGGTCTCTAACTTATGATCTTTGGATCTTAAGTTCATTGGGAATTTATTATAGATTTTGCTATCTCTTTAATTATAATAGGATGTTAGGTTTGATCTGAATATTCCTTTGAGCAAATTTGAATGATGTTGGTATTTTTCTGGGCAAAAATATGGGTTAAAAACCCTGTAATATTTGGTATTGTTGGAATCAGTCGAAAAGCAGGGGCAAAAATAAAATAGTAAACCCCGCGACTTTGGTCGCGGGAAAAGTCGCGTTAACCATTGTGATGAAGTTTTTCGATTTTGCTTCAAGTTGTTTTGGGGTTTTTTTGCTTTGAGTTTTTTTTTTCAGATTCGCGTTCGGTTTTGGTCGTTCATATTAGTTAAAGTTTATTACTTCGTTTATTGTTATCGAGGTGAGTTTTTCTTTTAACAGTTTTTCGAAATGGAATGCATATATTATTAAATGTTTATTATTTTGATATTATACCAACTTGGTATGTTTAAATTGTTACCGTTAATTGTATACAGACATACGATATATGAACACATGTTGGAAATTAATATATGCGGTTAATGATTGATTCTTGGGTTAAGTGACTGTTATGACTAGATGCCGGGAAGGGTTGTCGTACCTGAGTGCCAACAATATGGTTAACAATGATGTTGTGCCTGAGTGCCAACGTTATAACTAACAACATTGTTTGTGCTTGAACGCAAACTTTTCGATTAATATCGGGGTATGCTTGAACGCCAATGATGGGATGTTATGCCTGAGTGCCAACTTTATCATTCACTAGGATGTTGTGACTGAGTGCCAACTTTATCATTCACAAGGATGTAGTGTTTGAAAGTTAACTATATGATTACTGATTTTGAAATGTTTTATATGAATTGGTTTTTATTGCATTATTGCACTGACAGAGATTTCCTCACTAGACCGTAATGGACTAACCCTTATGTGGTTTTAAAAATATGTATTTCAGGACAATAATGTTTAAGTGATAAAGGAAAATGGGAAGTGGTGAGATATTTTGTTTGGTTGTTACATGTGTAGTCAGTTGAAGAGTTTTATGAAGTCTGGTTTTGATCATTATGCTATTTGGATCTTTTTATATAAGAATCTATTTAGCAAAAAGCTTGTATGATATTTCAACTGTTTTCTATTTTTGTAGTAAGGGGCCAAATTTGTAGCCCCAATGTGGCGTGTTATGTATGAAATATGTGTTATATGTTATTTGGAAATGTGGGTTGTTACAACCCTATCCTTAGATTATAATTTCTGGCAAAATATTCGGCATGAATAATTTGTAAAGTCATTTGTCATTCTTTTTATAGCCTGACATTTTGCAAAAGTAATAATTGAAAACTAAATGGCTATACAAAAGCCACATTTACTAACTAGTTTTTACAAAGACGACTATTTACAAGGTATGATGCTACATTCATTACCACCCAAAAATACTCCTACCAAACTAGATTAATCTACCAAAAGTCTCTAGTGTCACATCATCCAACGAGCTTACCTTCTAGCCATATAATAACCAAAATATTTACTAGCACAATCATTTGAACAAGATCCTGATATACACGTCGACAAACAACTCAGGCTATATGCCTGGGAGTTCAAGAGTTCTCACAATAAAATATTTCAAGTAATTTATAATTTCAAACAAAAATTGATGATTTTTATGTAATTGAAGTGACATGTCAAACTCATGTTAATTTCATCCAAAACAATATAAGTTTGCGATTAGTCATATTTACAAAGTTCTACGAATATCACACCATATGGGGATGACCCTTAACAACCAGAATCAGTGAGCGAGCAATATCCGGCAGTCTACTTATTCGTTAGGCTAATTTCGGTATAATCACCATTAACACAATGTGTCCACCTGACATTATACCTATTAGCCGAGTATCTTAAACATATATCCATGCACGGTATTCCAATACATCACCAATAAAAGCAAACCATCTAACTGTAAAGGGAATGACTCCAATATAAACACAACACAGGGGTGACCCTAAGTCGCCAGATCCGAATCTACCTTATTCATAACAGTGAGTAAACAAATAACTCACAAAATGCCCCATTTATACAAAGTAATGATTCTCCTCTTAGTTACGAAACATTTTTGTTTAAAATATCACATTTTTAATTCACCAAAGTATTTCCCACATACTTTATCAAAAAACAATGCATTCTTAATTTGTATAGTCACTTTGTATAAAACATTAACATCCTCCTTCCATATCATCATATGAAATCATTCATTTTTCACTTTAAGCACCAAAACATGTCCAACAAGATAAATCATGTAAAAGTAATTATATTTGATGTGCACTCCATCAAAAACTACTTGAAATTCACCTTAGCTTATTTAGTTGAGATCGTGCCAGTGTCCAACTTGTATATCCATCGTGCTACCTAAACAATCCATATCTGATTATCATATCAATACAAGCACCTTAAACGAATGATTTAGACAACTTATCTTTAATATATCATCAAGAACCACTCAAATGGACTTAGAACATTTTCATTTATGGGTTTAAAATAAATAAATCTTTTATTTTCATCGAAAACATCTACAAAATCCATTTTTTGGTCTATTTAAAACTCGAATTACCTCATACTAAAACATATCGATTGTAGAAGACCTCTCATCGGTTTCAGAAAGATATATTACATGTCTAAATCTGAGTTACGAGTGATTTTATACTATTTTTACAATTTCCAACATCAAATTAACATAATCAGATGACTTGATATTATTTTTCCAAAACATGCTTAACATACAATTTAAAATATGTTTAGAAGGTTCACACATTGATTTTTCACTTAAAGCCTAACTAATGCATAGATTTTCATATTGTAATTCAAATGGAGACTCAAGCATTCTTTAACTTTGTAAATTCATCAAAACCCATAAGAAATATCAGTTTGATCATTGTAACACCTTTATATACCTTTCATAACGATATCCACCGAATTTCAATCTTTAACTTTGCATTAAACGACTCAATTTTAATATTAAGCAAAACAGTTTGACTTTTTCTACAAAGTCAACAGTTTTGAATTTAATCTTTAGTCTACCATCAAAAACATGTTTGGGTGGAGATTTTATTCTTGATTCCACCTAATATCATCTAAGGGGTTGTTTGGCAGTTACTGGATGATTTAGTGCAGCATGATTAACAAATTAAGTAGCCAGAATAGTTAAGAGTCTGTATGATTTAGTGTCAGATAAAAAATCACTACTACAGAAATAGGTATTTTAAACGGTTGTTTTGGACATTTTTAAACGGTTTTACAACCGTTTGAAAGGGCACCGTTTGAAAAAGGCAGGGCTTTTTTAAACGGTTTTTGAACCGTTTAAAAAAATCACTTTTTTAAACTGTTTTTAAACCGATTAAAAAGTTTAAAAAACAGTTTAAAATTGTATACATTTTTAAACGGGTTTTTAAAAAAACCGTGTAAAATATGTATTATTTTACATGGTAATGTTGAAATAACCGTTTAAAATTGTATACATTTTACACGGTATTTTTAAAAAACCGTTTAAAAAGGCATACAATTTTAAACGGTTTTTTGGCTATTCTTAAAACCGTCTAAAAATGTGTTATTTTATATATATATATATATATATATATATATATATATATATATTATACATATATTAACAACTATTACATACCAAATGCCAAAACATTTTTCATAAATTCACATATAGAACTCAAAATCCTATTAAAAGCCAATAACCATTACAACTACCATATCCATAAAATTTCTTCCATCAATATACATATAAATGGAACTCTAATTCCTACTAAAAACTAATAGTCATTACAATAATGTCCACAAACTTGTGTTTTTTCAAAGACATAATCAAACATTAATCCTTAATGCTACCTCTCAGTTGTTTGTTGACACCCAACATGTCTTTCTTCTTAGGATTAGCTCAACATTCTTCTGTGCACTTCAACTCATCGATCTCTTATCCTGAAAACAAATAAAGGGCTCTATATATAAGAACGTCACGTTTTCTGAAGATATAATACGAGTTTATATTGCAAATACATAATAACAATAAATAACTATGTTATTCAAACATACAAATACATCGGTCACTTGTAGTGGAGTGCATAAAACACATACCTTTACCACATTTTACCTTATGTCATACGTTTTAAAGTAAATGATTTGGCCACATGACAAGCTATCTGATCTAGTTGTTCATTTGAAAAGGCAGCGGTGGTCGTCCATATGTCCTATATATAAATGTATATGTGTTATCTAAAAAAGTGTTTTGTATAATATATAAATGACTGAAATTTAACAAATAAGCACCTTGTGAGAGGAATCATATTGCTCGAACATTACATAATGGAAAATTTGCTTGATTACATAATACCCACATTCCCAGCCCTCCTTTTGTTGATTACACTACATTGTAAGGAAATTTATAATATTAGAAAAACTAAAGTATGAAATAGATTGTCGGGATATGTGAATTCTACCATGTTCAATTTCCAAGTGACGGGAGTGGAAATTACGGCATGAGAAGACTTTTCACATTGATTGTATTTTGTAATAGCCCTAAAAAGAAACCATAAACACCTTTGTTTCAATAATCAATTAACAATAAAAATAAACATAATTTTTATATCAATGTAATACATTACTTACATTTCCATCATCTCTTTGATCAAATAAGTTTCGGCTTTCTTTCCATCCGACATCTTCGAGTCCAGTATATAGACTAAGCGATGTCTAGGTCGAATGATTAGCAACGACCAATGATGCCTTAAAAAGGTTTAAATAATAATGTTAGTAAAACTTACAGCATAAACTATGTATATATATATAACTCACCCTTGTGCGTACGGTGCCAAAAAGAACTCTTTATCTATGTTATGCATCATAGTTTTGTATATTGTCTCCATGACAAAGAAACCATCTCGTTCCATCGCAGGTTCATTAATTGCTCCCGGGGCAATGAATGCACAACGGTTCTTCGAATTTTGTGATATTATCTTATACAAATCCCTAAAAAATTCCAATATCATTAAACTAAATATTGTAAATATTTATAGACACAATAATAAGTAGATATATGTAAGTAATAACTTACGCCATGAACCATGTGATAATATTTTGATCAAGCCACCCCTTTGTTATTAATAACACCAAGTCACGATATTCGACCGCTATGGATATACTCGTAGGGCCAAAGACCCCTGCCTCGACCTGAACCGTAACCCCGTTCTTCACCCACTGTGCATTGGAACGTAGACGTTTAAATAGGTCTTTCATCGCACTTGGCCGCTCTTGTATTTCTTTAGGAAAGGGCTTCAACTTTTTAACCAATTGTGTTTTTTGTGACTCAGTTGCAATGACCACTCTCTTTGAATGGGCTTCGTCCTCTTTTTGTACCTACATTAATAATACATTTGACTATGTATTTTATACCATCAGGGGGATTTATATATATATATATATATATAGTTAAAGTTTGAGTGTATACTTGATGGGAAATAGGCTCTCCCCTTGGTGGCACTTGGGTTGATTTGACTGTTAGGGGAATGGGTGCACTCTTTGATGGCATTATATCATGAGAAGGGACATTTGTATCAGTGGTAGGAGCCTATTAAAAAATGATAATACCAATAAACATGATGTGTACGGATAAAAAAATATTACTGCAATTTAACTTGAAAATTAAAACATATGTGTACCTGGTGCAAGATCACATATTCTTGCTCCCATTGGATGAAGTAGCCACGAGCTTGACCTAACGTTTCAATACCCTTATTCGACAAAGGCACGGGTAATGCAAACCCCTCACATCCGTTCATAACCAACTCTACCAAAACTTTAATGAATCCATCTTCCAAGGGAACACCATCAACAGTACTGCAATCCGCTAAAGGATAAGCCATACCCTTAGCAACAAGGGCTTTGGCCTTCCCGCAACAGAAGAGCAAATCGCATTGGGTAGCACGCTGCAAACAGATCATATTAACATTATGATTTAATAATTAAAACTCCAAAAGGTCGATATGTATAAATGAAGAGTTACCTCAATGGATACAAGCTTTGGAACGCAAGTAGCTGAACCAATACTACTTTTGCGTAACCCCGGGCTTCCATCAGGGCTAGCATCATTCCTCCCCAATTGTGCTGCCAAAACCATCTGCAACTGTTGTTGTAAATTTTTATTATTCTCCCTCCATTCTCTTCTTTCTTGCTCCCATTCTCTTTTCTTCTGCTCCCGACGCTCCTGCCATTCTCTTTTCTCCTCCTCCCATTCTCTTTTCTCCAGCTCCCGACGCTCCTCCCATTCATTTTGTTTCTGTTGCATTTCTACACGAACTGCTTGAGAAATCTCTGCATCCAAAATTGCTTTCTCTTTTTGTTTCCTCTTCTTATTTCCCTTTCCTAGGCCAACACGTAGGCCTACGTTGTGTCTGACACCCCTGGTACGACCTGGGTGCTCGGGCCCCAACACCGCTACCAATGGATCGTCTCCCAATTCAGAGTCCCCATCTCCCTGAGAGATTTGTCTATCTTTTTGTATCTGTCATGTTCAACAAGATAAAAGTAAGTAATTAAGGGCAATAATTTGATAAAAATATTTAAAAGGCATATTTATAGTTTACAAGCTCATCTGCTAAGACTTGAATATGCTTTGGTAAGACGTATTCATTGCGAGCTATTTTTTTTCGCCTCCCCAACAAGAAGTGTCTTGACCTATCGTCAAACATGTTGTGTATCTCGGGCGTTATTATGCCTTCTTCTTTCTCAATATCCCACCCATCATACTTCCCAAGGTACCCACGTGATCCCAAGCGATGTGGGTTATTGTTCATCTTTGCACGCTCGCTATTTGTTTTGCTTAGTGCCTTCACATAATAAATAATAATAAATTAGAAATAATGGTCATTTATAATATAATATCACCAAACAATAACGAATTTTTCCAACACCTCAAATTCCGGACTTGACTTGAGGTCACAAAATGCCTCCCAATCCTTTTTAATATACGGGTATGGACCACATGGATTTTTGTTCTTCTTCTTGTACTCGGATATAAGATAACATTTGAAGTTCTTCCATGCCGTATTTGCAACCTTTAGCGTTTCTCTCTTCAAAGCATCATCAGTCAAATTCCAATGTTGCTGTAGTATCAAAATACGTCAAAAAAATCAATGATATGCAACTTTTAAAATTTTGAATAAGGTAGACGTAAAATATAAACATATTATATACCTTGATAGCCATCCACATTCGATCCTTATCTACTTTCTCAACTTTGCGCCAATCACTGATGAGAATTGAAATCCTCGATTTGACCTCCAATCCTACCCAATTACAATATTTTGCCGAATACTCTCCTATTGGCCTAAGAGTCTTCGGACAAATCCGAATGGTACAATCCGTAGATTTTCTAACTTTCTCCAATTGTGTCACTCCTCGTGTTCGGGTCAGGTCGAGGTCGACGCGGTACAATCTTTATTTTCCAAACAATGAGTGGATGAAAATTTTGCACAAGAGATTAAAATGCAATGCATCTAAACCAAATTTAATATTCAAATTTAAAAATTTTAAAGGAACTAAACAATAAATATATAAATGAAGGTAATAAAAATTTTCATCTGTTTTGTGAAATCAACTCAGCCTGCAAAAACAAGCAGATGAAAGTATGATACTCTTTAGTTATAAAAAAACAAGAGGAAAAGAATGTGGCCCTAAATCAATATCATTAACATTTGGAAATTTGTTTTCTTTCTTATTTAGACTTTTATCTTCTTTACTATTATTATACAATATTCCAGATAGTAATAGATTAGTTAATACATTATTCTTCATTCATCTAGTTATTGGTTCTATTCTGAAAGAAAAGAATGAGTTTGCACTCACGGTGTTTCTGTTTAGGTTGGTTAAACTGATAAATCTGCGCCAGAACAAGTACTACTAGACAAATAGGCATAAGTTGATATAGCATTATTATATATAGTATATACGACAAGTACAACCAGCAGTCTCAAGTTATCTAGCTCTAACATATGGTATATATGAGCATGACATGTAGCCAAGAAGATTCATAAAACCGATGCTTCTTTGAGATATGTCATTCTACTGCACAACTAATCATTTTATATTGTAAATTAATATCATAAAAACTGCAAAACAATCATCAGAGAATAAGTGTATACCAGGGAGGAGGCATTTTCATCTAGCATATGCAGAGAAGTATATAAATAGAATACAAAAAATCTAATCATAGAAGAGCTCTATCTCATAGAAATTTGGAGACCTAATATCCCCAGATTCATTAAGAAAATAGTCTGCAAGGGAAACAAAACTGACTATACAATTTGGAGACCTAATATCCCCAGATGCTCTGTTAGGAATAGGGGTGTAAACGAGCTCGAGCTCTACATTGAAAAGTTAATCGAGCTCGAGCCCGGTATTAATTTTTTGGGCTCGGATCGATTAACCTACTACTCGACTCGACTCGTTTACACCCCTAGTTAGGAATTTGAGTTGGTAATCTAACGTTGAGCTGCTTCCAGTTATATGTTGAATATATTATTTGGTGGTTTGATCTTTGTATAGAGTAGCACCTAGACTTCCCAACTTAAGGAAAAGGGTAAAAGGCAAAGAAAGTGTTAAGTCAATACTTTGCTCAAATAGTCTACTCAAAGTTCACTAAGATTATGTCCCAAATAAAAGACCCGTGATTTGATTTTTGATGCCAAACCTGGTACTGATTCTTGTTGCAAACTGAAACTAAGATTATGCTATGAGTACTATTTACTTGAAAGAAATTTTATAGAATAAAATCTATGTCAATATTCAATATGGAATGGATATTTTAACATCCAAAGTTGATGCTGACATTCTCTTCTATTTTTGTATATTGAAACCACCACTGCGAGAATTCAAATATTGGAATTTATGTTACTTTCTGATTATATGGTCTATGTGGTTACGGTACATATAAAAATCCAAAAAGATTCAAGCTCCTAAATTGGTTACCTGAGAAAATTTGTGCTGAATTTTCTTCATAATCTTTTAACTGTTAGATGTGTGATTATGTTTTATCTGATTGGAATAAACTTGTCAAAAATTTCAATATCAATCACAAAATCCAATGAATTTCACAAATAAGGGATTTGAACATTCCTTGTCGTGTCATGTCAACCCGTTTACTTAAATCAGTTGAAATGTATTACCCAAACCCATTTATTTCATGTCGAGTTCGTGTCGGGTTAGCGTGTCGAAATTGACCCGCCCTCTTCCCCGGATCCAGGTTCAACCGTTTCAACCGGCCGGGTCGACCCGGTTTTTAAAACATTGGCGTTAATATATTTTGCCATATAGGTTTCTTACTGTGTTAGACTCTCGACCATTGCCAATAATCTTACCGGGTAATTAACTGTTGCATACTTGCAAAAAAGTACAATTATGATAAGATTAATATGTAGTGGAAATAATAGGTGCAAATGAGCTTCACTCGATAAGAGGAAGATAATAGAATAATCCAGTTTGCTCAGAGGATTGTCCCATGTGATTTCAGAGCAACTGTCATAAACTCCTCAATGTTTACAGAGAGATGCAGTAAGCACCTCCATTGTGAAAAACTTTGTGATATGTCTAGTACTCCACAGCATGGTATCAACCATAATTATGTTTTTTTAAGTTTTAACTTCCTATCTTCTTCTATGATCCCAAACTTGGTTTCACTCTTTCTTTCATCCATTGTGAAAACGTTTTATTATGCTCAGTAACCAACCATTTGTCACTCTTCGATCGGTGCATTTGGTGCAACATTGTCATATGCTCATGTACATGAGGAGCAATTGCTGTCATGTTTTGTAGGACGAAAAAATGTGCTTTTTGTAGTTCATCGTAATCTGGAGTGATAAATTTCATTCCAACTAACCCAACCCCTCCAAGTCTACCTTCATGTCGAGATTGTGGGATGCCAACATTTTTCACACCGGCCAGATAGTCTGTACAGAAATCAATCACCTCCTCGGAAGCATATCCTTCAACAATACTGCCTTCAGGTTGGATCGGTTCCTTACATATCCTTTTAAAAAACCCATATATCTCTCGAATGGATACATGTATCGTAGGAAGACAGGACCACAAAACTTTATTTCTCTAACAATATGAGATATCAGGTGTACCATCACATCGAAAAATGAAGGCGGGAAATACATCTCTAGTTGGCATAAAGTGAGGATAATATCACTTTCCCATGAATCCAAAACCTCAGGATCGATCACTTTCGAATGAATCATGTTAAAGAACAAGCAAAGTTTTGTAATTGTGTGTCGGATGCGATCTGGCAATATTCCACGAATTGCAATAGGAATCATATGGGTCATTAAAACATGACAATCGTGGGACTTCATACCAATCAACTTCAAGTCTTTCATTGACACCAATTTCCTAATGTTTGCAGAATAGCCGGATGGAACCTTAATACCATGTAAGCACTGGCAGAATCTGGTTTTCTTAACCTTCGACAATGTATAACAAGCAGGTGGCAGATACGTGCGCTTTCCATTATCAACAGGAGCAAGCTCCGGTCGAATCCCCATTTCTACCATGTCCTTTCTAACTTTAACTCCGTCTTTTGATTTCCCTGGAATGTTCAACAATAACCCTATCAAGCTGTCACATACATTTTTTTCGATATGCATTACATCAAGACAGTGTCGAACAGTCAATTGATCCCAGTATGGTAAATCCCAGAAAATAGATTTCTTCTTCCAAATATTTTTTGGAGGAGTTGGACGACCTTTCCCAAACACAATGTCTAGATCTTTAACTCGAGAATAGACATTTCTTCCATCTAATGGTTGTCTTGCTACTCGATACTCAGTTTTCCCATCAAACACTGACTTTAGTTTGCGATAGTGGTGGTTCTTTGGAAGATACCTTCGATGACCCATGTACACATGTTTTCCACAATTTCTCAACCTTAGAGCATATGTGTCAGCTTCACATACAGGACATGCTTTTTCTCCTTTTGTGTTGTATCTCGACAAATTGCCATAAGCTGGAAAATCATTTATGGTGCAAAAAATCATGGCTCGTAGTCGGAAACGCTCCTTCTTATATGTATCGTACACTTCAACACCTGGACTCCACAATTCTTTCAAATCTTCAATTAGCGGAGCCAAATACACATCAATATCATTCCCGGGTTGTTTGGGACCCTGAATTAGCAGTGACATCATAATGTATCTTCGTTTCATGCATAACCAAGGTGGAAGACTGTAAATGGAAAGAAGCACCGGCCAAGTACTATGACGACTACTCATGTTTCCGAATGGATTAATTCCGTCTGAACTAAGCCCCAACCAAATATTTCTACTTTCCTTTCCAAATTCTTCAAAAATGCGATCGATATTTCTCCATTGAGGAGAATCAGCTACGTGCCTAATTTTACCATCTATTTTACGCTCTTCAGCATGCCAACGCAACAACTTCGCATCCTTGACGCTTGCAAATAATCTTTTCAATCTTGGAATGATAGGCAAATACCACAACACTTTTGCGGTCGGGCCAACCTTTCGTTTCACATCACTATTTTCTTCCATTTGGTTTTTCCGCTTATACCTCGACGTACCACATATAGGGCACTCATGTAGGTCAACATACTCGTTCCTGTATAATACAATCATTTGGGCATGCATGTATTCTTTCTATTTCCAAACCCATTGGACACATCAGTTTTTTGGCTTGGTATAGTGAAACTGGTAACTCATTATCTGTTGGAAGAATTTCATGCAAAAGCTCCAGTAAGCTTGTGAAACTTTTATCGCTCCAACCATTGTTTGCTTTTAAGTTAAATAGTTTCAACACAACCGAAAGTTTGGTAAACTTTGAACACCCAACATACAATGGTTTTTCAGAGTCGACAAACATTTGTTCAAGTTTATCATAATCCTTATCAGCAATATCACCCTCCACATCATGTAACATTTGATCAACATTATCACACATATCATTGTCCGATTCATAGTTATTATTATCGTCATTACAATCACGATCAATCCCCTGATTACAATCATCAAAATCCTCTCCATGTCGTATCCAACGAATGTATCGTTGCATAAACCCATGACAAATTAAATGTTCTTTAACTACATTATGATCACTATGTATCGAAAAATTTCTACATTTTCGACAAGGACACCAAATTCCACTTTCTCCACTATTCAACTGGTAGTTCTTAGCAGCTTCCATAAATTCATTGAGACCGGCTAAATATTCTTGTGTAGCACGTGGTATTTCGTACATCCAACCAGCGCGGTCCATCTGTAATTTTGAAAACAAATTTTTAAGTAATGCATGCATGACATGAATGGAGAACAAAAGGTCGTAGGTGACCATCCTAACCCACTTTTTGAATATTTTGTCTCACATGTGAATGCCTATAACAAATTAATTATTTAAGAAAAAATTCGACAGCATTTCCCCTTAACTCCCCAAATATGTGTATAATTAAAACACATATTCGTAGGAGCAAAGGGAAATGTATATCGAATTTTCCTTAAATAATCAATCTATTATAGACATTCACATCCTAAATGAGACAAAATATTCAAAAAGCAGTCCCAAAACCGGGGACTATCCGAAATTAATCTCTATTAGATCAATTTCGGACGGGTGACCTAAAGGCATATGAACTTATATAATAGACCCATGCATATTTCTATAATTCTATTTGCACTTGATAAGATGTTCAAAAGTTATAAGACAAAAAAAACATGTATAGTTGAGAAAAAAAAATGAAAAGAATGTAAAGTGCTGAAAAAATGTACCTTACAAAAAAATCCACGGATCAACTAATGAAAAGTTCAACGTATAGTAGTCACCGTACACTTTTATGTAAATCTCTTGATCAGGTGGTATGTCATCCTACAATTAAACATTTTAAGTGTTTATTAATTATACCTTGATACAATTGTATATATATATATATATATATATATATATGCATATATATAATCGAATATGATAACATTAATGAGAAAAACATAAAAATAACGAAATAACGTGAAGACGATATCATTCAAAGCTAACAATACCTTTCACATATCATTCGCAATTAAAAATTCGTCGAAACTTTATTTAAAAACTAAAATATCAATATCATCTCAATCTATAACTAACCATTCAACGTTCTCAATTATAATAAAAAGCCACAAACTTTATCGCATAAATCTAATTCAATACTTTCAAATTGCCAACAGTATCAAAAACAGATAACGCAAACCTTATACTAAAAACGAATTAAAAGTGAGAAATAACATTTGCTAAAAAAAACAATACTTAAAACAAACCTCAAACCTCCTTGTAACAAATTCGGATCTTCCCTCATCAACAATCTTCAATAAATCAACAAACTTCGAATGTTTGATTTCGTTCCCCCACAAAACATTAGAAAAACTAAAAAAAAAAATCAACAATCGAGACAGCAGCCCCTTACGTTGCCTCCCTTGATTTTTTCTTTCTTTAATTAACCTAATTAAGGTTGTCTCCCTTGATTTCTTTTTTTTCTTTAAATAACCTAATTAACATTGCATAAGCGTTGCCTCCCTTGATTTCTTTTTTTTTTCTTTAATTAACCTAATTAACATTGCATAAGCACAAAGTTGGGCCTGGATTGAATTTGGTGTTGGGCCAAAACATATGTATTTTAGTAAAAAAAAATGAATACTAAATGCTACATATAGGACTCGAACTCTGAACAACAACCACACAAACCCACAACACTTACCATTCCACCACATCCTTTTTTGAGTTTGTAAAAGCACCTTTAATTATTTTAATCATTTTCTGCCCAGCCTTATACTCTCAACTTCAACTTCAGATTCGGCCCAGATTTACTCCAAATAACAAAAACTTAAAACACGGACATTGTAGATCTGTGTGTTGGGTTTCCAGATCATCTTGAATTACTCAAATCGGAGATCGGACGAGTGAGATATGATCAAAAAGCCACAGTTGCGCAAATCTGTCAAAAATTATCGTTTTGTTATTTTTCGCTCCAAATTGTTTCAAACATATCAAAATATAAAAACGCATTAATGTAGTCCGGTTTTACCATTATGGTGCATTAAAAAGAGATGATTGACAAGAAAATTAAAGTGGAATTTAACGACCGATCATAATGATATTCAGTTAATACATACCTTGCAATATTTAATATATTTCAATTGATCGATATTGGCTCCTCAATTTGTGTGTAGAGAATGAATAAAGAAGATGGAGAGACCTTTTAGGCAAAAAACGGCGGCCATGAATAAATAAAAAAACACTAAAATTTTAACTGCTTTTTTAAACGGTTTTGTGATAGTGGAAGTGTTTGAAAAAGTGTTTGACTTTTTTAAACGGTTGTTTATAGAAAACCGTTTAAAAAGATATATGTATTTTAAACGGTTGTATGAAAAAAACCGTGTAAAAAAGTTAGGCGGTTTTTTAAACGGTTTTGTTCAATCATCCGTGTGAAATATATATCCCTTTTTAAACGGTTTTTTATTACAACCGTTTAAAAAGGTGATACGACTTTTTTAAACGGTACCACAATCGCAAAACTGTTTAAAAAAAGTGTTAAAAAAATGCTGCCACCTTTTTAAACGGTTTTTTCGAATTTTTTTAACAACCGTTTAAAAAGGTGCGTTTAAAAAAGTCGTTTTTGTAGTAGTGAATGGTTGTTTGGAAACTGCTCTGAATGAACAGTCTGAATGGCATAAAATTACCATTTTACCCCCAATTTTGTGTTTAATGAAAAATAACATTTAACAAAAGTTCTGACTGTAATTTCTAAAAGAAAACTACAAAATAATTAATGGTCCAAGCCAATACATGATTCTTATCAATCTAAACAAACACAACAATGCATATTCAAGTTTTGGCATAACAAAAAATCACATGAAATGCAAATTCAAACACAAAATCTTGCGTACAACATCTAATTTGAAGCGTTTAGCACCAATTGGTTTGCAATCTCATTTTGCAAATTAGCCATGTACTCATTGTCTTAGGGACCCCAAGGCGTTGCATCCATCTCTTCCTAGCTCCTCGCCTCCCTCGATGTGTTCTTGTGCTTCATTAATGAACATGGGGTTATTGTCGTAATTCATGAATAATTGATCATGCATATTTCACATTCTTATAAAGTTATGGATCGCAAAACAAGCAATTGCAATGTTTTTTTGTATTAAAAAAAAGGATAAGGGGACATTTGCTTCAAAATCGGGAATCTTGCTTTCAATACACCAAAAGCACGCTCGATAACATTTCTAAGTTGTGTGTGGGCATGATTGAATCGTTCTTCTTTGGTCAAGGCACATCGACGTCGAAAATCAGCTAGCCAATATCTTGTATTGCGATACGGAGTCAGAAATCCACGAGTGTTGGCATATGCAACATCACAAAGATAATATTTTTCTACATTTAACATTTAAGAAAAGTTATTGTTATGTAAAATATATAATAAATAAATTATACTTAATATTAAATAAAAATTATAAATACCTGGCGGAGGAAATGGAAAGCCAGAAGTTGGGTTAAATGCAACTTCTCAGAAAACTCTAGCATCATGTGTTATGCCCTCCCATCCAGCCCAAACATAAGTGAATACCATATTAAAATCACAAATCGCTAAAATGTTTTGATAACATTCATCTCTTCCTCAGCCCCTATAACGAGCTTGTTGATCAACAGTCACAACTGCAAGTATGAGGGTCCCATCTAACACACCTATTGCCCCCTTTATTAAAATATATATATATAAATTATAAGAAACTTTTTAACTACCTTTTGATTTTGCAAATTATATAAACGAAAACATACCAGAAATATTTCTCTAATATTTCTTTGTCATTCTGACATGTTGGAGGTTTCTTCATTGGACATTGGTCGTACAACTTCTCTAGCAAATTCCATCATTGCTCATAGTACTTGTCCGAAATATCTATGGGTAGTCTCCATTGAATGTTGAAATCTACGTTTAATCATTCTATAGCGTTCATTGTGACATATTATTGTTAAAAAAAATTGCCATCTTCTCCTCAACACTTGCATTCCTACTATTTTGCAACCAATTCTTTTGTTTAAAATGGTTGCATGGTAGTATGTAGGCATCACGGGAAAGACGCATCAATTCAAGACATTGCGTATTTGAGCCATTTAATAGTTCTAGAGTTATACGCATGTACGGTCAACAATGACGTATTATCTCTTATCCTTTCTATTCTTGATGTAGCTTTTCGTTTCAAATACAACCAAAAAAATAATAAAAGCAACAATTCTTCCTCAACATCCATAGAGAGCACCTTGAAAAAAAATACAAAATATGAATGAAAGTTTAACATAATTTCAAAAAACATCATCCAAAAGTTGCATGTTCAACATTTCATCATCCAAAAGTTATATGTTCAAAAGCACAACATTGTTCAAAAGCTCATCGTACAAAAGCTAACATCATATCAAACAAATGTTTAAAAGAATAACATGTTCCAACTACACAAGACCATACTTTCGTCCTATCATTCTAACCCAACCCTCATAACCCTCCGGCTTTAAACACAACCACACTTTCCTATAATTGGCACTTTCACTAAAGATAAAAGTGGTTACGTGGTACAATGGGTGCCTCGTTCCCCATCAAAGCCCATCCAACTTTTCCAAGCAAGCGGGCACATCATTCGAATATTTTTCCATAATTGCCTTCACAACCTTAGAAATATCTTCTTCAACTTGTGAGTTACCAACTTGTTTACCTTTTCGCTTTTTTGTTTTGTTTTCTTAGACGAGAATCACACTCTTGTCTTAAAGTTTGGGTTGAGGTTTGTTAAGTATTAGGAACTACTTCAACATCTTCACTCGAGTGAGCAAAAAGTGGGTCGGAAATGTCAGGAATACAGAACGTGGCCCATGACTTTCAATTCCCGTTACATGAACTCCATCAAATAGGTGAACACAAAGGTCGGGAAAGAGCATTCTTGTACTCCTCAATGGTTCTACATATTTTCTTTTTTGTTTTAAAAGTATTATATAAAATAATATTAATAAAGATACCAAATGAAAAAGGATATGAAATAATAAAATTATAAAGAATTCACCTCAATTTCTATCTGCCATTCTTCCTCAGTTAGATTAAACGTGTTGGTTGTTGGGTCATACACGTTTCCCGTTTTATTTTTCGGTCTCAACCATGTGTTGTATTTCGCTTTCAAATAACCATAATGGTTTTTCATTTGTTTTTGATCCGCGATGAAATTGTGTTTGTTTTTAAGCGTCTTCGCAACATTCTTCCATGAGCGTGCCTTAAGACTAGTGCCTTCTCGTCCATGTATAATGACCTCATGTATACATGCTTCAAGAAAGGTTTGCACCACTCTCTTTTTTCCAATTTATCCTACGTCTCTTAGGTTGTGAACCCTCATCAACATTGTCCATGCCTTACAAATCCTAACAAATGGTCACTTATAACAAATCAAATCCTAAGAAAGAAAAGAACATAAACATTAATGGCTTATCAGTATACTTTGATACAAAAAGTATAAGTTATCAAAAGTAAAAGCTATCAAAAAGTAGAATCCATCAAAAAAGAAACTATCCTCATGAACAGATTACTATTTACTTTTTGCAATTTCACCCATCAACATCACCAACAATGATTTATCAAAAGTAGAAGCATCACCATCATCCTTTTGCATCATCACCATCATCCATTTGCACATAATGGTTTATCCTTAACTTATTTTTCCTAAAAGATTTCCGGTCTTCAATATTTCTGTTTCAAGTTGTAGTTCATCATCACCATCATCCATTTGCACATAATGGTTTATCCTTTACTTTCTTTTTTTCTTCAAAAATTTCTAATCTTCAAATAGTAGTTTTTGGGTTACAACTACATACATATATATATGTATTTTTGTTTCAAGTAGTAGTTCAACATCATAACCATCATACATTTTTGTTTGAAGCTATATATATATATATATATATATATATATATATATATATATATATATATATATATATATACCACAAAGTTCTAAAATATGCCTAAAGAATGTTTGCATTTATTGGTGAAAACAAGCAATCTGTGTGTATAAACAAGTAGTTCATTAGGGTAAGAAATCATCTATAGAATGTTATCCAATCTTTTTACAAATATGAATTTGCTACTGGGCTTAATAGCATTTTATGAATCAAATCAAATGATGAAATTTAAAAAGCAAAGTTCTACAACTAAAAAGTACGACCATTACCCCAATTTCTTGAAAAACCCCATTTGTTTGAATAAGTTTGGACCATAAACAATCATCAGAGACATGAAAGCAAAATAATCACAATAGTTTGGATGTATCAAGTAAAGAGCTTACCTGAATCGATGGTAGGTTTCGAACTGGGTTTCAATAATCGATCGAAAAGAGAGAATATAGGCCTTCCAACAGTCAGTTGAGAGAAGATTATACAGATATGAATGGGAGAATCGAGAGGGAAGGAGATTGTAGGGATGATTGGAGAATCGAGAGAAATTGATGATGTGAGGGCAAATGAGGGATAATTAGGATCTGAATCGTATGACCTGATGGGTGAAGGAGCGATTCAGAGTTATTTGAACGATTCAGACATTTTAAAAATTCCATCCAAACAATAAAATGTCTTACTAATTCAGACGTTTACCTCTTAATGGCATCATTAAGAGGTAAACAAATAGCCCCTAAATGTTACTAAGAAACAAATCATATCAAATATCTTAACATTTCATAATGGTTTCAATGTCTCAAAGTTCATCACCATACTTTCACTTTTTAAAGATTATCAAAGATTATGATTTCAATTTCAACTCTTGATTGAACACCTTAGATTGACTCAAAACTATTTTAAACATGAAATAAGTTCACCCAACAAATTACCTATACTAACAAGATATATATAACACTCATTTTGTTCCATTCCTCGTAGGATTTTAGGTTCTAGTGCATCATAATCAAGATATTTCACATTGGGACTCATTTAGGAGATTAATATACATTATAACAATGGGATTTTTTTCTCTAGAAAACACATAAAGACATGGTTGTCCTCCACGACAGCCGTACTCTTCCTTTTTATAACCTAAATCCCCAAAACCGACTCCAATACCATTCTATTCATCAAATAAAACAAGAAATCGAACTTAAGCATAAAAGATTACCTTAAGTTGACAAATTGATGACAAGAAATCAGATTATTGAAGCGTTATTATTCATCGTTGCTTTCTCCATCTTTCTCCTGATTCCCTCTTCCCTCTCTCCCAGACATCTATATAGAAGCAAGTGGAGTTCACTGTTCCACCGAATGCTCCTAGTCTTCCAGTTTTTGTTTTCTTTTTTCTAAACCTTTTTTATACTAGAAGCGTACTCGCGCAATGCAACGCGATAATCTTGATTTTTAATGTTTCATTTTATTTTTTTGTCTTTGTCGATTTTATAATATGGTTTGAGAAAACGATAATGTTTTTTTTAATTTGTTTAATTTAAAATTTTGATTTAATTTAATTTAGATTTCATATTGATGTAATTTATTTTAGATTTAATAATGTAAATTTTTAATAAAATAATAATTAAATATTCTATTAAAATTCGATGATTATCCTAATTATATTTTAAATTATTTATATTTAAAATGAGATGTTTATCCTATATTTGATTATGTTTATCACTTAGTTATGAATTCAAAAATGTATCTTTAAAACATTATACACATGTATCATTTACTTGTAATCTTGAATTTTAAGTAACGTGCATCAATAAACAATACTTTATGCTTAAAAAATTGTTTTTAAAAGTTATTCTCAAATGCTTTATAATATAGTATAGATATAGATTATTACTAGTTTAGTGACTTGACACAACAAACGCTAGAGTTTTGCTCAATCAACTCTTACCCCCAACATTTAACTATTTAACCCTTTTTAGTATATGTATATAATGGAATTTGACACAACAAACCCTTAGTGGGCGTTTGGTTCGCAGAATGATTTCTGAAGGAATGAAATCTGTCAAATGAATTGGAATTCGGAAGGAATTCGAATGAAATGTTATCAGGTTTGACCAAGTGTTTGGTGTTAGTATACAGATATGTATTTCAATAATACATATAAATACAAATATCGAATAAGTAAATATAATCAACAAATGATTAGTAAAACTCAAATATAAAGGGAATCGACAGAAAACATAAATGAATAAACCGAATATCCAAATGATGCTGAGGCTCGTGTTGGACACGATTCCCTTAAACAGATTTGCCGTCTGTTCCCAGGGTACAACAGCGTAAGCAGTGTATACTGCCGAATATTACCACTTTGCCTGAAAATGACATCGGAGAAACTGTATGCAGAGAGAATTCAGAGAGTATGTGTATTGTTTTGTATTAGCATATCGTGGAATGAACCGAACTCCTCATTTTATACTCGAGATGGAAAACCCACGAAATCAATACGTAATTAATCAGAAATTATCTGATTTTAAAACATATTAAATTTTCCATTCATGAGTATCGAGAGGAGTTACAAATGACTATTCAACAGTGCGCGTCGCGACTTGCCACGCGGGTGAAGTCGCAGCACAACCCGCGTAATTCACAAGATTTCGGAGCTGCATTCGTGTCCGCAGGTCGCGCGCACGCACAAGTTCGCCTACGAAGGCCGTAATCGGCACCCCCCCCCTGCGCGCGGGTAGGTGATGGAGTAAAACCAAACTAAGGACTTGAAAGTCCCTCCCACATTTTTAGTTATAAACCACTAAAACTTTGGTCCTCCTTCCTATGTGGGACAAGTTCCCACACCCATTTGGTTTTGCCAATTTTCATCCCAAACACTCAACTTTGAGCATCGATATCTCATTCACACATATTCCGTTTTGAACACATAATATATCGTTTTGAAGCTCTCATATAGGAGAACATAAACCCACGAAGAACTAGATATATACAATACATATACATGTATTTATTTGTGTCCAAAGTTAGTAAAAAATCACAATTTTTACTAAAATTTTCCAACATTTGGTTGGCAGGAATGGAATGTAATCAGTCAAATGAATTGGAATCTGTCTGTTTGGTTTGCAAAGGAATTAAAATGGAATTCTGAAAAATGACAAAAATACCCTTTCTTTTATTTTTTAAATGCCGAGAGAGAGAGGAGAGAGGGGGGAGAGAGATTGTGAGAGAGGGAGGGAAAGGGAGTGGGTAGAGAGAGGCGAGAGAGAGGGAAGAGATAGAGAGAGAGATAAAGATAGGAGAGAAATAGAGAGGGGGAGAAAGAGAGAGGAGAGAGAAGGAGAGAGAGAGATAGGAGAGATAGAGAGAGAAGAGAGGAGAGAGATAGGAGAGAGAGGAGACCAAATCCACATCTGATGGGTTTTAATTTTGTTAAGAGGGTATTTTTGTCGATTTCAAAATATTGGATGAAATGAAATTCAATTCCATCACTTTTGTGAAGGAATGACCAAATCCACATTTGAAGGAATTCATGGAATTCAATTCCATTCCATTGATAACCAAATATCATGATGTAAATTGGTCAATGGAATTGATCATTCCAATTTTAAACGCCCCCTTAGGTTTATCTTTTAGAACATAACATGTCTACCCAAAACTTATATATATATATATATATATATATATATATATATATAGTGTTTGGTTCATTTGAGAAACACTAAATATATGAGAAATAAAGAAGTGATCATGGCCATTGGTTTAAATGATCAAGGGTCATTAATTGAGGGGTCTAATGTGTAACATGGGATAAATTCGGTCGCACAATAAAAAAAATAGGACAACATAAGGGCAATTTGGTAAAATGCACAACTAAATCAAAATAGGCGGCAACTTGATCATAACAGTACTATGCACGATTTTTTTCATCACAAACCATCGAGACTCTCCAGATTCTTCTCCAGAAACCCTGATTCATCAACAAAAAACATCAAAAAATTCACATCTGATTCATCTTAAACCAGAAGTAATGGAGAAAACGAGAAAGGAAACTCTGAATCTTCAAAAACAACCATCAAAAAGTCCAGAGAAGGAACAAAATCAGATGAGCGAGGATGAACCATTGATAACTATAATAAGACATGGTACTTATACATACTTTTTCTATAATGTTTGAATGATTATCATAAAGAAACATCATATACATTGATTATATGTTTAACGAGTTGACGAAATCATTTAGAAAAATTTAGGGTTTAATAATGTTGTTCTGTTTTTTGATTACAGCGAAAAATGCAGATGGTGTACCAAAACTAAAAATACGAATGAAAAAGAAAGGGCAAAATACTGAAGGTATATTCGTTCATAAATGAATGCGTTATTCTTGTTGAATATAGGGTTTTTAGATATGAATGTTGAATATTCATATGAATGTTGAATGTTGAAAATATTCATTCATATATGAATGTTGAATATTCGATGTTTCATATATGAATGTTTAATATTCTATAGTTCATATACGAATTTTTTGAAATTAGGGTTTTTAATTTTTGAATATAGAATAGTTCATATATGAATCTTTTGAATGTTTCTTTGAATATTTATTCATATATGAATGTTCATATATGAATCTGTTGAATAATATGAATCTGTTGAACATTGAACATATTCATATATGAATCTGTTGAATATATTCAACAAACATTCATATATGAATCTGTTGAATTTAGTATTGTACATAAATGAATGTTCATATATGAAATATGTTCAATATATGAATCTGTTGAATATATGAACATATATGAACATTCATATAATTCATATATGAATCTTTTGAATATTGTATACAATATTCAACATATTCATATATGAATCTGTTAAATATATTCAACATATTCATATATGAATCTGTTGAATGTATATGAATGTTCATATATGAATCTGTTGAATTTAATATTGTACATAAATGAATCTGTTAAATAATATGAATCTGTTGAAAAGATGATGATTCATATTCATATATGAATCTGTTGAATATTGTATAGTTCATATATGAATCTGTTAAATGTTGTATTGTACATAAATGAATCTGTTGAATTTAGTATTGTACATAAATGAATCTGTTGAATTTAGTATTGTACATAAATGAAGCTGTTGAATAATGTATTGTTCATATATGAATCTGTTGAATATTGTATAATTCATATATGAATGTGTTGAATGTTTGTTCATAATGTATTGTTCATATATGAATCTGTTGAATGTATATGAATGTTCATATATGAATCTGTTGAATTTAGTATTGTACATAAATAAATCTGTTGAATAATGTATTGTTCATATATGAATCTGTTGAATATTGTATAATTCATATTCATTTGTTTATTCATTTTTTTTACTTAAATCAATATCTTGCATATATGAATCTGTTAAATATATTCAACAAACATATATATATGAATCTTTTGAATATTGTATAATTCATATATGAATGTTTGTTTATTCATTTTTTTACTTAAATCAAATATTGTATATGAATGTTCATATATGAATCCGTTGAATTTAGTATTGTACATAAATGAATCTGTTGAATAATGTATTGTTCATATATGAATCTTTTGAATATTGTATAATTCATATATGAATGTTTGTTTATTCATTTTTTTACTTAAATAAATATCTTGCATATTAACAGGTGATGTAGAACCTTCAACAATAGAAGAACAACATACTTCTGTTGAAAGAAACAATACTGAAGAAGCAAAACAAATAGTTTTATGTAAGTAAACCATAATACACAATGATAACATTTTAAATTAAAATGTTGTTTCATTAACTATATTAACCAATGTCTATAAACAGATAAACAAAAAAAGCCCAGAACAAAAAGAGAGAAAGCTATAACAGTTGTTGAAGAAGATGATGATTTATATGTCCAAAAGAGCAAAAGGTTGAGGAAACAGGGAAAAAAAGAGCAAGAAAAAATAAACTACCCAGTGATAAAGGTTAGGACTTCTCCAAAACCTCTATTTGAAGCCATTCAAGCTTTGAGTAAAGTGCAGAAACAATGTGTAAAAGACATGGGTTTTGAACAATTACTTGAGATGAAGATGGATGGAATTCCATCTAAGCTTGGTTTCTATGTTGTTGATAACTTCAATGATGAAAAGATGGAGATGAAAATGGGACAAAACTCAATCATATTAACTCAAGATTCAATTCATGATATGATTGGAGTTCCAAATGAAGGACAGGAAATATTCAATGGCAAGTATTTGAGTGATGACAATGATATCATTGTCAATTGGAGATCACAGTTTAACAAAGCAAACATACGACCAACTGACATCAAACAGAAGATCATTGACAGTAATGAAGCTGACTTCAATTTCAAATTGA
Source organism: Arctium lappa (assembly GCA_023525745.1). Lineage (NCBI taxonomy): Eukaryota > Viridiplantae > Streptophyta > Magnoliopsida > Asterales > Asteraceae > Arctium > Arctium lappa. The sequence goes on from CM042048.1 coordinate 9,704,605, forward strand.
ACTTCATTACACTCTTCTGCAACATGATGGCAGAAGGCAACAAAAGTGGTACCTGCAATCTGGCTGTGGTAAACTACATCAACCCAGAAACAGAGATTGCAAAGATAAACTGGTGTTCTTACATTTATGGTTGTTTAATGAGAAGCAAGAAAGGTTGGGTTAGAGACTCTGACATGAGTTTCTATGTTGGATGCATCACATACTTGATTGTAAGTATACTATAATATTTTTGAATTAAAAATATATATTACATTAATGTATTAACTGTTTTAAATGATTCTTATATGCAGCTCATGTATGTTGATAATATTGAATGTGAAGCTGTCAGTGTAAAAAGACAAAGACCATTGATCAATATGTAGACAGCTGAGAGACTAAGAAGAAGAGAAGGTTATGAGTTAGAAAACGGTGGATTTGGTAGGGGGAAGCTTCTTGAAGAGTTTGTAACAGATGCTGAAAAAGAAGAAGTAAGTATAGTATAAACATTTATGAATTCATATATGAATACTTCATATATATCAATTCTCATATTCTCATATGAATTGATATGTGAGTCATATATACTTAATGAATTCTCATATATGAATCCTTCAAACTTATTGAATTCATGTATGAATCTTATATATGAATCTAATTTTAATTCATATATGACATACCATATGAATTCATATATGAATTGACATATAAATTCATATGAATTCATATATTAATACTTAATATATATCATTTCTCATATGAATTCATATTTGAATCATATATAGTTAATGAATTCATATATGAATCTTTGAAACTTATTGAATTATTATTTGAAGTTTTAATTTAATTGATATATGAATTCATAAATGAACTGTATATAGCTGTGAATTCAATTTCATCTTAACACATAAATTCATATATGAATCTTTTAATAATTATCATTATTTTTATGCACAATGTAGGTTCTAGAGCTTATGATAAAGGAAAAACTGGATGAGATAAAGTATGATAAAATGATTGTAGAAGGAGGACTAAAACAAGCTTTGGAAACATTTCCAAATAATGAGGTTTTCAAGAAATACAAATTAGAATTCGAAAGGTTGTTCAAAAACAAAGATGAGAGGACAGATGAACTTATGGTTGTGGCTGAAGAAGAAGAGTTTTTGTTATCAGAAAATCAAGAGTTGGAGAGAAATGATGATGAAGGATTGGAAATGACAACTGTTACAACTATGATGGATGCAGACTTCTCACAAAACACAAATGAACAAGAAATAGAGGTCATGAAAGAGGCACATGAGTTGGGAGAAGAGGAGAAAGACAAAGAAGAAATAATTGAAAAAGACGATGCAGAGGTAGGAGAGAAGGTAGAACAAGAGAAGGTAGAAGAAGTAGAGAAGAGTGTTGAAAAAGAAGTGGAAATAGAACAATCACCAGATGTTGTAAAAATTGCATTTTCAGATATGAACCAAACAAGTTTCGGATTATCAGAAGATGAGGATGCAAACAATGAAGATAAAAATGAAAAGAAAGAAGAGGACAGAGAAAAAAGGGAAGGAAAAAGGAAGGAAGTGAAAGAGAAGGAAGGAAGTGAGGAAGAAGGAAAAGAAGAGGAAAGAAAAAAGGAGAAAGCTATGGGGAAAAGAGAAGTTAGACTGTCCGAAACACTAAGGTCACCATACCTTGATAGAGTGGTCCTAATCTCAAAAGGATTATCAATAGATGAAAAGAAAATTGGTAGATGGTTGTTCGCATTGACTGGTGAATGGTGGTAAGTTGATATTATAATTTTAAATATCTTACTTTAAAATTTTAAGATCTTCATATATGATGAACTTAATTTTATTTTATTGCCTTATAGTGATATGATCTATGAAACAAATGATGGAGCATCAATGATTAAGGTGGCAGCTGAAAGTTTAATGCCAAATACGTATGTAGTGGCAAATGTGATTGATAGTTGGGCTGCATTACTGAACTCAGAGGAGCCATTAAGAAGCAGAGAATCACCACACCGCTTTTTTCTGAACACGACAGTTATGGTATGACTTGATTCATATATACATTTTATGTTTGGGTTCATATATGAATCTTTGTATTTGTGTTTGGGAAAGAATATATGAACCCAGATTCATATATGAACCCAAAGGTTCATATATGAACCCTAGTTTTCATATATGAACATTTGTTAAGGTTCATATATAAATGTAAACTTTGGTGTTCATATAACCCTAATTTTCATATATGAACCATAATTTTCATGTATGAACCTTTGGATTTATATATTCTCTCAAACATAAATAGACAAATTCATATTTGAATGTTAAGGTTCATATATGAATGTAAACTTAGGGTTCATATATGAACTTTTGGGTTCATATATGAATATTTGTATTTGTGTTTGGGAAAGAATATATGAACCCAGATTCATATATGAACCCAAAGGTTCATATATGAACCCTAGTTTTCATATTTGAACATTTGTTAAGGTTCATATATGAATGTAAACTTTGGTGTTCATATAACCCTCATTTTCATATATAAACCATAATTTTCATGTATGAACCTTTGGATTTATATATTCTCTCAAACATAAATAGACAAATTCATATTTGAATGTTAAGGTTCATATATGAATGTAAACTTAGGGTTCATATATGAACTTTTGGGTTCATATATGAATATTTGTATTTGTGTTTGGGAAAGAATATATGAACCCAGATTCATATATGAACCCAAAGGTTCATATATGAACCCTAGTTTTCATATATGAACATTTGTTAAGGTTCATATATGAATGTAAACTTTGGTGTTCATATAACCCTAATTTTCATATATGAACCATAATTTTCATGTATGAACCTTTGGATTTATATATTCTCTCAAACATAAATAGACAAATTCATATTTGAATGTTAAGGTTCATATATGAATGTAAACTTAGGGTTCATATATGAACTTTTGGGTTCATATATGAATCTTTGTATTTGTGTTTGGGAAAGAATATATGAACCCAGATTCATATATGAACCCAAAGGTTCATATATGAACCCTAGTTTTCATATATGAACATTTGTTAAGGTTCATATATGAATGTAAACTTTGGTGTTCATATAACCCTAATTTTCATATATGAACCATAATTTTCATGTATGAACCTTTGGATTTATATATTCTCTCAAACATAAATAAACAAATTCATATTTGAATGTTAAGGTTCATATATGAATGTAAACTTAGGGTTCATATATGAACTTTTGGGTTCATATATGAATCTTTGTATTTGTGTTTGGGAAAGAATATATGAACCCAGATTCATATATGAACCCAAAGATTCATATATGAACCCTAGTTTTCATATATGAACATTTGTTAAGGTTCATATATGAATGTAAACTTTGGTGTTCATATAACCCTAATTTTCATATATGAACCATAATTTTCATGTATGAACCTTTGGATTTATATATTCTCTCAAACATAAATAGAAAGATTCATATATGAATGTTAAGGTTCATATATGAATGTGAACTTAGGGATATATGAATCTTTGTATTTATGTTTGGGAAAGAATATATAAACCCAGATTCATATATGAACCCAAAGGTTCATATATGAACCCTAGTTTTCTTATATGAACATTTGTTAAGGTTCATATATGAATTTCAACTTTTGTCTTCACATTTAAATTTTTTGTGAAAATAAATATTCAAATGTAATTACTTTGTTTACTTAGCCGGATGGAGTTGTGAAGAAGGAGACCACAACAGAAGAAAGTTTTAAGATTTTCAGCTCAAACATCAAAGATATTTTAAAGAACGATGAAAATCTGGCAAACTTGAGGGAGTATGATCTGGTATGTATAAAAATTATATACAAATTATATACACAACATACACAGTTAGATGAAATCTAATTCATTTTTCAATTTTATAATGAAAACAGGTATTCTTTCCAATCATACAATCAAGCCACTTCTACTTGTTTGTTTACAACTTGAAGAAACCACAATTTCTTGTTATAGACAACATGTCTACAGATGTCTCCATACAAAACAAATATGGACATGTACCAGTAATACTATTACTGGTAAACATAGTACTCTTTAAAATTTCATAAACTTCATAATTGAATATATTATGAATTTTATTGATATGAATAATAATATTATGCAGCATGAATTGTTTATCAAGTATTTGAGAACAGTTGAACATCCAAAAGTTGAAGAGATGGCACCACTACAACTCTAAGGCACATAATGAAGTGGTGTTCAGAAAAAAAACACAATTGATTGCGGGATCTTCACTATGCGGCATATGGAGCACTATGCAGGACAAGATATCATGAACTGGGATTGTGGTTTTCATACAAATGTAAAGCCTCAAAAACAACAAATCTTTCGGTTGAGATACAAATATGCAACAAAGTTGTTGCTTTCTGAGAAGAATTTGCATAGGCAGATAGTTATCGATGAAGCAAACACGTTTGACTCATTCGATGAAACAAAGAAGAAACATATTGAATCTCTTGCAAAGACAAAAAAGAATGAAAGACAAGAGATGTTATAGGTAATGATGGGTTTGTTGAACAATGTTTCTTTGTTGGTATGGGTGTTTGTTTTTTGGATGATGGGGTATTGGTTAAAACAATGTTTTCTGATACATTTATGGTTGGTGATGGTGAACATACATTTTGTATAGTTATAGTGGGTTGTACATTTGGTATATTTCATGCTATATTTGATATGCTTTAGTATATTTAATCTGTTTTGGTATATTTGATAGTATTTTTCATATGTTTTGGCATATATTTATTCTTTATACTTCATATATGAATCTTTGATTATACTTTTTCATATATGAACATAAATCTTCATATATGAAGCTTTGCATTCATATATAAATAACATTTATATATGAATAAGCTTCATATATGAGTCCATTATTTATAATTTTTCATATATGAAGATAAATCTTCATATATGAATCTTTATACTTCATATACTTTTTCATATATGAATCTTTATACTTCATATACTTTTTATTCTTTATACTTCATATATGAATCTTTGATTATACTTTTTCATATATGAACATAAATCTTCATATATGAAGCTTTGCATTCATATATAAATAACATTTATATATGAATAAGCTTCATATATGAGTCCATTATTTATAATTTTTTATATATGAAGATAAATCTTCATATTTGAATCTTTATACTTCATATACTTTTTCATATATGAATCTTTATACTTCATATACTTCATATACTTTTTATTCTTTATACTTCATATATGAATCTTTGATTATACTTTTTCATATATGAACATAAATCTTCATATATGAAGCTTTGCATTCATATATAAATAACATTTATATATGAATAAGCTTCATATATGAGTCCATTATTTATAATTTTTCATATATGAAGATAAAGCTTCATATATGAACCATAATATTAATATATGAAACTTGAGTTAATATTCATATATGAATTGAATCATTATATGAATTCTTTATAATTCATATATGAACCTTACTATTAATATATGAAAATTGAGTTCATATATGAATATCAATTGAATATATGAATTCAATGAGTACAATGGATTCATATATGAATTAATTTACACTGATATACGATTTTAATGTTTTTTTTTTTGCTGATTTACAATAAGATTTTGGATGATTTTTAGAACGTAATATTGTTATTTTTATAAATTTGTTTAATTTAGACTTAATAAAAAAATTGTTTTTTATAAAAAAAATTAACTATTTTTTGGAAAAATCGTAACATAGGATAATTGCACACACACTATAAATAACATGGTACGGTTGAGGGGTAGATTTGTAATTTCTTCACCTACATTAATAGGCGGCAAAAAGAATGATTAAACTCTAAAATACTCATTACACTAAATCATCAAAAACCGTCGATGATTTATTGATTTTCTCTTCAAAAATCACTCAAAATACACATATTCATATCACAAATCTTTGCAAGTCGATCGAAATAACTTACAAACATCAACAAATGACAAAAACACGAAAAGATTCAAAGCATTCTGAAAATTCAGAAAAAAAGAAAATCCAAAACAAAGAAGATAAAACGTTGAATACGTTGAAGAAGGAAGGTAATGTACAGATTATATGTATTTTTCTGTAAATCATTGAATAATCGACATAAAACACTGTTATATTGAATGAATCTGTATGAAACAACATTTAACACTGTTATATTTCTCTTCATTTTTTATTACAGTAAAGAGCTCGAATGTTCAAAAGCAAAAATTAAAGAGAAAGGCAACAACACAAAAAAGAAAAGGTATATTCGTTAATATCTGAAATTGTGACATAGATTCGTTGTTCATTTATGAATGTTGAAGATATAGCACTTCATAAATGAATATATGTACTATTTTACTGTTCACTTACGTTTTATGAAATATTAGGGTTTATAAACCCTAATATTTATGTTGAATATCTTATAGTTCATATATGAATGTTAAATAATGCAAAAGCTCATTACAAATATGTTGAATATCTTATAGTTCATTTATGAATGTTAAATAATATGTTCAATATATGAACATTTGTTAAGGTTCATATATGAACATTTGTTAGTATATGAATATATTGAATATTGTATAGTTCATATATGAATCTTTTGAATATATATTAATATATGAACACAAAGGTTCATATATGAATCTTTGTATTTATGTTTGAGAAAGATTATATGAACCCAAAGGTTCATATAAATGTTAAGGTTACATTCATATATGAACGTTTACATTCATATATGAACCTTTGTATTTATCTTTGAGAAAGAACATAAAATGTATACATTCAACATATTCATATATGAATCCGTTGAATATTGCATAGTTCATATATGAATGTTCAATAAATCGAAGTTCATATATGAATATGTTCATATATGAATCTGTTAAATATCGTATAATTTCAAAATTATGTTGAATTTTTGTTTCATCAATTATATTAACAATTGAATATGAACAGTTAACGAAGTGGATACAAAGAAAAGAAAAAAAGATAGTGATGGATTGAAAGGAAAGAAACTGTCAAAGACAAAAACTTCAAAAGTCATTGTTGAAGATGATGATTTTGAGACTCCTGTTCATAAAATAAAAAGATCAAAGAAAGAAGAAAAGAAGTCAAAGCAACAACATAAGTTTCCATCCATCAAAGTTCGAACTTCACCAAAACCACTCTATGAAGCAATTAAAGGTTTAAGTGAAGACCAGAAAAAATGTATCACAAGCATGGGTTTTGAAGATCTTCTAGAAATGAAGGTAGATGGAATACCTTCCAAGTTGGGATTTTATGTTGTAGACAGTTTCAATACTGAAACAATGGAAATTCATGTTGGGAATGAAAGCTTGAAGGTTACAGAAAAATCAATTCAAGATATGCTTGGGGTCCCTATGGGAGAAAAAAGCATATTTGATTGTAAGTACTTGGATGATGACAGTCAGTTGTTAGTTAATTGGAGATCCCAATTTTCTAAAGAAATCATTCGTCCAACAGACATCAAACAAATAATCATTGACAATGATGAAGCTGACTTCAATTTCAAGTTAAACTTCATTACCCTTTTCTGCAACACTATGGGAGAGGGTAACAAAAGTGGAACTTGCAATCTTTCGGTCACAAATTTAATCCAACCAGACACAGATGTATCAAAGATTAATTGGTGTGAATACATATATGATTGTTTGAGAAGGAGTAAGACTGGATGGATACGAGACTCGGAGATGAGCTTTTATGTTGGATCGGTTACATATTTGATTGTAAGTTTACTATAACATTTATGAATTAAATACATCATGATTTTAATATAGTATAGACATCTTACAATAATGTAATGATTATTTTAATTGATTGTTATTTGCAGCTGATGTATGTCGACAACTTTGATTGTGAAGTTGTGAACGTTGGAAGAGAGAGACCGGTTATAAAAAGATGGAATGTAGAAAGATTAAGAAGAAGAGAATCATATGAAGTTGACAAAGGTGAATTTGGATTGGGAAGACTACTTGCACCAATGGAGAATATGAGACTTTCTGATAAAGAAATGAAAGAGACAGAGGAAAATGATGATAAAAAGAGATAGAAGAAAATGAAACAAAAGAGAGAGAGAATGAAGAACAGGTATGAATATTAAAAACTCATATATGAATTCAAATGTATGAGTTCATATATGAACTCATATATGAATTCATATAAAATATTTAATATAAGAATATATAAATTCATATATGAATTCTTATTTAAATGACATATGAATTTATATATGAATCCTTTTCATAAAATAATCTATAGCTTACATATGAAATATTATATATGAGTTCATATATGAATACTTCAAATAATTGAACACTTATATAAATTCATATGTGAATATATAAACTCATATAAAAATGCTCATATGTAATCCCAAATGAATTCATATATGAATGCTAATAAGAGTTTATATATGAGTTCATATATGAATGTTTATATGAGTTCATATATGAATCCTTATTATATATAACTTGATATATCAGTTCATATGTGAATATATGCATTCATATATGAATCCGTATATATCTAATATATAAATTCGTATATGAATGATTATATGAGTTCATATATGAATGCTTATATGAATTCATATCTGAATAACTATTATAAATTGATATATTCATAAATTTTTATAAATTTTATAAATTTTAGGTTTATGAATCAATGATAAGAAGCAGAATGGACTGCTTAAAAGCTGACAGATTGAAGATAGAAGAAAGCTTGGATGAAGCTTTAAAGAAATTTCCAGATAATATTGTATTCAATGAATACAAAAAAGAGTTTGAAAAGCTGCTTTTAAAGGAGACGGATGAAATTTCATCATGCATGAAGGAGCCCAAAATTACTACTGCAATTGAGATTGAGATTGGGACTGAAGAAGAAGAATTTTTGTTGGCAGAGAATCTAGATTTGCAAAAAGATATAGATGTAGAAAAAGTTACTGAATTACAGTTTTGGGAGGACCCAAAAACATTTGGAGAAGTGGAATGCTTGATGAAAAATTTTGACAAAGGAGGGAATGAAATAGTGTTGAAAGAGAGAGAAGTAACATATGACAAACTTAACAAAGAGGATAAGAAGATAGATGAAAAAAAACTAGTTGTGGCCAAAATTGCATCTTCATACTTACTTGATATACCAAGTTTCAGTTTGGGAATATCATCAGAGGAAGATGAATTACAGAAAAAAGAAGAAGATGAAGAGATAGAAAATGAAAAGAAAATGAAGGAAAAGGAAGAGGATGAAAGAAGGATGAAGGAAAAGGAAGAAGTTGAAAGAAGGATGAAGGAAAAGGAAGAAGATGAAAAAAAGATGAAGGAAAGGGAAGAGAAGATACATTTAGGGAAGAGAGAGTTGAAAATGACAGAGAACATAAAGTCACCATACATTGACAGACTTGTTCATATAACAAAATGTCTGTCACAAACAGAAAACAAGATTGGAAGATGGTTATTTGCATTGACAGGAGAAACCCAGTAAGTATAATCTTTACTATTTCACTTTTATGATATGCATATATATCAAATTGTTTGATCATTTAATCATGATTCTATTTGCTTTATAGTGATATCATTTATGCAACAAGCGATGATGTATACATGATACGGGTGGCAGCTGAGAGCCTAATGCCTAATACCTATGTTGTTGCAAATGTTATCGACGCTTGGACAACATTATTAAATAATGAAGAGGAATTGAGGAGCAGGGAATCCCCTCACCGTCTATTCCTTAACACTGGGATATTGGTAAGATTATCAAACTACTTTAACTAAAAACTAGTTCATATTAACCTTATACCAATTCATATGTGAATATATGAATTCATATATGAACATTAATGTTCATATATGAATTTTTATATTTATGTTTGAGAAATAACATAAAATGTATATATGAATCAAGTCATACAATAACTGCCATGTTCAAAAAAAGAAAAATGAATTCATATGTTAATATATGAATTTGTATATGAACCTTTGGGTTCATATATGAACACAGACATTTATATATTAACCTTAATGTTCATATATGAATCTTTATATTTATATGAATTCATAATATATGATTTCCTATACCAATTCATACGTGAACATTAATGTTCATATATGAATCATTATATTTATGTTTGAGAAATAACATAAAATGTATATATGAATCAAGTCATACAATAACTTCCATGTTCAAAAAAAGAAAAATGGTATACCTCACATATAAATTGTTATTAACAAATACATATATTTTTAAAATTGTTCATATTTTAGATGGCAACATTCATATATGAATGTTGAATATTTAATGGTTCATATATGAATGTTTAATATTGTATAATTCATATATGAATGAATATATGAGTTAATATAATCATTATTTGGTGGTTCTTATATGCAAAATTTTCAAGGTAACATCTCCTAGCAGGTTTGATTAAAATATGAACTAATATTTCAATTACTTTATTTACTTAGCCGGATGGGATATTGGGTAACAACACTACTCATGATGAAAGATTTGGAATCTTCAAATCAAACATTACAGCTGCATTGAGGGAGAAAGCAGAATTGATTAATTTGAGAGATTACGATTTGGTATGTATCTAAAATATATAAATCTTCAAAAAATAAATACTAATTTCTTTTTTCAAATTTTAATCATTTTCTATTTATAAAATGAAACAGATATTCTTCCCAATTATCCAATCAGAACACTTTTTTCTGTTTGTATACAACTTGAAGAACCCACAAGTCCAGGTGATAGACAACATGTCTACAAATGTATCCATAGAAAGCACATATGGAATCATACCACAAAGGCTGGTAAGGATACAACTGTTTACATTTTTAAAAATTTAATAAATGAACATATTATCAAAATTACTTATATGACTTGAAATATTATGCAGCATGAGTTGTTTACAGCATACTTGAGGTCAATTGAGCACCCAAAAGCAGAAGTAGTTGCCCCATTACATCCAAATAGACAGATTATGAAGTGGTGTTCAACTAAAAACAAAGTTGACTGTGGAATCTTTATCATGCGACACATGGAACACTACACAGGGCAGGACATACAGAAGTGGGATTGCGGATTTTTATCAAATGAGAAAGCACAGAAACAACAGATTTATCGACTGCGGTACAAATATGCCACCAAATTGTTGTTATCAGAGAGGAATTTGTACAAGAAAATGGTGATTGATCAAGCAATTGAGTTCGACTCCTTTGATGAAGAAAAGAAGAAGTACCTTGAATCAATTGCAAAATCAAATAAGAAAGACAGGCATGCTGCATTATAAACAATTCAAGTAATGGGTATCGGTGATATGTTTGGTTTATGAACAATATTGTATTCTTTTCATGTTTTGCTGATGAACAATATTTTGATACATCTTGGCACATTTTGAATGTTTTAGTATGATGATGTCTATAATATTACACTTTCTAAACGTTGTTGATATATTTTTGGTAGAATTTTAACATTATTATAAATTTGTTTTAATCATATATGAATCTTTGAGTTCATATATGAATTAATGCTATTCATATATGAACTGAAGAGTTATAAAATATTCAAATATAAATAAAAGCTTCATATATGAACCTTCACATTCATATATGAACTGAAGAATTGAATAACAGTTGTGTTCATATTTGAATCTTTGAGTTCATATATGAATTTAGTATTGTACATAAATGAATCTGTTGAATATTCGATGTTTCATATATGAATGTTTAATATTGTATAGTTCATATATGAATTTTTTGAAATTAGGGTTTTTAATTTTTGAATATAGAATAGTTCATATATGAATCTTTTGAATGTTTCTTTGATTATTTATTCATATACGAATGTTCATATATGAATCTGTTGAATAATATGAATCTGTTGAACATTGAACATATTCATATATGAATCTGTTGAATATATTCAACAAACATTCATATATGAATCTGTTGAATATATGAACATATATGAACATTCATATAATTCATATATGAATCTTCATATATGAATCTTTTGAATATTGTATACAATATTCAACATATTCATATATGAATCTGTTAAATATATTCAACATATTCATATATGAATCTGTTTAATGTATATGAATGTTCATATATGAATCTGTTGAATTTAATATTGTACATAAATGAATCTGTTGAATAATATGAATCTGTTGAAAAGATGATGATTCATATTCATATATGAATCTGTTGAATATTGTATAGTTCATATATGAATCTGTTAAATGTTGTATTGTACATAAATGAATCTGTTGAATTTAGTATTGTACATAAATGAATCTGTTGAATTTAGTATTGTACATAAATGAATCTGTTGAATAATGTATTGTTCATATATGAATCTGTTGAATATTGTATAATTCATATATGAATGTGTTGAATGTTTGTTCATAATGTATTGTTCATATATGAATCTGTTGAATGTATATGAATGTTCATATATGAATTTGTTGAATTTAGTATTGTACATAAATGAATCTGTTGAATAATGTATTAGTATTGTATATGAATTTACTATTGTACATAAATGAATCTGTTGAATGTATATGAATGAAGAGTTATATATGAATCTTTGAGTTCATATATGAACTGAAGAATTGAATAACAGCTGTGTTCATATATGAATCTTTGAGTTCATATATGAATTAATGCTATTCATATATGAACTGAAGAGTTATAAAATATTCAAATATGAATAAAAGCTTCATATATGAACATTCACATTCATATATAAACAATAATTGAATAAAAGTTGTGTTCATATATGAATCTTTGAGTTCATATATGAACATTAATACATAAAAAAAACTATAAAAATAAATTCTAATGCTCACAATAAAAGAATTGTCATTTATTCATGAAATTATTGCAAATAACAATGGTTATTGAATTAGAAAAATGACCTATAAAATGTATCTATCAACTAATCAACAATCTTCAATGGGCAATTACGAGAATCATGATAGTCAATCTTTTGACAGTTTCTACACAACCTCTTGGTCTTTTGATTCTGTTTTGCTGCTTTCTCACCTGCACCGATCAAACGTTTTCCGGTTCCACAACCTTTATTGCGGATACCAGATGGTGGATGAATATCAATTTTGTCCGGTGGATTCACACCAATAAGATTTCTTATAGTGTCATTCTTCTTCTGCAATCTGGTTTGGTAAGGAACATGAGCATCTACATCAATCTTCATACTGTGAATTTTCTCAACAACCTCTTTAAGCTTCTCTTTGTCATTTCTAAGACTCATCAAAATATAATCCAAAGTTGCTTGTGCATCATAGCTAATTCTTGCCAATTCACCATTTGGATCCCCTTGCCTCCATGAAATGTGCCTAAGATTAAAAGATATCAAGTCTCTTCTCCAACGACGACATATATACTTCTCGGGTATGGAATCAAAATTCTCATTCATAAGCACTTTGAAAACATGACGACATAGATATCCATGTTGAACAAAATGATTGCATTGGCATTCAAATGTTGAATAAAATTGATTCCACACAACCTACAACAAAAATGAACAATAAAATGTAAGTTGTGTTGATAAATAATAATAATAATGCATATATGAATAACTGTTCTTACCTTGAATTGCCTCTTTTTATTATCCTTATCATTTTGCTGAATTGTATAAACTTGGCATCCATCATTTTCAACAACATTCTGCTGAACACATGACCAAGCTGCTTTATTTATCTCTTTTTGAACTTCCAAAAATATACATCGTGTGTAAACTTCAAATGCATGTTTCTCAATAGCCTTTGGAGTGCACATATGAGGAATAGTTGTCTTTGTCACATGATCAAACCTACGTTGAGAATTTCTTTGCTTACGCATTGCATTATCAAATCCAAGCATGAATGTCACAAAGTTGTTACCATGGTGAGCAAATTTGTTGAAAAAGGAATTTATGCTCTCCGACCTTGATGTAGTTTTCATCAATGAACAAAAAGGAATAGTCTTGAAATAAGCAGGAATCCATCGTTGACGAATACGAAACATGTATGAAAACCATTTGCTCTTCTGAAGTTTAAACTCACTAATCAAATCCAACCACATACTTTCAAACTCTTCAGGCTCTAATTGAACATTCCAAACAAGTTTATTAAAGCGTTTGTTAAAATCTGTCTCCTTGTGTATCCTTGTGCTAACCTACAAAATTGGCATAAAGAAATAACGTTTTATAACTAAAACACAACTATATAATGGATGAATATATGATTGTTGATTAACAAACATAATACATGCATATATGAACTTTCATGATGAACTAACTAAACAATAATTCATATATGAACTATCATTAAATGAAAATAATTCATATATGAAAACAATATTAAGTAAACAATAACTCATATATGAATTTTCATTATATAAAAATAATTCATATATGAACAGATTTAATACTAACTATAAACACTAATTCATATATGAACTTAAATTATATATCAACAATTCATATATGAATAGAAACTAACCTTGTTTGGAACTTTGGCCATAATATGCCACATACATAATCTGTGACGTGATTGCGTAAAAACCAATGGAATAGCTTGTTTCATTGCCAAACACTGATCTGTTAAAACCAAACTAGGTTGCTTCCCACAATGTGCTTTCAAAAACGCCTCAAGAAGCCACTTAAAATTATCAAGAGTTTCACCAGACAACAAAGCAGCACCAACCGTGACAGATTTTTTATGATTATCAATAGCAGTAAACGGAACAAACACCATTCTATACCTATAAAACAAAAGGTATAAAAAACAAAAGGTATAAACATAAAAACCAACATATAAATAATCTAAAAAAATGAATTACAGTTGACAAACTTACTGGTTTGTGCGAAACGTAGCATCAAATGAAATAACATCTCCAAATTCCTGGTAATTCAGTTTAGCAATTTCATCAGCCCAAAAAATTCCACATAACTCACTATCCTGCCGGTTGTATTCAAAAGAAAATTGTGCATCATCCTTTGATCTATCTTCCAACATACCAAGAACCATTTCACCATCACCAGCACCAACAAATGCATTCAAATCTCTCCTAAAGTTCTTATAATCATTAACAGTACAACCAGAAACATCAAAACCACCTTTCAAAGACATGTGCAATGTATGCGCTTTTGTTGCTCCAACATTACAACTTGCAGCATTGTGAATAAAAACTTGATCGGTTAAAGACAACTGCCTTCGTTTTCGAGACATACTCATATCATTCTCATCAAGAAGCATATGATTATGTTTCTCTTCAAAGTGATAAACCTCATACAATGATTTTGAAGGTACAAAACGCACCCTAATGCATGCTTTACAACCTGTCCTCTTTGTAGTTGAATTACGATGACTTTTACCTTCAATACTATCATGAACAGTATTAAAACTCTTTTTTGGTGGATCCCCTTCTTTACTGCAAACAACATACTTGATCTTCACAATACCATATTGACCATTAACAGTTGTTGAAAGTCTAACATCAAATCCACCTTTCTCAGCATACTTTTCATACATTAAAATAGCTTGCTGATAAGACTGAAAAAAGTGTGGGGAACTGAAGATTCTACTAAGTGTGGTTACTACTGCTAGTACAAAAGTGGTTACTACTGCCAGAAGACTTTGAAGATTAATACTGCTGAGTATTACTACTGCTAGTAGAATTACTACTGCTAGTCAAAGTTAGTGCTGCTTGAACAAAGTTAGTACTGCTTAGCTAGTTAGTACTGCTAGTAGTTAGTACTGCTTAGTAGTTAATGCTGCTGGAAGAAGATAATGCTGCTAAGCTTAATTAGTGCTGCTAAAGAGATACGGATGGAATGTATAACAGCTGGATATTCTGAAGATACTGAAGATATACATAGAAGATATACATGGAAGATATACTGAAGATTTGTTTATTCTTTATAATTATCTTTTGATCAGTATATGTATAGAATGTATAGAATAGATTAAAATAGTTTTTTTTTTTGTTTTGTTGAAGTTTTCAATTTTAATAGAGAGAAAATCAACCTCAAGAGTGAGATCCTAATTCTAGAGAAGTAGAATTCGTATTGGTGAGCTTGTTCATCAATATTGAGGTTGAGTGTGTAATCTTGTAGCTTCAAGCATTTAATACAAGTTTATAGTTTGATAATCATATACTGTTTTTTGGTTACTGTTTTATTAAATATCAAAGTGTTATTCCGCAACTTCTTTGATCTTAGTTTCTGAGAATTAATTCTTGTTAAGAATTCGATCCTGACAAGTGGTATCAGAGCCTATTGAATCAGAAACATCTATCATGGAAAATCTTACAGAATCAAGCAGTACTTTGGTCTCCAAGGTTCCAATGCTCAAACCCAGTGAGTTTGACATGTGGAAGATAAGGATCAGACAATATATTCTTCTCACTGACTACTCAATGTGGGATATCATTGAGAATGGTCCTTCTGAATCAGGAAGGATAGGACCAGATGGAAAAAGACCTCCACCAAAGACAGATGGTGAAAGAAAGATCAGGCAGACAGAGATGAAGGCCTTGAGCACTCTGCTCTTGGCAATCCCTAATGAATACCAGCATCAATTTTGCAACTGCACTGATGCTCAAATTCTCTGGAATTCTCTAGAGAAAAGATTTGCTGGAACTAAGAGTATCAAGAGAAATCAAAGAGATGTTCTTAAGCAGCAGTATGAGAATTTTACTTCCTCAAAGAATGAGTCTATGACTCAAACTTTTGATAGGTTCAATAAACTCATTGGAGAATTGGCCACTGTTGGAGTAAAGATGGATCAAGATGACATCAACAGGAAATTCCTTAGATCTCTTGGGGATGAGTGGACTATGTACACTGTCTCTTATAGGCAGAGTGACAATCTGGAGGAGAAAGAACTTGATGATCTATACAATGATCTAAGAGTTTTTGAAACTGAGGTAGAGATCAAGAAGAAACCTACTGGTTATGTCCACAATTCTGCACTTCTTTCAGCAGCCACTGATACTACTGCCATCCCTGAAGCAGTTAGTACTGCTGGTGGAGCAAGTTCAGAAAAAGGATCTGAAACAATCTTTGAAGCCTTCTTGTCCAGTCATAGTAACACTTCATTAATCAATGATGATCTGGATCAACTTCACCCTGATGACCTGGAGGAGATGGATATAAAATGGCAGATGGCCATGCTATCCATGAGGGTGAAGAAATTCATTAAAAGAACAGGAAGGAATAACTTCTCCCAAAGAAGAGAGGATGGAGTTGGTTTTGACAAAACCAAAGTGGAATGTTACAAGTGTCACATGAAAGGACACTTTGCTAGAGAATGCAGAAGTGCTGTGTCTAACAACAACCACCAACAAGCTCAGAATGGAGGCTACACTCAGAACAAGAATCCTGCTCAAGCCCTTGTTTCTCAACAAGGAATGGGATTTGACTGGAGTGATCAAGCTGAGGAAGCCATTCAGAATCAAGCTCTTATGGCAGAAGTGGTTGATCTCCCATCTGAGGTAATTACTAACCTTTGCACTAAAACTTGCATTGACACTGTCAAAAGATACAGGGATCACAATCAAAGTATGTGTGATGACCTCAAAAGGTTAGAAAAAGATAGAAGAGACTATGTTCTAATAGTTGAGAGATTTGAAGAACAAATCAAAGGCTTTCAAGCCAATGAACTTCAACACTCTTATGATACTAACTACTGGAAGTGGGAAAAGAATGAGTTAGAGACTAAACTGACTAAATCCTTAGAAGAGAGTGATAAGCTAAAGGAGGAATTGTCCAAAGTTAAACTTGACATAGAGAAGTTTTCATATGCTTCAAAGGCAATGGATTCTCTTCTAAAGGCTCAGATTCATGATAAGATGAAGCCTGGTATTGGATACAACAGTACACCTCCTCCTTATAACAACAATTATATCTCTCCTACTTCAGACTTATTAGAAACCAAGGAGAATAAGGACTTATCTGAAAAAGCCTTTAAGATAGACCCTTTGGATGAAGTAGTGATTAAGGATATAACTGAGAAAGAAGCCAGTAAGAAGAAAAATAATAAGATAGGTAAAGAAATCCATGAAGAAAACAAGATAATCACCAATGAGGGATGTGGGAAAGACTGGATAAAATCCAAGGAGATAGAAAAGACCAAAGGAAAATACAACAAGGTCCATTACAAACAGACCACAGTTGTGAATCCTGCATCTGGTAAACAGTGTGATTGCTATAAAGCCAAGAGCCTAAATTCTGGTTTAAAAAGAGGAAATCAAAGAAACTGGAATAATCAATGGGCTCAGAAGCAAGGAGTTGATCTGAATAAAATCAATAGACCAAAACCTTGCTTCATATGTGGCAAGTTAAATCATCTGGCTAAATCTTGCTTTTTCAATCCTATTAATCAACAGATGACCTTTCAAAGATGTAAGCAAAAGTCTGTTGATTATAGAAAGGCTGGAAAGAAACATGTTGAAAAGAATTTTTAAAGATAGCATTAAAATGTGGGTGCCCAAAAGCACTAAAACTGTTAGTACTGCTGACAGGGTTAGTGCTGCTGGAAATATTACTGCTGCTACCTGTGTTAGTACTGCTAAAAACATTAATGCTGCTAATACAGTTAGTATCTCTTCAAAGGTTAATACTGCTAACACAGTTACTGCTGCTAACACAGTTACTACTGCTAACAAGGTTAGTACTGCTAAGCATGCAAGTGCTGCTAAGGCAGTTAATACCTCTAAAACCAGTACTGCTTTCAGCACAAATGTTTCCAAGCCTATAATTGTGACAAAATACTCCAAAAATGAGGAGTTAAAATTCAAAAATCTTGTCAAGAAGGAATGCAAGTATTTTGATGAGAAAGGGGTACCCAAGACCACTTTGGCTTGGGTTCCTAATTCATACTAACTGATCTATCTAATGTGCAGGGCAACCAACAGCTCAAGGGAAAGAGCATATGGCATGTTGATAGTGGTTGCTCAAGGCACATGACAGGCAACATGTCATGCCTTCAGGATTTCAAGCATATCAATGGAGGACATGTTGCTTTTGGAGACAATCTTACTGGTGGTAAGATAAGTGGAAAAGGTAATGTCACAAAAGGTAAGATGACATTTGAGGATGTCTACTATGTTGATCAATTAAAATACAACCTGTTAAGTGTATCACAGGTTTGTGACAAACAACATAGTATATTATTTACAAATACTGAATGTATGATCCTTGCTCCAGGGTTCAAAGTAGTTGATGAAAGCATGATACTACTAAGAACTCCAAGAAAGGACAATGTTTACTGTCTAGATATGGAAAATGTTAAAAGTGATTCATCTCTAAATTGTCTTGTCTCAAAAGCTTCAATAGATGAATCCTCTCTTTGGCACAAAAGGATGTGTCACATGAATTTCAAGACTATGAACAAACTTGTTAAAAACAACCTTGTAAGAGGTCTACCTTCCAAAGTCTTTTCATGTGATGATCATTGTGTTGCTTGTCTCAAAGGCAAACAACATAAAACTTCTCATAAGATCAAAGAGATAAATTCTATTTCTTCTTGTCTCCAGTTATTGCACATGGATCTGTTTGGTCCTACAAATGTGATGAGTATAGGCAAGAAATCTTACTGCTTGGTTATTGTTGATGATTACTCTAGATTCACCTGGGTATATTTTCTAAGGACTAAGGATGAGACAAGTGGACTAATCAAGTCCTTTATCCTAAGAATTGAAAACCAAACTAATCAAAAAGTAAAAGTCATTAGATCAGATAATGGGACTGAATTCAAAAATTTTGATCTGAACACCTTTTGTGAAGAAAAAGGAATTGAGAGACAGTATAGTGCTCCTAGGACTCCTCAACAGAATGGTGTTGCTGAAAGAAGAAATAGGACATTAATAGAGGCTGCTAGATCTCTGTTGGCTGATTCAAAACTGCCAATTACCTTCTGGGCTGAAGCAGTTAATACTGCCTGTTATGTCCAAAACAGAGTTCTAGTAGTTAAGCCAAAGAACAAGACACCTTATGAGCTTTTAAATAAAAGAAAACCCTTTATTGGATTTTTCAAACCTTTTGGGTGTCCTTGTACCATTCTCAATACCAAAACTCACTTAGGTAAGTTTGATAGCAAAGCAGATGATGGATTTCTTGTTGGTTATTCATCTCAAAGTAAGGCCTACAGAGTTTTCAATTCATCTTCTAGAATAATTGAAGAGAGTGACAATGTCAAATGCAATGAGAACACACCAAATCCTATTGGAACTAGTCCTCAATGGCTATTTGACATTGATTCATTAACTAACTCCTTTGGTTTCAGTAGTAATGATCATGCAGGTTCAGGAGGTGAAGGATCAGGGACTACTCAAGTTCAAGAGAGTGTATCTAAATCAGTGATCTTTCTCACTCCCACAGTAAATTCTTTTGAAGACTGTGAAATAGAACAATCTACTGGACCAAGCCAGAGTAGAGATGAAGAGAATCAAGAAGATAAAGAAGCAGAAGTAGAAGCTGAAAACACTTCAATTAAGTTGAATGACTCCAATCTAGAAGCTAATGTTAATGAAGAATCTAGTCATAACACCAGAGTTCAAAAGAATCATCCTCCACAGCTGGTAATAGGAGATATATCATCTCCTATGATGACTAGACGTCAGAGCAGACTTCAAGAAATGCAAGATCAACAGCATACAGTGCTGTCTTGCTTTCTATCCCAGCTTGAGCCTAAAAAGGCACATGATGCAATGAAAGAATCCAGCTGGATAGAAGCAATGCAAGAAGAATTGTTGCAGTTCAAACTACAAGATGTATGGGATCTGGTAGATCTTCCTAAAGGTCACAGAGCAATTGGCACAAAGTGGATCTTCAGGAACAAGAGAGATGAAAGAGGAATTGTCATAAGGAACAAAGCAAGGCTAGTGGCTCAAGGGTATACTCAAGAAGAGGGTATAGATTATGAAGAAGTCTTTGCACCTGTGGCTAGGATAGAAGCTATAAGATTATTCCTAGCCTATGCTTCTTACATGAACTTCAAAGTCTATCAAATGGATGTAAAGAGTGCTTTTCTCTATGGATCAATTGAAGAAGAGGTATATGTCTGTCAACCACCAGGGTTTGAAAACCCAAGCTATCCAGACAGGGTATACAAATTAAAGAAAGCTCTTTATGGACTGCATCAAGCTCCAAGAGCATGGTATGACACTCTGTCATCCTATCTCTTGGACAATGGCTTTGAAAGAGGAGTCATTGATAAGACTCTATTTATCAAGAGAAAGAAGAAGGATATCTTGTTGGTCCAAATTTATGTTGATGACATTATCTTTGGATCTACAAAAGATATTATGTGCAAGGAGTTTGAGGATCTAATGCATCAAAGGTTTAAAATGAGTTCCATGGGGGAACTTACTTTCTTTCTTGGACTCCAAGTTCAACAGAAGTCAGATGGCATCTTCATATGTCAATCCAAGTATGTGCAGGACATTCTAACCAAGTTTGGTTTCTCAGATTCAAAACCTGCTAGTACACCTATGGAAACACACAAACAGATAACAGCAGATCTTGAGGGGGAGGATATGGATGTGCATCATTACAGATCCATGATTGGCTCTCTCATGTATCTCACAGCATCAAGGCCAGATATAATGTTTCCAGTCTGTGTGTGTGCAAGATTTCAAGTTAGGCCAAAGCAATCTCACTTTCAAGCTGTTAAGAGGATATTCAGATATCTCAAAGGACAACCCAGATTGGGACTTTGGTATCCTCATGACTCACCCTTTGACCTAATTGCATACTCAGACAGTGATCTAGGTGGGGCAAACTTGGACAGAAAGTCTACTTCTGGAGGATGTCAGTTCTTGGGTGCTAGACTAGTTTCATGGCAGTGCAAGAAACAAACCACAGTGTCCACATCTACAACAGAAGCAGAGTACATAGCAGCTGCAAGTTGCTGTGCTCAGGTCTTATGGATTCAGAATCAAATGTTGGACTATGGGGTAACCTTTCTACACACTCCCATCTTTATTGATAATAGCAGTGCTATCAGCATTGTAAATAATCCGGTCAAGCACTCTAAGACAAAGCACATTGAGATTAGGTATCACTTCATAAGGGACTGTAATGAAAAGAAACTTATTCAAGTTGTGAAAGTTCATACTGACAACCAGTTTGCTGATCTATTCACCAAAGCTTTTGATGTGGGTAGATTCACTTTCTTGGTAACAAGTGTGGGAATGATCAACTCTGAATAAACTTTATCTCAAAAAGTGGATAAATAACTGAATATTATAGTTTCTTGGTGCTACTAATCTATCTTTGCAGGGCATACATAGCAGTACTCAATCCATCCTAAAGCTTCAAGGAGTAAGTTAGTTAATACTGCTAGTTAGTTAATACTGCTAGTTAGTTAATACTGCTAGTTAGTTAATACTGCTCGCAGTTAATACTGCTAGTTAGTTAATACTACTAGTTAGTTAATACTGCTTGCGGTTAATACTGCTCGCAGTTAATACTGCTAGTTAGTTAATACTGCTCGCGGTTAATACTGCTCGCAGTTAATACTGCTAGTTAGTTAATACTGCTCGCGGTTAATACTGCTAGTTAGTTAATACTGCTCACGGTTAATACTGCTCGCAGTTAATACTGCTAGTTAGTTAATACTGCTCTAGGTTAATACTGCTTATAATCCGAATACTATAAATACCCTTTGCCCGCCTAAACGTTCATAACGACTCTTTGCATACTGTTCACTTGCTCTTCTAATCTTTTTCTCTCAAGTACCTAGTCTTCCAGGCAAGAACATCACCGTTCAATGGCATCCATGGCGTTTATCGATGAGCACAATGAGATCGCAATGCTGCAGAAGCCCAAACAAGCAGAAGGATTCCACCAGATTGTGGATTTCCTCAAAACAAGCCACATTGCTCATGCTCTCACTGTTGCCCCTACCATCTACATCGAGCATCAGAGGCAATTCTGGGCAAATGCCACCATTCGCTGAGAATGGTGTGCAGATGATCAAGACCAGGATATGTGACCAATCCCTAACCATTACTGAAGAAGTTATTCGCATCAGTCTACGTCTAGACGATGCCTCAGGTATAACTTCTATTCCTAATGATGAACTGTTTTCAACTCTTTCCAGAATGGGATATCAAGGCTAGATGGGGATTTTTAAGTTTTTCAAAGCAAAATTTTCACCCCAATGGAGATTCTTTGCTCATACTTTAATGCACTGTATTTCAAAGAAAACAACTGGCTGGAGCCAATTTAGCAGTCCCATTGCTTATGCATTGGTGTGTTTATCCACTGCTAAAACTTTCAATTTTTCTCAAATGATCTTTCATGATCTTGTCTCAAATCTGGATAACAAGAAGAGCTTCTTCATGTATCCCAGGTTTGTTCAAGAAGTCATTAACCATGAATTGACGGATATACCTCAACCTGTTGGGGTATATGTACCAAAACCCCCAAAAGGCAAGGTTTTCTCAAATATGAGAAGATCTGCTGGGGACTCGGAAGGAGTTGACACCCCATTGTTCTCTACAATGATGGTGGTGTCCCAAACCACTGAAGGTATGGCAGCAGGGTCAAGGCCCTCATTAGACCATCCCACTGCTAGTCAAGCCCAACCTTCTCACTCAAAAACAATTCCCCAGTTCCTTCTTGCAAAACCAACCTCTCCAATTACCCATACTTACAAGAGAAAACAGGTAAAGAAGGCTCCTTCCCTTCTTGTACCAGAATCCCCTAAGCCTTTAAGCCCTCTAAGGGAGAATTCTCCTTTAGAGAATATCCATAGGGAAACCACAGGGGTGTCTCCCAACCCCAAGGAGGTGCTCTCTGAGGAGGAGGTAGAGCATATGGGTGATGAGGCTGCCACTACTCCTGCTAGCACAGAGGAGGAAAGTGGTAACATCAATAAGACCTCCCCCATGGCAACTTTAAATGAGCAATCATTTGAAGGTCCCTGGTGCCAAGAAACCAAGGGGGTGGATAGTGCTTCTGCTAGGCAGAAGGCTTCCACTTCAAAAAGATCCAATGATCCTTCAATAGGGGGTAACACTCCTGGAGAAGGTGAGGACAGATATAACTATGAGGAATTGATGGAAACCATGGGAAACATCAACCAGGATGTGCTTAAGCAAGGAAACGAAATAGAGGAGCTGAAGCTGGTTATCCTATCTCAACAAGTGCAGATTACCAAGCTCAAGAAGTTGGTAATGAAACTAGTACAGAAACAGAAGAGGAAACAGTTTGTGCTAAGGAGAAGAAAATTTGAGAAGAATGCTCCCAAAAAGGGGGAGATCAACATGGAAGAAGCAACAAGAGAGGGGGAGCTTGAAAAAGAGAAAGTTGAAGTTGAGGGGGAGAGGGAGAGGGAAGCAGAAAAAGAAAGAGTATCAGTTCAACTAGAAGCAGAAACTGATAAGGCTGCTGAAACCTCACAAGCAGCAGTAACAGAGTTATCACCAACAGAAGTTGAAGTAGCTGAGATGTTGATCAAAGCAAAGAATGACACTCCCAAAGCAAAGGGAGTGATCATAAATGAAGGGGGAGCAAAGAAAAGAGAAAAGAAAGAAATGGATGCAGAGGCAAAGAATAAGGGAAAAGCAAAAATGGTGGAGTCTGATCAACCTGTCAAAAAGCAAAGGTTGGTTGAATCAGATGAAGCCTTAGCAAGAAAAATGCAGGAGGAGATGGAAAAAGAAGAAAGAACTCAGGTGGAGAAGGACAGGGAGATGGCAAAGGCTTTAGCTGCTGAGTTAAATAAAGCCTATCAAAAAGGGCTTGAAACTGAAAAAGCCAAACAAAGGCCCATAAGTCTGAGAAAGGCTATGATAGCAAAGTCAAGTGCAAAGAAAAGAAGACCTTCACAAACTTACCTTGCCACTCAGGAAAGAAACAAAATGATAACTTTCTTGAGGAGTGCAATTGGGGTAAAGAAAGAAATGTTTGTGAAGATGAATTTTGATCAAATCAGAGAGCTCTATGAGAAAGAAATGGGGAATCTGAAGAGAAATGAAAAGAAAAGAGTGGAATTTGAAAAGAAGGCCAAGGAGAGTAATGATATTGATATGAATCAACCATTCCCTGAAAGTGAAGAGGGAACTCCTATCAAAGAAATGGCAGGGGAAAAGGAAGAAAAGAAGAAGGAAGCTACTCTAGTGCAGGTTCAAAAGACTTTGAAAAGAACCAAAATGATGGCTAAAAGAAAGAAAGATAAGAAGCCTAGAGTAGAAGAAGAACAAAAGGTTGCTGAAGAAGAAGTGGCACCTGAGTCATCTAGCCAGCAAGAGTCATCAATCAAAGATGATGTAAGTTTGTATATGGTAGTGATGGACAAAGTGCCTGAACCAATTTCTGCAGAACCTGTAGGAGTTAAGCCTCCTGAGGTCATTCACTTGGATATACTGACAGTGGATGGAAAGGAGTACATCAGACTCAAGAGGAAGGATGATCAGTATGAAGTATTCAACACCTGGGTCAAGATTGTCAAAACATGCTCTAGATCTGATATAGAAGAGATGTTTGACATAGGAATGAAGTTGTATGCAGATTGTTTGAAAGCTCCAGGGATTTCACTTACAAAACTGGTGATGGAGTATCTGTGTATGATGTTCAAACCTGAAGAGGTGGACCAGGTCATAAGGAATGTATTTCAAGTAGTCACAAGTTGGACTCTATATGAAACTAGTGGAGTATATGCAGTGACTTTGGATAGAAATCACACAGAATACTTCCTAGTGGATAGAGTATACAATCATAGCAGACTGAAGATTCATGCCATGCTAAAGAAGAAGTTGGGTTGTGCACCAAATTCAGAAATGGCAAAGTACCTAATTCAGAGGATAATCAATCAGAGTTTGGGACTGAATCCAGATATAGGAGCATGAACTTTGAAGTTTTGGGAGCATCTTCAAGAGCTTCTGGAAGAGTATCTGAAGAACTTGACTTCTCTTCTAAAAGTCAAGTTAGGGGGAGATTGTTGGGAACTAAAGATTCTACTAAGTGTGGTTACTACTGCTAGTACAAAAGTGGTTACTACTGCCAGAAGACTTTGAAGATTAATACTGCTGAGTATTACTACTGCTAGTAGAATTACTACTGCTAGTCAAAGTTAGTGCTGCTTGAACAAAGTTAGTACTGCTTAGCTAGTTAGTACTACTAGTAGTTAGTACTGCTTAGTAGTTAATGCTGCTGGAAGAAGATAATGCTGCTAAGCTTAATTAGTGTTGCTAAAGAGATACGGATGGAATGTATAACAGCTGGATATTCTGAAGATACTGAAGATATACATAGAAGATATACATGGAAGATATACTGAAGATTTGTTTATTCTTTATAATTATCTTTTGATCAGTATATGTATAGAATGTATAGAATAGATTAAAATAGTTTTTTTTTGTTTTGTTGAAGTTTTCAATTTTAATAGAGAGAAAATCAACCTCAAGAGTGAGATCCTAATTCTAGAGAAGTAGAATTCGTATTGGTGAGCATGTTCATCAATATTGAGGTTGAGTGTGTAATCTTGTAGCTTCAAGCATTTAATACAAGTTTATAGTTTGATAATCATATACTGTTTTTTGGTTACTGTTTTATTAAATATCAAAGTGTTATTCCGCAACTTCTTTGATCTTAGTTTCTGAGAATTAATTCTTGTTAAGAATTCGATCCTGACAAAAAGGTACCAATTCTTGGCTTCAAATCCATATGCACATTTGGTACCCAATACTTTGAACCAGATGGTGAAAAACAGACATGATGAACAGCAGATGAAAATGAATGTGAACCTATTACATATACATATTGAGATGTTAACACATAAATTTATTTCATTCATTTAAATTAAAAAATATTCATATAAACACATTCATATATGAATCTGTTGAATATTGCATAGTTCATATATGAATATGTTTAATATTGTATAATTCATATATGAATCTGTTGAATATCTTATAGTTCATATATGAATGTTAAATAATGCAAAAGTTCTTTATGAATCTGTTGAATGTATATTAATGTTCATATACATTCAACATATTCATATATGAATCAGTTGAATATTTAACATAATTCATATATGAACGTTTTATAATAATTAACATACTTCATATATGAACATAATAACAAATCATATACGAAAATTTCAAACCAATTAAAATTCATCAAACGTTCATATATGAACTTGAATTGCTTTAAAATAATAATTCACATTCATATATAAATCTACATTGTTTCTAACATACTAAACCACAAATTAATGTAAATTATCAAAAAAAATAGCTGTAAACAAGTGAAATTCTTCAAATTAATCGTGTTGAACAACAACAAAGAAACTAAAACACAAATGTCATAAAAGAATTACTTCAATCTTCATCAATAATAAAATTAATAATAAAGTTAAAAACGATACCTTCATCTTCATCAATCATATCTTCGTCATTCGATAACTGACCGATTTCTTGATCGACTTCTTGATCGACTTCATTATCAACAACAGTTTCTGGATTCGACATCTTATTGAGAAAAATATGAACTAAAAACCTAAATTTTTCGATAGAAGAAGAAAACGAAAATCATTAATCGGCAAACGATAGCTGAATTGGAATCCTCTTAATGATACGATTGACGCTAATTTAGGAAAAGATACGTTTAATTTGATTTTGATTGTAATCGACATAATTGACCTAATTACAATTTTACCCTTCCGCTAAAAAAATAAGATTACTTAATCCAAGGGCCCAGATCACTTCTCTATTTCTCATGGATTTAACATTTCTCAAATGAACCAAACACTATATATATATATATATATATATATATATATATATATATATTAAACTAATACTTTGAAATAGGATGCCACACGTGAGATGAAGAAAAAAGAGACAGAAAAACCCTAAAGAAATTCAATTTAAATAGATAAATTTCCAAATAAGCTCATTCAAGATTTTTGTTGTTTCATAAATGAGCTCCTTATTAATTTCTTTTCTTTCAAAATTCCTTTGCTGAATATTATTCTTTAAAACTTGGTTTCATAATATTCCATCTTTCTTGATTTGATCGACTCCATAAATTTTGATAAAGTGCTGCAAAATCCACCATGATCCGCGTTCAAGTTTCAACACTAAATACCTGTCATAACTCAAAAGGCCATAAAAATGACAAAGTAATATCCTCAATGATGATTAAGGGGTGTTTGGGATTGCTTATTTGAAGGACTTTTTAGCTTATTGCGATTTGGCACCGCAGATAAGCTATTTTGAGTGTTTGGATGGAACAAAAAGAAAACAGCTTATAGCGGTGTCAAACCGCTGAAAAACCATTTTTGATAAGTCATTTTGTTGTAACTTATGACTTATTTCAAAAGTGCTTATGACTTTTTTGGTTCTTTTATATGTATAAGCAATCTCAAACACCTTTAAATAACAACTTATTAGCTTATTACGTTTTGGTACCACAATAAGCTAATCCAAACACTTTTTAAAAAACTCCGATTTGACACCACATAAGCTGATAAGCACTTTTCCAAATAAGTACTTTTCCAAATAAATAAGCAATCCCAAACACCCCCTAAAAGAAAATTAACCATAAATCAAATAAAAATGATATGCTTAAACTTGACGACAAAATACAATTTTTAATAAAATGATGCATAAATAAAATACACTTACAACATCACTCCTAAACACGATTCGTTGTTATGTTTGTTTCTTATTTAGAGAGAATTTCTGATGTTGATTTCCCTTGATATAACAATCCGATTATGGGATTTTAATTCCATTCAACCTCCTATCCTAGATCCATGGGATAAATATCACAAGTTTATATAAAACATGATTAACCAACTTGCCAATCAAATGCATTTCTTTTCAAATAATATCACACTAGCCCTTGTACTTGAATCTTCCATCTTTTATGTAACAAGCCCCTTACTTAAATTATTTGTTGCATTTAGGTCAAAAATTGGGGTGTTAGAACTTAGAAGACCATTAAAGTTTGTATTCTACTTATTTTATTTAAAATTAAACCAAGAATTTACTAGTCATTGGGCAAAAGGTTGATACCGACAACCCTGACCGGCCCCATACTTGACCCTACCTACTCGGGCATCCGTATGAGGGGGCATTTTGAGGCTCACTCAGCGGCTGTGGCTAGCGGGGGACCTGGGCTCGAACCCAGGACCTGTTAGTTATTGGGTAAGTCTCCCTACCCCATTGCTAACTAAGCTACACACCATAGGCATTTAATAGTCATGCTATATCGAATGTTACGTAAACGGCACAAAATTAAAGTTAGTTGACATTATTTAATGGTTTTATGGTTGAACGACTTATTTGATAATTTATACAAACTATTTATAAGAGATAAAGACAAAGCAATATCTCACCATTAATTGCCATCCTCTATTAATTTATGTATAGTACATATCAATTAGATCAATTAGTATTAATTTGTGCATATTCTCCTCCCTCTTTCCTTAGTTGCCTACGTTAATTTAGCTAGGATTGTACTATATATTTGTAATTTTCCTCAAGTCTAATGTAAGCCTTTTCATTATCTTTCTCAACCCTTGTTATGGTATGAGAGCAGGTTGTTCTGCCTCATCATTCAACCAAGGAAAACCCCAACATTCAACACTCATCAATGGCTTCCTCCACCATTCCAAATGACGATGACCCGAAAACTCCGCTGGTTGTCGTCAACCTTAACAATATCCTCAAAATAACCACTACAAACTACTTATCCTGGAAGCTCTAGATCGAAGCCACCCTCATCGGATATGGCCTCTTCAAGTTTCTAGATGGTTCCTGCCCAACACCATCCACCACCATCACTTCTGATTAAAAAACCACCACAAATCCCGCTCATGCCACTTGGATTCGGCAAGACAAACTTATTTTTGGTGCTCTCATTGGCACCTTGGA
The DNA here is from genome assembly GCA_023525745.1 of Arctium lappa. Classification (NCBI taxonomy): domain Eukaryota; kingdom Viridiplantae; phylum Streptophyta; class Magnoliopsida; order Asterales; family Asteraceae; genus Arctium; species Arctium lappa. The sequence continues at coordinate 9,734,576 of CM042048.1, forward strand.
TCCTACTCTTGTTCCTCTAATATCCCGATCTGAAACTTGCAAAGCAGCTTGGAATACTCTTGCCAACACCTTTGCCAAACAATCACGAGGTCATCTTAAATCTATGTGAGCGCATTTGAAGACCATTACCAAAGGGTCTCAAACAATCACAAAATACATGAATGATGTCAAAATATGCACAGATCAACTAGCCATCCTTGGTGAACCCATGAATCCCGAAGACATCACCGACAAAGTTCTTGAAAATCTTGACTCCAACTATCAAGGAGTTATCGATGTTGTCCATGCTCGGGATACACCCATCAGTTTTGATGAACTCCATGAAAAATTGTTGAACAGAGAGTTTGCGATAAAATCCCAATCTACTCCCGTACACCTGCCCGCTTCTGTCCACACAACCACCACTCGTCACTCTTACCCACCACCAAATAATACCTACCATAACCCCTCCCCAACCACCCATCGGCCACAACAGTTCTCCAAAAACAACCATAAACGCTCTAACACTACCAATACGATCGGGTACCAAGGCAAATGTCAATGGTGCCATGCCTACGACCACTCTCTTCAACGATGCCCAATGTTCTAGCAACGTTTCCCTACTGTCCGTCCTCCACCACGACCCACCACCAACCCGTCCACTCTCCCGTCCACCAATCAGCCCATCCCACAAGCTTTTGTTGCTACTGCTGGACCATCCTCTCCATCCACTCCCTGGATCCTAGACACAGGTGCCTCGCACCACGTTACCCATGACCTAAACAATGTCTCCCTTCATCATCCTTACGATGGCTCGGAAGAGATAATCATTGGCAATGGTGAAGGGGTACCTATCACACATACTGGTTCTCTTTCTCTTCCCACTTCCTCCAACTCTTTATCTATGTCTAATGTTCTTTGTGCTCCTTACATGACACGCAATAATATTATGATAATAATCTTCTCATTGAATTTTGTTGTGATTCTTTTGTTGTAAAGGACCGTCTTACGGGGGCACATCTTCTCAAGGGTCCAACTAAGCATGGCATCTATGAATGGTTGTCCTTTTCTCCTATCCTAGCCTTCTCCAGTGTCAAAACTTCAGCAATAAATTGGCACCACCGTCTTGGCCATCCATCTCACTCTATCTTTAAGTCTCTAATTTCTACTTTTCAACTTGATGTTTCTAGCAATTTTCCCTTTAATTGTAATGCATGCCAGTGCAATAAAAGTCATAAACTACCTTTTGCTCAAAATACTTTGCACTCTAATGGACCTCTTGATCTTATTTACACTGACTTATGGACATCTCCCGTCTATTCTCTTGATGCATACAAATATTACGTCATTTTTGTTGATCACCATACCAAGTACATTTGGTTTTATCCACTCAAAAATAAATCCGACACAAAATTGGTTTTCATCAGATTCAAAGCATTAGTAGAAAAGTTTTTTGAGAAAAAGATCAAAATACTATATTCCGACAATGGGGGGGAATATCAAGCCCTAGAAGCCTATCTAACCATTGATGGTGTCTCTCATCTTACCTCTCCACCACACACTCCTGAGCACAATGGCTATGTTGAACGACGACATCGTCACATAGCCGAGACAGGTCTAACACTTCTCGCTCATGCTAAACTTCCTCTTGAGTTTTGGTCTTATGCCTTCACCACAACCACATATATACCTTATAAATAGGCTCCCTACTCTTACTCTAAACAATCAATCCCCCTTTCATTGTCTTTTTGGGTCGCCTCCCAATTATCTCAAACTCCGTGGGTTTGGGTGTCTTTGCTATCCCTGGTTGCGACCTTATGCCCGACACAAAATGGACCCTAAGTCCACTCCTTGCATCTTCATTGGGTACTCCAAAACTCAGAGTGCGTACCATTGCTTAGACCTTTTCACCACCAAAATCTATACTTCTCGCCATGTTCGCTTTGTCGAAACAGAGTTTCCATATGCTACTCTTACTTCCACAAAGGGCACTATACCTACCCCTTCCCCTGATCAATGGATTTCCATGTCCCTACCAATCCTTCCTACCTCACCTGTTACACATAATCTTACACCAGGTATCTCATCTCCTACTTCTCAATCATCACTTACACCTACTGAACTTACAACGCCCACCATCGATGCAGCCTCTACTGGTCAAACCTCAACTACACCCACTGCCTCCAACAACAACAGCCCAACCACGAGCCAACAACCCACCAGCAGTAGCACATCGTCCCCCCACCTGCCATCATCCCTAGTTGAACCCCTGCCTTCACCCCAACCCATTGGTATCGTCACCCGTGCCAAAAATAACATTCACAAACCCAACCCCAAATACAACCTCCATACCATCGTTCAACTAAAACCCTCTGAACCCACCAGTGTCTCGCAAGCTCTCCAAGACCCATTATGGAAACAAGCCATGCTTGATGAAATTTCTTCTTTACACAAACTTGGCACTTGGGACTTAGTATCACCTGAGAAAAGACAAAACATTGTTAAATGCAAATGGGTCTTTCGAATTAAATACAATTCAGATGGCAGTATTCAAAGATACCGTGCCCGTCTTGTCGCCAAGGGTTTTCAACAACGCCCTGGGATTGACTACACAGACACCTTTAGTCCTGTTGTTAAACCGGCTACCATCCGCACTTTACTTAGCCTTTCAGTGACCAAAAAATGGCATCTACGCCAACTTGATAACAATAATGCTTTTCTAAATGGATCACTTCATAAGAAAGTATTCATGTCTCAACCTCCCGGTTTTGTTGATCTAAACTTTCTGACTCACGTTTGCAAGCTCCACAAGGCTATTTATGGGCTTAAACAAGCCCGACCCTTGGGCATCGTACAATGAATTAGCCAACTTTCTTCTTGCCTCATGCTTCAAACGATCCATTGCCGATGCATCGCTATTTATTTATCCTCACTCTAGTACTCCTATTTACCTTATTGTGTATGTGGACGACATTATTATCACCGACCCAAATGCTACTAATCTTGATGTTTTTGTTGAAATTTTGGCTACCAGGTTCTCCTTGAAAGATCTCGGCACTTTGTCTTACTTCCTCGGCGTAGAAGTTACATCTACTCGACACGACCTATTTCTTAGTCAAAGGAAGTATATCCTGGACATCCTTGAACGCTTCCATATGTAAGAAACAAAACCTTCCTCCACACCCATGGTTATTAATCAATCTCTTACACTAACGGAAGGTGAACTCTTGGATAATTTGACCAAATACAGGGCAACGGTTGGAAGTCTTCAGTATCTCACCCTTACAAGGCATGACGTTGCATATGCAGTCAACAAGTTATCACAATACATGCACCAACCATGCCATCCTCATTTGGCAGCTCTTAAACGTCTTCTACGCTATCTTTGTGGCACCATGGATAAATGTATCAACATTGTTCGTGATTCTCCACCTATACTTCATGCCATTACCGACGCCAACTAGGCAAGGAACACAGATGACTATACTTCTACTATGGGTCATGTTGTTTTTCTTGGTAAAAATCCTCTCACTTGGAGCTCTAAGAAGCAAAGATCTATAGCTCTCTCCTCCACTGAAGCTAATTACAAGGCAGTCGCTTCAACCACTGCTGAAATCATGTGGGTTCAAAATCTCCTCAGCGAGTTAGGGGTTTCGGTACAACACACACCAGTTATTTATTGTGATAATCTTGGAGCCACATGTCTAAGTGCAAATCCCGTCTTCCACTCCAAAATGAAGCACTTAGCATTATCATGTTATTTCATTCGGGAACAAATTCAGAACGGTACATTATGAGTTACTCATGTCTCCACTGATGATCAAGTTGCCGATTTTTTGACGAAACCGTTATCTCGTCCTCGTCTTGATTTCCTTGTGTCCAAGATGGGACTTTCTCAAAGACCGTCCATCTTGCGGGGGCATGTAAGAGATAAAGACAAAGCAATATCTCACCATTAATTGCCATCCTCTATTATGTATAGTACATATCAATTAGATCAATAGTATTAATTTGTGCATATTCTCCTCCCTCTTTCCTTAGTTGCCTATGTTAATTTAGCTAGGATTGTACTATACATTTGTAATTCTCCTCAAGTCTAATGTAAGCCTTTTCATTATCTTTCTCAACCCTTGTTACTATTGTTACCTCCTTATATATTATTTGAATAGAAGCATAAAATCATGCACTTATTTGATACTTTATACAAACTACTGTAATCGGACTCATTGTCATGACCAGTTCTCTAACAGAAGCTTTAAATCCCCAGATATATCTCTCTACCCTGCGGGCCTCTATAGACACACAGTTCTGCAAATAGGGATTTTTCTAAGAATCTAGCATTTCTGAACAGTCATACTCCCGTGTTCTAATCTCATAGTTCAAACTCTTTTTCCAATTGTCTAACTATTGCCTTCGGGCAAAACTGATCTTTAAACTCATCAGAAAATTCTTTCCAAGACATAGTTTTGGCAATATTAGACCCTTTTGAAGACCTCATGATATCCTACCAGAATAAGGCATCATATTTCAGTATTGCCATAACAAAAATAACCATATCTTCATTCAAACATTTACTGGTATAAAAAATTGTCTCTGCTTCTCTTACCCACCGAATAGCTTTAACAAGATCCCACTCACCAGAATAAGTAAGTTGGGGTTTACAGGCCAAAACCATTTTATAATCACATTTTTCTAAACCACAGTAGTAGATGGTGTTGGGACAAGTTGACTTCTTGAAGGAGTAGCAGTCGGTCCATTTACTTAAGTTCCCTCACTAGGTTTGAGATTCACAGTATTTTCAGTTTCAATATTCTGAGGCTGCAAAAAAAGACTGCATTATTGCCTGAAACTTACTTAACTTTGTCACCAAATCCTCCCGTCTGACATACTTGGAATTTTGTGCCCGATCTAACCCCTGGATCTACCTCTACTTCGGCCATTGACTGAACTTTAGTGAATAGAGGTGTCTGGTTTAATTTGGAATCCCTGATTTACACCTCTATCTCGCCCCCGACCTCTTTCCCAGCCCCGAGCCTTGACAGTTACGTAGTAGTTTTGATTAATTAGGCTCACAGATTCCCTTCCACGCCCTCGACATCTACCAGGTGGTACTGATAATCTTTCCGGATTATTTTCAAGTGGATGATCCTCCCCATCCGGGTTAACTGAAAATTTTCTTACTGATCGGCGAGAAGGATTATTTTCAAGTGGATGATCCTCCCCATCTGGGTTAACTGAAATATTTTTCTTACTAATCGGCGAGAAGGACTTGCCATCTAATAAATCATAAAATGAATACGGATTTAATCATATACCCAAATATAATAAGGCATTTAAGCACAAACATGCACCTTTAAAGTCATGAATATATTAGCCACATGCAATTTGAATTTACCGTACATGTCGTTCTTTCCACCCCCATTATATTTAGGCTATGTTTGGCAAACTAGCTGATAAGCTAGTTGATGATTGATAAGTTAGCTGATAGTTGATAAGCTAGCTGATGAATAAGTCACGTTTGGCAAAAACTCGCTGATAAACATGTAAAATGACCAAATAGAACATTTTGAAAAAAATAATCAATTACAATATTTCATAATATAATTAAACAAATTTATAGTAATATAATATGTTAATTAATACAAATAAGATAATAAATAAAAATTAAATAATATAATATGTTAATTCAAAGAATTTAAAATTTATTATATATATATATATATATATATATATATATATATATATATATATATATACTATAACTTTTGAATTTGTTAAAACAAATTTTAGAAAAATCTACATTAACTTAGGATTTTAAGTAACCATTACATATAATATGAATAGAAATAAATGATTGAATAATAATAAAAATGATAATAGTAATTGATAACTAAAATATATTGACTAATATTAAAGAATAATAATATAAAAATAATTGATATGATTATCAATAATTATAAATAATTAAAAATTAACATCAATGTATAATTAAAATTTAATTAATAATTTTCAATTAATATTAGTAATTATTAATTTTTAATAATTAAAATTATTTATAATTAATATAATAAAATAGTAAGTAATATTAATAAGTGTATAATTGGAAAAAGTCATAAAAGCTCCTCATAAGCTACTCCAAGTAGCTTATCAATAAGATAGTTTATAAGTTAGTTTCTGTCCATCTAAACATGTACTCAAAAAATAAGCTAGCCTATTTTTGCCAAACAATGCCTTAATATCTCACTGGGTTCTAAACATAGCAAAGACATCTTAACATATTATAAGACATATAGTTTAAGTCTAGGTATCATACTGAATACCTAAATCCCTTAAATTTTGGCTCTTATACCAACTACAATAATCCGTAAAAAAAAACACATAACGTATAACACAAAACTTATACATAACCAACCATATTAGGGATACAAATCAGGTCCCATTCTACAAAACTATAAGCGTCCGAAAACTATCATAATTTTTTGCTAATAACATTCTCATACAAAAGAGCCATATAGTCTCATATCAAAAGCATACCTCAATTTCCTTCTCGATTATCTTCAAACAAGATAAACTAAATAAGAGATCTCACATTTTATCCTTTCATTTACCTTCTAATCGTCACTATCCTGAAATGCATATTTTTTAAAAGAAAATGAGGGTTAGACGATACGGTCTAGTGAAGAAACTCATGGCAATGCAACATGTAATAAAACCGGTTAATATAAAACCTTTTAAATCAGTAGTCATATAGTAGGCTCTCAGGCACTACATCTTAGTTAATTATATAGTAGGTATTGGAATACGAGAACCATACACTCAGCAAAAAATAACCATATTTCTCCAAGAATCCATATGAAACGAAGTAGGATGGATGTTTCAAAATTTTACCAGTATGAGCAACAATCTTTTGATGTCATATCTGAATCTAAGCAACAAACCCAACCCGTTGCCTCCACGGTATCCACGCAAATGCTCTGAATCCAAATGACGTCCAATGCCAAGAAAGGAGACCCTCTTCATTATGGAATGCTAGGTACGTCTCCAACTCCTTAGAGGAATGAAGAACAACTTGTGGAATATATATTAAGAGAGCCTTATGAACAATTTTACAATCTTTCAAAGGCACTCATCCGATGCATTAACTCATTGTCTCACAATGGTGTCTCTCTTTATATGTAAGTGTAATGATCATACTTATCCTATAAGTACTACTCTAGGAAGAGTGGCATATGATTTTAGAAGATCTCATATCTTCTGAAAGCATGCTTGTCTTTTACACAATATAATATATTGACAAGTCAATACTTGTCAATCCTATCCTACTAACAAGTTACTACTTGTCAATCCATTTTTATGCTTATCAAACAAGCTAGCAAAATCCGGATTGATATTTAATCAAAGTAAATATCACAAAATCGGAAAATAATCAAACACTTTAATTATTTATTCTCCTTATCCAGATATACATTTTATGCATGTGACCCATTGGGAGTTTGTCACGTTGGCAATAATTATAAATCTTATTTATAATTATAAACGAAGAGCGACATCTAGCAATACATCATCGTTACCAATAATAAAGTTTGGTAATTCAGCTAATCAGCAAATTGTGTGATCATTATCAGTGTACACATCTATGTCCCATTGTTCATATATATATCCAGATCGAACACGAGGCATAGATGTGTCATTCTCATTATGTCTGATATGATCTTTAGTTTCTCGATTCCGGAATATACTGACAAGATAGATATGAGTATCCTATACTGATTATCAGTATCATATTGTGACCATTTGATAATGCATGCACTTCCTCAGTATTATTCAATCGAGGGACCTAGGGATATCACTCTCGTAATAGAAGAGGAACATACCCTATCATAATCCATGCTAATACTGCTAAGTGATATGCGATATACCCAACAACCATTATGTCACGTAGTTACAGAACAACAACCATTCTGTCACGTAGTTACAGAATGATTAGAATCAATTATCAAAGTTCATCATTCACACAAAGCAAACTCCATGGTCTCAAGTCAAATGACCAACTGTACAATGACCACATGATAAACGTCTATGACACTCATATGACATCCAATTAAATGTTCTCATAGCGGGTCACTTTCGGTACACAAGATGCTATCTTTACCCATATGTAATCCCCAGCCCCTACCCCGATTCTACTATCTCATCTCGGTCCCCCACGGGTATCGGGAAACAAATCCCTTCCTCGATTTTTGTTGGGCTTATTATGCCGAGTTTATCTCTGGTTAATCCCTGATTCAACAATAAATGGTTCAAAAATGGTCAAAATTGGTTGAAAACTATAATATATTATATAGCACATTAAAAAATTATAATTTTAATATTGTTAAAGGAAGAAATAAATATAACAACAATAAATGGAGAGAATGAATCTGTAATTCTCATTAATCAAATGCCCTTTAAATAGGGATGAGTTACAAGTAGATAATCACAAGATATTTCAGTTCTAATCTAACTCTGATATATTTATCTCTATCTCTATCTTTATCTCTATCGTCATATCCTTTAGACGATGGCACATTTATCCTACAACACTCCCCCTTGTGCCGAGTTAAAGGAGTGGTGGTGCACAGTTGTTGCCTCGTTAAAACCTTACGCCAAAATAAAACCCAGTGGGAAAAAATAAAAATATGACGAAGGAAAGAGTACAACACACCAGCTTCTTTGCAATACATAGACTTTTCCTTCAGTCTAGTTTTCTCTTAGATTCGTACTTTAATTATGAGAGTTAAGAAAATGCGATGGTATATAAACTGTTGCCTCACTAAAACCTTACACCAAGGAACAAAACCCAATGGGAAAAATAAAACCTTGGTTGAAGGAAAGAGCACAACATACCAATATCAAATATATAGTAGACTCCCCCTTTTGTCTACTACTCCCCCTGATTTGTGCATTAATCGAGGGAGTTTGGAAAACATTTCCATTTACTTTCTACACGTTTTCCAATATATGGTTTTATGGTAATGAATTGGTAAAATATGTCACATTCTTCTGACATCTTACTTGATTCACTTGAATCTAAAGGAGAGTCTTTTATTGCTGATTGTATAGAAACTTAAGAAGAATATGCTTTGTGTTATTACCTTGATGTATCTTATGTTCATTTCTTCAATATATGATGCATCATTTCCATATATGCAAGTAGGATTCTGGTTGAACCCAAAATTACTAACTCCTCTAATATATGTAATGATAGTCCTTAATCATATACATTATTTTATTATCACATGGAGAGTAATATTCTTGGATTAGTTTAAGGAGATAGTTACAAAGGATTGCTTAGTTTACTTCCAAGCAATCAACGTGTTCCTTGTGGTAATTCTTTATCCAGTTTGGGAACAACCTTTGTATGGGTCAGACAGATACCTAATATCAGCAAACACATACCAAGACATTGTTTGGTGTTTTTCTATAAGAGCTAGTACTTTTGTTGCTTACATTCTAAGTAGGTATTGAAATTCCATTATCAATCCAATTTTTTTTCTATAGGGAAAGTATAAACCCATGTCAATGGTTCCAAAATATTAATTTGATATCATTCCAATGACTTTGTGTTGGCGCTGAGCTAAATCTAGCTAACAAGTTCATTGAGAAATATAATGTATGGTCAAGTGTATTATGCTAAGTACGATAATGCGCATATTATACTTAGATAGGGAATTCCAGCTCCCAACATTTTTGTCATCATCCTTTAGACGAAATGGATTTTTCCTTATATCTGACACTTCAACCGATCATGGGAGTGCTAACCGAATGCGCTTTGTCCATATTAAATTGCCTGATTATTTTCTGGACATATGCGATCGGTGAATTAATATTTCACAAACTCGGTGTCCTAGCTCAAATATCTAGACAAAACCAAGTCTTCCCAAGATCTTTCCTCTCAAAATCAGATTTTAAGTAGCTTGTGGTTCCTCTCATTTCATCAAGAGTGCCTATTATGTTCATAACATTGACATATAGAGCTACTTTGAAAATCTGGAACTTGTTTTCCATAATAAATACGCAAGAGAACAGTTCATCGTTCTTATATACCCTTTTCCCAATCAAGTATTCCATTAGGCGGGTATACCACATCCGCTTAGATTACTTTAATCTATAAAGTGGGCATTTCAATTTCATTGCAAACGCATTTCGTGGTTTAGAGTTACTTGATTTTGGTAATGTAATATCATCAAGTACTTTATATATCTCTAAATTTAGATCCCCATAGAGATACGTAGTAACCACATCCATGAGTTGCATTTCCAGTCCTTCGGAAACTATGCTAATAAATTATTTGGATGTCATAACATCCATCATGAGAGAGTAAGTCTCCTCGTGGTCAATCCAGAGCGTTGTGAGAAACCTTGCGCCAAAGGAGAGCCTTACATATTAGGACTTCATTATTCTCATTACGCTTTCTGACAAAGACTGAGTTATGTCCTACGGGCTTTACACTTGGTAGGTTAGCACTACCAGACCAAATACCCGATCCTTTGTCAAATAATATAATTATTTCTGGATTGTTTCTTTACATTTAGGTCAATATGCTCTTTGTTGATATAATTCAACCGAGCCTGGTTCGATGTCGTCATGCTCGATCATTTTATGAGCCATTGTATATGCGAATAAATCATCAATGATTATATATGATCTGTTCATCGACTCATATGTACTCTCATAGTTCATTTGAGATTAATATTCATCTCTAGAATCAATATTAATTTTGGAGCGTCCTCCAGTGATGATTCATGGACATAATTATAATTAGAGACAATCTCATGAGGGTTTTGTGTATTGATGATAAATGGATGTGCCTCACTATTCTCTTCCTTTAGAATAGTATCTATCGAACCAAGTAGCTTCCACCACTTTCATTTGGTAGCTACGACCTCAACCACACCTCCACTATGTGTGATTTCAACGCACTTTCCAACGGCGTTGTGCCCCTGTTGGGGACTTTTTAACCTTGCGAGTATATTTGCAGCTCGCATATGTGATCTTGTCACTTTTGGAATATTAAACGTATCAGGTATCGAGTCTGATTCGTTTGACTTCAACATTACGTTGTAAAGTTTTGGGGATCAAAATGAGACAGAGTGGGAATATTCAATGACACTTCCTGTCGTTCCCATGGAAAATCCTTTTTCCTATCTCCCCCTAACGATGGGAAGACTGTCTCATGAAAGTGACAACCCGCAAATCTAGCGGTAAAGAGATCACTAGTCAAATATTATAATTAGCGGATAATTGTTGGAGGTTCATATCCAACATTTACCAAATCGTCTTTAAGGACCCATTTCGATGCGTTGTGGGGGCGCAATTGGCACATATAATCAAACATGCGTAAATGTAAAGTATCAGGCTTATATCCAGTTACCAACTGGTACGCATGAGACTGGTTAGCAAGCAGTGGGTCTAAAAACGAAAAAAAACTGCATATAATAATTGCATAATCCCAGGTAGATGTGGGTAAATTGGTGCGCATTACTAATACCCTAGATGTCATCATATTCTTTTGATAACAACTTCTATGAGACCATTTTATATATACACATGGGGTATAGGAAACTCTACATTGATCCTAATACATATGCAATTAACATCAAATCCTTATGATGTAAATTCTCCAGCATTCCAAGTCATGTAGACTTGATGAAATAATAAGGGTGGTGAGCCCTTAAATGTATAACTAGTGCTAGGAGTGCAGTATTTCATGTGGACAATAATACGACATGCGTTCATCGTGTCGAAACCAGAACCATAAAGTACTTTAATGGTCCGCATTCTGGATGTTTATGTCCATAAAAATCACCTTGTAACAATGGAATATTTTTGTATAATGTCCTTAGCTTTAGTACGATCTCATTCCTGTATTGGCTAAGGATTAGGGTATATACAAAAGTTTATGTATTCGAGAGGGCATATTATGATAGCAATGTTGTTTCTTATGCTTCAGAAGTCAACAGTTGCAATTTGCCTCATTTTGCCTTTCACTCGAAAGAGAATGTGTCTGTGTATTTTGCAATACACGGATCACTATGTCATAACCACGGTGTCCCACATGGTCATGTCAAAACATATATATGTTATTGCCCCTAAAAGTTCTTTATTGGTGACAAAATATGTTTCGATGACCCAGAAATCTACTAGTTTGACATATTAGTTTCCATGATATATGTTTCCTTTCATATTCATTGGAATTTATGTATATATGCTCATTTTCATTTCCATTTGATACGAATATCTTTACAAGGTTCCTATTAAACTTGTTCCAACAAGAGAGTGACAGTTCATCGTCTAAGTAATTTGGTTGGATGTATTATAAAACAAGTATTAGTGTATCTTTTTTTTCGATTGTGTGATAGGTAAAAAAAATCAATTCTCCTCGATACATTCCTACACGGAACGGAGAATATTGAAATTTTTTGTATTTGTTTTGATGTATTTCTTTACATCTATAATGGTTACATATTCGATTTTACTTTAGCAAATAAGTTAATTTTGGTACTTCAAATTAATTTCAAAGAAACATATGCATAATCAATATTAAATATTAAAACAAATATGTTATATTTCATTTTCAACGTGTTCCCTTTTTGATAGAAGCAATTTTTAGTGCATATCTTATTTGATTGTCCATTATCACCTGGGTAGTAGTTGTATCCTACACCAGGTGTTGAAAAATCCTTCCTGACTCTTATCAATACCCTGACCCTTTATAGGGTCTCATCCACATGGTACATAAATGTCACATGTGTGAAATTGTTTTTAACTCACAATTCTTTGGAGTTGTTTCCACCTCTAACACTTTCACTATCGATATCGGGAATTTTCTTTATCCCGACATATGTGGTGTTATTCGAAAGAACCTTGTTATGTCTCTCAACCACTTTCATTAGGTTGATGAATTTGTCTAAAGGTTGCATTCCAACTTATATTTATATTTACTTATATATGAAAGGTGGAAATAATGTTAAAAATCATGTCATCTTCTGTGAGTTCCTTGCCACAGAGATTGAGATGCGTTTTGGATATATTTCTTTGTTGACATCAGTTACCTTTTTTGTAATCGAGTAAGTGAGTTTCATTCCAATGTACGATTAGTTCGGTAAGTACATATTCATGAGTACTCCCGATTATCCCTTTCGGGACATCCCACGTTTCTTTGGGGGTTTCTAGTAAAGGTATTCCTATGAAATTTAGGATTTATATGTCGTCTCAAAATATGAAGGTATTTGCTTGTACCTTTTCAAGAGGTTGGTTTTAGAGTCAATAGGGAGTTGGATTTTAGGTATTTTCTTGTACCTTTTCAAAAGGAGGTTTATATACTCATTCAGATTCTTTTGAGTTTACGACGATTTTTGAATGAGTTGTTTCAACCATTTACATATATAAAGGATAATATATATATATATATATTTTTTTTGATAAGAAAATGGATTATGGTTATGAAATTTCATTATCATAAGAATATTGGATTTTGTATGCTTTAATTTTATAGATAATACTTCATCAATATTTCAATTTGCGAAAAAGAAATCACTCAATCTATTGGATTTCCAGGTAGTAGGGGAATTACATGGATTTCTTAAATCCCTACAAACCGTAAAGGTTGTTTACACCCGTTTGACAAAATCCAGTCGATATTTTGCGATTTATTTAATTGGTAGATTTTGACATGAGGTAAAAAAAAAATGAAATCAGATTCAAAAAAATTATTGTATATCAGCATTATGGGAGCTTTTGACATGATCCAAAAAATATGAGGTTGAAAGTGTAACTTCCAAATATGAATTAAGGTTGAAAATGATGAGTAGGAACCCATAATCAAGATAAGCATTTGAATAATATTTTAACATTTTCATGCTATTTTTTGGAGCGTTTATCAAAACACCAAAAAATTATGAACGTTGAAAGTGTAACTTTCAAGAATTAATTATAAGAATGATAAGTAAGAACTTAAATTAAGATAAACATTTAAATATTACGTGGATAAGGTAATTTCTAAAACTAAATCTATAAAAGAATTAGTAAACATGTTAATATCAAATTAAAGCCATTGACTTAAATCCACAAATAACAATTAACTAGTCTACAAATAACACAGTAAAATAATTATTCATATTAATAATTGGATATGGAAACAATAATAATCAAATAAATAGTTAATGAAACTTAATGATTAAATAAAAACAATTTAATCATTCAATGAATATCATAAGCCATCAACAGTAATGGTTGATGGAAGCTTCCTTACATAATAATTCTTTTTTCTTCTTGTAACTGTGGACAAATTTTACTTAATTATGGCTTTGAAAACTACAATCTTTCTTAATTATGTGATATTTAAGTAGTTATAACATTGTAATAATTTCTTCGAACACTAACTTCTTAGGGATCAAACATATAATTTTTCATAATTTATTCTAAATCCAATTGACACAATTATACAACATGATATAATTAATTATTATAGTAAAAAACATATAATAATAATAATACAATTACGTAATACCTTCAAACACCATTTTTTTTACGGCCTAATTTTATTTTTCAAATTTTATTCTCGAAGCGATGGATATCAAGCTTAACAACAACAAAAAAACTATTAAAAAAATTTGCAACAAATTAATCACACAATTTCTTAAAGAGAAAGAAAATAAATCCCATATTTAAATTTTCATCACATAAGCAACCATTTATTACTATTTTTTTTCTTTTCAATATCATATTAGATCGTAAGCGATTGAAACTGGTAGGAAAAAATATATAGTTTAATACGTGATATTAATTCATAATTGACATTTATCATTATTATCAATTCATCATGCATCAACATAAACTTTTATGAACATTACTATGCATCAACAGAGAAAATAATCATTTATCTAGAAAGGGTATATGGTGGAAGATATTGGCTAATACATGTTGTGTCATCAAACATTAGCTATGCCACATATTCAAAGAGCTTAAATTATAAAGATGCTTACCTGAATTGTACAGTCGATTGATAAAGTTGCAGATACGCGACGAGCATCGTGCTGATAACGCGTTAAAGGAAGAAATAAATATAACAACAATAAATGGAGAGAATGAATCTGTAATTCTCATTAATCAAATGCCCTTTAAATAGGGATGAGTTACAAGTAGATAATCACAAGATATTTCAGTTCTAATCTAACTCTGATATATTTATCTCTATCTCTATCTTTATCTCTATCGTCATATCCTTTAGACGATGGCACATTTATCCTACAACAAATATATATATATATATATATATATATATATATATATATACATACGGGGATAGGGCGGGTTGGGGAATATATATATCACCCATCCTTGATCTGGTTTTTAACAGGTCGAGGATCCTCGACCGGAGATCCGGTATTCGTTTTTTTTGGAGAATCCCCGACCCCGAACGGGGCGGGTGAACAGAATTCCCTATCGGGGCGGGGTAAATCACGATGCCTAGTTGGGATAGGAAGAAGTGGGATATGTGATTTTTTTCCCATTGAGACGTTACTTGAAGTAGCGTTATGATAAACTCTAGGAAATATTTTTCTACTTTCCAATTATGTCCTTAATTATTATTTATTGTTCTAGCTATCATTAATTAGTCTATTTTTTGAAAAATATTAATAGAATATTTAATTATTAATTAATATATATTTTAAAATATTGTTAATAAAATATATTGATGATAAATTATTTGATTATTAACTAATTAAAAAAAGTTATGGTCGACAAACTTTTGCTTTCATTTATATATTTATTATCATGTGTAAGTGTAACATTTATTCAAAATCATCAACTACAATGACAAATTTCCTAAAGTTCTTGTTTCGTTACAATAATTGGTAATTCTAAAAAGTTTATTACAATGGTCGTGCCCCCCCCCCCCCCTCCAGCCTCCAATTCAGAAGGCAGAAGCAGGCTCCAAGACTCCAAGTCCAAACCGGCAAACCCTCTCAAATTCAATCGGTTATCGTGTGACGGTGGCTCGTTTCATAATCGACAATCGCTCCTCATCAGTCATCAATCGACCACAGGCTATCTCCTCTCTGGCTCTCCCCTCTCTATCGCACACAGCAGCAGGTCGACAGCCATAACCCACAGCCGACTATTGCTTCTCAGTTCTCTTGACAATCGACTCTCTGTCTCAGCCTCTAGGGAACACAACAGGTCATCGTGGTAACTCTCCAATCTCCATTCTTGATTCTCCGTCGACTCTCTATTTGTTTGATTGAGAATTTGAGATTGTTTGTATCTGAAATATGAAATGTCTATTGTCTATAGACTAGTAATGAATTTGGGATAATAGGATTATGATGTTTGAAATTGTGTAATTGTTAGATTATTTGATTGATCTACATCTACTTGTTTCAAATTATTTGATTAGGTTTAACTATTTAGTTGTTTAAATTTGTTTGAAATTGTTTGATTAATTTGATTGGGTTTTAATTAATTTGTTTATCGGGTATTTGGGTTTTTATGAAATGCCTACCGCATAATTTAGATTGTTTGATAGAACATAGAAGATTAGAAGTAGATGTTGTTTGAACTTAGAAGTGGAGTTCAGGTTGCAAAAAAAATCCACTTTTATAGAAGCGGTCAAGTAAAGTTTACTTTGTTTGATAGAATTGCACTCACTTTCATAATTCGATGTGTTTTTAGCATAATTCCACCATTTCAAGGAATTTTTATAGCTTTTTGATTGATTTCGAGGGATATTTAAGTATTTTTTATCGATTTCAATGGCCTTTTTCGGTTTTTTGGGTTGATTTCAAAAGTTCTTTTTGGTTTTTTAGTTGATTACAAGGTACCGTTGCACCTTCTTCAACTTTTGAATATCATACGGTGGTATCTTTTAAAACGATAGGGTTGCACCTTCTTCAACTTTTGAATATCATATGATGGTATCTTTTAAAACGATAGGGTTGCACCTTTAATAAATGTAAAAGTTTTAACTTTTCGGCGGAGAGATAATACGGTGGCGCGTGCCACCGGTGGCCCTTCTTTAGGTCCGACCCTTGGTCCGGCCACTGCGGTTGGGAAGCTTGTGTGTCTGCCTCTGTGGGTAAGCGTTTATCGACAAGAGTCACCACTCCCACATACCTTATAGGGTATACGTAACATTCTTTGCCATCAATATAGATTGATGGTAAGCGTTCATAACCTGATAAACGTTCATCGGGCAAGAGTCATCACACTTATTTACCTAGTAAGCTCTGGATCATTGCCTTTCCTCTTATCGGGTAAGAATATTCTAGGTCCTTGTTATGTTCACCCTATAAGGTAAAAAATTGGTAAACACTTACCAAGGTAAGTGTTTAGTGAATGCCCTGTTAGTCTATCTATACTATATTATAAAGACGGAATAAAAAGTTATTAATTACTACTTATAAAACATAAGGTACTACCATTTTATGCATACATTTCAAAAATCTCTTAATTCACAACTTAGTATGCATAAGGTACAACTCATTTGAAAAAAAATTCAAACTTTACTTTTTCACTACCTTCCATATTCAAGTTTTTTCCCTTCCATTTGGGGTTTCTCCAAAAGAAGAAAAGTTATTTACTTACTCAAATTAACATATTTCTTTAATTATGATAGTACATGTATTTTCTTCATGTATACAAGTTTTTAAAACATTTTGAATTTTATAAAACTAACTAATAATGAACCTATATATATTAATATTATCTAACATTATATTTGTTATTTTTATCTATTCTATATTTCAGTATTTTGAAAAAATATTATCATTCGTCAGATATCGCTGATTAATACATGTTTTTAAAAGTCAAATATACATTTAACGATTACTTTAATATAATTTTTTAATGATTCATGATTGAAAAAACTCAAGTTATTCGTTTATCACTACTAATGCTACATAAATTATAAATATATGATTTACTCCATATATATATATATATATATATATATATATATTTTTCTGATAAGCTATTACATTAATTTTTTATTTCCATTTACATTTGCTCACCCCGATGCATTGCACGGGTACACTGCTAGTCAAACATGATTTATTTATCAATCAAATTTTCAATTTATAGTTAGGTTATCAGCCAACAACTAGATTTTCAGATTACAACTAGTTTCCCAAAAATAACCTTACCATTGTTTTTACTTTTTAACAAGTTTTTAAGGCTTTTGCATGTAGTAACTTTTTAGACAAAAAAGTACGAGTACTTGATTTGTACTTATGTCATAGTGCAAGGTTCGTATAACTTCTTTCAAACTTTTTACTTTTACCCCGTTGCAATCTACATCTACAACGGATCATCACTCCGCCCTTCTCCGCTTTACCCTTTTTCTCCGGCGTCGCTACCGTTACCATAATCACCGTCGAATTACATCAATTTTCCGGCGATTCTCAGACTCCCTACGCATCTGGTTCGATTAGGGGATACAGGTATAGCTATTGTAAATTGTAATCGTACGAGTTACCGGTATACTCTTTCTGCGAACCCTAATTGGAGTTCAGTCAGTTTTCAGCAATGATGTTGTAGGCTTTAACTATTTGTTTGATTTTTCTACTTTTACATGTGTACTGCAATCACTTTGTTCCATTTTTTTTCTAAAATTTCTGTGGACTAAGGATAACGGTAAGGTTGAGCACATTGCGTAATTTTACGCTACGATACTTTTGTCATCCGTTTGGTATTCTGGAATTGACACTATAATGGAATAGTTCATTCTAGAAGAACAAAAATTGTTGTTTGGTTACAGGGTCGGAATGGAATCGAGAAATCCATTGCATCAGCCTTGTTTTTCCTTTCTTTTAAGTGGTGGTCTTACATTCATTTCAAGCAATTGAATGAATTTATGCATATATATACTCAAATAAAATTACCTGTTTTTTACAATTTTTTCAGGAGTTATGAGAATCCATTTTTTATTTGGCTTCTTTAATCTTCATATTCTGTTTCCTTTTTGCTGGTAGTTGGGAAAGCTTGTGTATTTTTATCTTTATGGATGGAAATTGAAGCCAATGTATTTTATCTTCTGGAATTTGGACCTTTTTGATGAAGTTTCATAGCAGTTGCTATTAACTCATTGCCAATAAGAACTTCAATTTCGATTTTGCAAATCAGAACACTTCTTTTATTGCTCCAATATAAATTTGATATATTGGTTGTTTTGGGCTTCTAATAATTTCGAAGTGGTACTTATGATTCGTGAATGGACTTGACAAATTTGTGTCATTTTAGACAAACTGGAAAAGTCTTTTGGGAACAAAAATAAATAAATACATGAGAGTTGAGGCTACACTTGTGGAATGGAGGGAGTAACAGTAAGGTTCACAAATCGACTATGAGTTCAGACTGCCTATAAATTTAATATCTTTTCTGGCTTTGGGATATTTTTTGTAGGATTTCAAGTCTAAGGTTATCAGACGGACGACATCGGTAACAGTAACATCAGGGCACGACCATGCAAACAGCTGCCATTCATTCTCAAACCTTGTATCTTAATGACAGGTATCGCTCTCCTAAAATTTGTGTGTAAAGATTACATTTTTATGAAAAGGTAGTAATATTGAGGTCAAACTTGGTGCTTTTCAGGATCAAACTAGACATGTAATTACTTCAACACTAGTAATTTCCCGCTTGGATTTCTTGTGTTAAAGTCCAATGTATTTGTTAAAATTTTCTCTTGACTTTTAAAGTATTTATATCAGTTTTGAAGTTGAAAGTTGATGTATTTGACTACAGAAATTACTCCATATATATGTTTGTTATTTCAGAAGAGGCTCTAAGAAAATATCTGCTTGGATGATAATGACAAACCGATATCAAAGTCAACCTTTTCAGAGTCTTAAATTGTTTAGAAGATTTGAGAATGGTCAGAATTTGGGTTGCTTTAGCAAAACCAGGTTACTTGTGCTCTCTAACAAGATACCCGTCTCCAAGACCAGGATTTCTGCAATCTCGAACACAAATGATGGTCACCCATCAGCACTTTGTGTGTCTGAAGACATTACAGATACAAACAACGCACTAAATAAAAAAGAGGAGACATTGTTCAGCAAGTGGTCACCCCCTAGATCGCTATGGCGAGGGCTAACGATTTTTGTCCTGGCTGGCCAGGTGATAATGAGGACACTCAAAGGGAAAATCCACTGGAAAAATACCCTCCAACAGCTAGATAGAGTTGGTCCCAAATCAGTTGGTGTCTGTCTGTTAACATCTGCCTTTGTTGGCATGGCCTTTACCATTCAGTTTGTTAGGGAATTTACCAGATTAGGGCTAAATAGAGCTGTTGGTGGGGTATTAGCCCTAGCCTTTGCAAGAGAGTTGAGTCCTGTGATCACTTCAATTGTGGTCGCTGGACGTATTGGTAGTGCATTTGCTGCAGAATTAGGAACAATGCAAGTTTCTGAGCAAACTGATACACTGCGAGTATTAGGTTCTGATCCTGTTGATTATTTGGTAACTCCAAGGGTAATCGCTTCTTGTGTGGCTCTTCCTTTCTTGACACTAATATGTTTTACAGTAGGGATGGCCTCCAGTGCCCTACTGGCAGATGGAGTTTATGGAATCAGCATTAACATTATCTTGGATTCGGCCCAAAGAGCTCTTAGACCATGGGATATACTTAGTGCAATGATTAAGTCTCAAGTGTTTGGTGGGATTATATCAATTGTGAGCTGTACCTGGGGGGTTACCACCATGGGAGGTGCCAAAGGTGTTGGAGAATCTACTACTTCAGCTGTCGTTATATCTCTTGTTGGTATCTTTATAGCTGATTTCTTGCTTTCTTGTTGTTTTTTCCAGGGAGCTGGTGATTCTCTGAAAAAGTTGTAGTCTGTTGAAATATAATGATTATTAATTTCTTGTTTTCGGTTTTATGTATATTATCCTGGTTTTAAGTTGCTGGGAATCTCTTTGATCATAATGACTGTTCTATAGGACAATGAACATGTCTGATACAGTAGACGACCAGATGCTAAGCTTGTAGTTTAATTCGATTGGCTACATTCAGATGGCATGAATACATATATGTTTTTAATTTATACATCATGGTGTTTTATTATGTCGTTTCTGTATGAAATTTTGGGTTATTGATACAATACATGAAATACAAACAACTAGAATCATTTAGGGTTCTGGTCCATTGTTTACAATTCAGTGTTTCTTTACTGGACATGGGATATAGCTTTTGGAAATGGTTCAACTCTGAACTTTATGGTAACTGTTAACTTGGTGGCTTATTTGTTTCCCTCTTAGATTTCCAAGCAAGTTGGAGAGCAAACCCAAACAAAAGTTGAGAGGAAAAGCTTGGTTGTTAGCCATAAAAAGAAGTAGAAAAGATTCTAATGTTGTTCAAAAGGAATTCGACAAGTATTTAAGGTAAGAAGCCATCCCAAATCCTTGACTTAGGGACCGTTTACTAAACACTTACCCGGGTAAGCGTTACCTTACGGTTCTTACCTATTGAGCATGAAAACTACCTAGAATCTTACCCGGTAAGAGCCATAACAAGGACCTAGAGTCTTACCTGATAAGTGAGAGAAATGACTCTTACCCGGTAAGCGTTTACCAGGTTTAAGATAGTTACCAACAATCAACTTTGATGGTATAGAATGTTATATGATAAGGTAAGTGAGGGTAATGTTTTTACCGGTACCAGTAAGCATTTTGGTAAACAACCCTTAGTATATGATTAGTAACTTAGCATGTTTGGGACATGATTAGTGCTCAAATTGCATGGAAACAGAGGGGCCTTAAGGCCATTAATTTGGCCATGCATTTTTTTAGAGATGTATGCTTTAGTGTTCTTGATGAAATCAATGGATTTATATCCAAATTAATTTGCGATGATTACTTATTATGCCATGATGTTGTAATAATGCTATTAGGGTCCTAATGCAAAAGGAATAAGCCAAAAAGGGATTAGAAATGAAGATTTTATGCAAAAAAATAGTGAAATAGAGTGTGAGCATTTGCATGGTTGTAAGGGGTTGCCTTTGAAATTTACAAAAAATGGCCAAACCACAAAAAATGGTTTCACTTTTTAACCATGTCTCATAAACCCAATTCCCTAAATAGCTAAAGTTTACGCATAATCTTTACGTAGAAAAGTTTTTTTCTACGTGAGGATTTATTTTCGGTAAAAATTTGAAAAATATAGAACCAATCCTTACAAAAGGATTTTGAATTTTTTTATGTTTTACACCCTTATAATTAGTTATTTAATTACCTTATATTCCTTAACTTTTTCATATTTCATTTTATACATTTATTATATTAACACACATAATCGTATATTAACTAAAATACATAAAAAATACGTTTTATTTATTTATTTATAAATTACACCATTATAATCGCCTCACTAATACGTTTAAAATGAGCTTAATATCAAATATTTTTCGATTTGATATTATATTATTAAATATTATAAATACTTAACAATTATTTTTAGTACTAATACTTTATATCCTTATAGTTATAGATTAAATAAATAACTATAAGTGTAGAAAGTGTAAGTATAAAAATAATTCGTACGTATTTATGATATTTAATAATATGATTAAAACCAAAAAATATTCAATGTTGGACTCATTTTGAACATATTGACGAGACGATTATAATGTTGTATTTGTAAAAAAAGCATATTTGTTTTAAATGTATTTTAGTTAATATACGATCATGGTTGTGTTAATATAATAAAGATGAAAAATGAAAAAAAAAAATAAGGGGTATAAAGTAAATTAAATAACTAAAAACAAGGGTGTAAATTGTAAAATTTGAAGGCCCCCTCTTTCATGACCCATGGCCCCAATGTGTCACTTGGTTAGCATTTATAGAGAGGGAGAGTCATGCTAGTTTTTCGACAGGGAAAGAGACAGGGAAGTTGGCTGTAATGAAGACAATTTGGATGGACGATATGGATTTCTTCGAGATGGTTAACCATTTTTTGAACCGTGAGAAGGGGGGGGGGGTCAGTCATAACCCGTTGGCTCCAGAACGGGGGAACGGGGGGGGGGGGGGGGGCTCCAGAGGCGTTGCCCAAGTTGCCCACCCCTTTGTTTATGTGCAAAATCCTTATGCAGAAAGGGATTTTTTGCGTAAGGAGCATAAAGGGATTTTCTGCATAAGGATGTGATTTTTATTTTTTTTGGCCGAAAACCATTCCGTGTGCATAAAGAAGATTTCCGTGAAAGGATTTTGCGTAAGCTTTGACTATTTGAGAAATTGAGTTCCTAACATAGCTAAAAAGTGAAACCACTTTTTTAGTTTGGCTATTTTTGTAAATTTCCCATTTGCCTTGCATCCATGGCCACGTGGGGCATATGGCATGGCCGTGTGAGTTCTGGGAGGGGTAAGGCACAACCGCGTGAGTTCTAGTAAGGGTCTAAATTAGTCGTGTGTGAGCTTAGACTAGCTTGCTTGACTCCTATGAGCGATTTGGCATATCCTTGAGTCCTAAAGGTTTTGGCTTGGCTATGTGAGATCCAAGCAACCCGTATGGTTCTTTGACATGTGTTAGCACGTCCATGTAATGTACAAGTAGTATAGACATCCCATGAATGTTATGCATGCTTACCACACGGGTAAAGTTGCAAGAGATCATGCAATTCACTAGTAAGTGAGTCTAAGGTGTGGATAAATGACCGTGCAAGCGAGGTCACCAGATAATTCGCATAAGGTTTCATTTGACATTCGTGTGGGACGTAGGCGACTCTCCATGTGACTTTGTATGACCTACAAACGAGTCAAAACCCCTCCTTGCAAGGGTTTTGACATTCTCTCCAATGACTTCATGTCTCTCGATTTTGGAAGCAATCTTGGAGGTTTTGAACTTAGTTTTTGGAGCATTTCAAGCTTTGATTAGAGTTTGTGAAGTTTCATCTAAGAAACTTGGATTGAGGTCTTTAAGTTCTTCAACAAAGGAAGCTAGAGACTTGTTCGATTCTAGATATAACTTAAATCTAGCAAGATGAGTTCACGATGTTTTGAAAAGACACATAGTTAATAAGGTGCAATGGCAGATTGCGGTCCTAAAAATGAATTGCGATTTTAATATAGTGGTTTTAAAATAGCGATGGTTTATAGAAGCGCCGTAATTAGCAATGCTATTTACTGTATAGTACTGCGATTTTGTGCCATAATAGTGGCCCGTTACACCACAGTTATTCTTGGGCTATTTCAATGTTGGAGGTTTAGGTTTTTAGAATTTTGGGCTTTGTTCTAATATCTTATGGGTCTTTTTTTTTTTTACTTTTACTTTAATATTTGATTATTTGTTGGGCTTAAGTTTGATAAGGTTTAAAAAACCACTTAGACTTCTTAAAGTTTTGGTTGACCTAAATTAAATCAATCATCCCTTTCTGCCTTTCAGTTTCATCCGACTGAATCTATATCTAAACTTCGATCGTCCTTTTCCATCATCCAAAGATCTTGACTTTCATCCAACAAACCAACATCACTCGATATCCAAGCTCCAACTCACTGGACTCCTCGACTTCAAATGCAATCCTCGACCTCGACCAACCTTGATAATAGATAGTGGACAAAACTATATTGCTTGTATGGTTTGAGACTTTGAATTGTTTGACTTGATATGTATTAGGCATACAATATATTTTGTTATATATATATGGTCCTATTCTTTTGTTAAACAACACATTAGTGTTAACCATGTTAACCAATCTCATCCGTTTAAATTTGCTGCACGTGCTATGGATAAGTTTCACCAAGGTAAAAACACAACTAGCATTAAAAAGGTAAGGGTTATGTAAATAGATTTCATGGTAGCACGCACCAGAATTGCAGTGACCCCGAGTTTGAAGCAAATAGGAAAGCTTCCAAAGCATATCTTCAAGGTCGATAACCATATCTTCTTCATTGTTGAAAACCGCTAAAACTTCAAAGTAAATGAAGCAAAATGGAGGGATCGGTTTGAAACGAGGTAAAATCCTAAATTCCTAGGGTTTATAAATTGATTTGGTTATTTCATCTTTGTGATATCATTGTTACATTTAGACAAATCAGTGAATGAATTTTCAAGAAATCGGGCCTCTCCAAGTTCAAGAGCACCATGGATAACCCTTGACCTAGAAGAGAACCGTAACCTAAATGATTTAGTGAACAAAGTAGGCGACATCGTACGACTTTCTTCGAGTGGGAAGAGTCGAGTGGAATCAGATGAACACGTCCCTAATGTTGCAAAAATGTAGGTAAAGAAAAAGAAGTCGTTATGGACAATGATGAAGGAAAATGTAGATAAAGAAAAAGAACTCATTTATGCATTGCAAACAGTGTGTACACAAATGAAACTCATTGATAGTATGCGCACTTATACACGTTGTTCATACGTGAAACAATGCCCAAGCTGTACTTTCACAATCTGTTTATTTCCATATTGTGCACACTTTATAATTTGTGCACTTATGCTCAGTGGGGCTAAATGTAACTGTGTATAAGTTTTGTTTATTCACAATCTGTGTTATTTTGCATATTGTGCACACTTCACAATATATGCACATATGCATAGTGGGCATAAGTGAAAATGTTCACAATATGTGCATTTGTGCTTAAGGTTGCATTTGGTACATGGGACATGGCAAAATAGGACGGGACAAAACTCACCGTGACATAGGACAAGACAAAAATTTACTGTCCCACGTTTGACATGACATGGGACAGGGACAGGGACAGGGACTGGACAGGGTGGGATAAGATAGGACAAAAATGGGTCTTTTCTTGTTCCACCAAAATAGGTGGAACAATGTAACACCCTAAAATTTGGGAAATTTAAAACACAATTTTTTTGCAATATGACGTTTGTAAATATAAGGAAACCACCCAACTAGGGGTTAGAGTAAGTGTTTACAAAACCTGTAAATAAATATGGAAATCAACAACAAACTAATCTAAACAATATCTATCTAGATTATGCCGGTTGTCACTCCAAAATTCCAAAATGTTTCAATCTATTTGTACGCCAATCTCTAAGAGGATCCTATCCCAAAAATGCCTCAATGACTCCATACTCTTTCCTCAAACCTTGGGCGCCCCACCGCTAAGGGAACCTGTTATACACGACATTTGAGAAAATGTGCTAGGCTTAACGCCTAGAGAGAACAAACAATTTATATAGACAAATTAGAAATGATTTAAATGCCACAAATAAATGATCTTACAATAAGTTGGATTATAAAATGAAATATTAACCACGTGAGGGCCTTTCGGTCCAAAGTACATCTTTCGATGACGGGGGAGACCCGATTTCCAAGGATTGTGGCGGAACACAAAAGTAGGTCACTTTCCGAGTTATTGAGCTTACCATACTAGGATCAAGGCCACAAACTCGTCGACTCGTACTCAGATGTGGGGGAGGGCACCCAATGATCCTAGTCATACTCATTCACTAGTATTTACATTTACGACCCACAGCTAGTATCCGGTCCCACATAACCGTACCAAGTTGCCTTCCTAGGGTCCAATGTCTCAACTAGTTACAAACAGGAGTTAACCCAACATTAAGCCGACTCTATACCTATGGACCCACTAGTAATAGTCTAAGGCTTGTCACTATTTTGTTAATGACAAAACCATAATCGCACATATAGTTCTCATGGTACATTTCCAAATATAAATCATTTCCCAAGTGGATAATTTTTCCAAAGTTAACAATACTCCACAATGCTCATTATTAGTACAACATGAAGTGAAATCCAAGTATATAGTTTTCCAATTCTACCTTTAGCAAGTAAATCCCCAAAATATTGTGAAATCCACATATAACCAAGATGGCACCATTTCAAGGGTTTATGACCACCAATACATGAGTTTATCACATATTGTATCACCATTTATAAAACTCTTTGATATATATCAAAATAGTAAAAACCCGAAAATCTCAAAAAATGCCTAAGTTAGGTCAAAATGATTCAAATCAAGAGTACGTAGTAAAAGGGGAGATCAAGAGTTCAAAATATGAGTTTTGACATGTAAAAAGTTTAGAAAAAATAGATTGAACTCACATATTAGGTTTTTGCTAGAAAATCCAAGTTAGAGCTTGAGGTTGAAGATGGAGATGGTGAGATGGTAGATCCTTGAACCCTAGCTTTCCACACCTCAAATGATGATACAAATCTTGATGAAAGGAAGGAAATGAGGTAATAAATGTGTTAGGTCGAAATAAATGAAGAGGGAGGTGTAGAAAGAGTTCTTGAGGAGGGTTTTAGGAGAAGAAATGAATTTGGGGCCGGATTCCCCCTTTTAATGCTCACAGTGCCTCCGCGCGGATGATGGCATGGGTGGACTCAAGCAGAGAGTCGCGCGGCGCACTGGGGTTGTGCAAGGGCAGAGCCCCGCGCGGGTGGTGGCGCAGCTTGGGCGCACGGGGAGCCGTGCGAAGTACTGTTGGCACCTTGCCAAGTTTCTCGGCTGCCTCACTCAACCTCCAACTAAAACAGGACTCAAGGTACACCAAAAGCAACAACTATACTACGAACGATAAGCCGATTTAAAGAATTATTGCTTACCTGAAAAATTGGGGCGTTACAATCCTCCCCAACTCGAAAACGATTTCATCCTCGAAATATGAGCTACACGAACAGGTGAGGATACCTCTGCTTCATGACTTCATCGGCTTCCCACGTCACATTGGCCCCACGGTGATGTTTCCATTGTACCTTGACCATAGTGACTTCCTTATGGCGAAGTTTCTTGGACTCCCTCTCTAGGATCACGTCTGCTTCTTCTACACAACGATTTCCTTCATCCACTCTTATCTCTAAGAGGGGAATAATGCTCTCCTCTTCTGCCAAGGACTTTCGAAGATAACAAACATGGAAAGTGTTGAAGATTCCGTTTATTTCCGGCGGTAACTCCAACTGATAAGCTTGAAGTCCCATGCACTTGAGTACCGTGAATGGTCCAAGGAAACGGGGACTTAATTTCCCGCGTTTTTCGAACCGGATAATGCCTTTCCAAGGTGACACTTTAAGCATCACACGGTCACCCACTTGAAACTCCATCGGCCGCCTCTTTTTGTCGGCATAGCTCTTTTGCCGATCTTGGGTTGCTTTCAACCGTTCCCGAATGCCTTTTACTTTATCGGCTATTTCTTGCACAATATTGGGTCTAGTGAGCTGCTCTCTAGTGGTTGATAAACTTACGACCCAAGTCTATCGGCAGGTTTGCAGAGTTGGTCAACCAATTCTTTCAGTAATTTGGCAGCAGTCGAAAAATGGAGAAACAAACCAGCGATCTTTACTACATCACAGAGAAGACAGGTGAATCAGTTCGAAACTATTTCAACCGTTTTAACTCTGAGATGATCGGCATACGAAACTATGACGTTCAAACTGCAATTGAGGCATACAAGTGAGGTATCGAAGACGACTCTGATCTCTCTATGGATTTAACGAAATATCCCCTAGAAAACTTTGAAGACGTACGAGCTCGCACGTTAGCTTACATACGAGTTGAGGATGATGCAACTTTCCGTCATAAGCATTCGGGCGATAATAAAGCACTAAGTGTCAAGAAGCCATACCTCAAATCAAGGTCGACTGCTCATGTTGAGGCTTCCAAACAAGTCTCGAACGTGAGATTCGACAAGAATAAAACTGCTCCAGTTAATAAGTTCCCCCAACATCCAAAGATCTCTTCTTACGGGTTTAAAGGGACATCTAAAGATATCATCAAAGCTCTTAAAAATGTGCAGACTAACGTCAAGTGGCCATCAAAGAGTGAAAGAGACGATGCCAGAAAGGAAAAATCTAAATGGTGCGACTTCCACAACGATCATGGTCATGTGACGGATGACTGTATCGCTCTGAGACGAGAATTGGCATGGCTTGTCCCTAAGGGATATCTGCAAGATCTATTGGGAACAAACGCACGACCCGCCTCACCCGAGCATACAAAGGTCGTTAATTGCATAACTGGAGGATCCAATGTTTGTGGCTTAACTTATTCAGTAGCAAAACGACATGCTGGCCAAGGATCCATAGAACTTCCTGTGCCGCGAACCTTACGACCGAAGCAAGACCTTGAATTGGAGGCCATGCCCATTACCTTCGATCAAGAAAACCTTGGTGATCAATGGCAGAAACATCATGATGGATTGATGATCCAACTCACGATCGGTAATTGCTCGACAAAGAGGATTTTGGTCGACGGAGGAAGCTCAACTAATATTATCTTCCTCGCCACAATCAAAGCAATAGGAATTGATAAATCGGAGATCGTGCGACACTCGACGATCTTTATGGGCTTCAATAGTGACATGAAAGCCATTGGGGAAATCATTCTCCCAGTATTTGACAAAAAAAGTCAACAAACAGACCAAATTCAGCGTCATCGATTGTTCATCAGCATACAACGTCATCCTGGGATACACGACATGAAAGCTATACCCTCAGCGTACCATCAGACGATCAAGTTTCCAACAACTTGGGGCATCCAAGAAATCAAAAGCGAACGGAAGATCGCCCTCGAGTGCTACAAATTTTCTATGAAGCCTAGAAAGCAGAACATCTAGCAATTGCAGAGCCAGGTCGAACCTGAAACTGTTGACAACTATCAACTGGAAGAAGTTATCCTGGATCAGGAAAGACCTGACAGAGTGGTCTACATTGGTATGTCACTCGACCCCACTTTAAAAGGTTTACTGATTTCTTTTTTGTAGGAGTATGCCGATTGTTTTGCATGGACGCATAAAGACATGGTCGGCATCGACCCAGAGGTCATCACACATTGACTCAGTGTCGATCCTTCATTTAAGCCTATTAAGCAGAAGCGTCGTAAGTTAGCCCCGGAACGCAACAAAGTGATCAACGACGAAGTTGATAACTTACTCAAAATGGGAAAAATTCAGGAAGTCAAATATCCCGATTGGCTAGCCAACGTCGTGGTCATACAAAAGAAGAATGGGAAATGGAGAATGTGTATCGATTTCACGGATCTCAACAAGGCCTGTCTAACGGATCCTTTCCCCTTACCACACATCGACGCCATGGTCGACGCAACTGCTGGACACGAGTTTTTCCCATTTATGTATGCATACTCGGGATATAACCAAATCCTAATGCATCGTGAAGACCAAGAGAAAACAACATTCATGACAGACAAAGGGATATACTATTACAAAGTCATTCCTTTTGGTCTTAAAAATGCAGGATCGACATACCAACGTCTAGTCAACAAAATTTTCAAAGAACGTCTCAGAGACACGATGGAAGTATATATTGATGACATGCTCGTCAAGTCAAAACAGGCGATCAATCATATCGATCACCTAAGACAATCATGTGATATACTTAGACAATATCATATGAAGCTTAACCCAACAAAATACTCCTTTGGAGTAAGCGCGGGTAAGTTCTTAGGATATATGGTCACCCGACGAGGGATCGAGGCCAATCCTGATCAAATAAAAGCTATTGTGGATATCAAGTCTCCACACAATATTAAAGAGGTCCAACGACTTATAGGCCATATAACAGCACTGAACAGGTTTATTTCTCGATCTTCGGATAAATGTTGTTTATTTTACAATGTCTTACGAAAGAACAGGGGTTTCGAATGGACGGACGATCACAAAAACGCACTCCAAGAGCTCAAAAAATACATGGCATCCCCACCTTTACTATCGAAACCTGAGGATCACGAGATCCTCCAACTGTATTTGGCAGTTAGTCCGAGCGATGTAAGTGTCTTCCTCGTCCGAGAAGATGACAAACAACAACGACCGATGTATTACGTAAGTAGGTCATTTCTCGAGGCAGAGACCAGATATTCTTCCTTGGAAAAACTCTTGTTAGCTTTGATAATTGCAGCTAAAAAGTTACGTCATTATTTCGAATCGCACCCTATTACGATCGTGACTAACTTTCCTCTTAAGTCTGTCTTGAGAAAACCGGAGTTAACAGGTCGACTGGTAAAATGGAGTATCTACCTTGGTAGTTACGACATTGAATATAAACCAAGGGTTGCGATCAAATCACATGCATTAGCTGACTTCGTCGCAGATTTCAGTCCAGAATTGTAAGCATCGACAAATATTGTGGCAACTCTTGACGACCCAACATGGACTCTATGTGTTGACGAATCATCCAACGCCCGGGGGGCAGGACTGGTGTCGTTCTCAAGTCGCCACAAGGGGGCAAAAGGTTTGGAATTCCATCTGAAATCGTCTGTGATAACGGGTCCCAATTCATAAGCGACATAACCTAGCAGTTCTGTGAAGATCGTAACATCAAACGTACGACTTCAACACCCCGATATCCCCAGTCCAATGGACTCGCTGAGTCAAGCAACAAGACAATCGTTATCTCGATCAAGAAAAGACTCAGGGATGCCAAAGGTAAATTGGTCGAAGCACTTCCGACAGTTCTTTGGGCTAATCGTACGACACCTCGTACATCTACAAGACAAACTTCATTCTCTCTTGTCTATGGTTGCGAAGTGGTCTTGCCGATTGAGGCCCGAATTCCAACCTTACGACATTCGATGGTTAACCACAACTTAGTCGATCTAAGTTACGACCTCGATGCATGCAGAGAGAAGGTCATAAACGGTAAATGGCGACTCCCATATATCCGTCAATCGTTCGATCACATGAACGATTCTCCAAAATTGGGGCATCATCCGCCTCGGAGACAAGTCAAAGATTGTGAGGAACGATCTCGAAAATGGTGAATAGGGCCATGTGAACCCTATCTTGAATGGATATTCATGTATCACGAAATATCCCTTAGGGCATTGCTCTGGGTGGAGCAACACCGGTGGACTAAGAGTTATTTCCCCTGGAATGTTAGCCAACTGTCTAAAGGACTCAGTGTCCTCTTCTTCACTAAAAACGCTAATGGGATCTAGCGACATTGAAAAGTCAGGACCATGTATGGTCGTTACGTAAAAACCAAAATCGTCCCAACCCTTTCTAGGCTTACGGGCTCGAGTCTTAAAACGCATAAGCTAAGGGATGAAGATCGTACCTTAAATAAAGCTCTAAACCCCGACTGAAATTTGGGAAACGATTTGCTATTTCTTGCATATTTTTGGCAAAGATCCTTTCTAAACACTTAATCGCATAAAAAGGGTAAAAACCGCGGACGATGTGCCGGTCCTTTCGGATGTCACTCGTGGTAGTTGGCATCAAGGTATATCGACTCTTTGGCTGGAACTTGATTGGTTTTATGGGTCTCCCCCATTGACTCCATATTTAATGAACCGTGGTTAACTGTTGATAAGAACTGTGTGTGGAATTATATGCTATTTCTTGTACAAACTCACTAGGCTTTTTGGCCTAACAATTGTTTGGTGTCGATGTGTATCTCAGGTTCTAGCGGGTCCGCTTCTAGGCAGGCTTAGTCAGTCTTCGGTGAGAGTTTGGGGAAGGTACATTGGTGGGGTTTTTTTTGTGAATACATTGATTGACTTATAGACGACATCGTTTTTGTAATCTATTTTCTTTTATAGGAATTAGATTAGTTGGTTGTTGTCTATTTCCGTTGAATTACAACTGTAATCAAACTGGTTTGTATATTCCCCCATTTTTCGGAGGCTCTTGCTATGGAAATTTTCGTATACCACATGTCCGTTTTTCGGATTTTTGTTATCCCTATTTTTAGGGTGTTACAAGTTGGTATCAGAGTTTTAGTTTAAGTGAACTAGGTATCGACCTTAGCATGCCTAGACTTAGACTGTAAGTGGTTATGAGGAGACTTCCACCCATGGGTAGAATCTTAGATGGGGAAAGTGTTAGTTCTTACGGAATTACGCAGATTAAGAGTTGTAATTGTGGTAACAATAATCCTTGTGTATGATCTGTTCATAATTTCACTTAGCTACTGCTATTATGAATACATTGTTACGTGAGTATGCTTGCAAATGTCGTTATTATGATAATTGAAATGTGTATTAGTACGTACAATCAGTTTAACTCACTTAGTCTTTTCTCAACCTCCTTTCTCGTACGTGTGTGGCAGATAACCATAGTAAACACACGAAACCGATTGCAAAACCGGCCAGATGGTCATGTTGAAGATGAATCTACAGTCGACCAACCTGCTGTGGTTGTGGCTACTGAAGGGCCACCTGTGGCCAATGTTATGGGCGGGGGACCCGAACACATACCACGACACAATCCTGAACCTGCTAATCAAATCATGGAGGAAGTGACTATGGAAACGAGGATAAGAGATAACATGATGCAAGCCATGAATTCGGCCATGGCAAAACAACAAGAGTTCTTTATGAAGCTACTGGAGGATCGAGATGCTAGTCACCGACAACCTGAGACTATGGCGGAGAACATCGTGAATGGTTCAGGTGGTGGATCGGCCGTGGTATTAACTGAAGAACAGTTAGTGTCAGGGGGCAAAGAAAAAGTCAAAGGATGCACCTACAAAGCTTTTCTGGGGTGGAATCCAAAAGAATTTTCAAATTCCGCCAATCCAGTCACTTGCATGTATTGGCTTAAGGAGGTGGAAATGGCTTTTGAATCTAGTGAGTGCGATGACTTGCAACGAGTTAAGTTCGCTTCTCAACTGCTCTGCGGTGAGGCCTTAATTTGGTGAAATCTCACCCGATCTGCCCTCACTCCCAATGTTTTAGGTAAGTTAACTTGGCCAGTCTTCAAGAAGAAAATCATAGACAAATATTGCAGCGAGAGATCATTGGACAAACTAGAGGAAGAGTTTAGAGGTTTGAAGAAAGGGACTATGTCTGTCACCGACTACTCCAAGCTCTTTTTGGAGAAGTTAAACTTGGTGGGACATCTGGTCCCTAATGAAAGATCAAAGACCAAAGCTTACCAGCGTGGGTTACCAGCCGAGATGAGGACGGTCGTGAGGAATGCGAAGGGATCAACACTACAAGAGGTTATTGAAGAGTCGTTGCTTGTGGAAGACGAAATGGTTGCGGAGAAGGATGAGAGAGGTCAAGCTGGGGAAAAGCGAAAATGGGAAGGGCCATCTGGGTCCGTTCGTCAATCTAAACCGGTTGCAAGTGGAAGATTTGGAGACAACCGTCGAGAATTGAGATGGTGCCACAAGTGTAAGACCACACACTCCGACCCATGCAATCCAAGACCTCACTTGGGGCTCTCCGAGTGTGCCAAGTGTGGGAAGAAAGGGCATACTATCCGAGAATGCTCCATTCGGGGGCCGGTATGTTTTGAATGTCGAGAACCGGGACATATGAGGAAAGATTGTCCGAAGCTAGTGGGTGACAACCGTGGAAATTCTCTTGGATCGACGGCAAGGGCTGAGCAACCGTCGAGAGCACCAGCTCGAGCGTTCCAGATGACTACCGAGGAGGCAAAGGAGACCGCCGATGTTGTTTCGGGTACGTTCCTAGTAAACTCCTTGCCTGCCTGTGTGTTATTTGATTCGGGTACTACATGTTCTTTTGTGTCAGAAACTCTGTGTAAGCAATTCGCCACCCCTAGTAGTATCCTCCCTGATGCTTTAATAGTAGAGTTAGATAATGGAGACCAATTGATTATTCGAGAGTGCTTCATGGATTGTGCTCTCGAAATCGATGGGAACTCTTTTGGAGTAGACTTATTACCTATGACCATAGGCGGTTTCGATGTGGTCATAGGCATGGATTGGTTGTCAAGACATAAGGCCGACATTCTTTGTTCCAAGAAAATTATTCGTATGCCTTTGTCGGAGGGTGGTGTGGTCACCGTTTATGGAAAAAAAGGAAAGAGATGTAATCCCATCATCTCCTATCTTAAAGCCTGTAAGTTCCTAACGAAGGGTTACCCTTCGTATCTGGCTTACGTGGTGGATGTAAAGAAAGAGAAGAAGTCGGTAGAGGATGTGAAGATCGTACAAGACTTTCCGGATGTCTTTCCGTAAGATTTACCCGGGTTACCGCCAGAACGTCAAATGGAATTTCAAATCGACCTGACTCCGGGAGCGGCTCCAATAGCCTGTGCACCCTACCGTTTGGCCCCGACGGAGATGCGGGAGATGATGACACAACTCCAAGAAATCCTAGAGAAATGGTTCATTTGACCGAGTTCGTCGCCTTGGGGAGCACCAGTTTTGTTCGTAAAGAAGAAGGATGGGTCTATACGGATGTGTATAGACTATCGAAAGCTAAATAAGGTCACGGTGAAGAACAAGTATCCCTTACCACGTATTGATGATCTCTTTGATCAACTTCAAAGTGCGGGATGTTTTTCAAAGATTGACCTCTGATCCGGTTACCATCAAGTTAGAGTGAAAAAGGAGGATATACCGAAGACGGCTTTTCGGACCAGATACGGTCATTATGAGTTTTTGGTGATGCCCTTTGGCTTGACCAATGCTCCGGTTGTATTCATGGATTTGATGAACCGCGTGTGTCGCCTTTTCTTGGACAAATCCGTAATTGTCTTCATCGACGACATTTTGATCTACTCAAAGGACGAGTCCGAGCATGAGGAACATTTGCGGGAAGTGTTAGAAGTTCTCCTAAAAGAAAAGTTGTATGCAAAATTCTCAAAGTGCGAGTTTTGGCTCCAAGAGGTACAATTTTTGGGCCATGTGGTGTCTAAAGATGGAGTGAAGGTAGACCCAGCAAAGATCGAGGCAATGATGAGTTGGGAACTGCCGATGAGTCCGACAGAAATCCGAAGTTTCTTGGGATTGGCCGGCTACTACAGGAGTTTCATTCAAGACTTCTCCAAGATAGCTTCGCCGCTCACCTCACTCACTAAAAATAATGTCAAGTTCCTTCAGATGGAGGCGTAAGATCAAGCCTTTCAGACGCTCAAGAAGAAGCTGTGTGAAGCCCTTATTCTATCCTTACCCGAGGGATCGGATGATTTCGTGGTGTATAGTGAAGCTTCCAAGATGAGTCTGGGATGTGTGTTAATGCAGCGGGGAAAAGTGATAGCTTATGCGTCGCGGCAATTAAAGGACCACGAGAAGAACTATCTAACTCATGACTTGGAATTGGTGGCGGTGGTCTTTGCACTGAAATTATGGCGACATTATTTGTATGGGATGAAATGTACTCTTTTTACCGACCACAAAAGTCTTAAGTATATCTTCGACCACAAAGAACTCAATATGCGACAAAGAAGGTGGCTGGAATTACTAAAAGACTATGATTGCGATTTGCTCTACCATCCCGGTAAGGCCAACGTGGTGGCGGATGCGTTGATTCGGAGGAGTTATAAAGGCAGTGTTAAGTTTTCCCTCACAAAAATCGACGTGGTATCAAGTTTGTTGGAAGACATCAAGTCGTGTCAAGCGGTACTTAAGGAAGAAAACTTGAAACCCGAGATTATGGTGAAACAAAAGGAACAATTGACGGAAGATAGTCGTGGACTTAAACTTTTTCAAGGCCGAATTTGGGTGCCAAAGTTTGGTGGGAAGCGGGAGCTACTACTCGAAGAAGCGCATAAGTCAAAATATTCTATGCATCCTGGTAGCACCAAGATGTATAGGGACTTAAAGTTGAACTATTGGTGGTCAGTGATGAAACTAGACGTGGCCAATTACGTGGAAAAGTGTGTCACGTGTCTTCAAGTCAAAGCAGAACACCAAAGACCGTACGGAAGTTTGCAATTGTTGTCCATTCCCGAGTGGAAGTGGGACAACATCACCATGGATTTCGTAACCAAACTACCGAACACCTTGCGAGGTCATGACACCATTTGGGTAATTGTAGATCATCTAACCAAGAGCACACACTTCCTTGCTATGCTGGAAACTTTGCCAATGGAGAAATTGGCCATGTTATATATCGACGAGGTGGTGTCGTAAACATGGAGTTCCACATTCCATCGTGTCGGATCGAGACAGTCGGTTCACATCAAACTTCTGGGCCAGTCTACAGAAAGAATTGGACACGAGATTAAACCTGAGCACGACGTACCATCCTCAAATGGACGGTCAAAGTGAGAGAACGATTCAGACGCTAGAGGACATGTTGCGGTTGTGTGTTATAGATTTCGGAGGAAGTTGGGACTCGCACTTACCTTTGGTGGGAGTTTGCTTATAATAACAGTTACCATTCTAGTATCGGAATGACACCGTTCAAGGCGTTGTATGGGCGGAAGTGTAGAACTCCGGTTTCTTGGTTAGAGGCGGGCGAGAAGTAATTCGCCGGACCAGAAATAGTCCAAGAGACGGCGAACAAAGTAAAGGAAATTCGAGAGAGATTAAAGGCGGCGCAAGACCGACATAAAAGTTACGCGGACAAGAAGAGGAGACCGGTCGAGTTTCAAGTGGGCGATCGCGTCATGTTGAAAGTATCCCCATGGAAGGGGATTATTCGGTTTGGAAAGCGAGGGAAGCTTAGTCCCCGTTTTCTAGGACCCTTCGTCATCTTAGAGAAAATTGGGCTACAACCTTACCGGTTGGATCTACCACCCGAGATGGATGGAATCCATCCTACCTTCCACGTATGTTATCTTCGGAAGTGCCTAGCCGAAGAAGAGAGTGTGATTCCTTTGACAGAAATACGTGTGGATAATGGGAATCGTTGCGTGGAGATTTCGGGGACGAAATCCTAATTAGGTGGGGAGGATTGTAACAACCGGATTTTTAGGTAAGTATTGGGAGTCCGGTAAACCTTTCATCTTACTTGATTAAATGAAGTTAATTGTATCTTCTATATTGTAATTATATCCAAGACTTTTGTCTATATGCATGTTACCTTATGTGATCCTTGTAATCCTACCTTGAATAATAATTGTGGTCGCACGTGTGGCAGTTACCTTTCGTTAGGAGAATCAGGCCCTGCAGGTGGTGGGCGACATTGCCCCAGCGACTATGCCCTGGGCAAAGTCGTTGGGCATTGTCGCACGCGTAGCCTGACCTGCTGATAAATTTAGGTTTTGATGTCTCATTTCCACACTTCATTTTGTAAAATCTGGAGAGCTCTTTGGGAGGCGATTTTGAGAGTAACTAAACACATTCCACACTTATTTCTAGGGTTTTGGTTGGTAGGAACATTTATTGATCATCAAAGCATCATCCAAGTTCATTCATTGAAGATTCTCATCAAGTTTATCCCTCTCCTCCATCAAGTCTTCTATTGGCATTATCTAGGGTTTCTATTTTCTAGGTTTTAACCAAAACCTAGATTGTGAGTTTACTAAACCTTTGTTAAAACTACATACACATCATAATCTATTACTTGTTATTATCTTGCATCTTAACTTGAAAAGTTCAATATTAGTGCTTAAGTATTTGGGGTTTCTTTATGAACACATGTTTGTATATAACTTGCCATGACTTGATGGAATATATATATCTTGTTATTAAGATGATTTCTTACTTGAGACACCATTTGGTGGAATCACAAATACCTGATAAAAGTGTGGTCATCCTAATCTCGTTATGGACATTATATTAATTGGAATAGTAATATTGTACCCATGGTTGGTATTGAGATATTCTTGGTTATAATGTACGTTGAGATCTTCTATGAATTATGTTGGACGAACCAAGTCAATAGACATTAGGAAGATGTAGTTTTGGGTGCCACCGTGATGGTATGTACCTAGACCTCCGCCATTCGGGGTAATGCCATGGTTGTAGTCCTCGGATGTGTCGGGCCTTTCGGATGTCACTCGTGGTAGTTGGCATCAAGATATATCGACTCTTTGGGTGGAACTTGATCGGTGTTATGGGTCTCCCCCCATTGAATCCACATTTAATGATCTGTGGTTAATTGCTGATAAGAACTGTATGTGGAATTATATGTTATTTCTTGTACAAACTCACTAGGCTTTTTGGCCTAACACTTGTTTGGTGTCGATGTGTATCTCAGTTTCTAGCGGGGCCGCATCTAAGCAGGCTTAGTCGGTCTTCGGTGAGAACTTGGGGAAGGTACATTGGTGGGTTTTTTTTGTGATGACATTGATTGACTTATAGACGACACCCTTTTTGTAATCTCTTTTCTTTTATAGGAATTATATTAGTTGGTTGTTGTCTATTTCTATAATACCCTGTATTTAGTAAACCAAATTTCATGATCGATAACCAAATTGTGTTAAAACATGAAATCGTGCTATAGTAACTTGTACCTTAGTCTTCAAGAGTTGTACATTAGTCTAAGTCTATATTTATAGATTTAATTTATGGACTAATGTTGGATGAAACAACCTTGGTTAGGACCAACATTGTAAAGGAATTGTCAAGAAAGGGTTAAATTGTTATAAGTTAAAGGATTAAGGGTTAGTTTGTAAATGTAGAAAATATATATGATTTTAATTAATTTTTGAAATTTAATGAGTTCATAATCAGATTTCTTTTCTCTATCTACCTCTCAATTTCTCCTCCTTCTCTCTAGAAACCTTCATCTCATCCCTAAAAACTCAAATTCCTTCTCAAATCCTTTATGTTCTTTAAGATTGGTTGTTAAAAATGGAACTAGGGGCTCAATAAAAGGTATGTTCATGGTTAATTTTGTTGATTACATCAATTTTGGGTCAAATGGGTTAAACCCTAAGTTTATCTATGATTATAGGTTGAAGATTGAGGAATAGAGGTGGAAATTCTTCAAGTTTGGTGCTGTTGGAATTGACAGATTCATTGTGGTAAGTTTAAAAATTCGTATAAAATCAACCATTTGTCCAAATAAGGTGTTCTTTATATCTACAGAAAGGTCTACGAGTGTAGTTCAACTTTGTAGTTTACACCAAAGTCCAGTTCGGAGTGTAAGTGACTTGAAATCATTGATTTTCCAGAACTATTCTGCACACACTCGAAATTGCGCACTGTTGGTATTAATTCTGTAGAAAATAGAGCAGAGCTCCAATTGATGTGAATCCAGGTTCTGTGAAATCCTAAGAGGATTATGCACGACTTTCATGTTTATAAGAAAATTTGGTTGAGCCTTTAAGAATGAGAAAAAGACTTGAACTTTAAGCGTACAGAAGCTGTTAGCTACTGTTGGAATGTGTAAATTTGGATTTTTGCAAATGTGGTTTAAGGCCCTAAGGATTGTGTTAAGTGTTTATTAAGTGTCCTAAGGGTATTGTAAGCATGTTTGAAGGTCCGTAGAATCTTTCTAAAATGAAAGGGCTTGTAGGAACTTGAAGTTGATAAGAATTGTTACCGGAAATCATCTAAAAGCATTTATTAATAAGTGTAGGTAAACCGGAAGGAGAAAACCGTTCTTAGGCATCAAGTTTCGTGTGATCGTCTCTAAAACACCTTCAAGGTACGAATATCTAATTCGTTTCAATACGTGGGTTATCAATTGTGATGATTACCCATTCCATAGATCTTGTTCATGAAATACACCCACAAAAGTGGATGTTATCAAGTGGTTATCCGGAATATTTTTATGTTTTATATGATGTTTCGTTTGATGAATTTGAGTCCTTGGGAATTTTGACTCGAGACCGGTATGTTTTTAAATTCCTTACGATTACTTGATTTATAAATCTCAATGAGTTTGTTGAACTTGTTATCCAAAGTTTATTCATCAAATTTGGTTATTGAAATTCGTTTTGACTAGGCTCATCATTCGGGGCACGAATGTTGAGACGCCTCCATGATGGCTAAAATAGTCATGGCGTTCTCGTGAAGGCTATGGCCGAGCCATATAGAGAACGTTGGATGCATCCTTAGAACCGAATACCAATTATGTTGGTTACCGGATAGAACCGAATACCAATTATGTTGGTTACCGGATAGAACCGAATACCAATTATTTTGGTTACCGGATAGAGCTGAATACCATATGTCTTTGGTTACCGGGGAATGAGGCGGTGTAGTGCCCAACACTTCCATTCCATTATGATGCCTGTTTGGACTGATCATCCATCGGGTACAAAATATCTTAATGATATGGATGTTTATCTTGCTTTGAACTTTAATTATATTGGTTTCAGTTCTTGAGATTTACACTTAAATTGCTTCCAACTCTATATCGTAAGGTTTTCTTTCAGTTACCTACTTCTTATTTGGTATTTCTTGTGTTATTATTCGTTCACTGGGCAATTTTGCTCAGCCGAGGCTTGTTTTGTTTTACCTCGACAGGTTCAGGATCTAAACCAGAGGCAGGATGAACGGACGAGATGGTTTAGGATGCTTAAAGACTAGTTGCTTATTCAAGGCTTTTGTTATGTAAATATTTAATATGTAAATATGTTAATCGGATCTTTACTGGTGGATGTATTGTTGGTCCCGAAGGTGCTAAACAAGTAAATTGTGTATTGATAAATCAAAATACAATTTACAAGTTTGTTGCGGAATAAGATTAAGACAGACTCAATCTAAACAAACTTAAGAAACACTAAGATAATTGCACAAGAAATTCAGAGAATGGGGGATTAGAGATATAGAAAACAAGGGTTTCTATATTGAGTTCAAGGATGAAGCACTCTCTTAGATGAAGGGGTGAACTTCCTATTTATACCCTATGCATTAAATGCATGACAGGATACTTTACACGTGGCGTTCACAGATTGGCTTTGATAAACTGACTTTTGGGAGACATGCTTTCGGCCGGGTCATGAACAGTGTAGTTGACAGAGTTGTTGTACGAATGGTTGCAGAGACTTGTCCGTTCTGACACATCGTACTAGGTTGTGCAAGGATAGACAAAAGGAAACTTGAGGCATAAGCTTTGTGATCGTTTGATCGCTGAGTATCTCTAAGTTCAGAGATAAAGA
Organism: Arctium lappa; assembly: GCA_023525745.1. Taxonomy (NCBI): domain Eukaryota; kingdom Viridiplantae; phylum Streptophyta; class Magnoliopsida; order Asterales; family Asteraceae; genus Arctium; species Arctium lappa. Next base: position 9,776,226 of record CM042048.1, read on the forward strand.
GGTTCAGCTATCGCTGAAGCTTTTTCTCATGTTCCTTCGCGTATAAGTAGAGTTGTCTTTGCTTCACTGATATCCGCATCAGGTTACTAGTAGACTTCTCTTTGTTCAGCAGCTTCGTCTTCGATTCAGCTATGAACATCTGTTGACGCGAGACTTGTCTTCAGGGATTACGTTGGCTGTTTACTTTAGGAACTATCAGTGATAACTGAACAGACTTAGTTTGATCACTGATAGTGAAACACTAATACATAGAAATGCTTATAAGAAAGACTATCAGCGATAACTGAACAGACTCAGTCTGATCGCTGATGGTGAAACACTAATACATACTAAAACGTAATTTTCACTAAGTATAGAAGAGGGTCGTTATCAAATCACTGAGAGAGTTTGGATCAACAATCTCCCCCTATTTGATAATGACAAAGTAACTGAAGAAAATTACTTTATGATTCAAAATGATGGAATAATCAGGACTCGTAACATACATGTCCCAATTACTATTTTGAGGGATCTTTTACAGCACTGATGAAGTTAAGTACTTTACTGAAATTTCATTAATTCAGGAATAGAATTACAAGGAATGAAAATTACAAGTAAATTACTAACTACTGTAAGTACAACTAATAGATTACAGAAGAGAAAACTAATCTATCAGCTATAAGAAGATTTAGGAGGATTTATCATATACTCAGGTATTTCTTCTCCTTTCTGTCTTCGTTCCAAGGATTCTTGGCTGATAATTTCTTTGATTTTCTCAGCAGCAGGGAAGAAGTCACACCATAAGCATAAGAGATCCTTGAGATGATTCAGAGGACAGATAGGAATCTCAGAGACTCTTTGAAATCTGAGTTCCTCATCATCATCTCTGAAGAATATTCCATAAGGATGGTCAATTACTTGACCAGCTTGGAAAGGACCACCAGGAGGCAGAGATAAATCCAGAACTGAAAGATCAGGAGGAGGACCAAACAGTGCATCTCTTGAAAATTTGATAGAAGTTTCATTCCTGATGATGGCGACGTCTTCAGAGGAGGAGGACCCGATTCTTCTCTTGAGTTTCTTGGGATTGGGAGGGATAGGAGATGGCAGATTCAGTACAGAAGTGACTCTGTTGATGAGAGCTTTAAGGAGTCCTTCAACGTAGCCTCTGTATGTAGATTTTGATTTCTTCAGCGCATCCCAGAATTCTATCCACTCTGTAAACCCGAAACCTTCAAGTTTGGAAACGTACATAGCTTTCTGAGTTCCATCCTCTCTGGTAATCTCCATGGTCACTGAGAGTTGATCCTTCTTCTTGCGACCAGAGATAGTCACGGCTGTTATTGGAAGAAGATCAGAGCGATAATCCATCTTCTGTTTGCACCATTCGATGGACTTATCGTTGATCTCTTGTTCTTTGGAGCGTTCCTCTTCAATTTCTTTCAGCAGTGCAGCTTGAACTTCCACAGGCTTTCTTTTCAGCTTCTTGTCCTTGACTTGAGAAGATTGAATCTTTAAAGCGAGTTGGGCATCTCGTCTGCATTCAGCGATCAGCTTCTCAGCTTTGGCAGATTCTTCTCGTTCAGCTTCAGTGAGGAAGTCGAGCTCTGAGAAGGATGTTTGAAGAGGGATTTTCAGCCGTTGACTTTCTAGTTGAGCGATCATTTCAACTCTTTTCTTCATCACTTTCTCTGACCATTGAGATGGTTGAGAAGGCATTCCTGGATGGACCAGGGAATCTTCTTCTTCTTCTTCATCAATCTCAGCGATAGAGATTGGGATTATTTCTTCAGCGATATCAGCTGGAATTATTTGTAGTTCAGAACCCTTAAGCAGGGGTGAGAACTGTCTGGATAGAAAAATGAAGGAAAGAAGGGATAAGTGTATATTTTAAGAAAAAGAGAGAAAAAGGCTAGAAGGAAATAGGGGTTTGGAAAGAGTAGGAGAGTGGTACAATTGAAAGACATACCTGAGAAGGATGCTCCCCCTCAGATTGTGATCCAGTCCTCAAGCATTCTTCAGCGATTGGTTGCTTGTCTTTGGTCTGCGAAGGAGCGCTTGAAGATGTATCACCTCTCACCCCTGCTTTGACAACCTCTTGCGAAGTTGTCCCTGATGCTACGTTCGGCTTGGAGAACCACATAGATTGGTCTTCTTCATCGTCGTCGTCATCATTGGAGGGTTGATACTTTTCTTGATCAACAAGATCTAGATCATCTTCCTCTTCATCTTCTTCTTCCTCATCATCTTCAAAGAGAAGAGAATGGATAGAAGAGGAGGGTTCTTTCGCCTTCTCCCCCTCTTTGTCATTATCAACGACAGGGGGTTGGTCAGCTGCTGGAGTAGCTGTTGAAGCTTTCAGCACTTGAACGTCAGCCTCCAGACACTTGACCCGTTCTTCAACTGCAGGGATGTCGCATGTGGCATCATGGATGAATTCCACAGCGATGTTGAGATTTGTCCGATCATCTTCAGTGAAGGAGGGGGGGCAGCGCTGGAGCTGTTTCAGATACCTTTTGGAGAAGTTTCTGAAGAAGGGACGTGCAGAGATCAACCTTAGAAGAGAGATCTCGAACTTCAGTGGTAAGAGACTCAAATCGCCCCTGAAAGAGTTGAGAGGACTCTCTGAGTTGGACGACTTGTTCTTCCACAGCTGAAAGTTTGGAGTTCTCAGCTTTGGATGAGCAGGTGGTTGTCAACCTTTTCAGCTCCTCACCAGCCTGATTGACGGCGCTGGTGGTGTTGTTGATGGTGTTGGTGAGAGCGTCCACCTTTTCTCCCAGACTGTTGACATGCGTGTCAACAGACGCCAAACTAGGACCTGAAAATGATATCAGTTCAGATATGGGCTTATTTGGAGAGGTGGGGAAAGAAGTGTTTAGGATAATAGGTTTACCTGACGTATCAAACATTTTGTAGAACTGCAAAGATTCCTCAAACGTTTGATGTTCAGGTCCTATAGGTAGAGAGGTAGTGGGTTCAGAGACCAAAGAAGGAGAGAGAAGATTTATGGGGATAGTTGGTTTGTTTTCTCAACAATAACCCATTGCATCCAGAAAGGATATCAGCTCAGCATCAGTGGGGAGTGCGTCGAACCCACTCTTTTAAAAGGATCACTGGATATAAATATCAGTGATAAATTTAATTTCAAAAAGCTTTTAATCATATGAAGAAAGATTCAGTGATTAAGATTTATATTTTTAAAAAAATATCTCAACTGAATGAAGATTCAGTTGTAGGGATTGAGAAACCATACCTGAGAGTCAGAATATTTATCAGAGAGAATGATGAAAGGGAACTTTTGATTACTGACACAATGCATGAATGCTGAAGAATTATTCTTCAAGATTCAGCATTCCAAGCTCACTGATGAGAAAGTTGAACCTTGTCTCATCAAGAGGTTTGGTGAATATATCAGCAAGCTGAAAGTCAGTAGGGATAAAATGAAGTTCAATATCACCATTCATCACATGATCTCTGATAAAGTGATATCTGATCTCTATGTGTTTTGTCTTTGAATGTAGCACTGGATTATTGGCTATAGCGATAGCACTAGTGCTGTCGCAATAGGTAGGAATTTTTGACAGCTGAAGGTCATAATCTAATAGTTGATTTCTCATCCATAGGATTTGAGAACAACAACTTCCAGCAGCTACGTATTCAGCTTCAGCTGTGGAAGTGGACACAGAATTTTGCTTCTTGCTTGTCCAACTTACCAGCTTTCCTGCCAAGAGTTGACATCCACCAGTGGTACTCTTTCTGTCAAGTTTACATCCTGCAAAATCACTATCAGAATAACCAGTTAGATCGAACCCTGAGTCTTTGGGATACCAAAGACCGAGGTTAGGAGTTCCTTTCAGATATCTGAAAATTCGCTTTACAACGATCAGATGGGATTCCTTGGGTTCAGATTGATAGCGTGCACATAAACAAGTAGAGTACATGATTTCAGGTCGGCTTGCTGTGAGATACAACAGAGAGCCTATCATACCTCTGTAGGCAGTGACATTAACAGGTTTTCCAGAAGGATCTTTGTTAAGTGTCAGGGGTGGTGCCATAGGAGTTTTCATAGCTGAAGTTTGAGTGAGATCAAACTTCTTCAGCATATCTTTAACATATTTACCTTGGCTGATAAAAGTACTTTTGTCAGATTGTTTAATCTGAAGACCAAGAAAATATGTCAGCTCACCCATCATACTCATTTTATATTCTTTCTTCATTCTTTCAGCGAAGCGAGTACACAGAGATGGGTTAGTAGAACCAAATATTATGTCATCGACATATATTTGTACAAGAATTATATGACCTTTTATCTTTCTGAAAAATAACGTATTATCAATTTTGCCACGTTCAAAATTTTCAGAGATAAGAAAATATGAGAGAGTGTCATACCAAGCACGAGGGGCTTGTTTTAGACCATAGAGAGCCTTATCCAATTTATAAACATAATTTGGATGCTTAGGGTCATAGAACCCTGGTGGTTGTTCTACATAGACTTCTTCATTCAGCTTTCATTTAGAAACGCTGATTTTACGTCCATTTGATACACGATGAAGTCTTTATAGACTTCATAAGCTAAGAATAGTCGAATTGCTTCGAGCCTGGCCACAGGGGCAAAGGTTTCATCATAGTCTATGCCTTCCTCTTGTCTGTATCCCTGAGCAACAAGTCGAGCCTTGTTGCGGGTTACAGTTCCATGTTCATCTAACTTGTTTCTAAACACCCATTTGGTGCCTATTACAGTTTTATCAGATGGTCTAGGAATAAGATTCCAAACTTTGTTTCGAGAAAATTCAGTCAGCTCTTCTTGCATAGCGCTGACCCAGTTTGGATCTCTGAGGGCATCATCAGTCTTCTTTGGTTCTATTAAAGAGAGAAAGTTTACAAAGAGACAGATATTACCTGAGCTTCGTCGTGTCTGAATACCTGCATCTGGATCACCAAGAATTTGATCTATTGGGTGATCTTTGGTCCATCGCTGAGCAGGAGCATTATTGCTTAACTCAGAGGTTGGATCAACAATTTGAATGTTTATTGATGATGACGATTGAGGTTCATCAGCGATTAACTGTTGAGTAGATTCACTGGAGAGGTTTTCAGACGAAGGCAGATTTGATGGTAGGAGTGTGTTTAGAGGTTTAGCTGAAACCCATGAGTTGGATTCAGCGGTAGGATGTATAATGTTTGGATCATCATCAGCGACTGGAGGATCTGAATGCTGATGGTTAGAGAAGAAAGGTTCAGTTTCTCTGTAGTGAGAAAGCATCCAAGCATTTAACTCTTCATTGTCAGCGATTGGTTTGGAGTTCGCTGAGCGAGTTTCATCAAAAGTGACGTGAATTGTTTCTTCTACGGTTTGTCTTCTCTTGTTGAAGACTCTGTAGGCTTTGGAGATGGAGGAATATCCTAGAAATATTCCATCATCAGCTTTTGGGTCGAACTTTCCAAGTTGATCTCTGTTGTTTAAGATAAAGCACTGACAACCAAAGATATGAAGAAAGCTGATAGAAGGCTTCCTTCCAACAAACAGTTCATAAGCTGTCTTCCCAAATCGCTTTATTATCAGCGATCTGTTTTGAGTAAAACATGCAGTGTTTACAGCTTCAGCCCAAAATTGAGTAGGGAGATGAGAATCGCTGAGCATTGATCTAGCAGCTTCTATGATCGTTCTGTTTCTTCTTTCAGCGACTCCGTTTTGCTGAGGTGTTCTTACTGAAGAGAAGTTGAGAGAGATTCCCTTGTTCTCAAAGAAATTGTTCAGGGAACTATTTTTGAATTCGGTTCCATGATCACTTCTTATTGAACGAACAGTAAGATTGTTCAGCACTTCCATCTTTTTCACAAAAGATATTAGTTCTTCTGGAGTATCACTCTTACAGCGAAGAAAGATAACCCAGGTGTAGCGAGAATATTCATCTACAATGACAAGTGTATATTTCTTTCCAGCTATTGATTTGATGTTGACAGGGCCAAACAGATCCATATGCAAGAGCTGAAGAGGACTTGTTACTGAGGAAACTTGTTTCGACTTGAAACTTGCTTTTGTTTGTTTTCCTTTTTCACATGCTGAGCAGAGAGATTCTTTAGCATATGAGTGCTGAGGAAGACCAGAAACTAGTTCCTTAGATGAGAGAGAATTCAGGGTTTTGAAATTTAGATGAGAGAGCCTTTTATGCCATAGCCAGTTGACATCAGAAGAGGCTTTAGATAGAAAACATAAGTTTTCAGTGATAGTAGAGTCCATATCTATTACATAGACATTTTCTCTGCGATGACCACTGAGAGCAAGTTTTCCTTTCTCATTTAACACTGAACATGCTTTCTTAGTAAAGCGTACTTCATAGTCTTTATCACATAGCTGACTGATGCTTAGAAGATTATGCTTCAGTCCATCTACATAAGCGACTCTTCGAAAGGTAGTTGTCCCATTGCTGAGGACACCAAACCCTCGGGTAAATCCTTTACCATTTCCACCAAAGGTCACAGAGGGACCTTTTTCTTCCTTGTATTCAGTGAGCAGGTCTCTTTGTCCAGTCATATGACGAAAACATCCACTATCAAGATACCAGATACCCTTTGATCCCTGCACACATAAGGAAGATTAAGCGTTGTTTGGTACCCACTTTTCAATGGGCCCTTCAGAGTTAGTGGATAAGGTAAGTTCGGTAGTATTCTCAGTTGATGAAGATTCAGATTCAGTGGTAATCTTCACTTTGGTTAATTTCTTAACCTTAGTGGTATTTTTCACCTTGGTTGATTTTTCAGCCTTGGTGACCTTAGCTTTAGAGACATTTTTCTTCACTTTAGCTATTTTATCAGCTTCAGTGGCAGTTAGACATTTACTTGCAATATGATCAGTAAAACCACAGTGATAACATTTTCTATATCTGAAAATGGTTTTAGGACCAGAAGAAGAAGAAAATTTTGCAAGTTTAAGATGAGCAGGGCCAGGTCCAAGAAGACTTTTCTCTTGAGATCTGGGAGGAATTTTCATTTCTTCAGATCTCGAGGTTTTAAGATCGATTTTCAGCTTTGTAGGACAGAGATCAAAGATTTCTATCACAGAGCTAGAGGATTGCTTAGCTGAAGGTTTAGAAGGAACTTTCAGCTTTGCTTTCCTGGTTGCCTTCTGAGGGAGGAGAATGGACTTTCCTTTATCCGTAGACTTAGTGTCTTTGGATTTTTCCTCAGGGATGGGATTTGAAGAAGAACAGGGATAGAATTGATTGTAAGAAGTGTCAAAGAAGGAGGTGACAAAGGTTCCAAACTTAAGCGAGGAACTCTCTTTCTTAGGATCGTCCTGAGGTGTCCAAAAACCAAGACCAATTTTATCACTATCAGGAGTTTGAGCATTTATTATCTCAGAGATCTTTGTTGATGATTTGCACCATTTTTCAACATGAGCCTTTTCTGTTTTTAGAGCAGCGATGGCTTGTTCGCGTTCAATACTGATGATTTCATTTATAATGACTTGATCTTTCAACTTTTCTTCTAAAAGATTTAGTTCTTTGATCTTTTCATGACATTTATCCAGCTCTTGTGTTAAATGAACATTTTTATTCTCAGCTTGAGTTTTGTCGTTTAGGGCATTATAAAGGTCAATCGTCAGCACATCAACAACGCGACTTCTCTCAGCTTCAGGTAGAGAGGGATTTGTAGAGATAGATACCTGAGATGATATGTAGCTCATAGAAGATTCAGATGGTTCTTCCACTTCTTCTTTAATCTCAGCCATGAGGCAAAGATTAGCGACTTCTTCTTCATCAGAAGATGATTCTTCTGATTCAGCCCAGTCGTGTTCTTCAGCGATGAGACCTTTACCTTTTCGCTGATAGCTTTTCAGCTTTTGATATTTGTTCTTCAGCTTATGGTATTTGTCATCACTGGATCTTCTTGAGGTAGAAGGTTAGAAGACCTTTTTCGACCTGCATTCACTAGCAAAATGTCCAATCTTTTCACAGTTATAGCAAGTAGCAGTAGCCTTATCAACCGGAGTTGATTTTGGCTTTTCAGTAAGAGAGAGAGGTTTACTTCTTCGGAAGTTACTCTTTCTTGCAAATCTCTTAAAAGAGTTTGTCAAGAGTGCTAAGGACTCATCAAACTCTGAAAGATCAGGGTCTGATAGATCCTCAGATTCAGAATCTAACTCAGTGATGGTGAGAGTAGATCGCTGAGATGGAATTATTTCTGAAGAGACTAAAGCAACAGGAGTACTTTTGGAGTCTTTAGAATCTTTTACAAGATTTTTCTTCAGAAGATTTGATTGCTCATAGTTGAGCAATATTCCATACAGAGTGCTTAAAGAGAGAGTATGTAAGTCTTTTGTCAGCTTAAGACATATTGAATAACTGTCCCAGCTTTCAGGAAGACATTCCAAGAATTTTGTTAGGACCTCAGAATTAGAATAGGTCCTACCAACAGTTCTTAGGTCAATTATTAGGCAGTTAAATCGCTGATGAACGTCAGAAAGAGATTCATTCTTACCAGCGATGAAACTTTCATACTGTCTTACCAAGTTAATCTTTCGAGTCTCTTGGATTTCAGTGGTGCCCTCATATTGAACACATATGGTTTCCCACATTTCTTTAGAAGTTTTCAGATGCACGATGGAATGGAAAACTTCATCAAGCAGAGCCATTGAAATAATGGTCTTTGCTCTTGCATCTATGCCTACCTTCTTTTTATCTTCATCACTCCACTGTCTTATTTCCTTAACGACATATCGTTCAGGGACAGCTTCAGTGGTGGCAGTGGCAGGAACCGCAACTATAATTCTAACAGGTTCATAGGGTCCGTTTTCTATATATTCAGGTATAGTAGGATCCGCACCTTCAAGAAATAGCATCATTCGATTTTTCCATAGAGAAAAGTTATCTCTGCTAAATCGAGGAGGTTTAGAAAGTGAACCATTATCATAGTAGTTTGTGTTTGTGTTTAATGCCATTTTAGAATAGCAAGGAAGAGTATACAGCAAGATCTTGTTTATTAGATTTAAACAAACTGCTTTGATACCACTTGTTGGTCCCGAAGGTGCTAAACAAGTTTGTAGAAGGGGGGGGTTGAATACAAACACAGAATTTAAAGTTTAATAAATTGTTTATTGATAAATCAAAATACAATTTACAAGTTTGTTGCGGAATAAGATTAAGACAGACTCAATCTAAACAAACTTAAGAAACACTAAGATAATTGCACAAGAAATTCAGAGAATGGGGGATTAGAGATATAGAAAACAAGGGTTTCTATATTGAGTTCAAGGATGAAGCACTCTCTTAGATGAAGGGGTGAACTTCCTATTTATACCCTATGCATTAAATGCATGGCAGGATACTTTACACGTGGCGTTCACAGATTGGCTTTGATAAACTGACTTTTGGGAGACATGCTTTCGGCCGGGTCATGAACAGTGTAGTTGACAGAGTTGTTGTACGAATGGTTGCAGAGACTTATCCGTTCTGACACATCGTACTAGGTTGTGCAAGGATAGACAAAAGGAAACTTGAGGCATAAGCTTTGTGATCGTTTGATCGCTGAGTATCTCTAAGTTCAGAGATAAAGAGGTTCAACTATCGCTGAAGCTTTTTCTCATGTTCCTTCACGTATAAGTAGAGTTGTCTTTGCTTCACTGATATCCGCATCAGGTCACTAGTAGACTTCTCTTTGTTCAGCAACTTCGTCTTCGATTCAGCTATGAACATCTGTTGACGCGAGACTTGTCTTCAGGGATTACGTTGGTTGTTTACTTTAGGAACTATCAGTGATAACTGAACAGACTTAGTTTGATCACTGATAGTGAAACACTAATACATAGAAATGCTTATAAGAAAGACTATCAGCGATAACTGAACAGACTCAGTCTGATCGCTGATGGTGAAACACTAATACATACTAAAACGTAATTTTCACTAAGTATAGAAGAGGGTCGTTATCAAATCACTGAGAGAGTTTGGATCAACATGTATTGCAATCTTTTGGGAGTTCTGTTAGAGCTCTGTACTGTGAATTGTAGACCTTTGATCTGTTTTCGGTTGTGACATTCTCCATCTTAGGACTAGTAGAAAGGGGGTGTTACAATTATGGTATCAGAGCTATAGGTATTAATCCTGTAGTACTTTAAGTTTGATCTATGAGGTTGGGTAGTACTAGGCGGGTGATTGGTTTATTCGTTTTCATTTTTTTTATATATTTATACTTGTTTAGTTATCTCTCAAATCCTTACTACCGCTTTACATAACTTTATGTATTCGTAATCATTGTTCTGAACGAGTTTCTTTGTTGTATCAGTTCCGATGTTGCCTAGTAACCAACCCAGACGAAGGGGTAGGCCCCGAAGAAATCAAACACAACATGATGAAACCAACCCTCCCCCTCCTCCTCCTCCTTCACATCAAGCTGATCCAGACTTATCGACAACTATCCAACAAGTTGTCGCGAATATGATCCCTTCTATTGTATCTCAGACTGTAGAGGCTCTCCGTCAGACAACTGAAGTACCTCATATAAATACTGTAGATACAGAAAGAGGAGAACAAGAGCAAGGACTTAATGAAAATACTAATCAGTCTGAAATTCATGTTTGGCTTGAACGGTTTAATAAACAAAAACCGCGAATCTTTTCTTCAGTTACTAACCCTGTAGATGCAGAAAATTGGATCCGACATCTGGAGAAACTTTTCAAAGTTTTAGGTTGTCCAGAGCAGTACAAAGTAAGGTTGGCTTCATATAAACTTGAAGATGATGCTCACAATTGGTGGGAGTCTTGGAGTCAAAGTAATCCTATAGCTGAAACTCTTACTTGGAATCAATTTAAAGAAATTTTCTTCCATCGTTACTTCACAACAGCCGATAAAGATGCATATATTCGGGAGTATTATAATATTCAACAGCGAGAAGATGAATCTATTTCTGAATATCAGACTCGATTTCTACGATTAGCTCGATTTGCCGGAACCATAGCAGGTACTACAATGCATCAGGTTGATAAGTTTAAGTGGAGTTTGATCCATCGGTACAAGACCCAACTTCTGAATCATCAGTTTACTTCAGTCAGTGAGGTTGCAGATGCGGCGAGAAACATTGATCGGGCTCGACAGGAAAGTTATTCTTTGAAATCAGATTCTGGAAAGAAACGAGGTCGTGATATGCGGTTTGGAAATACAGATCTCAGATCTTCGGGTCGCTCAGTCTCAGGGAAGTCTTCTAATTTCAGATCACTAGTATCTTCTCAAGGAGCATCCAGTAAGGATTCTTCTAATACCAATCCTCCCCAAAAATGCAAAGAGTGCGGTATTACACATCGACCAGGACCGTGTCTACGAATGACTGGAGTGTGTTACAATTGTGGACAGAAAGGACATTTGGCCCGAGACTGTAAGCAAGGTCAAAAAGACAAGGTAACTGAGAAAGGGAAGCAGTCCACAGCTGGCGGACGAGTATTTGCTTTGCATGCTGATAAATCTACCGCTGGTATGGTTTCTGGTACACTTAAATTATGTGGCATACCTGTATATGTTTTATTTGATACAGGTGCAACCCACTCAATTGTGTCTGATACTCTAGAGGAACATTTGAGACCTTTTGAGAAATTAACTGAGACTCCGTTACATATTACTACTCCGATGGGTAGTTCAATTTGCATTTTGTCTGAATTCGTGAACTGTCCTCTATTGATTGTTGATTGTGTCCGAGAGGTAAATCTACTTCCTATGTGTATGAAGTATTTTGACCTCATTATCGGCATGGACTGGTTGTCCAAACATCGAGCAACCATTGAATGCGATACAAAGAGGGTTATCTTCGGAGATTTGAGTCAACCCGATAGCATCTATCAGGGAGTAGAACCAAAGCAGGGAACCAAAGTCGTATCTTCTTTTATTGTTCAATCTTTTGCATGGCAAGGATCTGAAGGCTTCCTTGCAGCACTTCAAGACCCTGATGAGGTACCGCTCGAACTTAGATCTATTCCTGTAGTGAATGAATTTTCAGACGTGTTTCCGGATGAAATTCCTGGACTCCCTCCCATTAGAGAAGTGGAGTTCACCATTGAATTAATTCCAGGATCTGCTCCAATATCAAAACAGCCTTACCGAATGGCTCCATCAGAAATGAAGGAGCTAAAAGAGCAGATACAAGATTTGTTGAATAAGGGATACATACGTCCTAGTGTGTCACCGTGGGGAGCACCAGTTCTTTTTGTGAAAAAGAAAGATGGTTCAATGCGGCTATGTATCGATTACCGCGAACTAAATAAGGTAACGATACGTAATAAGTATCCTCTGCCCCGTATTGATGACTTATTTGATCAACTCCAAGGGGCAAAATTCTTTTCTAAGATTGACCTCAGATCTGGATATCATCAGTTACGTGTTCGTGAGCAGGATATTCCTAAAACAACTTTTAGAACCCGATATGGCCATTTTGAATTCGTTGTCATGCCATTTGGGTTAACTAATGCTCCTGCTGTTTTCATGGACTTAATGAACCGAGTCTTTAAAGATTATTTAGACGAGTTCATTATAGTCTTCATCGATGATATTTTGATATATTCTAAGTCTGAAGTTGATCATGCTGAGCATCTTCGTATTGCGTTGGGTATTCTTCGAGAGAAGCGGTTATATGCTAAAATCTCTAAATGTCAGTTTTGGTTAGATCAGGTCTCTTTTCTTGGGCACATTATTTCCGCCGACGGCATTAAAGTCGACCCTGCCAAAGTCGAGGTTGTGGCTAATTGGCCAAGACCGACCAATATATCTGAGGTTCGGAGTTTTCTGGGTCTGGCAGGATATTACCGACGCTTTGTTGAAAACTTTTCTCGGCTTGCGCTGCCCTTAACTAAACTTCTCCGAAAGGGAGTTAAATTTGAATGGGGGCCTGATCAACAACAGAGTTTTGAAATTCTGAAACAACGATTGATCACAGCTCCAGTCTTATCTCTACCATCTGGGACAGGCGGTTTTCAAATCTATAGTGATGCCTCTCGAATTGGCCTCGGATGTGTACTTATGCAAAATGGAAAAGTTATAGCATATGCATCACGACAATTGAAGCCATACGAGGTAAACTATCCTACTCATGACTTGGAACTGGCTGCAGTTATCTTCGCACTTAAAATCTGGCGCCATTATTTGTATGGAGAATCTTGTGACATTTTTACTGATCACAAGAGTTTGAAGTACATTTTCTCTCAGAAAGAAATTAATATGCGTCAGAGACGTTGGCTGGAACTTCTGAAAGACTACGATGTCCAGATCCACTATCATCCAGGCAAAGCGAATGTAGTTGCAGATGCGTTAAGTCGTAAAAGTATGGGATCTGTTTCTTGTTATACTGTTCAGCCGCACTTGATTTCTGATTTTGAAAAGTTGGGTATTGATTTTTATCCAAACTCTAATAGTTTGATGTTGGCTAGCCTTTCGATTGAGCCAAATTTGATTTCACGAATTAAGAAAGCCCAACAAAATGACGGTGGTATTTGGTCTCTTGTACAGAAAATTTATAATGATCGGAATTCTGAATTTCGCGTCGATGACCAGGGTATAGTTTGGTTTCGAGATCGTTTGTGTGTACCCGATGATCTTGAATTAAAAGAAGATGTATTAAATGAAGCTCACAATTCTCCCTTCTCAATTCATCCCGGTTCTACCAAAATGTACCGTGATTTGAAACAAAATTTCTGGTGGGATGGAATGAAAAGAAATATTGGCGAATATGTTGCAAAGTGTTTGACCTGTCAAAAAGTCAAAATTGAACATCAAAGAGGTAGTGGTCTTTTACAGCCTTTAGAGATACCCGTGTGGAAATGGGAGCACATCTCTATGGACTTTCTTACAGGGCTACCAAAGACTCAAAAACGTCACGATGCAATTTGGGTAGTTATAGACCGTTTGACTAAGTCTGCACATTTCTTAGCTATCCGGGAAACTTTTTCGGTTAGCCAGTTGTCTGAATTATTTCAGAGAGAGATCATCAGACTTCATGGAACTCCTGTCTCAATTACGTCTAATAGAGATCCGCGTTTCACCTCACGGTTCTGGAAGAGTCTTCACCAGGCTTGGGGTACACGACTTAATATAAGTTCAGCTTTTCATCCTCAAACGGATGGACAAACTGAACGGACAATACAAACTCTTAAAGATATGCTTCGTGCTTGCGTTCTCGAGTGGTCTGGCTGTTGGGACGATTATCTTTATCTGGTAGAGTTTTCGTACAATAACAGTTACCAATCCAGTATTGGTATGGCTCCATACGAAGTTCTTTATGGTCTTAAATGTCGAACACCTACATGTTGGAACGAAGTAGGCGAACGGGCAATTGAAGGACCCGAATTGGTCCAAATCACAACTGAAAAAGTTGAAGTAGCCCGCCAGAAAATGAAAGAGGCACAAACGCGCCAAAAGAGTTATGCGGACCGACATCGTAGGCCATTGGAATTTCAGTCAGGTGACCATGTTTTCCTTAAAGTTTCTCCATTTCGAGGAACACGTCGTTTTGGGGTTAAAGGAAAACTTAACCCACGTTATATTGGACCTTTTGAAGTTCTAGAACGAGTTGGTGAAGTAGCGTATCGTCTCGCGTTACCTCCCCAACTAGCTCATGTTCATAATGTTTTCCATGTGTCGGTGCTCCGTGGTTATCGATATCATCCGTTGCATATCATCGATTATCCACTTGAAAAGATTGAGCCTGATTTATCTTATGTTGAGGAGCCCGAAGCTATTATTGGATGTGAAGAAAGAAAATTGAGGCATCGATCGATTCCATTCGTTAAAGTCTTATGGAGGAATCATTCTGAAAGTGAAGCGACATGGGAGACAGAGGAATCGATGAAAAAGCAATATCCGCAACTTTTTGAAGGTACATAAGTTCATGACTCTAACTCGATTTCGGGGACGAAATCTTTTTAAGGGTGGGAGAATTATAATACCCTGTATTTAGTAAACCAAATTTCATGATCGATAACCAAATTGTGTTAAAACATGAAATCGTGCTATAGTAACTTGTACCTTAGTCTTCAAGAGTTGTACATTAGTCTAAGTCTATATTTATAGATTTAATTTATGGACTAATGTTGGATGAAACAACCTTGGTTAGGACCAACATTGTAAAGGAATTGTCAAGAAAGGGTTAAATTGTTATAAGTTAAAGGATTAAGGGTTAGTTTGTAAATGTAGAAAATATATATGATTTTAATTAATTTTTGAAATTTAATGAGTTCATAATCAGATTTCTTTTCTCTATCTACCTCTCAATTTCTCCTCCTTCTCTCTAGAAACCTTCATCTCATCCCTAAAAACTCAAATTCCTTCTCAAATCCTTTATGTTCTTTAAGATTGGTTGTTAAAAATGGAACTAGGGGCTCAATAAAAGGTATGTTCATGGTTAATTTTGTTGATTACATCAATTTTGGGTCAAATGGGTTAAACCCTAAGTTTATCTATGATTATAGGTTGAAGATTGAGGAATAGAGGTGGAAATTCTTCAAGTTTGGTGCTGTTGGAATTGACAGATTCATTGTGGTAAGTTTAAAAATTCGTATAAAATCAACCATTTGTCCAAATAAGGTTTTCTTTATATATACAGAAAGGTCTACGAGTGTAGTTCAACTTTGTAGTTTACACCAAAGTCCAGTTCGGAGTGTAAGTGACTTGAAATCATTGATTTTCCAGAACTATTCTGCACACACTCGAAATTGCGCACTGTTGGTATTAATTCTGTATAAAATAGAGCAGAGCTCCAATTGATGTGAATCCAGGTTCTGTGAAATCCTAAGATGATTATGCACGACTTTCATGTTTATAAGAAAATTTGGTTGAGCCTTTAAGAATGAGAAAAAGACTTGAACTTTAAGCGTACAGAAGCTGTTAGCTACTGTTGGAATGTGTAAATTTGGATTTTTGCAAATGTGGTTTAAGGTCCTAAGGATTGTGTTAAGTGTTTATTAAGTGTCCTAAGGGTATTTTAAGCATGTTTGAAGGTCCGTAGAATCTTTCTAAAATGAAAGGGCTTGTAGGAACTTGAAGTTGATAAGAATTGTTACCGGAAATCATCTAAAAGCATTTATTAATAAGTGTAAGTAAACCGGAAGGAGAAAACCGTTCTTAGGCATCAAGTTTCGTGTGATCGTCTCTAAAACACCTTCAAGGTACGAATATCTAATTCGTTTCAATACGTGGGTTATCAATTGTGATGATTACCCATTCCATAGATCTTGTTCATGAAATACACCCACAAAAGTGGATGTTATCAAGTGGTTATCCGGAATATTTTTATGTTTTATATGATGTTTCGTTTGATGAATTTGAGTCCTTGGGAATTTTGACTCGAGACCGGTATGTTTTTAAATTCCTTACGATTACTTGATTTATAAATCTCAATGAGTTTGTTGAACTTGTTATCCAAAGTTTATTCATCAAATTTGGTTATTGAAATTCGTTTTGACTAGGCTCATCATTCGGGGCACGAATGTTGAGACGCCTCCATGATGGCTAAAATAGTCATGGCGTTCTCGTGAAGGCTATGGCCGAGCCATATAGAGAACGTTGGATGCATCCTTAGAACCGAATACCAATTATGTTGGTTACCGGATAGAACCGAATACCAATTATGTTGGTTACCGGATAGAACCGAATACCAATTATTTTGGTTACCGGATAGAGCCGAATACCATATGTCTTTGGTTACCGGGGAATGAGGCGGTGTAGTGCCCAACACTTCCATTCCATTATGACGCCTGTTTGGACTGATCATCCATCGGGTACAAAATATCTTAATGATATGGATGTTTATCTTGCTTTGAACTTTAATTATATTGGTTTCAGTTCTTGAGATTTACACTTAAATTGCTTCCAACTCTATATCGTAAGGTTTTCTTTCAGTTACCTACTTCTTATTTGGTATTTCTTGTGTTATTATTCGTTCACTGGGCAATTTTGCTCAGCCGAGGCTTGTTTTGTTTTACCTCGGCAGGTTTAGGATCTAAACCAGAGGCAGGATGAACGGACGAGATGGTTTAGGATGCTTAAAGACTAGTTGCTTATTCAAGGCTTTTGTTATGTAAATATTTAATATGTAAATATGTTAATCGGATCTTTACTGGTGGATGTATTGCAATCTTTTGGGAGTTCTGTTAGAGCTCTGTACTGTGAATTGTAGACCTTTGATCCGTTTTCGGTTGTGACATTCTCCATCTTAGGACTAGTAGAAAGGGGGTGTTACAATTTCCGTTGAATTACAACTGTAATTAAACAGATTTGTACATACCACCATTTTTGGGATGCTCTTGCTATGGCAATTTTCGTATACCACATGTCCGTTTTTCGGATTTTTGTTATCTCTATTTTTAGGGTGTTATACAATCAATATCAAGGAGATGATAAACTAAAATATGAAATGTCTGGGTTGACTAAATCAGTCTAAATGTTAGTGAATAAATTCCAAATAAAAAACCCAAAACTCATTAACAATCATATATAATACACATAAAGCATAAACATTATTTCAAAATTTTGATGGAACAAGAACAATTATAGTAACGACATAAATATCCATTAGGAAGTATGAGGGAGAAAAAAATAAAGGTAACAATTGTGTATAAATTCTAAATAAAAAACCAAAAAATTATTTAACAACAATATGTAATACACACAAAACATAAAAAAGTTATTGAAACTATTTATAGAAACAAAAACAATGAGACCGATTTGAGAGAAGAAAGTTTGACAAATGTCTGAATATATAAAATGAGGAGACGATGATAACAAATATGAATGCTCAGGGTGGTTAAATATAAATTTTACCCATCTTTTTCTTAAAAAATAGTTGTTTAAATATATATAGTTAGGTCAATATATCAATCAATAACAAGATGATGATGCCTTTTTACTAACAACTGATAGGGTTGTCTAATCTTAATAATAATCTTCATACACTTCGTAACAAATAATAACGACAGTGATATGGTTTTAGGACATATCATAATATAACATTAAAATTATTTGTGATGCATCTAACACATTTCAGAACAATAAACGATTATCAATATTTACAAATTAACCACTTATTAAAATATTTTCGTTGTTCTAGCTTTTATCTCATTAATTTTTAAATGATGAATTACGATTTAATTTAACTCAGACAAATAATTGTTTAAAAGAATTATCGTATCCATGCAACACACAGGACCCACACTAGTATATATTAAAGGAGAAACCACCATGTATGAGGTAACATCTATTCAAGCTTAGAACATCATTTATCTTTTTTTTTCCTTACTCAACTTTTCCCCTACAATATCTATTTTTAATTTTCTTTTTCAATTTTACTTTCCCCACCTCTTTATCTATCCATGTCTGTATATCTCAATTTCTTCCTCTCCATTAGTTTTGTCATGAACGGTAATTACAATATAGTTGTTCTTACACACAATTACAAACTGTTTGCATAAATGTCCAAGTGATTTTTTGAGTTTGAACTATCCCAATTCTTTGTCTATCCAAAAAAAAAAGAGATAAAGATCCAAAGATCTTCCATGGGTTTTATTAGGATTTTACAAATTGTTAACCAAGTATTGATATGGGTTTAAATAATTGTTTCACTTTCCAATCTCAAAACGATTTCCTTTGCAATAGGCTCATTCACGATATGGTCGTAAAAGTATTGCCAAAAAAATTAATATTAATTTTGATTATAAAATTACTCCAAGTTTGTATTAAGAGTTTGTGTCTGATTTTTTTTTTCTGTAGTTGAAGATTTGAAAGTACATTGTTTGCCTACAGTATTGTAACTTTGTTTATTTAAAAAGTAGTTTGGTGTTGTACAAATATATGTTTATGTATTTGTATTATATGCATATATGTTATATAGGGCTATGCTCAAGTTGAATTCATACTTGAGAGCAAGTTTCATGTTGCAGTGAAATGATTTTGTTGCTATATGCCACAACTTCAACAACATTTATAAGAACAAAGGTATTATCTATTCTAGAATTCTTATATTTTTTTTAGATTTCACGAAGTGGGTTGTTTGTTCTTATGATGAATCATGAACTGAGTTTTGTTCTAGTTTATGAACTTTGAAAAGTTTTTTGATCAATGAATCGAGATTTCTTAATGATGAGTTGAATGTTTTTTTTGTTTTTGTTTGTTAGGATTAATAACTGGAAATTTTGCATATTAAAGGTTTTGATGATCGAGTATTGACGCCAACCGATGATATAGTGCCTCAAAAGCTCCCCAACATCCAGAAATTGCAAATGTATTTTTTTTATCCGGTTATTTTTCATCTTAGGATTTAACTAGATTTTAATAGAAGAAGTCTTTCAATCCTCTCTTGCGATTTATTTACTTCAGTTTAAATCTCAATAAAGCTTACAATATCATATATATTGTTAAATTTATGTTCGTGTATTGTTGTCATGTGACTTATGTTTTGGTGCATCTATTTGTTTTTTTATCTTATATAATTGTCTCTTTTTGTTTTGATTCTTCTAAACGTGGGTGCAAGACAAGGAAGTATGAGTGAATGTGCAAGTATTGATGTTGGTTTAATGTTTCTATATATGTTGCATTAATATAGTTTGCTGCTAAATTTTGGTTTCTTTTGTTTACTTACATACAAAAGATGCAGAAAAATGAATTCTTTTGTTGAAAGATTTAATTTGGTGATTATTGATTTTATGCGTTATGATTACGAGATTTGTACTTTTGGACGGTTGACTTAAAAATTTAATAAAGATAAAGTCTCTTTGAGAGTGGACTAAGAATTTTAATGTGAAGTGGGTTTGTTCTAAAAAAAATCTAGCAAAAATTGGCATATATAGTGGGCATAGGATATTAGTAATTACTACGAGGGATTGATAAATATTTTGTGTTAATACATTTTTAATTTTTAAAATTGTTGGGCTCAATTGGTGATATAGAGGCCGGTTAATAGAAATTCACGATTTACATGATGATTAAATTTTAACAATATTAACCAGTGTATTTTTAAAGGATTGTTCATTTCAAACTATGTTTTCGAAAGACATGTATCTTGCTTGAGGATGCCTGTTTTTTTTAGTTTTTTTTTGTTTGAAATAAAAAAAATCTTGGGGAGTATGTTCTTTTATCACAGAAAATCTCCAATCGAAACATTATTTTGTTTAATATAAAATAAAAGAATATATAAAATACAATTTGTTATTAAGACAAATCAATATTATAAATGAAAAATATTTTGTGTTTATTTATAACATTTCAATCAACAAAGTTGATATTATGATGACTATTAAATTGATGGTCAAGTCTAACCATTAATAAGAAATGTCAGTATTTTGAACCCAATAAATTTTATAAAATAAAAAATTTAATCAGTAAAAATAAATAACATCTAAATCATTTTCAATTCATTTATATTATATTTTAAAAGAGATACTAAATCCAAAGTTTGAACAAACCAACGGTGTAATATACTCAATATTAAAAAATCCACTAAAATAATCCTGCCATGAGCCCCAAACCTTCCCGGTCCTTGTCTTCTTCCTCCCTCCCTCCCCATCTTTCCCGTTGGATCTTATCCAATAAATAGCGTTTCTTAATTTGTTAATTTTAAATAAAAACAAGGGCCAAGACATAACTACAGCTGGAGCATACTGTGGTGTAAATCACAGTAACCAAAATTGTAGTTGACTCTTAAAATATAAAAAGAGAGAAAAAAAGGTGGGTCGATTTTGATGATTAATAATTAATAAGGCAAATTCTTATAGGTGTAAACATCAATTATAGTCTAAACATCGCTGTGTTCTACGCCTGTAAACCTTGACGCTGCTTCTCAACGTACGTCCGAGCAATTATGGTGGCATCGGCCGCATTAGTGGCATTGAAGACGCTGTTGAGCGTATTGGCTTGTGTGATGTGTGCTATGTTTGTCTGGGGATTTGTCATGGATGGCTGGTCTTCTTGTTTCGACATACACGCAAGGTAAATTTGAAACAGATTTGTGTATTGAGTTTACTGGTAGATCGATATTGGTACGTGGTTTAATTCGTTTTCTTTTTAGGATGTGTTGGTAATAGATACACTTAATTTCTCTGATCAACTATATATATATATATAAAGTTTTCCCTATCAAGACGAGTTCTTGTCGTGTCCACAAGAAGTCTTTCTGACTGTATAATTAATTAAGAAAGAGCAAGGATGCATGATGATGTGCTTTTTCGGTCGAACAATTTATTTCTTTGTCAAGAATTTCGAAACATATAAAATAGAATTTCAAGATTTAAGTTAATTATCGATGATTCTGTCCCTTAATCAAGAAGAAACGGTTTCCTCTTTAATAAGTTGTTGCCAAATTTGTTGCAGGTGGATGGTAGCAGCACTGATAGATTTTTACATACACGTTGCTATTATAGGGGTATGAAAGTACTTTTGAGTTACAAGACTAACTTGTAGTTTTCTTTGTTATTTGGACTATAAAACTTAAGTTGCAGAATGATTAAGTGGTCAGAATGGTTAAGAGACTCTTATGATATAGTGTAAAATGAAATATGGTTGTTTGCTAATTGTTCGGAATAAAATCAAGGCTCTTAACGATTCCCACGAGCGACACTTTCCTGAGATATTCAGACTGGTCCTTCGGGGCCAGGGCCGGGACCGGTTTGGGTGGGTCCAGTCTATGGGACCCTCTACCCTGCCGGTCGGGTTCAGCCAAAGGCTGAGCCGGTTCAGCCAAAGGCTGAGCCGGGTCACAGCAGATTAGTGGGATTGCCCGTAATGGAGACCCGATACCGCTGGAACGTGTGTGTGCGTTAACTTGCCGTTAAAAAAAAGATACAAAATCAGGGTTTTGGAACCATTAAGAGGCAGACAGTTTGATTCAAAGGTTGCCTTTTAATGGAACCACTAAGAGGCAAACAAACAGCCCCCTTGTGCATTCAGGAGGCTAGAACAAAGTACTATTAATTTGGTTTAGAATACCTCTATTTTTTCTTTTAACTTTTCGAATCAACTAGACTCATATGTGGTTAATTCTTTAATTAGGCTTGGGTTGTCTACAAGGAATCAAGCAGGATCAGGGCAGCTGTTTTAATATTATTCTTAATTACTCTAGGAAGGTAATCTTCTTTTTGTATAATATTATCAGTGTAACATATTTACTTTTGGTTTTCCATTCACATGAATAGAATTACAATGGGGTTTGCTTTCTTTCATGGCATATGTATATATATAGCTCATTGTGGTTATGTCTGTAAATCAACTTTGATGATGAACTATTTTATATTTTAGGAACTGCAAATCAACTGGTGGTTCAGTAAATTTATTCTCCATGTTATATATATTGTGAGAAATGTTTGCCTTCAAGGCTTTTGATAGCTCATTTCCACAGCTCATTTCCAGCTGTTTTTCTTTGGCATTTCCAGCTGTTTCACAGCTGTGCTGCTCTACCAGTCCATTGTTCTACATTTTGTGCTATAAATAGGGAGCTTAGTAGAAGAGAAAAATACACCAAACATAAGATCTTCTATATATCTCTCTCTCTCTCTCAATAACTGATATATTAATCAGTTTTTCTTTCTCTCAATTGTATCATCATAAAGTGATAGTGAATTAGTTCTCGGCGTCCTCCGCCCGTGGTTTTTCCCTTTCCGGGTTTCCACGTAAAAATATCGGTGTCTCTCTTACCATGCTTTATTTTGCATTTTATGGTTGGATATTGTTGCATATACTTCGTAATTAATTATCTCACATTCGTTGATCATATTTCCGTTGTTATCTCGATATAAGAACATTCGTTCATTGTTCTTGGGGTATTTGTGTTTATAGTGAGGTCCAACTATCTATCTTATTGCTAGTTGTTTTTCGTTATTTTCACAACAATTGGTATCAAAGCCCAAGTTATTTATATCGAGATTTTTTTTTTGATCAATAGAAGTTTCGTGAGATTATTGATTTGCTAAGCTATTTTCATTTATGTCAACAATGAAATTCGACCTTCCCTTGTTGGAACGGGATACCCGATATCCCTTATGGAAGATAAAGATGAGAGATGTCCTCATCCAACAAAATTTACATAAATGTATTTTGGGTCGGGCTTTCATGCCCGTCTCTTGGACGGATGAGGATATTGAAATAAATGACTTGAAGGCCCAATCTTTAATTAGATTGCACCTTTCTAACGATGTTTTACAAGATGTTGGGGAGGAGGAAACATCGTATCAAATTTGGTCTAAATTAGATCGAATGTTTATGGAAAAGAGCTTACCCAATAAGCTTCATATGAAGCTTAAATTATATGCCCTTCGTTTATCTGAAGGTGGTTCAATTTCGGCACATCTATCGAAATTCAAAGAGGTAGTTGGTGATTTGAAAAACCTTGAGGTAAAGTATGACGATGAGGATTTGGGTCTAATCTTATTATGCTCTTTACCACAATCTTTTGGTACGTTTATGGATACGATTATTTATAGTCGGGATTCACTATCACTTGATGAGGTTTATACAGCGTTGAGATCGAAGGAGAAGATGAAGGAGATAATCCCCGGTCATGAACCAAGGGCCGAAGGATTAAATGCAAGGGGAAGATTTTTTGAAAAATGCTCAAGTTCTTCAAGCAAATCAAGATCAAAATCTCGTGGAAAGAAGAAGTTCTGTAACTTTTGTAAGCGGAAGGGTCACATCATTGACGAATGTTTCAAGCTTCAAGCCAAAAACAAAGCCAAGAACAAGACGGGTTCCTCCGGGGAAGCCGACATTGTTGAGCACGATGAAGGTGGAGCTAGTGAAGGTGAAGTCATGACGGTCTCGGATGGTAATCCAAAGGCCACGGAAGAATGGATTCTAGACTCGGGTTGCACTTTTCATATGTGTCCCAACCGTAGTTGGTTTCATACATATGATCAAGTTTCCGAAGGTGTTGTGATGATGGGGAACAATGCTACTTGCCCCATTGTCGGTCAAGGCACAGTTAGAATCCGCATGCATGATGGCGTCATCCGAACACTTCGGAATGTGAAACATGTTCCCGAACTCCGAAGAAACCTCATCTCTCTCAGTGCCCTCGATGAAAAGGGCTACGAGTTCTCTGGCTAAGACGGAGCAATAAAGGTCAAGCGAGGAGCGTTAGCTGCAATGAAAGCTCAAAGAGGTACCGCTAACCTTTATGTTTTGCAAGGTCAAACTATTACAGGTGACGTTGCAGTTGCTTCGAAGAAAATGTCCGATGGTGATCTTTCAAAATTGTGGCATTTACGTCTCGGCTGCATGAGCCTTGGAGGCATGACCGAGCTAAGTCAACGTGATTTGTTGAACGGCCACAAAGTTACCGATTTACAGTTTTGTGAGCATTGTGTGTACGGCAAGACGAAGAGGGTCAGATTCTCAGGTGGCATTCATACGACTAAAGGGCCACTTGATTACATTCATTCTGACCTTTGGGGTCCGGCCCGAGTTACTTCTTATGGTGGAGCTTCGTATATGCTCACTATTATCGACGATTTTTCTCTTCGTATGTGGGCTTTCTTCTTAAGACGCAAGAGTGATGTTTTTGAAGTTTTCAAAGATTGGAGGACGATGATCGAGAAGCAATCCGGTAAAGAGGTGAAATACCTCCGAACGGATAATGGCTTGGAATTTTGCTCGGAGGAGTTTAATGCTTATTGTCGTAAGAATGGCATTACAAGGCATCGTACCGTTGCCCACACTCCTCAACAGAATGGTGTGGCCGAAAGGATGAATCGCACTATTCTTGAGAAAGTTCGTTGCATGCTTTCTAACTCGAAGATGCCCAAGTCATTTTGGGCAGAAGCGGCTTCTACCGCTTGTTATATCATCAATCGATCTCCTTCAGTCCCTCTTGAGAAGAAGACTCCTATGGAAGTATGGAACGGATCACCGGCCGATTACACAAATTTGAAGATTTTTGGTTGCCCGGCGTATGCACGAGTTGATAATGGGAAGTTAGAACCGAGAGCTATGAAATGCAATTTCCTTGGATACAAAGACGGAGTTAAAGGCTTTAGGCTATGGTGCCCGGAAACAAAGAAGATCCTTATAAGTCGAGACGTAACTTTCGACGAATCTTCGATGTTGACTGATTCGCCGCCTCCTACATCCGATACCATTTCCGAATCTCCGAAAGAGAAATCACCTGCAGAGGTGGAGCTACCTTTGGCTCAAGCTTCGAGTCCGATTGCTACAAATGATTCACATGTTGTTTCTTCTTCTTCTCCCACTACTGGTGATCAAGTGGTAGATGATTCTTTATCACAACCTTTGCCACAAGAGCCCGAACCGAGCATTGCTCGTGATAGGGGAAGAAGACAAATCGTGCCTCCGACACGGTATCGCGAAGAAGCCGATTTTGTAGCATATGCTTTGAACGTAGCGGAGGAAATGGAATATACTGTTGAGCCTACTTCTTATAGTGAGGCTATGAAACAAGATGATGTGGATGAGTGGATGTTGGCAATGCAAGCGGAGATGGAATCTTTGCAAAAGAACGGAACTTGGGAGCTTGTTTCCGCTCCCAAGACAAAGAAGGCCGTTCGATGCAAGTGGGTCTATAAATTGAAGGAAGGGGCTACTCCAAATGAAAAACCAAGGTATAAAGCTCGGTTAGTCGCGAAAGGTTATAGTCAAATTCCTGGCATTGACTATAACGACATTTTTTCACCGGTGGTGAAACATACTTCCATTCGTGCATTGCTAGGGATGGTCGCGTCCTATGATTTGGAGCTTGAGCAATTGGACGTAACGACCGCTTTTCTGAATGGTGAACTTGAGGAAGAGATCTTTATGCACCAACCGGAAGGTTTTGAAGTTTCGGGTAAAGAAGGTCACATGTGCAAATTGATAAAGTCTCTATATGGCCTCAAACAGTCTCCCAGGCAATGGTACAAGAGATTCGACGCTTTTGTGACCACACACGGCTTGTCAAATTCGTCGTACGACAGCTGTGTTTACTTTAAGACGTGTGACGATGGGTCGATGTTATATTTGCTCTTGTACGTGGATGACATGCTCTTAGCAGCTAAAGATATGGGAGAAGTTCAGAAAGTTAAAGACCAGTTAAATTCAGAATTTGATATGAAGGATTTGGGAGCCGCAAAGAAGATTCTTGGAATGGAGATTATACGTGACAGAAAGGCGAGAAAGTTGTACCTCAGTCAACGAGGTTATGTTCAGAAAGTTCTTCGCCGCTTTAGTATGTCTGAAGCAAAGTCTGTCAACACTCCATTTGCGCCTCATTTCAAGTTATCATCCGCTTTAAGTCCTTCAACTCAAGCAGATGTCGCCTATATGGCGAGAGTGCCGTATTCTAGTGCGGTGGGATCTTTGATGTACGCCATGATTTGTACCCGACCCGATCTCGCTTATGCAGTTTCTATGGTCAGCAGATATATGGCCAACCCGGGTAAAGAACATTCGAAAGTTGTCCAGTGGATCTTTCGTTACTTGAAGGGGACGGCAGATCTGTGTTTGCATTTTGGGAGAAATTCATCAGGGGTACTTGGCTACGTAGATTCCGATCATGCCAAGGATCTTGATAAGAGAAGATCCGTCACTGGATACGTGTTTACTCTTGATGGTTGTGCCATTAGTTGGAAGGCACATTTGCAACCTACCGTCGCTTTGTCCACAACGGAAGCGGAATACATGGCAGTTAGCGAAGCCGTGAAAGAAGCTGTCTGGCTCAAAGGATTCTTTGGTGAATTAAGTGATGATTTGAAAGTCGAAGAGGTTTTCTGCGACAATCAAGGCGCGGTTCTTTTGACCAAGGATCGAATGTTTCACGATAGGACGAAACATATCGATATTCGTCATCACTATATCCGAGAGGTTGTAGCGAAAGGTGATGTTAAAGTTGTGAAGATTAGCACTGACTATAACGCAGCGGATATGCTAACGAAGCCGCTTCCGGTAGCCAAGTTCAGTTTGTGCTTGGACTTGGTTGGTGTTGAAAGACGGGGTTGATGCCCTTAGGGGCGAATTGGCGGAGGATACTGCTTTTTCGAGAACTTTGATTACTTTGGTATTGCTTTGTTTATGGGTGATGTTTTTGGCTTGAGAAGAAGTTTGGTAGAGATTGTGCTCTTAGTGTATTCTACTTGGTTTGAAGACGAGGTGGAGCTTTGTTTTTATGGGTTTTGGATTGAAGTCAAAGGTGGAGATTTGTGAGAAATGTTTGCCTTCAAGGCTTTTGATAGCTCATTTCCACAGCTCATTTCCAGCTGTTTTTCTTTGGCATTTCCAGCTGTTTCACAGCTGTGAAACAGCTGCTCCACCAGCCCATTGTTCTACATTTTGTGCTATAAACAGGGAGCTTAGTAGAAGAGAAAAATACACCAAACATAAGATCTTCTATATATCTCTCTCTCTCTCTCAATAACTGATATATTAATCAGTTTTGCTTTCTCTCAATTGTATCATCATAAAGTGATAGTGAATTAGTTCTCGGCGTCCTCCGCCCGTGGTATTTCCCTTTCCGGGTTTCCACGTAAAAATATCGGTGTCTCTCTTACCATGCTTTATTTTGCATTTTATGGTTGGATATTGTTGCATATACTTCGTAATTAATTATCTCACATTCGTTGATCATATTTCCGTTGTTATCTCGATATAAGAACATTCGTTCATTGTTCTTGGGGTATTTGTGTTTATAGTGAGGTCCAACTATCTATCTTATTGCTAGTTGTTTTTCGTTATTTTCACAACATATATCATTGAGTTATTTTCTACAATATTTATTTTTTCAAGCATATATACATCGATCATGGAATTGAATCAGAACTACTTCCTGTGATACATATCCCAATTGGTATTATAGTGAATTTTGTTTCCTTCTACAGCATTACTACCTGCACATACATCGTTGTGCTGTTGTTCAAGTTATCACCAGAAGAATCTTCAAAGGATCCATTATATTTTGTGTTGGCGAGACATCAAAAAAGGTAATATTTGAGGAAAAAAGGTAATATTTGAGGATATTGGATTGATGACCTTCCAAAAAAAGGTAATATTTGCAAACGTAAACGTTTTACTTTTTAAATTAAAACTTCATCTACATTGATGTTTTTCATTTCTCAAGAATGTATATTAGTATGTTTCTGTAGTTCTTTCTTTCTCTAATTTGTTTTCTTTCCCATTTAGTAAGGTAAATCATCATTTACTTGTATATTATTGTATTTGTTGAAGAATAAACCCAAACATATTCAGGTTGAATTTGACAGGAAAATTGAAGGGAAAATGTTGATCAATCCGTGTGTAGGACCTATAAAATTAAATGTTTAAAGTCTAGTTTTCAATGGTGAAAGTATCAAGTCATTTTGTTTTCAGTTTTTGTACCCAAAGATCCAGCTTTAGCGATGCTGTTAGAAATTCTGTTTTTCAGTTTTTTGAGGAGTAAACACTTATCTGATAATTAATTAGTGCTTACCAAACAAGAGTTATCATCCTTACCTACCTTGTCGGGTAACTTTCTCGGTCATCAAAATGGATTGTGGTAAGCGTTCTTTTACCCGATAAGCGTTTAATTATCGGGTAAGAGTTATCTCTCTCATTTATTAATTGGATATGATTTTTGATCCTTGCTATGTCTGTTATAAGGTAATGTCATGCTTACTAGTAAGGTAAGTGACACCCGATAAGCGCTTATCCGGTGAAAGTTTGGTAAACGGCCCCTAAGTTATGTTATGAAAGAACAAGAGAGCAGAATATATGTTAAAGCTCTAATACAAAGGACCTCGGGTTCTAATTTCTCTTCCTTTGAAAGTATTTGTTTTTGTCAGTATATATTACGATCCATGATATCCATTCCTTATTAATACGATTGTTCACGTGTATAACGATGTGTTAGCATATCTGTTTCTGAACGGTATCTATTTAAGAAAACACGAGAAAGAGACGGAGTACATACAAAATCATATATGATTCACGTAAATCGTGGGCAAAGTCGCCGTTGTCCTTCTTTTTGGCCGTTAATGCCGAATCATATATAATTTTGCACGTGATTTGCTGTTTTCTTAAATAGTTTGCGTTCTCGTTTGAACCTTCCTCTTGGCTTATATATATAGGGATGTCTCGGGACACAGGAGGGGGCCTTCTGTTGTAACTGCAAGAATAATCTTTTCTGCACTCGGCTGCTTGATGCTGGGAACTTTCATTTACACGCTTATTGTTGATGGATCTCCATTTCGTGCCCAAGTATTCACACCGTAAATTTCCTTCCTCTTTTATGTAATTCTGGAAAGAAGTAATTAAGATCAGTCATTTCTTAGTTGCTGTTAAATTATCCATGCATGTATCTTCAATCCCTGTTTATAGTTCTCTTTCATATATATATGCAATGTAATTAAAGCTGAGATTAATTGATGCTCGCAGGTGCATGATAGGAGCAACAACTGACTTCTATTTCAACGTTGTGGTTTTATCGGTTAGTTTCCGTTCATATATAATTACGTCGATTGATCAAATATTGCAACTTTAAAGAATAATTAAAGTACTTGCTTTTCATCTTTTTTAACCATAACAAGAATATTGGACTGCTGCTTTTCAGGTGTGGGTAGCATATAAAGAATCAAGTTGGATAAGTGCTTTCTTGTGGATACTCTCAATTGTGTGTTTTGGGAGGTAAGCATTTATGCAAACCAAGTCACCTTCTTCTCATCTATACTCTCTCCAAATGATTTGTTGTCCTCATGCTCTGAAACAATATGGCATGTGCATGTATATGGTATTAATTCTTAGTATTTCTGTTGGAAATAATCTTGCTATGATGAACAAATCACAGGCAATAGTATGAATATACTTGCTAATTTTATTGATACTTGCAATTTTTGTTCATACACTTTACAAAACATTGACCCTATTTATAAACACTGAAAAGGTGCCATCGAACCATCGCAATGGTTCGGTAAAGGTTGTGTTGTTTCATTAAGCATCATACCTCTTCATTAATGGTCACACCCTTTCACTAAGCATCATACCTCTTCATGAATTGTCCCACCCTTTCACTAAGCATCATACCTCTTTATGAATGGTCACACCCTTTCACTAAAATAACTACCTATATATATATATATATATATATATATATATATATATATATATATATATATATATATATATATATTGATTTGATTATATTTAACCCACAAGTTTAGGTTAACTATCAACAATTTCATCATCTTTAAGAAAATAGGGCAATGTTGATTGTTCATATTAATCGTAGATAAATATCAAGCCAACCATATAAAATTGTAAAGGATTGACCTCTTATGATATGAAGAAAAACTAAGGGGTTCTTTGTTTTTTTTAAAAACCTCTTAATGGCTCTTAAGTCTGAATCGTTCAGACCTTTTTACATACTACCTCTTATTAATCATAACTAAAATAATACTTCATATACTTTAGACCTTTTAAAAAACAAACGGCACCTAAGACTAAGAGTGTAAACTAGGTGAGATCAAATCATTTGTGGATCTGACCGCGCATTTTAGTGAGATGTGAGACTTCATTTATTAATATGCACTGCTTTTTTTTTCAACACCTTAATGAGTTTTTGACAATGGGTTTAAAACTTAGCGGCCTTAATTAGCTTGTGCACTCTCAGGTTGTCGGAAAAACTAGGTTGGGTCGTGCAAAATCACAATCCAACTTGGACAAAAATTGAGATCACATAGCTTTTTGAGAAATCACAATGGAACCTAAACCATACTTATAATCAACACTTTTAGCGTATTCCATTTTTGGTTTAGGGCGCTGCCCTTTGACCTCTATCATATGGCAACATCCATCGAGCGAGTTCTAGCTAGCTCATACAAGTGTGCACTCTACACCTCTTAGCCCGTATTAGATTAACCCCTTCATTATCTTGCGAATTCAATTACACAAAACGGCCTGGTAATTCATTAATCATCAACACATGTTGCCGTCACCATGCACCCTTCTCCATGAAGGTACCGGTTCGTGCGATGCAATGGGAGATAAACAATTGATTGGCTCTTTCATGTTTTAGGACAACCTAATAATCGTAGTCCAATCGAGTATCATTATTGATTTTTTAATCTTGTTTGATAACTACTTCCTTGTTAGAAGTTGGATATGAATGAAGAACACGATGAATATGCCGAAGGTTTGAAACCTCGATGTATTGATTGAGAGAAAACTTACAATACTGAAAGTAAAATTATGAGAGTGATCTTAACCTAATCTACAGAATACAACAAATATATACTAAGACTAAATGGGCTTGGGCCCTAACATGGGCCTGGACATCTATATACATTAACATCCCGCCTCAAACTCAATCGGGAGAAGAATGAGCCAGATGGAGTTTGGAAACAAGATCACGAAATCGTCCTGGTAAATGAGCTTTAGTAAAAATATCATCCGGTTGATCAAGAGTCGAAATAGGAAGCAACTGAATAGTTTTACGAGTCACATGTTGACGAACAAAGTGACAATCAATTTCAATATGTTTCGTGCGCTCATGGAAGACATCATTGTGGGCAATCTGAATGGCACTGTTGTTATCACACCACAATGAAGTTGGAGACTGTTGAGGAGCCCCCATGTCAGAAAGAAGCCAGCGTAACCACACAAGTTCTTGGGCTGTGTCAGCTAGTGCTCGATATTCAGCTTCAGTGCTGGATCGAGCTGTGAGAGATTGTTTCTTGCTTCGCCAGGATATAAGAGAGTCACCAAGAAAGAAACAGTAGCTAGTAGTGGAGCGACGATCAGTCATGTCACTGTCCCAATCAGCATCAGAAAAACCTCGCAAAATCAACGATGAGGTGGATGGAAAATGAAGACCATGAAACATAGTCCCTTTTAAATATCGAAGAATGCGCAGGATAGTAGCATAGTGATCAGAACAAGGTGCATACATGAACTGACTAACAGTATGAACAGTATAGGCAATATCAGGTCTAGTCACTGTCAGATAGACAAGTGACCCCACTAACTGGCGATACAGAGTAGGATCACGTAGAGGTGGACCAGCATTTGGAGCCAAATGAAGGTTGTGTTCAAGAGGAGTGGATGTTGTTTTGTTGTCAGTAATCCCAACTTTCGACAAAAGATCGGAGGTATATGCTTGACACAGATAAAGACCCGATGGATCAGAGAGCACCTCAAGACCAAGAAAATAGTGTAAAGAACCAAGATCCTTCATCTCAAAACAGGAGCTGAGAGATGACTTCAGATTGGCTATGCCTGTAGAGTCACTGCCAGTAATGATCATATCATCCACATACAGGAGAAGTAATATTGTGCCAACTTCAGTGGTCCGAGTAAACAGTCCTGAATCATAGTTGATGGGTGCGAAGCCCAAAGAGGTGACAGTGGAACTGAATTTCTCAAACCAAGCTCGCGGAGCTTGCTTGAGGACATAAAGAGCCTTCCGAAGACGACAAACATGACCTTGTGGAAGTCGAACGCCTAGAGGAGGTGTCATGTAGACTTCCTCAGATAAGTCACCATTCAAAAATGCATTCTTAACATCCATATGGAAAAGAGGCCATTGTTTTGTAGCAGCAATGGCAAGAAGACTGCGACCAGATGTGACACGAGCAACAGGTGCAAAAGTCTCCTCATAATCAATACCATATTCTTGATTAAAGCCCTTGGCTACAAGCCGAGCTTTGTACCGATCAATAGAGCCATCCGATTTGGTTTTGATTTTGAACACCCATTTGGAGCCAATGGGTTTCTTGCCTGGTGGAAGAGGGACAGAATCCCAAGTCTGAGCTTTGTCAAGTGCCTGAAGTTCCTCATCCATAGCTTTCTGCCAATCAGAGTTAGAAGAGGCTTCCTTGTAGGAAGTAGGTTCGTGATTTGACAGCAGATTAGCATAAACATGATAATCACGAAGATGAGAAGGAACTTGTCTTACCCATTCTGATCGTTTAACATTCTGAGATTGAGTAGTTTCAGGAGCCAATGACTCAGCAGGTACCTCAGATGTTGGTTGTGCAGATAGAGCAGATGATTGATGATGATCAGGAAAACTTGGAGAGACTGACTCAAAAGGAGTTGGAACAATAGGTGGAGGTGATATAATGTCAGATTGGAGTGAGTCCAATGAGACGGAAGCATCGGTGAAAAAATGAGGTGTAAGATTAGGAGACTCACGAAACTTGGATATAGAGGAAAAAGGAACATGTTCCTAGAAGGTAACATGTCGAGAAATACGAAGACGTTGTGAGATAGGATCCCAGCAGCGATAACCCTTGTGCTCAATCCCATATCCAAGAAAGCAGCACAGTCTGGAGCGAGGTTCAAGTTTGGTATGTTCATGAGAGTGCAGTTGAACAAAACAAGCACTACCCCAAACTTTTAGAAGTTCATAGGCAGGAGTGACCTTATAAAGAGCCTCATAAGGAGACTTATTATGGAGGATGGGAGTAAGGTGACGATTGATAGTATAAACGGCAGTAAAAGTAGCTTCACCCTAAAAACGTTCTGGACATTTAGCAGAGATGAGAAGAGTGCGAACCGTATCAAGAATATGACGGTGTTTGCGTTCGGCACGACCATTTTGAGGAGAAGTGCCAGGACAGGAGTACTGAGAGAGAGTCCCCTGAGATTGAAGAAAGGAGAGAAGGGATGACTCTTTGTATTTCATAGCATTATCAGCTCGAAGAATCTTTATAGATTTTGAGAACTGGGTGTGAATCATCCGAGCAAACATAATATAGATTTGAGGTAATTCCGAACGATGTTTCATAAGATATATCCATGTGAAACGAGTATGGGCATCAATAAAAATCACAAAGTATCGAGCACCACCCATGGATGGATATGGTGCTGGTCCCCATACATCAGAATGAATAATATCAAAAGAAGAAGTAGAAGTAAATTCATTCATTTCAAAAGGTAAAGCATGATGTTTGCCAAGCTTGCAAGATAAACAAGAAATATTGTCAGTTGATACACAATTTCCTAAGACCCCTAACTGAGCTAATGACTTTATTCTGGCTAGAGATAAGTGACCCAGTCGGGCATGCCACAGCTCAAGGGAAGAAGTGCTAGAGACCGAGGCAACAAGGCTAAAAGAGGGTAAAGGAAGACGCAGATAGACCACTTCAATCATCCGTCCAACTTTACGGCCGAGTCCAAGGATCTGCTTGGTCTTTGGATCCTGTACAACACAACCAGAAGAATGAAATAAAATGATCAAATTAGATTCAAGAAGTTGTGAAATCGAAACTAAGCTCAGAGATAGCTTTGGAACATTTAGAACATCCGATAATTGTATAAGAGGAGTGAAAACATTTCCACTAAAAGATACCGGTAGACCAGTGTTGTCAGCAGTTCTTACTGACGAAACTTGCTGAGGTGATTTCTTAGAAGTGAAACCATCAGGGCAAGGTGTCATATGATTGCAACACCCAGAATCAAAAAGCCATACGTTACCTGATGCAGCTGAGTGTGGAGAGTTCATACCCATAGCACCAGACATGATCTGTTCCATAAGTTCCTGATTGCGACGCATCAGTTCTATTAGGTCAGGTGAGGAGGCTGTAGAAGTCTCAATATCAGCAATGGTAGGCCCAGCAACAGCATGAGTCCGATTCTGAGAACTAGTGTGCTTTGAGTTCTTCGGACAGTCAGTCTCATAGTGGCGCGGATGCGTGATGCCACACTTACGGCACTTACGGCACTTACGGATAGGACAATCAAGAAGAAGGTGCGCCGGAGAATGACAGAAGGCACACTCAGATGTGTTCGTCTTTCCCACAGACCTGGAATGATTGTTATTGGTCCATTTGCCTTTTGGCTTGGGATGAGACGTGTAGAGAACACTATCAGTAGCAGACACTGGTGAACGCATGTGAAGACGAGTTTCTTCACTTAGCAGTTCAGATGTTGCTTCTTCAAGAGTAGGTAAAGGCTGCCTATGAAGAAGGGAAGCACGAACATTCTCAAGTTTATCAGTCAAGCCCATCAAAATGGTGATCAGATGCAGCTGGTTGAAGTAGGCGGTGAACTGTTGAGCGGTTTCATCGAAAATCTGTGGTGCTCCAAGACTTATATGATCTCTGAGAGACTGCATTTCAGAGATATAAGAGTTGATGGATTGATCAGGAAGTTGACGTTTGTTCTGAAAAGTGGTCCACAGTTGATACTGATGAGATAGACCAGATGATGTATACCGCTTGGCGAGAAAATCCTAGAGACTTTTGGTTGTAATATAACCAAGGAACTGTTGGTTGATCTCAGGAGTAGTGGAAGCATTAATGAAGCCCAAGATACGAGCATTATTAATATCCCACTCGTTCATTCGTTTGGCAAAGTCAACAACATTCTCAGCTGTTTCTTGAACTGGAGCTTTGGATGCACCAGTAACATAGGTGTAAAGACCATAAGACTTTAACAGAATTGTCATATGGTGATGCCAAAGAATATAGTTGCTACCATTGAAAACAACGGAGATGGGATTTGAGTGACTGAAATTTGTAGCCATGAAAAGATACTAAGAAACAGTATTAAAGACCGGATTAATGTTCGACCGGAGAAATGTTCGACCGAAAGGGGTGATCGACCGAAGGTGAGTTTGACCGAAGGTGAGTTCGACCGAAGGTGTTCGACCAAAGGGTGTTTGACCGAATATGTGTTCGACCGAATGAGATATTCGACCGAAGGGGGTATTCGACCGATAAGATGTTGCGGCTAGGGTTTCCAACAGATCGATCGACCGATGGTTTCAAACAAGAACAGCGGCGGCGATGGCAAGAACAACGAGGAACAACAACGATGGCAAGAACAACGGCGGCAGCGAGTCGACTGTGAAGATGAACAGAAAACCGATGATCAAGCCTACAGCTCTGATACCATGTTAGAAGTTAGATATGAATGAAGAACACGATGAATATGCCGAAGGTTTGAAACCTCGATGTATTGATTGAGAGAAAACTTACAATACTGAAAGTAAAATTATGAGAGTGATCTTAACCTAATCTACAGAATACAACAAATATATACTAAGACTAAATGAGCTTGGGCCCTAACATGGGCCTGGACATCTATATACATTAACATTCCTGATTCTAAATATGTTCCATGCTCACATGATACACTCATATATACACGTTCACTTTGGGTAAAAATCTTAAGTTGATCAAAATAATAAAACAAACATTAGGACTAAAGTATATGTTTTTCAATTGACCACTTTCTTGATCTTAATTATTCGTTTGATTTTATCATAGTTCAATTCTAAATTCATTGCATATAATGCAATACATATATATATATATGTTGATTCCTTGATGTTTACCTTTAATTCTTTCACAGCATTACTACATGTGTATACATGCTACGCCAGTTGTTCTACCTCTCACCTGATCAGCCTGTTTCCCTAATAATTTTCAACAGCAGTAACAGGCAAGTCTAGCTAACACATAACTTTGTTATTTTTCATAGTCGTGAATATATAATTAAGTATATATGGTACTTAGGGGATTACATCTTTATTTATCAATTAATGGGCCGATGTGGACAGATATTAGGAAATTCATTATTTGTCTACAATTCAAATTTCGGTTTGAGTCTTGGTGCTAGTAGAATTTATCTAAAAGGCGAGTCTACATAAAACTTCTTTAGCGATACGGAGCAAATACAAGGTTTAACGAACTTTTTCATTGATGATAGGGAGAAAGAAAAATGGGTTTGAAATTAAGAAACACCCAAATAAAAACAAAATGCCATAACTCAATTAATTATTTGAGTTTAGGTAATAATCAATTACGATTGATTTATTAATTTAGCATAAGTATTTAGTTTTATAATTATCCTGTATTTTGTTTCTCTAGTTGGGTTAGGACTTAGGATTGATATTTTATATTTCCTTGTTAATGTCCTAAGCTTCCTAGTTTGAATCTCTTTAGCATTCTCTAATATATTAGGCCAATAAATAGATTCACATATATATATATATATATATATATATATAGAAAGGTTCAAACAAAAACTCTAACTATTTAACAAAACATCAAATCATGTACAAAATCATATGTGATTTTACATTAACCGGCAAAAACTGGACGTGGACGAACATTCGAGAAGTTAAACATTTTGCGAGAAGGCGAGAAGTGTGATATCATATATGATTACACGGCTTGTGGAAATGTTTAATCATATATGATTAAATGTCTATGTATTGTCAATATAACATGTACTTAATCATATATGATTACACACTTCTCGTCTTCTCGCAAAACGTTTAGTTTCTCGTTTGAATCTGTCCCTATGTATATATATGCAACCCTTAATATTTATATTTTGATTTTATAAATTAATAATAAGAGTTGTTTTGAGGTTCCTCTCAAATTTTAGGTTCATCCTATTTATCTGGGCTCGTCTTGTTTTCCTCCTGCATCAGTTAGGCTAAAAAAAATCTGTTTTTTTTTTCTACATTCTCTATTTTGCAATTTCTTTATAAGCTCGAAACCTATTCCGAGTGTTGTTGCATTTGGAAGCAGTCGTATATGGTGGTGAATCACGTAAATTTGTGTGTGCATGATTGGTTTGTCTTCTGATTGATCGTAGAGATTTGCAGTTGGTTTTAGATATGGTTTTTTTTGAGAGAATATATATATATATATATATATATATATATATATATATATATATTGATTTTGTAACCTTTCATATACTTTTGAATCTTGCAGAGATTTGCAGTTGAGTGATCCACTATTGATGGCGAATGCCTATGTATAAGTAAGGCTTAGCCTATGACGGCAAGACCAAAGGAATTGTTTCTTGGTATGCACCACTTAAAACATGTCATCTTGTACGTACTTCTAAGAATTCAATTGTTATGATGAATATTGAATATTATATATGTGTTGTTATATGTATATTTATTTATATGTGTTGCTATATGTACACCTATTTATTTTAAAATCAGATCAAATCATATATTGAAAATTTATATGAAAAAAAAAACTTTTGATATTAATATGTATGAGGAGGATATAAATATATGTGTGCATTTAGCGTCCCATGAATGTATATGCATTAAGCTTGTATATTACTTTCATCTATGAAAACGTGGTTAGCAGCCTATTATTGTGATACTTCATCACATCTTGGTTAAAAGAAAATTCGTTGATGGGCATGTTAAAGTGATTCTAACCTAAACTCATAACTGGAATTTCAACAACTATATATTCAATGGGGAATTTGGGTTTCTATACTTAACGTACTTGGCCTTTGTATTAAAAATGTGTTTCACCACTTACGTCTTAGAGCATCCACATACAATGGTTGATAATAAGAGTTTTTTCAGAAATGAAAAAACTTCACATAAGGTTTTTCATCCTAATGTTGTATCAATACGGCCGGTTTTTTATTTATAGTTTTTCATATTTAGTTACTTTTAATTTTGAAAATTTAGTTAAAAGCCCGAGTTATTTATTGTTCAAAAGCGTATATATTCTCGAGATTTCTACCTAATATACAATTTTTTTTTGAAATTTCTTGAAAACCCTAATTTTATACAATTTTCACTTTTAATTTTTTTGATATATAAATATATATGGGATTGGTTCAAACGAGGACACTGCCATTTTACGGAAACACGATAACACTCGTTTACTATAGTCGATCACATGTGATTCTATAGTTCATCATATCACATGTGATACTAAGTTAGAGATGCGACCAAGTCACCCACACACTACCAAGTCCCTCATGTGTATTATGTCACATGTGATTGACTATTAAAAAAATGGTGTTATCATGTTTTTACTTTTTATAAAACAATGTTGTTCTTGTTTGAACCTTCACTTATGTGTGTGTGTGTGTATATATATATATATATATATATATATATATATATATATATACTAACTTAATATGCATTTACATCAAAAGTCTTAAAGACAACTTCTAAAGCACAAGGTATCACCATTTTATGCAAAAAATTCAAAAATCTCTTAATTACAAGTTTATATGCATAAAGTACACATTTTTAATGCACCTACCACCACAACCAAATTGAGATGCTTCAGATTTTACTTTCGTTAATGCAAGAGTACTTCTTTCCTGTTCCACCAACCGCTGCAAACAATTGTCCTCAGGCTTCAAATTTCAAATTCAAATTTCCAATCCTTTCAATCCCTCCTTCCTCCTTCTCTCCAACATCGATGCTCCTCTTGATGGGAAAAACACGTCACAACGGTAACGATAAATGCGGAATAAACCTTCGTTGGACAAAACTTTCCCGACTTATATGAACCTTTGAGGATGCAAACAAATAGGGTATACTAAATGCAATGATAATCGACGGAAATAAGCAACAATCAAACACACAAATTTTAGCGTGGAAACCTCTCAAGGCGAGAGTAAAACCACGGGACCCTTAGGCCGCTGATGGCACTAATTATTTAGGGCCATTATGCTCTTTTTCTATTACTTTTACGATAGTTTTTACCTTCTAATCCCAACTTTTGAGTCATTTTAGTTCTTTATTTTCTCTTTTTCTGTTTCATGGAGCTAAAGTGTTGAATGACGTGTTTTGCGACTTGGAATGGCTGATTTATATCTATTTTTGGCAGACCTATGCTGCAGCACCTATGCTGCAGCATCTCTGCAGCATCGTACGATGAACAACAGTTTGAAGGGAAGAAAAGGAGCTTATGGTGGACAACTTACAACAATATTTTGGGCAGATTTGGGAGTTTCCTGGATCTGATTTGTGGCTGGCAAAATATATTTTGAATCTCCTTTTCTTTATTTTATTGTTCATGGTGTCATCTTTTGTAGTACAATTATTATTATATTATGTAAAATGTCTTTTTTACCCTCCCTTTCCTAGTATATAAAGGAAGCTTGAGAGGTGTATTTGGGACACATGATCCTCTTACTTACTTGCAATTTTAGATAGTTGTAGAACATTTTATAATCTCTTTTGTGATCTTTAAAAATCAAAGTAAGAGAATTGACACTCTCTTGGTTTGATTATTAAAATCAAGTAACTTATTAATATATTGAAGTTCTTATCTCTTGCAATTTTAATTTACCGCAATTTATTTATCGCACTTTATTTTATTGTCATTTATTTTCTCGTCTTTTACTTTTACGTTATTTAAATTATTGTCATTTACATTATTGTCATTTACTTTATGTCTTTTATTTTATGTCATTTATTTTACGCATTTACTTTCCGTATGAGTAGCTAATTTTATTAGTATGGGTGTTTGACGGAAAGGTGAGATTTTAAACCAAAGAAAGGTGGGCATTGTTTCGCAATAACAATGATCCACCATTTCATTCAAGTTTTATAAATATCAATGATACTTCTTGACAAACCGATCACTTGCTAAAGTGTTAAAGTGTCGTGGACTTAGAGATAAGCCACGAAAAGCACGTCTGTTTGAATGATATAAAAAGTATACTTGAGAGAGTTACTGATAAGGACAGTTATCGTTTATATCCTTCTAAACTGATTTATTCTCGACAAGTTGATCGCTAATCAATAGTGTTAAAGTGTAGAGGACTTAGAGATAAGCCCCTTCGAACACGTCAACTTGGATGATATGGGAATCGGCTCGAGAGAGCGGTTTTTACAAAGAGATTTGTATCTCCATATATTTTGAGGACTCTATTCTACATTATAAATAGTTGGAGACTACACAGAGATGTGTTTAGTCGAATCTAAACAGTAGTGTGAATATTGAAGTCCGAGAGGAATACCCTCAAAATAGATGGTGTATCTAGTTGTAGCAGAACTTCATGCTGCAGCATGCCTGCAGCATGGCCCACTAGAAATTGTGTTTAAATCCCACCTGAAAGTCTAACACCCGTACTTGCTTTATTCTCTGTTAACTAATTTAAAGTGATAACTCAACCAAACCAAAGTCTTCAAATTCGCCATCTGAAATCATTTATTTCTTCTACTTTTTATTAAACTTTTACTCCAGTCTCTGTGGGATGATATCCGGTACTTTACCGTTTTATTACTTGAAAGACGATATTAGATCTCATTGTATACTTGCTTTGAGGTTTAATTAGCACACGTCTATAGGTGTATTCCAAGCACTGTCAGCCGCTTAAAGTCCACTACCACCAATAAACAATACACAAGGTCTTCTCTATATAGAACTAGAGGCACACCACAATCATCATACTCTTGGAACAAATCATCAAGAAGTATGGAATCAAAACCAAAAGAAAAGAGGAAGAAATATCACCCAGAAAAACAACAGACTGTAGAACATAAAAAAGAGTGACCTCCGGATCTCCAAAACCGATCTCCACTGTTCAGAATGTATATAAAGATGTAGTGAAGCTATTATCAAAAAATCACGACAATCCGACGGTTCAAACTCCGGGAAAAGGCAAAACGGCACGACTACGCTTTGCTGAAAATTGTAGACGGAAATTCTCTCTTTTATCTCTTTTTGTGTTTTATGGACTTTCACTTTTTCATATCATAAAACCCTAGGATACAAGGCAATAAATAGCTTGTATCGGGCCACTCTTGTTGGGCTATTTTAACTATTACTCATTGGCCAGAAATAATTAAAACATAAAACCCAACAAATCTCCCCCTTTCTGCATATGAGGAAGAGTTCGCCATCCCGGTGATCCCACAACATACCTTCAGCTTTTCACTTTCCAAAACCTTTGTCAACATATCAGAACCATTATCATCGGTATGAACTTTATCAAGTTCAAACATCTTGTCTTCAAGAGCATCTCTAATCCAATGATACCTCACATCGATATGCTTTGTTCTTTTATGAAACATAGAATTCTTAGCAAGGTGAATCACACTTTGATTATCACAAAAAAACATGTAGCGTTGTTGCATAAAACTGAGCTCTTGCATGAATCGTTTCAGCCACAGTAGTTCTTTTCACGCTCTTGTTGCCGCCATATACTCAGCCTCAGTGGTAGACAAAGCAACACACTTTTGCAACCTTGATTGCCATGACACAGCTCACCCTACAAAGGTCATCAGATATCCGGAAGTGGATTTCATGTTGTCCTTATTTACTGCCATATCAGAATCAGTATACCCAACAAGCATTGGCTCCCCATTTCCAAAAGTTATACCCAATTTGGAAGTACCACGTAGATATCTGAGAATCCACTTAACTGCTTCCCAATGCTTCTTACCTGGGTTCGACAGAAAACGACTAACAACACCTACTGCATAGGCAATATCAGGTCGTGTGCATACCATCGCGTACATCAGACTCCCAATAGCTGATGCATACGGAATTTGATCCATCTCTTCAATCTCCTTCTTTGAAGAGGGACAATCTTTATCAGTTGGCTTAAAGTTGGTAGTTAGAGGTGAACTAACTACTTTAGCTTTATCCATGTTGAATCTGCGAAGCACCTTCTCGATGTATTGCTTCTGTGACATGTGCAACTTCTTAGAAGCTCTATCTTGAGTAATTCGAATGCCAAGAATCTGTTTTGTTGGCCCTAAGTCTTTCATAGCAAAAGACTTGCTTAATTCTAACTTCAGCTGGGTAATTCTTTCTGCATTCTTGCCAACAATCAACATGTCATCAACATATAGCAATAAAATAATGAAATCATCATCACCAAACCTTTGGAAGAAACACAGTGATTTGAAGTAGTCTTCCGGTAGCCTTGCTTACCCATGACTGACTCAAATTTCTTGTACCACTGTCTTGGTGCTTGCTTCAAACCATAAAGACTTTTCTGAAGTCTACACACATAGTCTTCTTTGCCCTTAACCTGAAAACCTTCAGATTGTTCCATGTAGATTTCCTTGTCCAAGTCACCGTGAAGGAAAGCTGTCCTCACATCCATCTGCTCAACCTCAAGATCAAGGCTAGCAGCTAAACCAAGAATCACCCGAATAGAACCCATTTTCACGACTGGAGAGAAAATCTCTTCAAAATCAATACCCTTTCTTTGACTGAACCCTTTGACCACCAATCTAGCCTTGTACCTGGGCCGTGAGGTATGCTCTTCAGTCTTCACTTTGTAAACCCACTTGTTCTTCAAAACTTTCTTGCCTTTAGGCAACTTCACCAACTCAAAGGTATTGTTCTCATGCAAGGAAG
The DNA here is from genome assembly GCA_023525745.1 of Arctium lappa. NCBI lineage: Eukaryota > Viridiplantae > Streptophyta > Magnoliopsida > Asterales > Asteraceae > Arctium > Arctium lappa. The sequence continues at coordinate 9,819,232 of CM042048.1, forward strand.
TCATCTCGTCATGCATGGCTTCAACCCACTCTTTCTTGTGATCATCTTCCATGGCTTCTACATAGCACTTGGGATCTCCCCCATCAGTGAGTAAGACATACTCATCAGCAGAAAAAATGGGTGGAAGGATGACAATCTCTCGTAGAGCGCCTAAGTAGGACAAAGGTTGGAATATTCGGTACTGGTAGCTCTGGATAAAAGTCTTCATCTGTCTCCAAGTGCTCTGGAGCATCAACATCATCAGTACCATGTTGTTCATCATTCTGAACACCATCTCCATCAAGTGTATCAACATGCTTAGAAGGAACCGGGTCTAAATCAGTAAGATCATCATTATGTTGAGGACTCGTATCTTCGTTCCCAATATCTTTCAAAGTTTGATCTTCCATAAAAATAACATCTCGGCTTAAGGAAGAAGGATTGGAAGAAGTGGCCACCATCACTTGGAACTTGGAAGTCCATTCTAGAAGCCCGGATGGAATTTTTCGGGACAAGATGAAAAACGTAAAAAAATTAGTAAAGGATTGGGCTAAGAAAAGATTCGGGAACTTGGAATCGGATTTGGGGATAGCTAAAGAAGAGGCTATCAAAAGAGAAGTGGAAACGGAAGAAAAGGGGTAGATCGACTCGAAAAAAGAAAGATGGGTTCAAGCAAGAAATAAGTGGTTGGAACTAGAGAGAAAAAAGTTAGAAATGGATAGACAAAAAGTGAAAGTGAAATGGGTAACGGATGGAGATGAAAACTCAAAGATGTTTCATGCGGTAATCAAAAAAAGGGACTACAAACACCTACGGGTTGGACGGATGATCCGGAGAAAATTAAAGAACATGTATATGATTTCTTCAAAGGTAAATTCTCTTCTCAATATGAAAATGGGGCGACTTTAAGAGCGGATCTTTTCCCTAAAATCTCGATGGACGATGCAATTGGATTGGAGAAGCCTTTTGAGGAAGACGAAATATGGTGTGCGATTAAGAGTTGTGGGAGTAATAAATCCCCCGGTCCGGACGGGTTCACTTTTGGATTTTTGAAAAAATATTGGGAGGTGGTGAAAATCGATTTAATCCGGGCGGTGAAGTGGTTTTGGAAGAAAGGTGAAATTAGTAGAGGATATAATTCCACATTTTTAACCTTAATCCCAAAGGTTGATACTCCAATAAACCTTGGAGATTTTCGACCAATAAGTCTCATCGGTATATTTTACAAAACGGTTGCAAAGGTATTGGCGGCTCGATTGAAAAGTGTGATGGGGAAAATCATTAGCAACACCCAAAGTGCGTTCTTAAAAGGACGTTTTATCTTGGATGGAGTCTTGGTGGCCAATGAAATAATCGATCACGTCCGGAAGAAAAAGAAAAGTGGATTGATCTTTAAAGTAGACTTTGAGAAGGCGTACGAGAGCATCGTGTGGTCGTTCCTACTTGATTGCTTAAGTAAGATGGGCTTCGGTCAAAGATGGGTCAGGTGGATTGAATCATGTCTAAGAACCTCAACTTTATCGGTGTTGGTAAACGGAACCCCAACCGAGGAATTCCCAATGCGGAAAGGGTTGAGGCAAGGTGACCCGTTAGCCCCCTTCCTTTTCCTTATCGTAGCCGAGAGCCTCCATATTTTAATTAATGAAGCGGAGAAGAAAGGGCTCTTTGTTGGTATTAAAGTAGGCAAACTCGAAGTGTCGATTTCTCACTTGCAATATGCGGACGACGCGATTTTCTTCGGCAAATGGAGCATCTCGAATCTTAAAAATCTCTTGAAGATTCTATCTTGATTCCAAAAAATGTCCGGTTTGAAGATAAACTTGGGAAAGAGTAAAATCTTTGGTGTGGGGGTATCGGAGGAGGAAATATCAAATTGGGCGAGAAGTGTAGGATGCGGTCATGGTATGAAGCCATTCACATACCTAGGACTTCCGGTAGGTGTCTCTATGAAGAAATTGGAGCATTGGAGACCGGCGATTGATAAAATAAAGAAAAGACTCGCATCGTGGAAATCGAGACTTGTATCGTTCGATGGGAGGCTCACCTTAATCAAATCGGTGCTGGGGAGTATCCCGTTGTACTTTTTCTCCTTGTTTTGAGCCCCGAGTGGAGTGGTGAGGGAATGTGAGAAAGCAAGGTGTAGTTTTTTTTGGGGTGGGGGGGGGGGGGTAGACGGTAATATAAAAAAGGGTACAGTGTGGGTCAAATGGGAAAACACCTTAAAAAATTTCGGGAAAGGGGGTCTCAACATTGGGTCATTAGCTTCGGTTAATAGGGGCCTAGTGGGTAAATGGTGGTGGCGTTTCCTTGTTGAAAAGAACGGCCTCTGGGTTCAGGTAATAAAAAGTCTCTATGGGGAGTGGGGGGCCTTTGGGGTAACTCATTTGGCTTTGACGGTGCAGGTAATACATGGACGAACATAATCAGACTTGGTGCAGAACTGGATAGCAAGGGACTGAATTTTTCAAGCTCTTTCGGCAAGAAGATCGGTGATGGGAAGGACACACAATTATGGAAGGAAAGGTGGCGCGGCTCTGTGACTCTCCAAGAGAAGTATCCACGATTATTTTGATTGGAGGTAGAGAAGGAAACGACAATAGCAGAGAGAGGTGAATGGGTAGATGGAGAATGGCATTGGAAATGGAAGTGGAGACGCACACCATGGGGCAGAGAAAACGGAGAGCTAGAAGATCGCATGACATGGTTGACCGATGTTTCACCGGTACAAGATAAGGCGGACAAGGTGGAATGGTCGCTAGACGAATCGAAGGAATACACAGTCAAAAGGTTGCGGGAGTTACTATAAGACATCGTGGAGAATCCAAACGTCAACTCGATCCAAACAAAGTGGGTAAACATAGTCCCAAAGAAGGTATGCATCTTCGTATGGAGGGTACGTATGGGTCGGATTCCATGTAGATATACCTTAGATAAAATGGGTATAGACATAGACACGACACTCTGTCCGAGATGTGGTGAAACGTTGGAAACATTGGACCATGCCCTGGTTACGTGTCAGGAAGTGAAGAAATTATGGAGCCTAATGGGCAGATGGTGGAAAAAAGATCTTGACGGGGTGGAATTTATCCAAGATATTCTACAAGAAAACGAAATCAGAATGAAAAATATAAATCCAGAGTCGGTATGGATGGGGACCAAATGGGCACTACTGTACTTCATTTGGTCCGAGAGAAATAAGTTGGTTTTCAAAAAAGAAGGTGGTAATATCACAGATCTCTACTTTGAATTCCAACGTAAAATCTTCGAGTGGATTAGTATAAGAGCAAAGAAGCTGGCAGGAGATTGGAAGAAATGGCTCGTGGATCCATCAACGTTTTAAATTTCGGAAGCGGGTGTACATGTGATGGCCCCCAGCAGCTTCTGTTTGCTGCTCGCAAACAGTCGTCTCGTGGGCGGTTCATCTCTCGTTACTGCATCATATTAGGAAGTCAGACACAGGGTAACTTCGGGTCGGGTTCGAGTGGTGTTTTCACGCCTTGAAGCTGGAAGGCAGCAGGTTTAAATCGCTGTTGTTGGGGCCGTTAACTTGCGTCTCGCAAACTGCTACAGTTCAGCGCTAGGCTATATTTTTCAATGTTCGCTTAGTTAGTTGTTTTTTGTGAGTCATTGAGTTCGTTTGTTGTATCTAGTTTAAGGTGGTTCTTGGGTCTGAATAATATGCTTATAATCTATCTTGTTGGTTTGGTAATAAATGGGTTCTACTGTTGATCAAAAAAAATTTATATTGACAATATATAGGCACTTAATCATATATGATTAAACACACTCAAAGGACGTGTAATCATATATGATATTGAGACTTTTCGCCTTTTTCACAAAATGTTTAACATCTCGCATGATTCTTTTGTCTCTCTCTCTCTCTCTCTCTCTCTATATATATATATATATATATATATTTATATATATATATATATATTTATATATATTTATATATATTTATATATATATATATATAGGATGCGCTTCTTTTGCAAACCAAACAATTTGTACAAACTATGCAAACCACTATTTTAGGAAACAATACATATATTTATGGATAATGATTATGATTCATTAATAATGATTGTGATATATATGGAAAATGTTACGTTTATTCTTATAATCATGATTTTAAATTAGAAAATGTTAAGTTTATTTATTATAATCATGATTTTAAATTAGGAAACATAATAAAATCATATATTTATTAGACTTGATGAACGGCTAAGATTGGTTCACAAAGTTTGCACAATCTAACCGGTTTGCAAAAGATACGTCCCCTATATATATATTCTACCGAAAGTTCAAATGCCATCATTAAGAAACATAATTTCATTGATTTGAATCGAAAATTATGGAAGGTAAAAGACTTTATCCTTAATTTATTCAAGTTAAAGTTTATATAACTGTATTTCCCAACACCTCATTCCATTTTTTTATGAAATGAAAAAGACACAAAACAACCTATTTGAACTGGTATATTATTTTTTGATAAATAATTCATGTCTAACATAAATTTTGCGTTTATCTTAAAAGTAAACGTTCCCTCATCCCTCCATCCTTTTTTAAGCATTTATCATTGTACTATTTTTATTAAAGCATAATAATCATAATATATAATTAATTTTATAATTAATAAATTATTATTATTTTAATTTTAAAATAATTTATTTAATGAAACATTACTAAAATTGAAATGATAAATTTTAATTAAAAAATATTACGTTATAACAAATTAAATTAAAATAGTTAAATTCTAGAAGATAACATGCATACAAATCAAATTAATTAAATTAGACTAATTGTAGGGATCAAGGCCAACAAGTTTAAGATTAAGGAGAAAGCTCTCAAAACCTTGCTCAAAATTATAGTCAATAATATATTATGATTATCTTGGCAGAACCGGAAATTACTTTCTAAACTTTTAATTTGTTTCTTAATTTATATTTTATGCATTATGAATCTATGTTATTATATTCAGTTTTATGTTATTATTTTGGCACAAAACTATAGCAAATATATTTTTTTGCTGATGAAATTTCATTTTGTTAAATGTTTTATGAATAATTGAATATACAAATGTTTTTTTATGTATGTTTAAGTTCCGCCGACTAAAATTATAAAAATATTATTCATATTCTAGTTTTTACTAATTTTCATTTTTCATAAAAAATTAATTATTTAAATATAACTTACAATTTGAAAACACAAAATAACTAACTTATAAACTTAAATCAAAATATTACTTAATATATTAGAGTATATATATATATATATAATAAAAACTTAAGTATTTGAAAAGTAGAAGTCAGTATCTTGACTTTTAAATATATATATATATATATATATATATAATAAAAAGGGAAATTAATTAAAATGCCCGTATTTGAACATCGTATTACCGAAATGCCCCAAATCTTGTCGACTTTGCCGAAATACCCTTTAAGTCCGGGAATCCCGGGGTTATGTCCGGGAAACCCATATATGTATCTCACACACACACCCATATATGTATCTCACACACACCCATATATGCATCTACACACATGTACACGATCCCGGCCCCCAACCCCGGGTTTCCCGGACATAACCCCGGGATTCCCGGACATAACCCCGGGATCGAGTCCTTTCCCGGCCGAAACACAACAACCCCGGGATCGATGCTCATCCCGGCCACGTTTCCCGGACTTAAAGGGTATTTCGGCAAAGTCGACGAGATTTGGGGCATTTCGGTAATACGATGTTCAAATACGGGCATTTTAATTAATTTCCCTAATAAAAACTTAAGTATTTGAAAAATAGAAGTCAATATCTTGACTTTTAAATATAGAGGTCAAGTTTGATAACCTCATTTTTTAGGAGTATAATAATAGGTTAAAGTTAAAAAACCTCTATTTTTCTATTTATAGTAGTGGCCTATATTGCAACTAGTTTGTGCTTTTGTCTAACGAACTCTATGACCAAAGGAAATGAGTTGGTCAATCATTATATATGCACTTGTACTTACAAGTAAATTAAGTTGTTTTTTGGTTTTTATGCACGTGTGCATTATGCATTTGTGCATGTTACAAATTACTTGTATGCACAAGTGAATACCGTCTAGATGAAGGACTATCATGTTGTTCGTCAGTTTTTCGTTTTTTTAGGTTTTTCTTTGAACCTGGCTCTATACTTTTATTACCACATGTTGAGAAAATCATATTATTTTATTATATATAATTCATATTGATTAATTTTCTGCTTTATATTATAATGAGTAAATTACAATTTTCGTCTTTGAGGTTATATGATAATATGGATTGGGTCCTCCAAATGAAATAATTACATGTATGATTATTGTGGTTTCATTTTTGTTATGGATTAGGTTATTTCCTCTAACTATATTAACCTTAATTAGTTCCATTAGGTCAATGATATATTGGTCATTTTATCGTTTATACTAAAAAAAAAGTATTGTACAATTTTGGATGTAATAAGTACAAGTGCAAATTTACCACAAATTAAATTACCATCCATTAACGGCAAATTTAAAGCATACACTTATTCATAACAAAAACATAAAATGGTATTTTTCTTAAATTATAATTTGATCTTTGAAATTTGAAAATAAAATTAGAAAATCATTATTCAGAAGTCTTTAATTTTACAAAAAAATCATCACGAATAATATATATTATGGGTTGTCAGTTGTTTATGTTTATAACTGTAAATGATAATTAATTTGGTTCATTTAAAAATGAAGTATTTTATTCTTTATGAAATCAAGGAATATATTACTATACTCGTTTTTCTTGTGGAATTCGTAAATGTAGCTACATGATATGTGGTTTAGAACACTAGATCTCAAAGAGGTTGATCCTTTTTACAATTAACTTAAGTGGGTTTGTGAAACACATACAATCTAGTTCCTTTAGAAGCCTAAATTACCCATAGATACATTAATTGCATGCACGACTCTTCAAGTTCTCACCTAAAAATGTTTCGAGGATCCATCATATATTGTGTTTGTGAGACATCAAAACAAGTAAGAATCGAGAATAATGGATTGACCCTCCAAATATATGTACTCGGTCTATCGCATTTTTAACAACATAACTAAAAGTTAAACTTAAATTTTAAAACGTGGCAGTATGTAACAGCCCCACAAAACGACCCACCACCTCCCCCAAACTCATGACAAGCACGTACTACCCACTTACCCTTCCCCATCCCCTTTCCTCTTCCTAGCCGACTCCCTCCTCCTTCCGTCCTCCCTCGAGTTATCTATATCTGACTTTGTACATATAGCTAGCAACCGCCTTCCTTTATGAAGACCCTACATTTTTTAATTCAAAGTAATTTTTTTTTCGTGTTTAAACATTATTTTTTTAAAAATATTTTGACCATGAAACATTTTCTAATAAATAGCATTAAGTTCATTTGACGTGACGTGTCATAACAATCATAAAATTGTTTTTGGAAGTTTAATATAATGGTATACTTGATAAAAAAGGAGAATAAAGGGAACAAATTAACATTTTGATTGTTATTTGATAAATTTTGTCTTTTCTTTTTTTTGAAATAAAATTTTGTCTTTTCTGAAAACCAAAATAAAGAGAGATGTAAGTTGTTAACGTTTAATATATTTTAAATATACTAGAAGCGTACTCACGTAATGCAGCAATATACATTATGATTTTAATGTTTCCTTTTATTTTTTGTTTTTTTATCAATTTACAGTATGATTTTGGATAGTTTTGAGAGAGAGATAATGATTTTTTTTATAAATATGTTTAATTTAGACTTAATAATATAATGTTTTTTATATTAGAAAAGTAAGTATTTTATTAGAATTCAATGATTATCTTATATATTTTAAATTCTTTATATTTAAATTGCGATGTTTATCATGTTTTGATTATGTTTATCAGTTAGTTATGAATTCAAACATAATTTTAGAAATTTGTACTCATGCATCATCACTTCTAATCTTGAATTATAAGTAACGTGTATCAATAAACAGTCATTAATGTATAAAAGTTGTTTTTTAAGAGTTTATTCGATAATTTAATAATAATGTAATTTATTTTATGTTTAATAATGTAATGTTTTCTTTTATAAAATAAACATTAAATATTATGTTAGATTTTTTTTAATTATATTTTAGATTTTTTATATTTAAATTTGATTTTTATCTTGTATTTAGTTATGTGGGGAGCAAGGTTCTAAATCGTGTGAGGTGTAGTGTGGCGGTGAGGCCAAACCTCAAGTAGGGGTGTTCGCGGTCCGGTTTGGACGGTTTAACCCCTCAGACCACAAACCAAACCGCAAATGGCGGTTTATTAATTTTTCAAAGTGCCCAAACCGGTCAAATCAGACCGTGGTTTAGGCGGTTTGGCCCGACCGGTTTAGGCGGTTTGGATTTTTTATGGGTTTTAAAGTTTAAACTTAAAAAAACATATATAATTTTGAATTTTAAGGTCATTGGCTTGAGTCTATTTGAAGTAATCAAAGTTCACCAAAATAGTAAACAAAATATCCCAACAAAACAGTCAAAAAATTAATATGCAAACTAAAAAAAGTGAACTATGAAGAACAGCTGAACAGAAGAAGCTTGAACGAACGTGAACTACTGAATTGTGAAGCCTGAAGTCGACGTGATATTTAAAATAAAAATCTCAAAATAGATTTTATGTTTCAAATGTCAAAAATCAAAAATAGATTTTATGTTTGGGTTGGATTTTAAGATAACATTGTGCCTAACCGAATATATTTAAGATAATATTGGTTGGATAATGGATATAAATGCATATATAAAAAATATATATATGTATTTAGCGGTCGGTTTGGTCCAAACCGCCCAGAAAAACCTCCAGACCGCAGACCGGACCAGACCGCCCGGTTTGGCAATTTTTCAGACCAGACCGAACCGTCAGACCGCTTAAACCGCCAAAAACGGTCCGGTTTGACTTGGTTCGACCGGTTTAAGTGGTCCAACGGTTTTTTTGAACACTTAGGAGCTACGACGAAGCCATGACATTTTCAAAGCGTGTCTTATGACGTCAAATTTCTAATTCATATAATACATTAGAGTAAATTACAGATTTGGTCCCCATGGTTATATCAAAATTATGAATTAGGTCCTCTAAAAGAATTAATTACAGATATCATCGTTATGGTTTCAGTTTTGTTTCAGATTGGGTCCCTCAAACTAAGGGGTTGTTCGGTAACAACTTAATGAGTTGTATAACAGATATGGCTTATTCACACAGCCATACCTAGCTATTCGGTAGGAGCTTATTCGCTCAGCCAATGGCTGCTCAGCCAGGAAATCCATGTCCTATACACTCAGCCATTAAATCTTACAAATTTTCCCTAACTACCCTTTTTCTTCCTTCTTCCCTTCCTCTCGTATACCTGCTCTTTCTTCTATAAAATGCTCCCTTTCAATTATTTAGCGCTCTAAACCCATTTCTTTCAAAAAAAAAACAAATTTTATATTAGGGTTCGTTGATTCAGAGGTTTGTCTAAACCCCTTTGATGCAGATCTTCTGTTTTGCTCCCGTCACCGACTTCACCCAGTTGAAAAACTTCTGTTTTGATGCAAATCTTTTGTTTTGATCTTGTTCTCCATATGCATCTTCGAAAAAGAGAGAGAGAGACAGAAAATGGGAGGGGGTTGAGGCGGCAGGAAGAATGGGGAAAGGGGATAAGGGATGATAAGAAAAATATTTAATATATATATATTAAAAAAAGGAAATTAACCCTAACATGTGTGATCGTGTGTATATAGAAATATCATATATATATATATATATATATATATATATATATATTGGAAGGATATTTTGTAACCCTAAAAAAAGTTGCAACCCTTGTAACCCACATCTTAACCATCGGATTCATGATTGACGGTTATTTTATTTTTCTTTTTCTATTTTTTTAATTAAAAATATTGGGCCACATATCTATTTATAACCGCCGATCATGAATCCGACGGTTAAGATGTGGGTTGCAAATTAAACAACCCATATATATATATATATGTTAATAAAATATTAATATATAAAATATAAATATAAAAAAAGGAAATTTAACCCTACTAATTTATGATATTAATACTGTTTATTCATTTTAGAAGATGTTACCGTATTATTTTAGAAAATGATGCAACCATATCTTAAAATCAACCAAAAAAAAAACTCTAGAAGTTCTTTGTTTTTATATAGAAAACATTTAAATTGGTTTTTTTATAATTATAAATCATTTATTCAATATTTTTTATCAAACAGCTTTTTATTCGGACAAAAATAAAAACTGGAGGTAAAATGGTCATTTTTGACATTCAGGCTGTTTATTCAGCATAATAACCGAACAACAACTTATCTGTTAACATACAGACAACTATATCTATATAGACAGCTATATCCATTCAGGTCTTAACAGAAAATAAAGCGAACAACACCTAACTCTGTTTATTTTAGATCCTTCAAGTCAAGGCTATTTAGGTCATTTTTACTTTTTTATATTCTTTTAAGAAATAAAAAATAAATTAGTATTATATATAACGGTTGATAAGGTGTTTTTTAGTTTTTCATTTATTTGAAGTTTTCCTTTGAACCTCTCTCTATATACACATACTGATGATAGATCCTCCCTGTACAAAACATCACCACCAACATTAAAGGCTCCAAAAGATTGTACCATGGAACCAGCACCACCATTTGCAAGACTAGAAAACATGAACACCAACGTTCGACAACAGACAACATGTGAAAAACCAGAAAAATGAAACCCAAGAAAACAGATAAATCTCCAATCCAACTCACGGGTTTGGTTTTCGATTGAAACGAGAGAAATCTCAAATCGAAACTAGAGAAAACGAGTTCATGGTGGGTTTCTGATTTAGGAAACCGAGTAGCAGGTTTCTCTTTAAGCAGAGAGAGAGAGAGAGAGAGAGAGAGATAGATGGACTCCATGAACTCTCGATCTGCATTCTTCTCCGACGATTTACATTTTTTCTTATTAGTAATCATAACATAGATTTTAGTTACTTGATTTTCTATTGCATAATCATCAGGCTTGACCAATCTTTTTAACTATAGCACCATGTATCTTGCTATGTAATGTGATATCCTGTCATTATTAGATCTTCGTTGTTAACTATGGGGTTTTCAGATCTTCGTTTGATGGAGATACGGGTTTGATGGATGGGTTTTCACTTTTCAGATTTAGGGTCGATGGATATGGAGTCTCAACAATGGTGGCCATTGTTGCGATAGAGATGGAGTGTCATAGTGGTGGCCATAGTTAGAGTTTTCTGGTGATCGATTCTATAAGGAGGACGGAGGTGAACAGTGAGAGGAATGTTGTGGTGGCCGGAGTTGAGGGAGGGAGCCGGAGAAATGCCGGACAAACGAAAACAAAAATTGAAAACGAGAATTAAATCGAATCTGTTTTCAAGAATTAACCTGATTTGCTTGTAAATCAAACGGTACGATGTCGAAGATGGTGGTGGATCTTCAACGAAAACGGTGATGTTCGATAATGGTGGAAAGAAGAAGTAGAACGAGGAAAGAGGAAGAAGATCGTCGTTCGTTTTTTTTTCTTTCTGGCAGCAGTTGTGAATGGCCGGAAAGGGGGGCATGAGTGATCGGAAAGAATGGTGGATGGAGACTTTCGGTGGTTCTGTGTGTTGGGGGAGACGGTTAGGGTTTCCTTATTATCTTCTTCATAATTATAAATGAATATTAAATATGTTATTTTATTTTATTTTTAAGAATTGATGAAAAATGAAAAGACCATATTACCCCTAACTTAACGGGTCTTAACTTAATGTCGTTAGAGTGAGGGACCCAATCCGTAACAAACTTAAAACCATAATGATGATATCTGTATTTAATTCGTTTGAAGGACCCAATCCAAATTTTCATGAAACCACAGGGACCAAATCTGTAATTTACTCAATATATTATATATAAAAGCGTATGTTTTGTAGTGTTATTGAATGAGTCAATAATAATAAGCAAGTTAAATTATGTTATATAATAAACTTGCAAATAAGACATTAAAAAAATAAAGAAAAATCAAATATCTCATTATGATAGTTGCGCATTAGGCAATGGCGTGCCATGAGCTTAACGTGGTGTGACACACAAGCTTTGGTGCCATGACATGCCCTGACGGCTATGCAGCGAGTTTATTAGAACAGTGATGGGTAGTGATTTTAGGGGAGTTGAATTGGGAGTGATTTTAGGAAGTTAAAGTAATTAAAGATAAAGATTGAAAGTTAATAAATAACATTAAATGTAGTACATAAAATCTTAATGGTTGTTTTTAAGATATTTTAAGTAATTAACATTAAATAGTGGTACATTAAACTTTAACAATTGTTTTTAAAATATATTTATAAATACTTTATAATATAACTAGAAGCGTACTCGCGCAATGCAGCGAGATACATCACGATTTTAATGTTTTCTTTTATTTTTTGTTTTTTTTGTCGATTTACAGTACGGCTTTGGATGGTTTTGAGAAAGTGATAACGTTTTTTTATAAATTTGTTTAATTTAGGTTTAATAATATAATGTTTTATATATAAAAAATAAGTATTTTATATATTTTAAATTAGATGTTTATCCCGTTTTGATTATGTTTATCAGTTAGTTAATATTCTATATTTAAATTTTGATTTTTTAGGAAGTTGAAATGATGAGAGTGATTTTAGGGAGTTAAAATTGTTAGAGATAATGATTAAATAGTAAGAGATTTAGTTTTCATTTTTTATTTAAGTTTTAAAAGAGTTTTTTATGTCATCTTTATAATATAGTATAGATATAAATGTAGATAGAATTAAATGATTATTTTGTATATTTTAAATTTATTTATATTTAAATTAAGATATTTATCCTGTTTTAATTATGTTTATCAGTTAGTTAAATTCTATATTTAAAATTTGATTTTTTGGGAAGTTGAAATGATGAGTGATTTTAGAGAGTTAAAATTGTTAGAGATAATGATTAAAATGTTTTATATATAAAAAAGTAAGTATTTTGTTATAATTAAATGATTATCTTATATATTTTAAATTAAATGTTTATCCCGTTTTGATTATGTTTATCAGTTAGTTAATATTCTATATTTAAAATTTGATTTTTTAGGAATAAATTGTTAGAGATAATGATTAAATAGTAAGAGATTTAGTTTTCATTTTTTATTTAAGTTTTAAGTAATTAGCATTAAATAACGGTACATTAAGCTTTAACAGTTGTTTTTAAGAGTTTTTTATGTCATCTTTATAATATAGTATAGATATAGATATAATCTCATTTCAACTACACTATTTATGAAAATATCATACTTTTTTTTATTAATATTGTTATTTAACGTTTAATATATTTTAAATATATATGATCTCATTTCAATTACGCTATTTATGAAAAGTCATACTCTTTTTTTTATTAATAATTAATAATACATATCCATAGGCTTTTCTATGGTTCTCAAAGTAAACTTTGTCCCATCCTTTCTTAATTGCTTCTGAAAGGTTCTAGCCACCGAATACTTTTCTTTAAACAACTTATGACCAAAATAAAACGACTTTACTAACGGGTTTGTTTTTTTAAAAAAAACTCTAAATGACTTTTAAGTCTGAATCGTTCAGACTTTTTTACACATCACCTCTTATTAATCATAACTAAATAAGACTTCAGACTTTAGAGCTCTTAAAAAACAAACGGCACCTAAAGGTCAATCATAATATATATAGAGAGGTTGAAACGAAAATAACAATAAAATAAGAGAATAAAAGAACGATTAAATTACCTATAAAATTATATATTATTTTATAATAACGATCAACATAAAGATTAAGGATGTTTGGGAGATGTGGCCTGCAATCTCAGGTAGCGCCCAAGTTCATGTGAATCACATATAATTTTACACATGATTTTAGTATAAAATCACATGTGATTTAATTGTTTTTTTTATTTTTTTATTTAGTTATTGTTCTCGTATGAACCTGCAAGATCATTTGTTAACATAGTAAATAGTATTAACTTTGTTAAACGATCCGAGCCTTTTATTTTTTGATTACTGGTACATTGTGGTAAATGGGACATTATAATCTGATAAAAAAATGAAACAAATTAAATGGTATTAAATGAAGGCATTTTTGAAACAAATTTTTTTTTGGAAGATAATTAATAATAATATTTAAATTATTTTTTTATTTTTGGAATATAATCATATTTCATTTTTGGATGATAATCAATAATGATAATAATAATATTTAAATAAATTTATAGGTAAAACCAGAAAGTTTATAAATGAAACCAGAAATTGAAACAATGATTTTTGTATAAAGTTCATTGGTGAAACCAGATAAACAAAGTTTATAGATGAAATCAGAAAGTGAAACAACGATTTTTCTTTAAAGTTCATAATGTTGTTTCATATATGAACTTTTATTCCAAAAATTTTACCAAAGTTCATAGGTGAAACAAAAAAAGGAATAATATAATAAAGGAAGTTTAAACAAGTTCATAGGTGAAAGGTGACATCCCCTTTCTTTTCTGAGGCTGAAAACATAATAAGCACAAAACAGTCGCTAATGCGACTTCCATGCAGATTTAGTCACATGAAAGTCGTCCGCATCCCTTTAAAGTCGCGGAGCTTCAGCAAACTCGCATCACTCACTATTTTGCTTCCTTTTCTCATTAATTCAATTCAAAACTTGATCTTTAACTTGGTAAGCTCTTTAGACTTGTACCCCTGGCTCCAAATTTGCCCATTTTCTTCATAATTGGTCTCTTTTAATGCACATTTCTCCCATTTTCCTCTAAAAGGTTGATTCGTATATAAACTTGCAATAATTTTTCAGAATGATGCTTTGTTTTCATGGAAACCGAGCTAAAATGCACGAAAAATGGTACTAGAATAATGCGAAAATGGCGTTATCAACAACCCAAACCGAGCGTTGTTTGTCCCAAAGCAAGTTAGCGATGAAAAGACAAAAACAATTCAAAAGCAAGTCTAATTGATGAGCTAATATGTATACTTATCAAAGGTGACGAATTGTGTCATATGATTGTGAAGTATAAGAAAATGACATCCAAATATACTCTTATCACAGAAAACTGAAAAATAGGCATCGAGGAACTAAAAAAAGGTACACCATAATGAGTTCAAACTAATCAACTACTCTTTCAGAGAGGATTTTGCCTCTACCCTACCTCACAAGATACTCTTAATACACTTGAGTCCTTAGTTCTCACACAACACAAATCATGCAGAAGGAATTTGTAAAAATTAAACTCAAGTCATATATGCATGGATGGGTAACATGAAAAATGTACAAATATAAGAAAAAGTAATCTCATAAAGGATTTAAGTAGTAAGACAAGGAGTAGTAGCAAAAACAGTCACAACAATCACATTTTCTATAAGATCATTTAGGTCTTTGTTGGGTTGTAATAGGGCTAAGGGTGATGGTTATGAAACGAAAGTCAATGCGGAACAAAATCCTCGATGTGTCATAATATGAGCGGTCCAATTAAAATTATCCCTTCCCATCGCCATCTTAACGATTATATTCCACCATTACACCTCTTGGGTGTATTTTCAAGCCTGTTGTGTCCTTTTTCTTTACTTGTATGCTCGGGCAAATGGGCCCTAAATTTTGTTTCCTCTAGAACAATGGCCCAATTTTTTATGCAGCTAAATAACCCCTTTAGGTCTATTGGGTTCATAATTTCTCACTTATTTCCCTTTTCTATTCTCTCATGTCTTTTCCTTTTATGCCTAATTACTTGCTAACCGTATTCATATTGTGATACACTTCAGATAAGAGTTAGCTAATATTTAGGCTAGGGTCAATATCAGGTAATGAAATGAGATTCAAATAAGTGTTTGGCTGCAAATTAGCTTAGGGTGCACACACTCAAAGCAAGAGAAACAATAGTTGAAAATTTTAACACACAATGCATGGGATAATTTCTTAAGGTTCACATGATTTGTAAAGCAGATAAATATTAGATCTCTTGATGGTCGTCTCTACTACTCAATATAAGAAAATAATTAGATCATGTTGTAATCGACTTTAAAGAAACTTGAAGTGTGTAAAAGACTATACAAAGAATATATATCTTGAAAGTGAATATATGTGAAGACTCAGAAATCTTCCTCGTGGTCTCCACTAATTTCTTCTAATCATGAAATTGAAATATTTTCCCTCAAGACTATATCTAGGGTGAAGTAAAAGACTTACCCCTTTGGTAGGGCTAAACGAGCCAGAAGTGATCCAAGTTGGAAGTGAGATGGAGATCGTAATAGGTAGAGTGATGAAAAAAGACTAAAAAAGAGACGATGGATACAAGGCTAGCACGCAAGGGCTGATGAAAAGCCAACAACTTGTTAGGACTGCACTGGAATTCACTTTCAGGAATCCTTGCTCCTGGCTCATAATCACATAACCATTAATGTTCAAACATTCTCAAAATAATGCAAAATATTCAAAAATCTATGATTTTTGCATCATCAGATGTATAGCAGCCTATAAGCGAAAAGAAAAAGCATAGATATAGTGTTACCATGATAAGTATGCCCATGAAATCCACCCTAAACCTAACTAACACATTATCCTCAATGTGCCAGTTTGATTTTAAGTATTATAACAAAATAATGGAGTTATCATGCAAATTAAATACATTCATCTTGCATTGTAACTAAAGGAAGATTAAGTACATTAGATACTGAAGTGAAAGAGAGGCGTAATTAAAATTTTAGAAGAAAAATAAAGCGCTCCTCAATCATCCTCGTGTGAGGTGTGAAGAAATGTGTAACACCTGGAGATTTCTTAGATAAGTAAGGTGTAAGTCTAGTTCCCTTTACGTCGCTTTAATAGGTCTTATCTGAATTAATTGCACTTTTCATTCATGGTAATAATTATGCGGGTTATTAGTAATTGTTAAGGAAGGATTTCGGGCCAAAATCGAAGGACCAGTTCCTCTTAGCGACCTTGCCGGTGATTGTGACAGGTGTCAAGGTTGCGCGATATTGTCGCGGGTGCTTCGACAATTGCGGTACATCTCGGGTGATAGTGACCGCGATTGTGCCCTTGGGCACTCTCGCTGTTCACAATCGTCGGGATTGTACCGAGAGATGGGTTGGGGTGGCGACTATGCCCTGGTGACAGTACAAGTGGCAATGTCGCGAGGCAATCTCGCCTGCGTGGTCTGGGTGTTTAAAAGACCCCTCCAGCCCATTTTTTACTTCACATTTTCACCAAATCAGTTTAGGGTTCGAGTGAGAGCAGTGTTGGGGCGATTTTCACCCTCTCCTACATTCTCTCCTCCATTAATGCATTAGAGATTGGTTGAGTGCATTAAATCTTCATCAACTCACTTCTAGGGAACATTTAAGAACCATCATTCAATCTTGGAGACTTCAAGACCTCATATCCTTTAACCTCTACCAACTTTTCTTGCATATTCCCATTGTGGGTGAGCTTTATTTATGGTTAAATGCATACAAATGAATGGTGTGTAAGAGGTTATATTCCTTGCATTTACTTGTCTTATGGATATGAGTATTTGGACCATATGATGTGCATTGGTACTGTATACCCCTTGTAAGGGCACAATTGCTCCTTTGGCCACAGATGAGTTATGTGGATGAACCAAGTCAAATAGGCACTAGGAGGACATAGTCTTCGGCGCCACCGTGTTGGTATGCTCCTAGACCTCTGCCACTTGGGGCAATACCTATGTTGTATCCTTGGGTGTGTCGGGCCTTGTGGTGTCACTCATGGAAGTGGGCACTTAGGTATCTCGTCTCTTGGGTGTAATTTGATTGGTGTTATGGGTCTCCCCCATTGATTCCAATTATGGTCATGATTAACGGTAACAAGCTATGTACTTGCCAGTTATGCATCTATTACTTGTCATTTAACCTCACTAGGCTCTTTGGCCTAACACTTTTTTGGTGTCTATATGTATCTCAGGTTCTAGTGCCACCACGTCTAAGAAGGTTTAGGCGGATCCGTGTGAGCTTGGGGAGTGCAAGTGGATGCACATTTTTTGTGAAGACTTTCTTTGGATTATAGGCGACACCCTCTTTTGTAATCTTGTTTATGTTTAAGGAATTAGATTAATAGGTTGTTGTTTATCTTACCTTACAATTACAAATTGTAATTAATTAGGGTTATGTATTTCCCCATTTTTGGGTAGCTCATGCTATGGCATTTTTTAATACCACATTTCCATTTTTCCGGAAGTTTTTGTTGTCCCATTTTTGGGGTGTTACAAAATGGACCCTTAATGGCGTCCTCGAACCCACCTACCTCGCTGGTTGCTGTGAAGAAGGGCCGACTCCACCACTTGTCAGTGGTAGGCGTGTTAGATATAGAAGAAAATTAGTCGATCAGATGACCGGATTTCTTGAGAATCATGTAAGTCACTTTCTGAATTGGTATTTCGACCCTATGTCTGGGTTGCACGAAATCCAATATGGGATAAGACTCAAGAACAGTTACGTTTTTAGGCACAAAAACGAGAGCAAATTTGCTGGAGAGTATATATGATTGTTTAAAATCGTGAGTCTAAAACATAAGTATATACGGTATATATACTTGTAACACCCTCAAATCTGAAAATAGCAACTTATTAAAATTTTCTAGATACATCAATAAATGAATCATCTACAACCCCAAATTTAGATTCAACTGCAATACACATAAACAATCTATACCAACGGACCATAAAAGGGCGGGTGCTACTCATACTCATGCATAGTCACTATCTCCAACGTACGGAAGACTTCACCCAATACTTACTTTCGCGTCTAGCTAAGGATCTACTCTTCATAGGACTGCTAGAACCCATCTCTCAACTGGAACCTGATGCACATGCCGACAAATAAAAATGGTTAGGCTTAACGCCTAGTGAGCTCAAGAGTTTTCAACATATAGTTTAATCATTTAGAAAGGAAAAATGCGAATAAAACCATAATCTTTCAAAATGATATGCTTCACTAATGAAAATGACTCGTTTATCAATAACGATGCGCTTTGTCCTAAATAGACACCGAGTTAACTGTTAACCAAACCGAACTGCTTTAAAGACGAGGATCTTACTATGAGATGTAATTATGTAAAGTAAACAGGAACTTGCTAAAAGTAAAATAGAGGGCGGACTCTCAATTTTATAAAACACGGTTAACACATTACAACTTGAAATACCCAACATGGGTGAAACGTGACACACAACTCATAAATCATCGATGAAGATCTATATAATTAAATATCGCCATGAACATGGTTTTAAACCCAAAACTCACACGACCGTAAAATGGACAAGAATGAATACCGACACGTGGAAATGACGCGGTCCATGCGAACCTTAATATATGTGGGAAGAACCCAATATTAAAGCCATCATTTGCCGTCAACCACTTACAAACTCCTCTTGATAAAATACCACATTACCAAATAAAATACCACGAATCAAAGATGGGGAGATCCGTAAACACCGAGAATAGAAAACACGTAAGTAGGTCATTCACGCGACTTCCTTGCATGTCCTCTAAACGTTTCCATCTTGGGTGGCGAGAACACGTGAATGGGGCCACCCTTGATGTTGTTGGAGTTCGCCACGTATCCCGGACTTAGTTCCCATGCCATACCAGACATCACAACCTCAATCCGTTTTACTGCCTCTAGCCCTACTCCGTCGAGTTCCACCCCAAGGACTTACGGACACTGGTGCCTATCCAACCTAGACGAGTTACACCTCAACGGATCGTGCCGCTTATTGCCTACTCGCTAGCAAACCCGAGCGGTCACTAAAAGCAACCCAAAACCTCCGGCCTTACAAGACCGACAAAACTTACGTGCCTATGGATCCATTACAACACCGTCTAACGTTACATGACTCCAATTGAATGACCAACGCACCCAAAACATGTAACTCACCAACGATACGAAATTAATCGTCATCTCAGTCAAAACCCCCGCTGGTTATAACTCCGGACCAAAGTCCACACGACTCATTTAAATCAAAACCGAGCCAAAGGCCCAACACTTTACGTAAATCTCCAACGAAAGCCTTTGTACATTAAAAACACGTTTAGCCGACTGACAAAGACACAACGACCCAAAAGTGTAAAATAACACAAACTCAACGTTGTTTGAGGCAAACCATTTTCCCAAATAAACTCTTTACTCTTATTTCCCAAAATACCTCGTGACACAGTTATGCACATTTTCCAAATAGACGTAAGAACAAAATCATGTAAATTTACATCAAATGGACTCCATTTATATAAAATACGTCAAAGAAACATGTCAAAAATGTTTTATTTGTCAATATGCCTAAAATCACCAAGATGCATGTTTCATGAGTTTATAAAGATAAATATAACCAAATACTCAAACTTATCAGCAGTTAACAATTTGGTGTAAAACATAAACATTTTAAAAATAACCATTTTGGCATGTACACCGTTTTCATAAATCATCTTGAACTCACCTTGCTAGATTTAGGCTAAATCTAGATTTTCCCCCAACTAGAGCTCCTTTGAAGAACACTTGGATTCTCAAGACAAAACTTCCAAGACTTAAATCCATACATAAACATAATCAACCACAAAGAATCGTTTTCCAAACCATATACATGAATACCTCAACTAATACCGAAACCCTAACTTCCATAACCGAAGAGAATAGAAGATTACCTTAACCCAAGCTTGAATCCACCAACCAAAACATCTCTAGTTCACCAAAATGGTTACAAATCTCCAATCTATGAAAGGAAGCACAAAAGGTGGATGAAACCCTAGAAAACTTCGTGAAGAAGATGAAGTGGGAGAGATGAGAAGCTTACCACCACAAAATACTCTTGTATACTCCAATAGACCTCCAATCTCTTGCTAGATTCTTGAAGATCTCTCAAAAACGAAACCTTAGTACTTTGAATCACCCAAATCGGAGTTGTGGATCAAGAGTTACGAGGAAATGAAGTTTGGGGCTGAAACATCGCGATTTAAGCTGGAACAGTGGATTTCGCGACTTGTCTCGCGACTTAGGTCGAGGCATAAGTCGCCCGCTTCCTCCTGATTTTCTTCTCGATACTGTTTTGGCCGTAACTTCTTCATTATAGCTCCGTTTTCGCTCCGGAAAGAACCGTTGGACTCGTAATTGAATCCTTCATCTATCTAAACTATAAAATCCAGGATTCAAGTCCAAAATTAAATATCTTATTTTTCCTTGATATATCGGTTTCTGTATTAACTCATAATGATACCTTTCGAAAAATCGGGGTGTTACAATCCTCCCAACCTTGAAAGAACTTTCGTCCTCGAAATCTGGCATCGATCAAACACCCAACGTCTCCCTTAGCGAGGTCAATCGGTTCTATACCCAAAAGGAATGCCTACACGATATCCTTGCTCCGTGTACGAAAACGATCACAACTTCTTTTCAAGGTCCGATGTATTTTACCGATGACGAAACGAACATCGAGTCCTTATCAACCACTCTCTTATCCTTACGATCTCGGTTGTCTCCCAACCTTGGGTTGCACATATCCCCTCAAGAATAGTTCCACCAAGAATGCTTCAAAGTGAACTCCTCCTTTAGGCATTTTAATTCCGTCCCATCAAGGTCTCCTCAATAGCCGATTTCTACTTAAGGTTTACCTCGACATTCTAAACCC
Organism: Arctium lappa; assembly: GCA_023525745.1. Classification (NCBI taxonomy): domain Eukaryota; kingdom Viridiplantae; phylum Streptophyta; class Magnoliopsida; order Asterales; family Asteraceae; genus Arctium; species Arctium lappa. The sequence goes on from CM042048.1 coordinate 9,840,900, forward strand.
AAATCCTCGATAATCTATACTATAAAAGATTCATCGTCCCCTTCCTTGACGATATTTCCTAACACTAGTTAGTTTCGATCCAAACATAACACTCGATCCGTTCCTCAATTGATGCGGCATGACAATGGTGGACAACGGATTACCCCAACTACACGGTTACTCAATTCCCAGAGTGCATTCAAGCATCAGTCGACGAATCAGTGAAACCTTGTTGATTACAGAATTACCAAAGATCGATTCCTAATTTCCATCATCTAATCTTCTCAAGGTTACCACTTAAATTGCTGACGCACTGGGTTCATCGGAGGTACAATGAAACATCCCAACGGTTATCATCCTCAAATCGAATGTCGACACCTATGTTCAAAACTTTTACAACTCAACCGAGGATATACCACCATAAATTTCCCTCCATATTTTACACCGATGTTTCAAGGTTGACACCTATCAAGATACTAAATTCCGACAACAAATCACTATAATTTCCTTATTCTTTAAGACTTACCCGGCTGGTACACATCCGACCCATCGGCTCATATCCTACCGAAGTCAAGCAACCACTCAAAGATTCATCCCGAAGGTTTACCGAAACAGAAATATCACCACTTAAATATCTAGGAGAATGCACAATTCTACTACTTCAATTATTAGCGCGTGTACCGATTCATAAATTGGAATCCAAAATTCGGACTGACCACAGATTCGAATAATCCGACGCTTCATTTCCCAAGGACTCTTCAGTTCCTTAGTTACAGCTCCTTTCACGACAGGGGTTTAAATATATAGGTCTAATGAGTTCAAGGTTTTCAACAACTATGCCAATTTAAACCTTTATGAAACTTTCGAATACATGAGCTTTATAACAATTGCTTGTGCGGTAAAATCTACTACCGATCACTCGATAGGTTGAAAATTGATCACCGACGCTACACGTATAAAACCATTTCCAAATTTTGTTTGATCAATATTTTCGTGAATAAAATGGTGGCAAAAGGTGTGTAGCAATATTCACACTATAAACATGAAAATGAATTCCGATACCCCAAACACGTGAACTAAATGTTTGTACAGCTCCAAAAGAGAACTTCACAACTTTTAACTTTTCCTTCTTTAACCGAAATCGTTGCGGCATAAAATTTTCAACAAGTCTCCTATGCATAAGTTTATTCCCCAAAACTTTGTAGAATGATGGGAAAACAAATAAATTTTCACATGGAGGTTAAAGTCTTGAGCCGCCTCGATAAAACACATTTGACTAAGATGGTAACTACAACGATATGCAATCCGAAAATTCATTTCATGCATTGCAGAAAATTTATAACAGCAAGGTCCACAATTGAAGCACGTTTAGATTAAAAGTTTAACATGAGAAAACATAAATATTTCACATATTTACTCATGCGAGTGAAAATCATATCCAACCCAAAAGTATGCACATATACCCGTGTGAAACTCAAGATGCAATCATGCGACATAAAGATTTTTAAGGTGCCTCTTACTGTTGCAAAAATGTAGGTGTAAGACTCACATGAGACAAAGTATTAAACAAAACTCGTAAGTAACTCACACAATAATGCAAGTCTACACGTTCCAAAAATTTCTTTCTATTACACGGTTCGATTGGTCATAAAATAAAACGCCATAAACCCAACTAAACTTTCATAAACTCCTGGATGGTAAAATCAAGCGGTGTCAAAATCTATGTCTCTCAACATAAAAAGTGTAAAACGACAATAAGTCTAAAAATGTCAAAACTCTAAAACCATCACGTAAGATAAAGTGACCCCTTTCCCACAAAATTCTCATTAGATACGTCACCCAGAAGCTCGTAATTTGTACGCCATAAAATTAAAACTCACGCATCTCAAAAGTACACTTACATACCCCAAATGCCGCAAAACTGTACTCATAAAATTACACACGACTCACACAAACCAAATCCTCTAGAAAATTTCGACTCAAGAACATGGGGACAACTCTTCCTTTAAAACCTTAACATACGTGGAGAAGATCCAATGTCAAAGTTAAAAATTATACAGTTACTTGTCCAATACTCAAAGTGACATAAAAAACACGGATCTTATAACATTCAAAAATAAAGTCAGACACAAAACGGGGATGAAGAGATTTCCAATTAATAAAATGTTCGTAACCACGAATTACAAAACAATTTCATGAATGTTTAAGCTCACAGTTCAAAATCTGATAAGTGCTAAATGCTTTATCAAAACTTCATAATGCAAATCACTTTTCGTCTTGCGAACATGGGAAACAATTTATGCAAACTTATTTTAGAAATAAATTTAGTGCATGAATTTGGTCGGCATTCACATCCCCAGACTACGCTTTTCAACAATCCGACATACTATTGTCATCTAGATGCATCAAACGTCTTAGGGCAACGATCCCATTAATTAACTTGCAATTTCTCCTTGAAACAGAAAGATCTGACGAACTTATAGTTCTAAACCAACCAATAAATCTGATTCACGATGGTCAACTTAATACATTCATCGCACTTAACTATCATCCCAAAGTGACATCGCTATGGACATCAATTCACCCTTATCTTACTCGCGTAGAAACTTCCTCACTACCCCAACGGTCATCCTACCAAGGTAGTTCAAGTATACATATGTAGCATGTAGGTTCACCATGACACTGGCCAGGTGCCCTTATGAACGTACCGTACATAATCGTCCTTGTGACCCTCGACAAGTTTCCCGATTCTAACGACTTGGTCAACCTCAAAATATCTTATCTTAAGATACCTAATACGCAAATCCTCTTAAAATTTCTTATACGAACGCTAGTTTGAGTCTAGGCATCTAAAAATCAATACCTAATTCTCTCAAACTTAAGCTCTGATACCAACTTGTAACACCCTCAAATTTGGATATAGCAACTTATTAAAATTTTCTAGATACATCAATAAATGAATCATCTACAACCCCAAATTTAGATTCAACTGCAATACACATAAACAATCTATACCAACGGACCATAAAAGGGCGGGTGCTACTCATACTCATGCATAGTCACTATCTCCAACGTACGGACGACTTCACCCAATACTTACTTTCGCGTCTAGCTAAGGCTCTACTCTTCATAGGACTGTTAGAACCCATCTCTCAACTGGAACCTGATGCACATGCCGACAAATAAAAATGGTTAGACTTAACGCTTAGTGAGCTCAAGAGTTTTCAACATATAGTTTAATCATTTAGAAAGGAAGAATGCGAATAAAACCATAATCTTTCAAAATGATATGCTTCACTAATGAAAATGACTCGTTTATCAATAACGATGCGCTTTGTACTAAATAGACACCGAGTTAACTGTTAACCAAACCGAACTGCTTTAAAGACGAGGATCTCACTATGAGATGTAATTATGTAAAGTAAACCGGAACTTGCTAAAAGTAAAATAGAGGACGGACTCCCAATTTTATAAAACACGGTTAACACATTACAACTTGAAATACCCAACATGGGTGAAACGTGACACACAACTCATAAATCATCGATGAAGATCTATATAATTAAATATCGCCATGAACATGGCTTTAAACCCAAAACTCACACGACCGTAAAATGGACGAGAATAAATACCGACACGTGGAAATGACGCGGTCCATGCGAACCTTAATATACGTGGGAAGAACCCAATATTAAAGCCATCATTTGCCGTCAACCACTTACAAACTCCTCTTGGTAAAATACCACATTACCAAATAAAATACCATGAATCAACGATGGGGAGATCCGTAAACACCGAGAATAGAAAACACGTAAGTAGGCCGTTCACGCGACTTCCTTGCATGTCCTCTAAACGTTTCCATCTTGGGTGGCGAGAACACGTGAATGGGGCCACCTTTGATGTTGTTGGAGTTTGCCACGTATCCCGGACTTAGTTCCCATGCCATACCGGACATCACAACCTCAATCCGTTTTACTGCCTCTAGCCCTACTACGTCGAGTTCCACCCCAAGGACTTACGGACACTGGTGCCTATCCAACCTAGACGAGTTACACCTCAATGGCTCGTGCCGCTTATTGCCTACTCGCTAGCAAACCCGAGCGGTCACTAAAAGCAACCCAAAACCTCCGGCCTTACAAGACCGACAAAACTTACGTGCCTATGGATCCATTACAACACCGTCTAACGTTACATGACTCCAATTGAATGACCAACGCACCCAAAACATGTAACTCACCAACGATACGAAATTAATCGTCATCTCAGTCAAAACCCCCGCTGGTTATAACTCCGGACCAAAGTCCACACGACTCATTTAAATCAAAACCGAGCCAAAGGCCCAACACTTTACGTAAATCTCCAACGAAAGCCTTTGTACATTAAAAACACGTTTAGCCGACTGACAAAGACACAACGACCCAAAAGTGTAAAATAACACAAACTCAACGTTGTTTGAGGCAAATGATTTTCCCAAATAAACTCTTTACTCTCATTTCCCAAAATACCTCGTGACACAGTTATGCACATTTTCCAAATAGACGTAAGAACAAAATCATGTAAATTTACATCAAATGGACTCAATTTATATAGAATACGTCAAAGAAACATGTCAAAAATGTTTTATTTGTCAATATGCCTAAAATCACCAAGATGCATGTTTCATGAGTTTATAAAGATAAATATAACCAAATACTCAAACTTATCAGCAATTAACAATTTGGTGTAAAACATAAACATTTTAAAAATAACCATTTTGGCATGTACACCGTTTTCATAAATCATCTTGAACTCACCTTGCTAGATTTAGGCTAAATCTAGATTTTCCCCAAATAGAGCTCCTTTGAAGAACACTTGGATTCTCAAGACAAAACTTCCAAGACCTAAATCCATACATAAACATAATCAACCACAAAGAATCGTTTCCCAAACCATATACATGAATACCTCAACTAATACCGAAACCCTAACTTCCATAACTGAAGAGAATAGAAGATTACCATAACCCAAGCTTGAATCCACCAACCAAAACATCTCTAGTTCACCAAAATGGTTACAAATCTCCAATCTATGAAAGGAAGCACAAAAGGTGGATGAAACCCTAGAAAACTTCGTGAAGAAGATGAAGTGGGAGAGATGAGAAGCTTACCACCACAAAATACTCTTGTATACTCCAATAGACCTCCAATATCTTGCTATATTCTTGAAGATCTCTCAAAAACGAAACCGTAGCACTTTGAATCACCCAAATCGGAGTTGTGGATCAAGAGTTATGAGGAAATGAAGTTTGGGGCTGAAAAATCGCGATTTAAGCTGGAACAGTGGATTTCGCGACTTGTCTCGCGACTTAGGTCGCGGCATAAGTCGCCCACTTCCTCCTGATTTTCTTCTCGATACTGTTTTGGCCGTAACTTCTTCGTTATAGCTCCGTTTTCGCTCCGGAAAGAACCGATGGACTCGTAATTGAATCCTTCATCTATTTAAACTATAAAATTCAGGATTCAAGTCCAAAATTAAATATCTTATTTTTCCTTGATATATCGGTTTCTGTATTAACTCATAATGATACCTTTCGAAAAATCGGGGTGTTACAATTAGTCCCATTCGTAAAATAGGAAATAACGAAAATGGCAATGATTGTAAATCACTATCAATTATAGTTGATTACAATCAATTTAGCTAAAAAAAGAAATGATTGTAAATCACTATCATTATAGTCGATCACAATCAATTTAGCTAAAATTAAGGGCAGAAAATAACTGACCATTAAATGTTCAGTAAATGAAGATTTAGTCCAAAAATAGACACCAAGAGCTTCTGGTCAAGAGACGCCCATCAGAGGCTCTGCCGTGCCAAAGAGGCTCAGAGACTCTGATGTGCCTTAAGAGGCTCTGACGTGCCAAAGAGGTTCAGAGGCTCTGTCGTGCCTTAAGAGGCTCTGTCGTGCCAACGAGGCTCAGAGGCTCTGACGTGCCTTCAGAGGCTCTGCCATGCCTTCAGAGGCTCTGCCATGCCTTCAGAGGCTCTGCCACTTGGATCACCACTAGGGGCGTTGCCCCTTGACCCCCCGCCATTTCATTGTGTCCGGGATCAAACTCGTCTTATAACAAGTGTGCACTCCGCACCACCTAACTTGTATTAGATCATAGTTTGAAACCCATTAGTACTCGTGTTATAACCAATTACACTTAAATGCCCGGTGACACTAAAATCACCAACAATCCTCCCCCATTTTAGTGTAACCCATGAGATAACACATTTAAATTAAACAAACCAAACTTGCACCTAAATGAAAATATCGAAACGATTGAATTTCCACATTAGTATTTTACACATTCCAAATATTCGAGAATCAAGGTGTCCCAAGGATTGAACCCACCAACTCATTTGCATACCAGAAGATAAAATACATACAAGTTTCTTATATGTCCAACAAATTAAAACTTGACACAATTATAAAGTCGTGTGTCCTAATCCTCTCATGATTGTATAAAGGCCAAGTCCCAACCTTTTGAAATGCGACTTCACTTCAAAATCACATAGGTAATTCCTTTACTTCGTATACCTGCAAATACACTTTATCAAAGGAATTATTAAGAAGATAAACTTCACCCTAACCACTGCAGGACTGAACACATACCTGGGATGATTCAACTTGTGTTCCAATTTATAAGTGTGAGCTTTCCACATTGAATTCAACTTCTAATGTCATATTAGAAGGGAATTGGGTGTCTCACCTTTATAAATTTATAAGGACTTTAATCCCATCCCAATCGCAGACTTCTGCACTATGTCTCTTGTCAGACCTTTAGTTAAATGATCTGCCAAATTTTGTTGCGTTATAATAAACTCAACGGAGATTACACCATTCATGATTAATTCTCTAATCATACTATGTCTAACACCCAGGTGTCTAGACTTACCATTGTAAACTTGGCTATAAGCCTTAGCCAAAGTGGCCGCATTGTCACAATGAATTGAAATAGGTGCAATTGGCTTTGGCCACAATGGGATCTCATAAATTAAATTCCTTAGCCACTCCGCCTCTTTACCGGCGGCGGCTAGTGCAACAAACTCAGATTCCATTGTTGAGTTTGTAATACAAGTTTGCTTTTTAGATGCCCAAGAGATGGCACCTCCTCCAAACAAAAATACCCAACCACTAATTAAGGAATGATCCTCCATGTTGGATATCCAACTTGCATACGAATAACCTTCTAAAACCGAAGGATATCCTAAATAACTTAAACCATAATCCATGGTTCCCTTGAGATATTTGAATACTCTTTGAACCGCTTGCCAATGTTGAGTACTTGGATTACTAGTATACCGACTCAATCGTCCCACGACATAAGCTATATCGGGCCTGGTGCTTGTCATGGTGTACATCAAGCTACCAATGGCCTTAGAGTATTCAAGTTGTGAAATAGCCTTGCCCGTATTAGGCATTAATTTCACACTTGGATCCATGGGAGTGCTTACGGGAGAACACTCATGGTAAATAAACTTATTGAGAATTTTCTCAATATAATGCGATTGCGTCATAACAATCCATTTGTTAACCTGCTTAATCTTTATACCAAGGATTACATCAGCCTCTCCCATGTCTTTCATGGAAAATTTAGATGACAACAATTTCTTAGTCTCATCTACATGATTTTGGTCAGTCCCATAAATTAACATGTCATCTACATACAAGCAGATAATCACACCCGTACCAGTAGCATCAAATCTACTATAAACACATTTGTCACATTGGTTTAAAGCAAAACCACATGACAAAATAACTTCATCAAACTTTTGATGCCATTGTTTTGGTGCTTGTTTCAGCCCGTACAAGGATTTCACAAGTTTACAGACCTTATGTTCATTTATGGGCATAACGAAACCTTCCGGTTGTTTCATGTAAACTTCCTCTTGAAGATCACCATTCAAGAAGGCTGTTTTAACATCCATTTGATGGATAATCAGATTGTGTATTTGCCGACAAGACAATTAACAATCTAATAGTCGAAATACGTGCCACCAGAGCATACGTATCGAAATAGTCAATACCGGGTTTTTGCCGAAACCCTTGAATTACTAACCGGGCCTTGAATTTATCAATCGTCCCATAAACTTTCATCTTCTTCTTGAAGATCCATTTGCATCCAAGTGGTTTAGAACCTGGAGGCAAATCTGATAACACCCAAGTGTTATTCTCAAGAATTGATGATATTTCGTCATCAATTGCTTCCTTCCAAAAGGCGACATCTCGAGATTCCATAGCTTCTTTGAAAGTCTTTGGGTCATCCTCAATACTATAACAATAAGAGTATTGAAGCCCAAGCTCATCCCTTGAACCTTCCACCAAATACAGTTGGAATTCGGGACCGAAATTTTTGGCAATTCGACCTCTTTGGCTTCTCCGGACCTGCTGTGTTTCTGGACTTGAAACACCATCCAAACTTTCTAGATTTTGCACTTTATTGGTGCTAGAAAACAGGTCCTTAGGCCTTTGCATTGATGAAAATCGCATCTCATCAAAAATAACATCACGCGGCTTGATTACGGTGTTAATCGACAACGAATCATTAGGCTCGATAACGTAGAACCTATAAACCTTGGAATTTTCTGCATATCCAATGAATATACAATCAATTCCACGTTCACCCAAAGCTTTCCTTTTGGGTTCGGGTAGTTTTACAACAACCCGACAACCCCAAATTCGAAAATAATTCAAATTCAGAGTTTTCTTGAACCAAAGTTCATATGGGGTTCTTTTGTTCCTTTTATTTGGAAATTTGTTCAAAACATAACAGACTGTTAACATGGCCTCTCCCCAAAATCCCTCACTCAATCCCGAGTAAGAAAGCATCGAGTTTATCATTTCCTTTAAAACTCGATTTTTACGTTCGGAAACCTCGTTTTGTTGAGGTGTGTATGGTGCCGTTGTCTCATGGATGATACCAACTGATTGAAAATATTGGGGATCCATATATTCCCCTCCACGATCAGTTCTAAGACATTTAATCGAATTACCCAATTGTAGTTCGACTTCGGTTTTGTAAATTTTAAACTTTTCTAAGGCTTCATCTTTTGCATGAAAAAGATATACATAACAAAACCGAGTATTGTCGTCAATAAAAGTGACAACATACTTCTTATTTCCCAAGGAAGGAGTGGAGTGGAAATCACACAGATCGTGTACAAGCTCCAAAACATCCGTATTCCGTTTAACGTTCGGAAAAGGTTGTTTTGTAACTTTTGAGAGCATGCAAGTTTGGCACCTCTCTGCATAAATGTCAAAGGCCGGAATTAATCCATCTTTTGACATTTCATGCATCCTTCTAAAATTCACATGCCCCAATCTAGCATGCCATAACATCGAATCAACAATTTTAGAAGAAGACGATGACGATATAAAAGCAGAATTTTCAGAACATAAAATTTTATTAACCACATTTAAGTGAAACATGCGATCACACAAATAACCAAAACCAATAAAATTGCCACCTCGAGATAGGATAAACCTATTCGATTCAAATACTTGTTTAAATCCAAGATTATCCAAACAACTACCACTTACTAAGTTCTTACGAATTCTAGGCACACACAAAACATCAAACAATTTAATTTTATTTCCATAAGAAAATTCTAAATTAACTACTCCAACTCCACAAACTTGTGCACTCGACTCGTTTCCCATATTCAGCACCGAACCGTCTTCAACTGGTGTCAATTTCTCGAACCACCAACGATCCTTGCAAATATGGCTTGTCGCTCCCGAGTCGATCCACCATGCACAATCATCATCCTGCATATAAAACGACTCAGGTATGAGTGAAACATAATTCTGGACATAATTATCAAAGTTAGTCAAAAACTGACCTCCTTTTACTTGATCGCGATCATTAGACCCCGATCCACTTCCACTCGAACCAACACCATTATTGTTCAACTTTACCTGGCAATCACGTTTGTGATGACCCACCTTGTTGCATATCCAACACACCAAATCCTTTTTCTTTTTAACGGATTTGTTGGGTCTATCAAACTTACGTTTCTTGCCTTTTCCATTGTTGTTGGAGTGAGCTTTCTTCTCCTCAACCATGTGAACAGAGGGCTGTCCAGATTCAACTTTCCCCTTGGATTTGTCATTTTCTTGCACCCGAAGAGATTCTTCGATGCGTAAATGACTCCCAAATTGAACCAATGACAGTTTCGTCTTTTTGATGTTTCAAGTGATGCTTAAAATCTTTCCAAGATGGTGGTAGTTTGTCAATCACACTCGACACAACAATAGATTCATCCATATGCATGTTGTGTATTGTAAATTGACCCAATATACGAAGGATTTCATTATATTGTTCCATTACGGGCCTCGAGTCCACCATTTTATAACTGTTAAAATCGCTTACCAAGAACTTCTTACTAGAAGCATCTTCAACGATGTACTTGGACGCGAGGGAATCCCATAATTCCTTCGCACTTGCCACGTTTTGGTAGATATCAAAAAGGGAATTGCACATACCGTTTAAGACGTGCCCTCTGCAGATATAGTCATCATTCTCCCACTTGCTCCTTTTCCTTGTGTACTCCAGCATCTCATCCTCCATCACTTCTGGCATGGGTGTACTCAGCACATACACTACCTTCAGAGCGGTCAACAGAAAGTGCATCTTTTTCTGCCAACGTCTGAAGTCAGTGCCTTCAAACTTCTCCAACTTTCCAAACTTTGAGGTCATCTCTTTCACAGAATCGGCCATGATCGACATGTCAAGAATACCAATTCGATTTTTAGATATAGGGGAAAATTAGTCGATCAGATGAGCGGATTTCTTGAGAATCGTGTAAGTCACTTTCCAAATTGGTATTTCGACCCTATGCCTGGGTTGCACGAAATCCAATATGCGATAAGACTCAAGAACACCCACGTTTTTAGGCACAAAAACGAGAGCAAATTTGCTGGAGAGTATATATGATTGTTTAAAATCGTGAGTCTAAAACATAAGTATATACTGTATATATACTAGTCCCATTCGTAAAATAAGAAATAACGGAAAATGGCAATGATTGTAAATCACTATCAATTATAGTCGATTACAATAAATTTAGCTAAAAAAAAGCAATGATTGTAAATCACTATCATTATAGTCGATTACAATCAATTTAGCTAAAATTAAGGGCTATAAATAACTGACCATTAAATGTTCAGTAAATGCAGATTTAGTCCAAAAATAGACACCAAAAGCTTCTGGTCCAGAGACGCCCATCAAAGGCTCTGTCGTGCCAAAGAAGCTCAGAGGCTCTGATGTGCCTTAAGAGGCTCTGACGTGCTAAAGAGGCTCAGAGGCTCTGTCGTGCCTTAAGAGGCTCTGTCGTGCCTTAAGAGGCTCTGTCGTGCCAACGAGGCTCAGAGGCTCTGACGTGCCTTCAGAGGCTCTGCCATGCCTTCAGAGGCTCTGCCACTTGGATCACCACTAGGGGTGTTGCCCCTTGACCCCCCGCCATTTCATCGTGTCCGGGATCAAACTCGTCTTATAACAAGTGTGCACTCCACACCACCTAACTTGTATTAGATCATAGTTTGAAACCCATTAGTACTCGCGTTATAACCAATTACACTTAAATGCCTGGTGACACTAAAATCACCAACAAGGCGCTCGATTACAATGTCACATAAGCTAACAACCTCAGCATCCACGTGACTCCGGAAGTCTTTCATTTGTGTGGAAAGGTTTGTGGCCTATGCAGGCCTTTCACTTAGATGACTAGTTTGCTATGACTTGGGTGGTGCATCCTCGGTCCTATAGTCCACGTCATCTACATCATTAGCATCCATATCAGAGGGTATTGCAACCCTCTCGACCTCAAGCACTACCCTTCGGTCCCGTGATCTGCTAGCGTTCACCAATGCTTTGCATGTATGGGTGTCTAAGTCCGAAAAAGGTGGTTCTACCTAAGCGTACCCCTGTTGCTTCGCAGAAGTGGGTGATAAGTGAAGGGAAAGGTAGAACGCCCCTTTCCCTAGGTGCCTCAAAATCTAACATCTCTAGATGAATAATATGACATATTCCAACGACATATTGTGTTAGATGCAAAATAGTACCTAGGCCACCTGGGGGTCCACATACGTGTGATTGGAAGAGGATTTTAGACTGTATTTGAAAAATAACATCCAGAAGGCCAAGTCATAATGGAACTTACTTTTTTGGAGCTCCGCATTCGGGTTGTCCCAGTACCCTTGGCCATTGCACCTAAGGGATTGTGCGATAATTAGGCTATGGGTCTCGCTTGGACTCGATCTCTAGATTGAAGAGACCCCATAAGCCATGTTTAGGTCCGTAGGATGGGGCATATGATAGTTTCACATATTGCTTGCATGGAAAAAATTGATTATGATCCCTCGTACCATCACCGTGTAGTACCAGTTGATTATAGTATGGACCATGTCCGCGTAAAAAAGAATTAGGTCGTAAGGCCCGGAGGTTTTGATGTAATCGGTCCAACCCCTTTTGTGAGTTGTTTCCCCAATTTGTGAATTCGGTAAGTTATGGAAGTCTATGCCTCTTTTAGGCCAGATTTCCCGGACTTCCATTGTCTCCAAATGTTGAACCATTTGAGGGTTACTTTGTTCTCTTACAACATTTCTCTTAGCTTCATTCAGATTCTCATAGGAGTCCCATTTTTTCTTGTTGTGTTCGGTTGTGATCGGACCTTTATACTTGTATAACATTAAATGACATGACAATGATGGCTATAAATCATTCTCCACCATAAACCTATACCAGAACTATGTCTGAGATGCATAATTACTAATGAACTGGCAACTCAAAACCTAGGTTGTGGCCTAGGTTGGAATTGTGCCTCGTTATATGGATTGCAAAAGATTGGACGACCCCAAACCTAGGTTAAGACCTAGGTTTGAAATGTCCCGACGACATACACAACATAAGCAATAAAGTTTACACATAACATTGGCTACATCACTAGCATGTTATGAGTGAGCACACGATCATCCAATACCCAAGTTTGCACATAAGTCATTTGGGCACATTAAACATAATCCTCAACTAAGTCTCCAAATATAACATAAGTCACCAAATTTTTTTACCAAGACCAAAGATTAATCATCATTCAAAAACAATCATTGATATTATGTGTACAAGCTAGAATCAAAACAATTTCAAGCCTTGAGCATGAACTACAAGAAAAATGGCAGAATAAATCATAGTTCTATATATGCATTGGTGACAAGTAACTCAATAAACTCAACCACTTACATAAAAATCTTGATAAATCAGTCAAGATGACTTCATTGTAGCCCCACAAGCAAGAAATATCGATTTTACGTTTGTGCCCTAACTCAAAATGAGAGAAATTTTTCTTTGAACTTCAAACCATGGTAGAATCAAGTAAGGAAAACGTACCTTGGATGATTGGAAGTGGAAAAATAGAAGCGAAAGTTGCAAATAGCCCGAAACAATGATGGAGTCGCTGGAATTGGGGTGTCTTGGGGAGAGAAATCAAGAGGGGAAAGTATTGTGGGGAATAATAAGAGCACCATTCAGTGTAGGTGGGATAAAGTTTGTCCAGGGGCAAATAAGGGTTTTCAAGCGGGTTTACCCGCATAAAACTCTCCCACACTCAACTACATGTGATAGAGGACAACGTTTAATGCAAGTTCTGTGCGAGTTTAGCCGCATGAAACTCGACTGAGTCTTTTCTTCTTGAAACCAACAGTGTTGAATGCGAGTTTAATGTGGGTTTTGCCATATTAAACTCGCCTGGACCCTTTACTTTAATAAAACATAATGTATAATGCAAGTTCCATGCAAGTGTAGCCGCATGAAACTCGCTCAGGCCTTTTTCCTTTTAAGCAAACAGTGTCTAATGCGGGTTTAGCTGCATGGAACTCACTAAAGGCATTCTAATGCCCAATTTTACCATGTTACTTTTCCAATTCAACCCCAAAAAAAAATTACATCAAGGATTAAACACACAAAAACACAAATAAAGCCAAAGAAAAGAACAACTAACCTACGATGGGTTACCTCCCACCCAACACCGTATTTAGAGTCATGGCACGACTTTTCATGCCTCTACTGGTTTGGTTCAGAGAGAAGAAAAGTCTCAATATCGCCACCTCTCCTCCAAAATATTGCTTGACTCTCTGTCCATTCACTTTGAAGGTCCCTCATTGCTTCCTTGTAGCTCTACATTCCCGTATGAAAAGACTGCCATGACTGTGAATGGCCCATTGTAACGTCCCAATTTTTTTTTTATATAAAAACATCCACAGAAGTAAATCCATAAGGTCTACATAATTCAACACAACGGAATATTTCAAGATTATAATAAACTTAAGGAAAAAGTGTCTAAAACATGATCTCTTAAAATCTCGAACGGCACTCTTCTTCGTGCCTTTATTCCAACGATGATCCGTCTCTAGATTTTCTCCTTCCCTTTGCTACTAGTCCCGATTGAGTGTCGACCTGGTTGCAATATTATTTTGAAAAGGAGTTTGGGTGAGCCTAACGCCCAGTGAATACACGGTTTTCATGCATGAATAATATCAAATAATGAATTTCACAAAGCATCATAATTTATCATGCATACGGTAAAATAATTTAACTCACAAAGTTAACGACATATTGGGAGGTATTTTATTCACACAGCTTTACCCGGCGAACTCACACAGCATGTCCGCACTTACGGCTTACACGAGCTCACACAACATGCTCGCCTTACGGCTTACACCGTAATATTCCCCCGTTGCCACACAAATTTCGAAACACATATCATGGAAATATCTTACGTTTCATGCATAAACAACATATTAAAAATATTGTAAAAACTTTAATAAGCTTGTAAACAATTTTTAATAGAACATGCAACCATTTATAAAAATACACGTATAACTCACAGTACTCGTTGTAGCCCAAACCGATCTTCGCAGTGACTAGCGTCTCCCTACATATCCAATACCATAATTTTAATGTAATACAACACCCTTAAAGATGATCGAGGGGTCCTCTTAACACTAAACTTATTTAACGATCCCATACGCCAACATCCTAATTAAGTTTCAATGTGGCTAATCATAAACATTTATACATATATATACACATGCATATATACATATTTATATATATATATGTATATATATATATATATATATACCTATATGCATGTAAATGGTCATGACATGAATTCACAGTTACCTACATATAAGTGTGTATATATATATATTTATATAACCATAAGATTATGAATATATATATATATGAAAATCATGGCAGAGAACTTCACGACTCTTGCATGTGAACTTATATATATATATATATATATATATATATATATATATGTAAATATACACACAGTAACCATGTTCTTTGCGTGAATTGTGTGTATATATATATGTTGTCGTAAACCAACATCTCCTACACACTGTTTCAATTCCTTTTTCTTCTTTTCTAACACAGTGACCATAAGGAGCCTATAAACACAAGGAGTTCTCGAAGTATCCTTCGATCAATTACAATGGCGAAGCGTCGGACCATCCATTATATAAATATATTAACTTGACGCACACGAAGCATAAGTTTTAACTTTTAGAACCGAAACGAGTGTACGGTTTGACAGCGAGATGTCATTGTGATTACGTTTGTGAAAAACGGTGAGGGTGTTAGCGGTGGTCGTTGGCCACCGTTACCCTATGGGAACCCGCCCGAATAGTCAAGTGACTTACGTAACTATCTAATAACATAATTTAGAGGCTACGGATACGAAACGCTTACCGAAGTTGTGCCGAACTCTTTACGTTTGACCAAATCGTCACCGTCCTTTGCTTCGTTTATACGAGCTTCTTCTCTTCGTTTGCTTACAAGACTAAACCCCTTTTTATATACATGATTTATCGTCGGTTTCGGCTATGTGAATAGCCAAAGGTCTTGAGCACTAAATACCAATGGCCGTTCAAGGCTTTTCAATTGCAAACATAAATCACATTTCAATATATATATATATATATATATATATATATATATATATATATTTTAAAACTAGAGTTATTACAAACTTCCCCCTTAACAAAATTTCGTCCTCGAAATTTACTCTATACAAATAAATGGGGGTATTTTAATTATCGTCTCCTTCTAAAACCTTTTTTTTTTCTCACTATAACACTTACACGATATCATGTATTCTTAGACATACATGTTTATCCAACTTGCTCGCCTTTCTTCCCCAATCTTTGGAATTCATACTCGTTTCAAGTCTTATAATTCCGTATAAGTTTTTTTTTCCTAACTTAGTCTGTTCGACCATTTTTTTTTATATTTTCCCCATATTTTCTTCTAACAACATTTGTTATTGTACTTCCTATATCCAATATAGTAGATCTACATCCATTCCATTCAACTGAACTCTTTAGTTCTATTCTTCCATAAGTGATTGTACTCGTCTTTATTCAATGGTATTATATATCACCATCATCCATAACTTCTTTGCCTCATATCCAAGTACTTCCATCTGATTGAACAAATATTTCTCATTCTATTTTTTTTTGGAAAGGGTATCCCGGGCCTATGACAATATTTCTCATTCTTGCTATTTGTATAAGTAACACATTTCATTCTATAAGTAATAATGTCCATATATTAGGCACAACTACCATTGTTTCCATTTACTCATTCCAACTTATAAATTGAGTATTTTCTTTCTTACCCTTTCAACTAATATGACCTACGTGCAATAATAATTCTCATTTTGCACTAATATACTTCCTAGTGCCAACTTAGGAGCATAATTCTATCCAGATATATATATATATATATATGTATATATATATATATATATATATATATATATATATATATATTATCTTTCCTGATAAAGATAGTCTTGGTGCACTATTTTGTTTTTCTCTCAGTATCTATCACACTTCATTTTTTTTCCCTTTCGATCAAATTTACGACGTTTCATGCGCTACATTGCATTCTTCACAATAACTTATGCATATTTAGTCTAATCGATCATAGAGACATTATTCATCTTGGTTTGATACTTATTAATCATAGCTGATCATAGGGACTCCTTTCATGTTATATTCACATATACTCATCTTACCATTTCTTGCTCTTACTATATGTACTTTTTGTACATTTTTTTCTTGCTTTGAGTCCTTTACATACACGTATTATGCAACATATCCATTTTTTTTTCAAACACTTGTTTCCCTTAGTCATCAACTTAATTCATATATCATTATTCTGCATACTCTCATAGACATGCACTATTTCCCTATTTGTAGCTTGAACTTGCATCAACTTTCTTGACATAAACAATTTGGGTAGGATTTCCGTACAGTTGATATATGTTTCGGAAGAGATCGAATATGCCAAACTTGACCAATTATTCTTTTCTGTCTATTTCAATCATGCAATATTTGCTAATTTCGTCAAGTTGAATCTGCCTATGGCCAAATGTATCCATTTTGTCATGCATCAATATATCTTTGTCATTGATTGTTTAAGCTAATACTATGACATCACCATCACTTCATTTTTACATCTTATCTCTTTTCTAGTATTCCTTTAGTAATAAAAACACGATATATCAAGATTCACTTCAAAGCTTACCTTCTAGGTGCGAGCTCACACATGCCAAAGTAATTCTTATTTTCCTTTCATTCAACCACTTCATGAAAATTATCGGTCCTTCATCTTCCTTATACTCAGATGGTTGAATGTTTTATACAAATACCTCGTAATTTTGTCATGTGAATCCTTTTTATAATGTTCTTGATTTATCGACAACATCCTTTAACGTGTTTGATTTGGAAATTGCTACCGGCAAAAGCCCACCATATCTAATAACTCAGGCATTTCATTCAACAGTTGACCTGATATCAACTTCATCATTTTAACACTTTCAAATCACACTCGCATTAGTAGTCATTGATACTAAGATGAGTATCTAGTCTATGATGTATTTTCCTATCTTTCAATTTCCTTTCACATATTTTATCCGATCAACTATCTCAACTTTTGGTTTTACTTTCAATGTCATTTATTCTTTCATGACTTCCATGATATGCCATGGATACTTTGTCTGATTCTTATATAAACATCAATTTCTCTTGTTGACTTCTAGTACTTACAATTTCTTTCATGACACATATTTTTTTTTGTGGTTCTAACTACAAATTGTTACCTTTTTATTATGTTATGCTTTGTATCAAAGCTAACTTATTTTCATGAAAACATCTCATGTTCGCATTATTTCTAGTGTGTTTCTAACTATAATCATGGCCACAATCTTACTGCCTTCTTTCATCTCATCACACATGCATTTCATTGCTCAATACCCATACACATTGGACAATCATGAATATTTAATTACGAAACAACTTTTTTTTTTGTATATCAAATGTTTGCTTCCATCTCTTACTCGAAGAAATCTATGCTTACTTCCAAAAATATATATATATATATATATATATATATATATATATATATCCCATCTAACTACTTTTCATACATACATGGAGAATAATGGAACCCTAATTTTCGATTGGTCTAGATGACCATTATCTCCAACATTCTAGTACCATCTCATACACCTCCAGTGTCATTCACTTCAAGAAATTAATCTTGCGAAAATCCTTGGATATTTCTCATATCGTTTACGTACGATCCTGACATGCCACGCTTGACTGTAGAATAATCAATCGGTCATGTATGCGACCAAGATCACTAACTCTTATCGTGAATTCGTTCTAGTAATTGACGATGCTACCAACCTCGTCATTTGTCTCATACCTGATCATTCTCCGTGTTAATTGACTAGGGAATGCCTCACATCATACTCAAATATAGGTTGAATCAACTCATTGAGTTCCTTCTATTCTTAAAGCTAAACATATTCTCTTATCACCCAAGCGAATTAGCGGGAGTTCATCACCAAAACTTTATTCACACCCCTATACGACCATTACTTTTTTTTTCTCATCTCACCAAGTGTTTTGCATCATTTTTAGACACGTATCTTTCAATGTCGTAATGTTTAATGGCATCAAGCCATCTAACAAATTCTCTAATTTGATCTGGTTTAAGACTAACCACAAATTAACTTAAGCTACTACTCTCATAACTATAAATCAATCTTTAGTCACATATCTGTCAAATATAAAAATCCTTCATTCTTAGTTTAAGTCTAGGTTTAAAGTAGCCTAGTTCACTTAAACTAACGCTCTGATACCATTTGTAACGTCCCAATTTTTTTTTTATATAAAAACATCCATAGAAGTAAATCCATAAGGTCTACATAATTCAACACAACGGAATATTTCAAGATTATAATAAACTTAAGGAAAAAGTGTCTAAAACATGATCTCTTAAAATCTCGAACGACACTCTTCTTCGTGCCTTTATTCCAACGATGATCCGTCTCTAGATTTTCTCCTTCCCTTTGCTACTAGTCCCGATTGAGTGTCGACCTGGTTGCAATATTATTTTGAAAAGGAGTTTGGGTGAGCCTAACGCCCAGTGAATACACGGTTTTCATGCATGAATAATATCAAATAATGAATTTCACAAAGCATCATAATTTATCATGCATACGGTAAAATAATTTAACTCACAAAGTTAACGGCATATTGGGAGGTATTTTATTCACACAGCTTTACCCGGTGAAGTCACACAACATGTTCGCACTTACGGCTTACACGAGCTCACACAGCATGCTCGCCTTACGGCTTACACCGTAATATTCCCCCGTTGCCACACAAATTTCGAAACACATATCATGGAAATATCTTATGTTTCATGAATAAACAACATATTAAAAATATTGTAAAAACTTTAATAAGCTTGTAAACAATTTTTAATAGAACATGCAACCATTTATAAAAATACACGTATAACTCACAGTACTCGTTGTAGCCCAAACCGATCTTCGCAGTGACTAGCGTCTCCCTACATATCCAATACCATAATTTTAATGTAATACAACACCCTTAAAGATGATAGAGGGGTCCTCTTAACACTAAACTTATTTAACGATCCCATACGCCAGCATCCTAATTAAGTTTCAATGTGGCTAATCATAAACATTTATACATATATATACACATGCATATATACATATTTATATATATATATATATGTACATATATATATATATATATACCTATATGCATGTAAATGGTCATGACATGAATTCACAGTTACCTACATATAAGTGTGTATATATATATATTTATATAACCATAAGATTATGAATATATATATATATATATATATATATATGAAAATCATGGCAGAGAACTTCACGACTCTTGCATGTGAACTTATATATATATATATATATATATATATATATATATATATATATGTAAATATACACACAGTAACCATGTTCTTTGCGTGAATTGTGTGTATATATATATGTTGTCGTAAACCAACATCTCATACACACTGTTTCAATTCCTTTTTCTTCTTTTCTAACACAGTGACCATAAGGAGCCTATAAACACAAGGAGTTCTCGAAGTATCCTTCGATCAATTACAATGGCGAAGCGTCGGACCATCCATTATATAAATATATTAACTTCACGCACACGAAACATAAGTTTGAACTTTTAGAACCGAAACGAGTGTAGGATTTGACAGCGAGATGTCATTGTGATTACGTTTGTGAAAAACGGTGAGGGTGTTAGCGGTGGTCGTTGGCCACCGTTACCCTATGGGAACCCGCCCGAATAGTCAAGTGACTTACGTAACTATCTAATAACATAATTTAGAGGCTACAGATACGAAACGCTTACCAAAGTTGTGCCGAACTCTTTACGTTTGACCAAATCGTCACCGTCCTTTGCTTCGTTTATACGAGCTTCTTCTCTTCGTTGCTTATGCTTACAAGACTAAACCCCTTTTTATATACATGATTTATCGTCGGTTTCGGCTATGTGAATAACCAAAGGTCTTGAGCACTAAATACCAATGGCCGTTCAAGGCTTTTCAATTGCAAACATAAATCACATTTCAATATATATATATATATATATATATATATATATTTAAAACTAGAGTTATTACACCCATATCACTTGAACTTCAACTTACATGGAAATAACCTCAACCGTGAGTTTATTAAAAGGACTTTCATACCTAGGGTGAATGTCTTCTATTTGAGTCTCTGATCATGGAATATCTTCGTGCGTTCCTTATAAATGATCGCGTTCTCATATGCATCTTGTCGAATTTCATCCAGCTCACTCACTTGTACAACCGTTGGGATCCACGTTCAGTTGCTTAATTGCAGTAGGCCTTGTGTTCAAGTTCCACTAGTAGATGGCACGATTTTCCGAAAACCAATCTGTAAGGTGTAGTCCCCATTGGCTTTTTATAAGTCATGTGCTATAAACATAATGCATCATCTAACCTTGATGACCAGTCCTTTCAAGATATATTAATCGTCTTCTCTAAGATATGTTTAAGGTCCCAGTTAGACATTCAGCAAGGCCATTGGCTTGCGGATGGTACAGAGTGGTGACTCTATGTTTGACGAAATACTTATTTAAGATGGCTTCCAAGTACTGGTTGCAAAAATGACTACCCTCATAGCTATTTAATGCCCTTGGTACCCCAAATTGTGAAAAATGTTCTTACGAAAGAAACTGATTACCAATTTGGAGTTGTTTGTTAGGGTAGCGGTCGCTTGAACCCACTTGAACACGTAGTCAACGGCTACTATGATTCATTGTGTGAATAGGCAGAGAAAGGTCCCATGAATTTTATACTCAAACGTCGAATACGTCTACTTCCATGAAGATCATCATTGGAATTTTGTTCTTCTTGGTAATGTTCCCCACCCTTTGTCATCGATCACATTATGATATGAAATTTCAAGCCTCTTTGAACATTGAATTCCAAAAAAAATCTAGATTGCAATATCTTGGTGAAAGTTCTATTCGACTGAAGTATCAACTGTATTCTAAGGTATGACAATGACGCATAATACTCTCCTTTTCCTCATCCGACACACATTTTCTAATCATCCCATTGGCATAAAGTTTGTACAAGCATCGCTCATCCCAGAAGTAGGTTTTAGCATCAGAAATGAACTTTTCCCTCTGATGTGAATTCAACCCATGTGGAATGACATTACCGACCAAGAAATTGACCAAATAACCATGGCTTTGATTGACTGGTAAACAAATGTTCATATGGGAATGATTCATTGATGACATATCCGTTCGTTTTATTGAATTTCGCCCCCTCAAGTCTTAATAAATGGTCCTTCATTGTGTTCTCCAAGCCTGTCTTATCCAAGATCTCCATATCAAACTCTTGACGTAACAAGACCCAATGGACCAATCTCTGTTTTGCATCTTTCTTTCCCATGAGATATTTCAATGTTGAATGATCAGTGTAGACATTAACTTTCAACCCAACCAGATATGATCTTAATTTCTCGCATGCATAGAGTACTGCTAATATCTACTTCTCGGTAGTTGCATATTTGATCTATCTAGAGTATTGTCTTTTCTTTGTCCCAAAACTGCTCCCAATGTCATATCATTTGCATCACACATCAACACAAATGGTAGGCTCCAGTCAAGTGCTATAAGTATAGATGTGAGAGTGAGTGCCTTCTCTAACCTATCAAAAGCAAAAATACACTCATTCGTCAACTCAAACTTCACATCTTCAAGAAGTAAAGAATAGAGAGGTTTAGTAATTTTTGAAAAATCCTTTATAAAACGGTGGTAGAATCCTGCATGGCCCAAGAAGCTTCTAACTCCTTTGACTGAAATTGAATAGGTTAGATTGTCGATCAATGTTAGCTTGGCCTTGTCGACCTCTATGCCCACCTTTGATATTTTATACCCAGGAACAATGCCTTCTGTCACCATGAAGTGACATTTCTCCCAATTAAGCACCAAAAACAGTGTCTTGACATCTTTGTAGGACTGCTTCTAAGTGTGACAAGCATGTATTAAAAAAAGGTCCAAACACTGAAAAGTAATCCATGAAGATTTCTATTGTCTTCTCAACCATGTATGAGAATATGGCCATCATCCACCTCTGAAACGTTGTTGGAGCATTGCATAATCCAAAGGGTATCCTCCGGTATGAGAATGTAGCATAGGGGCATGTGAATATTGTCTTGTCTTGGTCTTCAGGGGCAAGATATCTCTTCAACAACCCCGTGAAACACCAATGCACGAAATACATAGAGATGGAAATCCAGTATAGGAAAAAGTTGCTCGTGGTCAAGTTCGAGTTATGTACGTTCCTTCCCGACACCAAATCACCGACATATTTACCAAAGTCCTTACACGCCTTTTTTTGATGACTTTCATGACAATCTCAGCGTTCAGCCTCATCTCGCTTTGATTGTGGGGGCATGTCAGGAAATGTATATATTTGGAAAGTATATCTTTGTAATCTTGATATATCACATGAATATTCTCCTAGATTAGTTATGATTCATGCCTATCTTATGAGGCTATGCATTTGTATAAATAGAAGGCAATAATCAAAACAGAAATCATGACATTCAATTATTTAGAGCAATTATGGCGGCATTGGTATCAATGGAAATGAAGACGTTTAACGTATTTGCTTGTGTGGGCAATCACCATAGATGGCATTTATCTTGTGCCGACCTATGCACAAGGTGAACTTGAAGCGTAGATTATGGATTTGTGTATTGAAATTACTGGTAGATATTGGCGGTTTATTTACTTTTTAGGATGTGTTGGTAATAGATACACTGCTTGTAGCATTGGTTTCTTAATGATCCATAGAAGAGATAAAAAAAGGTGCAACTACAACAACACAATCAAGTTTATAAAGCGAAAAAAATGTCTAAGTATCCTAATAAACTTTTTAATAAAACTTAAGTTTATATGTAACACCCGCTATTTTGGGGTTGGGTGAAAAGTTGACTTTTACCCAAAGTTCAAGGGGATGAAATGTAACTTGGGTTATATAAATATAAATCAGATTTCAGATATTTTCTAAAATATCACAATCTGATTTCTTGAGAAATCAGAGAGAGAAAGAGAAGGAAGCAGGAGTTAAGAGGTCGATTGTTTTCAGGCAAATCGAGGTACGAATCTAGCTTAATGCTTTTAGCCGTGTAGAATCTCGTTGTGAAGGTTTTAAACCGTTCCATTGTGAGATCTGAGTATTTCTCATTTTTGTATCTGGGTTCTGTCGATCTGTTCTTGATGAACAAGACGATGGTCGATTCGACCGATGGTCCTTCGACCGAGGGGTCCTTCGACCGAGGGGTCGTTCGACCGGTTGGTCGTTCGACCGGTGTGACCTAAGACCGGACATCGGTTCGACCGGACATCGGTTCGACCGGTGTTGCATGTTCGACCGATGCTGTTGTTCGACCAGGGTTGGGTTCGATCGGATTTGGTACTCGACCGGATCAGTGTTGGCAGTGTGTTGTATTCATATTCTGGAGTTTTAAGTCATTAAGTTGTCTTTTGGCTTACCGATTTTCGGTGTTGTCATAGGTAGCAATCGTCAGAAGCAGGCTATAATCAGGAAGAAATCTGAGGTGAGTCCTTTAAGCTAGATCGGTCTGTATTACGAATGCTATGTGATAAATGTATTATTTGAAATGTGGAAAACCTGGTTTCGAAGTGAATTATTGTCGTTGGGAAATACCTTCTAAAAATCCCATATTTTCAAGAAACAAGATTTATAGAATTGAACCGTTGTTCATATGAATTGCCTGTATATCTGATTTAATATGAGTATGCTCTGAAATGACATGCTTTGGCTTTGAGTCTTAGTGCAATGGATCCATAGGCACGGTGTCCCTATGCCCCCTGTTTTGGGCATTTGGTTCACGTTTTAGCACGGGATAGGCATTGGGTTGCCATGATAAGTAGGCTGTGGGCCTATACGGTCGGGTAGTGTCTCATGGTGCAGTAAGGTGTAATCCCATTTGGTGCTTGGGTTCCCCCTGTTTTGGGAACTCTCAAGGATAGATCCAGAGGGGTTGACTTGAATGTTTTGAGCAACAGATCTAGAGGGGTTGAGCTCGTCATGTGATTTTTGGGTATTACTTATACCATGTTTAATCACTAATGGTTTATTGGATTTCTTGACTTAGCTCATGGCTATACTACCGCGTGGCACCAATTGGGTTTAGTACTCTCTTTTATTTGGCTTGTTCTCACTAGGCGTTAGCCTAACGCTTGCTCTTGGTTGTCATGTTGGCAGGTTATCTTAGCAGTGGGGCTCGTCGGGACTGAGGGAGCGACCTTGGGGTTGTGAGAGATTCTTTTGAAGATTCATTTTGGAAGTGTAGCGACACCCGCCCCTAATCTAGATATTTTGTAGATTAATAGGATGTCGTTTTATACTTCAATTATCTACCTCAATATTGGCTACTCTATACCTGTTGGGTTGATTGTGTAATGAAATTGTCCCACCTTATTCCGCAAGTTAGTCTATTGCCGAATTGTTTCTTTAAAATTTTATTTCAGCAGTTTCTAGGGTGTTACATTATATGATCAAACAATTTTGTGTCTTTTGTGAAAATGCAAAAATAAGTTCATATAATGTTTTAACAAGTTTTTAGGACTATTTTGAAATAAAGTGTCATATTAGCATTTTTATAAGACATTTAGGAGAAATGTCCTATGAACATACACTTTTATAGAATACTTGTTTTTATAAGACAATTTTCAAGTAATATCATATAAAAAAATAATATAGCACTTTATTTGAAAATTGTTCAAAAATATTTTTAAAACGTCCAAAAATGTTCACTTGTACATAGTTTGTACAAGTGTTTGGTCATATAGACCTAAATGTTATACATAAAACAGTCTCTTATAATATTTGGATATTTTTGGTGACTTATAAACCTAATTTTGTTAAAATGAGCCATACAAACAAATTTATGTGAACCACAAGGGTTATGACATACTCGTTAAGACCCCAGAGTATATCTCATCTGTCCAGGGTTAGAATCCAAGCGTACACAATAATTGTGACCATTGAGTTTAATCAGGGTTGATGTCTTATAATCATAATTTGCCAAAAAATTAGTCTAGCCATAGCCTATGACACCCTTCCAAAAAAAATTATGTGGACCAGTATTTGGATTCGTAGATATGTAATAATCAATTTGAAATTATTTTAATTAACATAATTTTTTTTTTTTACTATTTTGTTTTTATTAATTAACATATTATATTATTAAAGAAATGTTTTAATTATATTACGAAATATTGTAATTGACTAATTTTTCAAAATGTCATTTTCATCTAGATTATCAGTTAGTTTTACCAAACACGATTTATTTAAAAGGTATTTGGCCAGCTTATCAGCTAGTTTATCAAAGATAACCTAAATCCATTTAAAACGATTTGACTTCACGTATAAACGATTCAATTTCTACATTTTGAAATTTTCATTTATAATTTCATGGTTCATTATATCTTTAATTAATTTATCTCGAGATTTTATGATATGTTTTAGGATTTGTTTTAAATATCATTTCAAGATCCTATCATTTAGGGCATCCTTTCATACAAGTATAGATGTGTTATTTATATGAGATTATATGATAGTAAAATAATGTCATTGGTTAGAAGTTTGACTATATATACACTTAAAAACTTATACGTACGTTACAAATCGAGTTCAAAGTTATTTATTTATTTATATGGTAGAATTTATGTTATAAAAAAAATAGGTTAATTATGATAATACAATAGAGGTTTGGATATTATAGTTTATAGTCTTATGTGCAAGTAAAATGTATTTCTATTTGTATAAATTGTGAATTAAATTTTATATTTTCTCATAGTTCAACTAAATTTGTCAGCATGATGTATTATTAGCTAATCAATTTGGAGGTTCGTCCATTTATACTTTGCAAGTAAAATGTATTTTTATTGGCGAGCCCTCCCTCCCGATAAAAGAAAAACGAAAAAATAATATATTTTTGATAAAAAGCACGGTAGAAGAGAGAAACTTATTTTGTTATAGCTTTCTTAACCACAATATAGAGGGAGTACAAATATATATATATATATATATATATATATATATATATATATTACAGTAGCATACCTATACTAAGCAATTGACAAAAATAGTTATGGTAATTACATCAAAAAAAAAAAGGAAACAAAATAATAAATTGAAACCAAACCTTAACACTCTCCCTCAAGTTGGAGCATGAAGATTCCAAGTGCCAACCTTGGCAACAAGAAACCGAAAATGAGCAGCTCCTAAGGCTTTGGTGAACAAGTCTGTGGCCTACTTGCTCTGAAGAAATTGGACGAGGAATGATTTCTTTCGACTCCACTCGTTCGCGAACAAAAAAACAATCCATCTCGACATGCTTTGTGCACTCATGGAATACGAGATTATTAGCTATGTGTCGAGCCGCTTGGTTGTCGTAAAAAAATGAAGTGAGACAACAAACTGTTTGTTTGTCCTACAAGACACCGGTGCACCATTAACCACAAGGGTTGTGGCGTACTGGTTAAGGCACTGGAGGATGTGGTGGAATATCCCATCTGTCCAGGGTTCGAATCGAGGCGTACACAACATTGTGCAACATTGTGGCCACTAGGGTTTGACCAGGGCTGACGTCTTACAGTCATATTTTGCCAGGGATTAGTCTAGGCATAGCCTAGGACACCCTTCCAAAAAAAAAGACCAAAAAAAAAAGACACCGGTGCACCACCTAAAGTTATGAAGTACCCGGTGCATGAGCATCGTTTCATTTGACAACCAAGCCAATCAGAATCACAATAAGCAGTAAGAGTGAAATTCTCGTCTACCGGTAGGAATATAGGCCCTGGCTGGCCTTTGTCTTGAGAAAATGGATGACTCGATATGCTACGTCCATGTGTTGTTGACGTGGGGAGGAGATAAATTGGCTCAAGTAATTTACGAATATTAGATATCCAACCTTGTGACTAGACCTGACAAATACTGACACGACACGCTAACCCGGCACAAACTCGACACGAAATAAACGGTTTTGGTAAATACATTTTAACCCGTTTAAGTAAACGGGTTGATACGACACGACACAAAAATTAATCGGGTAAGGTCATGGTCAAAAATTTTAACTCGAAAATGACCCGAATAACCCGTTTAAATATATATATATATATATATATGGTGCGTTTTTTTTGCAACTCAAGCAATTTGTACAAACTATGCAAACCACTATATTAGGAAACAATAGATATATTTATGGATAATGATTATGATTCATTACTAATGATTGTGATATATATAGTGTCAGGATCGAATTCTTAACAAGAATTAATTCTCAGAAACAATATCAAAGAAGTTTGCGGAATAACACTTTGATATTCAATGAAACAGTAATCACAAACAGTAAATATGAATAACAAACTGTAAACTTGTATTGAATAATTGAAATCACAAGATTACACACTCAACCTCAATCTTGAAGAACAGACTCTTTCAAGACGAATTCTACTTCTCTAGAATTAGGATCTATGTCTTGAGGTTGATTTCTCTCTAGAACAATACTTAGAATTATTCTATTCTAAACTATTCTATACATTCTATACATATACTGAATAAAAGATAATTACAATAAATAAAAATATCTTCAGTATATCTTCCATCATTATCTTCAAGCCTTCCATGAATATCTTGACTCTTTCCAGCTGTCATCTTTTCCATTCGGATCTTCAAGTCATAAGCAGCACTAACTATGCTCAGCAGCATTAACTTCTTCCAGCAGTATTAACTTCTAAGCAACACTAACCACTAGCAGTACTAACTAGCTAAGCAGTACTAACTTTGTTCAAGCAACACTAACTTTTAACTAGCAGTATTAATTCTACTAGCAGTAGTAATACTTAGCAGTATTAACCTTGAAGTCTTCTAGAAGTAGTAACTCTGAACTAGCAGCATTAACCATACTTGGTAAATTCTTCAGTTCCCAACATATGGAAAATGTTAAGTTTATTCATTATAATCATGGTGCGTTTCTTTTGCAACCTAAGCAATTTGTACAAACTATGCAAACCACTATATTAGAAAACAATAGATATATTTATGGATAATGATTATAATTCATTAATAAGTTTATTCGTTATAATCATGATTTTAAATTAGGAAATGTTAAGTTTATTCATTATAATCATGATTTTAAATTAGGAAACATAATAAAATCACATATTCATTAGACTTGATGAACAACTAAGATTGATTTGCATAGTTTGTACAATTGTTTGGGTTGCAAAAGAAACGCATATATATATATATATATATATATATATATATTATAAGTTTTCTTTTTAATGGTTTAGATTTTTAATGTTTTAAATTTGATTAGAACTTATAAATTAGAACTATAAAATTTGGATTTCTAATGTTTTCATTTGAATTTTGGATTTGTATTTTTTTGTGAATTTTCGATTATTAATTTTTAGTTTTATAAATGTTAAACGGGTTAGGCGGGTCGTGTCGGGTTAGGGTTAGGATTTTCTGACCCATTTATTAAACGGGTCGGGTTATGGTTAGACACTCTAAACCCGTTTAACTTTGAACCCGACCCAACATGTGTTGCCAGGTCTACTTGTGACGGTCAAATAAAGGAGGCGACCTATCAGTCGTCGGTAGCGAAGGGAGACAATGGCAGGGTTGTCATCGTCGGTATTTAAGCGCAAATTTTGCTCCATTGAGAACAGGCTTGGTCGACTTCCTTGCATTCCAATCTCCTCCAAAACATCAAGGGTATATTTTCTTTGACTAGGAACTACCCCGTTAGGTGATCGAGCAACCTCAGTTCCAAGAAAATATTTGAGAGGCCCCAAATCTTTTATGCTAAATAAGTTGTCCAAGTATTCTTTCACTTGAACTATCTTGGCGTTGTTATCTTCGACCATAATGATATCGTCAACATAAATTCTTGCTTTCTTGTAAATGAACAATGAGTGATTCGCTCGTGACTGTCGAAAACCAATGTTCCTTATAACACGAGTAACCTTATGATACCAATTACGTGATGCCTGACGTAAACCATAAAAGGATTTGGGTATTTTGCACACACAAGTCTCAACGTCTTTAGCAAAACCCTGAGGTTTTTCATGTAAACATCTTCTTCCAAATGACCGTAAAGGAAAGCATTATTCAAGTCGAATTGGTGGATTTCTCATTTCTTCTTTGCCGCTATAGCAAGTAAGCTTCACACAGTCATGAGCTTGGCAACCGACATAAATGTTTCATGAACGCCAATTCCCTCAACTTAGATAAACCCTTTTGCCACTAACAGTGCCTTGTATCGTTCAACTTCGTGGCTAGTTTATATTTTTTCTTATAAACCCACTTCGTATCGGACGCCTTTTTCCCAGGTGGGAGTGGTTGTAAAGTCCACGTTTCGTTTTCCTCCAAGGCTTGTATTTCTCTTTTCATAGCATCACGCCACTTTTTGTCTTATATTGCCTGAGAAAAGTATTTTGGCTCATCACGGGAAGTGATGGCCTCTATATACACTTTATGGTCATTAGAAAATCGATTATAAGCGACAAAATGGATTAAAGGATATACCTCCGAGGTTTCTGGATTGGTAGCGATTGCGAAAGGTTAGTCGAGTTAGGAAGCTATGTCTCAAATAAATCCAATTGTTTTGGTTGTCTTCGTTGTATGTCCGCTCTTCTCAAATTTTAAGTTAGTTGCGGCTAAGGCCTATCCATAGTCTCTTTGATAGGTTCATCCAAGACTGCCAAAATGTTAATAGCAGCTTGTATGGGCACGCTGGCGCCTACTGGGTTACTAGGAGTCGGTGACCCACTTTCCTCACTAACATTCTCTCGGCTGGTTTCTTCCATCCAAGAAGGCCTAAGTTCTATCGACTCCCACTCTTCAAGGTGGTTCTTGTTTAGGGAATCGACCGCACTTTTTTATATGAGTCTCTTTGTACGGAAACTTATCTTCAAAAATTAGACATCTAATGTAGTGTATATTTGTTTACTTTCAATATCAAAAACACGGTAGCCTTTCTGCGATACGGGTATCCAACAAACACACACTTTCTCCCTCTAATGCCTAACTTATCTCCCCCTTTCCGATTATCCTTTGCATACGATAAGCATCAAAAAGTTCGAAGGTGGTCATACCCAGGCTTTTTGTTCAAAAGAATCTCGTAGGTCATTTTTTTTAAAAGACTCTAGTGGGTAGACAATTTATTATAAATAAGGTCGTCAAAACGCATTCCCCTCAAAAGTCTATGGGTAAACTTGCCTCAAAACACAAAGCCCTTGTGACTTCTAAAATGTTCCTGTGTTTTCTTTCAACGAACCCATTTAGTTAGAGTGTGTCGGTGCATGAAGTTTCAAGAATGATGTCGTGTGCATTATAGTATTCAATCATGTATGCATAGTGAAACTCTACCCCATTATCACTTCAAATTATTTTAACACCCTTTTCCAAATTGATTTTGATCCATAATGCAGAAAGTTTTCAAAAAGTGAAATACTTCATATTTCTGCTTCATTAGAAATACCATACCTCTCTGCTAATAACATCGACTATACACAAGAAAATAACGTGCGTTGTTAAAAGACAGAGTGCCATAACTACCCCAAATGACACAGTGGATAAGCTCAAAACATGATGTAGTTTGTATGTTACTACTAGGAAAAAGTAATCTAGTCATCTTTGCTCGTAAGCAAGAATCACAATGTTCATTATTATAAAGAATACCAAATATACTTGAAGTGTGTCCAGTCTTTGTGCCAACTCTTTGAATCAATGGTAAATGACATTGTTACACTTTCCTTTGTGGCGGGCTCCAAGCAGTATAGACCATCGCAGTTCCTACCCACTCTAATCAGGTTCATCGAAGGTAAGTCCTGCAATATTCAAAAGTCCAGAAGAAAGATAAGAGTCCAATTCAAATCTTTCGTTAATCGACTAACCGAAAGTAAATTGCATTTAAAATCCGGGGTATTTAAAACACATTTTAGTTTTAACCTATTTGGCATGACCACATCAACAATGCTTCTAACGAGCACAAAACCTCCGTTTGCGAGTTTCACATCTCCTATACCTTGGGAGTCTCCTTCATTTCCTAACAAGCTCTTGTGGTATATGATAAGTTCGGTTTCCCCAGAGTCGATAATCCACGGCCCAAATTATTCCGTTTTACTTGCCATGTTTACGTGTGAATTTCCTTCCTCACTAAACTTCTTTGTTGCACATGCAATCCTGCTAATGTACTCAGCAATGTCTCGAAAATGTTCTGTGCTGACCCTATAATTGGGTTGATGATGCTTGTGATGTTGGTTGTCTTTCCTCCCCCTTTCGACATATTCCATGAATTGATGTTCTATGGCTCACGGTACCCCTTTTCTCCCTTCTTTGGATACTCTTTGAGTTCATAACACTCGTCCACCATGTGATACAATTTGTGGCAGTGGGTGCATTGCTTGGTAAGAAAAGTTCATCATTAGAAGAGTTAAGTATTTTTAAGTTATGGGTTACCTTACAAGAAATGTCATGCTTCCTACCTTTACGCGAGTCGAGAGTTTTGGAATATGAAAAGTCGAGATTTGGGGTTCAATACACTATGGGCGATAGTTCCCTGCGAGAGTGACATTGGTCACAATCGTCGGGTTACGGTCGCTGAACCAGAGGACCCCTCGGTACACTTTGGGTGATAGTGCCCTGCGAGAGTGACATTAGTCACAATTACTAGGCATAATCGCGGACTAGGGGTGCCCCACAGTTTATTCCACAAAAGAGTGCCCCGCGAGAGTTCCATGGGCACAATCGTCGACGGACCTAGGGTGTTAAATTGATCGATTCAACCAACCTTCCTCATTTATCACTTCACCTTTCTTCCCCACTCTCTCTCTCTCTCTCTAAATGATTTTTATGCATTTACTCCAGTGTTGGTGAGCATTTAAGGCTTTGGTCCTTAAGTTTGGAAGTAATCCTTCATCTTTTACCAAGAGTTTGGAAGCTACACCCTAAGAGTTCATCATCTCACCATCTTCTCCATCAAGTCTAAGGTTTGGGAAACAACTCTAGGTTTTCATTCAAACCTAATTTGTGAGTTTATCCTAATCTCTTAAGCTTTATACATGTCAAAACCTTGTAGTTTGAACTCCTAATCTTCTCCTAGTTACATTTTCTTACTTGAAGGATTTTGACCTAACTTGAATATTTTAGAGATTTTAGGGTTTCTATCATTTTTATGAAAAATGAATGGCTTTATTATATGTGTTGTGACATGTAGTTTTATACGCATATTCATGGTTGAATACTTGGAAAACTTGCTTGGAACACATTTTATGAATGTATAGTATTGGACACGTTTTGGTAAAAGTGGGATTTTGAGAGGTAATGAAGGGATTCTTCTATGCACCTCTAGAGTTCTTTTAGAACTTTTATATTTATATTTATATTTATATTTATATTTATATCTATATATATATATATATATATATATATATATATATCTATATATATATATATATATATTTGTATATCTATATTTATATATGTGGGAAATCTAATTTGGGAACACTTTATCTTGGAATGAAAATAATTATTTGATTTGGATACTCCTATGGAGTTAATATTGACATGATGCTACTCATGGCAAGAAAAGCCTTACCTGGAAATAAATGGTTATGTGAACTATATGTGTGATTATAGTTTTGTCACAAATGCAATTGTGACAAGCCTTATACTATTACTATTGGATCCATAGGTATAAAGTCAGCTTAATAGTGGGATAACTCCCGTTTGTAACTAGTTGAGACATTGGGTCCTCGGAAGGCAATTTGGTACGACTATGTGAGATCGGATATTAGTCATGGATTGTGAATGTAGTTCTAGTGAATGAGTCTGATTAGGATCATTGGATGCCCTCCTCCATATCTGAGTACGAGTCGATGAGCTCGCGGCCTTGATCCTAGTATTGAGCTCACAACTTGGAGAGTAGTCTACTTATGTGTTCTGTTATAATTTTTGGAAATTAGGTATCCCCCATCATCGTAAGATATTTTTGGACCGTATGGTTCGTATGTGGTATATTTGGAAAACAAAACTCCTTCATTCTTTTTAAAATTCATTTATAGTTGATTTTATACTTTATTAAATTATATATAATATTTGTCCTAAGCGTAAAGCTTAACACTTGTTTTCTTAAATGACATGTACATCAGGTTCCATTAGTGGCAGGGTTCCCAAGATATAAGGGACGAGTATTAGGTCGATAAAGACAACTTTTGGAGATAGTCTTTTGGAGAGTTGGCGTACAGAAAAATGATAGATGCTTTTGGGAGATTGAGTTGACAAACGTCATAATCTAGATATAAATTGTTTAGATTAGTTTGTTGTCGAGTTTAGTATCCATTCATAGAAATTATTAACGCTATTACTGTTTCCCCTTTTTGGGTGATTTCCTTTATATAGGATGTTTCCATTTCTTCACTTTCAGGTTTAAATTTTCCCCTATTTTTAAGGGTGTTACAACACACGTCCAATGTTCGACTTTTCTCCTCCAGATTTCTAGAAATGTTTTACCCCTTACAATTGAAATGTTGCTGATTCGATGCTTGGCCTGGTAGCGGATATTTGACGTTGTCTTTCATCTTCTAAAACTAGATGGAACGCAGACCCTAGAGAAATTATGGGTTCGTGCTTAGTATTTGAGTCTTTACCGTCCCATAAGTGTACAAGCGTTCCTTTCTTTCATAGTTTTTAATTGTTTCACCACATCACAACTACAACCGTTACACTTGCACTTAGGGATCAGAGCAACCGATTCAAGTTTATTGTAACAACCAAGATTTCAAACAACCATAACATAGCATAACTCTGAGTACAAGAGTTTACATTCTCCAAAATAAGAATTTAAAAATAACTGAAGTCTTGGCTACAACCGAGAGTTACTAAAATTAAACGGTAAAAGAGTTGAACTAAGTCTTCACTGTAGCCCATTAACAGCTCTATACTTTCTCCTTTCCTTTCCCAGAAGCATTACACGCACCTCTTCCTGAAAATGGGTTTTTAAGATTGAAAAAAACGAGGGTTAGACCGTAAGGTCTAGTGAATTCCTGACAAACGTCGCAACAATTTATGTTAAATAACAAACCATAAAATATAAATAAATACCACATTTTACAAAACTCGATTTCCAAGTTGCGTTTCAAGCGGGAAACACAATGATCAGTTGTGTTCCTTTTCTCATTACCATGCACATCTACGATCAGGGCCCAAGCAGACTCCCCTCTCGTCTCGGGGCCTAAGCAGACTCCCCGTTCACACCGGAGCCCAAGCAGAATCCCCGTCCACATGTGCGGGAAACGAATTCCACACACATTGGTGGTGTAAGATTTCCGTAATCACCACAATTCCAACATTTCCCAAATATATAAATTTAGCGCAGAAATTCATATATATATATATATATATATATATATATATATATATATATATTTTTTTTTTTTTAAATAAGCCATTAAACTTGCGAGAACATTAGTCAACACAACTTTAGTTAAACACAGTTCACATGCATCCCCATTTTCAGTTTTAAAACATTTCAATAGTTTAAGAGTTAAGGAGTCAAAAACTCACCTGCTCGCGATGATGACAAACTTATCCTAAAATCGAAATCCTACAAAAGATTAATGATCAAAGGAAAGAATCACTAAAAGAACACTAATCAGAAAATAAGCTACAGACCAAGAAACCGAACCCAGACCCCACCCTGGTCCCCGGCGCCAAATGGTCACACCCCGGTCCCCGGTGTGAGCCTTGCCTCGGTCCCCGGTGCCGACCGGCCTCCCCGGTCACCGGTTCCATCATTCGACCGGGGTCTCCCCGGGTTATACTTCGCCCAGGGTCCTCCGGTTCCCGGACTACGATTCCAGTTTTAAGAAAACCCATTCTCGGACATCGAAAGAATAATTCCCCAACCCAACTTCTAATCAAACTCAACTAAATTCCACTTAAAAGGCAAAGGGATTAATGCTTGTTAACAACAAACGTTTTCCCAAGAACTCAACTCAATAATCTGATAAAAATCCCAATATCAAAACAACTAACCCTAAAATTTATCATCAGACCTTCCCAAACCAAATCCAACACTTAAAAGAAGATGCAAACATAAACTATTGGGCAATAGAGGTGGAGACTAACCTTTTGATGACGATTCCTTGAAATTCCAATTGCCCCTAGGACCGATTCTTCCAACCTGCCTCGTTCCTTCGGTCGCCGCCCTTAAGCCGACGCACAGAATAAGAACAATTTTAGGGATTATCTCTTTTTCTTTTAGCCTTTAATCTCCCATATTACATATTAGTCCTTTAAGTTTAAAAAAAATCCACCCATTAACTCAAGACTTTTCAAAGGTTAGATATTTCTACAAGTGGTCCTTACAACCTCCCCCCTTAATAGGATTCCGTCCTCGGAATCTCTTCTTCGAACAAATGAGGATATTTGGCTCGCATTTCTGATTCAACCTCCCAAGTAACATCCTGTCCTTTATGAAAGCGCCATTGGACTTTCACCAACCTAATCTCCTTATTCCTTAACTTTCTGATCTTTCGATCGGTGATAGCTTCTGGCTCTTCTATAAAATTCAAACGTTCGTCGATCCGCACATCATGCATTGGCACTACCATACTCACGTCCGTTAGACACTTTCTTAAATTGGAGACATGAAACGTGTTGTGAATACTTCGCAATTCTTCGGGAAGCTCGAGCTTATACGCCACCTCCCCAATGCGTTCCACTATCGCAAACGGCCCAATATAACGTGGACTTAACTTTCCTTTCTTACCGAACCAAATTACTCCTTTCCATGGAGACTGTAATATCCGGATCCAAAATTTTCGATAAATTTTGATAGTTGGGTGAAAAATTAAGCGAGACCCAAAGTTCAAGGGGGTTAAATGAAACTTGGGTTATATATATATATATATATATATATATATATATATGTTTTAACCCAAAGATATTTCTCACTTTTCATTCCTGAGTTTGGTTAAGGGTGACTGAAGGAGACGAGAGCAGAGACAAGGGGAGACTAGGGCTTGAAGGATCGATCATTTTTCTTCAAATCAAGGTATGATTCTAGTCTAATACTCCCTTCTGCAGTAAGTTAGTCGGTAATGATCTCGTTGTCAAGCTTTTAGACGTTGTATTCGAGATTTTAGAGTTATTTTGGTTCTGTTTGAGTTTTGAATCGCTCTGAGTTTTGAATATTGACCGGACCAGGGAGACCGGTGTCGACCGGATCGGACCGGGGAGACCGGTGCCGACCGGTGTGATGTTAACCGTACCGGGGAGACCGGTGTCGAGCGGACCCTATTGACCGGGGTGTGTCGCCCGGGTGGTCTCGACCGGGGTGGCACAGTGTGTCGTTTTTGTTGAGTTTTAGACTGAAAGTGAGAGGGTGTTATCTGCGAGTTGACTTACCGATTTATTAGTGTTGTCATAGGTGGTGAAAATGTTAGAAAGTGGGCTTTTAAGCAGGAAGGATATGAGGTGAGTCTTTCAAACTAAATTTGTTACGATTTTCGAAAGTTGTTTGATACTTGTGGGTTTTCTGAACTGCACGCTTTTAGTATCAAAAGTTGTGAAGGTTTATTGAAAAGGTTGATTTAATTATGTTGGCATGTTCATGCTATATTTATATAAACTCGTTTTATATATTGTTGATAATTAGATGTATGTATACATTTAATTCGGAAGTCTTGGCCTAAGTCGGGGAGTGTGGCCCGCCTACTCATGCCGGGAATCGTGACCCGTTTATGCCATTGGGTGTGTCCCAATATTAAGTGTAGATCCCAGATACAGTGCAATCAGAATAACAACAATCAAAGATGAACAGATTATAGGCCACAACAACTAGTCATATGATTAATATTACTTCAAAGGGTTTAGGTTTACAGAGAGAATTTCTGATAAGGGTTTGTAAACCTAATGACTAGAAAACTGAATAATGAACTTCTAACCTTACAAAACTGTTCAACCCTAATTATGAGATAAATAAAGCCTTTATATACTTAGGCTTACAGCTTTAATGGGCTTATGGGCTTGGGCCCATCTAATAAATCAACTATTAATTAATTACAATAAGCACCCTTATAAATACTTTATTCCACTTTCAACACATAGGACTTTCAGTCCTAACAATCTCCCCCTAAAGTTGAATAAATCATTTATCTTCTTGAAAACTTCAGGCCTTGATCTTCTTTCTCTCTTGAATCTTTGAAAAACTTTGGTGTTGCATGTCTTCATGGCTTTCCACGCTCCCCCTTGAATAAAGCTCTTGATCTTCATAGTATCAACTTTGTAACCAGATTCAATGTACAGTAGTCTCGACTGAACACACTATCACGCAGCTTTTAACTGTAGAAACTCAATCACATCGGATCAGCACACAAGAAAGATAATGTGAGAGAAACGTGACTTCCAATTGTAGATCCCAGATACAGTGCAATCAGAATAACAACAATCAAAGATGAACAAATTATAGGCCACAACAACTAGTCATATGATTAATATTACTTCAAAGGGTTTAGGTTTACAGAGAGAATTTCTGATAAGGGTTTGTAAACCTAATGACTAGAAAACTGAATAATGAACTTCTAACCTTACAAAACTGTTCAACCCTAATTATGAGATAAATAAAGCCTTTATATACTTAGGCTTACAACTTTAATGGGCTTATGGGCTTGGGCCCATCTAATAAATCAACTATTAATTAATTACAATAAGCACCCTTATAAATACTTTATTCTACTTTCAACACATAGGACAGACTTTCTGTCCTAACATTAAGGCAGTGTGAGTTAGACACACCGTCTTTGGCGGTAGTGTGGTCAGTAGCATGAGATTGTGACCTAAGTCGGGAAGTGTGACCCGCCTGATCTTACCGGGGAGTGTGACCCGTTTATGCCATTGGGGTGTGTCCTCAAAATAAGGCAGTACGAGACAGACATACCGTCTTTGACAGCAGTGTTGGTCAGTAGTGTGAGTTACGCTTGCGAAGCGTAAAGTATGATAAATGTTTGAGTTACGCTCGTGAGGCGTAAGGCTTTGTTTAAATGTTTTAAATAATATTTGAACTATTGTAGTAGCGCTTGGAGGGAACTCACTAGACCATCGGTCTAACCCTCGCTCTTTCAAAACTATAACCCTTTTTCAGGTTATCGCATGGTAGCAGGTACCGGTAAGGGTAAGGAGAAGATGGGAGCTATTTCCAAAAGCTGGAAGACTCCTTGTAGTAGTTTCCTTATAGACTCAGTTGTGTAATAGATTGTATTTTCAAACCTTGTTTGAATTGTTGGCTTGAGGCCATCGTTTTTGGTATGGATAATTACATTTTGATGTAATTAAAGAGATGGGTTGTTACAGTTGGTATCAGAGCTATAGTTTAAGGGATTTAGGTGACCGGATGGGCCTAAACTTAAACTGTGAAATAGAGGGACACAACTGAGATGTAGGAATCCTTTAAGGAGTCATCGGTCATCGAGAATCGGGAAGACAATAGTGAGGACTCTCATGTAAGGTAAATTAAGAATTGCATCTGGCCAATGCCATTATGAATCTACAGGTGCATGAGTATACTCGAGTACTATTGTTGGGTTAGTCGTTGAGTGTAGTTTTGGGTAGTGAGTTTTATCATTGAAATGATAAGCGTTGGTCTGGCATGTTGTGCGAGCACGTTCATGAGTTTAAGGTTAATACCTTCTGGGATGAGTATTGTGTGGGATGTAGATGTTTCGTCTAGAGGAATAACTTCTTGGGTCTGAAAAGGGAAGATTGACGATTGGAGATGAACTGGTCACTCCAAAGGAGTCGTCGGTTTGGTAGTTTGTGATGTCGATCAATGGACATCAGGAGAGTTCACCCCAAGAATTGAATAATAGATTTGAGCCTT
Organism: Arctium lappa; assembly: GCA_023525745.1. NCBI lineage: Eukaryota > Viridiplantae > Streptophyta > Magnoliopsida > Asterales > Asteraceae > Arctium > Arctium lappa. The sequence continues at coordinate 9,880,806 of CM042048.1, forward strand.
TTGAATCAGTAGTTAACTGAAAGTTGGTGAGGGTAGCTGAGAGATGGTATCCGTGTTTACTAATAAATGGAAATGAGTTATTGTTGGTAAGCCTAGTTGGACCAAAGTAAGGATGCAAGAATTGAGAATCAATGGTTGTGTTGGTTACTGATAGTGCAACATACCAGAATGTTAGGAATCGTTAGTGCTGAAGATGGAAGCAATTGTGAGGGACCTGACTAGTTGGTCGGGAGTAAGGGTCGGTGGTATATTGGTGTGAGTGTAAGCGGTCGACCTTACGAGAGTGAATAGCCTTCAATGAAGTGGGAGTATGATGCATGGTGTTTTTGAATAAGTTGCTTGAGTCTTTCATGTCAGGTTTATTGGTGTGTGTGCACCTTTGAGTCATTTGTGTTGAAAATGAGTTAGCGTGTGTAAACGTGTGTGGGTTTAAAAAAAGCCAAGTTTATTGCACGGTGCTCTAAATTTTTGAACTTAGTAATTTGGGAGTTATTGCATTTCTTTTATAAAGGAGTCATCTTTTGTGGAAAATATAACATCTTTTGACAGTGTGATGTTATAAGGAAGACTGGTATGGACTTAGCCATGCCAGCAAGGGCGGAAGTCGACTAACTCACTCAGCATAAGTAATTTCGATTAGAAATTCTTGAAATCGCTTGAGTAAAGTTTCATTGAAAAAATTTTCACATGTGTCAAATGATTTCAAACTATTATGTTGTCATGCATGAAGGCTATGAACTCGTTAGGTCGTAAGGAAGCATTGAAGTTAAGGATGAGGAAAGGGGTGGAGGATGAGAGCGTGACGTTAGGGTCGTTGTCGGTCGATTCATAATCCTGCTATTCCTTCTAGGGAAATGCGGAGAGTGACATAAGTCTTAGCCCTTGAGTGTTAGGAATGATTCGTTTTGTGGTAGCATGCACTCCTAACCTGAGATGGTGTAGTCGGCGAGTGGTGTTGTTTGGGGTGGAATTCGAAGTCTTTAAGGTACGTCTTTTAGCAACGTGTTGTTACGTAACGTTGTGGTTTTTGGATGAAAAGTTATTGACATCGAGCCGGAGTTTTGAGTTGATCTGGTAATCAGATTCTATCAAGTAAGTCATGTGCCTTCAACGTGCGAAGTCGGTGGGACACCGAGATAGTTATGTTGCATTGGAAGGAATAGGTTCCTATGGGAATCCTTGTTAGTCGAAAACATTGTTGAAGTATTGCAATGTTGACGATAATGCTGAAGTCAGCGACAAATTGTTGAGGCCATTGCCGGGACGCTGAAAATGGGGAAGTGGCTACGGTCATGTTTTTCTAAGTTTCTTAAGGAAACTAAAGGTCGTTCAAGAACGGTGTGTATCTGGAATGGTATAAGACCACCTCGAGGGGACTTTTCAAAATGGAAGATTGTTAGTTGATCAGGTAAATTCCTATGAGGTTCTGATGGTTCGTGTGGGAGTAAGGTATAGGAAGCAATCGGGTGGTTGCACTTCGAGAAAATTAACCCGTAAGAGAGTACGCTTAATCTTACCGACTACCCAACTTTGTATATGACAGATCGCGATAAGCCGATCAGAAGCGAAATCGTGTTAAGTGGTTTAAATGTTTAACTGTTTGCGGGCGATCTAGATTTGAGTAGGACAAAGTCGTGAAACGACTTTATTTCAAATATTGGTGTTACGATCGTCATGATGAGGAGGGTATCTGTTATGTGTACCAAGTGTAGTGGAGATTTTGGTGTTATGGTGATGATGTGGTAGGGAGATGAATGGTTAGATGAGATGGTGTTATTTTATGCCAAAGTGGTCATTCAAGTCATTATGGTGGTAAGGAGCTTCTTTGAAGTTAAGTTTTAGACTTGTGTTAGTGTTATAGAATGAGCATTAGCGAAAACCCTTGCTCAGTGAGTCTCGGTGAGCTTTTCGAAAGTGTCAACTATGTGGCAGAGATGCATAGATGTTGGTTGGGTTGGTGATTTTGCTAATCTGAAGTTTCTGGGTTCGAAGGATAGTTGGTGACAACTTCATGGGTTCCTGGGTCGCAGAGAGGTGTTGGACAAGTTCATCTTATTTCAGTGACATTTTGATGTTAATGTTGAACGATTTAGTTCATGATGGGTTGTAGGAGACAGGTAAAATCCGTTAGGTGTCTTCGATCAGTGAGTAATGTTTGGGAGAGAGTGGTTAATGTCTCGCGTGTGGATTGTCGGTAATCGTTTGGTGAAGTGTAGTAATGTAATTTGTGTTTTGACGAGTTGGAATTGTTGACCTGAGAGGAAGAAGTTTGGCAAGTGGCGCAGGATTTGGAAGTTTATGTTTTCAGAATTTCTGTTAAGTGAATTTATAAACCCTAGAGAGGGCATGAGAAAGTGGGTTAGAGTGTATGTTATGGTTCGAGAGTGGATAAAGCTAAAGCGAGCCTATCACTAGAATCATGTTCATGTTTTCAAGAAGAAAGGGAAGAAGCGGTTGGAGGTAGTGCTCGGAGTAAGTCAACTTAGTAATTGTGTAGGAAAGGTTCCAAGTGAACCTGTCTTCCAGTGTTAAATGGGAGTGATGGTGGGAGCATGATCACTCTATGTTAGAACGGGTAAAGCTTGAATTTATTTCAATTGTGACCGGACAATTGTTGGATGTGACGAGAATTGAAGTGGGAGTCATTATGATTCGTTCAGTTGGAATTAGTGGGCTATGAGGGTAAGGTAATGTGGAATTTTCTTTTATTATGGAAGTGGAGTCATGACCTTTGGGCGATGTATGTTACTGTGTTTGAGTTGAGTATCTGTAATACCCTCAAATCTGAAAATAGCAATTAAATTAAAATTTTCTAAATACACCGATAAATGATTCATCTACAATCACAATGTAAGATTTAATCTCAATACACACATTCATTCTATACATACAGTCTATAATAAGGATGGGTGCTACTACATCCCAATAATAGTTACTAACGCCAACCTGCGGAAGACTTCACCGACTACTCACTCTTGTATAAAGCTAAGGCTCAATCCTTATTGCACTTGCTAGAACCGAAACCCCAACTGGAACCTGATGCACATGCCGACAAATAAAAGGTTAGGCTTAACGCCTAGTGAGCTCAAGAGTTTTAACATGAATGAATAAATCTTTAAAAGACAGGAAATTAGTTTTAAAGCAAGATCCTTCGAAATATTATACTTCAAAATGGAAATGACACATTTTCACATAATATACACTTTTAAAGACAATACTTCCCAAACATGCATTTCTTATAAAACGATGCAACCCGTAACTCACCCAAAACGGGGTCATAGTTCGATACTCAAATGTGCTAAAATGTAAATAGTACGTCATATCCCAAAACACCCAAAACGCGGGCGGGGCATAATAATCGACCCTTAAATAACGGAGGACAAATCATAAAGATATGGTGTGTCATGGAAAACCTGCAACTCGAAATAATACCCGCACGACCATAAAATAGAATTAACTCTAAATATCAAAACGTGGACAATTAAATATCCAAAATACGACGAGCCGATGACGGGGGCTACTCGTATCCATTGAGAGTGGAGGAACACAAAAGTATGCCACTCATACAACGTTAATCGTATGACACTTCACGACACACCAACCCAAGTGTCCCTACGACTCTCTTCAAGCTACACCAAAGAGTCAGCTGACCTTAGCGAAATATTAACGAGAATACCGCTCAAAGGCCCGGCACAAGGGGGATACAACCATGGCATTGCCCCACCTGGCGGAGGTCCCAAAACCCCCCATCAAATGACTACTCCAACGCCATGATAGCACAACCCGAACTCAGCCCTCCCAGTGTACACCTTGAAAGGACAAGGTCATAACCCATGAGTCCCGGAGGCCAACCCCGTACCACCCAAATGACCATCAAATAAGACTGACTTACGTGCCTATGGATCCAATGCATCACAGTCTAAAATTACATGACTATACCTGAATAACAACAACACTCGAGCCTGTAATTATAAATATGCAATAAAATGCATTAAGATGTTAGCCATGAAATGGGACTCTACATCGAGCCATTAAACCCGGAAAAATGTCCACAAGACTCTTTTAACCCAACACCGAGCTAAAATGCTAAAAATCCATTTTACCAATAATCAATGGTCCTCCAAATAATGAAATGTCTTTAAACAACGTTTATGAAGGCACATGTCTCAAAGACGAGATTAACCCAAAACTCCACACGAGATGGTACTAAAGATTTTCCAAAGGGTTTATGAATGCAAATACACCAAAATGCATATAACATGAAATAGACTCCATTTGTACAAAATCATCAAATATGCATGAATCATGAAATAGATCTTACTTGTACAAAGTCACCAAGAATACGTAAATCATGCTATTTAGTTGCTAAAATGTTCAAACCCAATATAAGCATTTTAAGAGGTTAACACAACCCAAGTTTACCAAATATGAAAACTTATCAAAATACTCACACTTTGACGAATAACCAAGTAAAACATATTTTACTTCGAAATACCCAAAACTTATCAGCAGTTAACCATTTCATGTAAAACACTTTAAAATAAACATTTTGGCATGTACACCGTTTTCACAAATCAACTTGAACTCACCTTGCTAGATTTAGGCTAAATCTAGGTTTCACCCAACAAGCTCTTTTGAAGGTCGCTTGAATCCTCAAACAGAGAACTTACAAAACCTAGATCCAAACATTCCAAACCATACATAACCATAATCAACCACATAGAAATATTTCCACAAACACTTAATCATCAAAATCTCTATTTTGGGCAAAACCCTAATTTTGACCCAAAACTCCCAAAATTTTCCAAACCGAAATTTAGAGAAATCAAACATTAGGAAACCATCAATGGAGCATTTATAACTTATTTCATGGTTTAGAAATGGAAGGGATACACTTACCACTTAGGTTTTGATGAAAACCTAGAAAACCCAAAAATAAGCTTGAGGTTGAAGATGAAGATGGAGATGGTGAATCCTTGACCATAACTTTCAATCCTACCACTTGATGATGTTTCACCTTCACAAAATCCAAGGATTTGAGCCAAAATAAGTTATGGTTTGAAGGGGAAAGAAGGAAATCGGTTTGGGAGAGAGTAGAAGAAGTTTAGATGAAGAGAAATGAGAAAATAGGTTGAAATCACGAGCTTAACAGCCTCTGGACATTTTGTACGACATTGCCCATGCGACATTGCCCTGGGCAATGTCGCTGGTCATAGTCGCAGGTTTTCCCAGTTTTCTTCTCGTTTACTGTTTCGGTCATAACTTCTCCGTTATAGCTCCGTTTTTGCTACGAAAAGGACCGTTGGACTCGTAATTGGATCCTTCATCCATTAAGACTATTAAACCCAAGATTCAAGTCCAAAATCCTATATATTATTTTTTCCCTTTAAAAATTACTGATTTCTACATTAACTTGAAATGATACCTTTCGAAATTCGGGGTGTTACAGTATCACCGTTGAACGGTGAATAGTATGGTGTGAGAAAGAAAGTGCTTTTACGTTCGACGTATGCCGAACCGAGAAAAGTTACTATGCAATGGCTTATTACCGGATGTAGAAATTCATAATTATGAGGTTTTTGTGTTAACAAAGGTTGACTATTTGCATGTTGACACAAGAGCTGACCTGGGATGATATGGCCTTGGTTTTGGAACAGAATGCTTGGAGCATTTGAGGGAAGTTAAGTCGGAATGGATGAAAGAACATGAGTGTTGTGAATATTAAGATTTGAAAGGGCACAACTTGATGCAGGAGTTGTTCCCATAGAATGGAGTAGTACGTTCGAGAGAAAGCTAGTGTTGGTTTACTTTTTGTAGCCCGTAGAAGCTATGGAAGGAGTTGGAGAGGAAGTGTATAACCGAAAGTGTTCGATGAGAATTGGGATAATTCGTGTCATGTTTCTCGCCTCTCTTGAGAGCATTTGTTGGAGATGGAGTAGCGATACCTTTGCGAGGTATGCAAGAAAATGAGAGTTTGCCGTGATCATAAGTTCCGAAGGGGCCTTTGACCGTTGGGTTATAAAATTAAGGAACAAGGAAATCAGGTTGGTGAAAATCCAGTAGAGATTTCACAAAGGACAAGAGTCAACGTGGGAAATGGAGGCGGACATGATATCTCTGTATCTCCATATGTTCAGCGATGGAATTTCAGGGACGGAATTCTCTTGAGGGGAGGATATTGTAATATCCAGATCCAAAATTTTCGATAATTTATGATAGTTGGGTGAAAAATTAAGCGAGACCCAAAGTTCAAGGGGGTTAAATGAAACTTGGGTTATATATATATATATATATATATATATATATATATATATATATGTTTTAACCCTAAGATATTTCTCACTTTTCATTCCTCAGTTTGGTTGAGGGCGACTGAAGGAGACGAGAGCAGAGAGAAGGGGAGACTAGGGCTTGAAGGATCGATCGTTTTTCTTCAAATCAAGGTATGATTCTATTCTAATACTCCCTTCTGCAGTAAGTTAGTCGGTAAATGATCTCGTTGTCAAGCTTTTAGCCGTTGTATTCGAAATTTGAGAGTTATTTTGGTTATGTTTGAGTTTTGAATCGCTCTGAGTTTTGAATATCGACCGGACCAGGGAGACCGGTGTCGACCGGATCGGACCGGGGAGACCGGTGCCGACCGGTGTGATGTCGACCGGACCGGGGAGACCGATGTCGACCGGACCCTGTTGACCGGGGTGTGTCGCCCGGGTGGTCTCGACCGGGGTGTCACAATGTGTCGTTTTTGTTAAGTTTTAGACTGAGAGTGAGAGGGTGTTATCTGCAAGTTGACTTACCGATTTATTGGTGTTGTCATAGGTGGTGAGAATGTTAGAAAGCGGGCTTTTAAGCAGGAAGGATCTGAGGTGAGTCTTTCAAACTAAACCTGTTACGATTTTCGAAAGTTGTTTGATACTTGTGGGTTTTCTGAACTGCACGCTTTTAGTATCAAAAGTTGTTAAGGTTTATTGAAAATGTTGATTTAATTATGTTGGCATGTTCATGCTATGTTTATATAAACTCGTTTTATATATTGTTGATAATTAGATGTATGCATACATTTAATTCGGAAGTCTTGGCCTAAGTCGGGGAGTGTGGCCCGCCTACTCGTGCCGGGAAGTGTGACCCGTTTATGCCATTGGGTATGTCCCAATATTAAGGAAGTGCAAGTTAGACACACCGTCTTTGGCGGTAGTGTGGTCAGTAGCGTGAGATTGTGACCTAAGTCGGGAAGTGTGACCCGCCTGATCGTACCGGGGAGTGTGGCCCGTTTATGCCATTGGGGTGTGTTCTCAAAATAAGGCAGTACGAGACAGACATACCGTCTTTAACGGTAGTGTGGGTCAGTAGTGTGAGTTACGCTTGCGAAGCGTAAAGTATGATAAATGTTTGAGTTACGCTCGTGAGGCATAAGGCTTTGTTTAAATGTTTTAAATAATATTTGAACTGTTGTAGTAGCGCTTGGAGGGAACTCACTAGACCATCGGTTTAACCCTCGCTCTTTCAAAACTATAACCCTTTTTTCAGGTTATCGCAAGGTAGCAGGTACCGGTAAGGGTAAGGAGAAGATGGGAGCTATTTCCAGAAGCTAGAAGACTCCTTGTAGTAGTTTCCTTATAGACTCGGTTGTGTAATAGATTGTATTTTCAAACCTTGTTTGAATTGTAGGCTTGAGGCCATTGTTTTTGCTATGGATAACTACATTTTGATGTAATTAAAGAGATGGGTTGTTACAGAGACACCTTGAGCATAACCCGATCCCCGATTTGGAATTCTATGTCTTTTCGTCGATTGTCTGCGTAGCTCTTTTTCCGATCCCGAGCCACTTTTAAATTTTCCCGAATCTGCACTACCTTATCTGTGTGAGTTGCACCAATTCCGGTCCGGCTAGCTGCCTTTCCCCGACTTCATTCCAGCACAAGGGGGTTCTACATTTCCGTCCATACAAGGCTTCATAAGGGGTCGCCTTAATGCTGGCATGATAGCTATTATTATACGTAAATTCAATCAAAGGTAGGTGACTTTCCCACGAACCCCGAAAGTCCAGGACACATGCTCTCAGCATATCTTCTAGTGTCTGGATGGTTCGTTCACTCTGCCCGTCCGTCTGAGGGTGGTATGTTGTACTCAACTTTATACGAGACCCCATCTCTCGCTGGAAGCTCTTCCAAAACCTATCTGAAATTATCGATAATGGCACTCCATGATGCGTTACAATCTCATCTGTATACAACCTTGCCAATCTTTCCAAGGAATAGGTCTCCTTTATGAGTAAAAAGTGCGTCGATTTCGTTAACCGGTCCACGATTACCCATATAGCATCATAACCCTTCGGAGTCTTTGGCAGCTTGGTCACGAAGTCCATGGTGATTTGATCCCATTTCTAAACTGGAATTTCCAACAGTTGCAATTTTCCGAAAGGTCTTTGGTGTTCCACTTTCACTTGCAAACAAGTAAGACAACGCTCCACAAAGTGAGTTATATCCTTCTTCATGCCCGACCACCAAAAATTTGATTTTAAATCTCCATACATTTTATTCGTTCCACGGTGGATCAAACATTTTGACTTATGCGCTTCCTCCAAAATTTCCTGCCTAAGCTCTCCAAATTTTGGAACCCAAGCTCTACCCTTGAAACACTTCAACCCCCAACTATCTTCAGTAAGGCGGTTATGATTCCGAGCATTCGCTCCTGTTTTAAATTTTCAGGCAACAATGCCTTCGATTGTGCCTTCTTTATCTCGTCCACCAGGTTGAACGACACTTCTGTTCGCATGGCCACCACCTTTGTAGTTTCGTTTCTCTCCTTACGGCTCAGGGCATCTACCACCACGTTGGCCTTTCCCGGGAGATATTCGATTTTACAGTCGTAATCTAGCAATAAATCCATCCACCTTATTTAGAGCATGTTCAACTCTTTTTGATCAAATAAGTGACAGAGGCTCTTATGGTCCGTGAAGATCTGGCACCTCGTCCCGTACAGGTAATGCCGCCAAATCTTCAATGCAAACACCACTGCAGCCAATTTCAAGTCATAGGTAGGATAGCGTGTCTCGTGGTCTTTCAGTTGACGAGACGCATAAGCTATCACTTTACCTCACTGCATTAGGACACATCCCAACCCTAGCCGCGACGCGTCACTATACACCACGAAATCATCGGTGCCCTCCGGTAAGGTCAAAATCGGAGTCGTACTTAACATCACCTTTAACTTCTGGAACGCTTCTTCTTGTGCTTCCGACCACAAAAACTTCACATTTTTCTTCGTGAGGGATGTTAATGGCGTTGCGATTCGCGAGAAATCCTTGATGAACTTTCGGTAGTACCCTGCCAACCCTAAGAAACTCCTCACTTTCGACGGACTTCTCGGTTGCTCGTAGTCTTGAATTGCCTCAACCTTCGATGGGTCTACCTTGATTCCCTCTCGAGATACCACGTGCCCAAGGAACTGAACTTCCTTTAACCAAAATTCACACTTAGAGAATTTGGAAAAAAGTTTCTCTCGCTTCAACAGTTCCAAAATGACGCGCAAGTGCTCCTCATGGTCTTCTTCAGATTTCGAGTAGATCAGGATGTCGTCTATGAATACGATCACAAACTTATCCAGGTAGGGTTGACATACCCTATTCATCAAGTCCATAAAAGCTGCTGGCACGTTGGTTAGGCCGAAAGGCATCACCAAAAATTCATAGTGCCCATACCTTGTTCGAAATTCCGTTTTCGGAAAATCATCCTCTCTCACTTTAAGCTAATGGTAACCCGATCGCAAATCAATCTTGGAGAAATAGCTAGCTCCTTCCAACTAATCGAACAAATCATCTATTCTCGGAAGCGGATACTTATTTTTAACTGTTACCTTATTAAGCTCAGAGTAATCAATGCACATTCGCATTGTACCGTCTTTCTTTTTCACAAACAGTACCGACGCACCCCAAGGTGAGGTACTCAGTCTCACGAACCCCTTGTCTAACAATTCTTGCAACTGAGACACCAATTGCTTCATCTCCGAAGGCGCTAAACGATATGGAGCACGCACGATTGGTGCCGCCCCTGGCACCAAATCTATGCGAAATTCCAATTGACGATATGGGGGTAAGGTAGTCAAGTCCTCCAGAAATACCTCCGGATACTCGCTCACCACCCTTACGTCCCCGATCCCCCATTTCTCCTATTTGGCATCAACTACATAAGCCAAAAACCCCGCACACCCCTTCTTTAAACATTTGGATGTCTTTGATCATCGACATAAGACTAAGGGCCTGTTTGTTAGCAGCTTAATGAGCTTAATGAGACTCACAGCTTATTCAGTCAGCTATATATCACTATTTGGTAGTGGCTTAATGATATAGAAAGTGGCTTATTCAGTAAGATTTCAAGGGGGAGCTTTATGTAGAAAGCCAAGTTTTTTTCCAAACCAGTCTCTCCCATTAAAAAACACGTTCCTTCCATTTATGAAAAAGATCTCTCAAATAAAAATCTTCTAAATCTATACAGACAGATTAATCCACACAGACAACTTTATCCATAGAGAACTTAATGAAAAACCAACCAAACAGCCCCTAACCCTTTTATTTTGTCGACTCCCATACAAGATTACCGTTCCCTTTCCTGGTATCTATACTCGAATTAATTTTTTATTGCAGATTGTGTTGGCGTTATTTTCAGCCAACCAGTCCATTCCCAACACTATATCGAACTCTCCCATTGACATAGGATATAGCTGCAGAGGTACCAAGCTCCCTTCTATGTCTATTACACAACCCTCGACAACTTCTCTAATAAACACATGGTTATCATCGGCCATTTCTACCTCTAACGCCCTCTCTATACATTTATGTTTCACATTCAGACATTTCAAGAACTCAAGAGATACAAAGGAACGATCTGCCCCTGAATTAAATAACACATTGGCAGGTAATGAATTCAGAAGAAATGTACCTAACACAACTTCTGGTATTTCTTCTGCCTCTACTGTCATCATATGAAAAGCACACCCCTTCGCATGTGCTGGCTTCAACCTTTTCTCCTCCCCCTTGTATCACTGCTTTCCGTCGTACTGCACCGCCCCGCCCTTTTTCAGCTGTGGATAGTCTGGCCTTATATGGTCAGGCGACCCACATTGAAAACATGATTGATTCTTCGAACAATCCTTAGCAACATGACCAGACACCCACATCGGTAGCAGGATCTCGGATCGATCGCACATTCACCCCGATGAACTCGGTGACACTTACCGCACGGTTTGGGCGTTACCCCACGATCCCCGTGCCCATCTCGTCTGAACACTTTCCCTTTCCTTCCATCTGCCCCTGGTCCGTCCCACTTCCGCATCTCACTCACTTTCTTAGTAGCTTGACGATTCTTTTCCTTCTCTCTCATTTCCGTTGTGTTGATTGTTGATTGAAAAGTGGCTGGTTCCTTGTTTGCAACAAATTCCCGAATGTCACTCCTCAAACCAAAGATGTAGCGTTCCATGCGCCTCTCCTCACTTGGCGCATAGATTTCCGAAAAACGCGACTTTTCGATGAACTTTGAAGTGTACTCCCGCACGGTCATCTCTCTTTGTTCCAGACCCAAAAACTCCTCTTCCAGCTTTTTGACTGCCGCCAGAGGGCAGAATTGAGCTTTGAACTTGCTCACGAAAGTTTCCCAAGACATACCTTTGGCTACCGATGAACCCTGCCCTCCAAATTCCGCATCCTACCACATCACCGCTTCATCTCTCAGCATAGACAATGCATAGACCACATTATCTTCCCTTGCGCATTTGCTGGTGTCGAACGCCAGCTCTATACCCTTAACCCATTTCAATGATAAGACTGGATCACATTCTCCTTTAGGGTGCGTTTGGTTTGCAGACTGGGTGGGACGGGACGGGACAGAAACTTACTGTCCCACGTTTGGCGTGACATGGGATAGAACAAAAATTCACTGTCCCACGTTTGGTGCGACATGGGACAGGGACAAGAACTGGACAAAGTGGGACAAGATGGGACAAAAAAGGGTATTTTCTTGTTCCACCAAAATAGGTGGAACAACATGGGACAAAAGTGAGACAGAAACTAAAAATCACTAATCTAACGTCATTTGATATATAATCCTAATATGGTATTAGTCTTAAGGCTCACCACTACCCATCACCGCCACTATCACCATCGACGGCCACCAGTAGCCACCGCCAACCACCGTTAACCACCTCTATCTATTTCTCCACCATAACAACCTCCTCCACCACCTCCACAACCACCGGCCATCGCCACCTCCGCTACCATCATCGACCACCTCCACTAACACCGATCACAACCACCTATGGCCATCACCATCATCGACGGCCCCCATCGACGGCCCCCATCGACGGCCACCGGTAGCCACCACAAACCATCGTCGACCACTTCCACCTCTTCCTCCACTACTACAACAACTTCCTCCACTATCGCCCATCTCCACCTCCACCGATCACCACCACCCATTGTCACCGCCACCACCGACGCTCACAGCCAACCACCGTCGCTCGTCGTCAACCACCGTCGGTGACCTCCGCCTCTTCCTCCACTACAATAACCTCTATTACCACTGTCCACTATCTTTCACGTTTTTCACAACTACCGTCTTTCACCGACCACCTATCGCCTTTATCTTTACGTGTCGCTTCAACTATGCATCGGCCAATTCATTAAGATCTTCCAAATTGAACCAAAATATTATATTTTCTTTATATAAATCGGATTTTTTCGAACTACTATCAATTATTTCAGATTCTTCATTCAAATTTTCTACCATTGTTTTTGTAAGTATTTATATGTATGAAAATTGTGTAAAAAATAAAAATGTTTTTTAATTAAATTATTTAAAGATATACTTTATTTGTGTTATTTATAATTATTATTTGACATACAAAATTATCAAACAACTTTTAGGGAAACTTGTCCAGTTCTGTCCTATCGTCCTAGTCGTACCAAACACAAGACAGACAATTGTCTTGTCCAGTCCTGTTCTGTCCAGTCCAGTCCTAGCCTCTTGTCCTGTCCTGTCCAGTTCTGTCCTGTCCAGTCCCGTCCAATCATGTCTGCATACCAAACGCTACCTTATAAGTTGGTGGCTTGCAAGTAGCAAATTCTTTGTAACTGCACCCTTTAGCTGCCAACTCATTCATCACCAGTGTAGTCGATTGACGATAACTACCTTCTACCGAAATCGGTGGACTGGACATTTCAGTTCCTTCCTTACCCTCAAATTTGTCTTTGTTTCCATATGTCGACCCCTCCCGTTGCGCTAGAATAACGTTCAGAGTCTCCTGTAATTTACCCATTTCCGCAGCAAAGGCTGCGTGGGTAACAAAAGCTTGGTTACGTCCACGACCCCGACCTCGCAGCTGACCCCTTCCTCTTACATAAGTAGAACTCTCCTGCTGCAACACCTCCCTATTCTCAGGAATTTTCGCGCTCCTTGCTCGTCGACCAGAATGAGTCACCCCGCGCCCCCTATTCACTACATTCGGTTCCACCTGGATGGCAGCCTTTCGAGTCGAATTCACTGTCTTCTTTGCCCGACCCCTGGCCCTTCCACGAAGGACATGTTGTCTTACCGGTGCTGCTCGCTCAATTGTCGGAGTTTCGTTAACCGGGTTAATCTCCTCAGCTGGCACTGGTCTGCTTCTCAACGACCTTCTCGACATGACGAAACTGCTTAAACCACAAAAGAACCAAAACTTAGAAACCTAGCATGACAAAGTTATTTAAGCACATACATGTACCTGTAAATTCGTGATTACACTGGCCAGGTGGAATCCCAAATTTACCTTACATGACAGTCTTCACTACCTTGTCATTATCGCACCTAGAGTGAACTTTCCCATGCATCCTATCTCTCGGTTGAATTTCTAACTCTGAGTACAAGAGTTTACATTCTCCAAAATAAGAATTTAAAAATAACTGAAGTCTTGGCTACAACCGAGAGTTACAAAAATTAAACGGTAAAAGAGCTGAACTAAGTATTCACTCTAGCTCAATAACAACTCTATATTTTCTCCTTTCCTTTCCTAGAAGCATTACACGCACCTCTTTACAGAAAATGAGTTTTTAAGATTGAAAAAAACGAGGGTTAGACCGTAAGGTCTAGTGAATTCCAGACAAACATTTCGATTTAAATAACATTCACAGTCGCAACAATTTATGTTAAATAACAAACCATAAAATATAAATAAATACCACATTTTAGCAGAAGTCGATTTCCAAGCTGCGTTTCAAGAGGGAAACACAATGATCAGTTGTGTTCCTTTTCTCATTACCATGCACATCTACGATCGGGGCCCAAGCAGACTCCCCTCTCGTCTCGGGGCCCAAGCAGACTCCACGCTCACACCGGGGCCCAAGCAGACTCCCCGTCCACATGTATGGGAAACGAATTCCACACACATTGGTGGTGTGAGATTTCCGTAATCACCACAATTCCAACATTTCCCAAATATATAAATTTAGCACAGAAATTCATATATATATATATATATATATATATATATATATATATATATAGGTTTTAAAATAAGCCATTAAACTTGTGAGAACATTTTTCAACACAACTTTAGTTAAACACAGTTCACATGCATCCCCATTTTCAGTTTTAAAACATTTCAATAGTTTAAGAGTTGAGGAGTCAGAAACTCACCTGCTCGCGAAGATGACCAACTTATCCTAAAATCGAACTCCTACAAAAGACTAATGATCAAAGGAAAGAATCACTAAAAGAACACTAATCAGAAAATAAGCTACAGACCAAGAAACCGAACCCAGACCCCACCCCAGTCCCCGGCGCCAAATGGTCACACCCCGGTCCCCGGTGTGAGCCCTGCCCCAGTCCCCGGTGCCGACCGGCCTCCCCGGTCACCGGTTCCATCACTCGACCGGGGTCTCCCCGGGTTATACTTCGCCCGGGGTCCTCCGGTTCCCGGACTACGATTCCAGTTTTAAGAAAACCCATTCTCGGACATCGAAAGAATAATTCCCCAACCCAACTTCTAATCAAACTCAACTAAATTCCACTTAAAAGGCAAAGGGATTAATGCTTGATTAACAACAAACGTTTTCCCAAGAACTCAACTCAATAATCTGATAAAAATCCCAATATCAAAACAACTAACCCTAAAATTTATCATCAGACCTTCCCAAACCAAATCCAACACTTAAAAGAAGATGCAAACACAAACTATTGGGCAATAGAGGTGGAGACTAACCTTTTGATGACGATTCCTTGAAATTCCAATTGTCCCTAGGACCGATTCTTCCAACCTGCCTCGTTCCTTCGGTCGCCGCCCTGAAGCCCACGCACAGAATAAGAACAATTTTAGGGATTATCTCTTTTTTTTTAGCCTTTAATCTCCCATATTACATATTAGTCCTTTAAGTTTAAAAAAAATCCACCCATTAACTCAAGACTTTTCAAAGGTTAGATATTTCTACAAGTGGTCCTTACATTTATCCCATAACCCTTTTAGTTTAGTGTAATAAGCGGAGACCTACATATTTTCTTGGTGTGTGAAAGTGATGGCCCTCTTTAATTCAAAGGCCCCTGGAGCACTCTCACACCCAAAACATTCTTGGAGATCTTCCCATACCCCTTTAGCGGTTTTAGCTAATAGTTGTTATTTAGGGAGTGTTTAGGATTGCTTATACATATAAAATAACCAAAAAAACTCATAATATAATGGTTTGTTTAAAATAAGTTAATAAGTTAGAATGAAATAACTTATTAAAAACTCCTTATTAGTGGTGACAAAACCGTGTAAGCAACTTTTTCTTCATCCATCCAAACACTGAAAATTGTTTATCAACGATAAAAAACAGAATAAATTAATAAGTCATTTAAATAAACAATCCCAAATACTCCTAAAAACAAAAACAAAATAAATTGTATTTTCAGATAATTTGCTTTTCCCCCAAATTATGCAAAATTGGACTCTAGTTTATTGCTTTCTATATCCTCTCTTGGTGTGAGATGATTTCCCATTTCCAATACGCAATTGACGTGTGGACTGTTATCATATGAATGTGTGCTCTGCTAGTACATATTGCAATCAATAAATTGTCGGTATTAGGGATGTAAATGACACAAGATAATTCAGAGAGTTATTTGAGATCGACTCTGTTAAAGTTTGATGAACATTCGACTCGAATAGGCTTGGCTAAAACTTGGGATCGACTCAACATGCTAACGAGTCGAGTCAAGCTACCCAATACTCGACTCGAAAAGCTTGTGAGATGCTCGATATTTTTATATATAATTGGTTTTATAATATAATTTATAGAATATAATGTAAAAAATTATTAATAACTTACCAATAAAAAGAAAAATGTCATACATTTGTAGAGTTTAAATAAAATTGTACATTTTTTAACAATAAAAAGTAATCAATTATTTTTTTAATTAAAATCATAATTAAAAAGACAAAAAAAATAATAATAAAAATGGTTGTGAAGGTGTTCCACATTGGAAAAGAGAATAAAACTTACCAATAAAACTTAAGGTGCATACTTGAGTTTTGTAAAGTTAAAAGAACACCTTTTAAGTGTCATAATTTATAATGAGAAACTGTAAAATTTCATAAATTTTGAGATTGGTTTGAGTTTCTAACGAGTTCGAGTTTAAAATATTGCAATTGAGTTCAAGTCGAGTTTATTTTCAACTACTTGCGAGTTTTTGAGTGGATTTTGAGCTTGAAAATGGCTATCGAGTTTGGTCGGGAATACTAATATTCGAGTTCAACTCACATCATTTACATCCCTAGTCGATGACTCGGTATAACATTAGTTCACATTTTATATTATAAGTATCACAATCAGATTTTTTTTATGACGTATTACAGACAACCCTAGTCTCTCGTTTATTTTAAATTTTGTCAATATAAGTTATTGGAAAAGTTCTCTTAACCAAACTTTTATTAACGAGTTTTTTCCATCTAACAGTCGTCAGTATTTGGGTACACCAACAAATATGTTTGACCGTGATAAGTGATAGCCTGATAAAATCGTAGTTCATAAGAGTAAAACTAGGTCTTGCTTAGTGCTAGAAGTAACTGTTGGAGCACCGATCAAAGTTAATCGTGACATTTAGCTCATGGGAGGAGCCATGTAAGCACAAGAAGGACCATTGGCATCCCCTCAATTTTTCCAAAAAAAATAATAAGTAATGTAGTTTTGTACCAATAATAAACCCAAATATTTAGTATTTTAAATTTTAATGGGCTTAATTTGCTCCTCAATCATTTAAGCGCTGCAAATAAAAATGACAAAACAGAAAACTAGTCTCCACCCTCTCCTAATTGTAAAATTGATCGAGCTTTCACAAAAAGAACAAACGACTTCTCTACCCAAAAAACAATAGCGCCCAACTCTCTCTGTTAAATCTATAAACGTCGAATATCATCGATATAAATATATGATTCTTTATTTTCATGAATATTTTTACCTTCATAATTTTCCCTGAGAAATTCGTCGCTAAAGGTCACAAACCTTTACAAAAGTTGGTGAGTAAATTGTTGGTGGAAACCTCAAACCAATGTCAGATTACCTTGAAAAACATTTGATTCTAACCACAAGGGTTGTGGCGTACTGGTTAAGGCCATGGGGGATGTGGTGGAATATTTCATCTGCCCAAGGTTCGAATCCAGACGTACACAACAATTGTGGCCACTGAGCTTTAATCAGGGTTGATGTCTTACAGTCATAATTTGTCAAGGGATTAGTCTAGGCATAGCCTAGGACACCCTTTCCAAAAAAAAAACATTTGATTCTACCTGAACCATTAGCACTTTGTGGGCGATCCGTTGGTAATCAACGACGAAAATTTCCCTGATAATTTTTGTGGGTAAGATAATTAGTTTATAGTGTTTTTGCATTTTTCATAATGTACATTAACTTATTCTTTTATTCTATTTTATATGGTGTTCTCCCTCATATAAATTTCTGGCTTCGCCCTGAGTTTGCTCACAACCACTATGTGTAGTTTATGAAGTTGAGATTAACCGATCGATAAGTTTGCATTCATAATGTAAAAGAGTTTTCAAACATGATATATACTTTGAAATGAATGTATACATATTGATGAAAACAGACAGAGTATGTATTTTGAAATGATATTAAAAATAGGGAAATTAATTAAAATACCCGTATTTCGATCCCGTATTACCGAAATACCCCAAATCTCTCTCATTTTGCTAAAATACCCCTTTTTTCCGGGATCGTGGCCGGGATTGACACCCATCCCTGGGTTACCTTCATCGGCGGCATGAATAGTGACCGAAATACCCCTTTTGGCCGGGATCCTGGCCGGGATTGACACCCATCCCGGGATTAGCTTAATCGGCGGCGTGAATAGTGGCTTTCCCGGCGTTAAGCCGGGATGAATAAGGGAATCCCGGCATTAGTCCGGGATGAACAGTAAAATCCCAGGGTTGGGGGCCGGGATGGAAGCGATGTGTTGATCAAATTAAAATCGACGGTGGGGATTTAAGGGAAATTAGGTTTTAGATGTTCCCCCATTATTATAAAAGCATGGTCGGTCCCCAATTCAAACCACACCCCACACAACCATTTACTCTCTTCTACTTCTAACTCTCTCTTCTATCTCGTGCATCTCACGCTCGGATTTCGACTCGAGTTATTGGAGTTTTAGCAATCTTCGATATGTCTCGTCTACTTACTTTGGTAAGTTTTCTTTTAACCCCATTGTAGTTTTATATTTTATAAAATATTTGTTGTATGTTATTTAGACTATGTGTTTGATTATGCGTTTATTTTAGAGATTATGTGTTATGTTTATGTTGTTAATATGCTAGAATATTTCGTGTTTTTTAGAGTGTTGCGTTAACTTTAGAGTGTTTCGTTAATTTTAGAGGTTGCGTTAATTTTAGATGTTGCCTTAATTTTAGAGTGTTGCGTTAATTTTAGAGGGTTGCGTTAATTTTAGAGAGATTGCGTTAATTTTAGAGTGTTGTTTTAATTTTAGAGTGTTGCGTTAATTTTAAATATTTTAGAGATTGCGTTAATTTTAGAGTGTTGTTTTACTTTTAAATATTTTAGAGTGTTGCGTTTATTTTAGAGGTTGCGATAATTTTAGAGATTGCGTTAATTTTAGAGTGTTGCTTTAGTTTTAGAGTGTTGCTTTAATTTTAGAGTATTGCGTTAATTTTAGAGGGTTGCGTTATATTATTATACTGTATGGTTGGGGTCATTTTGGCATTATTATAAGAAGATTAAATTGTTATCTTGCTATTTTTTGGTTGGGTTGTTACATAAAGTTTTTTATTTGGTACATATTTCCAAAAACATTTAATTAAATGAAATAACGATACAGTTTTTAAACCCAACTTAAAATAAGTATTTTTGGAAAGTGTAGACAAAGTTTCATATATAGAGGTTGCGTTAATTTTAGAGTGTTGCTTTAATTTTAGAGTGTTGCGTTAATTTTAGAGGGTTGCGTTAATTTTAGAGAGATTGCGTTAAATTTAGAGAGATTGCGTTAATTTTAGAGTGTTGCGTTAATTTTATAGTGTTGCTTTAATTTTAGAGTGTTGCGTTAATTTTAAATATTTTAGAGATTGGGTTAATTTTAGAGTGTTGTTTTACTTTTAAATATTTTAGAGTATTGCGTTTATTTTAGAGGTTGCGATAATTTTAGAGTATTGCTTTAATTTTAGAGTGTTGCTTTAATTTTAGAGTGTTGCGTTAATTTTAGAGGGTTGCGTTAATTTTAGAGGGTTGCGTTATATTATTATATTGTATGGTTGGGGCCATTTTGGCATTATTATAAGAAGATTAAATTGTTTTCTTGCTATTCTTTGGTTGGGTTGTTATATAAAGTTTTTTATTTGGTACATATTTCCAAAAACATTTAATTAAATGAAATAACGATACAGTTTTTAAACCCAACTTAAAATAAGTATTTTTGGAAAGTGTAGACAAAGTTTCATATATAGAGGTTGCGTTAGTTTTAGAGTGTTGCTTTAATTTTAATTAGAGTGTTGCGTTAATTTTAGAGGGTTGCGTTAATTTTAGAGGGTTGCGTTATATTATTATATTGTATGGTTGGGGACATTTTGGCATTATTATAAGAAGATTAAATTGTTATCTTGCTATTCTTTGGTTGGGTTGTTACATAAAGTTTTTTATTTGGTACATATTTCCAAAAACATTTAATTAGATGAAATAACGATACAGTTTTTAAACCCAACTTAAAATAAGTATTTTTGGAAAGTGTAGACAAAGTTTCATATATAGAGGTTGCGTTAATTTTAGAGTGTTGCTTTAATTTTAGAGTGTTGCTTTAATTTTAGAGGGTTGCGTTAATTTTAGAGTGTTGCTTTACTTTTAAATATTTTAGAGAGATTGCGTTCATCTCCAAGTGTTGTGTTTTTTTAAATAACTATAATCATAAACCTTTTAATTGCAACATATCGATTTGGATTTTGTCAAACGGGTGTAAATAACCCTAAGGTTTGTAGGGATTTAAGCAATCCATGTGATTCCCCTACTACCTGGAAGTCCAATAGATTGAGTGGTTTCTTTTCTAAACTTAATAAATAGACGAAATCAACAAAACGTAGGTCTCCTTAACTTTGCAAAAAAACAGAAATATTAACTATAACCAAAAGTCGTTGTCTTTTATTCGTTACTATGTAGGAGGATTTTCATTACGTCGATCTGTCTTTCAAAACACGCCTTGGGTTCGCCAAGGAAATTAGAGATATTTTTGCAGCGTATCCACCAGAACGGGCACAAAACTTACATCAAATATTCGGACGGACACCGTTTGGTCCATGGCTGGAGCTTTCCAATACTGCGCAGGACCCCCTCCTAGTGTACATGTTTTTACAGTTCGAGGTTGACGTAATGAATGCCGATGAGGAGGAAATGTACTTCGATGTGCGTGGGAACCACATGCGGTTTGGTCGTCTTGAGTTCTGTCTTATAACAGGACTCCTTTTCGGACAAACACCCGACCTTCCTGTCATATCGGAAGGGTCCTTCGTCAGGAGGCTTTGGCCTAATCATGCCCCCTCTAATTTGAAGATGAAAACCATCGTCCAGACGATGAGAGGCGGCATGCAGGAGCTATCTGATGAGGATGTTGTGCGTGTTTGCTTGGTAGTGATGTTGGAAATCATGTTCATGGGTCGTGAGCTGAGTCAGGTGGTTACCGACACTGTCATTAGGGCCGTCGATGACCTTGTGACATTCAACAACTACTCGTGGGGTAGCCACATCTGGAGCCACACATACAGGTCTTTACACCACGCCACCGCTAGACGCCATTTAGAAAAGAACAAGAACATCAACAAGAGTACGTTGAATGGGTTCGCACACGCGCTGAAGGTTAGATAAGTAGTATAACATAACTTTCGTTTTTTTTTTACTTACTTCTCTATGTTGTGTAATTTCAGGTTTGGATCTTGGAGATGTTTCCTGTCTGCCGTCACCATTTCACCAGTCGCACCGACAGGGCCATTAGGGGAACCCGTTGGGACCGGAACATTGTACTGAATAAGGCTGCATGCGTTGCAATCTTCAACTCAGTTTCCGACGTACGCTCTATTACTATATTTCTAATTTTAGTAAGTAAACAATTAACTGTTTAACTTAGTCCTGCATATTAAATCTTATATGTTTTACAATATATTTAGGTGAGGCATCCGGCTCTCGAGCGCCTCACTCCTACGGCTGCCGAACAGAGTCGTTGGTATCTATCCAGCATCGCCTATTTGGAAAGAGAGGAGGCCAGGCGACCGACGAAGAGGTCCCGATGAAGAGATACTGATCACGATGACCACGATGAGGACGATGATGACGATGATTATGAAGATGATGAAGATGACGATGTTGGCACGGGATATCAGGCTCCCCCTAGCTCCTCCCATCATGGAGCGTCGCCTCCCGACCCATACCAATACCGGTGGGTACGGTACGATACGCTGCACGATTACGTCCACGGGTCCGTCGAGGCACACCTAAGAGAACTCGAGGCCCTCACCGCACACCTTCGCCACACTCAGGTTAGTGTTTAACTTAATTTGAGGATATTACGTTCCATACTTGTATATTGGTTTGTATATTGATATGACGTTTAATACTTGTATTAGTTGGCAACGAGCTCGGCGCCGACCTACATGTCCCTTGGGTACGGACACACGTCGGGTGGGTGGGGACACACGTCGGCTGCGTACGAACAGACGTCGGGTGGGTGGGGACACACGTCGGCTGGGCACGGACAGACGTCGGGTGGGTGGGGACACACGTCGGCTGCGTACGAACAGACGTCGGGTGGGTGGGGACACACGTCGTCCGATTGTTACATACCCCAAATGATGACGAGCGACAATGTGTCAGGGCCGCCATATGTTACACCGCCAGCACACCTCGATCAGGGTAGGTCATTCCTTAGCGATATGGTGGATGATTTTTTGGGACCTTCCATCCCGGGTTCCATGGGTTCGATGGGGTCGGCGGTTGACACCACCCAGGTGCGACTCCGCTCTCCTATGGGTAGTGATATCGTTGAGTGCCACTTCGAGGATGATGCTCCCATGCTTGACCAGTTGGAGGTGGTAACACTTGGGAGGGGAGACGAGACATTGTAGCAGGCCCAAACTTACATTCCCCATATACCCAACAACCTTCGACCACACCGGCCCCTCCGAGAAAGACCAAGCCAAAGGTGAAGGCAAAGGGTAAGGGGCAGGTTGGGGGGTCCACTACGATGACTTCAACGGGACAATCGATACACGTTTCGGCGGCACAGATCGTGGACCAATGTCAACACAATCAGCTCCCCAACCTGTGTTGTCCATTTTATGGCGACCTTCAAATGGATACCGATTTTTTCATGAAACTGCTTGCTGTAGGTTGTAACGGTGATTTGGAGGATTTGGTTAGTATTTAAATATAGTCATATAAACAACTACATTTGTAGTTACAGGTCTAACAATCTATATTTTGTGTATAGCACATCGACGCTTGGGTCAAAATGATCCAAGACTCCCGCTCTCCACATGCGACATGGGCGGTGATGGACAACAATTTTTTTGAGTGGCTCACCCTGCCGGAGCAAGGATACAAGTCCGTATACGAAACTTGCAATGGAATGACGGGAAACCATCCATATTGGAAGGACATCGAGCGGGTATGGAAATCGATTTACATAATTTTTGTTTAACTTGTTTGTTACTAACTATTTGTGTGTTACTGTAAAATCTCAGGTATACATCACAATCTGCATTATGGACAAACATTGGGTGCTTGGAGTTCTGTTCCTTAACGAAATGACGATGGTCATATATGACAGTTTACGAGTGGCCAGGTACACCAGTCCCTTGGAAGAACGCCTTAAGATCTTCAAAAAACAATTGCCAAAGTTGTTAAAGAAGATCCGCGACACACCGGGTCGTATAAATACCAACAAGAAATTAAAGCATCAGTATGAAAATGATGCACCACAACAGGAAGGGGCGTTTGGGGATTGCGATGTCTAGGTGTGTCGTAATTTATCCAAGTTTGTTGAAGAAATGCACCCAGCAGTTGCACCAGATGCAACTGAATCTGTGGCCAAGGAATGGCGACATTACATGGCGGAGACCTTATATGCGTTGTCTTTTCGGTTAAACGAGTAGATTGTTTTTGCTGTTCTTTTATGTATGTAATACAATTTATATATATATTAATATTGTTTTCTTAGAAACTGATAGGTTTCAAAACTTAGAAACTGATAGGTTTCGAAAACGCAGAGATCATTTTCATAATAACTCCATAAATAAGACGTTTCGTCATATATCACATCTAAAAAGACTTTGAAACAACGACATGAAACAAAGTGATTAGGTCACATTATTAGGTCACATTATTGAGATGTTTTTGGGACGTTTGGATGAATTCATAATGAAAGGGAAACTTGTATCTATATTGTAGTTTCAAAATATATAAAGTGATATACAATATAATTCCACAACCACGAAAAGGTATATTAAATGAACAATGAACATAAATATCATATCACTTCGTATACAAGATGAGGTCGTTACAATCAAAGGAAGTCAATGTTAAGGTCAATGTTATCATGCCTTAGGGTTCCATGTGGTTCTAGGTTTGATGGCCCCTGAGAGCGAAATCTTTGGCTACTTGAAGCTCTACTCCTGGGCACGGTTGAAGGGCAGGAGTTGGACATTCACCACGAGTATGTCCTACTGCTCCACACCTAGTACAAGTTCTCTGTATCGGATCCTCACCCCGGGATGGACGCCGATCATTCTTTCTTGGCCTCCCCGCACGTCTCTTTGTTATTAACGGTGGATAGCATGGCGGAAGGGGGACGTGTGGCAAAACCCATGATTGAGGGGGTCCAACTGGATTGATTACTTCATGATATGTTGACCGGTAAGTATGGGACGTGAAGTAACCTAGAGCTAGATCGCTGCAATCTCTACGGTTCATAGACCTTGCAGCTGTGATGGCATGACCACATGGTAACCCAAAATATTGCCATTGTTTACATTCACAAACACGGTTGAGCATATCGACAATCGCGTGTCCACGGGTATCCCGAACATCGAACTTATCATATCCAATCCCTCTTACCCTCCATTGCGCAGACTTTCCCGCCCTTTTGAGAATCTTCGCCTCCGCCATTGGAGTGAGATGATTACGCATTTCACCTACAAACATGTGTGTGTTAACTATGGTACGAATTATAAATAACACAAGAAGAGAAAATAACATATAAGTTCAAGATTTCAAAGTTTATCAACCTCCCTTTTGTCGTCGAAGTAGGTACCACTCTTGTTGAAAAGATCGGACGTACTCCATAAGCCCGACAATCGGTAACCTACGAGCAAAACGGGACAGTGCATTCACCGACTCTGCACTATTAGAGGTCATTATGTTATATCGATGTGCAGGAAAATGGGCCCTTGACCACCTCTCCTTCCCAGCAGTGTCCATAACTTGTGCTCCACGATCTACTTCATATCGTAGTGCATCCATGTACCGGTCAAACTCCGTAACCGTATATGCTTTGCATGCCTTCCAGTAGGTCGGGTGGTTTGTAGTAATACGCCTGTCCACGCTTTTCACGTTCATCTCCAAATGTCGACAACATAGGGCATGAGGGGTCGATGGGTACACGACATAAATTGCGGCACTTATTGAAGGAGACCTATCAGACATAAACACCAGCCCTTCTGGGACTCCGATACATTCTCTCAACCTGGACAGAAACCAACCCCACTCCTCCCCCGTCTCGGACTTGCCTACTCCGAAATCTAAGGGCACGATGTTGTTATTTCCGTCCATGGCAACCGCCAAGAACATCATACCCAGGTAAGGTCCCTTTAAATGGGCAGCGTCTATTACGATGACAGGACGCAGGTTTGCCAAAAACGTGCGGATCTGCAAATAACGTACAATTATTGTACATATACGTGGAGCAACTTTGTAAATGTTATAATATGTAAAGATATGGCGTGTTGATATACGTACCGCACATCCAAAAGCAACGAAACAAAACTCAAAACGTCCGTGCGAATCAGTCTTTATTCTGGTGTGTGTACCCGGATTCTTCAACTCCAAATTATATAAGTACATAGGGAGTCATTCGTACGACTCATCGGGAGTGCCTCTCACCATTAGCAGGGCCTTGCATCGCGCACGCCATCCTTGGTGGTAACCAATATTGAGCCCGTACTGCTGGTTGATATCGTCGACGATGTCATTCGGCCGAAATGACCTGCTAGCGTCAATAAACTTCCCTTTCAAAATGTGGCCCAAAGTCCTTTTGTTGGCCTGTCGGTGTCTAGAATTCAGTTGCGTCCTGGAACAAGTGTGCACGTCGTTCAGTTTCCTAACGACAAACATCCCTCCTTTTGGGCCCACGGACTTCGCCGACATACACCACTTACAATTTTCTTGCTCACAGACAGCCACGTATCTGCTATTGTCGGATTTATCTGTTCTAAACACAAAACCCTCTTCCAAGAACTTAATTCCGAGTTGTATGGCTCCTTAGTATCAAATAGTTGTCCTTCATGTATGCTTGTACCGCGATTGTAAGGTACGGGTTGGTAGGGTGGTATATTGGTCTCCGGGTTTGGAAGGGAAAAAGGCATATCAAAATAATCGTTATACTCACCAAGTGATTTATTGCTAGGGGTATATGTTTCTTCTTCTTCGTCCTCATCGGTATCGGTATTTGATCTGTCCAGATCAGATATACCCGTTGTGAAAACATGGGTTTCGTCATGAGCAACTCCAGCAAACCGTCTTTCTTCGTCTTCTTCTTCTTCTTCTTCTTCTTCTTCTTCTTCTTCTTCTTCTTCTTCTTCTTCTTCTTCCTCTGCTTGTTGTTCTTCTTCTAGTTGTGTCTCCGGAACAACATCGGGATAAGAGTCGTAAGGACGATATGAATGATCAGAATAAAGTGTGGTGTCGTAGGATGCCTGAAATTGAGAATCAAGCTCCTGTTGACTACCACCGAGATGGATTTCGTCATCACCTCCGGCATCATCTTCGTCATCACCTTCGTCGCATATCAATGTTGCCTCATACACAAAGACTTTTGGAGGTGTTTCTGAATCGGCTGCAATTTGCATAAAACCAAGGATTAGTTCATCGCTGTTTAGCTCCACTAGTGAGCGGTCTTCACGTTTGAACACCAACTTGCAAGTAGCAGAATCTTCGATTCCACATTTTCCCATGGCGTAATGAAGAAACCTCTTATATGTAAAGATTACTGGAATCTGTACACCACGCTTTGTGTACCCAATATAATCCCACTCATTGTTGTTTTGAACCCACTGACCATCGAAACATAAATAGAGCTTAGCTTTTACAACAGGTGAACTCATCTTTCCAATTGTATGAAAAATGAAGCAATTCAAACAATGAAAGTTGAGAGAAAGAAAGAAAAATGCAATGGATCTGATGAATGCATTATACTGATCATTAAAGGCAAAATTTATAGCCGAATATGAATTATTCACAAAGTGGAAAAAACAGTAAACTAAGTCAACGTAAACAGTAGACCCAAATATAATTATTTGTATGAATTATTGAATCACGGTAACAGTAAACCCTAACCCTAAATTACCCAATCCCGACCCACATCCCGGCCCACATCCCGACTTCATCCCGACCCCATCCCGGCCCCATCCCCATCCCGACTTCATCCCGCCCCCATCCCGGCCCACATCCCGGCCTAACGCCAGGATTTCACTATTCATCCTGGCCTAACGCCGGGATTTCACTATTCACGTCGTCTTTGAATGTAACCCCGGAATTGGTAAGCATCCCGGCCACGGATCCCGGAAAAAAGGGGTATTTCGGCAAAATGAGAGAGATTTTGGGCATATTGGTAATACAGAATTCAAATACGGGTATTTTAATTAAAATCCCTTAAAAATAAATTGATAGATTATTTAATAAGATTAAATTGTTGTTATTTGTATGTGATTTGAGATTTTATTTATGGTGCAATGTTTATGTAAAGAAATTGTATTTTGGTATTATTCAGAACTAATTTATTTATTTTTAACAAATTATTTATTTACAGAGAAGGATCAGACCCGTTCCTGACATTCGATAGGTCCTGGGTGACATGTGAGAGTGGACCCTCGATAAGTACGATAAAAATTTCAATATGTTGTTTTTATCATTAGATTAATAACGAATTTAGAAAATACTATTATTTCATATAAAATCGTTTTCCAAGTATTCCTAGACGTAATAAAAAATTATTTCTAGATTAATATTATTTATCATATCATTTTTACATAACACTGTAAATTTGTTTTACCATCGAACACATCATATAATATACCTTTAATATATAGATTGACATCATTTTTTGTCAGAGTTTTGACTATTCAGAGTTACACTTTATGTTAATCAATGTAAATCAATTGGTTTTCCATGTCACCTCATTTTAATGTTTTCATCACCATTCACCAATTAAAATTTAATTTAGGGTTAAAACAAACTTTTTATTAACCATCAATCTTAGAATCTAAAGTTCATGTTGGTAATAGTTTGAGATATTATTCTTGTTTTAGAGATATGAGTCAATATTGTATCAAAAACAAGGGTAGATATAAGTTGGATCATCTCATTTTGTTGGTAAAAAAAATTCAAAATTAAATTTATAAGTTTTCTTAATTAATAACAAAAAATCTACTATATTTTAAAACAAAAATATAATTCATACAAATGCAAAGGCGGATGTAGCATGTAGAAGGTGGGGGATGAGCCCCCATTAAAAAAAATATTTTTACCTAGGTTAAAAATCATTTTTTTTACTTCCTATTATAATTCCTCCCAGTAATTTTTCGTCTGCGCCCCCACCAACCAAAAAATTCTCTTGAAATCAACCGAAAAAGTCCCTCGAAATCAACAAAAAATACTAAAAAATCCCTTGAAATCAACTGAAAAAGTACATCGAAATCGATAAAAAAAATACTAAAAAGTCCCTTGAAATCAACCAAAAAACTTTAAAAAATCGCTCGAAATCGTGGAATTAGGCTAAAGACGACATATCAAACGATTTTGCAGATCTTTAAGCTATCTTCCCCCACTACCTTAAAAGAGTTAGTAAAAGATGAATGATGAAAAATATATCAACGTTTGTTGGACAAAGTAGTTTATGTATTAATATTGAATAAAAAAAACTTAGATAAACAATAAGCAAATAAGCAATATTATAAAATGAACGATCAATGAACTTTTACATATTTTATTCTCCAATTTAATTAACTAATACATGTTTGGACCCTTAATATAATGTTAAATTTCTTTTTGATGACTTATTAGATACTTCAAAAAAATTATGTCTCTTTTATTTACTAATTTTTTTAACTACTACTATAATACTATATATAATATATACAAAAAATTTGGGCCCTGGACGTACGTCCGGCCCGCCCTCCCTCAGCACACGGCCTGAGAAGGATTATTTAAGTTTGGAATATTAATTCATAACTAGAGGAATCATTAAATAACTTATTTGTCATTATTATTTTCGTCATAGTGGCGGATTCATCATGAACCTTCAAAGCTGGAGAAATATTGCAATATCAACAAATAATAGGAAATCTCTTGGAATATGAACTTTATTTTCGTCAAAGGGAAAATATCAATGGCGGCTTGAAATATCAACTTTATTATAAACAAACTAGTGTTGGGTCTGTGCATTGCATGAGAGGATAATTTTTTTGTTGAAATATTAAACCGAGTTAAAATGAAACGTAATTTCTCTGTTAACAATTAATGAAATACAATGTGAAAAATGAATGTATTTTCATAACTGGTTAACTTGTATATATTTTTAATCGTTTGTTGTTATGAGTTTGTGCAGTAATATTGATAATAGTCTTGTATTATATTATTTAAAACTCAAACGACATGTCTCATAACATATCACTATTATTGAAATAATTATAAATATGAACATACGTTTTTACAGATTTTGCTATTTTTCTGAAACCTCCTCGACAACACTTGACAATCACTTTGAACATATAAATCTGTAGATTAATTAACAACATTCAACACACATCAAATATGACAAAGAAAATAAATGATTTATATGTTTTGTAACCGTCAACTCAACTGGTATAGTTCAAATTCACTCAGTACTACTTGAAAATTTATCTGACTATTGACTTCAAGACCTCATAGTATTAGTCGATAAAAATAAAGATATGTATATATATCTTATTCCTCTACTTCGAAAAATATGATTGTGGGTTTTGAAAAATATAAACAAATTCTCAGTAAATAAAATAAAATAAAATATAAAAAAGTAGTTTTTCAAAGAAACGAAAATATAGTGGAATATCTTTTGTTCAGTTGCAGGTTCCGCCATTAACACCCGACCATTCGTCTTCTTCTTGTACTCGGATGATACATAGAGAAGCTATATATATTTATAGTGAATGTAGAGAATATTTTAAAATCTTTTATTTTCATTTTCGATTTTACATTTAAATGTAAATATATTAAAAATATGGAAGAATATTTTTATATCTACATTGTTTCTATTTTATTTTCTTTACCCTTGGTTAATTTGTAAAGTATTGCAGAATATTTTTATTTTAAAGAATAGGATAATTTATTAGTGTATCTCGTTATTTTTTATTTTTAATTCATATCAACCTTCTTTTTTCTTCTTTTAATGCTCGTGAAAAAAAATACGTGTAGATTTTATATTAGCAAAAAAAACACGTGTAGATTTTATATTATGCTAATATAAAATACGTGTAGATTTTATAAAATAAAATAGATTTTATATTAGCAAAAAAAAATACGGAAGAAAAAAGAGTTTATATTACATCTCATTATGTAAAAAGATTTTATAAAATAAAATATGAAAAAATCATTATTAAATGTAATATAAAAAAATACTGAAAAAAAAATTATATTAAATCTCATTAATATAGATTTAAATGTAAAATCTACATTTAAAATAGATTATGTTAATATAAAATATATTTTATAAAATCCTCCACCAAAAAAATAAATAGTTATATTAATAAATGAGTATCCATTCCACAAATAGATGATTATGTGAGATATTGTGCTTGGAAAGGTTGTACCAAAGCATTAATAAATTGTAAATTAAGTAATTGACTTTAATTAGTTATAACTCGTGTTTAAAATGTTGTAATTAAGAGTTTTTTATGTCGTTTTTATAATATAGTATAGATAATAGGAAATCTCTTTAAATATCAACAACTCACGTGCGATTCTTAAATCCATTGTTTGTAAAATTTCATTAAAAACACAGGATTTCAATCCAGATTTTAATTCTTTTAAATCAAACGTGGAATCGGAATGGAATCCAACACCAAAAGTTACACCAAATTCTGGCCTCATTTAAGGTTATATCTATGACCACTTGATTTATTAAAGAAAAAATAATTTCATACTAATCGGAAACTCATATATTTAATTAACATCTCATTTAAGGTATATACCTATCAATGTATATCAATCTTTTGGATCAATTAGTATTTTTGGTATGTTTGGTTGAGGAATTCGGAATGGAATTTACAGTTAATTTATAAAAATATATCATATATAATTACAAACAACTAAAGTTTTTTTTATTAATAGATTATTACAAACTGAATATTTTTAACATACTTCAAATTATTTATACAGACAAATGTTATGAAATTCCGTCACTACAATAAAATTGGGTTTATAAGACGTCAAAATTATGTAAGTGTCCCAATAAATTGTTTTATAAGACATAAGTTTATTGTAATAACCGGGTTAAAAGTAAAGGAACTTAAAGTTCGGGTGAGAAAATGGAAGAGTGGAAAATGGGGAAATGACAGATTAAACCCTAGGGATCTGTGTTATTGTTGGCGGTTGATAAGTTTTTGGGATAGGGAGAGAGTTTGAAGGCGAATCGATCGAAAGAGAGCAAAAGGAGCTGAGGTTTGGTGTTCTTCAATTTCATAAGGTAAATTCTAATCCTATTCCTTCTATTAATAAGAGTTAGCATTTGTTTTCCAAGTCTGGTAGTGGGATTGGTATCTATTGCAATGTTCCTAAAGTTTGAACTTGGGTTTGAGTTTTCTAAGAGGCGATTGTTGGGAAATTCAGAAATACACAAGTAAAGTTAATACTTCTAGGAGAACTTGGTTACTACTTCTGAAGTTACTACTTCTGAAGTTAATGCTGCTGAACAAGATTAATGCTGCTAAGTCAAGATTAATACTGCTAGAGGAGATTACTACTGCTAAGCAATTTTAATACTGCTAGTAGTTAGTACTGCTGAAGGTTAATACTTCTCACAGTATTAATGTTGCTGAAGACTTAGTGCTGCTTATAAGATAATCAAGATTCGTGCAGATCAAGTTTGAAGATTATGGAAAGCTTGAAGATAAAGATGGAAGACTATTTTGAATATCTTTTATTATTTGTAATTATCTTTTATCTTCAGTATATATAGAATTAGTCAGAATAGTTTAGAGTTAACTTTAGAATTTTTAATTCTGAATTTTTGTTTTCATAGAGAGAATCAACCTCAAGGTTTATAATCCTAATTCTAGAGAAGTAGAATTCGTATTGGTGAGTCTGTTCATCAATATTGAGGTTGAGTGTTGAATCTTGTAGCTTTATAATCATTCAATAAAGTTTACAAGTTGTTCTTTTGATTCACTGTTTCATTAATTATTGAATATCAAAGTGTTATTCCGCAAACTCCTTTGATATTGTTTCTGAGTGTTTATTCTTGTTTAGAATTAAGATCCTGACAAGTGTTTATTCTTTTATCACCCAAACTTATACAAGGAAAAAGGTAAAGAAGGCTCCTTCCCTTCTTGTACCATCACCCACTGAGCCTTTAAGCCTTCTAATGGAGAATTCTCCATTAGAGAATATCCACAGGGAAACCACAGAGGTGTCTCCCAACCCCAAGGAGGTGCTCATTGAGGAGATGTTTGAGCATATGGGTGTTAAGGCTGCCACTACTCCTGCTAGCACAGAGTAGGTCAGTGGTAACATAAATAAGACCTTCCCCATGGCAACTTTGGGTGAGCAATCATCCAAAGGTCCCTGGTGCCAAGAACCCAAGGGGATGGAGAGTGCTTCTGTTAGGTAGAAGGCTCCCACTACAAAAAGATCCCATGATCCTTCAAAAGAGGGTAACACTTCTAGAGAAGGTGAGGACAGATATAACTATCAAGAATTGATGGATGCTATGGGTAACATAAACATGGATGTCATCAAGCAGGGGAAAGACATTGAAGAGCTGAAATTGGTCATTCTGTGTCAACAAGTACAGATTACCAAACTGAAGAAATTGGTGACAAGATTGGTACATAAAAGGAGAAGAAAGCAATTTGTGTTAAAGAAGAAGGAAAGTGCTCAAGATGATTCCAACAAGGGGGAGAATCAAGAGAATGAAACAGAGAAGGAAAGCAAATCTGAGATGGGATTTGATGTTGAGGGGGAGAAAGAAGCAGAAATAGAGAAAGAAACAGAATTTCCCAAGCAGCAGAAACTGTTAATGCTGCTGAGGTAAAAGAAGCAGCAGTAACAGGGCTTTCTGTAGAAGAATTGGAAATTGCAGAAACGTTGGTAAAAGCCAAGAATGACACTCCTAAGGCTTCTCAAAAGGCTAAGGGAGTGGTCATAGATGAAGGAGACCTTCAAAAGAAGAGAAAAGAAAGAAGTGAGGCAGGTTTGAAGGATACAAAAGGAAAAGGAAAGATGGTTGAACCTGAACAACTTTTAAAGAAGAAAAGTCAGATTGAGTTAGATGAAGAAGTGGCAAAAGAGCTTCAAGCTGAGATGGAAAAAGAGGAACTGCTACAATCTAAGAAGGATAGAGAGCTTGCATTGAATATGGCCAGAAAACTAAATGAAGAGTATCAGAAGAGCATGAAAACAACAGCTCAGGCCAAGAAAGTACAAGTCAAAAGAATGCCACTTAAAAAGCAGAAAAGACAACCCTCCAAGACCTTTTTGGCCAATCAGGAAAGGAGAAAAATGATAAATTTCCTGAAATGTTCAATTGGTGTCAAAAAAGATATGTTTACTAATATGGCATACAGTCAAGTAGAGGAGCTGTATAAGAAAGAAATGGCTAAGCTTCAAGGGGACTCCTCACAAAGGGAAGAGGCTGAAAGAAGGATGAAGGAGAAACATGATCTCAACATTCAACAACCATTCCCTGAGGAAGTCACACCTACAAAAGAAAATAAGGAAGAGTCAGAGAATGTTGGTATGGAAGCTAAATCTGCAAAGAGGGTGAAGACCATAGCTTTAAAGAAATTGTTCAAGAAACAAAGGGTTGAAGAAGCTGAAAAAGAGGCAGAACCTTCAGTTACACCTTCAACAGAATATGTGCAGAACCCAGAACAGTCCAATAAGCAATCTAATGTGCATCTTGAGCTTTATATGACTATAACAGATGATGAACCAATTCAAGTTGATACCATTTCTATGAAAGCACCAGAAGTCATCTTTTGGGATATTCTGGAAGATCAAAGAAAGAAATACTTCAGGCTTAAGAGAGTGGGAGATATATATGAAGTGTACTCTACTTGGGGTAGACTCATCAGAAGCTGTTCAAGATCAGATTTAGATGAGATGTTTAAAGTTGGATTGGGTCTATATGAAAAGGAGCTGATAGGAGAAGGAATGAGCTTAATCAGATTAGCCATGGAGTACTTGTGCATGATGTTTGATCCTAGCAAAGTTCAACATGTGATCAGAGATTTGCATCTACAGAATAAATTCAAAAGAATAGAAAACTGGATGATATTTGAAAGGTGTGGAGTCTATATGTCATCACTGTAGACAGAGCTTATCATGAGTACTACTTGGTTGATAAAATCTATGATCACAGCAAGGGTAAACTGCAAGCAATGTTGAATGCCAAACTTACATGTTCATAAGATTCAGAAATGGCAAAGATTGTGGTAAGCAGAACAATAAATCAGAGTCTGGGTCTGGATCCGAATTTGGGCAACTAAGCTGCAGTGTTGAAAGCATCTTGAAAATAATTATTGAAGAACTTGACTTCTTTTCCTAAAAGTCAAGTTAGGGGGAAATTGTTGGGAAATTCAGAAATACACAAGTAAAGTTAATACTGCTAGAAGAACTTGGTTACTACTTCTGAAGTTAATGCTGCTGAACAAGATTAATGTTGCTAAGTCAAGATTAATACTGCTAGAGGAGATTACTACTGCTAAGCAATTTTAATACTGCTAGTAGTTAGTACTGCTGAAGGTTAATACTTCTCACATTATTAATGCTGCTGAAGACTTAGTGTTGCTTATAAGATAACCAAGATTCGTGCAGATCAAGTTTGAAGATTATGGAAAGCTTGAAGATAAAGATGGAAGACTATTTTGAAGATATTTTATTATTTGTAATTATCTTTTATCTTCAGTATATATAGAATTAGTCAGAATAGTTTAGAGTTAACTTTAGAATTTTTAATTCTGAATTTTTGTTTTCATAGAGAGAATCAACCTCAAGGTTTATAATCCTAATTCTAGAGAAGTAGAATTCGTATTGGTGAGTCTGTTCATCAATATTGAGGTTGAGTGTTGAATCTTGTAGCTTTATAATCATTCAATAAAGTTTACAAGTTGTTCTTTTGATTCACTGTTTCATTAATTATTGAATATCAAAGTGTTATTCCGCAAACTCCTTTGATATTGTTTCTGAGTGTTTATTATTTTTTAGAATTAAGATCCTGACAGCGATACTGGTTATATGTATGTGTGATTATTGGAAATTTCGTTGAATTTGGGTTATTGAATCTGAATATCGAATAAGTGGTTGAATAGTTATCAATTTATGGAATCATTGTGACCCTGTCGAATCTGTGTAATCGATCCTTCGTTAGAGTGTTCGTTCGGCTGGGACACCGTTCGAGAAGGTGGTCCGGTCCCCGGATTGGACACCGATCGCCATGCGGCACCAGTCGACTCCTAAGCAATTTCGGTTTTGTTTTGGTACCGGTCGAGAGACCGGTCTCTTGCGCACCGTCGGCAAGGGGGGTCGAGACCCCGGGCGCTTCAGCACTCCGGTCAGCCTCGCCCCGGTCGAAACTGGGAGCAGACATCGGTCGCTGGAAAACCAATCCGGTCCCCGGGGGTGCAGTGGGCCGAAGCCCAAATCCTTTATTGGTGGGCCAACTAAGTTAATTTAATTTAAGTTAGGTTAGTTTAATTATTTTAGAGTTGGGCCTTAATTTATAGACTGATCCATTTTCAGTGTGGTTCATTAGGATGCTTTAATTTTTGTTTGAGTTGAAATGATAGTAATTCGGGTTATCTCAACTAATAGGAGACAGTTGGGAGTTTGGGGTTAGGATCCACTTTGTTAAATTAAGGAGTATAGAGAATTCATTAAGCAATGTATTGTTTTATAGGTTTCAGTTCGGATAAAGGTAGACGTAAAGCTTTAAACAAGGGACGACAGGTGAGTTTTCGGAACTAAAATTTTGTTGGTAACGGAAGCATGTAAAGTTTAAGTTATAAACTTTGAATTTATTTGCGATGGCATGATATTTATGAAATGTTTTAAGTGTGTTATAAATCGTTGTTGTTTAAATGTATGCATACATTCTATGTGGAGATTTTGACCTAAGTCGGGGAGTGTGACCCGTCTACTCGTGCCGGGGAGTGTGGCCCGTTTATGCCGTTGGGGGTGTGTCCCAGCATTAAGGCAATGCGAGTTAGACACATCGTCTTTGACCGTCGTGTGGTCAGTAGCGTGCTTTATCCTTATGTGTTATTAAAATGTTGTTTAAAATGCTGGAAAGTTATTTTTATTGCTTATCTGTTAGAAGGGACTCACTAGACCTTAGGTCTAACCCTCGCTATTTCAAAATTAAAAATCTTTTCAGGCCGACGTGACTCAGGCAGAGGTGTTAAGGGGAAAGAGAAGGTATAGAGGGAAGAGTAGAAGACCGGCATTTTAGTTTATTCTTATTATATCTCAGTTGTATATAGGTTACTTGTGCAAACCTTAGAATTAAATTGTACGCTTTGGGCCGTTTTGGCATTATTAATATTAAGATTAAATTGTTATCTTGTTATTCTTTGGTTGGGTTGTTATAGTTGGTATCAGAGCCATAGTTTAAGGGATTTAGGTGACCGGATGGGCCTAAACTTAAACTGTGGAGTAGATGGACACAACTGAGATATAGGAAGCCTTTAAGAAAGACCTTGCTCATTGTGAGGCGTGATAACAATAGTGAGTACCCTCATGTAAGGTAAATTCAGAATCGCATCTAACCAATGCCATTATGAATTTACAGGTGCATGTGCATACTCAATTACTATTGTTGAGTGTGGTTCAGGGTAGAGAGTTCTATCCAGAGATTGATAGTTTTAATCTAGCGTGTGGGGGAAGTTCGTTTTTTTTAGTAGTAAGGTTAATACCGTTTAGGATGCATATCGTGCGGGATGTAGATATTTCGTTGAGAAAGGACCTCCTGAGTCCATAAGGAGGAGAATGATGTTAGGAGGTGGACTTTTGCTCTAAGGGAGTCTTCGGTCTAGTAGAGTGGTATGTTGATTAATGAGAAGCAGGAGAGTGTTAATACAAGAATCGAAGGATGGAAATGAGGCTTCTAAAGCTGTAAGTAATTGAAGGATGGTTGAGAGACGATATCAGTGTTGACTGATATCAAGTGGTGAGGATCAGATGGAAATGAGTTACCGCTAGATTTGTGAATCAAAAGTCACGGTGGTAACTAGTTGTTGGGTTTCCAAGGTTGTTAGAAGACGGTGGTGCCGAAAATTGTGGCATAGTGGAGGATTCCGACTGGTTAGTCGGAAGCAAGGAGTCAGGGTTAAATTATAGTGAATGTAATTAGTGACTTTGTTAGAGTAAATAGCCTTCAATGTCATTGAGTCCCATGCATTGTGTATCAAATAAATTGCTAGAGCTTTTCATATCACTCACATCAGTTATTTTCGGCATGTGTGTGCCTTATGAAATGTTTGTTTTTAAAACGTGTTGACGTGTGCAAATGTGTGTTAGATTGAAGGACACGTTTATGGCATGGGGTGATAAATTTCGATTTTTGTGTAGGGAAATATTATGTACCTCTTCGTAAATGAGTTAACTTTCGGTTATGAAAATTCAAACAACATTTGATCGCATTATTTTAAAAGTGAGTTTGGTACCGACATGTGTTGTCATAACAATGAGGGTGAGAGTCATTTGACACTCTCAGTGTAAGCAATTTTGTAGTATTTTATAAATCATGTGTGTAAAGTTCATCGGAAATATTTTCAAATGTGTCAACACCGATATTGGGGTGTGGTGAAAAGGAATTTGTCGTGAAGTTGAAGTTGAACGATATTTGAATTCGTCTTACATGGCTAAGTTAGTGATGGGTCGTGTACACTCAAGTTTGTTTCATAATGTAAGTACCTTCCAAACTTTTCAATGTGTCAAAAGTTTAAATAATTGTGTGTCATGCATGAAGTCTATGAACTCTCTAGGTCAAGGGGAAGGGTTGCAATTAAGAATGATGAAAGTTTTGAGAGTGGAAGTGTG
Organism: Arctium lappa; assembly: GCA_023525745.1. Lineage (NCBI taxonomy): Eukaryota > Viridiplantae > Streptophyta > Magnoliopsida > Asterales > Asteraceae > Arctium > Arctium lappa. Next base: position 9,918,874 of record CM042048.1, read on the forward strand.
TCGCTCGATCAAAGGGTGGTAAATACTTGATATTGGTATTTTTTCTTAGAAAGGGTGGTGAATAGCAGAGGTGGTTAATGGAGGTATTGACTTATGACATTAAGGATGATGGTACTATAGTGGCATACCGTTGGTTCCATGACTTGAGATGTGGATGTCGGCAAATGGTTGTGCCGGGAGTGGAATTTGAAGTCGTAAAGATATTTTTGCAGTTAACTGCCGCAGTGGAAGAGGTAGGTTCATTGGGGATTCTTGTTGGTTGGAGGCATAGTGGAAGTATCTCAGCGCCGACTGTTGTCGTGGAAGTCAGAAACCATTTTCGTGGTGAATGGCAGAACGTTGGAAATGAAGAAGTAGTTATGGTTAGTTTTGAGGAGTTTCGTGGGGAAACGAAGAGTTATTCAGAAGAAGTGTGTACCTAATGCGATCTTGGACAACATTGTGTGGATCTTACAAAAATGAAAGATCTTTAGTTCGGTCAGGGGTTCTTTACCGATGAGGTTTTGATGGCTATGTGGGAGTGAAGTTTATATATAGCACAACTGAGAGGGGTTGTGCTTTGAGCATTTAAGTCTTCGAGGTAGTATTCTTAATCTTCAGGCTACTGGAGTTTGATTCCAGCAGGTCGCGATGAGCCGATAAGGAGCAATATCTTGTAGGGTGGTTTTGAGGATCATAGTTTTGTGATTTATTCAGATTCAAGAAAGACAAGATCATGAAATGCCTTGAAGTCTGATCTTTAATATTATGACCAGTGAGCAAATGACAGTATTAGTATACATGATAAGTGGTCGTGGAGATTTGCAGTTGTGCTGGGATAAGGTAGTCGAATGGTGGTTGCAACCATGACTTGGTGATGCCTTTATGGCATATCTGGGAGTGTAAATCATTAAAGTGGTAAGGAGTTTCCGGGAGAATGTGTAGAAGACTGGTGTCATTGTTATCGGATGAGCGTCCTTGTCTGAAGATCTATGGGGAATGATTTGTAAGTAGTGTGTATGTGTTTGGGATGTGTGAATGTTTGGTTATTGGAGTATTACTAAGTTAAGAATAATTTACAAATGATGGTTGGCGGTTATCAAAGAGAGGAACTGTGTGTTCTGGTTTTCAACAAGTTTTGGGCAGGATCATCTTATATCCCTAGAATGATTGTTGAAAGTGTTGAACTGCTTAATTCCGGGGGTTGTGTAGTAGAGAAGAGATATGTGGGTATGTTGAAGTATTCTTTGGGAGTGAAGGGATTCTTGCAGATTGGGCAATCCGATTAGGCGTGCGAGAAGTGTGCGGCACTTTCGAATAGTGGGTAATGTTTTGGAAGAGTTGGGTTGACTATCTCGCGTGAGAATTGTGGATAGTCGGTTGATCAAGCAAGTAATGTAATTGTGAGTCGATACGTTTGAAGAATTATCAAGGACTAGAGTAAGCAATGTTGGGTGAGCAGTGTATCTTGCAGCGAGGAGAGAGTGAAGATATCCTGTCGGAAAGGTGAGCAATGATGTGGAGGTACGTTTTCAGATTCTGTTGTTGGCAAGTTTATAAATCCCTAGCGTGGGTAGGAGAGAGAGAAGATGGCGTTTCGGTGCGGTGTGAGTGTTGTTAAATAAAAATTGTGCGGCTGACTCAAAGGTTCACGCCTCTAATCAGTGAGTCGGTTGTTAGAAGTGGGTTTGAAATCCTCAAGGAAGAAGATAGAGGTGTTGGGATATAGTGTTCGGAGCAAAGGACCATAGTGTCAGTTTTGGCAATGTGTGAAAAGGGGATTCCAAGTGAGTCCGTTGTTCCGTGTTAAACTATTTGGAAAAGTTTGTATGAGCTTGGTCACTCCATGTTGAACAGGTGAAGTTGGGTTTGTATGGCGCATTTGGTCGGGTGATTGTGGATGCAATGAGAAATGGAAGTATGTGTCGCATTTTTGGCCAGTTGGGACTGAGAGTTTACGAGGGTTTTGGAATTTTGGAAGTTACTACCAATATGTGAGAAGTTGAAGTGATGACATCGGAGCGAGGTATATTAGCGTGTGATATTTGGATAATGTCGAGGAGTTGAGATCAATGTGGGTCGAAGAAGAAGGTGCTTCTGCGTTGGACTTATGTTGTACTAAGAGTGGTTGCTTGCAATGGCAAGTTGCATGATGAAGAAACTCGTGACTGTGAGATGTAGGTGATGTCTACAGTTGACGATGTGTTATGTTGGTAAGTGGAGTGATTGTGTAGTCAGTGATGCATGTTGCCGTGGTGTTGACTCCGGTAAAATTTTATCGGTTATGGAAGTTGTAATCGAGGGGAAAATCTGATGGTTACGTGTGGTTGGGTATTGATCAGAATGGCTTGGTTAATCGAATGGTACTATCTTGGTTAGATTGGGAATTATGAGTCTTTGGTCTCAAGCGGTGACAAATGTAAAGTTACCAGTCTCGTATGGGAAAGGTGTGATCGATTTAGAAAGAAATGGAAGTTAAGACCTAGATTTGTTGGGACGTTGCTATTGTCGAGCGAGTTGGGAGAATTATCCTACAAGATAAATCTACCGAAGATCTGAGTGGATATCATTCCACATTCCATGTGTTTAATCTGAAAAGATGTTTTGTGAAAGCAGGTGTGGTGGTGCCTTTGGGCGATATTCGAGTAGATGAGAAACTACGTTATGTTGAGTAACCTGTGAGCATTTTAGATTGTAAAGTGAAGAAAAATTGAGGAGCAAAGAAATTCAATTGGTAAAAGTTCAGTGGCAATTCCACAAAGGACAGGAAGCGACTTGGGAGTTAGAGTCGGTTATGAGGAACCGATATCCCAATTTATTCGACGAAGGAATTCCGGGGACAGAATTCTTTTGAGGGGGGGGGGATATTGTAATAACCGGGTTAAAAATAAAGGAACTTAAAGTTCGGGTGAGAAAATGGAAGAGTCTTAATAGAGGGGTCTAAAATGGAAAATGGGGAAATGAGGGATTAAACCCTAGGGATTTGTGTTATTGTTGGCTGCTGATAAGTTTTTGGGATAGGGAGAGAGTTTGAAGGCGAATCGATCGAAAGAGAGCAAAAGGAGCTGAGGTTTGGTGTTCTTCAATTACATAGGTAAATTCTAATCCTATTCCTTCTATTAATAAGAGTTAGCATTTGTTTTCCATGTCTGGTAGTGGGATTGGTATCTATTGCAATGTTCCTGAAGTTTGAACTTGGGTTTGAGTTTTCTAAGAGGCGATACTAGTTATATGTATGTGTGATTATTGGAAATTTCGTTGAATTTGGGTTATTGAATCTGAATATCGAATAAGTGGTTGAATAGTTATCAATTTATGGAATCATTGTGACCCTGTCGAATCTGTGTAATCGATCTTTTGTTAGAGTGTTCGTTCGGCTGGGACACCATTCGAGAAGGTGGTCCGGTCCCCGGATTGGACACCGATCGTCATGCGGCACCGGTTGACTCCCAAGCAATTTTGGTTTTGTTTTGGTACCGTTCGATACACCAGTCTCTTGCGCACCGGTCGGCAAAGGGGGTCGAGACCCCGGGCGCTTTAGCACTCCAGTCGATGTGAGGTGGGGGAGTCCTGTCAGCCTCGCCCCGGTCGAAACTGGGAGCAAGCACCGGTCGCTGGAAAACCAATCCGATCCCCAGGGGTGCAGTGGGCCGAAGCCCAAATCCTTTATTGGTGGGCCAACTAAGTTAATTTAATTTAAGTTAGGTTAGTTTAATTATTTTAGAGTTCGGCCTTAATTTATGGATTGATCCATTTTCAGTGTGGTTCATTAGGATGCTTTAATTTTTGTTTGAGTTGAAATGTTAGTAATTCGGGTTCTCTCAACTAATAGGAGACCGTTGGGAGTTTGGGTTTAGGATCCACTTTGTTAAATTAAGGAGTATAGAGAATTCATCAAGCAATGTATTGTTTTATAGGTTTCAGTTCGGATAAAGGTAGACGTAAAGCTTTAAGCAAGGGACGACAGGTGAGTTTTCGGAACTAAAATTTTGTTGGTAACGGAAGCATGTAAAGTTTAAGTTATAAACTTTGAATTTATTTGTGATGGCATGATATTTATGAAATGTTTTAAGTGTGTTATAAATCGTTGTTGTTTAAATGTATGCATACATTCTATGTGGAGATTTTGACCTAAGTCGTGGAGTGTGGACCTCCTACTCGTGTCGGGGAGTGTGACCCGTTTATGCCGTTGGGGGTGTGTCCCAACATTAAGGCAGCGCGAGTTAGACACATCGTCTTTGACGGTCGTGTAGTCAGTAGCGTGCTTTATCCTTATGTGTTATTAAAATGTTGTTTAAAATGCTGGAAAGTTATTTTTATTGCTTATTTGTTAGAAGGGACTCACTAGACCTTAGGTCTAACCCTCGCTATTTCAAAATTAAAAATCTTTTCAGGCCGACGTGACTCAGGCAGAGCTGTTAAGGGGAAAGAGAAGGTATAGAGGGAAGAGTAGAAGACCGGAATTTTAGTTTATTCTTATTATATCTCAGTTGTGTATAGGTTGCTTGTGCAAACCTTAGAATTAAATTGTACGCTTTGGGCCGTTTTGGCATTATTAATATTAAGATTAAATTGTTATCTTGTTATTCTTTGGTTGGGTTGTTATAGTTGGTATCAGAGCCATAGTTTAAGGGATTTAGGTGATCGGATGGGCCTAAACTTAAACTGTGGAGTAGATGGACACAACTGAGATATAGGAAGCCTTTAAGAAAGACCTTGCTCATTGTGAGGCGTGATAACAATAGTGAGTACCCTCATGTAAGGTAAATTCAGAATCGCATATGGCCAAAGCCATTATGAATTTATAGGTGCATGGGCATACTCAATTACTATTGTTGAGTGTGGTTCAGGGTAGAGAGTTCTATCCAGAGATTGATAGTTTTAATCTAGCGTGTGGGGGAAGTTCGTTTTTTTTAGTAGTAAGGTTAATACCGTTTAGGATGCATATCGTGCGGGATGTAGATATTTCGTTGAGAAAGGACCTCCTGAGTCCATAAGGAGGAGAATGATGTTAGGAGGTGGACTTTTGCTCCAAGGGAGTCTTCGGTCTAGTAGAGTGGTATGTTGATTAATGAGAAGCAGGAGAGTGTTAATACAAGAATCGAAGGATGGAAATGAGGCTTCTAAAGCTGTAAGTAATTGAAGGGTGGTTGAGAGACGATATCAGTGTTGACTGATATCAAGTGGTGAGGATCAGATGGAAATGAGTTACCGTTAGATTTGTAAATCAATAGTCACGGTGGTAACTAGTTGTTGGGTTTCCAAGGTTGTTAGAAGACGGTGGTGCCAAAAATTGTGGCACAGTGGAGGACTCCGACTGGTTAGTCGGAAGCAAGGAGTCAGGGATAAATTATAGTGAATGTAATTAGTGACTTTGTTAGAGTAAATAGCCTTCAATGTCATTGAGTCACATGCATTGTGTATCAAATAAATTGCTAGAGCTTTTCATATCACTCACATCAGTTATTTTTGGCATGTGTGTGCCTTATGAAGTGTTTGTTTTTAAAACGTGTTGACGTGTGCAAATGTTTGTTAGATTGAAGGACAAGTTTATGGCATGGGGTGATAAATTTCGATTTTTGTGTAGGGAAATATTATGTACCTCTTCGTAAATGAGTTAACTTTCGGTTATGAAATTCAAACAACATTTGATCGCATTATTTTAAAAGTGAGTTTGGTACCGACATGTGTTGTCATAACAATGAGGGTGAGAGTCGTTTGACACTCTCAGTGTAAGCAATTTTGTAGTATTTTATAAATCGTGTGTGTAAAGTTCATCGGAAATATTTTCAAATGTGTCAACACCGATATTGGGGTGTGGTGAAAAGGAATTTGTCGTGAAGTTGAAGTTGAACGATATTTGAATTCGTCTTACATGGCTAAGTTAGTGATGGGTCGTGTACACTCAAGTTTGTTTCATAATGTAAGTACCTTCCAAATTTTTCAATGTGTCAAAAGTTTAAATAATTGTGTGTCATGCATGAAGGCTATGAACTCTCTAGGTCAAGGGGAAGGGTTGCAATTAAGAATGATGAAAGTTTTGAGAGTGGAAGTGTGTCGCTCGATCAAAGGGTGGTAAATACTTGATATTGGTATTTTTTTCTTAGAAAGGGTGGTGAATAGCGGAGGTTGTTACTGGAGGTATTGACTTATGACATTAAGGATGATGGTACTATAGTGGCATACCGTTGGTTCCATGACTTGAGATGTGGATGTCGTCAAATGGTTGTGTCGAGAGTGGAATTTGAAGTCGTAAAGATATTTTTAAAGTTAACTGCCGCAGTGGAAGAGGTAGGTTCAATGAACCTACCCGGGGCAAGACACCCGCGGTACACCTGGGGCGATAGTGTCCAATGAGATTTCCAGGGAACTATCGCGGTATCCAGGTCAACCTCAAAGTCTATGGTTTTCACAACTTCTAGGGTTTTTACTTCACTAACCTATTTGGTGAGTTCCTACATATTATGACCATATAAATGTGTGTGTAACTTGATTCCTTCCTCTTATATGATGATAACTTGTGTTTTGATATTGAAATGTTGTATGTGTTTGTTTGACTTCCTCTCACATAATTGTGTTAATATTGATGAGTAAATTATATGTGCTAGTATCTCAACATTTTGACCTAAAAATGAAGTAATATGTACATGGGAAAGATTTTGAGCTAAAAGTGAAGTAATGAGTTTTGGGAAATATATACCTTGGTGATGCAAACATGCACATGGTGACTATTTGATTTAGTCATATATCTAAATGTAATACATCTTCTTTCTTGGGAGAAAGTGTTTATGATCATATCATCTATGAGATTTGTACCCTAACATTTTTATGATCATCTATGAGATTTATGTCCAAATCCTTATGCATGAGGATTTGGAATGTGTGCTGTGTGTTGGATATTGTGTAAGCCAAGCTTTGGGCAACTTGAGGGTATACACTAAAGGATATCAATGTCCATGAGGTGGAACTCGTCTAGCTTGGGAATGCAATAAGGTTCCGTAACTCCTTGAGGTGGAACTCTACGGAGTAAGTAATAAAGGAACATAATGGTTTGAGGTTGTGATTCCTATGTGGTATGTGCACTAAAACCGGAACATGAGGTGCAACCCAATGTAACATTGTTAGGTGACTCCACTCACGTGTTCTTGTCACCTTGATGGAAACGGGTCTCCCCCATATTTGGAGAGTTATCTCTTGTATACGTATATGTTCAGGTGTGGAACAATTTGTGGAAGTATCAGACTCTTGGTAATGTGCTACCAACTCGGATCCGATAACAATTATATTACACTTCGTTATCACTTATGTATGAATGCGTTTATATAAGGTCTCACTAGGCATCTAACCTAACACTTGTTGTATAACAACCCAACCAGAGAATAGCAAGATAACAATTTAAATTTTAATATTAACAATAATAATCCATGTCAAAGCGGCCCCAAACGTACAATAAAATTTCAAGGTTTGCAACGGCAACCTATTCACAACTGAGATGTTAATAAAAGGACTAAGATGACGGTCTTCTATCTGATCCCGCTACAACTTCTCTTTCCCTTTATCTGCCCTTCCTAAATCACGTTTGCCTGAAAAGATTTTTAGTTTTGAAAAAGCGAGGGTTAGACCGGAGGTCTAGTGAGTCCCCTCTAACAGATAAGCAACAAATATAACTTCCCAGAAAATTTAAATCAACAGATTTATAAACACACAAAGATAACACGCTACTAACCACACTACCGTCAAAGATGGTGTGTCTAACTCGCGCTGCCTTTATTTTGGGACACACCCCCAATGGCATAAACGGGCCACACTCCCCGACACGAGTAGGCGGGCCACACTCCCCGACTTAGGTCACCATCTCCACATATAATGTATGCATACATTTAAACATCAACAATTTATGACACACTTAAATCATTTAATAATAATCATGCTATCGTAAATAAATCAAAGTTTCAAATTAAACTTCGCATGCTTTCGTTACCAAAAAGGTTTAGTTCAAAAAAACTCACCTGGCGTCCTTAGCTCGAAACCCGCGTCTACTTCTATAATTCGGTCTGAAACCTATAAAGAAAACATTGACCGGTAAACACCCGATTCTTTCTATTTTATCAAGGTTGATCTTAACCCCATAACTCCAACATCACTTAATCTCTAAAGTGCTTAACCTAATAAAATACCAATTTACCTTTCATTAAAATGAAAAGTGGGCCGGTCATACCATAAATCAAGCCCAACACCAAAATATAACTCTTTAATTGCTTATGGGCTTCGGCCCACACTCAGAATCCAGGGACCGGGTTATAGTGACCGACCGGTGTGAACTTGACTGGGGTCTCACTTTCCCCTGGTGACCGGTGTCCCATACGACCGGGGTCTAACCTCGGGGATCGATGTCGAAAAGCGACCGTGATATCCTTCATCGACCGAGGTCACTAATCTCGACCGAGGTCTAATGTAATTGACCGGTGTATACTCATTGACTGGTGTCAACTTTTATCGACCGGTCCAACGCAATCCGGTGACCGGATTATCGAACGGAAAACCAAGAGACTCAAATACGATAGCATAAATCGCAGAATAACCCAAAAAATCAATAACAAACTATTCCAATAACCCGTAAACAGATGGAGAAACTTGATTCCATCATACATTCCATTAACCACAATAAACACCCAGATTAACTAACCCAAATACCAAACATCAGATTCTCACATGACCCAAAAATCAATTCATTGCAGAGATAAACATTTGGGAAAAGAGATTTTTAAGCTACAAGATGATTTACCTCATGATGGAATCAAAATTTCACTTGAATTTTTGAAGAATCCTCCTCCGTTCTCGTTGTCTCCAAGAATCGCCAAGGAACCCTTCTCCCAGAAAAATTATCGGCCGCCACACACACACTAATACTATTACCTCTAGGGTTAAAATCCTTTTTTTCCCAACTTTCACCCTAGATCCCTTTTCTAAGGCCTTTCTAAATTTTACCCCAAACTTTTAATTCTTTGAGTTTAAGCCAGTTATTACATGTTGTGGTGTACTTTGGTTTACATGTCCCACTAACGACGGATCTAGTACGATTTGATACGTTGAACGGTGCAGTTATGAGCACTTGAGGAGTCAGATATTTTTGGGATTTTTGTGAAGAGCGACATTTTGGTTGACATAGTGACACCTATTTTAATCTATTTGTTAATAATCTAGATTAAGTTGATTGTTATTATTACGTCACATTGCTTTGATGACATTGGTTGTCCAGACTTCCCCATTAGTGGTTATAGTTGTTTGGTAATTTGGAAGGTGTACAAACTTCCCCATTAGGGTGTTACAATTAGTTTTTTAAATAATATCATATTAAATAATTAATACGACACTTTGTTTTAAAAGTGTTATAAAAAAACCGGTTAAGACGCCTAAGAACGTCCTATAAACCTATTGCAACACATTTAGACATGACATTTTATCCTTTAGTCTTATAAACCTATGTCATATAAAACAATCTATTGGGACAATTACAAAATTTTGACATCCTATAAACCCAATTTTATTGTAGTGGGCAAAATATCAACTATTGCAATAGGATTCGTAAATACAATTTTTTTTTATCATTTTCAATGAAACCATGTGTTTTATAATTAAATTTTGTTTTATTTATTTAATCCTATTTATTTTGTGTCTACTTAAAATTTTTTGGATCCACCTCTAATGCATCAGGCATTAATTGTTTATCGAATAAATTTCGAATTTGGCTTTCAAACTATGTCGTTTTCAATGAAACTAGTCTCTAATTTTTATATATTACAAAATTTTCCCTAAATGATTAGTTTTGGTCCTTTCCATTAACGTCAGTTAATTTTTTCTGTTAACTTCGATAAAATAACTAAGGCATCATTTGGTAAAAATAAACTAACTTATTTTCTGGGTACATGTTTAGTTTTTTTATATGAAGAATTTTTTATAATTATTCCAATTATGCCCTCATTAATATTCATTATTATATATTAACTATTAATTATAGATAAATATTAATTATTAAAATTTATTATTAATAATTAATAAATATTAATTAATACTATCTGGAAATTATGATATAAATTTTAATTATACAATGATATTAATTTTTAGTTATTTAGAATCATTGATAATTATATCAATTTTTTTAAAAATTGATCAATATCAATTATTATTATTTTTGAAATTATTATTTGATTATTTTTTATACTATATGTAACGGTTATTTAAAATCATAAGTTAATATAGATTGTTTTTAAAAATTGGTTTAAAATTCAAAAAATTTATAACATATATAATAATAAATTTCAAATTCTTTTAATTAACATATCATATTATTTAATACCTTATTTGATTTAACTAATATATTATATTACTATAAATTTATTTTAATTATATTATTAAATATTATAATTGATTATTTTTTCTAGGTGTCTTTTTTTGGTAATTTTACATGATTATAAGCTAGTTTTTGCTAAAAATGATTTTTTAATCAGCTAGCTTATCAGTTACCAGGTAGCTTATCAGTCATCAACTAGTTTGCCAAACATAGTTTAAATAAGGGGCATTAGACTACCTTTAATATAATGGTGAACTCAAAAGTGAGATTGTGAATAAGAAAAAGAAAATTTAAAGAAAGAAAAAAAGAGAAAAGTGTCACGTCCCACCAAGAGGTTCTCTAGAAATCCGGAATATTCCGGATCAATCAAAAAGATGGAGGAACCTTGGTGAAGGTTTAAGAGAAGCCAAACAAGGATCAAGATAGTCAAAACATTCTCTAGAAGGAACCATACCTTTCAAGGGCTTATATATCTAGAACCTTGTCAGGATCTGATTCTTAACAAGAATAATGAAACTCAGAAACAATATTAAAGAAGTTGCGGAAAAACACTTTAATATTCAAATATCAATGTAACAGTAAAGTAGAAATCACAACTTGTAAACTTTATTGAATGATTAAAGTTACAAGCTTTCACACAAAACCTCAATCTTGATGAACAGGCTCACCAAGACGAATTCTACTTCTCTAGAACTAGGGTTGTAAACCTTGAGGTTAATTCTCTCTAAAAAACTTATTTATGAATTCTCTAAGAATGTACTATATAATCTATAACATCTAGACTATATTTACAGAGTAGATTACAAGATAATTATCAAAATAAACTTGATCTTCAATATCAATCCCATAATTATCTTCAGCCTTATCTCCAGCTTGTCTTTATCTCCAAGGCATCTTTATCTTTAGAAGCAACACTAATAATCTTCAGAAGTATTAACCATCTTCAGCAGCATTAATCTTCAGCAGTACTAACTACTAGCAGTACTAACTCTCCAAGCAGTACTAACTATTCAAGTAGGAGCACTAACTCTTCAAGCAGTATTAATTCTACTAGCAGTAGTAATTACTTAGCAACATTAATCAGCAGCATAAACCATACTTAGCTCATTCAGACCCAACAATCTCCCCCTAATTTAACTTTTCAGAAGGAGAAGTTAAGTTCTTCATGATATGGTCTTTATAATGCTTTCAACACTTCAGTTCAGTTGACCAAATTTGGATCCAGTCCCAGACTTTGATTGATTATCCTACTAACCACAATCTTTGCCATTTCTGAGCCTTGAGGACAGATTAATTTGGCTTTCAGCATCCCATGAAGCTTGGCTAGGCTGTGGTCATATATCTTATCCACCAGATAATATGTTAGAGCACAAATATGTTGGATTCAAGATCATAAAGTTTGAAAGATCAAAAGATCAAGAAGTCAAAGCTGAAAAAGTCAACTCTCATCAAAGTCAAAGTCTTTTGTTAATAAAGTCAAAGTCAATGTATTTGTATTTGTTTTCTTGTATTTGATAGAGGGTATAAATACCTTGTATCCTTGTCTTTGTAATCAGTTGTACACACGAATAAAAGATTAAGAGAGCTGATTAGAGAAGAGTTTATAGCATATCATTCTAGTGAGAGAGTTTAGAGAGAGAAAGTTGAGAGTTTGTAATAGTTGTGATTGAGATCAATGACATATGATTACGAAATCTCATCTTGAGTAATTGTTACTGAATTAGAACTTGATATTGGGAATAACAATTGGTATCAGAGCAGATCCAAAGTGAAATTGAATCAAGAAAATCAAAGTTTTTGTTTTTTCGTCACTGTTCATGGAAGAAATTTCGAAGTTTGGATTTTTGAGTGTTTTTGAAGCAGATTTGTGTTAGGATTTGGTCGAAAAGTGTGATAGATGGAGTTCTTGTAATCAATTTTTGGTATTGCACTGTAATTTTCACGAATTTTGAATTTTTTGTTGAGTTTTATTCATGAGTCGTTTTTCACTGTTTCATCGATCTTTTTGAATTGTAAGTGTTTGTTTGTAAATTTCTTTGATTGTAATTCGTTCTAGAGTTGTAATCGAGCATCATTTCAAAGTTTCAAAGCATTTGGACCAAGATAAGATCGATTGCAGGCGAAAAAGTTCGTTTTTGGGTCGACAGAAGGAAGAACGCGCTAGATCTCTCAAACGCGCAAGTTCTTCGTGAAACGCGCTAGTTCATAAGTTAGAACGCGCAAATAACTACTAACGAGTTTTAAAAACGCGCTAGTTGAAGTCTGCGAGTTTGGAAAAGTTGGAAAATTTTCTAAGGACCAGAACGCGCAAGTAGTGATCTGCGAGTTCACCAAACGCGCTAATCGAAGCGTGCGAGTTTGGAGAGGAACAGTGGTTAGCGAGTTCTACGACGTGCGAGTTTAGAAAACGCGCAAGCCTCTGTTAGCGAGTTTTAGCGTGAACAGTTGTTAGCGAGTTTAGTCACTTGCGAGTTTCATCTGCGAGTTTGATCTGCGAGTTTGCTTGCGAGTTTGTCTGCGAGTTTGCTTGAGAGTTTATCAAACGCGCAGGTCTCGATCTGCGAGTTTCACTTTGAATAGTGACTTGCGAGTTTCTATACTTAGAATTTTTTTTTATGAGAAATTTTCAAAACTGTAATATGCCCTTTAATAGTGAGTCTTTCTAAGTCTGCGGAGGGGGATAAAAGTTCTTTCTATGATCAAAATCTCTGAATTTTTTTTTAAGATTTCTGTATTTTTCTTGTGATTTCATATTGGATTAACGATCATTTTTGTCAAGTTCTTTTTGTGACAGATATTCAAGATGAGATATTTTTTTGATGATGATGAAAAGAAGATTGAAGAGCTCAAAATGGAGAATCAAAGTCTTACTTCCTTCGTTGATTATTACAAAAAGAGGTCAAAACGATTTAATGATGAAAGGAAGCGACTGAGAGAAGAAGTTAATGTCTTGAAGAAGATAAATGAAGATTTTCTAAAACAAACTTCTGGACTGAATGATGAGAAAATAATGAGTCTGGAAACTGAGAATACTGAGCTGAAAAATAAAATCTTTGACTGGGAAAATCAGATTATTCAAATCCAGAAACAAGTATCTATTGAAAGTTATGAAGAGACAATTAAGAGTCTGGAAGATGCTAATGCTGAGCTTCGAAAGAAAATATCTGCTTTGGAACAAAGGATGGTCAAAGATAAAGATAATTTTGAGACTGAAAATACATCATTTGCAAAGAAATTCTCCGAGTTTTCCAGAAAATGTGCTGACGAGAAGAAGACGGTTGAGCTTAAATGCATTAAGCTTTCTCAACAGATTTCTGAGTTTGAGAAAGTACTTATTCTGGAAAGAGAAAAGTTTGCAAAGGAAAGAAAGACCATAGAGCAAAAGAATGTTGGGATATTCAAAGAGATATCTGGTCAGATAACAAATGCTGAAATGGGCTTTGAGGAAGAAATAAGCTTACTTGAGACTGAGATAAGGAAATTAACTGCAAAGTTATCTGAACTATCTGAGAATGCGCTTAAAGAGCAACAAACGAAGTCTGAATTCAAGACAAAGATTGATCTTCTTGTAAAAGAAAGAGACAGTTTCGCTTCAAAGATTAAAGAGTTTGAAAAGATTGTTTCAAAGGTGGTGGTGACTGAGCAGACGACTCCAGAGTCACAAATCCACACACCTCGAAATAATTCAGCTGATTTTAAAAAGACAACCTCAAGCTCACACATGAAACCTATTTCTTCAAGAAGGTTAGTCAATTCATTCAATCAGATTCGTACGTCTAATATTTTCTATGATCAAAATGTAGATGGTTCGGGTACACAAAGAAGAAGAAGGAAATATAATGAAGAGAAGCTGGTATGGAAAGTAAAACAAGTAGATGAAGAGAAGAATAATGAGAAAAAGAAAGGAAAGAAGGAAGAGAAGAAAAGTAACAAATCATTTGTACATGCATCAACAGCCAAGAAGAACAACGTGCTGAAAGGTAAACCTGATCATGCTTACTCGAGAGATCAAATGTTCAGGTTATCTAAAAAGAGGTATTGTTCTTACTGTAATACATATGATTTTGTACATAAAGCAAGTGATCATTACTGGTATGGTTCTTACTCAGTTACTCCCATTCGAACTGCAACTAATATACATGGACCCAAATACCAGTGGGTACCAAAACCGAAGATTGATTATGTGTTGCAGGCACCACAAGTCAAGGGGGAGTAAGAGAATGATGACTCTTGAATAACACAGTTCAAGACCCGCATCTCAATGTCAAGAACAAGGCTTCTAAGTATGTCAGCTTAGAACCCGTGCTTTAACGAAGTGTGACTTCTAAACACAACAGTTTAGGACTCGCTCTTCAATGATGAAAAAGAGATGCTATTCCCGGGCTGATAAGAGATTGTACTCAGATACTCCAACGAGGATATCAACCTTCAAGGGGGAGTACATATTTTTCTGAAATTTTTGCATCCGACAGATATGACGAACTATATTCCAAAAGGAGTTGTAGATCTCTATCATGTGCTTTATAACTGACATAATTTAGATGCATATTTTCAGGGGGAGTAAAAGATTATGATTTCTGATTATTTCAGATCAGAACTCGTACTTTAATCGTTTTATTGCTTTATGTCTTTTAATTTTTGTGAATAAAGTTGATTTTGACTAGACTTTGAGACTTGCAGGATGAGAGAAGCTGACAAGATCATATCTTAATGACTTCAGCTGACTTTCATGAGAATTAAGTTTGAGCGAAAAGGTAAATTTCTTATCTTAATCTCATTTATATCTGAAAGAAGGACAACTTTCAGGTATAAAAAACATATTCTTAAATGTTCAAACCACTTCCCGATTTTTAAACAGATTTTATAATTTGGAAGTGTGATTTTAAATGTTTTCATTTAACTTTTGTGCTTAATCGATAAACAAACCGTGTGTATCCAAAGATAATTACTTGCGTATTGTCTTTTCTATATACTTTCAAGTATTCACATACACCGGTTTGAATTTTTGTTCAACATGTTCTTACCATGTCTCTAAATTGAAACAATTTTTATTCGATGGTAAGACACTCCGCTTGTATTCAAAGAATTTTGAGCGATATTTCATTTTGAAACGTCATTTCAAGAATGTCTATATCTTGTTTCGTATACAAAATATCAATTATTCTTGACCATAAGCTTTAATTGCTATATCATTCATTTCTGATCATTTTATACAATGTCAGATTTTCAAACAAGTTTCTTGCATTCATGTTCATTCATTCAATTTACTTGTTTGAAAATACTTCAATGTCTAAAAATGCTCATATTTTCATGATTATATTCTGAGCATACATATATCTGACCCATATTTCCTATGATTTAAATGTTCAAGATAAACCATTGTGAGCAACATATGCTTTGTAGGACTGGGTTCTTTGTGCTAGGACTTATCTGAAACTTCTATGGATTCACGTTAACCAGTGTTTCCTACCCATGAAGTTAATCCCTTAGTGATTGAGTGTGAGGAGTCAAAAGAAATGAGTGTGGGTGTGTTGAGGTAAAATGGAAAAGAGAGTTTGGTTAGTAGTGAGCTTATTGATTAAAAAGAAAGAGGGTGAGAGATCAGAGTAAAAGAATATCAAACTCTGCACCAACTACTTTCTGAGTCGGGCAGCCACATGACTAGCATTTCACAATTCTTTGGTGAATGTTATTGAAACAGGCAAATAGCCCATGCCAACTCTTGCTTTAACCCCACTAACCACTCATTTTCTTCTCAAAAAGAAAATGTTTCACATTTTCAAGGGGACGCAACATATAATCTATCTGATTTTCATTTGGAAAATCTGAATATTGAAAAAGAAGGAAGTCTGCCCCACCTTCGCACTTCAATCATGCACTTAGAGTCTGTGTTTATCTACTGTTGTCTCAGTGGTTTACACAATGTTGAGCCTTATTATAAAAGCAATTATTCGTGCTTAATTCTTTGTACACTTGCACGAGCACACAAAGAATTTGTTTCTTTGTCATAACATTCATAGAAATTGCCTTTGTGGTATTTCGATGATTGGATGGAAGCCCTGGGGGAGTGAACATCAAAAAGCTCCTTTCTAATGTGTATTTGTTACACACAGTGACTTCGTGTTATTGACAGGCATTTTAACTGATTCATTTGTTGATTCAGGAGTTACACGTTTCTATTTTGTCTAGATTTGAAAAGATCTGGATGAATACATTGTTCGAATTGGCAATTAATCAGAGGCTCTTGGTCAGATCAGAATGGTCAAATACATTTCTTGATGAAAGTTTTGATGATGTTGATGCTCAATTCATCAAAAAGGGGGAGAAGAGTTCAAATCAAGAAATGTTGGTTGAAAAGTTTGAAGAAATGTCTGAAATTCAAGATATGGGAGAATTATTAAAGATTGTTGAAAGATGAAATATTTCAGTTTGTTGAAGATAATTTGCTGGAGCAAAGTGTGCTAAATCTGAAAATCTTAAGATATTTTTCTTTTCAAGTCTGAAAAAGGTTTGTGTACAACCTTGGGAAAGATTGTTACTATTTTTGATGATCAGACGTTGGGAAGATTGCTGAAAGTTTTTAAAGATACTGTGCTTATCAGAGAAGGGGAGATTGTAAAGATTTCATACTAATAGGGGGAGCATGAGAATTGGTTGAGAAATTTATGTTTGTATCAAAAGGGAAGATTTCAAGATAAGATACAGATTGTTAAAAGGGGGAGTTTATTCAATCGAGCTTAAAAAGAGAAGATCACATTGCTAAATCTTTTAGTAATGATCTTGATCCAAAGGGGGAGATTGTTAGAGCACAAATATGTTGGATTCAAGATCATAAAGTTTGAAAGATCAAAAGATCAAGAAGTCAAAGCTGGAAAAGTCAACTCTCATCAAAGTCAAAGTCTTTTGTTAATAAAGTCAAAGTCAATGTATTTGTATTTGTTTTCTTGTATTTGATAGAGGGTATAAATACCTTGTATCCTTGTCTTTGTAATCAGTTGTACACACGAATAAAAGATTAAGAGAGATGATTAGAGAAGAGTTTATAGCATATCATTCTAGTGAGAGAGTTTAGAGAGAGAAAGTTGAGAGTTTGTAATAGTTGTGATTGAGATCAATGACATATGATTACGAAATCTCATCTTGAGTAATTGTTACTGAATTAGAACTTGATATTGGGAATAACATAATATTCATGAAAGCTTTTATCTATGGTCAAGATATACACCCCACACCTTTCTATGAGCATCTAGTTGTCCACAGACTTGAATACATCTTTGATGACATGCTTGACACTATCTGGACTGAACATCATGCATAAATACTCCATTGCTAGTTTCTTGATGTTCATCGCTGGAGTCTTCAGCACATCCTCATGCGATTTCATTCCCACTTTAAACATTTCTTCCAAGTCTGACCTGGAACAACATCTGACTATCTTCCCCCAAGTAGAGTAGACTTCAAAGTGATCACCCATTCTTTTGATTCTGAAATATTCTTTGCCTTGATCTTCAAGAATATCCCAGTGGATGATTTCAGGGGCTTGGACTAAAATGGGATTTGTCTTCACTGGATCACTATCTGTTACAGTCATGTAAAGTTCAAAATTCACATTAGATTGACTTGGTTTTTGTGCACTTTGACTTGCAACAGATGGTTCTGCCTCTTTTTCTGCTTCTTCAACCCTTGGCTTTTTGGACTGTTTCTTGGAAGCTAGAGTTTTCACTCTCTTTGCAGATTTGACTTCCACAGCAACAGGTTCTTCCTTCTTTTCTTCAGTCGTTTCTTTTGAAGGAGTGGTTTCCTCACTCTCAGGGAAGGGTTGTTGGATATTGAGATCATGCCTCTCTTTCATCCTCCTTTCAGCTTCTTCCCTTTGAGTGGAATCCCCTTTCAGATTTGACATCTCCTTTGTATACAGCTCCTCTATCCTACCATATGCAATGTTAGTAAACATTCCTTCAGGAACTCCAAGAGCTCCTTTCAGGAAGTTTATCATCTTCCTCCTTTCTTGATTGGCCAGGAAGGTCTTTGAGGGTTGTCTTTGTCTTTGCTTTAATGCCAGCCCTTGCCTTGAAGTCTTCTTTGTAACTATATTGGTAGCAGTTGCATCCTTCAAACTCTTTTGATACTCTTCATTCAACCTTTTAGCCATATCCAGTGCAAGTTCTCTGTCTTTGGCAGATTGAATTTCTTCTTCCTTTCCTAACTCTGCTTGAAGTTGTTTTGCCACTTCTTCATCTAACTCTATCTGATTCTTTTTCTTTAAAGATTGCTCAGATTCAACCATCTTCTCCTTTCCCTTCTTCTTTGCATCATCCATACTGACCTCTTTTTCTTTCTTTTCTGAACCTCCTTCTTTGATTATTACTCCCTTAGCCTTTTGAGTGGCTTTGGGAGTATCATTCTTTGCTTTGACCAAGGTTTCTGCAATCTCCATTTCCTCTCTGGACAATGATGTTTCTGCTGCTTTCCTATATTCCGTTTCCTTATTCAGCTCCCCCTCAGACTGAGCTTTCATACCAATGTTGTTTCTCCCCTTCATTTTGTTTCTCCCCTTGTTGAAAGCATCTCCCCTCTTCTTCAAAACATACTGATTTCTTTTCCTTTTCTGTACCAACTTCATCATCATCTTTTTCAATTTGGTAATCTGTACTTGTTGAGACAGAATTACCAATTTCATCTCCTCTATATCTGAGCCTTGCTTGATGACATCTAGATTAATGTTTCCCATAGTATCCATCAATTCCTGGTAGTTATATCTGTCCTCACCTCCTTTGGGTGTGTTTAACACCCTTGGATCTTTTAGTAGAGGTCTTCTGCCTAGCAGAAGCACCCTCCACCCCCTTGGTTTCTTGGCACATGGGACCTTTGGATGATTGCTCACCCAAAGTTGCCATGGGGAAGGTCTTAGTGATGTTACCACTGGTCTCCTCTGTGCTAGCAGGAGTAGTGGCAGCCTTCTCACCCACATGCTCATGCATCTCCTTAGTGAGCACCTCCTTGGGGTTGGGAGACACCCCAGTGGTTTTCCTATGGATATTCTCTAATGGAGAATGCTCCATTAGAGGGCTTTGAGGTTCTGGGTTTGTAGGAGGTACAACAAAGGAAGGAGCCTTGTGTACCTTTCTCTTAGTATAAGTTTTGGATATAACTGGGGTTGGCTTAAGAACAAGGGACTGAGGGAGTGATATAGTGGTTGAAGGTTGGGTTTGGCTATCAGAGGGATGGTCTAGTGAGGGCCTTGACCCTGATGCCATACCTTCTTGGTTGTGGGACACCACCATCATTGTAGAGAACAATGGGGTGTCAACTCCTTCCGAGTCCTTGGCAGATCTTTTCATATTTGAAAAGACCTTGCCCTTATGGATTTTAGGTACATATACCTCATTAAATTGAGGTATATCCGTCAATTCAGAGGTGATAACTGCTTAGACAAATCTTGGATACATATAGAAATTCTTTTTATTATCTAAGTTTGACACAAGGTCATTGAAAATCATTCGTGAGAAATTATACTTTATGGCAGTGGACAAGCAGACCAAAGCATAAGCAATGGTACTACTGAACTGACTCCATCCAATAGTTTTTCGAGAAATACAGTGCATAAGAGTATGAACAAAGAAACACCATTGGGAAGAAAAGTTAGCTTTGTAAAATTTGAAAACACCCATTTGGCCTTCATACCCCATTCTTGTGAGATTGGAAAACAAATCCTCATTAGAGATAGAGGTAATACCTGAGGCATTGTCTAGTTGTAGACTGATGCGAATGACCTCTTCAGAGACTGTCAAGGGTTTGTCACACACCCTTGTCTTTATACACTGCACACCGTTTTCAGTAACAGCGGTGGCATTGGCCCAAAATTGCTCCTGGTGCTCGATGTAAATTGGTGGTGACACTGTAAGAGCATGAGCTATGTGACTAGACTTGAGGAAATCAACTATTTGATAGAATCCAGCAGCCTGCTTAGGCTTTTGAAGCATTGCGATCTCATTGTGTTCATCAATAAATGTCATGGATGCCATCGGGCTTGAGGACTCTTGACTGAAACACACTGGTTGCTTGAGATAAAAGAGTTAGAGAAAAGACGAACAGTATTCAAAGAGTCGTTGTGAGCTTTTTGGCGGGCAAAGAGGGTATTTATAGAATTCAGAAAAGAAGCAGTATTAACCCTAATTTCAGTTAAAACAGTACTAACCCACTGGCAGTATTAACTGAGAGCAGTATTATCTGAGAGCAGTATTAACTGAGAGCAGTATTAACTCATACCTGAAGTAGTAACTTAGACTAGCAGTAGTAACTTTGCACTGGCAGCATTAAAACTACACTGGCAGTAGTAACTATACTTACACTGTTGAAGCTTGTGTTAGTCAGAGCAAGGTAATAAATTTCCTGAGAAAGATGATTAGTAGCACAAAAAAAATCAACAAATAACAGGTATACAAACACTTTTTAAACATGAGCTCATTCAGAGTTGATCATGCCCACACTTGTGACCAAGAAAGTGAATCTACCCACATCAAAGCTTTAGTAAATAGATCAGCAAACTAGTTATCAGTATGAACTTTAGCAACTTGAATAAGCTTCTTTTCATTGCAGTCTCTAATAAAGTGATACCTGATTTCAATGTGCTTTGTTTTGGAGTGCTTCACTGGATTGTTAACAATGCTAATAACACTGCTATTATCAATGAAGATTGGAGTGTGAAGAAAGGTTACCCCATAGTCCAGCATTTGATTCCGAATCCATAGAACCTGAGAGCAGCAACTTGCAGCAGCAATGTACTCAGTTTCTGTTGTGGATAAGGACACTGTGGTTTGCTTCTTACACTGTCAAGATACTAGTCTTGCACCCAAAAGCTGGCATCCTCCTGAAGTAGACTTTCTATCCATATTAGCACCACCCAAGTCACTGTCTGAATATGCAATTAAGTCAAAAGTAGATTCATGAGGATACCAAAGACCTAATCTAGGTTGCCCTCTTAAGTATCTGAAAATCCTCTTAACTGCTTGAAGATGTGACTGCTTTGGCTTGACTTGAAATCTGGCAAACACACACACTGGAAACATGATATCTGGTCTCGAGGCTGTGAGATACATGAGAGATCCAATCATTGATCTATAAAGATGGACATCAACATCCTCCCCCTTGAGATCAGCAGTGATCTGTTTGTGTGTTTCCATTGGTGTGCTTGCTGGCTTTGAGTCTGATAAACCATACTTATCCAGGATGTCTTTCACATACTTTGATTGACTTATGAAAATCCCATCTTTCTGTTGTTTCACTTGAAGCCCAAGGAAGAAAGTGAGTTCACCCATTGAACTCATTTTGAAGCTCTTGTGCATCAACTCTTCAAAGTATTTACACATCTGATCTTTTGTGGATCCAAATATGATGTCATCTACATAGATCTGAACAAGTAGGGTGTCCTTCTTACTTCTTTTAATGAAAAGGGTCTTGTCAATGATTCCCCTTTCAAACCAATTTTCCAAGAGATAGGTAGACAGAGTATCATACCATGCTCTTGGGGATTGATGTAAACCATAGAGTGCTTTCTGAAGTTTGTATACTCTGTCAGGATATGATGGATTTTCAAATCCAGGGGGCTGACAGACGTATACTTCTTCATCAATTGTTCCATACAGAAAGGCACTCTTCACATCCATCTGATATACCTTGAACTTCATATATGAGGCATAGGCTAGAAACAGCCTAATTGCCTCTACCCGTGCAACTGGAGCAAAGACTTCCTCATAGTCTATGCCTTCTTCCTGAGTGTACCCTTTTGCCACTAGCCTTGCTTTGTTCCTGATTACTATTCCTCTCTCATCCTTTTTATTTCTGAAAATCCACTTGGTGCCAATTGCTCTATGACCTTTTGGAAGGTCCACCAAGTCCCAAACATCTTGCAATTTAAACTGTAGCAACTCTTCTTGCATGGCTTCTATCCAACTTGAATCTTTCATTGCATCATAAGCCTTCTTAGGCTCAATCTGAGATAGAAAGCAAGAGAGTACTGTATGTTGCTGATCCTGCAAATCTTGAAGTCTGCTTTGATTCCTAGTTATCATAGGAGAAGTGATGTCTCATATTACCAGCTCAGGAGGATGATTCTTCTGAGTTCTTGTCTGATGACTAGGTTCTGCATTAATTCCCACATCTAGATTGGAGTCATTTAAGTCAGTTGAGGGGATCTCATCAGCTACTTCTGGCTCTTCATGCTCTGAATTCTCCTCATCTCTTCTTTCTTCTTTACTCTGAATTGGTTCAGTAACAGTCTCCTTTTCACTTATTTCAACAGGATCCATTGTAGGTATGGGAAAGATCACAGACTGAGGAATAATATCTTGTACTTGTTCATCCCCTGATCCTCTACTTCCTGATCCTACATGATCATCACTACTGAAACCCAAAGAGTTAGTTAGTGAATCAATGTCAAATAACCACTGAGGACCTGAACCAATAGGATTTGGTGAGTTCTCATTGCATTTGACATTGTCACTTTCCTCAATTATTCTAGAAGAAGAATTAAACACTCTGTAGGCCTTACTCTGAGATTAGTAACCAACAAGAAAACCATCATCTGCTTTGCTATCAAACTTTCCTAAGTGAGTTTTGGTATTGAGAATGGTACAAGGACACCCAAAAGGTTTGAAAAAACCAATAAATGGTTTTCTTTTATTTAAAAGCTCATATGGTGTCTTGTTCTTAGGCTTGACTACTAGAACTCTGTTTTGGACATAGCAAGCAGTATTAACTGCTTCAGCCCAGAAAGTAATTTGAAGTTTTGAATCAGCTAACAGATATCTAGCAGCCTCAATCAGTGTCCTATTCCTTTTCTCAGCAACGCCATTTTGTTGTGGAGTCCTAGGAGCACTGTATTGCCCTCAATTCCTTTTTCCTCACAAAAGGTGTTTAGGTCAAGATTTTTAAATTCAGTACTATTATCTGACCTAATGACTTTTACCTTTTGATTTGTTTGGTTTTCAATTTTTAGAATAAAGGATTTGATCAGTCCACTTGTCTCATCTTTAGTCCTTAGAAAATACACCCAAGTAAATCTAGAGTAATCATCAACAATAACTAAGCAGTATGATTTCTTACCTATACTCATGACATTTGTAGGACCAAACAGATCCATATGCAACAACTGAAGAGAAGAAGAAATTGTGTTCAACTCTGTGGACTTATGAGAAATTTTGTGTTGTTTGCCTTTGAGACAAGCAACGCAATGATCATCACATGAAAAGACTTTTGAAGGCAGACCTCTTACAAGGTTGTTTTTAACAAGTTTATTCATTGTTTTAAAGTTCATGTGACACATCCTTCTGTGCCAAAGTGATGATTCATCCAAAGAAGCTTTTGAAACAAGACAGTTTAGGGATGAATCATTTGAAACATTTTCCATGTCCAAACAATAGACATTATCCTTTCTAGGAGTTCTTAGTAGTATCATCTTTTCATCAACTACCTTGAATCTAGGAGCAATAATAATGCATTCTGAATCAGTGAATAATATTGTCAGGATCGAATTGTCAACAAGAATAAAGTCTCAGAAACAATATCAAAGAAGTTTGCGGAATAACACTTTGATATTCAATGTAACAGTAAACAAACAGTATATGATTAACAACTTGTAAACTTGTATTCAATTATCAAATCACAAGATTACACACTCAACCTCAATCTTGAAGAACAAGCTCTTTCAAGACGAATTCTACTTCTCTAGAATTAGGATCTATGCCTTGAGGTTGATTCTCTCTAGAACTTAGAATCAAATTTTTTTTTCTAAACTATTCTATCAATTCTATACATATATTGAATAAAAGATAATTACAATAAATAAAATATCTTCAGTATATCTTCCATGAATATCTTCAGCTTTCCATGTTTATCTTTACCACGATCTCTTCATCATTATCTTCATATTATATTAGAAGCAGCATTAACTGAGTATTGGCAGCATTAACTACTAAGCAGTACTAACCACTAGCAGTACTAACTAGCTAAGTAGTACTAACTTTGTTCAAGCAGCACTAACTTTGACTAGCTGTATTAATTCTACTAGCAGTAGTAATACTCAGCGGTATTAACTTTGAAGTCCTCTGGCAGTAGTAATTCTGAACTAGCAGCATTAAAGACTTGTTCACATCTTCAGTTCCCAACAATCTCCCCCTAACTTGACTTTTAGAAAGAGAAGTCAAGTTCTTCAAATGCTTCCAAAATCTTCATTGATCTACTCCAATGTTAGGATCCAGTCCCATACTCTGATTTATAGTTCTCTGAATTAAGTACTTTGCCATTTCTGAATTTGGTGCACAACCCAACTTCTTATTTAACATGGCATGAAGCTTTAGATTTGTATGGTTGTATACCCTATCTACCAAGTAATACTCCATGTGAAAAGTATCCAATGCCAGTTCGTAGACTCCACTCCTTTCATATAGAGTCCATCCTCTAACAGGTTTAAATACATCTTTTATCAAATGCTTTACTGCTTCTAGTTTGAACAACATGCACAAATATTCCATAACTAACTTCACAATTGGTAACCCTGGAGCTGTCAACTGATCTGCATGAACTTTCATCCCCACTTCAAACATTTCTTCCAAATCAGATCTTGAACACTCTCTGACAATTTTGTTCCAGGTGTTGTAGACTTCATACTTCTCATCCTTTCTTTTCAATCTAATGTATTCTTTGCCATCTACATCCATAGTGTCCCAGTGGATAACTTCAGGAGGTTTGAATCCAACAGGTTCAGCTGAAATAGGCTTTGGAATTTTATCCATTACCACCATGTACATGTTTACATCTGAACTCTGTGATACTTCCTGAGTTTCAGCCTCATTCTTAGGTGCCTCTTCTTCTTCAACAACCTTTTGCTCTTCTTCTACTCTAGGCTTCTTTACAATCTTCTTTCTTTTAGCCATCATTTTAGTTCTCTTCAGAGTCTTTTGAACTTGCCTTAAAGTAGCTTCCTTCTTCTCTTCTTCCTTTTGCTCTGCCTTTTCTTTGATAGGAGTTCCCTCTTCACTTTCAGGGAATGGTTGATTCATATTCACATCGTGTCTCTCCTTGGCCTTCTTTTCAAACTCCACTCTATCCTTTTCATTACTCTTCAGCTTCCCCATTTCTTTCTCATAAAGATCCCTGATTTGATCAAAAGTCATCTTCACAAACATTTCTTTCTTTACCCCAATTACACTCCTCAAGAAAGTTATCATTTTGTTTCTTTCCTGAGTGGCAAGGTAAGTTTGTGAAGGTCTTCTCTTCTTAGCACTTGTTTTGGCCATCATAGCCTTTCTCAAGCTCATTGCTCATTGCTTTGCCTTCTCTGTTTCCAGCCCTTTCTGGAATGCTTCATTTAACTCATTTGCAAGTGCTCTGTCTTTTTCAACCTGCTCCTTTTCTGCTTGATCTAACTCTTCTTGTACTTTCTTTGCTAATGCTTCATCTGACTCAATCATCTTTTGCTTTTTAGATGGTTGATCAGATTCTATCATCTTTGCTTTTCCCTTTTTCCTTGCATCTGCAGCCATTTCTTTCTTCTCTATTTTCTTTGCTCCCCCTTCATTTATGACCACTCCCTTTGCTTTGGGAGTGTCATTCTTTGCTTTGATGAGCATTTCAGCTACTTCAATTTCTGTTGGTGTTAACTCTGTTACTGCTGCTTGTTTTGGCTCGGCAGTAGTAACCATTTCTACTTCTTTAGTTGTAACTGCTGCTGGTGAAGTTTCAGCAGATTTCTTTTCTTCAACAAACTCCCCCTCAAACTGTTGATCTATCTGTTCTGAGCTAGGATTCTCCCCCTTTTTGGAAGCATCTTTATTATTTGTCCTCTTCTTCAAAACAAACTGCTTTCTCCTCTTCTTATGCACCAACCTTGTCACCATTTTCTTTAATTTGGCAATCTGTATTTGTTGGGACAAGATTACCAATTTCATTTCCTCTATCTCTTTGCCTTGTTTAATAACATCCAGGTTGATGTTACCCATTGTTTCCATCAATTCATCATAGTCATATCTGTCCTCACCTTCTCCAGAAGTGTTACCCTCTTTTGAAGGATCATAGGATCTTTTTGTAGTGGAAGTCTTCTGCCTAGCAGAAGCACTATCCACCCCCTTGGTTTCTTGGCACCGGGGACCTTTGAATGATTGCTCATTCAAAGTTGCCATGGGGGAGGTCTTATTTATGTTACCACTGTCTTCCTCTGTGTTAGCAGGAGTAGTGGCAGCCTCAGCACCCATATGCTCGTCCTCCTCCTTAGAGAGCACCTCCTTGGGGATGGGAGATACCCCTTTGGTTTCCCTATTGATATTCTCTAAAGGAGAATTCTCCCTTAGAGGGCTTAAAGGCTGAGTGGGTGAAGGTACAAGAAGGGAAGGAGCCTTCTTTACCTGTTTCCTTTTGTATGTTTGGGTGATTGGTGAAGTTGGTTTATCAAGAAGAGACTGGGGAATTGATTTAGAGTGGGAAGGTTGGGATTGGCTAGCAGTGGGTTGGTCTAATAGGGGCCTTGACCCTGCTGCCATACCTTCATCAGTGTGGGATACCACCATCATTATAGAGAACAATGGGGTGTCTACTCCTTCCGAGTCCCCAGCAGATCTTCTCATATTTGAGAAAACCTTGCCTTTAGGGGGTTTAGGTACATATACCCCATCAAAATGAGGCATATCCGTCAATTCGTGGGTGATAACTGTTTGAACAAACCTGGGGTACATATAAAAGCTCTTTTTGTTTCCCAAGTTTGAGACAAGATCATTGAAAATCATTTTAGAAAAATTATACTTTCTGGCAGTGGCCAAGCACACCAAAGCATAAGCAATGGTGCTACTGAACTCACTCCATCCAGTAGTCTTTTTAGAGATGCAGTGCATAAGGGTATGGACAAAGAAACGTCATTGGGGTGAAAATTTGGCTTTTGAGAACTTGAACACACCCAATGGGCCTCCATACCCCATTCTTGTAAGATTAAAAAACAGTTCATCATTAGAGATAGAAGTTATACCAGAGGCATCATCTAGACGTAGACTGATGCGAATTACCTCTTCAGTAATTGTCAATGGCTTGCCACACACCTTTGTCTTGATCATGTGCACACCATTCTCAGTAACAATGGTGGCATGTGCCCAGAATTGCCTTTGATGCTCGATAAAGATTGATGGCGAGACAGTGAGAGCATGAGCAATGTGGGTTGTCTTGAGGAAATCCACAATCCGGTGGAAACCAGCGGCCTGTTTGGGTTTCTGTAGCATCGCTATTTCATTGTGCTCGTCTATGAAAGCCATTGATGCCATTGACCTTGAAGGTTCTTACTTGAAAACATGGAACTCGAGAGAGAAAGGGTTTAGAGCGCAAGAGAACAGTATGCAAAGAGTCGTTATGAACTTTTAGGCGGGCAAAGGGTATTTATAGTATTCGGGACATAAGCAGTATTAACCTAGAGCAGTATTAACTGAAAGCAGTATTAACTGAAAGCAGTATTAACAATGCACTTGCAGTATTAACAATGCTTACACTTTTAAGCTTTGTGAAGGACTGAGTACTGCTATACTTTTCCTGAAGAAGAAGATTAGGACCACCAAGAATAAACAATATACAGGTATTGAACCACTGTTTAAGTAGGAGCTTATTCAGAGTTGATCATTCCCACACTTGTTACCAAGAAAGTGAATCTACCCACATCAAATGCTTTGGTGAATAGATCAGCAAACTGGTTGTCAGTATGAACCTTTACAACTTGAATAAGTTTCTTTTCATTACAGTCTCTTATGAAGTGATACCTGATCTCAATGTGCTTTGTCTTTGAGTGCTTGACAGGATTATTCACAATGCTAATAGCACTGCTATTATCAATAAAAATTGGAGTGTGTAGAAAGGTTACCCCATAGTCCAGCATTTGATTCTGAATCCATAAGACTTGAGAACAGCAACTTGCAGCTGCTATGTACTCTGCTTCTGTTGTAGATGTGGACACTGTGGTTTGTTTCTTGCACTGCCATGACACTAGTCTTGCACCCAAAAACTGACATCCTCCAAAAGTAGATTTTCTGTCCAAGTTTGCTCCACCTAGATCACTATCTGAGTATGCAAGTAGGTCAAAGGATGAGTCATGAGGATACCAAAGTCCCAATCTGGGTTGCCCTTTGAGATATTTGAATATCCTCTTAACAGCTTGATAGTGAGATTGCTTTGGCCTAACTTGGAATCTTGCACATACACAGACTGGAAACATTATATCAAGCCTAGAGGCTGTAAGATACATGAGAGAGCCAATCATGGATCTATAATGATGAACATCCATATCCTCCCCCTCAAGATCTGCTGTTATCTGTTTGTGTGTCTCCATAGGTGTGCTGGTAGGTTTTGAATCTGAAAAACCAAACTTGGTTAGAATGTCCTGCACATGCTTGGACTGACAGATAAAGATTCCATCTGACTTCTGTTGAACTTGGAGTCCAAGGAAGAAAGTAAGTTCCCCCATGGAACTCATCTTGAACCTTTGATGCATTAGTTTCTCAAACTCCTTGCACATGTTATCTCTTGTGGATCCAAAGATAATATCATCCACATAGATTTGGACCAACAAGATATCCTTCTTCTTTCTCTTGATGAATAGAGTCTTATCAATGACTCCTCTTTCAAAGCCATTTTCCAAGAGATAGGATGATAGAGTGTCATACCATGCTCTTGGAGCTTGCCCTGTACATAAAATAAATCAGTTAGTATGAATTAGGAACCCAAGCCAAAGTGGTCTTGGGTACCCCTTTCTCATCAAAGTACTTGCATTCTTTCTTGACAAGATTTTTAAACTTTGACTCCTCATTTCTGGAGTATTTTGTCACAATGATAGGTTTTAAAACACATTTGCTAGAAGCAGTACTGTTTTTAGAGTTACTAACTGCATTAGCAGCACTTGCATACTTAGCAGTACTAACCTTGTTAGAAGTAGTAACTGTGTTAGCAGCAGTAACTGTGTTAGCAGTAGTAATCTTTGAAGAGGTACTAACAGTATTAGCAACATTAAAATTTTCAGCAGTACTAACATTGGTAGTGGCAGTAATACTTCTAGCAGCACTATCTCTGTCAGCAGTACTAACAGTTTTAGTGCGTCTAGGCACCCACATTTTAATACTTTCTTTTAAAACCTTTTTCTTCATGGTGCCTTTGGTTTCAACAGTTTTCTTCATCACATGTTTCTTTCCAGCCTTCCTATAACCAACAGGTTTTTGCACAAATCTTTGAAAGTTCATCTGTTGGTTAATAGGGTTAAAGAAACAATACTTAGCCAAATGGTTTAACTTTCCACAAATGAAACAAGGCTTTGGTCTATTGATTTTACTCAGATCAATGCCTTGTTTTTGTGCCCATTGGTTATTCCAGTTTCTCTTATTTCCCCTTGGTTTATCATATTTTTGGGGCTCAGATTTACTGCATGCACACTGCTTGCAAGGGATAGGGTTCACAACAGTGGTCTGCTTATAGTGAACCTTCTTGTTCTTTCCCTTGGTCTTCTCTATCTCATTGTGTCAGGATCGAATTCTCAACAAGAATTAATTCTCAGAAACAATATCAAAGAAGTTTGCGGAATAACACTTTGATATTCAATGAAACAGTAAATCAATACAGAAAATATGAAGAACAAACTGTAAACTTGTATTGAATGCTTTGAAGTTACAAGATTACACACTCAACCTCAATATTGATGAACAGGCTCACCAATACGAATTCTACTTCTCTAGAATTAGGATCTATGCCTTGAGGTTGTTTTCTCTCTATCAAAATTATCAAAAGTATTTCTATCTATTCTGTACCTTCTATACATATACTAATCAAAAGATAATTACAATAAATAAACAAATCTTCAGTATATCTTCCATGTATATCTCTAAGCTTCCATGTATATCTTCAATCCATCCAGCTGTTATTCTTTCCATTCGGATCTCTTAAGCAGCACTAACTATGCTCAGCAGCATTAACTTCTTCTAGCAGCATTAACTACCAAGCAGTACTAACTATTAGCAGTACTAACTAGCTAAGCAGTACTAACTTTGACTAGCAGTATTAATTACTAGCAGTAGTAATACTCAGCAGTATTAACCTTGAATTCTTCTAGCAGTATTAACTCTGAACCAGCAGCATTAACCATACTTGTTAAATTCTTCAGTACCCAACAATCTCCCCCTAACTTGACTTTTAGGAAAAGAAGTCAAGTTCTTCAGAATTAATCTTCAAGATGCTTTCAACACCTCTGGTTCAATTTCCCAAATTAGGATCTAGGCCCAAGCTTTGATTTACAGTTCTTCTCACCACAATCTTGGCCATCTCTGAATCCTTTGTACATACCAGTGTAGCTTTAAGCATCCCTTCCAACTTCTCCTTGCTATGCTCATATATTTTGTCCACCAGGTAGTATTCATGATAACAGTTGTCAATAGTAATCATGTATACTCCACAGTTTTCAAACAGTATCCATTTGTCAATCTTCTTGAATATGAACTCATGCTTATTATCTTTAATCCTATGGTGTACTCTTTCTGGATCAAACATCATGCACAAGTATTCCAATGTCACTTTGATAAGATTCTCTTCAGTACCTTTCAACACAGGTTCATAAAGTTTCATCCCCACTTTGTATAGTTCTTCCATATCAGCTCTGGAGCAGCTTCTGATAACTTTCCCCCATGTTGAATAAGCTTCAAATGAACCATCAGCTCTCTTGATTCTGAAGAAGTTCTTTCCATTGTCTCTTAGAATATCCCAGAATATGATCTCTGGAGCTTGCATAGAGATTGGAACAGCTTTCAAAGGTTCCACTATTGTCATGTACGGATCCATACTCTCATCTGTTTGCTTAGTAACCTACTCTGGACTCTGTACTGGCTCTGTTGGAGATGTGACTGAAGGTTCTGCTTCCTTTTCAGTTTCTTCCACCCTAGGCCTTTTCAACTGCCTTTTTGAAGCAATTGATTTCACTCTTTTTCCAGACTTGGCTTCTATACCAACACTTCCAGGTACTTCCTTCTTCTCTTCTGCTTCTTCTTTGGAGGGTGTGGTTTCCTCAGGGAATGGTTGTTGGATGTTGAGATCATGTCTCTCTTTCATCCTTCTCTCAGCCTCCTCCCTTTGTGCTGAATTCCCTTGAAGCTTGGCCATTTCCTTGTTATACAACTCTTCAACCTGAGAATATGCCATGTGAATAAACATCTCCCCCTTAACACCAATTGCACCTTTCAGGAAGTTTATCATTTTTCTTCTTTCCTGATTGGCCAAAAATGTCTTGGAGGGTTGTCTTTTCTGCTTTTGCTTCTGAATAGGCATCTTCTTAATTTGAAGTTTCTTGACCTGAGCTGCTGTCTGAGCTGCTTCTTTCAAATTCTTTTGGTATTCTGCATTTAACTTCTTGGCCATTATCTTTGCCAGTTCTCTATCCTTTTCTGTTTGTAACTGCTCCTCTTTCTCCATTTGGTCTTGCAACTGCTTTGCTATTGCCTCATCCATTTCAATCTGAGACTTCTGTCTTGGAGGCATTTCATCTTCAACCATCTTCTCTTTTCCTTTTCCCTTTGATTCTTTCAAAACTTCCTTCTCTTTTTCCTGCTCTGAGATCCCTCCTTCTTTGATAACTACTCCCTTGGCCTTTTGAGTAGCCTTAGGAGTATCATTCTTTGCTTTGACTAAAGTTTCTGCTATCTCCATTTCTTCCACAGAGAGCCCTATTTCTGCTGCTTTAGTTTCTGCTGCTACTTTTACTTCAGCAGCAGTATCTGTTTCTTTTTCCATCTCTTCCTCTGTCTCCCCCTCAACTTCAGCTTTCTTTTCAACAGTTTCCCCTTCATGCTTCTCCCCCTTGTTGAAAGAATCTTGAACTTGGTCCCTCTTTTTGAGTACAAACTGTTTCCTTCTTTTCTTTTGAACCAACCTGGTTACCATCTTCTTCAATTTTTCAATCTGAACTTGTTGGGACAGGATAACCAGCTTCATCTCCTCTATTTCTTTTCCTTGTTTCATAACATCTATGTTGATGTTTCCCATGGTTTCCATCAATTCCTGGTAGTCATATCTGTCCTCACCTTCTCTAGAAGTGTTACCCTCCTTTGAAGGATCATTGGATCTTTTAGTAGTGGAAGTCTTCTGCCTAGCAGAAGCACTATCCACCCCCGTGGTTTCTTGGCACCAGGGACCTTCAAATGATTGCTCATTCAAAGTTGCCATGGGGGAGGTCTTATTGATGTTACCACTTTCCTCCTCTGTACTAGCAGGAGTAGTGGCAGCCTCATCACCCATATGTTCTTCCTCCTCCTCAGAGAGTACCTCCTTGGGGTTGGGAGACACCCCTTTGGTTTCCCTATGGATATTCTCTAAAGGAGAATTCTCCTTTAGAGGGCTTAAAGGCTTGGGGGATGTTGGTACAAGAAGGGAAGGAGCCTTCTTTACCTGTTTCCTCTTGTAAGTTTGGGTAATAGGAGAGGTTGGTTTTGCAATAAGGGACTGGGGAATTGATTTAGAGTGGGAAGGTTGGGATTGGCTAGCAGTGGGTTGGTCTAATGGGGGCCTTGACCCTGCTGCCATACCTTCATTGGTTTGGGACACCACCATCATTGTAGAGAACAATGGGGTGTCAACTCCTTCCGAGTCCCCAGCAGATCTTCTCATATTTGAGAAAACCTTGCCTTTGGGGGGTTTAGGTACATATACCCCAACAAGTTGAGGTATATCCGTCAATTCATGATTAATAACTTCTTGAACAAACCTGGGGTACATGAAGAAACTCTTTTTGTTTCCCATGTTTGATACAAGATCACTGAAAATCATTTGTGAAAAATTGTACCCTCTGGCAGTGGCCAAACAGACCAAAGCATAAGCAATGGGACTGCTGAACTCACTCCATCCAGTAGTCTTTTTAGAGATGCAATGCATCAAGGTATGAACAAAAAAACGCCATTGGGGTGAGAATTTAGCTTTTGAGAACTTAAACACACCCAACGGGCCTCCATACCCCATTCTTGCAAGGGAAGAGAACAGTTCATCATTAGGGATAGAAGTTATACCAGAGGCATCGTCTAGACGTAGACTGATGCGAATAACTTCTTCAATAACTGTTAAGGATTGGTCACACACCCTTGTCTTGATCATCTTCACACCATTCTCAGCAACAATGGTGGCATTAGCCCAGAACTGCCTTTGATGCTCGATATAGATTGTAGGAGCAACAGTAAGAGCATGAGCAATATGGCTTGTCTTGAGGAAATCCACAATCTGGTGAAATCCTGCAGCTTGCTTTGGCTTTTGTAGCATCGCGATCTCATTGTGCTCGTCGATGAATGCCATGGATGCCATTGAACAAGGATGTTCTTGCCTGAAAGACTTGGTACTTGAGAGAAAAAGGTTTAGAGCGCAAGTGAACAGTATGCAAAGAGTCGTTATGAACATTTGGGCGGGCAAAGGGTATTTATAGTATTCGGGACATAAGCAGTATTAACCTAGAGCAGTATTAACGAACTAGCAGTATTAA
This sequence comes from Arctium lappa, assembly GCA_023525745.1. Classification (NCBI taxonomy): domain Eukaryota; kingdom Viridiplantae; phylum Streptophyta; class Magnoliopsida; order Asterales; family Asteraceae; genus Arctium; species Arctium lappa. The sequence goes on from CM042048.1 coordinate 9,952,725, forward strand.
CCGCGAGCAGTATTAACTGTGAGCAGTATTAACTAACTAGCAGTATTAACCGAGAGCAGTATTAACTACGAGCAGTATTAACTGCGAGCAGTATTAACTACTAGCAGTATTAACCACTAGCAGTATTAACTGAGAGCAGTATTAACTACGAGCAGTATTAACTACTAGCAGTATTAACCACTAGCAGTATTAACCAACTAGCAGTATTAATTGACTAGCAGTATTAACCAACTAGCAGTATTAACTGACTAGCAGTATTAACCAACTAGCAGTATTAACTGACTAGCGGTATTAACCTCTAGCAGTATTAACCAACTAGCAGTATTAACTGACTAGCAGTATTAACCATACTTACTCTTTGAAGCTTAGGCTTATTTGAGTACTGCTATGTATGCCCTGCAAAGATAGATTAGTAACACCAAGAATCTATAATATTCAGATATTTAACCACTTTTTGAGAGAAAGCTTATTCAGAGTTGATCATTCCCACACTTGTTACCAAGAAAGAGAATCTACCCACATCAAATGCTTTGGTGAATAGATCAGCAAACTGGTTGTCAGTATGAACTTTCACAACTTGAACAAGTTTCTTTTCATTACAGTCTCTTATGAAGTGATACCTGATCTCAATGTGCTTTGTCTTAGAGTGCTTGACAGGATTATTCAGAATGCTGATAGCACTGCTATTATCAATAAAAATGGGAGTGTGTAGAAAGGTTACCCCATAGTCCAGCATTTGATTCTGAATCCATAATACTTGAGAACAGCAACTTGCAGCTGCTATGTACTCTACCTCTATTGTAGATGTGGACACTGTGGTTTGTTTCTTGCACTGCCATGAAACTAGTCTAGCACCCAAAAACTGACATCCTCCAAAAGTAGATTTTCTGTCCACGTTTGCCCCACCTAGATCACTGTCTGAGTATGCTATTAGGTCAAAGGGTGAGTCATGAGGATACCATAGTCCCAATCTGGGTTGCCCTTTGAGATATCTGAATATCCTCTTAACAGCTTGAAAGTGAGATTGCTTTGGCCTAACTTGGAATCTTGCACAAACACAGACTGGAAACATTATATCAAGCCTTGATGCTGTGAGATACATGAGAGAGCCAATCATGGATCTATAATGATGCACATCCATATCCTCCCCCTCAAGATCTGTTGTTATCTGCTTGTGTGTCTCCATAGGTGTGCTAGCAGGTTTTGAATCTGAGAACCCAAACTTGGTTAGAATGTCCTGCACATACTTGGATTGACAGATGAAGATGCCATCTGACTTCTGTTGAACTTGGAGTCCAAGAAAGAAAGTGAGTTCCCCCATGGAACTCATTTTGAATCTTTGATGCATTAGATCCTCAAACTCCTTGCACATGTTGTCTCTTGTAGATCCGAAGATAATGTCATCAACATAGATTTGGACCAGCAAGATATCCTTCTTCTTTCTCTTGATAAATAGAGTCTTATCAATGACTCCTCTTTCAAAGCCATTTTCCAAGAGATAGGATGACAGAGTGTCATACCATGCTCTTGGATCTTGATGCAGTCCATAAAGAGCTTTCTTCAATTTGTATACCCTGTCTGGATAACTTGGGTTTTCAAATCCAGGTGGTTGACAGACATATACCTCTTCTTCAATTGAGCCATAGAGAAAAGCACTTTTTACTTCCATTTGATAGACTTTGAAATTCATGTAAGAAGCATAGGCTAGGAATAATCTGATTGCTTCTATCCTAGCCACAGGTGCAAAAACTTCTTCATAATCTATACCCTCTTCTTGAGTATACCCTTGAGCCACTAGCCTTGCTTTGTTCCTTATGACAATTCCTCTTTCATCTCTGTTGTTCCTGAAGATCCACTTTGTGCCAATTGCTCTATGACCTTTAGGAAGGTCTACTAGATCCCATACATCTTGTAGCTTGAACTGTAACAGTTCTTCTTGCATTGCTTCTATCCAGCTGGATTCTTTCATTGCATCATGTGCCTTTTTAGGCTCAAGCTGGGATAGAAAGCAAGAAAGCACTGTATGCTGTTGATCATGCATTTCTTGAAGTCTGGTTTGATGTCTAGTCATCATAGGAGAGGATATATCTCCTATTACCAGCTGTGGAGGATGATTCTTTTGAACTCTGGTGTTATGACTAGGTTCTTCATTAAGTCCAGCCTCTAAATTAGAGTCATTCAACTCAACTGAAGTGTTTTCAGCATCCACTTCTGATTCTTTATCTTCTTGAGTCTCTTCATTTCTACTTTCTTCTTCACTCTGACTTGGTCCAGTAGATGGTTCCTTTTCACAGTCTTCAAAGGAATTCACTGTGGGTATGGGAAAGATCACTGATTTAGATATACTTTCTTGAACCTGTATAGTCCCTGATCCTCCACATCCTGAACCTGCATATTCATCATTACTGAAACCAAAAGAGTTAGTTAGTGAATCAATGTCAAATAGCCACTGAGGACCAGACCCAATAGGATTTGGTGTGTTCTCATTGCATTTGACATTGTCACTTTCTTCAATTATTCTAGAAGATGAGTTAAAAACTCTGTAGGCCTTACTCTGAGATGAATACCCAACAAAAAATCCATCATCTGCTTTGCTATCAAACTTACCTAAGTGAGATTTGGTATTGAGAATTGTACAAGGACACCCAAAAGGTTTGAAAAATCCAATGAAAGGTTTTCTTTTATTTAACAGCTCATATGGTGTCTTGTTCTTTGGCTTAACTACTAGAACTCTGTTTTGGACATAACAGGCAGTATTAACTGCTTCAGCCCAGAAGGTAATTGGCAGTTTTGAATCAGCCAACAGAGATCTAGCAGCCTCTATTAGTGTCCTATTTCTCCTTTCAGCAACACCATTCTGTTGAGGAGTCCTAGGAGCACTATACTGTCTCTCAATGCCTTTTTCTTCACAGAAGGTGTTTAGATCCAGATTTTTGAATTCAGTCCCATTATCTGATCTAATGACTTTTACTTTTTGATTAGTTTGGTTTTCAATTCTTAGGATAAAGGATTTGATCAGTCCACTTGTCTCATCCTTAGTCCTTAGAAAATAAACCCAGGTAAATCTAGAGTAATCATCAACAATAACCAAGCAATAAGATTTCTTGCCTATACTCATAACATTTGTAGGACCAAACAGATCCATGTGCAATAACTGGAGACAAGAAGAAATTGAATTTATCTCTTTGGTCTTATGAGAAGTTTTATGCTGTTTGCCTTTAAGACAAGCAACACAATGATCATCACATGAAAAGACTTTAGATGGTAAACCTCTTACAAGATTGTTTTTAACAAGTTTGTTCATAGTCTTAAAGTTCATGTGACACATCCTTCTGTGCCAAAGAGAGGATTCATCTACAGAAGCTTTTGAAACAAGACAATTTAGAGATGAATCACTATCAACATTGTCCATATCTAGACAGTAAACATTGTCCTTTCTTGGAGTTCTAAGTAGTATCATGCTTTCATCAACTACCTTGAACCCTGGAGCAAGGATCATACACTCAGTATTTGTAAATAATATACTATGTTGTTTGTCACAAACCTGTGATACACTTAACAGGTTGTATTTCAATTGATCAACATAGTAGACATCCTCAAATGTCATCTTACCTTTGGTGACATTACCTTTTCCACTTATCTTACCACCAGTAAGATTATCTCCAAATGCAACATGTCCTCCATTGATATGCTTGAAATCCTGAAGGCATGACATGTTGCCTGTCATGTGCCTAGAGCAACCACTATCAACATGCCATATGCTCCTTCCTTTGAGCTGTTGGTTGCCCTGCACATAAGATAGATCAGTTAGTATGAATTAGGAACCTAAGCCAAAGTGGTCTTGGGTACCCCTTTCTCATCAAAATACTTGCATTCTTTCTTGACAAGATTTTTGAATTTTAGCTCCTCATTCTTGGAGTACTTTGTCACAATAATAGGCTTGGAAACATTTGTGCTAGAAACAGTACTGGTTTTAGAGTTACTAACTGCTTTAGCAGCACTTGCATGCTTAGCAGTACTAACCTTGTTAGCAGTAGTAACTGTGTTAGCAGCAGTAACTGTGTTAGCAGCAGTAACTGTGTTGGCAGTATTAATCTTTGAAGAGGTACTAACTGTATTAGCAGCATTAATATTTTCAGCAGTACTAACACAGGTAGCAGCAGTAATGCTTCCAGCAGCACTAACCCTGTCAGCAGCACTAACAGTTTTAGTGCTTTTGGGCACCCACATTTTAATACTTTCTTTTAAAATCTTTTTCTTCATGGGGCCTTTCTTTTCACCATGTTTCTTTACAGCCTTCCTATTTCCAACAGGTTTTTGCACAAATTTTTGAAAAGTCATCTGTTGATTGATAGGGTTAAAGAAACAGTATTTAGCCACATGATTTAACTTGCCACATATGAAGCAAGGTTTTGGTCTATTGATTTTACTCAGATCAACTCCTTGCTTCTGAGCCCATTGATTATTCCAGTTTCTTTGATTTCCTCTTTTTAAACCTGAATTTAGGCTCTTGGCTTTACTGCAATCACACTGTTTACAAGATCCAGGATTCACAACTGTGGTTTGTTTGTAATGAACCTTGTTATCTTTTCCATTGGTCTTCTCTATCTCCTTGGACTTGATCCAGATTTTCCCACATCCCTCATTGGTGATAATGCTGTTTTCTAATGGGATCTCTTCACTTACATCATTATCTCTATTCTCACTGGCTTCTTTCTCAGTTAAATCCTTAATTACTACTTCATCCAAAGGATCTATCTTAAAGGCTTTCTCAGATAAGTCCTTTTTCTCCTTGGTTTCTAACAAGTCTGAAGTAGGAGAGATATAATTGTTGTTGTAAGGAGGAGGTGTACTGTTGTATCCAATACCAGGCTTCATCTTATCATGAATCTGAGCCTTTAGAAGAGAATCCATTGCTTTTGAAGCATATGAAAACTTTTCTATGTCAAGTTTAACTTTAGACAGTTCCTCCTTCAGCCTATCACTCTCTTCTAAGGATTTAGACAGTTTGGTTTCTAACTCATTCTTTTCCCACTTCCAATAGTTAGTGTCATAGGAGTGTTGAAGTTCATTAGCTTGAAAGCCTTTGATTTGTTCTTCAAATCTTTCTACTATTAACACATAATCTATTCTATCCTTTTCTAATCTTTTGAGGTCATCACACATACTTTGATTGTGATCCCTGTATCTTTTGACAGTGTCAATGCAAGATTTAGTGCAAAGATTAGAAATTACCTCAGAGGGGAGATCTGACACTTCTGCCATAAGAGCTTGATTCTGAATGGCTTCCTCAGCTTGATCACTCCAGTCAAATCCCATTCCTTGTTGAGACACAAGTGCTTGAGCAGGATTCTTGTTATGACTGTAGCCTCCATTCTGAGCTTGTTGTTGGTTGTTGTTTGGAACAACACTCCTGCATTCTCTAGCAAAGTGTCCTTTCATGTGACACTTATAACATTCCACCTTGGTCTTGTCAAAACCAGCTCCATCTTCTCTTCTTTGAGAGAAGTTATTCCTTCCTGTTCTTTTAATGAACTTCTTCACCCTCATGGATAGCATGGCCATCTGCCATTTGATATCCATCTCCTCCAGGTCATCAGGGTGAAGTTGATCCAGATCATCATTGATCAATGAATTGTTACTATGACTGGACAAGAAGGCTTCAAAGATTGTTTCAGTTCCTTTTTCTGAACTTGCTCCACTAGCAGTACTAACTGCTTCAGGGATGGCAGTAGTATCAGTGGCTGCTGAAAGAAGTGCAGAATTGTGGACATAACCAGTAGGTTTCTTCTTGATCTCTACCTCAGTTTCAAAAACTCTTAGATCATTGTATAGATCATCAAGTTCTTTCTCTTCCAGATTGTCACTCTGCCTATAAGAGACAGTGTACATAGTCCACTCATCCCCAAGAGATCTGAGGAACTTTCTGTTGATGTCATCTTGATCCATCTTCACTCCTACAGTAGCCAATTCACCAATGAGCTTGTTAAACCTATCAAAAGTTTGAGTCATAGACTCATTCTTTGAGGAAGTAAAGTTCTCATATTGCTGCTTTAGAACATCTCTTTGATTTCTTTTGATGCTCTTAGTTCCAGCAAATCTTTTCTCTAGAGCATTCCAGAGAATTTGAGCATCAGTGCAGTTGCAAAATTGATGCTGTTATTCATTGGGGATTGCCAAGAGCAAAGTGCTCAAGGCCTTGATCTCTGTCTGTCTGATCTTCCTCTCACCATCTGTCTTTGGTGGAGGTATTTTCCCATCTGGTCCTATCCTTCCAGCTTCAGAAGGACCATTCTCAATGATATCCCACATTGAGTAGTCAGTGAGGAGAATATATTGTCTGATTCTGATCTTCCACATGTCAAACTCACTGGGTTTGAGCATTGGAACCTTGGAGACCAAAGTACTGCTTGATTCTGTAAGATTTTCCATGATAAATAGATGTTTCTGAGAGAGTTTAGCTCTGATACCACTTGTCAGGATCGAATTCTCAACAAGAATTAATTCTCAGAAACAATATCAAAGAAGTTTGCGGAATAACACTTTGATATTCAATGAAACAGTAAATCAATACAGAAAATATGAAGAACAAACTGTAAACTTGTATTGAATGCTTTGAAGTTACAAGATTACACACTCAACCTCAATATTGATGAACAGGCTCACCAATACGAATTCTACTTCTCTAGAATTAGGATCTATGCCTTGAGGTTGTTTTCTCTCTATCAAAATTATCAAAAGTATTTCTATCTATTCTGTACCTTATATACATATACTAATCAAAAGATAATTACAATAAATAAACAAATCTTCAGTATATCTTCCATGTATATCTCTAAGCTTCCATGTATATCTTCAATCCATCCAGCTGTTATTCTTTCCATTCGGATCTCTTAAGCAGCACTAACTATGCTCAGCAGCATTAACTTCTTCTAGCAGCATTAACTACCAAGCAGTACTAACTATTAGCAGTACTAACTAGCTAAGCAGTACTAACTTTGTTCAAGCAGCACTAACTTTGACTAGCAGTATTAATTACTAGCAGTAGTAATACTCAGCAGTATTAACCTTGAATTCTTCTAGCAGTATTAACTCTGAACCAGTAGCATTAACCATACTTGTTAAATTCTTCAGTACCCAACACATTGGACTTGATCCAATGCTTTCCACATCCCTCATTGGTGATTATGTGGTTTTCTATAGGAATCTCACCACTCACAGTATTGTCCTTATCCTTGACAACTTCTTTCTCAGTTTTATCCTTAACAACTACTTCATCTAAGGGATCTATCTCAGTGGCTCCCTTAGATAGGTCCTTCCTATCCTTTGTTTCTAACAAACCTGAACTAGGAGGGATGTAGTTGTTGTTATAGGGTGGTGGTGTGGTATTGTACCCTATTCCTCTTCTCAGTTTATCATGAATCTGAGTTTGTAGCAAAGAATCCATTGCTTTGGAAGCATTTGAAAACTTTTCTACATCTATTTTGACTTTAGCTAGCTCTCCTCTTAGCTTTTCACTTTCTTCTTTGGATCTGGTCAGTTGAAGTTCTAAGTCATTCTTTTCCCACTTCCAGTAGTTTGTGTCATAAGAGTGTTGAAGCTCATTGGCTTGAAAATCCTTAATCTATTCTTCAAATCTCTCAACAATCCTCACATAATCTTTTATGTCCTTTTCCAATCTCTTAAGGTCATCACTCATGTTCTGATTATGATCCCTATATCTTTTAACAGTGTTTATGCAATTTGGAGAGCAAAGATTGGAAGTTACCTCTGTTGGGAGATCAGACACCTCTGCCATTAGAGCTTGGTTTTGGATGGTCTCTTCAGCTTGATCACTCCAATCAAACCCCATACCTTGTTGAGAGACTAGGGCTTGTGCAGAGCTTCTGTTATTATTGAAGCTTCCAGACTGTGTTTGCTGGTGGTTGTTGTTGTGAGACACTCCACTTCTGCATTCCCTAGCAAAGTGTCCCTTTTGATGACATTTATAGCATTCCACCTTAGACTTGTCAAAACCTGCTCCATCTTCTCTTCTTTGGGAGAAGTTGTTCCTCGCAGTTCTTTTGATGAACTTCTTAACTCTCATAGAGAGCATGGCCATCTGCCATTTAATGTCCATCTCTTCCAGATCATCTGGATGGAGTTGTTCCAAGTCATCATTAATGAGAGAAGAATGTCCATGACTTGCTAGAAAGGCTTCAAATATAGTTTCAGTGTCTTTCTCTTGATTTGCTCCATTGGCAGTACTAACTAATTCAGGGTTGGAAGTAGAATCAGTTGATGCTGAAAGGAGTGCAACATTGTTACCCAGAAGGCCTCTTTTTAGCTTCTACCTCAGATTCAAAAACTCTTAGATCATTATAGAGATCATCAAGTTCCTTTTCTTCCAGTTGATCATTCTGTCTGAAAGACATAGTATACATGGTCCATTCATCACTCAAGGACCTTAGAAACTTTCTGTTCAGATCATCTTGATCAATTTGTACTCCCACTGTAGCTAGTTCACCAATAAGTTTGTTGAACCTGTCAAAAGTTTGAGTCATGGACTCATTCTTGGTTGACATAAAGTTCTCATATTGTTGCTTCAGAATGGCTTTCTGATTTCTCTTGGTACTTTTGGTACCTGAGAATCTCTTCTCCAGAGCATTCCAGAGCATCTCTGCATCAGTGCAGTTGCAGAATTGATGTTGGTATTCATTGGGAATAGCCAAGAGCAAGGTGCTCAAGGCTTTCATCTCTGTCTATCTAGTTTTTCTTTCTACATCAGTTTTTGGTGGAGTTCTCTTTCCATCTGCACCAATCTTTCCTTCTTCAGAAGGACCATTCTCTATGATGTCCCACATAGAATAGTCAGTGAGGAGTATGTACTGCTTGATTCTGATCTTCCACATATCGAATTCATTGGGTCTGAGCATTGGAACCTTTGAGACCAGAGTACAGTTTGATTCTACAAAGTTTTCCATGATGAATGAATAGATGTTTCTGAGAGAAAAGGCTTTGATACCACTTGTCAGGATCGAATTCTCAACAAGAATAAAGTCTCAGAAACAATATCAAAGAAGTTTGCGGAATAACACTTTGATATTCAATGTAACAGTAAACAAACAGTATATGATTAACAACTTGTAAACTTGTATTCAATTATCAAATCACAAGATTACACACTCAACCTCAATCTTGAAGAACAAGCTCTTTCAAGACGAATTCTACTTCTCTAGAATTAGGATCTATGCCTTGAGGTTGATTCTCTCTAGAACTCAGAATCAAATTTTTTTTTCTAAACTATTCTATCAATTCTATACATATATTGAATAAAAGATAATTACAATAAATAAAATATCTTCAGTATATCTTCCATGAATATCTTCAGCTTTCCATGTTTATCTTTAACCACGATCTCTTCATCATTATCTTCATATTATATTAGAAGCAGCATTAACTGAGTATTGGCAGCATTAACTACTAAGCAGTACTAACTGTTAAAGCACATATTTATTGGATTCAAGATCATAATTATCTGAAGATGGAAATCTGAAGTTAAAGGTGATAAAGTCGTCTCAACAAATAGTCTAGGGTCCTTTTGTAATAATTAGTCAAAGTCTGTTTACGTATTTTATTTATTAGTTAGTTTTATTTTTAGTTAACTTAGTTTGTAGTTGGGCCTAAGCCTTGCAAGCCCATTAGGCTATATGGGCTAAGTATAAATAGTTTGTTTTAGTGTTAATTAGGGTTTAAGAAATCTTAATTGCAAATTAATTATTGAGAGGAGGATTGTGGTGGTGAGTGTAGCGCCGTGAACAAGACAGAGAGGAGGAAGAATTCGATTTCAAGTCTGTAACTCATTGAATCGGTTGCTTAATCAATATCAGGTTTGATTTATCGTATTGTTTATGTGATTGCTTGTTTGAATGATTGCATATTGGGACACACAATTGGTATCAGAGCACAGTACAGATTGGATTGAATAAGTTTTTGTTCGGTTCTAATTTTCTGTCAAAGATTCATGTTTTTTATTGTGTGATTGTTCATTCAAGTGGATATTAGTTTGATTGTGTTTGTTTTGCATATTATAGTGATTGGGTATTGTTTGATTTGATAATTGCATTGTTTTTTATTATCAATTTGTTGAATTTGGTTTTCTGGGTTCGTTTTGGAGGCGGCACTGTGGGTTCATTCGATTCCTTCATAAAGTGGTTTTTACTGAAATTAATTGGTAGCAATCAGTTCTAATCGTGTAATCGATCGTTTTTGCAAAGTTTGGGAGTTTAATTTTGTGTTTTGATCTGTTTCTGGGCTGATTATTTGAGTATCTGGGTCGATACTATGTCAAGAACACTCCGGTCGAACATATCGGTCTTTGTTTCTATCGGTCTAAGTCCACTTCCGGTCGAATACCTTTATCGGTCTATAGCATTCGACCGGGACACTCACTGTCCACTCCGGTCTTTCATATTATCGGTCGAAGCATAGTTCGGTCGAACAACCATCCGGTCTTACCAACATCCGGTCTTACCAATATCGGTCCTTTCACTTACCGGTCTTCACTTCTATCCGGTCGAACTCTCTACCGGTCTTTACAAGTCTCCGGTCGACTCAATACCGGTTGAAAATCGATTTTTGCAAACTGTAATAGGGCATCTAAATGTCAAAAAAAATTCTCTAGGGGCGCTGCCCCTCGACCCCGCAAGGGCGGTGCCCCTTGACCCCACCCGCTATCCGGATAGCGGGACCCCCGTGCTAAGTCTGCGAAGGGGGACAAAGTTCTGTTCGTGATCTGATTTTTTTCTGAATTTCATTCTAAGTGTTTCAGTATTGTGTGATTTTATCTTGACTTCTAACGATCTCATTCAGTTGATTGTCTCAATATCAGATAAGTTTGATTTCTAATCATATAAGTAAAGATGTCTCGGGAAGCTCTTGCTATTGGAACAGATGTGAAGCCACCAGTACTCTTCAAGGGGGAGTACGAGCAATGGAAGGACAGATTTTTGGACTTCATTGATCGACATGATTTGGGAGATGAAATCAGAAAATCTCTGAAAGACGGGATCATGACACCTCCGACCAAGGTTCTCACTGTAGCTGGAGAAAATGGTCAAGAAGAAGAGACAGAGTACAAATTACCGATTGGTGAATATTCGGAAGATCAGCTGAAGAGACACAAGGGTGACAAGCTGGCAAGATCATTTATTCTCCAAGGCATACCGAATGAAATATATGTCAAGATTGACAGCTATAATGCTACCGGTAAGCAAATGTGGGATCAGTTGGAGAAGATGATGATCGGATCCAAAGTCGGCAATCAGCTCAAAGTATCTACATGCCTGAATAATTATGAAGAGTTCAAAGCCAAAGCTGGAGAGTCTCTCGAAGCTACTTATGACAGATTTGTCACTTTGCTGAACGAGCTCAGCAAGAACAAGATCAGCAAATCTCATGTGGAGCTCAATGTGAAATTTCTCAGCAATCTTCAGCCTGAATGGAAGAGGTTCACCCGTCAGATGAGACAGTTGAAGGATCTGCATGACATTCCTCTTCATGAAGTTTATGAGATCCTCAGACAGAATGAGGAAGAGGTAGAAGAGATCAAGGCTGAGATGAAAAAGGCTGACAAAGCAGTTGCTGATCCAGTTGCTCTTGTGGTTAAGAAGTCAAAGAAGAAGAAGGTGATAGATTCTGATTCGGAAGAAGCTGATTGTGAGGAAAAGTCTGAAACTGACGATTGTGAAAAACTGATGGAAACCATGCTTATGTTAACCAAGGCTTTCCAAAAGAAGTTCTATAAAAAGCCAAACTCCAATAGTCAGCGATTCTCGTCTGGTCCGAACAACTACAAGCATAAAGAGAAAGTTGAAGAACGGAGATCAGAAGAAATGAAGAAGGATGGAGCTGAAGAGACCAAGAAAGAAGAACCGATTAAGTGCTACAACTGTGGTAGACTCGGTCATTTTGCCAAGGACTGCCGCAAATCAAAAGTCCGAAACTCAGACTATTACAAGAATAAAATGCTTCTAGCCAAGCAACAAGAGGCTGGAAAAGCATTAATGGCCGAGGATGAATACTGGCTCGACCACTCGGATGAAGAATCTGAAGAAGGAGAGAAGGATGAGACAGCACATCTGTGCTTGATGGGGAAGAACCAGTCAGAAGCTGAAGCTGATTCGGATGATGGAGATACTGATGAGGTATGTAACTTTACTGAATTTGATTTATTGAACCAAATGAATGCCATGATGTCTAAACTCCAAGAATTAGAGTCGAAACTGAAGCGTGAAAGAGGTGTCATAAATGAGAAAAATCAATCTATACATAAACTTAGTAATGATATTGCTGAGAAAAATGTATTAATTGAAACTTTGCACAAAAATATAGACACTAACGCTAAAGAAAAGACTATTATTCATAAAGAGTTATCTGAAACTGGTTCAAAGTTTAAAGAATGTGAGTTTAAATCTAGAGAGATTGCTAAAAGGTACTTTTCTACTTCAAAAGAGAATAAATCTTTAATAGAAAAGGTGAATGCTTTGGAAGAAAAATTACATTCTTTGGGACAAACTGAACACACTATTCATTTGAACAAACCTAAAGAGAAACCTGATACTTGGGGACTTGGTTACAAAAACCCACATCATCTCAAAAAGGTGATATCTGAAGTGCCTGCACTTTATGACTTTGGGTTTATGTTATTGGCTCCTCAACATCAAGAACTCAAACCTTTTTGGACTAGTCTGTCGGAAAAAGATAAAGCCAAGGAATATGATAAAAGAAAGAACACAACTAAAGTTCAACTTCCATTTCGCTATGAGAAGTTGAATAACAGTTATCGTTCTAATAAATCAAAATTTCTTTCAAATGATTATTTTGAGAGTTATTCTGTTAAAGAGTTGGAGGCTAAACCCATTGAAGGTAAGCTGTACGTTCCTCCCCTCGTTTTGGAACGTAAAATTTCTGAACTTGAGAATACTCTTTCAGATGAAAGAATTTTGATGGACTTAGAACAAACTGTATTTTCAACAGTGTTCAAAAATTCAAATTTTCCTAAACTCTCCAAAGCTTTAAATTCGGATGACAGATCTGGTTCCCTTAATAATGAGCTTACTTTCCTAAACTCTGAAGGTGTTTTAAATAAGTGTGTTTCTCAGTTTGATTTTTCTTCTAAACTTCCTCATCATTCATCTTGTGTTGTAAATTCCTTTGGATTACCCAGTGTACATGAAAAAGGTGAAACATCAACGAAAGTTGATAAATCAGTTTCTGTGAAATCCAAGAAAGCAAAAGGTAAGCAACAAAAATCTCAGCTTTCACAGAAACCGATCCACACTGGTAAGCCAAAGAAGATGCATTCTCTTAATTCTCATCATTCTAACTCTAAAGTTTCGAATGTTTCAGATTTGAGAAAGCAAAGGGTTGGAGTTAAGACTGCATGGATACCGAAACAGAAGATAGACGAGAAAGCTAAATCTAGTTCTAGTTTTATTTTGAATAAAAAGACTTATAGTAAAGATGATTTGAGTGTGAATGTTGCTACTTTTAAAAATAATCTTGTTGATTCTCGCAAGAAATATTCTATAAAGCAATTATTTCAGTTAGCTCCATCTAGTACTAAAAAGTTTTTAAATTATGGTGAATGTGATTATGCTTCTCGTAGATATTCTGATGTTTGGTATGGTTCATATAATGTTTCATGTTATCATTATCATACGTCTTATCATGCTTCTGGTTTTCAAATAAAAAGTGGACCCAAATTTAAATGGGTGCCAAAATCAAGTACTAACAGTGGAGGTCCCATTTTTAAATGGGTTCCTAAACCTCTTCTTTCTTGATTTGTTTTGTGCAGACCCGTCATATGTGGTATTTGGATAGTGGGTGTTCCAAACATATGACCGGGCAGAAGAGTATGTTGTCTAATTATAAGGACAAATATTGCGGCACAGTTCGTTTCGGAAATGATCAGTTTTCACCTATTCTGGGATATGGTGATGTTGTACATGAAAATCTTACAATCAAGAAGGTGAGTTACGTTGAAGGCTTAGGGCACAACCTGTTCAGCATTGGCCAGTTCTGCGACAAAGATTTAGAGGTTAATTTCAAGGCCAAGACATGTTCAATACGCACTGAAGAAGGAAAAGAACTCCTGGTCGGATCTCGCAAGTCAAACCTCTACACCATCAATTTGTCAAAGGTCCAGGCTGACAATCAGGTCTGCCTACTATCAAAGGCCTCGATGCAACAAAGCTGGTTATGGCATCGACGGCTTTCTCACCTCAACTTTCGATACATCAACAAGCTGGTCAGTGGTAAGCTAGTGAAAGGTCTTCCAGAGCTGAAGTATGAGAAAGAACATCTATGTGCAGCGTGTGAAAAGGGAAAGATGAAGAGAGCCCCACACAAACCAAAGCCTGAACCTAGTACCAACTCTCCATTAGAGTTGTTGCATATGGATCTATGCGGTCCTATGCGAACGCAAAGCTTAGGAGAAAAGAAGTATGTGTTGGTTATTGTGGATGACTATACGCGATACACTTGGGTTAAGTTTTTACGGTCTAAAGATGAGACTCCCGATGTTCTCATTACGTTTCTAAAGACAACTCAAGTCAATCTGCAAAAACAAGTCAAGATTCTCAGGACTGACAACGGCACAGAGTTCAAGAACAAGACAGTCCAAGAATATCTCGAATCAATCGGGATATCACATCAATACTCTGCTGCTCGCACACCTCAACAGAACGGCGTCGTCGAAAGGCGAAATCGTACACTTGTTGAGGCCGCTCGCACAATGCTCAGCCAATCTGAATTACCTTTATTTTTGTGGGCTGAAGCTATATCGACTGCGTGTCACACTCAGAATCGCTCCATGATACACCGCCGATATCAGAAGACTCCGTATGCGTTGATCAACAACCGCACACCAACCATTAAATATTTTCATGTTTTTGGTTGTACGTGTTATGTTCTAAACGACCGAGAGAATCTGAACAAGTTCAGTGCTAAGGCGGATGAAGGCATCTTTGTTGGTTATTCCTCTACATCGTCTGCATATCGTGTTTATTTAAAGAAGTCGAAGACAGTGATCGAGAGCGTCAATGTTACATTCGATGAGGAATTGGTTTCTGAGAACATCAGTTCAGAACCCGTCATTACTGGAGTATTAGCTACTGGACCAACCAGTCCAGGACCTGCACCTCAAGAGAACAAATCAGATGGCGCTTCATCGTCTACCTCTAATTTATCTGATTTGGATTTATTATTTGAACTGTTCTATGATGAATTTCTTGGGTCTAAATTGCCTAACTCTGTTGTGGTTGACAGGATAGAAGACTCGATGACTACTCATCCGACCACTTTCGATATCTCTACTGAATATGGTTCTCCTATTCAGCAAGAAGTTCCAGTTCAAAAGCCTACTCCAACAGTTGAAGTTGTGACCAACAATGCCAAGACAGAAGTAGCTGACTCCATAGGATGTACTGTAGGGACTGATCAACAGATTGACCAAGCTGTACCTACTGCTACTTCTGCAACAACTACTTCAACTGAAGCCCCCGTTAATTCTGAACCATCTGAAGGAGATACCAGTGGATTCCTAGATGCGGACAATGATCAACATGCATCTAATCCACTCCCTCATGAACATAAGTGGACCAAAGAGCACCCAATACATCAAATTATTGGAGATCCTTCTGCACCGGTGCAAACTAGGTCTGCAACATCAAATCTATGTATGTATGAATCCTTTCTGAGCAAGATCGAGCCTACACGCGTATCTGAGGCTCTTGCCGATTCAGATTGGGTCACTGCGATGCAAGATGAGCTGAATCAGTTTGAAGCACTGAAAGTCTGGAGACTCGTACCCAAACCGCAAGGTAAAACCATCATTGGTACGAAATGGGTGTTCAAAAACAAGAAAGATGAAGATGGCACCGTTATCCGAAACAAAGCACGACTTGTCGCCAAGGGATATAGGCAAGAGGAAGGGATAGACTACGATGAGACTTATGCTCCAGTGGCACGTATAGAGGCAATTCGGATGTTCTTAGCCTATGCAGCCCACAAGAACTTCACCGTCTATCAAATGGACGTGAAGACAGCTTTTCTGAATAGAGTACTCAAGGAAGAAGTCTACGTCTCACAGCCAGAAGGGTTTGTAAATCCAGATAAGCCGAACCATGTCTACATCTTGGATAAAGCTCTTTATGGACTGAAACAAGCTCCTCGCGCCTGGTATGATATTCTATCTCAATTCTTGGTTAAGTCGGGTTTCACAAAAGGTACGGTTGATACCACTCTTTTTATTAAAAAGGATAAAGGCGATATCATTCTAATTCAAATATATGTGGATGATATTATTTTTGGTTCTACAAATCCTAAGTACTGTAGGAACTTTGCAAACCTCATGGTGTCTCGTTTTCAAATGAGCATGATGGGAGAGATGAATTTCTTTCTCGGATTGCATGTCAAACAATTTTCAACGGAGATCTTTATCAATCAATCTAAATACATTCTGGATATTCTTCGGAAGTTCAAAATGGATGATTGTAAACCGATTGGTACCCCAATGGCACCTTGTACTAAGATTGGCACCGATCTTTCGGGAAAGGCTGTTGATGTTAGGACTTATAGAGGGATGATAGGTTCCTTAATGTATCTCACTTCAAGTAGGCCGGATATAATGTTTTCTACATGCTTATGTGCTAGATATCAGGCCAATCCTAAAGAATCCCATTTGTCTGTTGTAAAGCGGATTTTCAGATATCTGAAGGGGACTGCAGATCTTGGTCTGTGGTATCCTAAGGATACAAGCTTTGAACTAACATCTTATTCAGACGCAGATCATGCTGGTTGCATGTTAGACAGGAAAAGCACCTCGGGTCATATACAATTCCTCGGAGATAAACTCGTCAGTTGGGCTTCGAAGAAGCAATTATGTGTCTCCACATCAACGGCCGAAGCGGAATATGTAGTTGCTGCTAGCTGCTGTTCTCAGGTCTTGTGGATGAGAACACAACTGCGAGACTATGGATTTCATTTCAATAGAATCCCGATCTATTGTGATTCAAAGAGCGCTATTGCGATTACCGCTAACCCTGTTCAGCATACTAAGACCAAACACATAGATGTCCGGTATCATTTTATAAAAGATAATGTAGAAAAGGGGACAATTGAACTTTACTTTGTAAAAATCGATTATCAGCTTGCAGATTTGTTTACCAAACCTTTAGACGAAAAGAGATTTAATTTTCTTGTCTCAAGACTTGGTATGCTAAATCTTAAGACCTAATCGGTAGTTACCTATTAAAGTTTCTTATTGTGTTTCTTTATCATTTCTTTATTATTATTTCCGCATGATACCTGCTCTTTAATAGTTTGTTCATGATCTCAGGGGGAGTGTGAAAAGTATCTTATAGATGATCAATGTTAGTTTGAGGGGGAGCAATTATGAATGCATTGTACTTACTGATCAATGTGTTAGTAGTGCATAATTTTAGGGGGAACGATCAAGTCAAAGGAGTATGGCGATGACTTCTGATTATTTCTGATCAGAACTCGTGCATTAATTGTTTTACTGCTTTATGTCATTTCAATTTCAGTGAATAAAGTTACTTTGACTAGATTTTTAGACTTTTGTAGGTTGAGAGATGCTTCAAAGATCATATCTTTATGACTTTAAGCTTGACTTCGCGAGATGTAAGAATGTACTCGAAAGGTATAATTTCTTTCTCTTCATCTCCTCCATGGTTGAAAGACGGACAACTTTCAATCAGAAGAAAACATGTTCTTAATTGTTCAAACCACTTCCCAATTCTCAAAAAGATTTCTTGATTTGGAAGTGTGATTTTAAATGTTTTCTGCTTCATCTTTGAGCTTTAACTGATAAAGTTAAATCACCTGAGCATCTTATGCTTCATAGGAAAACATGGGATCAGTGTGCTAGGACTTCTTTGAACTTCTATGGATTCACGTTAACCAGTGTTTCCTACCCAAGAAGTTAATCCTATAGTGAAAGAATGTGAGGAGTCCAACAAGAAATGAGTGTGGGATGTGTGATGAGGGACAATATTAAAAGAGAGTTTGGTTAGCTGTGAGCTTAAAGATTAAAAGAAAGAGGGTGAGAGATCAGAGTTAAAGAATTTTTAAACTCTGCACCAACTACTTTCTGAGCCGGGCAGCCACATGTCTAATGCTTCACAGTTCTTTGGTGAACATTATTGAAACAGGCAACTAGCCCATGCCAACTCTTGACTTTACCCCACCATCTACTCATTTTCTTCTCAACAAGAAAATGTTTCATTTTCAAAGGGGACGCAGCACATATGCTATCTGATTTTCATTTGGAAAATCTGGATATTGAAAAGAAGGTAGTCTGCCCCACCTTCAACTTTACTAATGCACATTGAGTCTGTGTTTAACTACTTGTCTCAGTGGTTTACACTTATTTGAGCCTTATAAGCAAACATCATCTGCTTAATTTATTCTATCACTTGCACGAACACACAAAGAATTTGTTTCTTTGTCATAACGTTCATAGAAATTGCCTTTGTGGTGTTTCGATGATTGAATGGAAGCCCTGGGGGAGTGAACACCATAAAAGCTCCTTTATATTGTGTATTCGTTACACAGAGTGACTTTGTGTTACTGACAGGCAATTTTTAACTGGTTCATTTGTTGATTCAGGTGTTACCTTTCATATCTATCTATTTTGTCTGGATTTGCAAAGATCTGGATACGCATCTTTATGAATTGACGGATAATCAGTGGTTCTGTTTGCAAGATCAATGGTGGAAGAAATTTCTTGAAGACACGTTTTGATGAACTCTTTGCTCTTTTCATCAAAAAGGGGGAGAAGCGTCAATCAAGAAATGCGGAGATCAAAAGTTTTTGAAAGAATTTCTGAAGATATTATGAAGTTTTTGCTGCTTTGAAGAAATTTTCTTTGAAGATGATTTTCTAAAGCATTCCGAGCTGAAACTGGAGATAATTTCTTTCCAAGAGATATTCAAATCTATTGGGGAGATTGTTACATTCTGGAGACAAAGAGGAAGATTACATTTTCTGAGCTTAAAAGAATGATCTTGATCCAAAGGGGGAGATTGTTAAAGCACATATTTATTGGATTCAAGATCATAATTATCTGAAGATGAAAATCTGAAGTTAAAGGTGATAAAGTCGTCTCAACAAATAGTCTAGGGTCCTTTTGTAATAATTAGTCAAAGTCAGTTTACGTATTTTATTTATTAGTTAGTTTTATTTTTAGTAAACTTAGTTTGTAGTTGGGCCTAAGCCTTGCAAGCCCATTAGGCTATATGGGCTAAGTATAAATAGTTTGTTTTAGTGTTAATTAGGGTTTAAGAAATCTTAATTGCAAATTAATTATTGAGAGGAGGATTGTGGTGGTGAGTGTGGCGCCGTGAACAAGACAGAGAGGAGGAAGAATTCGATTTCAAGTCTGTAACTCATTGAATCGGTTGCTTAATCAATATCAGGTTTGATTTATCGTATTGTTTATGTGATTGCTTGTTTGAATGATTGCATATTGGGACACACACTAACCACTAGCAGTACTAACTAGCTAAGCAGTACTAACTTTGTTCAAGCAACACTAACTTTGACTAGCAGTATTAATTCTACTAGCAGTAGTAATACTCAGCGGTATTAACTTTGAAGTCCTCTGCCAGTAGTAATTCTGAACTAGCAGCATTAAAGACTTGTTCACATCTTCAGTTCCCAACAAATATAATATGCTTTTTGTCACAAACCTGTGATACACTTAACAGGTTGTACCTTAACTGCTTAACATAGTAAACATCTTCAAATGTCATCTTACCTTTTGTTACATCTCCCTTACCACTAATCTTACCTCCATCTGGAGTATTACCAAAGGCAACATGCCCTCCATCAATTTTCTTGAAATTCTTGAGGCAAGCCATGTTCCTTGTCATGTGCCTAGAGTAACCACTATCAACATGCCAAATGGTCTTTTCTTTGAGTTGTTGGTTGCCCTGCACATAAGATAAATCAATTAGTATTGATTGGGAACCCAAGCCAAAGTGGTCTTGGGCCTCCCTTTCTCATCAAAGTACTTACACTCCTTTTTGATGAGATTTTTAAATTTAGAATACTCTTTACTGGAGTACTTTGTCAAGATGATTGGTCTAGGAGCACAAACACTAGAAGCAGTACTAATTTTAGAAGTACTAACAGAGTTAGCAACACTAGCAGGTTTAGCAGTACTAACCTTGTTAGAAGCACTAATAGAGTTAGAAGTATTAACATCTGATGAAGTACTAACAATGTTAGTTTTAGAAGTACTAATACTCTCAGCAGCACTAACATTGATAGCAGCAGTATTGCTTCTGGCAGCACTATCTTTGTCAGCAGTACTATTTGTGGTAGCAGTACTAACAGTTTTAGTGCTTTTGGGAACCCACATCTTGACACTCTCTTTTACAGTCTTTTTCTTCATGTGGCTTTTAGATTTAACAGGTTTCTTAGTCACATGGTTCCTTTCATCCTTCCTATAACCAAAGGGTTTTTGCACAGATCTTTGAAAATTTATCCTTTGGTTAATTAGATTAAAATAACAGTGCTTGGCAAGATGGTTCATTTTGCTACATATGAAACAAGGTTTTGGTCTGATGATTCTACTCAGATCAACTCCTTGTTTCTGAGCCCACTGATTATTCTAATTTCTTTGATTGCCCCTCCTTTTATCATATTTTAGGGGCTCAGACTTATTACCTGCACACTGTTTGCAAAGAACAGGATTCATAACTGTAGTCTGCTTGTAATGGACCTTTTTAGACTTTCCCTCAGTCTTCTCTATGTCATCAGATTTGACCAAATCCCTTCCACCACCCTCATTGGTAAGAATGTTATTTTCTAAGGGAATCTCACCACTCACAGTATTATCCTTACTCTTACCAGCTTCTTTCTCAGTCTTGTCCTCAACAACTACTTCATCTAAAGGATCTATCTTAGTGGCTCCCTCATGCAAGTCCTTCCTATCATTGGTCTCTAGCAAGTCTGATTTAGGAGGAATGTAGTTGTTGTTGTATGGTGGTGGTGTGGTATTGTACCCAATTCCTGGTTTAATCTTATCATGGATTTGGACCTTTAGAATTGAATCCATGGCTTTAGAAACATATGAAAACTTTTCCACATCTAGCTTAACCTTGGCTAGCTCTCCTCTCAACTTTTCATTCTCCTCTCTAGACTTTGTCAGTTGGATTTCTAAATCATTTTTCTCCCACTTCCAGTAATTTGTATCATATGTGTGTTGAAGTTCATTGGCTTGGAAACCTTTAATTTGTTCCTCAAACCTCTCAACAATTTTACATAGTCTTTTCTATCCTTTTCTAACCTCTTAAGGTCATCACTCATACTCTGGTTATGATCCCTGTACCTTTTAACAGTGTCTATGCAAGTTTGAGAACATATATTAGAAAGTACCTCAGTTGGGAGATCTGATACTTCTGCCATGAGAGCTTGATTTTGAATGGCCTCTTCTGCTTGATCACTCCAGTCAAACCCCATTCCTTGTTGAGAAACAAGAGCTTGAGCAGAGTTTCTGTTCTGGTTGAAGCTTCCAGTCTGAGCTTGTTGGTGGTTGTTGTGAGACACTCCACTTCTGCATTCCCTGGCAAAGTGTCCCTTCATATGACACTTGTAGCACTCCACCTTTGACTTATCAAAGCCTGCTCCATCTTCTCTTCTTTGGGAGAAATTGTTCCTCCCAGTCCTCTTGATGAACTTCTTCACCCTCATAGAAAGCATGGCCATCTGCCATTTAATATCCATTTCTTCAAGATCATCAGGATGAAGTTGTTCCAAGTCATCATTGATTAAAGAAGAGGTACCATGGCTGGAAAGAAAGGCTTCAAAAACAGATTCATTGCCTTTTTCTTGATTTACTCCACTGGCAGCATTAACTGATTCAGGGTTAGCGCATTATGAACATATCCAGTAGGCTTCTTCTTTGCTTCCACCTCAGATTCAAACACTCTCAGATCATTATACAGATCATCCAGTTCCTTTTCTTCCAACATGTCATTTTGTCTGAATGAGACAGTGTACATGGTCCATTCATCTCCAAGAGATCTGAGGAACTTTCGGTTGACATCATCTTGTTCCATCTGAACTCCAACAGTAGCCAACTCACCAATTAGCTTATTGAATCTATCAAAAGTTTGAGTCATAGACTCATTCTTTGAAGATGTAAAATTCTTATATTGCTGCTTGAGAATATCCCTTTGATTCCTCTTAGTGCTCTTGGTGCCAGCAAATCTCTTCTCTAAAGCATTCCATAGAATCTGAGCATCAGTGCAGTGGTGAAACTGATGTTGATACTCATTAGGAATGGCCAAAAGCAGGGTGCTTAAGGCTTTCACCTCCAATTGTCTCACTTTCTTCTCAGCATCAGTTTTTGGAGGTGGTCTTCTTCCATCTTGTCCAATTTTACCTTCAGCAGAGGGACCATTCTCAACAATGTCCCACATAGAAAAGTCTGTAAGGAGGATGTACTGCTTGATCCTAATTTTCCACATGTCAAACTCATTGGGTTTGAGCATGGGAACCTTTGAAACAAGTGTACTGTTTGATTCAACTGTGTTGTCCATGATGAATGAAGGTTTCTGAGAATACTAGGCTTTGATACCACTTGTCAGGATCTAATTCTTAACAAGAATAATGAAACTCAGAAACAATATTAAAGAAGTTGCGGAAAAACACTTTAATATTCAAATATCAATGTAACAGTAAAGTAGAAATCACAACTTGTAAACTTTATTGAATGATTAAAGTTACAAGCTTTCACACAAAACCTCAATCTTGATGAACAGGCTCACCAAGACGAATTCTACTTCTCTAGAACTAGGGTTGTAAACCATGAGGTTAATTCTCTCTAAAAAAACTTATTTATGAATTCTCTCAGAATGTACTATATAATCTATAACATCTAGACTATATTTACAGAGTAGATTACAAGATAATTATCAAAATAAACTTGATCTTCAATATCAATCCCATAATTATCTTCAGCCTTATCTCCAGCTTGTCTTTACCTCCAAGGCATCTTTATCTTTAGAAGCATCACTAATAATCTTCAGAAGTATTAACCATCTTCAGCAGCATTAATCTTCAGCAGTACTAACTACTAGCAGTACTAACTCTCCAAGCAGTACTAACTATTCAAGTAGCAGCACTAACTCTTCAAGCAGTATTAATTCTACTAGCAGTAGTAATTACTTAGCAACATTAATCAGCAGCATAAACCATACTTAGCTCATTCAGACCCAACAAACCTTCCTTCCAAATATCTAGTAGAATAGTCTAGATAGAGTTCTAGAGAGATCCATAGAGTAGTATAAATAGATGTAGTCTTTCATTTGTAAGACACACTCCACATTTGTCACAACTTGAGTAATAGAACATATAGTTCTCCCAATCTTCTTAACATTCTTGTTTGCTCATCATTGTCCGGTATTTTTGTAGTTTGGCTGACTTAGTTCGAGAACTAAGGCCGTACACGAGCTTGTGAAGACAACTCCGTGACAAGTGGTATTAGAGTGAAGGTTCGAGGCGATGGCAAACAACGTGGAGTTGAATGTTACGGTTGAGAAGGTGACCCGAGGATGGGAAGAGTCTCGTCATGAAGGAGTCAAGACTCGAAGCAGGAGTCAGGGGAAATCAAATGAGCTGATAGCCATCCTGAATGCTAGAGTCGTTGATGTGAAGAAGTCCACCGGAGATTTGAAGGTAAGGATCGATGATCTTGATCATCACCTTGAAGATGTCCAACAATAACTTGGAGTCTTGGAAGCAGAAGACTCGAAAGTTTGAGAAGATGTCAAGGCCACCCTTGATATCTTAAAGTTGGAGTTTCACCGAGAAGTTGAGGATCTTTAAGGCATCATTCGGAATGAGCTAGCAACCTTGCATGCACAAGTTGAGAGGGTGGAAAGAGAGCAAGCCATCACTCGTGACCAACTTGAAGAAGTTCGGACCGACATGGGCATTTGCAAGCGATCCGTAGTGAATGGGGTAGGCATTAGTGCACCTACAACAAGGGTCGAAGTTCCAAAGCTTACAACCTTTGATGGCAAGAGAGAAGCCAGAGTAATCGATGATTTTCCTTGGGAAGTCACAAGATATCTCGAAGCTATGGGGATCGAGGATGACGCTACACATATTCACACCACCACGATGTACTTGAAGGACACCGCGACTTTATGGTGGCATAGGGGACATGGAGACATCGAGAGAGATGACGACACCTTGTTCTACTTTTTGGATGGGCTCATTCCATGGGCGAAAATGGAGATACGAGGTCGTGGGGTACGAGACCTTGCCAGTGCAATCGTGGAAGCCGAGTCGATTGTCGAGCTTCACGAGGAAGCAAGGCACAAAAAGAAGTGTGAAGGAAGAGGTGGAGGAGAGAAAAGAACCCACGAAGTCAAGAAGCCCTCTACGAAGAAGTGGAAGGGAAAAGAGATTGAAGGATCACCGAAATCATCGGTGATGTGGTTCCTATGTGATGGATCACATTGAGTAGGAGAGTGTCTGAAGAAGGCCAGATTCCATGCCATGGAAGCACGAATGGAGGAGTATGACGAGGACCTGGGAGACACAAGAATAGGTTCCTTGAGTTTCTTGAATGTGGTCGAGACGAAAGCAGAACCACCAAAGTCGAGACCATACTTACAATTCGTGAACGTAAAGTTAAAGGGATCAGATGTTCAAGCCCTTGTCGACATGGGTGCCACCCATAATTTCATTACCGAGAGTGAAGCCAAGAGTCTTGGAGTCCGTATTACGAAGGAAGGCGGATCCATAAAGGCGGTCAACTCGAAGGCTCTACCTATCCGAGGGGTCGCAAAGGGAGTGAGGATCGAGATCGGTAGTTGGAGTGGTACCATGGATCTAACCGTTATCCCGATGGACGACTTCCAACTTGTTCTTGGGATGGATTTCGTCGATGTGGTACAAGCCTTTCCCATACCTTTCTCTCGTTCACTATGCATTGTAGATGGAGGTAAGACATATTTGGTGAATACCATCAAACGTCGCAATGCCAAGTCGATTTCAACCATACAACTCGTGGAGGAGACAAGAGGCCTTAACCTCAAGGATGATCGCAAGGAAGAGAAAAGGCATGAGACCTTAGAACGAAACAACACTACTCAACAATCCAAGACTCCGGATGTTAGAGCAAAGAGTCGCAAAGGAAATAGTCCTAAGCGAAGACGAAGAAAAGGTAAAGGTTCGAGGAAGGATGCAATGAGGCACCCAAAGAACCAAGATAACACGACTAAGGGAGAACGGAGATACTAGACTGAGGCGCAACGAGAACGCGATGAGGGAGTCGCGAGATTAGGTAGGGGAGGATGTCACGTTCTGCCAAGAGGTTCTCTGGAAATCCGGAACATTCCGGATCAGTCAAAAAGATGGAGGAACCTTGGTGAAGGTTTAAGAAAAGCCAAACAAGGATCAAAATAGTCAAAACATTCTCTAGAAGGATCCAAACCTTTCAAGGGCTTATATATCTAGAACCTTCCTTGCAAATATCTAGTAGAATAGTCTAGATAGAGTTCTAGAGAGATCCATAGAGTAGTATAAATAGATGTAGTCTTTCATTTGTAAGGCACACTCCACATTTGTCACAACTTGAGTAATAGAAACATAGAGTTCTCTCAATCTTCTTAACATTCTTGTTTGCTCATCATTGTCTAGTATTCTTGTAGTTTGGCTGACTTAGTTCGAGAACTAAGGCCGCACGCGAGCTTGTGAAGACAACTCCGTGACAATAAACAATCATCCGATTTGAATCGTGGGATGAACCAAGATTGTGAGTTCATCTTTTACATTTTTGCCATGTGTCACACTATGGTTAGTAGATTTTAATTTTTTTTTAGGATAAAACTTAAATAATTGAAAAAAGGAGTTTAACAAAAAAACATTAAAAATTAAAAAATATACCAAAATTCATATTTTTAATTCCCTTCAAATACATCTTAATATTGACATATTTTCATCATACTAATATAGACATGTTTTTAGTTGTATGGTAAAGTTTTTTTGTATTTATAATTACGTTTTAAAATATGCATTGGTCCTTTAATCTATTTTTTATACTTAAAATAAAAGGTAATAATTAAATATGATAAAAAAAATAAATATATACGAAAAAATATTTTAAATTGGACTGGACTGGATCACTAATAAACAATAAAAAAAGTAAGATTTGGGTTGAAGTTGAAGATTACATAAATAGATGAGAAAGAAAATAATATCTTCATTGAAATTGGGTTGGAAGATATTTTGAATAAATCATAGTCTTACAATCACATTTAAAAGCTATTCATATTTTTGTTTAGTAATGGACCCTCCCCTCTCCGCCTTAGAGCATCGACAGTCATGAACTTTTTTAGAGATTCATAATTGTGTCATATCAATTTTTTTATTTCTTGTCATGTCAATTTTCTCTTTCCTACACATTTAATAAACATTTAACCCTCAATTATGGACCGGTCCATGGTTTACATAATAAAAAACCTACAATAAAAAAGTTATATAAGTTAAAAATTACATATTATAATTAAAACCCAAATAGTAAAAGTCAAAATAATAATAATAATAATAATTCGAAAATGAAGGGTACATTAATAAAAATCATAGAAATTAAATTATAATAATTAAAAATATAACTAACTAAAATATATACTAATTGTTTTTATTTTATACAATATTTTTAATATAAAGAAATACAAATAAAAAAGTGGTTCAAAGGTAAATAACACATAAAAGCCTTAGGGGACGTTTGGTTCGCAAAATGTTTTTGGATGGAATGGAATCTGTCAAAAGAATTTGACTTTGAAGGAATTGAAATGGAATGTTGTCAGGTTTGACCACCTGTTTGGTTGACAGAATTGGAATGAAATCTGTTAAATGAATTGTAATTTTTTTGTTTGGTTCACAGATTGTAGCTTTAGAATTGGAATGGAATTTTGGCAAATGACCAAAATACCCTTTTTGTTTATTTTAATTTTTTTCAACAAAAAATACTTTAATGAAATAGTCATTAAATAGTTTAATTTTTAACTAAAATTGCTTTGATTATTTTAGCACACGAATGATGATGAGAGAGAGGGAGAGAGAGAGATAGAGAGGAGAGAGAGGGAGGGAGGGAGGAGAGAGAGAGATGAGAGGAGAGAGGGAGGAGAGAGAGGGAGGAGAGAGAGAGATGAGAGGAGAGAGGGAGAGGGAGAGAGGATAGATTGAGAGAGAGAGAGAGTAGAGAGAGAGGGAGGGAGATAGGAGAGAGAGGGAGAGAGAAAGAGGAAAGAGAGAGAGAGGAGAGGATAGAGAGAGGAGAGAGAGGGAGAGAGGAGAAAGAGAGAGGGAGAGAGGATAGATTGAGAGAGACAGTAGAGAGAGAGGAGAGAGAGAGACAGTAGAGAGAGAGGAGAGAGAGAGAAGAGAGAGAAAGGGAGAGAGGAGAGAGAGAGAGGGATAGAGGAGAGAGAGGAGAGAGAGGGATAGAGGAGAGAGAGAGTTCGTGTCTGCTAATAATGTTGAACGGTGGTGGTGGTTGCCGGTGGCGGTGGTGGCCGGTGGCGGTGGCCGGAGGTGGTGGTGGTGGCCAGATGTAGTGGTGGCCGGTGTTGGTATAGCCGGAGGTGGTGGTGGCTGGTGGCTGGTGGTGGTCGGTGGTGGTCAACGGTGGCTGGAGGTGGTGGTGGCCGGAGGTGGTCGATGGTGGCCGGAGGTGGTGGCCGGTGTTGGTAGCCGGAGGTGGTGGTCAATGCTGGTCGGTGGCTGTGGCCGGAGGTGGTGGTGCATATTGGGATGAGGTGCAATTTTGTCCAAAAAAAAATATGACATTCCCTTCCAATGAAATACCACCTCCCCCCAAGGAATGTTGAATTCCTTCATTTGTGGAATTCATTGGAATTCAACATTCCAATTCCTTAAAAAGAATGAACCAAACGATGTAATGAAATCTGATCAACGGAATTCAACATTCCAATTCTATCAGATTCCATCAGAATCTGCGAACCAAACACCCCCTTAAAGTATACGACCCATTATTTTATTGTAATAGTTTTATATTATTTTAAGCTTCTTAGATTTAGGACAGGCTGCTAAGGAGTGACCAAAGACTTACAGGCATTTCATTGAGATGGAACCCACTATTCACTTGAAGAACCAGTTCTCATTCATGAACCTTTTCCATAATACGTGGCAATGGATCGGTGTTTCTCAATGGGAAAAGAAAATAAGGATCCGGTCCATGAACCTCTTCCAAGATCCGCTCAGATGCTTTTAGTTCCATTTCCTCACCAAAGCTAGACAACCACCATCGTTAACTCTTTCCATCGGTGGCCATTATCTCAAATGACTAAGGGGCCGTTTACCAAACGCTTACATGGGTAAGCGCTTACCAAGTCATATTACCTTATATATGGATGAAGATGACAATGACCAATAATCTTACTGGTAAGAGCTAAGGAAAGAACCAAGAGTCTTACAATGGTAAGTGATGGCGAAGACTCTTACCACGGTTAGCGCTTACCAGGAAAATTGTTGCATACGATACCGTTTTGGTGGACTAAAATCTTACCCGGTAAGTAAGTGATAGTGTTAAATTTTACCGGTAAGCGTTTATCGGGAAAATTGTTGCATACGATATCGTTTTGGTCGACTAAAATCTTACCCGCTAAGTAAGTGATAATGTTAAATTTTATTGGTAAACGCTTATAGGGTAAGGGTTTGGTAAACGACCCTTAATACCTCTTATTTAACTTGATTAACAAAAAAAAAAGATGACAATTATAAGTAGGGATGTCAAAAAATAACCAAAACTGAATAATCTACCTGAACCGAATGAGATTTGGGTTAAACAATTTTCGGTTATTCGGTTTTTGGGTTAAACGGTTCGGTTAACCGAATAAGGATCCTTATTCGGTTCGATTTTCGGTTAATTTTTTTCTAGTTCGGTTAAACCAAATAACACATTCTACTAATATTTTATATATTCCATGTTTATAAATAAATAAAAAAGTAAACCAAATGCATGTTATACAAATATATTTTACATATTTTGTTGCTATATGATATTTTTAATTGATGGTAGATAATGTTTTTTAATTATATTATGTTTTTGCTTGATTCACAACGTAGCAAGAAGAAAAGTAATGTCATTTAGTAGATATTAGTTTTTTGATAGCTGGTTTTTTTTACTTAATATAAGTCGATTGTTGAGTATGAATAGTTATACAATTATATATTAGAAACAACGGGCACTTAATTTGGGAAATTTATCTGAGGAGTTAAGTGTCCAACAAAAAAATATAAATCTTTATTCGGTTTAACCAGTTATCGAACTGAACAAACGGATATTGATTAAACCGAACGATATTTGGTTTGGTTATTGGTTAGTTTAAAAAAAACATGAAAACCAATTAACCCGAACCGAATAAATCAAAAATCGATTTAACCTACCGAATAACACCCTTAATTATAAGAAGATATCAAAATCAATCTATACTATATTATAAAGATGGCATAAAAAACTCTTAATTACAACTCACTAAGCTTTATGTACTATCATTTAAAGCTATCTACTTAAAATCTCTTAAAAATAACTACTAAAGCCTAATGTACTACCTGTAAAGCTTTTAACCCTAATTAATATATTTCATTCTTATCCCCCAAAATCCTTATCTCTAATCTCCAAACCCTAAAATTATGAAATTTGAATTATGATAAACATAATCAAAACATGATAAACATCTCAATTTAAATATAAAAATTTTAAAATATATAAGATAATTAATGAATTTTAACAAACTACTTAATTTTTTTTATATAAAAAACATTATATTGTTAAGCCTAAATTAAACAAATTTATATATAAAAAATCATTATCACTCAATAAAAACCATCTAAAATCGTTCTGTAAATCAATAAAAAAACAAAAAATAAAAATAAACATTAAAATCGTGATGTATTAAGCATTATGTACTATTATTTAATGCTAATCTACTTAAAATCTCTTAAAAAACAATTAATGAAGCAATATGTATTACTTTTAAATGTTTTTAACCCTAATTAATAAATTTCATTCTTATCCCCCAAAATCCTTATCTCTAATCCCCAAATCCTAAAATTATGAAATTTGAATTCTGATAAACATAATCAAAACAGGATAAACATCTCAATTTAAATATAAAAAATATAAGATAATTAATGAATTTTAATAAATTACTTAATTTTTTATATAAAAAATATTATATTGTTAAGCCTAAATTAAACTAATTTATATATAAAAAAACCATTATCACTCAATAAAAACCATCTAAAATCGTACTGTAAATCAATAAAAAACAAAAAATAAAAATAAACATTAAAATCGCGATGTATCTCGCTACATTGCGCGAGTACGCTTCTAGTAGATTAATAAAGCAACTTCCTTTAAAATAAAAGGTTCGAGATCAAATGCGAAATTTAGTCTTAGTTTATTTTTCAACACAAAAGATATATATGTTTCCCGGTTCACACCGTACGTTCATATAATTTTTTTAGCTTTTCATCCTTGTGGTTTTTTAAAATTGTGATTTTCGTTTCTATGGTTTAGAAATTGTGGTTTTTGATCTTATGATTTGTTATTTATTG
Organism: Arctium lappa; assembly: GCA_023525745.1. Taxonomy (NCBI): domain Eukaryota; kingdom Viridiplantae; phylum Streptophyta; class Magnoliopsida; order Asterales; family Asteraceae; genus Arctium; species Arctium lappa. Next base: position 9,983,394 of record CM042048.1, read on the forward strand.
TTATTTTCGTATCACTTATAATTTATTGTTGTTTTGGCTCTTATGATTTACAGTTATTTACTGTTTTAATCTATTATACTTAAGGGTAGAAATTAGTCTAGGGATCAAATAGCAAAAAAGAAAATGCAAACCATAATGATGAACATTGCAGTTTTTAAACCAGAGGGATGAAAATTGAAATTATCAATAAACCGTAGGGACAAAAAATCATAATTTACTCAAATTTTGAGGATAAAGAAAAAGAAAAAAAAAAGTAAAAGTCAAGATATTATTTAAAATGAAGATTTTGACTTATTCTTTAAAATAAGAAAGTAGAGGAAAAATGATAGAAATTATCTAAATTTAAAGAACTCTCTAAAAATAATTGCTTAGGAAGGAGAAATGATTTTTTTTTTATTATTTCTATCAATGAGAATACTTGAAATTAAATTTTAGAATAAAATAAATAATATTTTATAAATACTATTTGATATTTCAATAATACATCTAATATTGTAAGCTTCAAAATAAAGAAACACAAACCAATTTGGACGGTTTAACTCCGCAAACACAAACCAAACCACACTGGTAGTTTAGAAAAATTTCAAACCGAGTGATTTGGTAGCAAATGAACAAACCGGTCCTTATGGATCACAAAAAAACAGTTTGGTCTGGCAAGTTTTGGCGGTTTGGGACTCTTATAAGTTATACCCTTTAAACTAAAAAAAAACATAAAATCTATATCTAAAATAGAATTTCTACCAATATAACATTATTAAGAAATAACATCCCTAATTATGAAAGAAGCGTTCATATATAAAAATAAAAATAAACATTGAGCAAGTTTAAAAAAAGTTAAACAAGTCCACTAACAATAGTTGTATTTTAGACAAATATTGAGCAAGTCAAAGGACCATTTGGGTTTTAGATTTGATTTTTGACAGACTACCGAACTTTGTCAATTTAGATAACGTGATCTAGATTTTACTTTATGTCCATTTTGTAGCGCTGGAATTGAATCTTCGTGTCATGTATTGTTTGAGTGCAGTGTAGCATCGGAGGTATGGAGATCCATTGAGTGATGGTGGTCGGTTTCCTTCTCCGAGAACAAGCCATTGACCTCGATGATCAACCTGGTCAAGAAAGCTTTTTGGATAAAGTTTTTTTCATCAACTGCTACATTCTTTGGTGTTTTCGAAACAGATGTGTTTTTTATAATTATTCTCCATGTAAAGATACCCTCCTCGATCAGATTGTGGAAAAATCGTTTCTTTGAATTTTGCCTAGGTGTAAAGGTAGTGTTAAAAACCCGATCACCTGGACATATCATCCTATCGACGGTATCAAGACCCCGTAATGTTTTTGCTCCTCTCATGGTAGTTTCTTGCTAGCCTGCATTAAAATCCTAGTTGCCGTTTCAAAAAAAAAACGCAATCAATTGAAAAAATGAAAATTAAAAACACAATGTCTTTAACGAACTTTTTTAATTGAGTCATAAAAGTTGAGTCTACAGCATTAAAACTGAATATGATAAATACATACATATTTTTGGTTGTTGGTTCGATTCAGACCTCTCAAAAAAGGGTCAAACCATAGACCACATCAAACCGAACGGTTTGACTAATTTTCAGACCGGACCATACTGTCAGACCGCTTAAATCACCAAAAACGATCAAGTTTGATTTTGTTTGACCAGTTTGAAAAGTTCACAACATTTTTTAAACACTCCTACAGAGATGAATCCAAAATATTTTGAAGATAATGTTCGAAGCGGTCATACTGCACAGGGCCTCCGATCGACGGGGGCCTCCGAATATTTTTTAATTTTTATTTTTAACAATGTTACTATATAAATTATTTGACGCAAAAATTTACAAGAAGCAACCCTAGTGTTGTGGTTGGAGACTTCCGTATCATTTTTTTTACTATGATAATTAGATTAGTTATATGATTATTTTAATATATTTTCTATACAATTTTTCCTCTAAAATTCAAATTTGAGATAATAAACTTATAAAATATTATAATAATATAAATAGTGTTGAAATTGTTAAAATACAATAGTTGTTTAAGATTGAATGTAATTTTTATAAATATTTTAAATTTTGATTGTCAATGTTACAAAAAAAATATATGAAATGGCTTATAGGGATGCTCTGAATAACTTTAGATGATTAGTCTAGTGTTTTATCTTATACTTCTCTTTTAATATTTAACAAAATTTATATTTTTCAGTATTTTTTGATTTTTTCTATATGTTTTTGACACACCTTTAATATTTAATATATTGATTTTATTGACGATACGATTTTGTTGATATTGAATTTGTAATTATCGATAATGGTTGATCGGTTATATAGAATTATGATTGTTATTCATATTTCCTCTCCACTCTTATACCTCCTATCTCCTCAAAGACCCCTTAGGGTGCGTTTGGTTTGTGAGAATGAATTGGATTTCAAGTAAGGATTTGGATATGGAGGGATTTGGATTTGGAGGGATTTGAAATCTCATCCCATTGCAAAGGATTTTCAAATCCATCAACTTAAGGATTTTAAAGAGTTCAAGGGATTTCAAATTCAGTCAACAAATTCCTTTCCTCCAAACCAAACAAAGGATTGGAATGGATTTGAAATCCAAATCCCTCCAAATCCATTCCAATCCCGCAAATCAAACGGACCCTTAGAGGAGTTATGAAAGTTAAAACACCAACATTAATTATAAGTTAAAAAATCAATTATAAATTTTGAATTTATGCTAATATAATAACATTAAAAATTAAAATTCAGTGTCAAAAGACAAGAAAAAATGGACAATTTGATTAAATTTAAAAATAAGTCATTGGTCGATTTATTACAAAACAAATATAGTAAAAAAAAATAATATAAAAAAACTAAGAATACATTTAATTTTTTGTACACGGCCTCTAAAATATAAGGAAAGTGCGGCGTGAAGATTCTAAATTTTGATTTCTCAGCTCTAATGCAACCGTACAGAGTTCTATAATTCTATTCAACGAAAACTGATAAAAGTAGATAAAATGGTAAAGTCATTGGTATCTGTCGTGCCACGTCACATAAAATTATTTGACTATTAATTAAGCACATGATAGTTATTTTGTGCAACTGAATATATATATATATATTCATCCATCGTTTATATATATATCACATTATCACAAGCATTGTGTAAAAGTTGACACTGATAATTACTAAATTCTCCCCACACACAGCCGACGTCGGAGCTATTAACGATGGCGGCAGCCGCATCTGTCGGAATCGCAGTGAAGACGTTGTTCATCGTACTCTTTATTATGATGGTAGCTTCGTTTGCTTACTTACTCGCCATTGATGGCTTTGGTTCTTGTTTCAACATAAAAGCAAGGTAATTAAATTAATTAGTAGATTTTAATTGTTTACGCAAACGGAATCACGGGTAGATATCGATCGGCGGTCATACGTGCGTGTTGGTAATCGATTGGTATTATCGTCACAAATTAACCTAGTATTTTCAAATTAAATGCAAAAATATATAGATTTATTATTTTGTAGTTATAAGCATGAATCTAGTCACCGATATTGGAAATCAAGTGGTATTGATTTTGAAGAGATAAGTTGATAGGCAAGTTGTCTAGTTTGAATAGTTGGATGATTTCTGAATATCTGACTTGTTTGCATGGTTGAATTTCTATATAGCTAAGTCTGTTCAACCGTTGAATTAATTAATGGTTTTTTTGTTTTTGTTTTCCTATTTATTTGCGTCATGTTAAAACATATTATCTCACGTTTGGTACAACATGAGACATGACAAAATTCATTACTCTAAAACGTGGACAAAGATTAGGTGGGGCAAGAAAAGTTATTTAATCTTAATTGTTTCACGAAAATAATTAAGCAGAACTATAAAAGATGAGACTCTTATTTGATAAGTATAATTATAATATGGTATTTGCTTTAGTGGTCACCACCGCCTTCCAGTACCACCGACGGCAACCACCGCCAACCACTCTGATCAGCCATCACCGATCAACCACATCCGTCATAATCTCCAGGTTTATTACAACGGCCACATCTCCACCACAACCACCGTTAACCATGACCACCTCCATTAATATCGACTACCAATACAACCGTCAATCACCACCTCTACCTTAACCACAACCACAACATCCCACCTCCATATCCACCACTGTTGGCCGTCACCATGCACCACAATCACCATCAACCACCAGCCACCACTGCCTCTACCTCTACCACCACCATAACAACCATATAAAATCATTTAATAACATTTTAAGGGCAATTGTATCCATCCTAGTCTTGTCTAGTTCTAGTCATGCCAAAATAATACGCAAACAACTTGTCATGTCTGGTCTTGTCCGGCCATACAATCATGTTTTAGTCATGTCTAATTCAGTCAAGTATTGTCTACATACTAAACGTTAGTTGATATATAGCACAAGATTAGATAATTTATTGTGTAACTAATATAATTCGCTTTATTAAAACAATCAAGATTGCATGAGAGGGAAGAATATATATGGAATGGTTGAATGCAAAAGTAGAATATCATTTCATAAGGTAGTATATTTTAAGAAAATGGTACACATTAAATGCTAGAAACCCTCTCATTAGTACAAACTTTACAAAACAATTGGTTTTTCCAAGGGAGGTAACATCTTGGGAGGGTTGTGGATGGTATCCCAATCTACCCGGGTTCGAATCCAAGGGGAGTCAATTTGAGGGCATGGGGAGTACCCAGTCCTTAGACTGTGGTTGACTCTAGGTTCAGCATAAGCTGGGCCGGGACAGCGGCGGATTAGTTGGCTGCCCATGGATGTTCGATACCGCCGGGGAGGTGTGCGTGCATGTGTACGTGTGTTCGTGGTAGTCGTTTGTTAGTTCGATGCCGCTATGCCTTCCAAAAAAAATTAAATGAGATATTTATGGAAATTGTGAGAATTTATTTATCATAACCTCAATATTTATGGAAGATAACTAGAGTTAATTCACTATAATCAACGTTTTAGATTAGGAAACAATCGAGATATTTATTAAATCAAATATTCATTAGACTAGAAGAATGATTGAGATTAGTTTGTATGGTTTATACTAATTAGAGAGTTTGTATTTGGAACTCCACATACACATACACACACACACATATATATATATATATATATATATATATATATAATTTAAAAAAAATATTAATATGCCAATCTATGGGTGTCTATCAAAGTTTAGCCACCTTCCGACCTTCTTCTTAACTTAATACAACAAAATTTTGTTTTATAACGCTTTCATCACAATTTTCAAAAACATGCTTGATAAATTTGATTGCATGAGTGTGTGCTTGCATGGTAGTTAAGAAATAAACACTTTTTTCTACTTGTAGTAATTTTTTTATGAAATTGTTGCAGATGGATGGTAGCAGGAGTGACAGATTTTACCATAAAAATGGTTGTTATAGGGGTATGAAACTTCATTTTCAATTATGATGCACATTAATTAAATTAGTTGCTGGTTGGTGTGAGGGAAAATTAATTAAAGAAAGTCACATTGTTATGCCAAAAATGTACATGTAACTTCACACTAAAAAAAATAACTATTTTAGTTTGTTCCAAAATAAGTGTTCACTTTCCAAAAGTAAATGTTCACTTTTTCATTCTACTCTTAATTATGTGATGGAGATAATTTCTCTCTCTATAATTAATGGTAAAATTGTATTTTAATTAATTAAAAAGTGTAATAATTACACAATTCTAAAACTTAGTGCATGGCTTAGAAAACAACAAGTGTCTCTTAATTTTTTTAATAACTGTGAGACTATGGTTGTATAGGCATGGCTTCTGTACAAGGAATCAAACTGGATAGTGGCAGTTGCTTTATTAGCTTCAGCCTTTGTGCTTGGAAGGTGATCTTAATTATTTTTGTTTATCATTTTAAATATCAGGTTAAGGCATTAAAGTAGGTTAAATGGACACCTATAAATTGTTAAATGTATACATTCATATTAATTTTCATATCAACTTAAAAACTTACTTTTTATATTTTTAATATATGTTTTAATTAACATGATTTTAATATAAATAGATGCACATATATATATATATATAGCAACACTCATGAATTTCATGTATTCAATGATATCATGCAGTCTTTTTCAGGTTCATACCACTCATGAATCAATTGCATCAATCCTTAATTTCACGTAATCAATAATGCATTTTTTCTTTTTATTTAAATTATGAGAGAGAGAAAAAAATGACGAAAATACCCCATTGTTTAAACTAAATTTAATGGAAAACCTTTATAACCATGCATTAGACGGATGACCAAAAACCATCGGATTTTGCAAATATTAAGGACAAACACGGAATAAATGAAATTGAGGGACGAAAACTGTTCAACTATATATATATATATATACAAATTACATAAATGAAATCAATAATTTACTGTTATATATAATGTTATTTCTTTTCATGCTTGTTTGATTAATTATGTGCAAACAAACGAGAGCACCTTTATTCTATAAAAACACGAGAATACTCCTATCACATGTGATAACACACGTAGGGGACCTGGTGGGGTGTCATCTGCATCTTTGATTTAGTATCACATTTGACTGACTATAATAAAAGAATTGTTATGCGTTCTTGTAAAATAAAAGTGTTATCGTTTGAACATTTCCTATATGTATATATAGAGGGAAGATCATACGAGAAGTTAAACATTTTGCGAGAAAGCGAGAAGTGTTTAATCATATATAATTACACGGATTGTAGGTGTGTTTAATCATATATGATTAAACGACTATGTATTGCCAATATAACATGTGTTTAATCATATATGATTAAGTTTGTGTATCATATATGATTAAACACTTCTCACCTTCTCACAAAATGTTTAGCTTCTCGTTTGAATCTGCCCTATATATATATATATAGTGTTTGGTTCATTTGAGAAATGGTAAATATATGAGAAATAGAGAAGTGATCTTAGCCATTCATATGGTCAAGATTGGATTTAATTGGTCAAAAGTTACGGCTTTGACTGATCAAAAATTGCGGCTTTGACTGGTCAAAAATTACGGCTCTTCCAAAAATATAAGGGTATTTACGTAACTTTGACAAAAACACGCGAGTGTTCATATATATGAAGGCATGCAGTCATATATGAATGCATGCGTTCATATATGAATGTTCGTAATTTTAAATAAACACTGACTGCATGCCTTCATATATGAATGCATGCGTTCATATATGAATGCATGCAAAAAAAAAAGAGTGACATTCATATATGAACGCCTGTTTTTTGCATGCCTTCATATATGAATGCATGCGTTCATATATGAATGTTCATAATTTTTACATAAACACTGACTGCATGCCTTCATATATGAATGCATGCGTTCATATATGAATGTATGCAAAAAAAAAAGAGTGACATTCATATATGAACGCCTGTTTTTTGCATGCCTTCATATATGAATGCATGCGTTCATATATGAATGTTCATAATTTTTACATAAACACTGACTGCATGCCTTCATATATGAATGCATGCGTTCATATATGAATGTATGCAAAAAAAAAAGAGTGACATTCATATATGAACGTCTATTTTTTGCATGCCTTCATATATGAATGCATGCGTTCATATATGAATACGTACAAAAAAAATAGTGACATTCTACTAACATTCATATATGAACGTCTACTAACATTCATATATGAACTTCTGTTTTTTGCATGCATTCATATATGAACACACACGGCTAAAAAAAAAGAAAAAAAAGTGATATTCATATCTGCGTTCATATATGAATGCGTTTGGATAATTTACAAAAATACCCTTCGAATAATAAACAATGTGAGGAACACGGGAGTGGATCATGAGAGCAATTATCCCCTAATTCTCGGTCAAAGCCGCCGATCTTGACCTAATTAATGGTTTAAGATCACTTCTCAATTTCTCATATATTTAGTGTTTCTCAAATGAACCTTTCCATATATATATATATATATGGGTGGATCTAGTGTGGAAGTAGTGGGGGATGGGAAAAAATGAGAAATTTCTTAGGTAAAAATATGTTTCTTTTCATGCTTGTTATATATATATATATATATATATGCACAAAAGAAGTTTGATCAAATAAGAAGTATATATTGTCATTTATGGTAAAATTAACTGTCTTAATTATTAACTTTTAATTACAGCGTTACTACATGTGGATACATCCTTGTGCAGTTCTTCAAGTTGTCACCTGAAGAATCCTCAAAAGATCCATTATATTTTGTGTTGGTGAGACGTCATAAAAGGTAAGAACATATTATATATAGATTGATTAGATCCTTAGTAGTTTTATAATTAATTAAAATATTTGTGTTAATTAATTAGGGATCATGTTACCGTGGGAGTTTCTGTTGTAACTGCAAGAGTAGTCATTTCTGCACTAGGCTGCCTAATGCTGGGAGTTTTAATTTACACGGGTCTTGCTGATTGGCTTACATCTCATCCAAAACCATTCTCACGGTATTAATTAATTAATTAGTTATATTAAAATTTATTTATCATGTATTTTTTAATTCATTCTTCTTGATCATATATATTGGGTGACATTAATTAATTAATAATAAATGCTCAAACACACAGATGCATATGGACATTTGCAACTGACGTCTATATTCACAATGTGATTTTATCGGTACGTCCCCTGCATATACTTAATTAGTTTGATCATTTCTTTTTTCTTATTTAAGGAGGGACAACTTAATTAACTTATAATATGATATATATATATAGAGAGAGAGAGAGGTTCATTTGAGAAATGTTAAATATATGAGAAATAGAGAAGTAATCTTAACCATTCATCTGGTCAACATTTGCGGCTTTGACCGCGAAGCACTGGATAATTCTTTGTGTGGTCTATAGAAGGTAGAGGGGTAATTTCGTAAAATACACGAGATGAGTTCATATATGAATCTGTATGAATCACAAAGATTCATATATTAATCTGTTAATTAGTTCAACTGATTCATATATGAATCTGTATGAATCACAAAGGTTCATATATGAATCTGTTAGTTAGTTCAACTGATTCATATATGAATCAGTTAAAAGAGTTCAGTTGTGAATTGCACTGGTTCATATAAGAACATATAGTTCATATGTGAATTATACATATTCATATATGAACACAGCCCGTGTGTTTTGTAAAATTTACGAAATTGTCCTTCTATTTTTGGGATAGCCGCAACTTTTGACCAATCAAAGCCGCAACTTTTGACCGGTCAAAGCCGCGATATTTGACTAGTCAAATCCGATGTTGACCATATGAATGACTAGAATTACTTCTCATATATTTACCATTTCTCAATTGAACCAAACACTATATATATATATATATATATATATATATATATATATATATATATGTATATATATAAATATATATATAGTGGAAGGATATTTTGCAACCTTTGCAACCCACATCTTAACCGTTGAATTCATGATCGACGGTTATTTTATTTTTGTTTTTCCTTTTTTTTAATTAAAAATATTGGGCCCCATATCTATTGTAACCGTGGATCATGAATCCGACGGTTAAGATGTGTGTTGGAAGGGTTGCAACCTTTTTAAGGGTTGCAAAATATTTTTCCACTATATATATATATATATATATATGATTTGGTATGTACTCGACTGTTTTCGTGTTTTCTTAAATAGATGTTGTTCTCGTATGAACTCACCGCTCTCTCTATATATATATGGTGGCCGGATGAACTTAAAAATTAATAGTTAAACTAGGACTTAATTGTTTAAATTTGTTAATTATAGAGATGTAACTAGTAATTAACAAGGATATTAATTTAATTTTCAGGTGTGGGTGGCATATAAAGAATCAAGTTGGATAAGTGCTATCTCATGGATACTTTCAATTTTATGTTTTGGGAGGTAATTAAGTAGTTAAAGAAAAACATTCAACATTTTATTATTATTATTATTATTTTATGCTGATATATATACATTTTTTGAATTCAATATTCACAGCCTTGCTCTATGTGTATACATACTTTGGCAGCTGTACTGCCTCTCACCTCAGCAGCCTATTTCCCTTTTAATTTTCAACAGCAAAAACAGGCAAGTCCTACAATTAATTAAACAACTTGGTTATGAATTTTCAAAGTATATGAAATATTTATGTGATGTACAGTTGGTTGGTAGAACCCACTAACTGCAGCCAGGTAGAAATTGAGTTGCTATAATTGTATTTTTATACAAGTGTTTATTGACTTTTAATCCTGTTTAATTAAGATACCTTTCAATAATAAGAAGAGAGCTAGGAGTAATTAATTATTGTGAGAGCATTATGAGTAAATACCTTTCAGCTAAGTAAGTATTTTAGGACCTTCACAACTATCTTAATAGAGTTGTTAGTTGTTTTGACAAAACTGACGATCTAAGATTCTATTTTTATATCGAAGTTAGACAAACGAATAATAAGTTTCAAAAAGTAAAATCTTCATATTAATTTTTTATATGACATTTCTTAAAAAAATGTCCTATATATGAAAGCGTTTTAAAAATCAAGCTTTGTTGTAGTGCGTTGAAAGTATATGGAACATCTCGTATGAGAATTGTTGAAAAGAACAATGATAATTATCGTATTGCATGATGATTTGTATGAAACAATCACCCTTCAAATAGTTGGTTAAAAGGAGTAGAATCATTTATCGTCATCGTAGATTCATATTTGTATTTGAAACTATATATACTCAATAGTCATACGTTGTTGCTTGTGAACGTACCGGGTGAACCATGTAAATCTATGTCTAGTATCATTTGTTAACCATTTATTACAAACACTAATATCACAATATATATACTTACATATTGTAATTAACTTTTTTTTTCAATGTTTTCTTAAAACATTTTAATTCTTGCAGGGATTTGCAGACAAGTGATCCGCTATTGAAGGCGCATCCCAATGTATAAATACAATACGATATGTAATTTTTAGTTTTACTTTCTTAATAATGTGCTATCCTTTGGGTTTTTTCACACAATTCCGAATAATAAAGTTACAAACTTTAATTCCAAATTTATGATAAAGGTGTATAGCGACATTTACCAACAAACCATGTGTAACAAACTTGGATCGAAAATATTGTTGGAAAATTTTAGTAAAAATATGGGTTTTTACTAACTTTGGACATAATTAAATATATGTATATGTATTGTATATATCTAACTCTTCGTGGGTTTGTGTTCTCCTATATGAGAGATCCGAAACGATATATTATGTGTCCAAAACGGAATATGTGTGAATGAGATATCGATACTCAAAGTTGAGTGTTTGGGATGAAAATTGGCAAAATCATGAGTGTGTGGAATCTTGTCCCACATAGGAAGGAGAATTAAAATCCTTGTGGTTTATAACCTTGGATGTGGGAGGAGCTTACAAGCTCTTTGTTTGGTTTTACTCCAACACCTACCCACACGCAAGGGGGTGCTGATTAAGACTTTCGTAGGCTAAAATCGGCGAACTTGTGCGAGGACACGAATGCCGCTTCGAAATCTTGTGTTGTTGTATGACACACGTTGAATATTGATATCTCTCTGAAAAGCTTTTGCATACAAAGATTCTAGCGATTTTTCAAGCAAGTGGTCATCTCCGCCAGTTCAACTGCTTTGGCTGTTGTACCATGGGAACAGACGGCGAATCTGTTTAAGGGAATCGTGTTACACACGAGCCTCAGCTTCTTATACGGTTTATTCGTTTATATTAATTATTTGTTGATTTCTTCTAATTTCCTTTGGATTCGAGTTATTACTAATAACTTTGTTGATTTTGTAGTTTATTACAATACATTATAATATTATATGTATTATTAAAATACATATCGGTTTACAAACAAAAGAACTTTATTAATCAAAGAGAAATAAAAAACCCGAAGAAAAGGTTACAAACCATATCAAAATTTGTGATGTAAACTATTAAAGCTAATGCTAACAATTTCCATCGGTTTCTGTTTCTAATTAATATTGTGATATATATTTTTTTTTATTGGCAAGTTAACGCACACACATGATCCATCGGTATCGGGCCTCCATTACGGGCAATCCCACTAATCCGTTGCGACCCGACCTAGCCTTTTTTTGGCTGAACCCGACCGGCAGGGTAGAGGGTCCCATAGACTGGACCCACCCGAACCAGCCCCGGATCCGGCCCCGAAGGACCAGACCCAGAGTCTGGATATCTCAGGAAAGTGTCGCTCGTGGGAATCGAACCCGGGTAGTGTGGCTTTCACCCCACACCCCCATAGGATGTTACCTATCCAACTGAGCTAACCCTAGCTGCATTTATATAACAAACCAAGAATCTCAAAACCAATTGAACCGGGCAAGTTTCTCACACAACACAACCATGTTGAGTATAAGGAATAACTGGAGCAAATTAAATATATATATATATATATATATATATATATATAGAGAGAGAGAGAGAGAGAGAAAGAGAGAGGACGGTCATCAAATGAGAACTGTAAAAAGGTTAAGGACCGTAGAGACTAATCTCAACCATTAAAGAGTTTTAATCCATGGTTATTAAACAAGATGACATTTTTGTAATATTAATGAAACTTATGTCTAATATCAAATCTAAACTAAAAAATGAAAAGGCATATTAGGGTTTTTAATTATAGGCCACCATTTTTAACTTTTTGACTTTAAACATCTAGGGTTGATTTATGTTCAACAAAACCATGGCTGCCCATTATGATCTTCTTCCATACGCCTCCTCCATCTTCACACCTAAACTTCTCTATGGTCGGCCAGAAATATCTCCGACCTACGGTTCGCATTTGAGGTTCTTGACGTCGATCATCAGGGGCGGAACATAAGCTTTCCAACCGCAAGGGCTGGACCTAATATATTATATAACTTCTAGTCCTTACCAACAAGGACGATGTAACACCCTAAAAAATTGGGTAAATATAAAACTTAAAATTTCGGCAATATGACGTCTAAAATACGAGGGTTCATAATAAACCTGTAAATATGAATGACTAAAACCCAATAGAGTGGGGATAGTTGCATCACTAAAGTAGCGGAAGAATAAGACATAATACACGACAACCTTTTTAATCTAGAACACTAATTTAAAACTAGATTAAGGTGGGTATCGCTATGACTTCAAAACGCTCTTCTCACAAGATCCCAAAAATGTCCGGTCCTTCGAGGTTCCTGCGTGCGCGCCCGACGAATCAAGGTGCCTTATGCACACCACTATTGTGAGCCGGTAAACATCAAAAAAAATGTTAGACCAAAGTCTAGAGATATTATGAGAATTTAACAGTTTATAATGTAAACAATGTCGATGTAATTAAATGTTACCGAAGTACCCGAAGGTTGGACCAATGCTAACATTCATTTCGTAAAAATGTTCCAAGCCTGTACAAATACATAAGAAATACCTCTTGAAGGATGGGGAAGATCCGTTTCCATTTTGGGTGACGAGAACACGTGAATGGGGTCACTCATGATGTTATTGGATTTTACCTCATATCTCGGTTCTAGTTCCCATGCCATAAAAGACATCACAATCCTCAAACCGTTTATGCCTCTATTGCCTACTCTGTCGAGTTACACCTCAAGGACTTACGGACATGGGTGCATATCCAATCTAGATGAGTTGCACCTCAAGGACTAACGTCCTCTATTGCCTACTTGCTAGTGACCCAACGGTCAACAATTATACCCACATATAAATATGTCATCTAAATCCTCGTGCACAAGAAAATAGACATTATTTCACATATAGGTCTTGACTACAAAAAGATAGCATTTCTCATGAATAATACATTCTATTCCTAAGCATGATAATACACATTTCATGATCATATTCATATGCACAATTCATTTGTCATAAAAGACACCATTAAATTAATATGACAAGCTTAGCTACCAATATAGTCATTTGTAACCAAAACCCATTAATATGAAAGATGATTCTTTATCAATGTGTAGCTCATTTTATGATTTTATATGCATGTAGTACCCCATTATAATATTAAATACCTCCCATCAGAAGAATGCTCATACACTAGTAAGATTCATAAAACCCTAATTTTTAGGTTAACTTCAAATTATCTATAATTAGCAATCAACAACACATATATATGGCATGATAGAGGTTAGGAGACTCACCAAAAAGGGTTGGAATGTGTAAACCTAAAGATGATGAAAGCCCTAAAAGTGGAGAGTGGATGGTATGAGACTTGGATCACTTAAACCTTGGAAGAGTTTAAGTTTCTTTAACCTTATAAACCCTAATAATCAATGGTATTTATTACTCACCTACCAAATCATTAAATGACAAAAGAAGAGGACGAAAGAAAGTGTGTGAAATCGTCCCCCAAGCTGAAAATCCCAAATTATCTCCCCCTTTTTGATGAATTGTGAGCAGCAAAATTATCAAAACCTTTTTCAAGTCATCATTGTCTTTGAAAATTAATCATCCCCTTTATGATAAAATAACAATCTCCGCCCATTTGATATGTGTATCTGTCAATTCATGAAATGTATATTCCTGAATCTTTTCAAATTCAGATATAATAAGAATTGTAACCCTGAATCAACAAATGATACAGTTAGAATGTTTGTAAGTAGCACGGAGCTACTTTGTACAACGGATGTACATTGGAAATGAGCTTTTGTGATGTTCACTCCCCTAGGGCTTCCATTTAATCATCGAAAAACCACAAAGGAATTTTCTATGAATGTTATGACAAGAAAAATTATTCCTTGTGTGTACGTGAAAGTGTAGGAATGATTGAAGCTACTTAAGCTTTTTCAGGCTCAAAATGTGTAAACTGTTGAGACAGCAACAAGTATTACACGGACTCAATGTGCATGAAAGAGGTGTGAAGGTGGGGCAAATTTCTTTCTTTTTCAATATCTATATCTTCTGAGTGAAGATCAGATAGCAGATATGTTGCGTCCCCAAAGAAAATGAAACATTTCTTTGTTAAGAAAGAAACGAGTGGTTGGTGGGGTAATTGCAAGAGTTGGCATGGGCTAGTGCCTGTTTCAATGATGGTCACCAAAGAATGTGAACCAACAGATTATGTGGCTGCCCGACTCAGAAAAAGTTGGTGCAGAGTTGTCATATTCTTTTAAATTTGTTCTCACACCCTCTTTCTTTTTATCAATATGCTCACTTCTAACCAAACTCTCTTTTACATTTACCGCTCAACACAATGAGAAAAACTCAACCGGATAAGTTATCTCCCCCACTCTTTGATTAAAAACCTCTCACCCCTCAATCACTCTAGGATAACTTCCTGGGTATAAAACACTGGTTAACGTGAATCCATGGAAGTTTTGTTTAAGTTCTCACACGAATCCCATGTAATTTTGTCCTAAAAAAGAATAGTTGCTCAACAATTTATCTTGAACAATTAAGCACATGATATCATTGTCATATAAACGTATGCTCATCAAGGATATAAATGAAATTTGAGCATTTGAACTTTGAAGATCTCTCAAAAACAAGGATATTGAATGAATGAAATGAAATCAAGAGATTTGTTTTGAGAATCTGATAATGTATCAATCAGATCAAATATGACGAAATATGAACGTGAAAGGTTAGGGTATCAAAGAACTTGACAGTTGTTTATATGAAAGAATATAAACAATATTGAAATGAATGCTCAAGTTGAAATAATGTATGATGCCCAATCAACATTGAATTACAAACGGGAGTATTACCATCGAATTTTTTTTTCTTTATGAGACATGGTAATAACAAAGTCAATATGAAGTACTGAACCAGTGTGTATGAATACTTGACAGTATATAGACAAGATAATACACAAGTATTGATCTTTGGAAACACACGGTCAGTTAAACATTAAAGCTCTAGTATGAAAAACATTTGAAAATCACACTTCTAAATTCATGAAATTTTTTGATAACCAGAAGTGGTTTGAACATTTAAGAAAACATTTTTCATGCTCGAAAGTTGTTCTTCTTTCAAACAATAAGAAATCTAGATCAGAAGATACTTACAAACGATTTAAGCTCCCCCTCAAATCATGATTGAATGAGTTGGATTCAGATAAGCTTCCCCTTGATATTTGCATAATATCCTTATCTGAACAAACTCTTCTTTGAAGTACGGGTTCTAAAATGTTATGTTTAGAAGCCATAATTATTTGACATTAAAGATCGGGTCCTGATCTGTTGTAATCAGAAGCCAATATTCTCTAACATTGAAGAACGAGTTATGATCTGATATAATCAGAAACCATTGCTTTTGCTCTCCCTAAACCTGTGGTACCCGCAAAACAGATTTAACAGGTTTTGGTACCCATATGTATTTGGGTCCTGGTTGGTTAGATTTAGGAATCCACTTCTCATTAGATTTAAAACTTTTAAGTTTACTTGTCAGGATCGAATTCTCAACAAGAATAAAGTCTCAGAAACAATATCAAAGAAGTTGCGGAATAACACTTTGATATTCAATGTAACAGTAAACAAACAGTATATGATTAACAACTTGTAAACTTGTATTCAATGATCAAATCACAAGATTACACACTCAACCTCAATCTTGAAGAACAAGCTCTTTCAAGACGAATTCTACTTCTCTAGAATTAGGATCTATGCCTTGAGGTTGATTCTTTCTAGAACTTAGAATGAATAATAATTATCTAAACTATTCTATACATTCTATACATATACTGAATAAAAGATAATTACAATAAATAAAATATCTTCAGTATATCTTCCATGAATATCTTCAGCTTTCCATGTTTATCTTTAACCACGATCTCTTCATCATTATCTTCATATTATATTAGAAGCAGCATTAACTGAGTCTTGGCAGCATTAACTACTAAGCAGCACTAACCACTAGCAGTACTAACTAGCTAAGCAGTACTAACTTTGTTCAAGCAACACTAACTTTGACTAGCAATATTAATTCTACTAGCAGCAGTAATACTTAGCAGTACTAACTGTTGAAGTCCTCTGGCAGTAGTAATATTATACTAGCAACATTAACCATACTTGGTAAATTCTTCAGTTCCCAACAATCTCCCCCTAACTTGACTTTTAGGAAGAGAAGTCAAGTTCTTCAGATATGATCTTCAAGATGCTTTCAACACCTCTCATTCAGTTGCCCAAATTTGGATCTAGCCCCAGACTTTGATTTAAAGTTCTTCTCACCACAATTTTAGCCATCTCTGAATCCTTTGTGTATACCAGTGTAGCTTTAAGCATCCCTTCTAGCTTCTCCTTGCTATGCTCATAAATTTTGTCCACCAGGTAGTATTCATGATAACAGTTGTCAATAGTAATCATGTATACTCCACAGTTTTCAAATAGTTATCCATTTATCAATCTTCTTGAATATAAACACATGATTATGATCTTTAATCCTATAATCCACTCTTTCTGGATCAAACATCATGCACAAGTATTCCATTGCTATCTTGAGAAGTTTCTCTTCAGTACCTTTCAACACAGGCTCATAGAGTTTTATCCCCACTTTGTATAATTCTTCTATATCAGCTCTTGAACAACTTCTGATAACTCTCCCCCATGTTGAATATGCTTCAAATGAACCATCAACTCTCTTGATTCTGAAGAAATCCTTTCCATTATCTCTTAGAATGTCCCAAAAGGTAATCTCAGGAGCTTTCATGGAGATTGGAACAGCCTGTACAGGTTTTACTATAGTCATGTACAGCCCCATATGCTCATCTGATTGCTCTTTGGACTGTTCTGAGCTCTGCACAGGTTCTGTTGAAGATGTGACTGAAGGTTCTGCTTCAGTTTCTGCTCTTTCTTCCACTCTTGGCCTTTTAGACTGCCTTTTTGAAACAATTGTCTTCACCCTCTTTGCAGATTTTGCTTCTTCACCAACACCCTCATGCTCTTCCTTCATCTCTTTAGTTTTGTCTTTTGAGGGTGTGGTCTCCTCAGGAAATGGTTTCTGAATATTCAGATCATGCCTTTCCTCCATTCTTCTCTCAGCCTCTTCCCTTTGAACTGAATCCTCTTGAAGCTTAGACCTCTCTTTCTGGTACAGTTCTTCAACCTGATTGTATGCCATCTTGGTGAACATTCCCCCTTTGACACCAATTGCACCTTTCAGGAAATTTATCATCTTTCTTCTTTCCTGATTGGCCAAAAATGTTTTGGAAGGTTGTCTTTTCTGTTTTTGAATTTGCATCTTTTTGACTTGAAGTTTCTTGGCTTGAAATCGATTCACGGCCCTGGACGCGCCCCGGCCCGACTCCGGCTTCGGCCCAATTTGGCCCAATCAAATTCGCGACCGGGGTTGTTTAAAACTCCGGGTCTTCTCGAATTCCCTCTTTCTATCACTCTTAATCTCAATCTCTCTCTCGATCTCTCGTTTTCACTCGACCAGAACTCTCTGACTCACTCTCTTTCGATTCTCATCCTCTCTCGCATCACCAATCGTCTAACAGGTATGTTTTTCGGACCTTTCTAGCCCTACTCTGTGTCTAATTCAACTCCGGTCGTCGTGTTGATTGATCGACCACCCGTCGAAGTTCTCTTGACCTCGGTCGATGTCCCTGTAGTCGCGAACCACCATCGATCTCGGTCGGTGTGGTCTCCGGTCGACCGCCGTAAACCTCACCCCGGTCGACGTAACCTCTATCGCCCGACTTAGGGTTTCGAAGTTTATTTGGGGATATAAATGGTGTCATCCCAGGTCGATTTCGATTGGATTTGGGTCTGTGATTTGTTTCGATTTAGGTATGATGTGTGTTCTGGATTTGGTGTCGATTTGGTTGATACTGGTCGACACCGGTCGATTAGAGTTATACCGGTCGACACCGGTCGATTTGTTCATATCGGTCGATATATATATATATATATATATATATATATATATATATATATATATAAAAGAATCTTTAGGAGAGAGAATCAAGAAAAGGTCATTTTGGCTATTTATCTTTTTTCTCCTATTTTTGATTTATTTTTAAATGGTTTCAATACATTAAATGTTACAACTTTTCATTTTTTTCATTTAAATCAAAATAAAAATCATCAATATAATTAAAAATCTTATTACATTTTTACTTTACATTATATTTTATTTTTAATAACAATTAATAATATTAAAACCTATAATTTAATTAGTTTTGTTTTATTATTTTAAATATATTTTTTGTTTGCAAATGTTTTTTCTCTTTATTTACATGTATTTTTTTAAAGCTAACAATCAATGTATCAATCAATCATCAATGTATCAATCATCAATATATATATATATATATATATATATATATATATATATATATATATATAAAAAGGAGGGCATAGGAGAGAGAGTGAAGGAGAGGCCTCCAAGGAGGCTTTAGAATTTTCTTAGAGTTTTGAATTATTTTTAAATAAAATTATGCATTAAATGAGTACACACCTTTTTTTTTTCACTATAGCTTTTACTTAATATTTTCTTAATATTGATTTTTTTAATAAATGGCCAAAAGTCTATTTAACATTTGATAAAACAATGTATTTTTATTTACTTAATTTATATTAGTTAAAACAAATATGTTTATTGAAAAAAAAATTCTTTTGAATTTAATCACCTTATTTTTTCTTTCTAACCTAACAATGTTGATAAATCAAAGTAAATATGAATTACTAACAATGTATATAAATGAAAACTTATATTAATTGAATAAGCCAACAATACTTATAAATCAAAACTTATAAACATATTATTTAATATTGACTTTTTTAGCATTTCACATAATAGTTTTTAATGGTTTTTTTCTTTCTAATAAGCTAACAATGTTTATAAATGAAAACTTTACTTCACTAGAGTAAATCAAACTCTTTTATATATATATATATTGTAACACCCAAAAAAAAATGTCTTGAAATAATAATAAACAAAAGGAAGGGGCTACTTCAGTATAGTCTCGAAACTGAGGGGTTATATTGTAGGTAAGTGGGAGAAGACAAGGGATGCAAATTAGAATTGGGACTTTTAATCAATTTCTTCAAGGGTTTGAAGTTATGGTAAAAAGGGGCGACAACGGTTACAGGGGTGTGGGGCGTCGATAAAGGAAGTAAATGGCTGATGAACGCCATTTTTCCACTGGTGGTCAAGCAGAAACTAGGAGCAAGAGAAAGGGGAGAAATCGCAGAGAAGGAACCGGAGAAGAAAGCAATCAAGCGCAAACCGAGATTTTACAATCGAGGTGACCAGGTAAAAATCTTGAATATAGGACCTTCTAGTGATGCTTAATCCGTTTATGTATCGTTTAAATTGATTAAAGATTTATGTGAGAGTTAGAAGTTGGTGACCTGATGCAATAATAGAGTGTGTGTGTATATATATATATATACTTCCTGCAATCAGAAACCTAACCTCGAAATTTTGGTATGGCTTATGGGTTTGTGAGATTTTGGATATAATTAACTATGCTTAATCGTAAAAGAGGTATCTTAGTGTGGGCATAAACAAAAAGGGAAAGAATGTGGGATTTTAGAAACGGTGGTGCCAAAACAAGACAGAAAAAGGGGAGGTGTTCTGTTGAGGCGAAGGCTATGGCAAAGGCCAACCAGTGTATTAATCAAAAGGCTCCATATAAATAAAGTCTCCCCAAATATAATTAACTAATAAAAAGGGAATCCATATATGCATGTGTGTTGTGTCCAGTGGCTTGTGAAAGTCAAATTGTATATATGTAACAGTTATATATACATTATATATATATATATATTAAAAAGGCTACCATGGTTCCTTGATGAGTCATGATGGTGAGCATAAGAATATGCCTATGGATGGAAAATGGGTACTGTTGGGATGGAACCCATATGGGTTTAGGTTCCCAATATTATAAGTAAATATAGTGGCAGTATATAATTGTGAAAAGGTGTGCGAATGTGTGTATATATATATATATATATATATATATATATATATATATATATGGTATGGATTTGGGTGTTGCTATAATAATAATAAATAAATAAAAACAATGGATGGAGAGTTACTAATATTGTAAATATATATATATATATATATATATATATTTATAAATATATATGTATTTTGCAAGTGACGGTAAAAGAGGGATAAATGGTGAAAAATGTATCGTTAATTCATCGGTGTAGAAATAATGGGATCGAGTTTTAAGAGCTCGTTTGAGAATTCCATAATTGGGCGACGTGTTTTAATTAAAGTGCGAATACTTAGAGAAGTGTTACCATTTTGTGTAGGATTGGGAGCTAACAAGTAGAGAGAAAATCTACACTAATCGAGGTGAGTTTCTTGTGACTTTTAACTGGGATACACGCATGTACAAAAGTATGTTCTCTTTATATTGATGATGATTTTGTTGAGCATGCTATAATCTTTTTAAATATGAAAAGCATGCTAGTTTTTGGATGACGCATGGAATGACGACTACATGAACGTGTTACATTTTGTTGTGATACATATGCATACAAAGTTTATTTATAAGTATTTATATGCACAAGTGCATGTATGATGTTATCTGGGTATGCCATTATTCTAAATATTGGACGAAACGCATGCTACGTACGACGTGTGTTGTGATTGATTAAATTGAACTGATGTGATGTGGCTATAAGTGTGGGGCTCATTACCGGGACGCCGGTATTGGACGGCGGGAAACCGCAGATGACGAATATAGTCAGAACATGTGTCGGAAGGGGCACCTCTGGACTGCACTATGGGACGGTAGTCAAGACATGTGCTTGAGAGCACCTCTGAGCTTGACTATAGATGGACGGGATGACGGAGCCCCACCATGCCAATGGACGTAAATATATAAAGTGATGGCACGCTGCATTTTTCTCGTAATTGCAAGATATGTTTTAAAATGCATGATACGTTGTGAGTAAATTATGATATGACTATTTGTATCTGAATTATTTTTATGATTGATGGATGACGATGCGAAAACCATGAACTCACTTAGCGTAAAGCTAACTTTAGCGTGTATCTCAGCATCAGGAAAGGTCGGGGTCGATAAGGGCAAAGGTCTGGCATGAGGACCGGTTATGTAGCAGACTGCTTGAATTTGGATTTAAGTTTATGTTCTTAAGTTGTTGATTAGTATTTCGTATGTTTCTTAAAAGACTATCCGATGTAATGTTTAATATTCCGCTGCGACTTATTATAAGAAACATATATTTTAAGTATTGACGTTTCGTTACGACCCGGTTGGTTTTTGGGGTGTAACATATATATATATATATATACATATATATTTTTACTTGTTTTAGTTATCTAACAATGCTCATAAATCAATAGGTGTTTTTTATTTTTTAGTTAAATAATGAGCCTTATAAACATAAATTACTGTTATCAATAAACAGTTATCTTATGATACCGATTTATATTTGTTTAACATCTAATATGTGATTATCGATCCATTTAACTTTAATATTTTTTAAAAACTTATCGCTACCGCACAACGCGCGACACCAAACTCTAGTATATATAAAATAAGGTTTAGGAGAGAGAATCAAGGAGAAGTCATTTTGACTATTTATCTTTTTTCTCATAATTTTAATTTACTTTTAAATGGTTTCAATACATTAAATGCTATAACTTTTCATTTTTTCTTTTAATTTAAATCAAAATAAAAATCATCAATATAATCAAAAATCTTATTACCTTTTTACTTTGCATTATATTTTATTTTTAATAACAATTAATAATATTAAAACCTATAATTTAATTAGTTTTTGTTTTATTATTTTAAATATATTTTTTGTTTGCAATTGTTTTTTCTCTTTATTTACATTTTTTAAGCTAACAATCAATCAATATATATATATATATATATATATATATATATATATATATATATATATGTTGTAGGATAAATGTGTCATCGTCTAAAGGATATGACGATAGAGAGAAAGATAGAGATAGAGATAAATATATCAGAGTTAGATTAGAACTGAAATATCTCGTGGTTATCTATTTGTAACTCATCCCTATTTAAAGGGCATTTGATTAATGAGAATTACAGATTCATTCTCTCCATTTATAGTTGTTATATTTATTTCTTCTTTTAACACGTTATCAGCACGATGCTCGTCGCGTATCTGCAACTTTATCAATCGACTCTACAATTCAGGTAAGCATCTTTATATTTTAAGCTCTTTGAATATGTGGCATAGCTAATGTTTGATGACACAACATGTATTAGCCAATATCTTCCACCATATACCCTTTCTAGATAAATGATTATTTTCTCTGTTGATGCATAGTAATGTTCATACAAGTTTATGTTGATGCATGATGAATTGATAATGATGATAAATGCCAATTATGAATTAATATCACGTATTAAACTGTATATTTTTTTCCTACCAGTTTCAATCGCTTACGATCTAATATGATATTGAAAAGAAAAAAATTAGTAATAAATGGTTGCTTATGCGATGAAAATTTAAATATGGGATTTATTTTCTTTCTCTTTAAGAAATTGTGTGATTAATTTGTTGCAAATTTTTTTAATAGTTTTTTTGTTGTTATTAAGCTTGATATACATCGCTTCGAAAATAAAATTTGAAAAATAAAATTAGGCCGTAAAAAAAAGAATATGGTGTTTGAAGGTATTACGTAATTGTATTATTATTATTATTATTATATGTTTTTTATTATAATAATTAATTATATCATGTTGTATAATTGTGTCCATTGGATTTAGAATAAATTATGAAAAATTATATGTTTGATCCCTAAGAAGTTAGTGTTTGAAGAAATTATTACAATGTTATAACTACTTAAATATCACATAATTAAGAAAGATTGTAGTTTTCAAAACCATAATCAGGTAAAATTTGTCCACAGTTACAAGAAGAAGAAAGAATTATTATGTAAGGAAGCTTCCATCAACCATTACTGTTGATGGCTTATGATATGCATTGAATGATTAAATTGTTATTATTTAATCATTAAGTTTCATTAAATATTTATTTGATTATTATTGTTTCCATATCCAATTATTAATATGAATAATTATTTTACTGTGTTATTTGTAGACTAGCTAATTGTTATTTGTGGATTTAAGTCAATGGCTTTAATTTGATATTAACATGTTTACTAATTCTTTTATAAATTTAGTTTTAATTACCTTATCCACGTAATATTTAAATGTTTATCTTAATTTAAGTTCCTACTTAACATTCTTATAATTAATTCTTGAAAGTTACACTTTCAACGTTCATAATTTTTTGGTGTTTTGATAAACGCTCCAAAAAAATAGCATGAAAATGTTAAAATATTATTCAAATGTTTATCTTGATTATGGGTTCCTACTCATCATTTTCAACCTTAATTCATATTTGGAAGTTACACTTTCAACCTCATATTTTTTGGATCATGTCAAAAGCTCCCATAATGCTGATATACAATAATTTTTCTGAATCTGATTTCATTTTTTTTTACCTCATGTCAAAATCTACCAATTAAATAAATCGCAAAATATCGACTGGATTTTGTCAAACGGGTGTAAACAACCTTAAGGTTTGTAGGGATTTAAGAAATCCATGTGATTCCCCTACTACCTGGAAATCCAATAGATTGAGTGATTTCTTTTTCGCAAATTGAAATATTGATGAAGTATTATCAATAAAATTAAAGCATACAAAATCCAATATTGTTATGATAATGAAATTTCATAACCATAATCCATTTTCTTATCAAAATATATATATATATATATATATATATATTATCCTTTATATATGTAAATGGTTGAAACAACTCATTCAAAAATCAACGTCGTAAACTCAAAAGAATCTGAATGAGTATATAAACCTCCTTTTGAAAAGGTACAAGAAAATACATAAAATCCAACTCCCTATTGACTCTAAAACCAACCTCTTGAAAAGGTACAAGCAAATACCTTCATGTTTTGAGACGACATATAAATCATAAATTTCATAGGAATACATTTACTAGAAACCTCCAAAGAAACGTGGGATGTCCCGAAAGGGATAATCGGGAGTACTCATGAATATGTATTTACCGAACTAATCGTACATTGGAATGAAACCCACTTACTCGATTACAAAAAAGGTAACTGATGTCAACAAAGAAATATATCCAAAACGCATCTCAATCTCTGTGGCAAGGAACTCACAGAAGATGACATAATTTTTAACATTATTTCCACCTTTCATATATAAGTAAATATAAATATAAGTTGGAATGCAACCTTTAGACAAACTCATCAACCTAATGAAAGTGGTTGAGAGACATAACACGGTTCTTTCGAATTACACCACATATGTCGGGATAAAGAAAATTCCCGATATCGATAGTGAAAGTGTTAGAGGTGGAAACAACTCCAAAGGATTGTGAGTTAAAAACAATTTCACACATGTGACATTTATGCACCATGTGGACGAGACCCTATAAAGGGTCAGGGTATTGGTAAGAGTCAGGAAAGATTTTTCAACACCTGGTGTAGGATACAACTACTACCCAGGTGATAATGGACAATCAAATAAGATATGCACTAAAAAGTGCTTCTATCAAAAAGGGAACACGTTGAAAATGAAATATAACATATTTGTTTTAATATTTAATATTGATTATGCATATGTTTCTTTGAAATTAATTTGAAGTACCAAAATTAATTTATTTGCTAAAGTAAAATCGAATATGTAACCATTATAGATGTAAAGAAATACATCAAAACAAATACAAAAAATTTCAATATTCTCCGTTCCGTGTAGGAATGTATCGAGGATAATTGATTTTTTTTGACCTATCACACAATCGAAAAAAAAAGATAGACTAATACTTGTTTTATAATACATCCAACGAAATTACTTAGACGATGAACTGTCACTCTCTTGTTGGAACAAGTTTAATAGGAACCTTGTAAAGATATTCATATCAAATGGAAATGAAAATGAGCATATATACATAAATTCCAATGAATATGAAAGGAAACATATATCATGGAAACTAATGTGTCAAACTAGTAGATTACTGGGTCATCGAAACATATTTTGTCACCAATAAAGAACTTTTGGGGGCAATAACATATATATGTTTTGACATGACCATGTGGGACACCGTGGTTATGACATAGTGATCCGTGTATTGCAAAATACACAGACACATTCTCTTTCGAGTGAAAGGCAAAATGAGGCAAATTGCAACTGTTGACTTCTGAAGCATAAGAAACAACATTGCTATCATAATATGCCCTCTCGAATACATAAGCTTTTGTATATACCCTAATCCTTAGCCAATACAGGAATGAGATCGTACTAAAGCTAAGGACATTATACAAAAATATTCCATTGTTACAATGTGATATTTATGGACATAAACATCCAGAATGCGGACCATTAAAGTACTTTATGGTTCTGGTTTCGACACGATGAACGCATGTCGTATTATTGTTCACATGAAATACTGCACTCCTAGCACTAGTTATACATTTAAGGGCTCACCATCCTTATTATTTCATCAAGTCTACATGACTTGGAATGCTGGAGAATTTACATCATAAGGATTTGATGTTAATTGCATATGTATTAGGATCAATATAGAGTTTCCTATACCCCATGTGTATATATAAAATGGTCTCATAGAAGTTGTTATCAAAAGAATATGATGACATCTAGGGTATTAGTAATGCGCACCAATTTACCCACATCTACCTGGGATTATGCAATTATTATATGCAGTTTTTTTTTCGTTTTTAGACCCACTGCTTGCTAACCAGTCTCATGCGTACCAGTTGGTAACTGGATATAAGCCTGATACTTTACATTTACGCATGTTTGATTATATGTGCCAATTGCGCCCCCACAACGCATCGAAATGGGTCCTTAAAGACGATTTGGTAAATGTTGGATATGAACCCCCAACAATTATCCGCTAATTATAATATTTGACTAGTGATCTCTTTACCGCTAGATTTGCGGGTTGTCACTTTCATGAGACAGTCTTCCCATCGTTAGGGGGAGATAGGAAAAAAGGATTTTCCATGGGAATGACAGGAAGTGTCATTGAATATTCCCACTCTGTCTCATTTTGATCCTCAAAACTTCACAACGTAATGTTGAAGTCAAACGAATCAGGCTCGATACCTGATACGTTTAATATTCCAAAAGTGACAAGATCACATATGCGAGCTGCAAATATACTCGCAAGGTTAAAAAGTTCCCAACAGGGGCACAACGCCGTTGGAAAGTGCGTTGCAATCACACATAGTGGAGGTGTGGTTGAGGTCGTAGCTACCAAATGGAAGTGGTGGAAGCTACTTGGTTCGATAGATACTATTCTAAAGGAAGAGAATAGTGAGGCACATCCATTTATCATCAATACACAAAACTCTCATGAGATTGTCTCTAATTATAATTATGTCCATGAATCATCACTGGAGGACGCTCCAAAATTAATATTGATTCTAGAGATGAATATTAATCTCAAATGAACTATGAGAGTACATATGAGTCGATGGACATATCATATATAATCATTGATGATTTATTCGCATATACAATGGCTCATAAAATGATCGAGAACGACGACATCGAACCAGGCTCGGTTGAATTATATCAACAAAGAGCATATTGACCTAAATGTAAAGAAACAATCCAGAAATAATTATATTATTTGACAAAGGATCGGGTATTTGGTCTGGTAGTGCTAACCTACCAAGTGTAAAACCCGTAGGACATAACTCAGTCTTTGTCAGAAAGCGTAATGAGAATAATGAAGTCCTAATATGTAAGGCTCTCCTTTGGCGCAAGGTTTCTCACAACGCTCTGGATTGACCACGAGGAGACTTACTCTCTCATGATGGATGTTATGACATCCAAATAATTTATTAGCATAGTTTTCGAAGGACTGGAAATGCAACTCATGGATGTGGTTACTACGTATCTCTATGGGGATCTAGATTTAGAGATATATAAAGTACTTGATGATATTACATTACCAAAATCAAGTAACTCTAAACCACGAAATGCGTTTGCAATAAAATTGAAATGCCCACTTTATAGATTAAAGCAATCTAAGCGGATGTGGTATACCCGCCTAATGGAATACTTGATTGGGAAATGATATATAAGAACGATGAACTGTTCTCTTGCATATTTATTATGGAAAACAAGTTCCAGATTTTCAAAGTAGCTCTATATGTCAATGTTATGAACATAATAGACACTCTTGATGAAATGAGAGGAACCACAAGCTACTTAAAATCTGATTTTGAGAGGAAAGATCTTGGGAAGACCTGGTTTTGTCTAGATATTTGAGCTAGGACACCGAGCTTGTGAAATATTAATTCACCGATCGCATATGTCCAGAAAATAATCAGGCAATTTAATATGGACAAAGCACATTCGGTTAGCACTCCCATGATCGGTTGAAGTGTCGGATATAAGGAAAATCCATTTCGTCTAAAGGATGATGACGAAAAATGTTGGGAGCTGGAATTCCCTATCTAAGTACAATATGCGCATTATCGTACTTAGCATAATACACTTGACCATACATTATATTTCTCAATGAACTTGTTAGCTAGATTTAGCTCAGCGCCAACGCAAAGTCGTTGGAATGATATCAAATTAATATTTTGGAACCATTGACATGGTTTTATACTTTCCCTATAGAAAGAAAAATTGGATTGATAATGGAATTTCAATACCTACTTAGAATGTAAGCAGCAAAAGTACTAGCTCTTATAGAAAAACACCAAACAATGTCTTGGTATGTGTTTGCTGATATTAGGTATCTGTCTGACCCATACAAAGGTTATTCCCAAACTGGATAAAGAATTACCACAAGGAACACGTCGATTGCTTGGAAGTAAACTAAGCAATCCTTTGTAACTATCTCCTTGAACTAATCCAAGAATATTACTCTCCATGAGATAATAAAATAATGTATATGATTAAGGACTATCATTACATATATTAGAGGAGTTAATAATTTTGGGTTCAACCATAATCCTACTTGCATATATGGAAATGATGCATCATATATTGAAGAAATGAACATAAGATACATCAAGGTAATAACACAAAGCATATTCTTCTTAAGTTTCTATACAATCAGCAATAAAAGACTCTCCTTTAGATTCAAGTGAATCAAGTAAGGTGTCAGAAGAATGTGACATATTTTACCAATTCATTACCATAAAACCATATATTGGAAAACGTGTAGAAAGTAAATGGAAATGTTTTCCAAACTCCCTCGATTAATGCACAAATCAGGGGGAGTAGTAGACAAAAGGGGGAGTCTACTATATATTTGATATTGGTATGTTGTGCTCTTTCCTTCAACCAAGGTTTTATTTTTCCCATTGGGTTTTGTTCCTTGGTGTAAGGTTTTAGTGAGGCAACAGTTTATATACCATCGTATTTTCTTAACTCTCATGATTAAAGTACGAATCTAAGAGAAAACTAGACTGAAGGAAAAGTCTGTGTATTGCAAAGAAGCTGGTGTGTTGTACTCTTTCCTTCGTCATATTTTTATTTTTTCCCACTGGGTTTTATTTTGGCGTAAGGTTTTAACGAGGCAACACTTGTGCACCACCACTCCTTTAACTCGGCACAAGGGGGAGTGTTGTAGGATAAATGTGTCATCGTCTAAAGGATATGACGATAGAGAAAAACATAGAGATAGAGATAAATATATCAGAGTTAGATTAGAACTGAAATATCTCGTGGTTATCTACTTGTAACTCATCCCTATTTAAAGGGCATTTGATTAATGAGAATTACAGATTCATTCTCTCCATTTATTGTTGTTATATTTATTTATTCCTTTAACAATATATATATATATATATATATATATATATATATATATATATATATATATATATATATATATATATAAGAAGGCTTAGGAGAGAGAATCAAGGAGAAGTCATTTTGGCTATTTATCTTTTTTTCTCATATTTTTGATTTATTTTTAAATGGTTTCGATATATTAAATGCTATAACTTTTCATTTTTCTTTTCATTTAAATCAAAATAAAAAGCATCAATATAATTAAAAATCTTATTACCTTTTTACTTTACATTTTATTTTATTTTTAATAACAATCAATAATATTAAAACATATAATTTAATTAGTTTTTGTTTTATTAATTTAAATATATTTTTTGTTTGCAAATGTTTTTTCTCTTTATTTACATGTATTTTCTTAAGCTAACAATGCTTATAAATCAGAACCTTTATTAAACAAAATAAATTTTATTTAATTGTTTGTAAGATAACATTGCTTATATTTAAAAACTTCTATTAATTGTGTCTCTGTAATTTTTTTTATTTAATAAGGTGAGAATGTTTATAAATCAAAACTTTTATTAAAAAATTCTATTTTATTTTTATTTTTAATGAGAATTTATATATATATATATATATATATATATATATATATATATAATGCTTAGGAGAGAGAATCAAGGAGAGACTATTTTGGATATTTATCTTTTTTCTCCTATTTTTGATTTATTTTTAAATGTTTTCAATACATTAAATTTTATATAACTTTTATTTTTCTTTTCATTTAAATCAAAATAAAAATCATCAATATAATTAAAAATCTAATTAAATTTTTACTTTACATTATATTTTATTTTTAAAAACAATTAATAATATTAAAACCTATAATTTAATTAGTTTTGTTTTATTTTTTTAAATATATTTTTTGTTTGCAAATGTTTTTTCTCTTTATTTACATTTATTTTTTTAAAGCTAACAATCAATATATATATATATATATATATATATATATATATATATATATATATATATATATAAAAGAAGGTTTAGGAGAGAATGAGTATGACTAGGATCATTGGATGGCTCCCCTACATCTGAGTAAGAGTCGGAGAGCTCGTGGCATTGATCATAGTATGGTGAGCTCAATAACATGGAAAGTGACCTACTTCTGTGTTCCGCCACTAACCATGGAAATCGGGTCTCCCCTATCACCAAAAGGTGTTGTTTTGGGTATTTAGTTTTATCCTTGTTTTGCGGTGACGTTTTGAGTATAGGGTGTTCTCCATAAGTTATAATTTTGGGGATTGAGTCTTACTCATATTTCAGTAGTTTGGATAATAAGTTTTCTTCGAATTTCAATATTTGAGCATTTACCATTATTCACATTTTGAGTGAGTTTTGGGTTGCACCACTTCATTAGAGAATGTTTTGCATTGAGGCGTTCATCTTTAAAAGTGTGTGTTATTGAAAAATGGGTCTTTCTCATATTTAAAGTAAATCATTTTGAAAGATTATGATTTAAGTTGCATTCTTTCGTTTTAACAATATAATTACTTATGTTGAAACTCTTGAACTCACTAGGCGTTAGCCTAATCTTTTTATTTGTCGACATGCGCATCAAGTTCCGATTGGTGGTATGGTACTAGCGACTATGTGAAGAGATGAGTGTTAAGTTATGTGCACGAGAGAGTAGCTTGGGTGAAGTCTTCCACACCTTGGGAATAACAACTTGGATTGGGTACAGTAACACCCGACCTCGATTTAGTCTTTGTATAAGACTTGAGTTTATAATTCTGGAGGTTAATTATAGAATTTAATTTGAGTTATATCGAGTTTTGATTTGTAGGAAAAAGTTTTGTGCTTTACTTAATGTAATATCGAAATTTTAAATTAGTTGTTTTTTCCAAATTTGAGGGTGTTACAAGTAAGTATTTTATTAGACGTTTGAAGGATTGAGCAACTCATTTCATTTGTTTTCTAATATGTGCAAAATGGGTTACAAGTGGTTTCAAATGGAAAGATTTTAAGAGTCGGAATCTATAACACCCCGAAATCTTTGGCCGAAAAGAAAACAGAAAAACATCAGCAGTGCTCCGTACGCCTACCTGCACAGGTCAAACCGCGCCGTGATCTGTGCGAGACCATGTCCAGTGCTCCGCACGCCTCTTCATGTGAGTCAGGCCACCCTAATGCTCGTGCACGAGCATTGTGCGCTGATAAAAGGAAAAAAATCGGTCTCCACCCCATTTTCTCACTTAAAAACCTCAAAACCTTCCATCTTCTCTCCCAAGATCGACCCCTCACACCCTCTCATGAACCCTAACTCATTTTGGGGGGTTTTCCTCCTAAAATCAGATGATCTTCATCATCTAACAAGTTTTGGAAGCTAGAACGATAATCCTTCCATCTTCATCTTTCTCACCAAGTTTCTTAGGGTTTCATCCAACCATTTTCACCATTTTGAAGATTGTGAGTTTGTGGTTAATTTTGTGAATCTAGAGGAGTATTGTTGATGGATTCAAGCTATGGCAAAGGTAATCTTCTCTTCTTATCAACTATGAAAATTAGGGTTTTGGGTTGAGATGAGATCTTCATGTAAAATGTTTGGAGAACAATTCTTTATGGTTGAATATGAATATTTATGGTTGGAAACTTGTGGATCTAGGTTTTTGGAGGTTTATGCTTGAGGATTTATGTCTCTTTAAAAGAGATCAAGTTGGGAAAATCCAGATTTAGCCTAAATCTAGCAATGTGAGTTCAAGTTGATTTGTGAAAAACATTGTACATGCCAAAATATTCATTTTTAAAGTGTTTATGTGATTTACATGAAATTATCATTTGTTGAGTTATTTGGACATTTTGATTAATAAGTCACAATTGAAAGTGTTTTGATGATTTATTGCATAAATGAAAATTATTTGGTAAAAAGACACTTTTAGTGTTTGTTTGGGAGAAAGACTTAATTTTGTGTTATGGGGACGTTTTTTAAAGAATAAGGGGATAAATCTATTTGGAAAATCATTTGTCCCAATCTAAATTGTATTGTAGTCTATTGATGTATTTTGGAGCTTGTGTTTGCATGACGTGGGTCGATTGCATTGTATTATTTGGGGACCGTTATTCGTTGGTCAAAAAAGGTTTTTAGCACTTTAGCTCGGTGTTGACTTAAAAGAGTTTTGGGGACAATTGTCCGGTTTTAATGGCTCAGTGTAGAGCCCAATTATGATTTACATACTAATGCACCTTGTTTCATATTGATGTTAATTACATGCTCGAGTGCGTTGGTCATTCCTGTGTAGTCATGTAATGTTAGAATGTGTTGCATTGGATCCATAGGCACGTAAGTCAGTCTATTTTGATGGTCAATTAGGTATTGCGAGGTTGGATTCCGAGACCCATGTCTTATGACCGTAAACTTTTCAAGTGGGCACTAGGAGGGTTGAGCCTGGAAGCGCTACCTGGGAGGTAGGTACTAGGACCTTCGCCGCTTGAAGTAATACCTTGGAGGTAGTCTTTAAGTGTGCGGGCCTTCGGGGTGGAATTCATGGTAATGTTCACCAAGGTCAACCGACTCTTGAGGTGAAACTTGTTAAGAAGTCATAGGGACACTTGTGGTTTTAGGTGTCATGCGATTAACATTGCAAGAGTGACATGCTTTTGTGTTCTTCCACTCTCAAAGGATATGGGTCTCCCCTGTCGTCGGCCAATAACATTGTAATTATTAATGCCTTGCTTTATTATCGTTGGGCTTATGTGGTTGACTGTAAATGATGACCTTAATATTGGATTCCCTCCACGTATATTAAGGTTTGAATGAAGTATGTCATTCTCATGTTTTGATGTTTAGATTCCTTTCATTTTATGGTCGCGTGAGTATTGGGCCTAGTGTCCAAGTTTTCGGTGATGTATTGTATATGTGGGGTTTTTTTAACCGTGACTTATGGTTTGAGTATTTTGCTCCACCCGTGCTTGGGTGTTTGGGATATAACGTTTTATCCACGTTTCTTAAATTGTGAGTCAATTCCTATTCTCGTTGTGAGTGAGTTTTGAGTTGCATCATTTTATAAAAAATGCTTTGTAATGAGGTGTTCATCTTTGAAAATGCATGATATTGGAAAAGAGTCGTCTCCAAGTTTAAAGTAAATCATTTGAAAGATTATGATTTTAAGTGGAGTTCATTCCTTTTAATGATATATTTATTCATGTAAAATTCTTGAACTCACTAGGCATTAGCGTAACCTTTTTATTTGTCAGCATGTGCAACAGGCTTTGTTTGGGAATAGTTCTAGTGACACTGTGAGGAGAGAAGTGCTAGTTGTGTGCTCGAGAAGTGAGTGGCTTGGTGAAGTCTTCCGCATTGGTTTTGTGAAGAGCAACTTGTATTGGGGGTTAAGTAGCGCGTGACTTCGGTTTAGTACTTGTATCTTATTGGAGTTTATATTTGTTGAGGTTAATTATAGAATTTTAACTTGAGGTATATTGAGTTTTCATTTGTAGGAGGAAGTTTTGTCCCTCACTTGATGTTATATCGAAATTTTAAATTAGTTGCTCTTATCAAATTCGAGGGTGTTACAGAATCTTACAGAAAAATATTTGGTTATGGTTCATTTTTGGGGATTTTGTCCAACTTATGAGTTTTGAGTGTTGGGACTTTAAGCCCTTTTGGATTTAAAAGTGTAAGTTATTGGAAACAATCACCCTTTGACCTTAATTATATTTTAAAAAAATGGAAACTTTATGGATTGGGCATTTGGTCAATTATTTTTGGGAAAAATACCCATTTTGGGAAAGATGTACATCAACGCATGTAGCCACTTGGCTTTATTTAATTGTCAAAAGTTTTATGGTTCTTTATGGCTTAACTTACACCCTAAGGAGTTTTGGGACGTTGTCTGGTTTAAATGGCTCAATATGAAACATTTTATGGAAATGCAATTATTACACAAATGTTGGTTATTACATGTTTTGAATGCGTTAGTTCATTCATTTGGAGTCATGTAATGTTTAGGTTGTAATGCAATGGATCCATAAGCATAGGATTCGTTTTGTTCTTCATGGAGTTTTTATGTCCATTGATAAACTTATCAATTACTTGATGTCTTTCATGGCATTCTAGCGTTTTCTTTTATGTTTTAAACCCTGCAATATCCAAATAGTTAATCTTTTGAGTTGTAAATTTTGTTTTTAGTAGCATAATAATATATGGAGAATAAGATCGTGAAATCGTAATGATAATACTTGATTTTGGGTTAATTATGTTGTTTCAGGGAGGATGCTATAGAGGATGTTGTAGGAGTGCTGCAGCACCATGGAAAATCAAGTTTTGGATAAGCATGAATGGACAACCGCCTTTTGTGGGAGAATAGATGCAAGTTGATAGAAAGGAGTGGTGGATATCTTGGAATGGAGGATAGCCGTGGATGTACTCAACTTGCCAACTTTTTTTGAAAAACTTTGCATATAAATAAGTCATGATGTTTGTAAAGAAAAAGTGTGGCTGGAAGTTTTAGAAACTTTGATATTCTCCCAATACTTTTCCATCTAATATATATTAAGTGTTTCTTTTTTTTATCTTATTAGCTTTAAAAAAAATAGTTTTATTGTTTAAGTTATTTGATTACTTTACCGTCTATTTTTACGTTATCATAATATCGTCCTTTATATATTCGTCATAATATTATTGTTATATATTTGCCATCTTTTAATTGTCGTAACTTAAATACCTATCGTAGTTTACCGTAAGTTACTTGTCTACGGTAAAAATCTTTTCTTTTTGTCGTAATTTAGTTTACATTATCTTTACCATTAATCGAAATAAATTAGTTTACTTTTCTTGTACTCATTTTCAACTTTAGTTATCATAATATTTAGTAACCGTGAAATTTTATATTTTATTTTAACTATTGTAAAAATTTCTTTTCGTATAAAGTTTTCTTTTATTTTAATCTTTTTAAAATGCAAGGACCCCAAGCAATGATGGGCTGACAACCTTAGCTTGGGTGTGGGATGAAGTTAAGATAAAAAGTCAATTTTGATGGTAAGAATTTATTAGTCGATAAAAAATCTTTCTAACCATTCATTCAAGGTTTTATTAATAAAAATCACATTTCTTAACAAAGTAATCATTTGTTAAAATGTTAAAATTTGATGGACTCAGAGATGAGCCTTCTTGAACATGTCAACTTGAATGATACGAAGGTAGATTCAAGAGAATTACCCAGAACCAAGGAAATTTATTTTCATTCCGTACAACTTATACAAGGAATAGATTGTGCCATCTCTAAGACTTTTTCTACTTTGGAAACATTAGAACCAGTCTTGGATACGAGCATGTCTCAATCTCGAGAGAGTGCCTTACAAAAGCTGATGATTAGTTAAATTAAATTATTTATAATAAGTTCTGTCAAATTTATTTGCTTTGAAATCTTAACGGATCCTTACATTGTATTTTTCTAAACTTTAGTTAAAGCTTTTATCGCCTTATTCCCTGTGGATCGATACTCGGTATTTTACCGTTTTTACTACTTGTAAGAGACGACAATGGATTGACACGTGTATACTTGCATGAGTCTCTATTTCTGATTGTCCGAGAGATTTATATACTGTATAAATCTAGCAACAAGTTTTTGGCACCATTGCCGGGGAGAAAAGTTTTTAAAAGTTAATTCTTGGAACAACATGGCAGAAAAGTTTTTAAAAAAATATTTTCCTCCCACTCGGAACGCTAAGTCCAGAAATTAAATTTGTCTTTTTAAGCAAATGGACGATGAGGCCGTCCCGGATGCATGGGAAAGGTATAAAGAGTTGTTGAGAAAATGCCCTCATCATGGCATTCCCTACTGTATTCAACTTGAGACATTTTACAATGGTTTAAATGCCATTGCAAAACAAATGCTCGACGCGACATCAGGGGGAGATTTTACAGCTAGTACCTACAATGATGGATATGATATCCTAGGAAAGATTTCTAACAATAATGGTCATTGGGCTGATCCACGTGCACTAGTGCCATGTAAAACAACTGGATTTCCTGACACAGATGCTTATGCAGCATTAACGGCACAGATAACTGCTATGACCAATTTAATAAATAATTTGACAACCAGTCAAGCAGTACACTCTGTTGCCACAACATCTAATCCAACTGTTGAACCAGTACAATGTGTGTATTGTGGTGAATGACATTCCTATGAACATTGTCCATCTAACTCAGAGTCAATAAATTATGTGGGAAATCAAAACAGAACTAGACCATTTTCTCAAACATACAATCCTGGGTGGAGACAACACCCGAATTTTTCAAGGAACATTCCTGCTTTGAATCCGCCAATGAATAAACTCCAAGGAACTTCTCAGTTTCAGCCACAAAACCAACATCAAAGCCAGTCTCAGAACCATCACCAACAGAATTTCCATCAACAACCGAGTCAATCATCTTTTCAAAATAAGCCTAACCAACAAGCTGAGTCATCTACTTCTTTGGAAGCATTTTTGAAAGGGGTTTATAACCCAAACCAACTCAGCGATGAACCATCAGAATGCCATAATAAGATCACTGGAAACACAAATCAGCCAACTTGCACTTGAGATAAGGAATAGACCTGTTGGTACCCTTCCTAGTGATACAGAGACCCCAAGGCCCATCATGAAAGAACATGTGAAGGTAGTGACTCTAAGGAGTGGAAAAGAATTAAACGAAAGTGAATCTTTGAAAAACAAAGTTGAGTCATCCAAAACACCCATTATAGTCACTGCAACCACACAGGATGAAGTCACACCCACTTATGGAGATAAAGGAGAATCAACCGATATTAGGTCTATTCCTAAGAAAACTGATTCCCGTAAATTATTTCCGAAAGAGGGAAAAAAGAAAGTGTCATTTCAGGATGATGCTACAACATGTTTGCCAAACACTGAAAGCCATGCTCTATGTTAGGACTGAAAGTCCTGTGTGTTGAAAGTTGTATAAAGCATTTATAAGGGTTAAAATTGTAATTAATTGATAGTTATTGTAAATGGGCCTAAAGCCCATTAGGCCTAATTTGACACATATATAATGTGTTTATTATTGAAAATTAGGTTAGAGGTTAAGTTGTATTCATAATTATTCTAGTCAATAGGTTTACTTTTGCTTATCAGATATTCTCTCTGTAAACCTAAACCTTTATTGAATATCAATCATATGACTAGAAGTTGTGGCACATTTATTGTTCTTCATTGATTATTGTTAGTGATTGCACTGTAACTGGGATCTACAATTGGTATCAGAGCAGGATCGAATTAATTTTATTCGATACGATCAAAAAGGTTTGTCTAAAACCCTTTAATCGCATATTTGAGTTAATCGATATTTTTTTGTCATATGGGTTTGTGTTCTTATTTTTAAGTTTGATTTCTGTTTTATTGTGTGGATTGAATCTGTGGTGGTTGTGTGTCCGTATTAAATTTTTCTGAAAGCTTAGATTTGAGTTAAGTCTGCTATATATGTTCATCTTGTTTTTCTGGGTTAAGGTTCTTACATAATCAAGTTTCTGAATTCAAGTCTGCATATTTGATTTTTGGTGATTGTCTAAGTTAAGGTTTCTGCATAAATCGATTTCTGGTTAATTGATTTTGGATTGAAATTTTTTCGTCTGCAAAATCAAGTGGTCGATTATATCAGTAGATTAACTAGTCGATTATCTCTAAACAGTGGTTGATTGTTTTTCTGGGTTAAGTTCGGTCGATTAATTCTGATTTTCTGGGTCGATTAATTGGATTTCTTATTGATTTTCTGATTGAAAATTTTTTTTCTAAAAAAAAAAACAAGTGAGTTTGGTCGAATTTTTGTTGAGAAAGGTGCTTCAGACGATTACCTTCAAAGTCGATTAAATTTCTTAATCGATTTCTGGGTTCCATGTGCTTATCGTTCTTCAAAAAAAATCATCAAATCTGAGTTAAAGTTATTCAAAATTGGTGTGATTTAGGAATCGATTGGTTTGTTTAATATGTTAATCGTAATTATCTGTTATCCAAAAGTGCTTATCTGTTATCTGTTTGATTATCGTTTATCTTCGACCGAACCTTGCTACCGAACCCTGCGATCGGACTCTTGATCGGTACCTTGCGGTGCTCTTGACCGGTCCTTGCGACCGGTGCGGTGTCGTGCGCCCTATTGACACCGGTCACCATGTTTGAGTTTGTCCCACTCCGTAGGCAAGATTTCGAATTTTCGAAATTTTGCGGTTGATTCGGTAGCGATTATGAACTAAGTTTTTCAATTTTAATCTGTTGAGGGTTACTTATGAAGTCTAAACGACCGATTTCTATCGAAAAATTTCAACCCATGTTGAATTTTTAAGTCGTCGTTCGGTTTCCGAAAAATCTTCGGTTGCTTCGTTTGAGAGTTTGAGAGATTGTTTCGGGTTCTAATCAGTTGAGGGAGCTTAAGGGAACATAAACGATCATTTTTGGTCGAAATTTTTTAACTCATATCGAGTTTCTAAGTTTTCGATCGTTTTTCGAAAAAATTTCGGTTGGTTCGTTTGTGATCGTGGGTTGACCGTTTGAGTTTTAATCTGTTAAGGGCTGATCAGGAAGCTTTAACGATCGTTTTGCATTGAATTTCTCTAACCGTTTCAAGATTTTGCAGGTTGGATCAACGGAGAAGATGATGAATAGTAAAATGCTTTACATTTTGGTCCTTTTTCCGTTAAGTGTTCGTTAGTCCAGTTAGTTTGTTAGTTTGGTTAGTTTTATTTCATTTTTAGTCATTTTTCAGTTAGAGTCTAGTTAAGTCCGTTAGAAGTTTTAAATTTTACACTTTTAGTCCCTCTAGTTAGTAGTTTCATCTTATATCATTTTTGGTCCTTCTAGTTTTAAGTTTAATTCTTTGTCACTTTTAGTCCTTGTAGTTTTAAGTTTCAGTTTGTGTCACTTTTAGCTCCCGTACTTCATAGTTTCGATCGTTTGTCATTTGTGACCCCTAAACTTTCAAGTTTCACTCGTTGTCACTTTTGGTCCTTGCACTTTAGAGTTTCATCTCTTGTCAAGTTCAGTCCCTGGACTTTAAGCTTTACAGGTAACAATGACTCATTTGATTCATCTTGACACTTCAAAAGGAGATATGATGAAAATCATTAGAGATTTGGAAGAGAAAATTCGCATTCTGAAAGAAACTAATGACGATCTTGAGGTTTCAAAACTGAAGGCGGAGGCTAATTCATTGTCGACTGTATTTGAGAAAAAATCTTTGAAAAATAAAAACTTTGAGCTAAAAAGGAGAATTTCAGATCTTGAAAGAGAAGCTGATATAAAGAAAAGTGATCCAACAAGTGCTGAAGCTTCAAAGAAAATATCTAAACTCGAACGAAAAGTTGCAGATTTTGAAGCACGAGAAGAGAAGACACTGGAACTGGAAGAGAAACGTAAAGATGTGGAGAGTGAAAACCTGGATCTGAAGAAAAGACTTGCTTTTTTTGAACAAGAAAAAGTCGATTTCTCAAATGAAAGGAAGAATCTTGAAAGAAAGATTCTCGAGCTTTCAAAGAAAGTTTTCAATGAAAGAAAGGTTTTTTAGGCTCAAAATGCGAAACTTTCAAAACAGATTTCTGATTTTGAAAACGTTTTGATAATTGAGAGAGATTATTTTGAGAAAGAACGAAAAGTTTTTGAGAGTGGAAAGAAAATGCTTGAAAAGAAGAATGTTGCGGTTTTTAAAGAGATATCTGATAAACGCAACAATATAGAAAAGGATTTTGAAACTAAAAGAAAGATTTTCGAAACTGAGATTCATAAGCTTTCAAAGAAATTATCTGGATTAACAACAGAGATTTTGAAAGAACAGAAGGTAAAATCCGATTTACAAAAACAATTTTGACTTGATTCTAGAAGAAAGAAATGTTTTATCTGCAAAAGTCAAGAAACTTGAAGAAATAAATCTTAAAGTCGATTTATCTGAACAAGCCAGCCCCGATACTGTTGTTCAGTCTCCTTATTCTTCAAGTTCACCTTCTACATCTAATTCTTCGAAGAAGTTTGTCAAATCAAATGAATTTTCAAAATATCGGATTCGTCCTTCAAATATTTTCTATAATTCTCTTGTTGATGATTCAAATAATCAAGTGTTTCGAAAAGTAAAGATGGTTTGGAGAAAGAAACCAACTACAGAAGACAGTGAAGGAAACAAGTCTCATGATTCTACTGTAGTTGATACAAAGTCATTTATTTCCAAGACTGATTCACCTACTTATGTCTATTCTATAGGAAAGTTGATCAGTTTGTGCCGATAAACGATCTGTTGCACTTACTGTGGAAAGAGTGACTTTGTGCATCCAAGGTACGTTAATAGTTGTTATGGTACTTATAGCATCCCCAATCCTCAGTTTAATCGCCTCAAAACCAAGGCAACTAACCATCAAGGATCCATCACAACATGGATACCAAAACCAAAATCTTCTTAATCTGTTTTGCAGGAATGTCATGTGTGAATCAATTCAGATTATTCATGTCACATGACTACAATCAAGGGTTATGCCACTTTTGAGGGGGAGTACCATGTTGTTTAATTTTCATATCGACTTCTGAACACTTCAGTTCATGACTCGTTCTTAAATGTTTCTGACTTCTGATTATCTCAAATCAGAAATTGTACTTTAATGTTCTATTTTGGCGAGTTAAAGGAGTGTTAGGGATTTTAATGTTTCTATGGTCAATCTAGAACCGGAATGACCTACCCAAGAAACACATCCAATTCATAGATATCAGTGAGGGGTCTAGATTGATAGATGAGTTCGGAGTGATTAAAAAAAAGGTGAGAATGTGACAGGACTTAAAAGAATTATTGGTCCTTACCAAACCGAGTCAGTTATCCGGGTTACCACATAATCTATTCATTCTCGTTCTTTGGAGATGGATATTGAAATAGACATGGACCCAATGTCGATAATTCGTGTCACCCCACCCAGCCACTCAAGTATCTCTCAAAAGATACTAGTTTCATATTTGCACGGAGATTTAACACATAATCTATCTATTCCTCATTTGGAGGTCTTAGATATTGAAAAAGGAAGACATCAGCTCCGGTCTCCGAATTTTATATTCATCTTACTGAGTCTATTGATTTCTAACCTGTGTCCCAGGTTGAATCAATCTTTGAGCCTAATCGATTTGTGTTATACTTCTTTCACACACGCACGAATCTTTGTGATTCCCCTTGCATATCTTTGTGATATTGCCGGAACAGTTTGAGAAGCAATTTTTTAATATTTTACTTCAGTGATAACTGGAAGTCCTATCAAAGGTACATCGATGCCAACTCTGAAAATAGGCCACACAAATATTTTAATTGTTGTGATAATAGTTACTATTGTGTTTCTGTGTTAGCTGTTACCCTTGGTTACTGAATCGTATTATCTAATCTTTTGCTACTCATCCGGTTAGTCTTTGATGATACATGATGCTCAGGTTTCTCCTAATCATCATGAGGGGGAGAATGTTACACAATTCAAAGACACAGATCATCGTGTTGAGGGGGAGTTAGCAAAATCTGAGGGGGAGTAACAGAATTTCTTAAATCTGAGGTTGAAAAGCCTTTGGATTCAAAGATTGCAGTTGAGCAGAAAAGATTTTATTGGTTCTTCTATCTCGTATCATGTGGTGTCTGCTACAAGTTTGTTCCTTCTACGAGCTGATTGAAACAAGTTCTTAAGCTGAAAGTTTATTTAACTTGTGGTTCAAAGACAGATTCTTTGTTTTTTAACTGAAGTTGCACTGTGAAATGTCACGTAACTTGCACATTATCTTGCTTGTGTGCTGATCTAATGTGTTGAGTTTCTATAGTTGAAAGTTGCTTGATAGTGCATTCAGTCGAGGCTACTGTACATTGAATCTGGTTACAAAGTTGAAAATATGAAGACCTAGAGCTTTATTCAAGGGGGAGCTTGGAAAGACATGAAGATATGCAACACCAAAGAGTTTTTCAAAGAGTCAAGAGGGAAAGAAGATCAAAGCCTGAAGTTTTCAAGAAGATAAATGCCTTATTCAACTTTAGAGGGAGATTGTTAGGACTGAAAGTCCTGTGTGTTGAAAGTTATATAAAGCATTTATAAGGGTTAAAATTGTAATTAATTGATAGTTACTGTAAATGGGCCTAAAGCCCATTAGGCCTAATTCGACACATATATAATGTGTTTATTATTGAAAATTAGGTTAGAGATTAAGTTGCATTCATAATTATTCTAGTCAATAGGTTTACTTTTTCTTATCAGATATTCTCTCTGTAAACCTAAACCTTTATTGAATATCAATCATATGACTAGAAGTTGTGGCACATTTATTGTTCTTCATTGATTATTGTTCGTGATTACACTGTAACTGGGATCTACACTCTAGTACCAACCACTCCCATAGTCAACAACACCAATTCCAGTCAAACCCTTGTAGACCAAACCCCAAAGAAAAACATTGTAACTCCTATTCCTCCTTATGTACCTTTTCCACAAAGGTTGAGAAATCAAAAAGAGGAGTTACAATTCAAAAAGTTCTTGGATGTGTTCAAATAACTTCATATCAATATTCCTTTGGTAGAAGCTATTGAACAAATGCCAAGTTATGCAAAGTTTCTTAAAGACATTTTAAGCAAGAAAAAGAAGTGGAGTGAATATGAAACTGTTGCATTAACAGAAGGCTGTAGTGCCCTCCTTTCAAACAAAATACCTCCTAAGCTTAAAGATCCTGGGAGTTTTACCATTCCCTGTTCAATTGGTGGGAAAGAGATAGGAAAGGCCTTGTGTGATCTAGGAGCTAGCATGAACCTTATGCCCTTATCTGTTTTCAACACCCTAGGCATCGGTGAGGCTAGACCAACTACAGTTACCCTTCAGTTAGCCGACAAATCCATAGCCCACCCAAAAGGAAAATAGAGGATGTGTTAGTCCAAGTGGATAAATTCATTTTTCCTACTGACTTCATCATTCTTGACTTTGAGGCTGATAAAGACATCCCAATCATCTTAGGAAGACCATTCTTAGCAACAGGTAGAACCTTGATTGATGTCTAAAAAGGTGAGTTGACCATGAGAGTAAATTAACAAAATGTTACTTTTAATGTGTTCAACTCCATGAAATATCTATATGAAAGGGAAGAGTGTTCTATGCTAGATGTTATTGAGTCAATGTATCATAAAGAGGGACTTGAAACAATGTTAGACTTAAGAGGAATTGAGGTTGAAAAAGACATAAAATCTGGAGAGGAGAGTGAGACAGACATGTTGCAGCACACAAGTGCTTTTGAACTGTTGGAAAGTGATGAAAAGAAGACTCACACCATTTCAATTGAGTCATCGCCTGACCTGGAGTTGAAGCAACTCCCATCACATCTGAAGTATGCATTTCTAGGAGAAGAAGACAAATTTCCTGTCATTATCTCATCTACACTAGAAACACATCAGGAGGAAAAACTGGTGAGTATGTTGAAATTACACACCAAAGCTTTAGGATGGACCATTTCCGACCTTAAGGGTATTAGCCCTTCCATTTGTCAGCATAAAATCATATTATAAGAAAAGAAGTTTACTTCCATTGAATCTCAAAGAAGATTGAATCCTATCATGAAAGAGGTTGTAAAAAAAGAAATTTTGAAATGGTTAAATGCCGGGATAATATACCCAATTGCAAGCAACTCATGGGTAAGCCATGTACAGTGTGTTCCTAAAAAGGGAGGTGTCACTGTAATACGAAATGAGAAAGATGAGCTCATTCCCACACGAGTAGTGTCTGGGTGGAGGATTTGTATGGACTACCGTAGACTTAACAAGGCTACACAAAAAGACCATTTTCCTCTACCTTTCATAGATTAAATGTTAGATAGACTTGCGGGGAAAGAATATTATTGCTTCTTAGATGGCTATTCAGGTTACAACCAGATTGCAATAGCCCCAGAAGACCAAGAAAA
Organism: Arctium lappa; assembly: GCA_023525745.1. Lineage (NCBI taxonomy): Eukaryota > Viridiplantae > Streptophyta > Magnoliopsida > Asterales > Asteraceae > Arctium > Arctium lappa. Next base: position 10,028,120 of record CM042048.1, read on the forward strand.
TACTACCTTTACTTGTCCCTATGGTACCTTTGCTTTCAGAAGAATGTCATTTGGACTTTGTAACGCACCTGCTACTTTTCAAAGATGTATGATGTCCATATTCTCTGACATGCTTGAAACTTCCATGGAAATTTGTATGGATGACTTTTCTATGTATCATACGTCATATGATCAATGTTTGAAAAATCTCAAAAGAAGTCTTGAAAGATGTGAAGCAAATGATTTAGTTTTAAATTAGGAAAAGTGTCATTTCATGATAACAGAAGTTATTGTTCTTGGTCATTTGATTTCAAAGAGAGGAGTTGAGGTTGATAAATCTAAACTAGAAGTAATTGAAAATTTATCAGAACCAACCACTGTCAAAGGAATAAGAAGTTTTCTCGGACATGCAGGTTTTTACAGAAGATTCATTAAAGATTTTTCAAAAATTTCAAAACCTCTGTGTTTATTACTTCAAAATGACCAAAAGTTTGATTTTAGTAAGGATTCCAGAAATGCATTCCAAACTTTGAAAAAAACTTGTTGGGAACTGAAGAAAAACTTAAGTATGGTTAATGCTACTGGTTCAAAGATTACTACTGCTAGTGTTATTCAAGGTTAATACTGCTGAGTATTACTACTGCTAGTAGAATTACTACTGCTAGTCAAAGTTAGTGTTGCTTGAACAAAGTTAGTACTGCTTAGCTAGTTAGTGCTGCTTAGTAGTTAATGCTGCTAGAAGAAGTTAATGTTGCTGAGCATAGTTAGTGCTGCTTAAGAGATCCGGATGGAAAGAATGACAGCTGGATAAACTAAAGATTATGGAAGCTTAGAGATATACATGGAAGATATACTGAAGATTTGTTTATTTATTGTAATTATCTTTTGATTAATATATGTATAGAATGTATAGAATAGATAGATAACTTTTGATAATCATTCACTCTAAGTTATAGAGAGAAATCAACCTCAAGGCATAGATCCTAATTCTAGAGAAGTAGAATTCGTATTGGTGAGCCTGTTCATCAATATTGAGGTTGAGTGTGTAATCTTGTAACTTCAAAGCATTCAATACAATTTTACAGTTTGTTATTCATATTTTACTGTGTGTTGATTTACTGTTTCATTGAATATCAAAGTGTTATTCCGCAAACTTCTTTGATATTGTTTCTGAGAATTAATTCTTGTTGAGAATTCGATCCTGACAAGTGGTATCAGAGCTAAACTCTCTCAGAAACATCTATTCATCATGGAAAATCTTACAGAATCAAGCAGTACTTTGGTCTCCAAGGTTCCAATGCTCAAACCCAGTGAGTTTGACATGTGGAAGATCAGAATCAGACAATATATTCTTCTCACTGACTACTCAATGTGGGATATCATTGAGAATGGTCCTTCTGAAGCTGGAAGGATAGGACCAGATGGGAAAAGACCTCCACCAAAGACAGATGGTGAAAGGAAGATCAGACAGACAGAGATGAAGGCCTTGAGCACTCTGCTCTTGGCCATCCCCAATGAATATCAGCATCAATTTTGTAACTGCACTGATGCTCAGATTCTCTGGAATGCTCTAGAGAAAAGATTTGCTGGAACTAAGAGCATCAAAAGAAATCAAAGAGATGTTCTAAAGCAGCAGTATGAGAACTTTACTTCCTCAAAGAATGAGTCTATGACTCAAACTTTTGACAGATTCAACAAGCTCATTGGTGAACTGGCTACTGTAGGAGTGAAGATGGATCAAGATGACATCAACAGAAAGTTCCTCAGATCTCTTGGGGATGAATGGACTATGTACACTGTCTCATATAGACAGAGTGACAATCTGGAAGAGAAAGAACTTGATGATCTATACAATGATCTAAGAGTTTTTGAAACTGAAGTAGAAACCAAGAAGAAGCCCACTGGTTATGTCCACAATGTTGCACTTCTTTCAGCATCCACTGATACTACTGCCAACCCTGAAGCAGTTAGTACTGCAGTGGAGGAAGTTCAGAAAAAGGCACTGAAACTATCTTTGAAGTCTTTTTGTCCAGTCATAGCAACAATTCATTGATTAATGATGATCTGGATCAACTTCACCCTGATGACCTGGAGGAGATGGATATTAAATGGCAGATGGCCATGTTATCCATGAGGGTGAAGAAGTTCATTAAAAGAACATGAAGGAATAACTTCTCTCAAAGAAGAGAAGATGGAGCTGGTTTTGACAAGACCAAGGTGGAATGTTATAAGTGTCACATGAAAGGACACTTTGCTAGAGAATGCAGAAGTGTTGTTTCAAACAACAACCACCAACAAGCTCAGAATGGAGGATACACTCAGAACAAGAATCATGCTCAAGCCCTTGTCTCTCAACAAGGAATGTGATTTAACTGGAGTGATCAAGCTGAGGAAGCCATTCAGAATCAAGCTCTTATGGCAGAAGTGTCTGATCTCCCCTCTGAGGTAATTTCTAATCTTTGCACTAAATCTTGCATTGACACTGTCAAAAGATACAGGGATCACAATCAAAGTATGTGTGATGACCTCAAAAGATTAGAAAATGATAGAAGAGATTATGTGTTAATTGTAGAGAGATTTGAAGAACAAATCAAAGGCTTTCAAGCTAATGAACTTCAACACTCTTATGACACTAACTATTGGAAGTGGGAAAAGAATGAGTTAGAGACCAAACTGTCTAAATCCTTAGAAGAGAGTGATAAGCTGAAGGAGGAACTGTCTAAAGTTAAACTTGACATAGAAAAGTTTTCATATGCTTCAAAAGCAATGGATTCTCTTCTAAAGGCTCAGATTCATGATAAGATGAAGCCTGGTATTGGATACAACAGTACACATCCTCCTTACAACAACAATTATATCTCTCCTACTTCAGACTTGTTAGAAACCAAGGAGAAAAAGGACTTATCTGAGAAAGCCTTTAAGATAGATCCTTTGGATGAAGTAGTGATTAAGGATTTAACTGAGAAAAAAGCAGTGAGAATAGAGATAATGATGTGAGTAAAGAGATCCCAGTAGAAAACAATATTATCACAAATGAGGGATGTGGAAAAATCTGGGTCAAGTCCAAGGAGATAGAGAAAAGTAAAGGAAAAGAGAACAAGGTTCATTACAAACAAACCACGGTTGTGAATCCTGGATCTTGTAAACAGTGTGATTGCAGTAAAGCCAAGAGCCTAAATTCTGGTTTAAAAAGAGGAAATCAAAGAAACTGGAATAATCAATGGGCTCAGAAGCAAGGAGTTGATCTGAGTAAAATCAATAGACCAAAACCTTGCTTCATATGTGGCAAGTTAAATCATTTGGCTAAATATTGCTTCTTTAACCCTATTAATCAACCGATGACCTTTCAAAGATTTGTGCAAAAACCTGTTGGTTATAGGAAGGCAGGAAAGAAACATGGTGAAAAGAAAGGCCCCATGAAGAAAAAGATTTTAAAAGAAAGTATTAAAATGTGGGTGCCCAAAAGCACTAAAACTGTTAGTACTGCTGACAGGGTTAGTGCTGCTGGAAGTATTACTGCTGCTATCTGTGTTAGTACTGCTGAAAACATTAATGTTGCTAATACAGTTAGTACCTCTTCAAAGGTTAATACTGCCAACACAGTTACTGCTGCTAACACAGTTACTACTGCTAAGCATGCAAGTGCTGCTAAGGCAGTTAGTACCTCTAAAACCAGTACTGTTTCTAGCACAAATGTTTCCAAGCCTATTATTGTGACAAAGTACTCCAAGAATGAGGAGTTAAAATTCAAAAATCTTGTCAAGAAAGAATGCAAGTATTTTGATGAGAAAGGGGTACCCAAGACCACTTTGGCTTGGGTTCCTACTTCATACTAACTGATTTATTTTATGTACAGGGCAACCAACAGCTCAAGGGAAAGAGCATATGGCATGTTGATAGTGGTTGCTCTAGGCACATGACAGGTAACATGTCATGCCTACAGGATTTCAAGCATATCAATGGAGGACATGTTGCATTTGGAGATAATCTTACTGGTGGTAAGATAAGTGGAAAAGGTAATGTCACCAAAGGTAAGATGACATTTGAGGATGTCTACTATGTTGATCAATTGAAATACAACCTGTTAAGTGTATCACAGGTTTGTGACAAACAACATAGTATATTATTTACAAATACTGAGTGTATGATCCTTGCTCCAGGGTTCAAGGTAGTTGATGAAAGCATGATACTACTTAGAACTCCAAGAAAGGACAATGTTTATTGTCTAGATATGGACAATGTTGATAGTAATTCATCTCTAAATTGTCTTGTTTCAAAAGCTTCTATAGATGAATCATCTCTTTGGCACAGAAGGATGTGTCACATGAATTTTAAGACTATGAACAAACTTGTTAAAAACAACCTTGTAAGAGGTTTACCATCTAAAGTCTTTTCATGTGATGATCATTGTGTTGCTTGTCTTAAAGGCAAACAACATAAAACTTCTCATAAGACCAAAGAGATAAACTCTATTTCTTCTTGTCTCCAGTTATTGCATATGGATCTGTTTGGTCCTACAAATGTTATGAGTATTGGCAAGAAATCTTACTGCTTGGTTATTGTTGATGATTACTCAAGATTTACTTGGGTATATTTTCTAAGGACTAAGGATGAGACAAGTGGACTGATCAAATCCTTTATCCTAAGAATTGAAAACCAAACTAATAAAAAAGTAAAAATCATTAGATCAGATAATGGGACTGAGTTTAAAAATCTTGATCTAAACACCTTTTGTGAAGAAAAAGGAATTGAGAAACAATATAGTGCTCCTAGGACTCCTCAACAGAATGGTGTTGCTGAAAGGAGAAATAGAACACTAATAGAGGCTGCTAGATCTCTATTGGCTGATTCAAAACTGCCAATTACCTTCTAGGCTGAAGCAGTTAATACTGCTTGTTATGTCCAAAACAGAGTTCTAGTGGTCAAGCAAAAGAACAAGACTCCCTATGAGCTTTTAAATAAAAGAAAACCCTTTATAGGATTTTTCAAACCTTTTGGGTGTCCTTGCACCATTCTAAATACCAAAACTCACTTAGGTAAGTTTGATAGCAAAGCAGATGATGGATTTCTTGTTGATTACTCATCTCAGAGTAAGGCCTACAGAGTTTTTAATTCTTCTTCTAGAATAATTGAAGAAAGTGACAATGTCAAATGCAATGAGAACACACCAAATCCTATTCACAGTCTTCAAAGAAAGTGATGGTTCCTTTTCACAGTCTTCAAAGGAATTCACTGTGGGTATGGGAAAGATCACAGATTTAGATATACTTTCTTGAACCTGTGTAGTCCCTGATCCTCCACATCCTGAACCTGCATAATCATCACTACTGGACCAAGTCAGAGTGAAGAAGAAGGTAGACATGAGGAGACCCCAGAAAATAAAGAATCAGAAGTGGCTGCTGAAAACACTTCAGTTGAGTTAAATGACTCTAATCTAGAAGTAGGACTTAATGAAGAACCTAGTCAGAACACCAGAGTTCAAAAGAATCATCCTCCACAGCTGGTAATAGGAGATATATCTTCTCCTATGATGACTAGACATCAAAGCAGGCTTCAAGAAATGCAAGATCAACAGCATACAGTGCTTTCTTGCTTTCTATCCCAGCTTGAGCCTAAAAAGGCACATGATGCTATGAAAGAATCCAGCTGGATAGAAGCAATGCAAGAAGAACTGTTACAGTTCAAGCTACAAGATGTATGGGATCTAGTAGACCTTCCTAAAGGTCACAGAGCAATTGGCACAAAGTGGATCTTTAGAAACAAGAGAGATGAAAGGGGAATTGTCATAAGGAACAAAGCAAGGCTGGTGGCTCAAAGGTATACTCAAGAAGAGGGTATAGATTAAGAAGAAGTTTTTGCACCTGTGGCTAGGATAGAAGCAATCAGATTATTCCTAGCCTATGCTTCTTACATGAACTTCAAAGTCTATCAAATGGATGTAAAAAGTGCTTTTCTCTATGGCTCAATTGAAGAAGAGGTATATGTCTGTCAACCTCCAGGGTTTGAAAACCCAAGCTATCCAGACAGGGTATACAAATTGAAGAAAGCTCTTTATGGACTGCATCAAGCTCCAAGAGCATGGTATGACACTCTGTCATCCTATCTCTTGGAAAATGGCTTTGAAAGAGGAGTCATTGATAAGACTCTTTTTATTAAGAGAAAGAAGAAGGAGATCTTGCTGGTCCAAATCTATGTTGATGACATTATCTTTGGATCCACAAGAGACAGCATGTGCAAGGAGTTTGAGGACCTAATGCATCAAAGGTTTAAAATGAGTTCCATGGGGGAACTTACTTTTTTCCTTGGACTCCAAGTTCAACAGAAGTCAGATGGTATCTTCATCTGTCAATCCAAGTATGTGTAGAACATTCTAACCAAGTTTGGTTTCTCAGAATCAAAACCTGCCAGCACACCTATGGAGACACACAAACTGATAACAGTAGATCTTGAGGGGGAGGATATGGATGTGCATCACTACAGATCCATGATTGGCTCTCTCATGTATCTCACAGCATCAAGGCCAGATATAATGTTTCCAGTCTGTGTATGTGCAAGATTCCAAGTTAGGCCAAAACAATCTCACTTTCAAGATGTTAAGAGGATATTCAGATATCTCAAAGGGCAACCCAGATTGGGACTTTGGTATCCTCATGACTCACCCTTTGACCTAATAGCATACTCAGACAGTGATCTAGGTGGGGCAAACCTGGACAGAAAATCTACTTCTGGAGGATGTCAGTTTTTGGGTGCTAGACTAGTTTCATGGCAGTGCAAGAAACAAACCACAGTGTCCACATCTACAACAGAAGCAGAGTATATAGCAGCTTCAAGTTGCTGTCCTCAAGTCTTATGGATTCAGAATCAAATGCTGGATTATGGGGTAACCTTTCTACACTCTCCCATTTTTATTGATAATAGCAGTGCTATCAACATTGTGAATAATCCTGTCAAGCACTCTAAGACAAAGCACATTGAGATCAGGTATCACTTCATAAGAGACTGTAATGAAAATAAACTTGTTCAAGTTGTGAAAGTTCATACTGACAACCAGTTTGCTGATCTATTCACCAAAGCTTTTGATGTGGGTAGATTCACTTTCTTGGTAACAAGTGTGGGAATGATCAACTCTAATAAGCTTTCTCTCAAAAAGTGGTTAAATATCTGAATATTATAGATTATTGGTGTTACTAATCTATCTTTGCAGGGCATACATAGCAGTACTCAATTCAGCCTAAGCTTCAAAGAGTAAGTATGGTTAATACTGCTAGTGGTTAATACTGCTAGTTAGTTAATACTGCTAGTGGTTAATACTGCTAGTGGTTAATACTGCTAGAGAGTTAATACTGCTAGTGGTTAATACTGCTAGTCAGTTAATACTGCTAGTTAGTTAATACTGCTAGTGGTTAATACTGCTAGTCAGTTAATACTGCTAGTCAGTTAATACTGCTCACAGTTAATACTGCTAGTGGTTAATACTGCTCGCAGTTAATACTGCTAGTTAGTTAATACTGCTCGCAGTTAATACTGCTAGTTAGTCAATACTGCTCACAGTTAATACTGCTCGCAGTTAATACTGCTAGTTAGTTAACACTGCTAGTAGTTAATACTGCTCGCGGTTAATACTGCTTGTCCGTTAATACTGCTCTAGGTTAATACTGCTTATGTCCCGAATACTATAAATACCCTTTGCCCGCCTAAACGTTCATAACGACTCTTTGCATACTGTTCACTTGCGCTCTAAACCCTTTCTCTCTCCAGTTAAAAGTTTTCAGGCAAGCTTTTTGCAAGGATCAATGGCATCAATGGCATTCATAGATGAACACAATGAAATCGCGATGTTATAGAAGCCCAAACAGGCCGCAGGGTTCCACCAGATTGTGGATTTCCTCAAGTCAAGCCATATTGCTCATGCTCTTACTGTTGCTCCTACAATCTATATCGAGCATCAAAGGCAGTTCTGGGCTAATGCCACCATTGTTGCTGAGAATGGTGTGCAGATGATCAAGACAAGGGTGTGTGACCAACCCTTAACAGTTACTGAAGAAGTTATTCGCATCAGTCTACGTCTAGACGATGCCTCTGGTATAACTTCTATCCCAAATGATGAACTGTTCTCTTCCCTTGCAAGAATGGGGTATGGAGGCCCGTTGGGTGTGTTTAAGTTTTCAAAAGATAAATTCTCACCCCAATGGCGATTTTTTGTTCATACCTTGATGCATTGCATCTCTAAAAAGACTACTGGATGGAGTGAGTTCAGCAGTCCCATTGCTTATGCTTTGGTCTGTTTGGCCACTGCCAGAAGGTACAATTTTTCACAAATGATTTTCAGTGATCTTGTATCAAACATGGGAAACAAAAAGAGTTTCTTTATGTACCCCAGGTTTGTTCAAGAAGTTATTACTCATGAATTAACGGATATACCTCAACCTGTTGGGGTATATGTACCTAAACCCCCCAAAGGTAAGGTTTTCTCAAATATGAGAAGATCTGTTGGGGACTCTGAAGAAGTTGACACCCCATTGTTCTCTACAATGATGGTGGTGTCCCAAACCAATGAAGGTATGGCAGAAGGGTCAAGGCCACCATTAGACCATCCTACTGCTAGCCAATCCCAACCTTCCCTCTCAAAATCTATCCCCCAGTCCCTTCTTGAAAAACCAACCTCTCCTATCACCCAAACTTACAAGAGGAAACAGGTAAAGAAGGCTCCTTCCCTTCTTGTACCATCAACCCCCAAGCCTTTAAGCCCTCTAAAGGAGAATTCTCCTTTAGGGAATATCCATAGGGAAACCAAAGGGGTGTCTCCCAACCCCAAGGAGGTGCTCTCTGTGGAGGAGGAAGAGCATATGGGTGATGAGGCTGCCACTACTCCTGCTAGCATAGAGGAGGAAAGTGGTAACATCAATAAGACCTCCCCCATGGCAACTTTGAATGAGCAATCATTTGAAGGTCCCTGGTGCCAAGAAACCACGGGGGTGGATAGTGCTTCTGCTAGGCAGAAGACTTCCACTACTAAAAGATCCAATGATCCTTCAAAGGATGGTAACACTTTTAGAGAAGGTGAGGACAGATATAACTACCAGGAATTGATGGATACAATGGGAAACATCAACCAAGATGTCATCAAACAAGGAAAAGAAATAGAAGAAATGAAGCTGGTCATTCTGTCACAACAAATACAGATTGCTAAGCTGAAGAAGATGGTGATCAGTCTGGTACAGAGGAAGAAGAGAAAGCAATTCCAACTAAGGAGAAGGAAATCTGAGAAAGATGCTTCCAAAAAGGGGGAGATCAACATGGAAGAAGCCACAAGAGAGGGGGAGCTTGATGGAGAGAAATGTGATGTTGAGGGGGAGCAGGCAGCAGAAACAGTTACTACTGCTGACATAAATAAAGCAGCAGAAACAGTGAAAGAGGTATTAACAGATCTTGAGATTGCATAAACCTTACTTAAAGCCAAGAATGATACTCCCAAGGTCACTTCAAAGACCAAAGGAGTAATCATCAAAGAAAAAGGTGAAGTGGTCAAGAAAGATAACAGTAAGAAGGCAATGAATAAAGACAAAGGAAAAGCAAAGATGGTGGAATCTGATCAACCAGTCAAGAAGCAAAGGTTGGTTGAATCAGATGAAGCCTTAGCCAGGAAGATGCAAGAGGATATTACAAAGGAAGAAAGAGTTCAGGTGGAAAAGGACAGGGAGATGGCAAAGGCTCTAGCTGCTGAACTGAATGAAGCTTATCAACAGAGTCTGGCAACTGAAATTGCACAGAAGAAAGCTGCAACTCTGAAGAAATCAGTGGTGAAAACAGCTGGAAAGAAGAGACAACCCTCACAGACTTTCCTAGGTACCCAAGAACAAGATGATTATATTTCTCAAAGGTGCTGTAGGAGTCAAAAAGGAGATGTTCTCAAAGATGTCTTTTGAGAAGATTAAAGAGCTATATGATTCAGAGATGAGAAAGCTTCAGGGAAATGAAACTGCTAGGGTGGAGATGGAGAAGAGGATGAAAGAAAGTAATGACTTTGATTTTCAAAAACCATTTCCAGATGAGAAAGAAACACCCCCTAAGAAAGAGGCCACTCTGGGAGAAAGTCTAAGGACTTTAAAGAGAACAAAGATGATGGCTAAGAGAAAGTCAATCAAAAAGCCTAGAATAGCTGAAGGAGAGGCTGAGAAGGTTGCTGAAGAAGAAGAGGCACCTGAGTCATCTAAACAGAAAGAGCCATCAAACTCAGATGATGTGAATTTGTATATGGTAGTGATGGACAAAGTTCCTGAACCAATTTCTGCAGAACCTGTTGGTATAAAGCCTCCTGAGGTCATTCACTGGGATACATTGACAGTGGATGGAAAGGAGTACATCAGACTGAAGAGAAAAGATGAGAAATATGAAGTGTACAACACTTGGAGTAAGATTGTCAGAACTTGTTCAAGGTCTGATATTGAAGAAATGTTTGCAATAGGGATGAAGTCATATGCAGATGAACTAAAAGCTCCAGTGATTTCAATTAAAAAGCTGGTAATGGAGTATCTGTGTATGATGTTCAAACCTGATGAAGTAGAGGAGGTAATAAGAAATGTTTTTCAAACAGTGAATAATTGGACTCTATATGAAACTAGTGGAGTATATGCAGTGACTTTGGATTTAAATCACACTGAGTACTTCCTAGTGGATAGAGTGTACAATCATAGCAGATTGAAGCTTCATGCCATGCTGAAGAAAAAGCTAGGGTGTATTCCAGATTCAGAGATGGCTAAATACTTGATCCAAAGAACCATCAATCAGAGTTTGGGATTGGATGCAAATACTGGAATGTAGGCCATTATGAAGTTTTGGGAGCATCTTGAAGAGCATCTTGAAGATTAAATCTGAAGAACTTGACTTCTTGTCCTAAAAGTCAAGTTGTAACACCCGAAAATCCAAGGTGAGTATTTCCTTAGTTCCTTGACTTTTGGGTAACTTAAGAATCCCTTTGTGTGCCTAATATGTGATATACCAATCTGTTATAGCATGTTCATCTGCAAATTTAGTTCCACTTCATGAACCTTAGAAAAGTCAAGTTTTGGTGCTGTAAGGGTATGGCGCGATAGTGCCACGTGATAGTGCCCTGGGCACAATCGCTGGTCACTATCGCTGGAGTGGTACCGTAGGTTCGGTGGTGGTCGCGATTGTGCCACCGCGATAGTGCCCTTGGCACAATCGCCAGGCACAATCGCCTGGGTTGTACCGAGAGTCGTGGAGTGGCGCGATAGTGCCCCCGCGATAGTGCCATTGGCACAATCGCCAGGCACTATCGCCGGCGGGGTCTGAGAGTATAAAAATCCCACTTTGACCATTTTGACTTCACTTCTCATCTTAAATCGTTTTGGGGCCGACTTGGAGCTGGTTTAGGCGATTTTCTTCTACTTATAAACCTACCAAACATTTATTGAAACCTTAGATTAGTTGGGGACATTTGTTGGTGGTTGAGGAAGCTTCAAGAGTCATCAAGTGAAGTATTTAAGGCATTCAAGTTCTCATCCTCTCTTCCAAGTTTTCTAGGGTTTTGTGTGAAACCCTAGATAGTGAGTTTCTTACCTTATTTTCAAATGAGATACATACTTTATATGCATTCATGTCTAATGTGTCATTGTTATGATAAGATCTGATCACCTGATAAGTTTGACCTAACTATCAATTTTGGTGTTATTGGTATTTAGACTTGGATATGACTATGGACATGGATGAGGTTATTACTCTTGATGTTTTTAGCATGTTTATATATATGTCTTGGTGAGCCATGGATTATATTGGGTATTTACATACCTTAGAGTTTTATACTTAAGTATGTTTGGAATGGTTGTGGTCTTGTACATGTATCTTATGGGTATGACGTGATGTATAGAGACGGACATTGTAAGTACACAGAACGAACCAGGAGTAAGTGCTAGGAGGATGTAGTCTTAGGTGCCACCAATAATGGTATGCGCCTAGATCTCCACCATTTGGAGTAATGCCTGGGAGGTAGTCTTCAAGTGTGCCGGGCCTTCGGGGTGTTGCTCAAGCGAGTGAACATCAAGGTACATTGACTCGAGGTAAAACTCATTGGTGTGATGGGTCTCCCCCATGATTGACCCCGTATGGACTTTGGTGTTGGAAGTGTCTTAATTGTTCGTAACATGCTTTATATAATTATGTTATGTTTTATGTAACTCACTAGACCCGTTTGGTCTAACACTTGATTGTTGGTATGCATCTCAGGTTCTAGCGGCGCGAGCGCCAAGGAGGCCTAGACGTCTTTAGTGGTGAGCTTGGGAGCATTTTTGGGATGCCAATATTGAAGACTATACTTTTGAACGTAGTTGACAACCTTTTGTAATCTTATGTCTAGTGAGGCCTAGATTAGAGTGTTGTCATCTATTATTGCTTCTTATTACAAACTTGTAATCAACTGGCATTTATGATCTTTTGGTATATGAGCTCATTGTCTTGGCAATTTATTTACCACATTTCCATGTTAGCGGAAACTTTTGTTAATCCCATTTTTGGGGTGTTACACAAGTTAGGGGGAGATTGTTGGGAACTGAAGAAAAACTTAAGTATGGTTAATGCTGTTGGTTCAAAGATTACTACTGCTAGTGTTATTCAAGGTTAATACTGCTGAGTATTACTACTGCTAGTAGAATTACTACTGCTAGTCAAAGTTAGTGCTGCTTGAACAAAGTTAGTACTGCTTAGCTAGTTAGTACTGCTAGTAGTTAGTGCTGCTTAGTAGTTAATGCTGCTAGAAGAAGTTAATGTTGCTGAGCATAGTTAGTGCTGCTTAAGAGATCCGGATGGAAAGAATGACAGCTGGATAAACTAAAGATTATGGAAGCTTAGAGATATACATGGAAGATATACTGAAGATTTGTTTATTTATTGTAATTATCTTTTGATTAGTATATGTATAGAATGTATAGAATAGATAGATAACTTTTGATAATCATTCACTCTAAGTTATAGAGAGAAATCAACCTCAAGGCATAGATCCTAATTCTAGAGAAGTAGAATTCGTATTGGTGAGCCTGTTCATCAATATTGAGGTTGAGTGTGTAATCTTGTAACTTCAAAGCATTCAATACAAGTTTACAGTTTGTTATTCATATTTTACTGTGTGTTGATTTACTGTTTCATTGAATATCAAAGTGTTATTCCGCAAACTTCTTTGATATTGTTTCTGAGAATTAATTCTTGTTGAGAATTCGATCCTGACAAAACTTTGGTTACTGCACTTGTGATTGTTACTCCTGACTGGGAAAAACCTTTTGAAATCATGTGTGACGCAAGTGATTGGGCTGTAGGAGCTGTCCTAGGATAAAGAAAAGAAAAAGTGTTCCATTCCATCTACTATGAAAGTAAAACCTTGAATGAAGCTCAAATAAATTATACAACAACAGAGAAAGAATTATTAGTTGTGGTTTTTGCTTTTGAGAGATTTAGATCATATTTAATGGGTGCAAAAGTCATTGTTCACACTGATCATTCTGCCATTAAATACTTAATCTCAAAGAAAGATGCAACACCAAGGTTAATAAGATGGGTTTTATTGTTACAAGAATTTGATCTTGAAATAGTAGATAGGAAAGGATTAGACAATCAGGTTGTCGATCATTTGTCTAGACTTGAGATGCATGATAAAGAAATGGAAAAGAAAGACATAACAGAAACATTCCCTGATGAGAAACTGTTAGTGCTACAACATTCTATAGCACCATGGTTTGCTGATATTGCTAACTTTCTGGCTTGTGGAATTGTTCCACCGGAGTTTAATAAACATCAAATCCAGAAACTCAGGCATGATTCTAAACTATATTTGTGGGATGATCCATTTTTATTTAAATAATGCGCAGATCAAATGTTGAGAAGATGCATTCCAGAAACAGAAGTCCAAACAGTGTTGTCATGCATCCAAATATGGAGGACATTTTGGTGGACAGAGAACGGCTGCAAAAGTTTTACAGTCGGGATTCCATTGGCCCACATTATTCAAAGATACTAAAGAATATGCAAGAAGATGTAATGAATGCCAGAGGACAGGTTCTATTTCCCAAAAACATGAAATGCCTTTAAACGACATTTTAGAAGTTGAATTATTTGATGTTTGGGGGATTGACTTTATGGGACCATTCCCAATCTCAGGTAACTGTCAATACATTTTAGTTGCAATGGATTACGTGTCCAAATGGGTTGAAGCAATGGCATGTCATGCAAATGATGCTAAAATAGTAGTTAAATTTCTACAAAAACAGATTTTTACAAAATTTGGTACCCCTCGTGCTTTGATAAGTGATGAAGGTACTCATTTTATAAACAAATTGCTCAAAAGTGTTTTGGAGAAATATAACATCAAACATCGAGTCGCCACTGCATATCATCCCCAAACAAATGGACTGGCAGAATTATCTAGCAGGGAAAAAAAGGAATTTTAGAAAAAGTGGTCAAGCCCCATAGAAAAGATTGAGCTTTTAAGCTAGATGATGCTTTATGGGCTTATTGCACTGCTTTCAAAACTCCCATTGGAATGTCTCCATATAAGCTAGTGTTTGGAAAGGTTTGTCGTCTACCTCTCGAACTTGAACATAAACCTTACTGGGCGATAAAAGAACTGAACATGAACATTTCTGAAGCTCGAATCAAAAGAAAAATTCAACTTTGTGAATTAGAAGAACATATGAATTTTGCCTATAAGAATGCCAAACTGTACAAAGAAAAAACAAAAGAATGGCATGACAAAAGAATTCACAAAAGAAAATTTTTTGAAGGTAAAAAAGTATTACTTTTTAATTCAAGACACAAACTTTTTTCGGGAAAATTAAAAAGCAGATGGTCTGGTCCGTTTAAAATTGAAAAAATCTACCTGTTAAGACACAGTCTCATTGGATTCAAGATCATCCAATCTGAAGATCGCAATCTGAAGCTAAAGCCAAAACGTCGACTCTCAATGTTAAAGTCTATGTCGTTTGTAATAAATGTCAATGTAATTGTTTTAGTTTACTTAGATTTAAATATCTAAATTATAGTATTGTAATAGTTAGATAAAGTTAACTTGGTTAGTTTCTAGTATTTAGTTAGTTTACATAATATCTAGTTTAGATATTATGTATATTATTAGATTAGATATTAGGTAGGTTTATAGTTTAATATTGCAAGTTGTAGGAAGTGTGTCTAACACACAAAGTTTAGATATTGTGTTTCTCTAACTCTCTCAATAGATCAGATCATAATTTCACACACAAAAACACACACTTAAAGGTGTAAAGAGAGAAACAGAGAGAACACAAATCAAAGCTTAATCGATCAACCTTGTAACTCGTTTGTTATAATCAATACAGGTTGGTAATCATATTGTGTTGTTGTTTCTATAAACTTGATAAGTATTGTTGGACCGACAATTGGTATCAGAGTCTGATTAAGATCAAAACAAGTTTTCAGAAAAACGACTCTGTGTTCTTCAAGAAAAATTGATTTTGTGATTTTGAGTGTTTTAGGTGTTAGAATCGATCAGGTTGTGATCGTACTACATTCTAGATCGAGTTGTTGCTATTTAATTTCACTTTTAAGCTTAAATCGAGTTCCAATTTGTGGATTTTGTGAGTATACAGTCGAGTGAAGAAACGTACTGTGCCATCGACTTTATTTCGAAAAAGTGTGTTTTTGTGAGATCGAGTGCTTACATTCTATTCTAAGAGTGTTTATAGACATATTGGTAGGGTTTGGTATTGCTAAATCGTTTCAGGAACAAGAAACAGTTGATTTTTTAGAAGTTCAGGAGGAACACCCGCAAAGCAGAGGAAGAATAGCCCGTAAACTTCAACTTTGCGGCTCCCACATTAAACGCATAGTTCTACTTTGTGCGTCTCAAAGGAAACGCATACCTCACTGTGCGGTTCCAACTACAATCGCATACCTTACTTCTCGGCTCCCAAAGCACCCGCATAGCTCAACTTCTCGGTTCCAACTGTGACCCGCAAACCTCAAGACATAGTGTTCATCTCTTCAAAAGAACCAAGTCCACCTTGCGCGTCCCAAGTGAATCGCATATCTCAACTTTGCGATTCCCACTTGAAACGCAAAGCTCAATTGTGCGCTCCTCACTAGACCCGTATATCTCAACTGTGCGCTCCTCACTAGACCCGCATATCTCAACTTTGTGCTCCTCACTTGGAACGCAAACCTTCTCAAATGCAAAGCATCTATTCCACACTTAGATTTTTCTTCAGAATGACATCCAGAGAAGCTCTCGCAATAGGAACTGACACCAAGCCACCAGTTCTCTTCAAAGGAGAGTACGAACAGTGGTAAGATAGGTTTCTGAACTTCATTGACAGACACGAGCTGGGTGATTTTATCAGAACATCTATAGAAGAATGGGTTATGATACTTCCAATGACAACTCGTGTAGTTGATAACGTGCCTACTCAGGTTGAACTTAAGCTTCACGAGCTACAAGATGATAACCTCAAAAGAGCCAAAGGCGACAAATTATCCAAGTCATACATCTTACAGGGGATCCCAAATGAAATATACGTAAAGATTGACAGCTACAAGGCTTCAGGTAAAGAAATGTGGGATCAGCTCGAAAAGATGATGCTGGGTTCAAAAGTGGGAAATCAGTTGAAAATCTCCAATTGCCTAAATAACTATGAAGAATTTAGAGGCAGGGTGGGAGAAACCTTAGAAGAAACCTATGACAGGTTTGTGACGTTGCTGAATGAACTTAGAAAGAACAAAGTTCACAAATCTCAAATAGAGTTGAACGTCAAATTCCTTAGTATTCTTCAACCTGAATGGAAAAGATTTGCTCAGCAGATGAAGCAGATTAAAGACCTGAATGAGATTCCAATTCACGAGGTGTATGAAACCCTCCGTCAGAATGAAGAAGAGGTGGATGAAATTCTGGATGATAAAAGACAGAAAGGAAAGGTAGTTGAAGACACAGTCACACTTGTAGTCAGAAAGAAGAAGAACAAGGCGACTGTATATGAATCAGATGAAGAAGATGAAGGGTGTACAAACTTAGAATCAGATGAAAATGATCAGCTGAAGCAAGCAATGCTCATGTTGACTAGTGCTTTTCAGAAAAGGTTCTACACAAAGCCAACGTCAAATAATCAGAGATATTCATCTGGTCCAAACAACTACATCCACAAAGAAAGGATTGAAGGAAGCATGTATGAAGGAAGAAGATTTGAAGGGAGAAGATCAGAGGAGAGGAAACCTGAAGAAAGAAGGTTTCAGTCGGAAGGAAAGAGGATTGAGGAGAGGAAACCTGAAGAAAGAAGGTTTCAGTCGGAAGGAAAGAGGATTGAGGAGAGGAGACCGGAAGAAAGAAAATTCAAAGCTGAAGGATCAAGTCAGTCAGAACTACCAACGTGCTACAACTGTGGCAAACCAGGTCACTTTGCCAAGGACTGCCGCAGATCAAAAGTCAGAAATTCAGACTACTACAAGAACAAGATGCTTCTTGCAAAAACAACAAGAGGCAGGCAAGGCATTGATGGTTGAGGACGAATATTGGCTCGATCACTCAGATGAGGAAGAAGAAGAGGATGAAGATAGAGAAGAGGCCGTCAACATGTGCTTGATGGGCAAGATAGAATCAGATGCTGAAGCTGATTCAGACACTGAAGAAGAGGAGGTATGTAATTTATCAGATTTATAATTCATGAATAAAATGCATGCCATGAGTATGAAACAAAAAGAGTTAGAATCTAATCCTAAGCAAGATGATGGTGTCATGACAGACAAAAACCAATTGATACAGAAACTTAGCAATGAAATTGCTGAGAAGAAAGTATTAATTGAGGTTTTACATAAAGATAATGACACCAACACTAAGGAAAAGACAATAATTCTAAAAGAGAATTATGATCTTAAGTCTCAACTGCTAAATTGTGAGATTGAAAAATATGAGCTTAAAAAGTTGCATGCTTCTTGTACAAAAGAAAACTTTTCTTTACTGGGAAAATTAAAAAGTTTGGAAGAGAAGTTGTATAAAATGGGTCAAACTGAACAAACTATTTTTCTGAACAAACCCAAAGAGGAAATAGAGAGATAGGGAATCGGTTATAAGAATCCTCACTGTCTACAAAAGGGGATGTCTGAAGTTCCAGGACTTTATGACCATCTTAATATGCAATTAGCCCGCAGACTCCCCGCGTTTAAAACTTTCTGGACTAAACTGTCAAAAGAGGATGAAGCCAATGAAACGGAAAAACGGATGAAATCGGCTAAAGTTCATCTTCCATTCTATTATGCGAAGTTGAATAATAGTTATGATGAAAACCCAATATATAAAAAGAAGGAAACTCTTTCAAGTGATTTCTTTCCAAGTTATTCTGAAAAGGAAATGGAGGCGAAGCCTATTAAAGGTAAACTATATGTCCCTCCTCTCGTTTTAGAACGCAAAATTTTTGAACTCGAGAATTCTTTATCAGATGCAAGACTTTTGATAAATATTGAGCAAAACATTTTTTCAACCGTGTTTTCAAATTCTGTTCTTTCAAAAGCTTCAAACTCTGAGGATATGTTTGGTACATCAAATAAAGGATTTGAATTTTTGAACTCTGACGGTGGTTTAGATAATGGTTCTAATCTCTTTGATTGTAATGCAAAACTTCCCAACCATTCATCTTTTGTTAAGAAAACTTTAAGAAAAAACAGTAAGCCTGTGAACAGTGCAAAATCAACGAAAGCTTTCTGTAGGGTTTTAAAGCAATTTGTAACCGATAAAACGCAGCGTAAAATTGAAATAATTTTGGTTACAACAATTATAGAAAACTTTTCTAAATAAACCTTAAAACCCAATCGGATCCAATGATGCATTTAATTAAAAACAAACCACGCCATATGGGGTTTAGAATATGTACCTTTTGTAGATCTGTCGGGGTTACAATTGAAGCACCAAGAAACCAAAGTAGGTTTTTTCTATTGGAAGTCCACACACGAACACGTTTCCCGTCTCCACCGGGTGCTAGCCCAAGAACCCTAGATCTATATGTGTTTTACAGAAAAGAAAAGGATTTCTTTTCTGTAATTTTCGAAAGGCTATTCTAACTCAATTGTTCATCAAATGGTTTAGCCTAGCCCCTTATTTATATCAGAAGAATTATAGTTAGACTATAATTCAACTAACGATTAAATAAGGTTTAGTAATTATCTGTAATATTCAAATTCAAATATATATATATATATATATATATATATATATATATATAATTATCTTTTAAACTTTAAAATATAATTATATAAACATATATAATTATCCTTTTAAACTTTAAAATATAATTACAGATAATTCCCCGTAATTAACATAATTACGTTTTCACCCTGTAATTATCATAATTACAGTTTAACACATATTTTCATAATTATCCTTCGAAAATAATTATTTCCTTAATCAACTTGATTTAATCCGGGTTTCTAAAGATGGAAGCAAAGGCATTCTTTGTGTGCGACCCTATAGGTTTACATACTCCTCAACAGTATCTCTATGTGACACGTGTCGTGGGCATATAATAACTTACACTTTCGTTGATAAATCAGTCTCTCTGAACGCTAAGAATGCTAAAGGTAAGAATTTATCTCAGCATTCACAGAAACCGACCACTACTGGTAATTCCAAAAAGAAGCATTCGTTTGTTGCTCAGAAGTCTAACTCATCAGTTTCACATGTTACAGATCTGCGCAAGCAAAGGCCAGAAGTAAATTCTCAATGGCAACCCAAACGGAAGCTTGACAAGACCGTTTTATCGTTTAGTAGTGTTAATTGTAATAAGACTTCGCTTAGTAAAGATGTCCTAATTGTTGATATTGCTCTTTTGAACCCAAAACTTGATGTTTCTCGTAAACAATATACAATGAAGCAATTATTTCAGTTATCTTTATCTGCTAGAAAGTCTTCTATTTATGATAAACATGTTTCTATTCCTTGTCAAGATTCTGGAGATTGGTTTGGCAATTATCATGTGCATTCATCTCATACCAATTCTTCACATGAATTTCAAAAGAAAAGAGGAACCAATTTGAAATGGTTACCAAAATCTTGTGCTAACACAGAAGGACCCAAATTCCAATGGGTACCTAAGGCTAAATCTGTGTTGCAGGCACACAAAGCTTAGAGAGAAAGCAACTTCTGATTATGTACAGATCAGGACTCGTTCTTCAAAGTCAAAATAGGTTTTTGGATAGTGCAGTTCAAAACCCGAACATCAAAGTCAAAATAGGCTTTTGAACAAATCAGTTCAAAACCCGCACTTCGAAAATCAAAGTGAATATTCCAAAGTTGTCATATAAATATCTAAATTTTGCAATTTCTCTTATGCAGACTAGTCATACATGGTTCTTGGACAGCGGATGTTCCAAGCACATGGCAGGGCAAAAAGAGATACTATCCAACTTTAAAGAAAAATATTGTGGAACAGTAAGATTTGGCAACGACCAGTTTTCTCCAATCATGGGATACGATGATGTACAACATGACAATGTCACTATCAAGAAGGTGAGCTATGTAGAAGGCTTACGACACAACTTGTTCAGCATAGGCCAGTTCTGTGACAAAGACTTAGAGGTCAACTTCAAAGCCAAAAGATGTTCCGTTCGTAATGAAGAAGGCGAAGAACTTTTGGTCGGTAAACGAGAATCAGACCTCTACACAATCAATTTATCTGATGTCCAGAGTGACAAGCAAGTTTGTCTACTATTGAAAGCTTTGATGCACCAAAGTTGGTTATGGCATCGACGTCTTTCTCACCTCAACTTTCGGTACATCAACGATCTGGTCAGTGGAAAGCTCGTCAAAGGACTTCCAGAACTGAAATACGAAAGAGAACATCTTTGTGCAGCTTGTGAAAAAGGGAAGATGAAGAGGGCACCTCATAAACCAAAGCCTGAACCAAGTACAAAATCTCCGTTAGAGTTATTGCATATGGATCTATGCGGTCCGATGCGAACTCAAAGCTTAGGCGGAAAGAAGTACATACTCGTGATCGTGGACGATTATTCGCGATACACATGGGTCAAGTTTCTACGTTCAAAGGATGAGACACCAGATGTCCTCATTACATTCCTAAAGACGACCCAGGTGAATCTGCAGAAACCGGTCAAGATTCTAAGAACAGACAACGGCACAGAGTTCAAGAATAACAAAGTTGAAGAATATCTCGAATCTGTCGGGATTTCACATCAATACTCTGCTGCTCGTACGCCTCAACAAAATGGAGTGGTTGAAAGAAGAAACCGAACACTAGTCGAGGTTGCTCGTACTATGCTAAGTCAATCAGACTTACCTCTGTTTTTGTGGGCAGAAGTTGTTTCGACCGCGTGCTACACACAAAATCGTTCCATGGTACATCGAAGGTTCAAGAAGACTCCTTATGCGTTAATCAACAACCGAACACCGACAATCAAATACTTCCATATATTTGGATGTAAGTGTTTCGTACTAAACGATAAGGAGAATCTTAACAAGTTCAGCGCTAAGGCAGATGAAGGAATCTTCATTGGATATTCCTCAACAACGACTGCATTTCGTGTTTATCTAAAGAAGTCAAAGACGGTGATTGAAAGCGTCAACGTCTCCTTTGATTAAGAAATGGCTTCAGAACAATACAGTTCAGAACCCGTTATAACCGGAGTACTAGCTTCTGGGCACCTCAGTCCAGAACCTGCATCTCAAAAGAATAAATCAGACGAAGCTTCAACTTCAACTAACCATTTATCTGATTTAGATTTATTATTTGAATTGTTTTATGATGAATTTCTTGGATCTAATGTAAAGAAATCTGTTGTGGTTGACAGGATGGAAGAGTTAACGACTACTCATCCAACCAGTTCAGATGTTCTTATTGAATCAATAGCCCCGATTCAACAAGAAATTACAATTCAAATGTCGACTCCAACAGTTGAAGAAGTGACAAATGATAAAGAGACAGAAGTAGCTAAAACAGTAGGAGATACTGTGCAGATCCATCTACAGCCAGATCAAGCTGTACCTGCTGAGCCTTCTGAACCTACCACTTTAACTGAAACAATCATTCCTCCAGAACAAACAGAAGAAGGTACAAGTGGATTTGTAGATGATACAACTGACATACAATCATCTAGTCCACTGCCTCATGAACAAAAATGGACCAAAGAGCACCCGATAAGCCAGATAATTGGCGATCCATCAAAACCGGTGCAAACTAGGTCAGCATCAATGAACCTGTGCATGCATGACTCCTTTCTGAGCAAGTTCGAACCAACACGCGTATCAGAGGCACTTGCTGATCCAGAATGGGTGATCTCAATGCAAGAAAAGCAAAATCAGTTTGATGCACTTAAAGTCTGGAGACTTGTACCGAAACCTCAAGGTAAAACCATAATAGGTACGAAATGGGTGTTCAAAATAAAGAAAGACGAAGATGTAACCGTCATCAGAAACAAGGCACGACTAGTAGCCAAAGGAGACAGACAAGAGGAAGGAATAGACTATGACGAAACATATGCTCCTGTGGCGCGATTAGAGGCAATCAGAATGTTTTTAGCTTACGCAGCCCACAAGAACTTCACGGTCTTTCAAATGGACGTGAAGACAGCATTCCTCAATGGAATTCTGAAGGAGGAAGTCTACGTCTCTCAGCCAGAAGGTTTTGTCAATCAAGAGAAGCCGAATCATGTTTACATTCTCGACAAAGCACTCTACGGTCTGAAACAAGCACCTCGAGCCTGGTATGATGTCCTTTCCACTTTTCTAGTCAAGTCTGGGTTTTCAAAAGGTACGGTGGATACCACTTTGTTTATCAAAAAGGGAAAAGACGATATCATTTTAATTCAAATCTATGTAGATGATATTATCTTTGGTTCTACAAATCCGAAGTACTGTAAGAATTTTGCAAACCTTATGGTGTCTAGATTTCAGATGAATTTCTTTCTCGGTTTACAAGTAAAACAATTTTCATCGAGTATTTTTATCAATCAATCAAAATACATTAGGGATATTCTTCGGAAGTTCCAAATGGAAAATTCAAAACCGATTGGTACCCCAATGGCACCAGGTACTAAGATTGGCACCGATCCTTCAGGAAAGGCTGTTGATGTTAGGACTTATCGAGGGATGATAGGTTCTTTAATGTATCTTACGTCGAGTAGGCCAGATATAATGTTTTCAACATGATTATGTGCACGATATCAGGCCAATCCTAAAGAAATTCATTTGTCTGATGTGAAGCGCATTTTTAGGTATCTGAAGGGCACTGCAGATCTTGGTCTGTGGTATCCTAAAGATACTAGTTTTGAACTAACAGCCTACACAGATGCAGATCATGCAGGTTGTATGTTAGACAGGAAGAGCACGTCAGGACACGTACAGTTCCTCGGTGACAAACTAGTAAGTTGGGCATCAAAGAAGCAACTTTGTGTTTCAACGTCCACGGCCGAAGCAGAATATGTAGCTGCTGCTAGCTGCTGTTCTCAGGTCTTATGGATGAGAACTCAATTACGCGACTACGGTTTCCACTTCAACAAGATCCCGATATACTGTGACTCCAAGAGCGCCATCGCAATTACGGCTAATCCTGTTCAACACACCAAGACAAAGCACATAGACGTCAGGTATCATTTTATTAAAGATCATGTTGAAAAAGGAACAATTGAACTTTTCTTTGTAAAAACTGATTATCAGCTTGCCGATTTGCTCACCAAACCCTTAGACGAAAAGAGGTTCAATTTTCTTATCTCTAAGCTTGGTATGCTAAATCTTAAAATCTAATCAATAGTTACCTATAAAAGTTTTCTAAATTCTTAACTCTGATTGATATCTGCACTTCTATCAAATGTTCATGATCCAAGGGGGAGAATGAGGAGAAATTGACATCTGGTCAATATTACTTCGAGGGGGAGCTCATAAAATTTCTGCATGTACTTTTTAATGTCAACTTTTTTTAATGCAAGATTTTAGGGGGAGCTCTTCAAGTCAAAAGGGAGTTCGGAAATGACTTCTGATTATTTCTGATCAGAACCCGTACTTTAAAAAGTTTTACTGCTTTTTGTCTTGTCAATTTAAGTGAATAAATTTTACTTTGACTTGACATAAGACTTTTGCAGAATTTTTGAGAGAAGCTTACAAATTCATATACTTATGACTTAAAGCTTAGCTTCATGAGATGGAAGATCGTACGTTAAGGTATAATTCTATATCTTCATCTCATATATGGTTGAAAGAAGGACAACTTTCAATCATTTGAAAACATTGTTTTTAATGTTCAAACCACTTCCCGATTTTTCAACCGATTTTATATCTTGGGAGTGTATTTTAAATGTTTTTCATGATCTAAGTTGTACTTTAACTAAAATAGTTAAACCAATCTGACCATCACGTGCATCATAGGAAAACAAAGAATCTTTGTGCTAGGCATTAACATAACTTCTATGGAATCACCTTAACCAGTGATTTCTACCCACGAAGTTAATCCTTAGTGATTGAGTGTGAGAAAGCGAAAAGAAATGAGTGTGATTAGAGAAAGCAAAAAGTTTAAAAGAAAGAGCATATGAGAACAGAGTTAAAAGAATATCATAACTCTGCACCAACTTTTTCTGAGCCGGGTAGCCACATTTCTAGTGATTCGCAATTCTTTAGTGATCATTATTGAAACAGGCAACTAACCCATGCCAACTCTTGATCAAACCTCACCATCTACTCATTTTCTTCTTCACAAGAAAGTGTTTCACATTTTCAAAGGGGATGCAACACATTTGCTATCTGATTTTCATTTGTAAAATCTGGATATTGAAAAGAAGGAAGTTTGCCCCACCTTCGCATTTCAATCATGCACATTGAGTCTATGTTTAACTGTCTCAGTGGTTTACACAATATTGAGCCTATAAGCAATCATTCGTGCTTAATTCTTTCCAACATAAGCACGAACACACAAGGAATTAGTTTCTTTGTCATAACGTTTATAGAAATAACCTTTGTGGTGTTTCGATGATTAAATGGAAGCCCTGGGGGAGTCAACATCAAACAACTCATTTCCAATGTGTATTCGTTACACACAGTGACTTAGTGTTACTGACAGGCATGTTAACTGATTCATTAGTTGATTCAAGTGTTACACGATTACTTTGTCTAGATTTGCAAAGATCTGGATGAATCTCTTATTAATTGACGAATCAGGGGCTCTAACTGCAAGATTGACATTTCTTACTGATGTGTTTTATAATTTATAACCGCAAGCGTACGGGTTTTGTAGCATACGGGTCGATCACAGGGAGGTGACGGTCTAAACACTAACCACTTAATAATCATGTTTAGCTATGCGAATCAGATAATTTGATTTGATGATTAAACTAAGTAGACATAAAATTAAACTAGATTAAAGGAAAGAGAGACAAAAAAAAAAAGGAAAATAAAAGACAACTACAACTAAAGGGGCACTGGGTAACGTCAACCTAGGATTTTGGTATTGGTGGGAATTCGTTTTGCAAAATTACTTTAACCCTCTTTCGAGGTGGAAAAGCTTTTCTAAACCAAGACACATATTTACTCTCGCAATATATGTACATAGGAAAGAAACATTAAGGTTTAAAACAAATAATTTTTCCCAATCAACGTCCCTAACTATTCGCATGTTAGAGCCGTTGTCATTGACCAATTTAACCCAAGTAAAAGACTAAACTTTCGTTTACATCGAAAACTAATAAATTGACTAAATGCTTTGTTAAAACCCAATTAAATTAACTCCAACTTCCATTAGAATCAAAATGGGTTAAAACACAACATTCATTTTAAGAACAATTGGTCAATACCAAAACCTCGATCCTAAGGGACGATTACCCAATAAAACGAAAACTAACTCGGGACCAAGCAACAAATTATTTAAATAAACTCTAACAAAATTAAAGATAAAATAAACCTAGACTATACTACATATGATGCAATCTATTAACAATCAACATTAACGAAAACTAGGAATAATCATAAAACTAATAAACAAACATGCGCAGGAAAATTAAACTAGTGCAGAAAATTGATTTAATCAAACCTAATAGGTGCAGAAAATTATAAGAATGCAGTAAATTAGGGTAGAGGATAAGGAATAGGGATACAAAAAGGAGAAAGATGATGAAATACACATAGAGAAATGTAGAAAAACTAAAACTTTATGCAAATAAACAAGAATTGAAGAAGAATTTATGAAGAAACTTTTAAGAATGAATAGACAACTAGCAATCTCTTGCCAACAAAAATAAGAATTCAACTAAATAAATTAAAGAGAATAGGGAAGAAGATACTAGAAAATATGGAAAACCGATGGTGAATCGGATCCCAATGGCCTAAGCTTGCACTTCAATCTTCTTCCCAAATCTTGGATCGACCAAGAACTTGATTCCCAGCCAAATGTTGATTTTTTTTCTATCCCTCAAATCCAAAAAACGTGTATATTTCCCAAAAAAACAAACCTAAAGGGTTTTAAAAGTCTAAGCTGAAAAGGCCCAATAAAAGCCCAACAAAAGAATAAGCCCAAAAGACCTTCGCGACCGTGAATAAATCTTCACGCCCGTGAAAGTGCAGTAGAAAATTAAAAGCGTTTCAGAAGCAGTGCTTCGCGACCCCGAAGAAATCTTCGCGCCCGCGAAACCGTGGCAGAAACTTTAAATCTTGATTAAGAAATCTTTCTTCGCGCCCGCGAAGCTTGGAAAATGGCTTTTCCCTTCCGACCTCGTCTCTTTCGACGACTTCTCCTCTTTGCTCTCGATCATCTTCTTCTTCTCTTCATTCTCCTTGAGTACACCTTCACCTATCTCGCCATTAGAACGCACAGTCTGCACAAAACATATACCAAAAGCATAAAAACTATCCCCAAAGAATTTCCAACCGTGATTAGAGAGAATAAGAGATAAATGAAAAATGATGCATGAAAATGCTAAACTAAACACTAAAAGAAAAAGAAAATGCAACTAAAATATACAAAGTTAGGTGCATAAAATGCACTTAACAAACCACCCACAAGCTAAACTTTCTTGTCCCCAAGAAAGAAATAGAATTTATTCGGGTGAAAAACAAAGAAAAATAAAAGAAAACAAACGAAAACCTTCGAAGATATCAAGATGAGTTATCCCACAATCTCACTAACATAATTAAGCATTAAGATCACATATCACAAACAAACAACCAAATGCCACATGTTGGATTAGAGTAAAAATAACTAGGAACCTATGATTACCAAAGCGTCAAACCAACAAACACTAATCAAGCATATCGCGAAAAAAAATCGCAACCAAAGAAGATTTCGTAAACATACCAAAGCCGCTAAGGGAAGGGATAGTGATCTATAAAGATGGATGCTCACGATATCACTCTAAGCTCTCAAGTGTGTATAGGGACGTGTATACGCTCAAACCCGTCCCGATCGAGACAAATGAATGTAGTCTTGACACAATTGAATTTATTCTCAAGTCCAAAATTTTCCATGACAATACGTGCAATGAGGGCTTTGGGGCACGGTTTGGGGTTAAAGGTGGGATTAGGCTCATTTATTGGTGTTTGGGATATCGGTTTATGGGTAAATCTTTTTTTTTATATGCACTTAAGGGCTCTTTTCCTAATGTTTTCGATGGATTGAAGGCTTATTCTACTTTTGATTTTTTTTTCGTTTTCTCTTTTTTTTTCTCTTTTTTTCTGTTTTTCTGTTTTTCTTTTTCTTTTTCTTTTTTCTTTGTTTTCTTTTTTTTTCTTTTGTTTGTGTGTGCGGCTTCACGAACCCACAAGCTATGCTTGTTTTGGGGGCTCAACGAACTACCCACAAGCTATGCTTGTGTTTATTCCTAGACTAAATGCCAAATCCATCTATCATTTCGAAGAGTTCAACCTTAGCGTGCAATCTTTTTTTTTTTTAATTTATTGGTGTATGGGTGTAGAAAGAAGGGTCGGTGTTTAGGCTCAAAGTGGGTTACAAAGGAAAAATATTTTTGATTTTTTCGGGATTAATTTTCATGAAACGAAGGCCTCTATGTATGTTCATGATAAACTTGGACGAGAAACCACTCAAAAGTCTAGACTACACCTCGATGGAAGGTAACACACAAGAAATGAGAATTGGGATTGATTACATACGTGTCAATCCAAAAAAGGCCCAAAGTCTCACAAGATAAATCCATCTACTATAGTCACATTTGTAATGTAGGGGGACTATGGTATGCAAACTAGTCCTAAAAGGCTACGTGGAACAACATGCTTAACAGTGTGTGCAAGTGACAGCTAAGGTAACATTATTCCTAGAAAAAAAAATCATTTAATATGATGGCATAAAATTGATGTGCAATTAGTGAATCAAGCAGCTAAATCATGTAAAGTGAGATATGGTGTACTACGAGTCTTAACACAACAAAGAGAATTCAAAAATCTTTTTGGATTTTTTTTTAATTTTTTATAAATGCAAACAAAGCAAAGAACCACTATATGCAAAGAAAATGGGAAAAAGAATAAAATAAAAGGAAAAACACCCACCCACAAGCAAAAAGGAGCATTGTCCTCAATGCTCGGATTATGGTGTATAGAAAGAAAAATAAATCACGGGGAAGGAGGGGGAAGATTATGCTGACTACAATAATGCTCTAAAAATCGGCGTTGTCGATGCTTGATAGGCCTCTATCAAACCAGCAATCTCTTGCCAGAAGACATTGTCATCAAAGTATGTTGTTGGTTTGTTTCGGGGTCCTAACTCACCCTCTAAAGTGAAGTTGAAGATGCTATAGAGATCTACGCTGTCTAGGTGTCGATCAGTGTTCAACAGGCGAAAGTTTATACCGCCTGTTGAATCGATCTCCATCGTGGAAAGGAACTCGAGTGTTAGAGCACGATATGTGAAGGCATTAAGGTTCAAGAACCCATGCCACCCGAGCTTTCTGAAAAAAGACATGACATCGCGACGGATCCCTAATGTGTTGAGGGTTTCTAAGTCACAAAACTTTGTCGGTTGGATTGGCCTCCTTTGCAAGTTTTGGAATCGAGAGACCTGCTCTATAGATGTGAATTCGATCCCGTAGGTATCTAATTCAGGTGGGGCCACAACATTGGCGGCAGGGATTATATTAGGTTGAACAACCTCATCCCGCCGTGACCGGCTAGAACGTTGTCGCTTTGTGCGACTTGTAGAAGCCATGGTGTGTGGGTGCAAAATGCAATGCAATGAATGTGTACACAACCTACGTCCGCCAAGTGGTGGCGGCCCAATCTATTAATGCATAAAAAACACCTAGGCAACCATAATCCAACAAATAAGAATTCCACAAATGCAACCCACCAGCGAATTTATAATTCACAGACAACTTATCAAACTAATAGCATCACATTTAAAAAAATCATGTAAAGATATCAGCAGCACAACTGCAAGGAAAGAAGGTACCCAAATTGATGCTCAAAGTTGCCGAAAGGTTTTGCCCGAATCTGCCCGGAGAACAAATCGAGTTGGAAGCCGACGTTGGAGGATGTTCATGCCGGAATCGAGAGCAGTCGATGGCTAGAGGTCACCATTCAAATCGAAGGTGGTTGCTGCTGTTGGAGGAGGATGGAACAGGGGGGTGTTCGCCGGAGACTGTGGTGGTGGCGTATAGGGGTGATTGGTGATGGCGATCGATGGTGGTTGGGGGTTCACGTCGGTTGCAGGCTGGAGTGGTGGTCGACGGTGGAAGCAAGAGATGGGGGGATAGAGCCGATCGTGAAGAGAGAGGGAGGGAGAAAGGGTGAACGGCGGTGATGGAGGTCTGCGATGGTGGCTCGCGATGGTGGTGACTGCCGCTGATGATGGTGGTGGTTGAGGGCTGATAATCGAGAGAGGGAAGAAAGGGAGAGGGAGGGAGACGATGAATAGGGAAATTAGGGTTTTCTTCTTTTTTTTTCTTTTTTCTTATAAAACTTGATAAAATCAAAAACAAAAACAAAATCAAAACCTTTTTTTTTACTGAAAACAAAATAAATTTTTTTATAAATAAAAACAAAAATAAAAATAAAAACAAAAATAAAAATAAAAACGAAAAACGAAAATAAAAATAAAAACTTTTTTTTTAAATTAATAACTTCACGCCCGGGCCAAAATGATCGCGCCCGGGCAGGTGAGGCAGAAAGTGAAACCTTTGAGCTTCACGCCCGGGAAAGCAAGACAGAAAGAAGGGAGTTCCAACTTCACGCCCGGGCCAAAATTTTCACGCCCGAGAAGGTGAGGCAGAAGCTAGGAACTCGACTTTCACGTCCGGGAAGAGAAATTCGCGCTCGGGAACCTTGGTCAGAATGTCAAACAAGCGTCAAGGAACACTTTCTGGGGCCGGTCTTCAAGCAATTAAGCCTGAGAGACCGAAAAATTGATGGTAGAACAAAGAAAGGGAACGGAGACTCGTTTTAAGTCGCGAGTTTGACTTTAGATTAAGAATTAAACGAAATAGAGAGGAGAGAGTGACTCGTTTATCGTCGCGAGCTTGACGAAGAATTAAACAAATAGAAAGAGGAGAGTGTACAAATTGGTGAAAGTCAAGGATCGACTTAAATGGTCACCAATTCATACGGGTCACGTAGACACATAAAAGTCACACCGGATAACCAGTGTGTTTTCATTATAAAACAGGTTACCTAACCCATAGCCGAGAATTAAATAAAGGTAAAGAAAGAAGGACCGGTGATGTCCGACTTAACATAAAAAATACCGAATCCGAGAGAATAATAAAAATAGCACGAGAGAAGCAATTAATGAGATAGAGATAAAATCACTCATCATTTCTAAAGGTAATCATATCTCGGTCATACCAAACAAACATCTCAACGGCCCGTCATTCACCGCCTTTTTCGTCAATCATGACTTTTCATTCTCATCTGCAAGTTGGCCAAACTACACAAACAAAAACTTCAAGAACACGGTTAAACAAAATAAAAGATGAGATGACGAAAATGAAAACATAAAAAGAAATGGGGTAAAGACATAGACTAGTAAATCAAAAAGTAAGTCGGAGTTAGGCTAGTAGCCTCCCCGGCAGCGGCGCCAAAAACTTGATGTGTTTTATAATTTATAACCGTAAGCGTACGGGTTTTGTAGCATACTGGTCGATCACAGGGAGGTGACGGTCTAAACACTAACCACTTAATAATCATGTATAGCTATGCAAATCAGATAATTTGATTTGATGATTAAACTAAGTAGACATAAAATTAAACTAGATTAAAGGAAAGAGAGACAAAAAAGAGGAAAATAAAAGACAACTACAACTAAAGGGGCACTGGGTAACGTCAACCTAGGATTTTGGTAATGGTGGAAATTCGTTTTGCAAAATTACTTTAACCCTCTTTCGAGGTGGAAAAACTTTTCTAAACCAAGACACATATTTACTCTCGCAATATATGTACATAGGAAAGAAACATTAAGGTTTAAAACAAATAATTTTTCCCAATCAACGTCCCTAACTATTCGCATGTTAGAGCCGTTGTCATTGACCAATTTAACCCAAGTAAAAGACTAAACTTTCATTTACATCGAAAACTAATAAATTGACTAAATGCTTTGTTAAAACCTAATTAAATTAACTCCAACTTCCATTAGAATCAAAATGGGTTAAAACACAACATTCGTTTTAAGAACAATTGGTCAATACCAAAACCTCGATCCTAAAGGACGATTACCCAATAAAATGAAAACTAACTCGGGACCAAGCAACAAATTATTTAAATAAACTCTAACAAAATTAAAGATAAAATAAACCTAGACTATACTACATATGATGCAATCTATTAACAATCAACATTAACGAAAACTAGGAATAATCATAAAACTAATAAACAAACATGCGCAGAAAAATTAAACTAGTGCAGAAAATTGATTTAATCAAACCTAATAGGTGCAGAAAATTATAAGAATGCAGTAAATTAGGGTAGAGGATAAGGAATAGGGATACAAAAAGGAGAAAGATGATGAAATACACATAGAGAAATGTAGAAAAACTAAAACTTTATGCAAATAAACAAGAATTGAAGAAGAATTTATGAAGAAACTTTTAAGAATGAATAGACAACTAGCAATCTCTTGCCAACAAAAACAAGAATTCAACTAAATAAATTAAAGAGAATAGGGAAGAAGATACTAGAAAATATGGAAAACCGATGGTGAATCGGATCCCAATGGCCTAAGCTTGCACTTCAATCTTCTTCCCAAATCTTGGATCAACCAAGAACTTGATTCCCAGCCAAATGTTGATTTTTTTCTATCCCTCAAATCCAAAAAACATGTATATCTCCCAAAAAACAAACCTAAAGGGTTTTAAAAGTCTAAGCTGAAAAGGCCCAATAAAAGCCCAACAAAAGAATAAGCCCAAAAGACCTTCGCGACCGTGAATAAATCTTCACGCCCGCGAAAGTGCAGCAGAAAATTAAAAGCGTTTCAGGAGCAGTGCTTCGCGACCCCGAAGAAATTTCGCGCCCGCGAAACCGTGGCAGAAACTTCAAATCTTGATTAAGAAATCTTTCTTCGCGCCCACGAAGCTCGGAAAATGGCTATTCCCTTCCGACCTCGTCTCTTTCAACGGCTTCTCCTCTTTGCTCTCGATCATCTTCTTCTTCTCTTCATTCTCCTTGAGTACACCTTCACCTATCTCGCCATTAGAACGCACAGTCTGCACAAAACA
The DNA here is from genome assembly GCA_023525745.1 of Arctium lappa. Classification (NCBI taxonomy): domain Eukaryota; kingdom Viridiplantae; phylum Streptophyta; class Magnoliopsida; order Asterales; family Asteraceae; genus Arctium; species Arctium lappa. Next base: position 10,060,763 of record CM042048.1, read on the forward strand.
TATACCAAAAGCATAAAAACTATCCCCAAAGAATTTCCAACCGTGATTAGAGAGAATAAGAGATAAATGAAAAATGATGTATGAAAATGCTAAACTAAACACTAAAATAAAAAGAAAATGCAACTAAAATATACAAAGTTAGGTGCATAAAATGCACTTAACACTTGCAACTAATTTTGATGAAGTCGTTGCACTTAACATCAAAAAGGGGGAGAATGACTACACAAGAAATGGCAAAGATCACATGTTTCAAGAATCACATCCACTCTTCAAAAGGAGGAGATTGTTAGAAAAAGACATGTTGATTTCAGAGCTAGAGAAAGAGATTGCATCTTGTGAGCTGAACAAGAAGACTGAATGCTAAAATGATTTTCGTAATGATCTTGATCCAAAGGGGGAGATTATTAAGACACGGTCTCATTGGATTCAAGATCATCCAATCTGAAGATCGCAATCTGAAGCTAAAGCCGAAACGTCGACTCTCAATGTTAAAGTCTATGTCGTTTGTAATAAATGTCAATGTAATTGTTTTAGTTTACTTAGATTTAAATATCTAAATTATAGTATTGTAATAGTTAGATAAAGTTAACTTGGTTAGTTTCTAGTATTTAGTTAGTTTACATAATATCTAGTTTAGATATTATGTATATTATTAGATTAGATATTAGGTAGGTTTATAGTTTAATATTGCAAGTTGTAGGAAGTGTGTCTAACACACTAAGTTTAGATATTGTGTTTCTCTAACTCTCTCAATAGATCAGATCATAATTTCACACACAAAAACACACACTTAAAGGTGTAAAGAGAGAAACAGAGAGAACACAAATCAAAGCTTAATCGATCAACCTTGTAACTCGTTTGTTATAATCAATACATGTTGGTAATCATATTGTGTTGTTGTTTCTATAAACTTGATAAGTATTGTTGGACCGACACTACCCTCATGGGGTCGTGGATCTTGAGAACCCTGAAGATGGAACAATCTTTTAAGGTAAACGGACAAAGAATTAAAAACTACATGGATGAAAAGAAATGCCAAGAGAATGTCTCTTTGGCTACATACGATGTGATCTATTGAAAGGGACTGTAAAAAGTCCACATTTGTAAATAATTTTCGTAAGTTGATTTTTTTTTATTTCATTAAGAACATGTTTGTTTTTATTTTTTATTTTTTGTGTTATGTGTTTTAAAAAAAAATTGTTTTATTTGTGTTTTTATTTAAAAAAAATGATTTATATATATATATATAATTTTGTTTAAAAAAAATAATGTGTGATCCGGAAAAAAAATTGTTGTGTTTTTGTTTTAAAAAAAAATTCCTTGTTTAAAATTTAAAAAAAATGAAAAAAAAAATTTGAAAAACAAAAGAAAATGCGTTTGTTGTTTTCAAGGACTGAAAAAAAAATATCATGATTACATTGATTTGAAATTAAGATTTATCTTGATTTTTAATTAAAAATAAAGGGAAAAAGTTCAAAAAAATCCAATAAACTATCATATTTTGAATTATTAAGTCCATGAACTATTTTTTTGAATGAAAAAACCATTAAACTTTCTAATTTTGAATGATTAAGTCCCTCAACATTTTTTTTGAATAAATAAATCATCGAACTTCTAAAAATTGGTTACCTTTTTTTAAAGATATCTGGAATTGACGATGAAGGTTTTAAAGTAAAAACAAATCAAAATCAGTTTTACCGTTCTTAAATTATACGCCATTAAAACCCCTCATAGACAATCGTATCGCTCCGCCTCGCCTCTCCCCATTGCCCTTACATTGTCCTTTCTCCATATCACCTAACACGTTGTTGCTCTTGGCATCGATCTCCCTTTTTTTGATCTATTTTTTATTTATCAAAAGAGGAAGAATCAAAAGATAATCGGTTCCATGTAGTTTTTTTGGGTTAAAATGATGTAAGTAACCAATTTTTAAAAGTTCAATGATTTAATTTATTGAAAAAAAATATGCAGGGACTTAATCATTCAAAATTGGAAAATTTAATGGTTTTTTTCATTCAAAATGAGAAAGTTTAATGGTTTTTTCATTCAAAAAAATAGTTCAGAGACTTACTCATTCAAAATAAGAAAATTTAATGGTTTTTTCATTCAAAAAATTAGTTTAGGGACTTAACCATTCAAAATGAAATAGTTTGTTGGGTTTTTATGAACTTTTCCCTAAAAAAAATTCAAAAACAAAAGCAAAAGATTTCATCTTCCTGTTTCTCAATTCCAACCATGGCAGACCAATGTTTTTCACAAATCGGCACAGGTCGATTACATCACGCCGGAGATTCACTACCGCTCATCCCGTCTAATCCCGACGATTCACCTCCACTCGACCCCGACCCCATTTCCGTTGCACCACCGTCTCCACCACCTTAACTACCAACAAACCCAACGCCGCTAACAATAGCACCACCACCACCATTCCCGTCGATCGACCACCACCAAATGACCTCTCATCCTTCCTCGACTAACCCACCAGACACCCAAACCTATTTCGTTTTTTACTCACCCATAACCGACCACACCAAAACCCTTCAAAATCCAAAATCAAAGAACCAAAACCTAGAAATCAGTCCAAATCAGCTCCTACTCAGGGAAGACGACCAGCAACTCGATCGACAGAGAGACACATAACCAATCCAATGACAAAAGAAGAAGGTGATTACATTGATGTTGATGGTTATGTTCCAAAAGCCGAGAGAAAAACGATAAAGCGAAAGAAACGGGTCGATCTAGGAAAAGAAGACATGGGGACAGGTTCTAAAGGCGATAATCATGCAGAAACGATGATTCCACGTGAGGTACAACAAACATAGCCTACTATACAACATCCGGATCAGGAAAATATGGCCGAACTTTGGCGAGAGGTACCTGTTTTTTCACTTTCTGCATCTGATACTATTGTTCAGCAACATTTTAGACACGATGATTGGAACCTAGAATCACATAACCCATAAGGTATTGTTGAACAAAATCGTTTTGAAAATGTGGCCATGAATGAGGAAGAGCCTATCTATTTGTTAGAATGGACACATGAAATCACACCACCACAAACCATTCACACTACCGAGGGTACCACCACAGTGATTACCAATGACACCACCATCCCGTCCACAACCATTGTCACCGAACTACCACCGAAACAAAATGATGGCACAACTGTTTTCAATACCATGTACACCACAGTTTTTCACAACCGCCACAAGTGGGTATATCAAACACACATACACAAGTTGATGATGTGAGTATAAACACGATTACACCTTCCGATTGGAACCCAAACCCGAACGATCATGGGATGTTTTTGCCAAATCCATCTTTTGAAATACCGATAAACTTTTCAAATATATCGGAACCGGTATTCAATTTTATTACTCCCGACTTAAACTTTCAACCTACACCACCCGTCACACCAACCTCCCACCAAAATCCAACACCATTGTTGGAAGAAGGTGGTGATGATAAACAAAGTTTTGTTGAGGGTGGAAGCACATATTCGACCGATTCAACATTAGGCCCAATTGAAAAAAGGGCAAGAAAGTTGTGGAAGAGGAAGATATGGCTTGGGAGCCTAGTGAAGAGGTCCCATTACAGTTTCGGAAATCCAAACGAAGGGTGACACAAACAGGGTCAGTATCAAAGGTAACACGGAAACAAAAGGATGTGGAGGTTGGTAGTAAAAGAAAGCCGAAAGCTATCCGTTTTGATAAACTTGTTGGTTTGTCGGAACGGGGTTTTGATGCTAAGTGTCTTCAACATTGTGATTATATCCGAAAAATAATCACGGAGAGAGGTTGGGAAGCATATGCCGCGGTACCACAACCATATCATCTCAAATAGGTCCAAGAATTTTATCATGAAGTCGATATCACGGATGGAACCACATTGTCAGTAAGGGGTTGTGCAATTTCTTTTTCTTTCGAAATGATTAACGATTACTTTGGTTTAACAGCTCCGGAAGATTGTCACTACACACGACTTTTGAAAAACCGCACCGAAGAAGATTTGGATGTGATTTTAAGCACTTTAGGAAAAGAGGGTACGACTTGGACTTTGAAAGGAAGGCGGAAAATGTTTAAAGAAAACCAACTCAAGAAAGACGCCGCAGTTTGGAACCATTTCATTCGTCACTCATTACACCCTACATCGCATGACTTTAGTATAGAGGTTGATCGCATGATACTTTTATATTGCATATTAACCGGTAAGACTATAAATGTAGGGGAAGTAATCAGTAAAGCCATTCACGACCTCCGACCGCAAAGCTTTTTTTTCCATCGTTAATAAATGGATTGATGAAAAAAGCAACAGTACCGATACGGATCGGAGATGAACTTGTGAAAGACCGGGTGTTGATAGAGCTTAGCACCATAGAAAGAGTTGGAAAAGAAAAAAAAGTGGGAGAGGTCGTAGAAATGAAACCGGTATGGGCCAAAGAAATGGAGTCGGAGCTTGAAAAATTAAAGAAAAAGATGGTCGATTGGGAAAGCACGAAGGTCGGTCAAGAAGAGCACTTCAAGGAAGTCTTAAGGGCACAAAGAGAAGATATTTTGAAGGAAGTATGTGACACTTTTGGACGGACAACAGATCTGTCCGGAAGCTCGGATGAAACCACCGTTTTGAAAGAAGAAAATGCAAGGTTAAAGCGAGAATTGGAGGCATTAAAAGCTCGGTTGCGAACCAGTCATCGGACAAAAAGTGGTAGCTCGACGCCTACTGTACGGGAGTAGGAAGGTCCATTTCTATCCCTGTCTAGTTTATGTAAATTATTAATTTCGTCGTTTTAATATGTGTCGTTTTTATATTTTCTAAGCGTCTAAAAAAGAGTCGTCGTCAATGTTTAGTAAACTTTTAAAATTGCCAACAAGTGTTGAAATATGCATTCATACTCATAACCCTTTGAGAATAGCCCAAATAAACTAGATTATATAAATATGTTTGATAAATTGTGATACATTTCTAGAACTAGCCTACGGTTTTTAAGGGGTATATTTTAACTATTTTTATAAACAACACTTGGGAAGGGATATAGGCTTTTTGTCAAATACCCCATACACTTTCCATCTTTTTCTCTCAACTTCTTGAAACTTGTCAATGAGGACATTGATCATTATATGTTTGGGGGAGAGAAACACTCATACGAAGGAAAGAGAACCAAAAAAAAAGGAGCATAGCTCAAATACCTCTCATGAAAAAAAGATTGTAGAGCATAAAATGCATGCTTTATGTCCATGTCTGAGTCTAGTGAGTGGTCCACAAGTCATGTTTTTATGTAAGCTTATGGTGGTGCCCATGGTGAGCCGGATACGGGGACTTGTGACTTTTGTGGTGATACTCATCTAGAGGTCGAGTAGACACTAAGGTCATTTGGGTATCTTGCGGTGGTTGCTCAATGGAGCCGGATACGGGGATCCATGTAACACCCTTAAATCTGAAGATAACAACTTATAAAATTTTTCTAAATACATCAATAAATACTTCGAACTACAACATAAAATTTAGAATTAACTTCAACGCTCACGTTCATCCTATACATACACTCTATGAAAAGGACAGGTGTTACTAAACCCAATAACAGTTACTAACTCCAACCTGTGGAATACTTCACCGACTACTCATTCTTGTTAGGCTAAGGCTCAACTCTTCAAAGCACTACTAGAATCGAACCCCCCGAAAGGAACCTGATGCATATGCCGACAAATAAAAAGGTTAGACTTAACGCCTAGTGAGTTCAAGAGTTTTAACATGAATGAATATATCTTTAAAAGAAAGGAATTCAGTTTAAAGCAAGATCCTTCGAAATGTTTTACTTCAATATGGAAACGACACATTTTTCTTAATATACACTTTTAAAGACAATGATTCTCAAACATGCATTTCTTATAGAATGATGCAACCCGCAACTCACCCAAAACGGGGTCATAGTCGATACTCAAAAGGGCTAAAAAGTAAATAATACTTCATGACCCCAAAACACCAAACTCGGGTGGGACATAATACTCGACCCTTAAATAACGGAAAACAATTCATATAAATATGATACACCATTAAAACATGGAACTAAAGCTTAATACTCACGTGACCATAAAATGGAATGAAATCCAAGTGTCAAAACATGGACAATTAAATATCCAAAATACATCGGGCCGACAACGGGGGATACCCGTATCCGTGGAGAGCGGAGGAACACAAAAGTATGCCACTCAACCAACGTTCATCGCATGACACCCAACGACATGAAAGCCAAAGTGTCCCTACGAATCCTTGACAAGTTTCACCCAAAGAGACGAGGCACCTTGATGCCAAAAAGACACCCGAAAGGCCCAGCACACCCGAGGACTACAACCATGGCATTGCCCCGACGGCGGAGATCTAGGCACACACCCACACAGTGGCGCCCAAGACTACCTCCTCCTAGTACCTACTTGTCAAGTAGTGGTCATAAAACATGAGTCCCGGAGTCCAACCCCGTACCACCCAATTGACCATAAAATAAGACTGACTTATGTGCCTAAGGATCCAATACAACATAGTCTAAAAATACACGACTACACATGAATGACAACAGCACTCGAGCCTGTAAATATTATAAATATGCAATAAATTGCATTTAGATGTACATCGTGAATTGGACTCTACATCGAGCCATTAAAACCGGACAAATGTCCTCAAGACTCTTTTAAGCCAACACCGAGCTAAAATGCTCAAAATTTATATGGCCAATAATTATTGGTCCCCCAAATAATGAAATGTCTTTAAACAACGTTTATGAAGATACATGTCTCAAAGACGAGATTAACCCAAAACTCCACACGAGATGGGACTAAAGATTTTCCAAAGGGTTTATGAATGCAAATACACCAAAATGCATATAACATGAAATAGACTTCATTTATACAAAATCGTCAAAGATGTATAACTCATAAAATAGATCTTTCTTATACCGATCACCAAGAATACGTAAATCATGCTATTTAGTTGTTGAAATGTTCAGAACTCAATATAAGCATTTTAAGAGGTTAACACAACCCAAGTTTACCAAATATGAAAACTTATCAAAATACTAACACTTTGACGAATAACCAAGTAAAACATATTTTACTTCAAAATACCCAAACTTATCAGCAGTTAACCATTTTATGTAGAACACTTTAAAATAAACATTTTGGCATGTACACCGTTTTCACAGATCAACTTGAACTCACCTTGCTAGATTTAGGCTAAATCTAGATTTCACCCAGCGAGCTCTTTTGAAGGCCGCTTGAATCCTCAAGCCGAGAACTTCCAAAACCTAGATCCATACATACATACCGAACCATAAATATCCATAACCAACCACATAGAAACATTCCCCAACATAATATACTAAAATCCCTCAACGAGATCAAAACCCTAGTTTCTCCAAAACTAACAAATCCGAGATTTGATAAACCAAACACTAGGGAAACACCCAAAGAACATATATAAACTTAAAATCAAATAAGCTTACCATTAAAGATAATGAGACTTTTCGAGAACACCCAATCCAACACTCCAACCCGAGCTCCCAACCGTTGAACTTGATAAGGAAGATGAAGATGGAGGTTTTGTGATTCAAGAACCCAAGTAGCTAGATGGTTAAGAATCATGTGGTTTGGGGAGGAAAACCCCCCAAAATAGGTTAGGGTTCAGTTTTAGGGTTTGGGAGAGAAAATGGGAGAAGATAGAAATGAGAAATGAGGGAAATGGGTGAAAAATCACACATTTAACCCACTGGTACACGCAGGCTATAGTGCCAGGCGATTATGCCAGTGGCAAATCGCTGGCACAATCGTCAAGCATGTACCGTGAGCTCCTTAGCTTCGGCGATAGTGCCAGGCTATTCTGCCCTCTGGCACAATCGCTGACATGGTCGCCCGGGTGCCCCTGAACTCCAAAAATCCGACTTTTTCAATGCCCGAACTACCGATACTCCGAGGGACTTTAAACAATACATTTCCCATCAAAACCCCATTTTTACAAGTCACCGAAACGTCCGGGTGACATATATTTACTAAAAATTGCGGGTGTTACAATCCATGACCCGAAGTGAATCTCGTGAATGTTGATAGGTGGCTTAACTTTGTGTTCCCGCCACATTCGATTGAACCAGGTCTCCCCCGTCACCGAAAGGTGTTATTTCTCAGGTATTCCCTTACCCATGCTTTCAGTATTGAAACGTATCACTTCATTTATACAACTAGTATTTTGGTGAAATACCTCGTGCATGCGTTTTGGGAAATTTGGGTGTTGATTAATTATTTAAAAAGAAAGAGTGTATGATATTGGAAGCAACATGATTTATAAATTTAGTCTTTCATGACTCACATTTCAGAGACGTTCGTTTTGGGAGTAAGATATCTGTTTTAAAGGTTTTCTGATTTATATGATAAAAATTGTTTTAACTCACTAGACGTTAAGCCTAACATTTTTTCTTGTCGACATGTATATCATGTCTTAGATGGACCCAAGTGGTAAGTGAAGCTTGGTAGAAGTTCAGGTAGGACGGTGTTAAAGACGGCATCCGGTCTTGAAAAGATAGCAGATTTTGGTTTTAGTAATACCCGATTGACTTTGTCCCCGTTTGTGGGTCTAGATAGTTCCGTTAGAACTCTGATATATGTTGTAGTGTTTATTCCCTTGTAAACTTTATATATTCGTTATTTCAAGTTTTGTATCTAAGGGAATTTCGGAAGTTTTTATTCGTATGTTATTTTCAAATTTTACTGGTGTTACATCATGTATCGAAGAAATGAACGTAAAATACATCAAGGGTGATAACACAAAGCATATTTTGCTTAAGTCTTAAACAATCAGCAATAAGAAAACTCTCCTCTATATTCAAATGAATCAAGTAAGATGTCAGGAGAAAATGACACATTTTACCAAATCATTACCTAAAACCATATTTTGGGAAGCATGTAGAAAGTAAATGCAAATATTTACCAAACTCCCTTGATTAATGTACGAATCAGGGGAGTAATAGACAAAAAGGGAAGTCTACTATACATGTGATATTGATATGTTGTGTTCTTTCCTTCAACCAAGGTTTTAGTTTTCTCATTGGGTTTTGTTCCTTGGTGTAAGGTTTTAGTGAGACAACAATCTATATACCATCATGCTTTCCTAATTCTCATGATTGATATACGAATCTAAGAGAAAAGTAAACTTAAGTAAAAGTCTATGTATTGCAAAGAAGCTGGTGCGTTGTACTCTTTCCTTCGTTATATTTTTATTTTTTCCCACTGGGTTTTATTTTGGCATAAGGTTTTAACGAGACAACAACTGTGCACCATCACTTCTTTGACTCGACACAAAGGAGAGTGTTATAAGATAAGTGTGTCATCGTCTAAAGAATATGCCGATATAGATAAATATAGAGATAAATATAAACTATTAGAGTTATTTATGGAATAAATATCCTTCCATGTTTATCATGATCTCTATATAATCTTCCCTATTTAAAAGACTTATGATTAATGAGAATAATAGATTCAATCTCTCTATTTATCTTATTTAATTTTTCCTTTAACAATTTACTTTTTATATTTTATTATTGTTTTAGTTTCTCATGTTTAATAGTAAAGTTAATAAAGGAATTAGCTTCAAAAAACAACTTCGTGTTAAAGGAAAAGCAGAATAGAACAACAATATACGGAGAGAATGAATCTGTAATTCTCATTAATCAAATTCCCTTTAAATAGGGATGAGTTACAAGTAGATAACCACGAGATATTTCAGTTCTAATCTAACTCTGATATATTTATCTCTATCTCTATCTTTATCGTCATATCCTTTAGACGATGGCACACTTATCCTACAACACTCCCCCTTGTGCCGAGTTAAAGGAGTGGTGGTGCACAGTTGTTGTCTCGTTAAAACCTTACTCCAAAATAAAACCCAGTGGGAAAAAATAAAAATATGACGAAGGAAAGAGTACAACACACCAACTTCTTTGCAATACATAAACTTATCCTTCAGTCTAGTTTTCTCTTAGATTCATACTTTAATCTTGAGAGTTAAGAAAACATGATGGTATATAAACAGTTGCCTCACTAAAACCTTACACCAAGGAACAAAACCCAATGGGAAAAATAAAACCTTGGTTGAAGGAAAGAGCACAACATACCAATATCACAAATATAGTAGACTCCCCCTTTTGTCTACTACTCCCCCTGATTCGTGCATTAACCAAGGGAATTTGGAAAACATTTTCATTTACTTTCTACACGTTTCCCAATATATGGTTTTAGGTAATGACTTGGTAAAATATGTCACATTCTTTTGACACCTTACTTGATTCACTTGAATCTAAAGGAGAGTCTTTTATTGCTGATTGTATAGAAACTTAAGCAGAATATGCTTTGTGTTATTACCCCTGATGTATCTTATGTTCATTTCTTTGATACATGATACATTATTTCCATATATGCAAGTAGGATATTGGTTGAACCCAGAATTACTAACTCCTATAATATATGTAATGATAGTCCTTAATCATATACATTATTTTATTATCTCATGGAGAGTAATATTCTTGGATTAATTCAAGGAGGTAGTTACAAAGGATCGCTTAGTTTACTTCCAAGCAATCGACGTGTTCCTTGTAGTAATTCTTTATTCAGTTTGGGAACATCATTTGTATGGGTCAGACAGATACCTAATATCAGCAAACACATACCAATACATTATTTGGTGTTTTTCTATAAGAGCTAGCTAATACTTTTGCTGCTTACATTCTAAGTAGGTATTGAAGTTTCATTATCAATCTCATTTTTCTTTCTATAGGGAAAGTATAAACCATGTCAATGGTTCCAAAAGATCAATTTAATATCGTTCCAATGATTTTGCGTTGGCGCTGAGCTAAATCTAGCTAACAAGTTCACTGAGAAATATAATGTATGGTCAAGTGTATTATGCTAAGTACGATAATGCGCATATTGTACTTAGATAGGGAATTCCAGCTCCCAGCATTTTTTGGCATCATCCTTTAGATGAAATGGATCTTTCCTTATATCCGACACTTCGACCGATCATGGGAGTGCTAACCGGATGCGCTTTGTCCATATTAAATTGCCTGATTATTTTCTGGACATATGCGATCGGTGAATTAATATTTCACAAACTCAGTGTCCTAGCTCAAGTATCTAGACAAAACCAAGTTTTCCCAAGATCTTTCCTCTCAAAATCAGATTTCAAGTAGCTTGTGGTTCCTCTATTTCATCAAGAGTGCCTATTATGTTCACAACATTGACATATAGGGCTACTTTGAAAATCTGGAACTTGTTTTACATAATAAATAAGCAAGAGAACATTTCATCGTTCTTATATATCATTTCCCAATCAATTATTCCATTAGGCGGGTATACCACATCCACTTATATTGTTTTAATCTATAAAGTGGGCGTTTCAATTTATTGCAAACACATAATGTAATATCATCAAGCACTTTTATATATCTCTAAATCTAGATCCCCGTAGAGATATGTGGTAACCACATTCATGAGTTGCATTTCCAGTCATTCGGAAACTACTAGACTAGTAAATTATACGGATGTCATAACATCCATCATGAGAGAGTAAGTCTCCTCGTGGTCAATCCAGGGCGTTGTGAGAAACCTTGCGCCAAAGGAGAGTCTCATACATTATGACTTAATTATTCTCATTACGCTTTAGGACAAATGATTTATCTATGTCTTACAGGCTTTACACTTGGTGGGTTAGCACTACCAAACCAAATACCTGTTCATTTGTCAAATAATATGATTCTCCTGGATTGCTTATTTAGGCCAGTTTGCTCTTTGTTGATATTTTCCAACTGAGCATGGTTCGATGTCAATGTGCTCTATCACCTCATAAACAATAATATATGCGAAATATATCATCAATAATTATATATGATCTGTCCATCGACTCATATGTGCTCTCATAATTCATTTGAGATTAATATTCATCTCTAGAATCAATATTAACTTCGGAGCATCCTCCAGTGATGATTCATAGACATAGTTTAATCAGAGACAATCTCATGAGAGGTTTATGTATTGATGACAAATAGTTGTACCTTACTCTTCTCTTCCTTTAGATGAGTATCTATCGAACCAAGTAGCTTCCCCCATTTCCGTTTGGGAGCTACGACCTCAACCACACCTCCACTATGTGTGATTGCAACGCATTTTCCAATGGCGTTGTGCCCCTGTTGGGGACTTTTTAACCTTGCAAGTATATTTGCAGCTCGTATATGTGATCTTGTCACTTTTGGAATATTAAACGTATCAGGTATCGAGTCTGATTCGTTTGACTTCAACATTACGTTGTGAAGTTTTGGGGATCGAAATGAGACGGAGTGGGAATATTCAATGACACTTCTTGTCGTTCCCATGGAAAATCCTTTTTCCTATCTCCCCCTAACGACGGGAAGACTGTCTCATGAAAGTGACAACCCGCAAATCTAGCGGTAAAGAGATCACTAGTCAAATATTATAATTAGCGGATAATTGTTGGGGATTCATATCCAACATATACCAAATTCGTCTTTAAGGACCCATTTTGATGCGCTGTGGGGGCGCAATTGGCACATATAATCAAACATGCGTAAATGTAAAGTATCAGGCTTATATCCAGTTACCAACTGGTACGCATGAGCAAGTAGTGGGTATAAAAACGGAAAAAAAACTGCATATAATAATTGCATAACCCCAGGTAGATGTGGGTAAATTGGTGCGCATTACTAATACCCTAGATGTCATCATATTCTTTTGATAACAACTTCTATGAGACCGTTTTATATATACACATGGGGTATAGGAATCTTTACATTGATCCTAATACATATGCAATTAACATCAAATCCTTATGATGTAAATTCTCCAGCATTCAAAGTCATGTTGACTTGATGAAATAATCAGGGTGGTGAGACCTTAAACGTATAGTTAGTGCTAGGAGTGCAGTATTTCATGTGGACAATAATACGACATGCGTTCATCGTGTCGAAACCAGAACCATAAAGTACTTTAATGGCCCGCATTCTGGATGTTTATGTCCATAAATATCACCTTGTATTTGTTGTAACAATGGAATATTTTTGTATTATGTTCTTAGCTTTAGGATGGTCTCAATCCTGTCTTGGCTAAGGAGTAGGTTATATACAAAAGTTTTAGGTATTTAGGATGGTCTCAATCCTGTCTTGGCTAAGGAGTAGGTTATATACAAAAGTTTTAGGTATTCGAGAGGGCATATAGCAATGTTGTTTCTTATGCTACAGAAGTCAACATTTGCAATTTTCCTCATTCTGCCTTTCACTCGAAAGAGAATGTGTCTATGTGTATTTTGCAATACACGAATCACTATGTCATAACCACGGTGTCCCGCATGGTCATGCCAAAACATATATGTGTTATTGCCCCCAAAAATTCTTTATTGGTGACAAAATATGTTCCGATGACCCAATAATCTACTAGTTTGACACATTAGTTTCCATGATATATGTTTGCTTTCATATTCATTGGAATTTATGTATATATGCTCATTTTCATTTCCATTTGATACGAATATCTTTACAAGGTTCCTATTAAACTTGTTCCACCAAAAAAAGTGACAGTCCATCGTCTAAGTATTTGGTTGGAGGAAATTTATTAATTCAATGAATAATAATCTATTTCTTGTATGAGATGTCATAAAAAAAATCAAGTTCTCCTCGATACATTCCTACACGGAACGAAGAACATTGAGAGTTTTGTTTTTGTTTTTTATGTATTTCTTTACATGTATAATGGTTATAAACTCGAGTGTATTTTTTGCAGAATCAATTAATTTGATAATTAAAGCACATTCAAATGTAATTATATTCAACTAATCTTAGATATAATATATTTCATTTTCAATTTGTTCCATTTTCGAAAGAAACACTCTTTAGTGCATTTTGATTGTCCATTATCACCTGGGACAATAGTTATATCTTTACTCCAGATGTTGAAAAATCATTCCCGACTCTTACCAAGACCCTGACCCTTTCTAGGGTCTCGTCCACATGGTGCAAAAATGTCACATGTGTGAAATTGTTTTTAACTCACAATCCTTTGGAGTTGTTTCCACCTCTAACACTTTCATTATTGATATCGGGAATTTTCTTTATCCCGACATATGTGGTGTTATTTGAAAGAACCTTGTTATGTCTCTCAACCACTTGCAGTAGGTTGATGAGTTTGTCTAAAGGTTGCATTCCAACTTATATTTATATTTACTTATATATGAAAGGTGGAAATCATGTCATCTTCTGTGAGTTCCTTGCCACAGAGATTGAGACGCGTTTTGGATGTAACATTTCTTTGTTGACATCAGTTAGCTTTTTGTAATCGAGTAAATGGGTTTCATTCCACTGTACGATTAGTTCGGGAAGTACATATTAATGAGTACTCCCGATTATCCCTTTCGGGACATCCCACATTTCTTTGGGGGTTTCTAGTAAAGGTATTCCTATGAAGTTTAGGATTTCTATGTCGCCTCAAAACATGAAGGTATTTGCTTGTACCTTTTCAAGGGTTAGTTTTAAAGTCAATAGAGAATTGATGGACTTTAGGTATTTTCTTGTACCTTTTCAAAAGTAGGTTCATATACTCATTTACGATACTCATATTCTTTTGAGTTTACGACGTTGATTTTGGGATAAGTTGTTTCAACCATTTACATATATAAAAGATAATATATGATTTTCTTTTTGATAAGAAAATGGATTATGGTTATGAAATTTCATTATCATAACAATATTGGATTTTTGTATGCGTATATTTTATTGATAATACTTTATCAATATTTTAATTTGTGAAAAAGAAATCACTCAATCTATTGGATTTCCAGGTAGTAGGGGAATAACATGGATTTCTTAAATCCCTACAAACCTTAGGGCTATTTACACCCGTTTGACAAAATCCTTTCGATGTATTGCGATTAATTCATCAATGAAATACATAGATAACATTTGTTATTTGGTAAATTTTGACATGAGGTCAAAAAATTCATACCATATTGGTATTTTGGGATCTTTTGGCAAGAGGCCAAAGTGACAATGAGTTTGGCATATGAAGCAATTTTAATACCTTAATAACATTTTTTTTGAGCTTTTGGAAGTGTAACTTCCAAAAATTAATTATAAGATTATGAATAAAGATAAACATTTAAATATTAACATAATCAAATAATAAATAAATAAATAATTAATATTGTAAACTAATTGGATAAACATCTAAATATTACCAATATTAAGATGAACATTTAAATTAACAATCTAAATATATATAAATATTGTAATCTAATTTAATAAACATTAATAATAATAGTGCAAAACGATAAATATTATCATATCCATAATCAAACGGTAATTGATCAAAATAAAATAATATTAACATAATTAAATTAATCAACTAAACATGTCAAAATTGTGATTAATTGAGGATGTATATATAAAGAACGTTATGTCCAAAGCATAAAAAAATTATACTAAACCAATTAAATTAAATTAGGTAGAGCCAATAATGAAATAAGTAATACTCCAATTCATTATTTGGACCGTGTTAAAAAAATAGGTTTAATAGATTCAATTAAATAAAAGTAAGTAAGCACATTTTAAAACGAGTCAAAATCAAATCATATAAGTAAATAATAATGATATGATTAAATTTACCGATTATTCATAAATAAATAACAATAATCAAAAACTATAAAAAAAAACTATAATACCATTGCAATCAAATTAGACTAAATCGAAACTAAATTAATTTAATATCTTATTTGCCAATACAATGAATATTTAATAAATAATTGAGAGGCTAACGAAATTGTCTTTTATTTATTTATTTATTATTTAAAGGTTGGTAAGAAAAAAATAAACCCATGGTTTTATTCCAAGAAAAAGTTGGATTCCCTTGTATCTCCAAAACCTTAGCAGCAAAAGACATCTATTTCCTTTCTTCTCTCACAACAATTCACTTCAATCGTCAATGTGGATAATAAAAGGAAAAACAGAAGATTGCCTAAACCACTGGCCTAAAGTAAATCCAATACTATTTATCTCTCAAATTTATTTTCAACTCACAACAAGAAGCCAATCGATGCAAATTTATTTGTTGTGGTATTAATTCTCAAGAATTATGTTGATTTTTCTCAATTTATTTGCAACATGGTTCATTACAAATAAAACAAATTTCTTTTATTTATTCTTATACATGGATCAAAAAAACATTAGTACATAACATATCTTTATTCAATTCATAAAGATCAAACGTAAAAGGACCATACCTGATTTCAACGGTAACGATTATTTTTGAGCTTTACGTGCTGATAACGTGTTAAAGGAAAAGCAGAATAGAACAACAATATACGGAGAGAATGAATCTGTAATTCTCATTAATCAAATGCCCTTTAAATAGGGATGAGTTACAAGTAGATAACCACGAGATATTTCAGTTCTAATCTAACTCTGATATATTTATCTCTATCTCTATCTTTATCGTCATATCCTTTAGACGATGACACACTTATCCTACAACACTTCGAAAAATATAAGTGAATATGGAAATTTTTGACAAACCACGTGCACGAGAATCGTATTTTAATCTTTAAAAAAAAAACCCATCTATGAAAACAGATAAAGAATTCATTGCATTTGTATATATAAAGAATTCATTGCATCTAAGAAAAAGTTGACCACCATTCCATCAGATCTCCCCCTCAGTCTCTCTCTCACACACACACAGGTGATCGAAGCAATAATGGCGCCGGCATCGGTGGGAGTAGCAGTGAGGACGTCGTTGACCGTATTGGCTTGTGTGATGGCAGCTTCGATCGCTTACTTACTCGCGGTCGATGGCGTCTATGCTTGTTTCCGTCCATCTGATTGGTAAATTAATTAATTACAAGCTTAGATTACCTTTTCTTCTTGTTTGTTTAATTTCGTATTTTTCTCTAGTTGAAAACGTGATGTAGTCGGGAGACCAAATTTCTGAAAAAGTATCTGGAAGTCGAATTAATCGTTTGAATACAAAAGGTGAAGTGTAGCTATTTTGTATTTTGAAGATACAGGAACAAAGATTTTTTGTATCTATTGTTTTAGGGGAATTTTTTTTAAACATTTTGCTTGATATCGATAAACTTATTCGGTTTTTTGATTGATTTCGAGAGGATTATTCGGTTTTTTGGTTGATTTTAAGAGAATTTTTTAGTTTTTTGGTTGATACTTTTATTTTATTTTTTGATCGACAAGTTACAAGTTAACGCACACACATGATCCAGCGGTATCGGGCCTCCATTACGGGCAATCCCACTAATCCGCTGCGACCCGGCCCAGCCTTTGGCTGAACCCGACCGGCAGGGTAGAGGGTCCCATAGACTGGACCACTCGAACTGGCCCGGATCCGGCCCCGAAGGACCAGATCCAGAGTCTGGATATCTTAGGAAAGTGTCGCTCGTGGGAATCGAACCCGGGTAATGTGGTTTTCACCCCACACCCGTCAGGATGCTACCTATCCAACTGAGCTAACCCCTTTGATACTTTTATTGTATTTTCTAATATCAGAAAGCACCCCTTAAAGTTCAACAAGTGCATCTTTCACACTTAAAAAAAATCTACTTACAAAAACCAGTTAGACGGATGCACGGGACCTTACTCGGGCTTTTGTAGTTCCACCCCCTGATGCTTCACATGATAGTTATATGATCTCACAGGCGGTCCTAGTTGCTTCATGGTCTAGTTGTAATAGGAAAAAAATTATGTTTCTAAAGGGTGCTAATCATAATATTTAATTGTGTGCCCTTATATTTTGTTGAAATTAATTTATTGATTGAAGTTTTATTCGGTCGAGTTGGTCATTGTCACTTAACTAGGTATCTTGTTCGTGAGGCCATGGGTTTGAGTCCTCCTTTCAGTAGATTTTTAGCTTTAAAGTTTTGTTTTGCATACATTTTTTTCTAAATTGGTGGAAAGCAGTAGGACGCTTATCTACCATGTTTATATGGAAAAAGTTATTTTCTTTTACCTTTATCCATTGGAAATTTTCTATGTCCACTTTTTCCCCATCTATTCCGTGTTTAGGATGTGTTGGTAATTACAGTATAAAACAGGACATATCAAAATCTTGTTGCCCCATGTTTGGGGTGACATTTAGACCGGGATAAGACGGTATAATGCAATTATTTTGTCCTACTAAAATAGGTGGAAAAACAATAAAAGAAATAAACAAAATTGATAAATTACTAAAATATTTATGTTCAAATTAAAACTATAAATATCTCACTCTCGTCGTCTAGTTGCAGTCGTGTCCAAACTCGTCTCTATGTCAAATACATCCTTAAAATCCAATTTTTCAGGAACAAAATATTTGAAGACGAACCATACGCTGCTTATAGCTTCATCAAAGTGTTGATCACAAAGTAAGTTTAATCACAAGGTTGGGAGGCATCCAAATGTGAAATGATCTCATTTACCCATTTAGGTAGATCAATACTTGCACCCATTATCTATACTATATCATAAAGTAGCATTTTCAAATTCTATTTATTTATTTTTTAAAAGGAATAAATGTTTTTGCTTTACGTTAAAGCATCATATTGTCACGTCCCACTAAGAGGTTCTATGGAAATCCGGAATATTCCAGATCAATCAAGAAAATTGAGAAACCTTGGAGAAAGATCAAGAAGAGTCATGCTTGGACCAAGAAGGGACTAGCAAGATCTAGAAGGAACGACACATGATTGAAGCTTGTGTAACTAGAACCTTCCTTGTAATATCTAGTAGAATAATCTAGATAAAGTTCTAGAGAGATCTATAGAGTAGTATAAATAGGGGTAGTCTTTCATTTGTAAATCACACTCCACATTTTTACAAGTTGAGTAATAGAAGCATAGAGTTCTCCCAGTCTTCTTAACATTCTTGTTTGCTCATCATTGTTCAGTATTCTTGTAGTTTGGTTGACTTAGTTCAGGAACTAAGGCCGCACACGAGCTTGTGAAGACAACTCTGTGACAAGTGATATCTGAGCGAAGGTTCGAGGCGATGGCAAACAACGTGGAGTTGGATGTTACGGCTGAGGCAACCAGAGGATGGGAAGAGTCTCATCATGAAGGAGTCAAGACTCGGAGAAGGAGTCGGGGCAATCAAATAAGTTGATGGTCAACCTAAATGCTAGAATCGTTGATGTGAAGAAGTTCATGATCAGATTTGAAGGTAATGATCAGATTTGAAGGTAATGATCGATGATCTTGATCATCACCTTGAAGATGTCCAACAACAACTTGGAGTCTTGGAAGCGGAAGACTCGGAAGTTAGAGAAGATGTCAAGGTCCATTGATATCTTGAAGTTGGAGTTTCACAGAGAAGTTGAGGATCTTCGAGGCATCATTCGGAAGGAACTAGCCACCTTGCGCGCACAAGTCGAAAGGGTGGAAAGAGAGCATGCCATCACTCGCGATCAACTTGAAGAAGTTCAGATCGACATGGGCATTTGCAAGCGAGTTGTGGTGAACGGGATAAGCATTAGTGTATCTACACCAAGGGTTGAGGTCCCGAAGCCTTCAACCTTTGGTGGCAAGAGAGAAGCTAAAGTGGTTAATGATTTTCTTTGGGAAGTCACCGATATCTCGAAGTTATGGGGATCGAGGATGACGCCACAAAGATTCACACCACCACGATGTACTTGAAGGACACCTCGACTTTATGATGGAGTAGGCGACATGGAGACATCGAGAGAGGTATGTGTACTATGAAAACTTATTACGAGTTTATTTCCGAATTCAAGAGACAATTATGTTGGGTACTTGGTTTGTCCTGCATACACCAAATCCTAAAACTAGTAGTGCCTTGTATCACCAAGCCCCCATCTCCTATCAAAATGTCTAACCAACAAATTGGGCTCGAGACATATTAAATGTCAAAGATAGGGCCTTGGGCCTTGGGGATCTTGGGGTCTCGATGGGGTCTGGATTGATCACAAGGTAGTGACACTACTTCTATGTACATGATCGACTCATCTTTCCTATGGCATTCTCGACTTGGGCATGTAAACTATCGATCCTTACAAAGGATGATTAAACTTGGTATGTTGCCTAAGTGTTCAATGGACAATAAGACTAAATGTGAAGTGTGTGTTGAATCAAAATACACAAGTCATCCTCATAAATCCGTAGAGAAATCCAATGAAGTACTTGGAATAATCCACAACGATTTATGTGATTATAAATCAACTCCTACACGTGGAGGAAAGAACTATTATGTATCTTTCATCGATGATTACAGCAAATTATGCCATGTATAATTAATGCATACAAAAGATGAAACTTTAAGTATGTTTAAAACATATAAAGCTGAAGCTGAAAATCAACTTGATAAACGAATACAAATTCTAAGGTCCGATAGAGGAGGGGAATATGAATCAAGGGACTTTGCAGAATTTTGTTCTAGTCATGGCATAATCCATTAAACTACGGCTCCCTATACTCCACAACAAAATGGAGTAGCCGAAAGAAAGAATAGAACATTGAAGAATATGATTAACTCAATGTTGATTACTTTGGGAGCACCACATAGTTTATGGGGAGAAGCATGTCTCGCTGCAAATTCGATACTTAATAGAATTCTCACAAAAAGAGTGATAAATCACCTTATGAGTTATGGAAAGGTAAAATACCTTCCTACAAAAGATTGAAAGTGTGGGGTTGCCTTGCAAACCAAAGACCATTGATTGTGTATATCTTGGTCCTGCAAGTAACAGTTCAGCTTATAGATTTTTAGTATATAAGTCATACATAGAAGATATTCACAGCAACACTATTTTAGAATCTGTAGAAGCAGAATTCTTTGAACATATCTTTCCTTACAAGGATAAAGAGAAAGGAGTCTCTAGTCCAAGGAAACGATTAAGTGAAGAATCTGACACTACTAACAAGATTGTACAAACTAATGAAGAAAGTACCTCTAAGGCTCAAGAAGATAGCATAGAGCCTAGAAGAAACAAACGGGGGAAAATAGCCAAAGACTTTGGTCCCAACTTTATGACCTTCGTTGTAGATAAAGAACCTCAAACCTATAAGGTGGCTATGGAATCATCCGAAGCACTTTATTGGAAAGAGTCCATTCAAAGTGAGGTTGATTCCATAATCCAAAATAACACTTGGAAGTTGGAAATTGGTAGATCTACCTCCGGGTCATAAAGTGATTGGCCATAAATGGATCTTCAAACGAAAAATGAGACCTGATGGTACTATAGAGAAGTATAAAGCTCGATTAGTAGCCAAAGGGTACCGTCAAAAGGAAGGTCAAGATTTCTTCAACACCTACTCACTGGTTACCCGTATCACGTCTATAAGGACATTGATGGCTATAGCAGCTATTCACAACCTACAAATACATCAAATGGATGTGAAAACTGCGTTCCTGGACGGTGAGTTAGATGAAGAGATATATATGCAACAACCTGAAGCTTTTGTTGTTTGAGGCCAAGAGAACAAAGTCTGTAAATTGGTTAAGTCCCTTTATGGACTTAAGCAATCCCCAAAACAATGGCATGAAAAGTTTGACAATACACTTTTGTCAAATGGTTTTCACATAAATTAATGCGATAAGTGTGTTTATGTGAAACAATATAAGAATGCGTATGTCATTATCTTCCTATATGTGGATGATATGCTAATCAAGGGAACCAACTTAGATGTAATCACCAAACCAAGAAAACGTTGCACTCCTCATTTGATATGAAGGATATGGGAGTAGCAGATGTAATTCTTGGAATAAAGATCCAAAGAGATCCTAATGGTTACATACTCACTCAATCTCACTATGTCGAGAAAGTCCTAACGAAGTTTGGTCACTATGATGATAGACCGATTATGACTCTATTTGATCCTTCTAGCCAACTAAAGAAGAATCAAGGAGATAGTGTCTCTCAATTGGAATATACTCAAGTCCTTGGGAGCCTGATGTACATCAAGAATTGTACTAGACCGGATCTCGCATATAGTATGAGTAGACTAAGCCAATACTCACATAACCCTGGTAAAGATCATTGGTATGTACTAATCTGAGTGCTTCGGTATCTGAAATACACAATGAACTATGGGTTACACTATACTAAGTATCTCCCGTGTTAGAAGGATATTGTGATGCCAATTGGATTTTCAATCATTCCAAAAGCAAGTCCACAAGTGGTTATATGTTGACACTTGGTGGTGCAACCATATCTTGGAAATCTTCAAAGCAAACCGTTAATACACGGTCGACTATGGAAGCAGAATTTGTAGCCTTGGATAAAGCTGCCGAAGTAGAATGGCTCAAAAGTTTCCTAGAAGAATTCCCTGCCAAAGCCTGTTACAGCCGTATGTATACATTGTGATAGCATGGCTGCTCTCACAAGAGCAAAGAGTCAAAATCTATAACGGCAAGTTTCGTCATATCAAGCATCGCCACAAGACCATTCGAGACTTGTTGAAGAATGGAATAATATCCATTGACTACGTAAAGTCAAAGGAAAACATTGTCGATCCTTTGACAAAGGGCCTTAGTAGAGAACAAGTCTCCTATACATCGAGGGGAATGGGCTTAAAGCCAATTCAATGAGTTACGACTCACAGCCAATTCAATGAGTTACGACTCAACAACAACCTAACCTGGCAACATTGGAGATCCCATGGTCTAGGTTCAATAGGCAAAACACGTTGAGGACAACTCAAGCGCTCATAGTACACAGGTATGCCTATTCCTATGAAGTTTACTCGTGTACTTTTTCGTTGATGTTTTAAGGTTGAATTTATATTCTTAATAATGCTAATAGCTTCAACGGTAGAACACTACGGAATGTTCTTGATTGGCATTACCTATATGAGATTGATGTGGGTCGTATCTTTGAGGACGGTTATGGCTACGTCTTCTAAAAGTCTCATGAAGAAGGAATTGTTCACGACCGAAATGAACACAACGGTAAGAATCGAACTTTGCATAAACATGATATGTGTTATATTCATTGTCTAGACTTACAAGAAAACGTGGTTAGTTCAAGACTCATCGTCACTACCCATAAGTAGGTCCGATGAATACTCACTATGATCGGTTCAAGTCTTTCGACACCTTTTTCTGATGCATTTCATTTTTAGTTTCCTGTCATAGAACAATAAGTACTCATAATTTGTAATAACCAGGTTTAAATTTAAATAAGGAAAAGTTGGGGGTTTATTTTGGTCAATACTCTTGGATAAAGGGGTAAAGGGGTAACATTGATTAAAAAGGGGTGTTAACCCTAAAACCTCTCATTTTCTTGGCATTGGGCGGCTGAGTAAAGGATTAGAGAGGGAAGCGATTGTGGACGACCAAGTTGGGAAGAGAGCTTGATCGAGATCTCAAATTTCAATCGTTCTTCGTCAAGGTAATATTCCTCTTTATCATTTTATTCATTAGGTTTTTTTTTTCTATCAGTCTTATTCGTTGGGGTTTGGGTCGCTTGGATTAGTCGTTTGGCTTTGGGTTTTTTTTGGAGTAAGATTTGTTAGTAATTGTGAAATCCGTTAAAATGGATAAACTGTTGAAATGGTTGTGTTTCTGGTTTTGTGGCAATTTAAACCTATTTAAGGGATTCAAGTTTGTAATCGATTCTCGACTCCCCTGGTTGGGAACTGTTCGATAGAGAGATTTTAGGTGGGGGACCGGGGGACCCCGGTCGAAGAGTTAAGAGGTCTTGGTTCGGTCAAGTGCAGACCTCGGTCGATGCAGACCTCGGTCGAGTGCAGACCTCAGTCGGTTCAGACTCCGGTCGGGAGGGGGGGAATCCGGTCAAGTCCGGTCACCGGGTGTGGAGACCCCGGTCGACCCCTGGACCCCGATCAAGTTCGTAGTTGGGTCGTAGCCCATTAAGAAACGACTTCAAATTTATTTAGTTGGATTCACTAGTTTAATTTGGCCCAGTTAGCATTCATATGTTAAGTCTATTCTTCTTTTAATCGTTTTAGGCTTTGGTTCGTTTAGTGAGTTGGGCTTTATAAAAGTTTCGGTCTTGGGAGCAAGTTCAGTAAGTAGGATTCAACCGCTTAGGTTGATGATGGTTTAAGGGTCGGTTGCCGTTACGTTGTAGAAGGTATTGAAAGTTTACCGGTCATTGGTTTCTTATAGGTTTTGTTCAAGTAGACGCAAAGAATTAATCAAAAGGGCACCAGGTGAGTTTTCTGAACTTAAGTCTCTTTTGACGAAGAAGTTATGTTTTATGTATGTTAATTCACTTACAAGCTTTGAAATGATGTTGCTTTAATAATTACCTGCGAGACTTATTGAAATGTTAAAGATGTTCCTTTTATTGTTGTTAAAATGGAAATGTATGCATACATGGTCCTAAGTGTGTTATGCTCAAAGTCGGGGGGTGTGGCCCGCCTGTGCTCATACCGGGGTGTGTGTTCCGTTTATGCCGTTGGGGGGGGGGGGTGTCCCAACAAAGGCTGTGAGTCACAGACACACTGTCACCTTAGGGTGGCGATAGTGTGAGCAGAGAAGTTTGTTAAAAGTTAAAGGTTTTCCTTGAAGCTGAAAATCGTTATTTGATGCTAAAATTCTTGAATGTTTTGTTGAGTTAAAAAATGTTGCAAGAGGGGACTCACTAGACCTTTCGGTCTAACCCTCGCTCTTTTCAAATCTAAAACCCTTTTCAGGTAAAGAGTGGCAGTAGGAGGAGCGGATAAGTATTTAAGAGAAGACGAGTTGGAGCTGAATTAGAGGACCTCCATAATAGATTCTTGTCAATGTATTCTCAGTTGTGTACTAGGTTGTTTTTCTGCAAACCTTGTGTTTTAGATGTTGTATTGGGCCGCTTAGCTTTATTAATTAATAAAGTTGGTTCTGTCTCTTGTCGTGAGATTTGGGTTGTTACAATTGGTATCAGAGCCATAGTTTAAGGGATTTAGGTGACCGGATGGGCCTAAACTTAAACTGTGGAGTAGATGGACACAACTGAGATTTAGGACGCCTTTAAGAAAGATCTTGATCATCGTGAGGCGTGATAACAATAGTGAGTACTCTCATGTAAGGTAAATTCAGAATTGCATCTGGCCAATGCCATTATGAATTTACAGGTGCTTGGGCATACTCAATTGCTATTGTTGAGTGTGGTTCAGGGTAGAGAGTTATATCTATAAATTTATGGTAATAGTCTAGTGTGGGGTGGGAGTTCGTTTTTAGTTGTAAGATTAATACCGGTTGGGATGTTTTTTGTGCGGGATGTAGATATTTCGTTGAGAAAGGACCTCCTGAGCCCATAAGAGGATAATGCTTGGAGGTGAGCTTCTCGCTCCAAGGGAGTCTTCGGTTTGGTAGATTGTTGTGTTGATTAGTGGGAATCAGAAGAGTGCTAATCTAAGAATCGAAGGTTAGAATTGCGGCTTTTGAAGCCATAATTATTTGAGGAGTGACAAGCATGGTTGAAGGCGATATCAGTGTCAACTGATAAATTGAGGCAAAGACAAAATGGAAGTGAGCTAATGATGGTAAGTTGTTTGGGTTATTGGGAGGATGCATGAATTGCGAATCTTTGATCGCGGTGGTAATTGGTAGTGGATCATGCAAGGATATGGGGAAGTGTGGATGAGGGAGATTGTGGTAATTGTGAGGGCTCTGCTTGGTTGGTCGGAAGAAGAAAGCTGTAATAGATTGTGGCGAGTGCAAACGGTGACCCTACTAGAGGGAAATAACCTTCAATGTGAAATGAGTCTCATGCATTATGTTTTGAACAAAATGTTGGTGTCCATCATGTCATGTTTTTGGGGTAAGTGTGTGCCTTGTGAGACATTTGTTTTGAAAACAAGATAACGTGTGTAAGCTTGTGTCTGTAAAAAAGAGCGGGTTTAATGCGCGATGCATTGAATCTTGAATTTGATAAATGAAAAAAAAACATACACTTATTTTAGAAATGAGTCGGTAGTTTGTGGAAATGTAATATCATCTAATCACTTAATTTTGTTATAAGTGTTATTTTTATGAACCGCATGGGTAAAGTTATTGAAAATGTTTTCAATAGCATCAACATCGATTTCCGATTGGGTGAGGCCTATTTCATCATGGAGACTGAGGAGAAACGATCCTCGAAATAGTTGTGTACGGGTTAATCCGTTATGCCGATGCGGTATCGTGTATATTCAGGCATGTTTCGTAATGTAATGTCTTCATATTTTCAAAAATCAACAGTATAAATTTACTGTGTCGTCATGCATGAAGGCTATGAACTCTCTAGGTCATGGGGAAGGGATTGCAATTAGGAATGAGGAAGTTTTGAGAGTGAGAGTTGGACGCTCGTTCAAAGGGTGGTTGATTATTGGTTTTGGTAAGGTAAGGTTAAGGTAAGGTGATAAACCGCAGGAGTGAGTATCGTAGGCTTTAAATCTTTGATATTTAGAATGTTGTAATTTGAAGGCTTAACTGTTTGCTCGGTGATTTGATATGTGAATGGCGGCAAAAAAAGTTGTATCTGTCGGGAATTCAAAGTCGTAAAGGTATTTTTTTAGCAGTTAGCTACTGCAGTGGAAGAGGTAGGTTTCTTTGAGGATTCTTGTTGGTTGGAGACATAGTGGAAGTATCTCAATGTCGGGTGTTGCTGTGGGGGTCAGAAATCATGTTGTGGTGAATGGCGGAACGCTGAAAATGAAGAAGTAGCTATGAATAGTTTTGAGGAGTTTCCGTGAGGAAGCGAGGAATTATTCAGAGAAGGTGGATACCTAATGTGATGTTGGACAGCTGGCGTGGGAGTGAATATTTGCATATAGCGCAATTGGAAGGGGGTGTGTTTTGAGTATTTAAGAATACGAGGTAGTACGTCTAATCTTTCAAACTACTGGAGTTTTATTCCAGTAGTTCGCGATGAGCCGGCAAGGATCGAAATCCTGGTGCAGGGCGTTATTGAGCATGTTTTCGTGGTTCAAATTTGGGGAGAACAAAGTCGTGAGATGACTCTATCTCAGGTATTAGTGTTTTGATCAATGTAAAGAGATTAGTATCTGGTAGGGGTGAGGATTGTTTAGAGGAGTAACGTTCGGGCATGTCATTGGTGGTAAGGAGTTTCTTGAGATTTATCAGGGTATTGGTGTTGTTGGTATGAGCAGAGTGTGAATGTGAATCTTGCTCGGAGATTCCTGAGGAGTTTCAGAAGTGGCAAGTATGTTGCTAAGAGGTGTGGGGGTAGAGTTGGCATATGTGGTAGTGCTAAGTTGATATTGATGATTGATCGGCTGTGAGTGGCTATATAAGAGAAGGAACTATGTGCCCTGGTTCGCGGCGAGTAAAGGCGGGTTATCTTTTACCGTTAAAAATATTAAAGGAAATGTCGATTGGATTAGTTCGGAAGGTTTTATAGTTGGTAAGAAGGTCTGCGGGGTGGTCAAAATATTCATCGAGTGTAAAGGAAATTTTAGCAGGTAGGTCATTCCTGTTTGGGGAGCGAGAAACGCGCGACGCTGCCTAGCGTTGGGAATTGTTTTGGAAAGGCTTGGTTGAAGAACTTGAAAGAGAATTGTGGGTAGCCGTTCGGCTAAGCGTAGTAATGAAAAGAAAATTGTGTTTCGGTACTTTTGGGATCGTCAAGCAAGTAGCTAAGCTGAGAGCGAGAAGTTTGACAAGAGATTCGGAAATGTGGAGTTACGCCTTGGTAAGTTAGTGAACCCTGGTGAGGGTGCGGGAAGGAGATTTGAGGTAGTTGGGTGAGAGTAGTCACTCCGTACCTAAACAAATGGAACTTGGGTTCATTGCAAAAACGATCGGACAGATTGGTGGTTGCGATGAGAAACAGAAGTATGGGTCGTTTTAATTCTGACAGTTGGAGTTGGTGGGCTATGAAAGGGATAAATTGTGAAGTGTTCCCTCCTATGTGGAATTTGGGACAACGACGTTTGGAAGTAATGCATGCTTAACGTGTAAGGGGTTGCACAACACCGTTGAGTGGGACCAGTGTGGCTCGGGAGGGAAAGTGTTCTCTTGGTGTTAGATGTAAGTGGTGTTGTAGGAAAATATTATTGCTTTGGCAGGGTACTCGATGAGGGAGATTCATAGCAGTGGATTCATGGCGATGCTTAAAGTTGGCATCGTGTTATGTTCGCAAATCGAGGGGTTATTCTTGTAGGCAGGGATTTATGTCATTGTGACGCCATTTCTGATAAAGTTCGTCCTTCTAAAGAAGTAAAGTTATATGTGAAAACCTTAAGAAGACGCGTTTTAAAACCATGAGTCCGGGTGTGTGGACAAAGCTGACATTATCTGGTGCAGTTGGCCTGGGATGTTACAGATGGGTGTGTGAAAATATTCGGTTGGTACTATTGGTTTGGTATGTTGCGATGATATGTTACGATTGGTTCTCAAAAGGTACGCCTTTGGTTTTAGGTCGGTATGTTTTGGGGCGTTTGGGAGAAGTTAAGTTGATATGATTGAAAGAACGCAAGTCTTGTGAAAGACGATTTAAGTAACCGTCAGAAGACGTACGCAAATAAGCGAAGGAAACCAATAGTTTCAAGCAGGGGACAAGGTGATGTTAATAATCTCACCGCGGAAGGGAGTCGTTCGTTTCGGCAAAAAGGGTAAGTTAAGACCGAGATTTGTGGGACCGTTTTCTATCATGGAGCGCATTGGGAAGGTAGCATTCAAACTGGAATTACTCGTGGATTTACGAGGAGTTCACCCCGCTTTCCACGTGTCGAATCTGAGGAGTTAGCATTCATATGTTAAGTCTATTCTTCTTTTAATCGTTTTAGGCTATGGTTCGTTTAGTGAGTTAGGCTTTATAAAAGTTTCGGTCTTGGGAGCAAGTTCAGTAAGTAGGATTCAACCGCTTAGGTTGATGATGGTTTAAGGGTCGGTTGCCGTTACGTTGTAGAAGGTATTGAAAGTTTACCGGTCATTGGTTTTCTTATAGGTTTTGTTCAAGTAGACGCAAAGAATTAATCAAAAGGGCACCAGGTGAGTTTTCTGAACTTAAGTCTCTTTTGACGAAGAAGTTATGTTTTATGTATGTTAATTCACTTACAAGCTTTGAAATGATGTTGCTTTAATAATTACCTGTGAGACTTATTGAAATGTTAAAGATGTTCCTTTTATTGTTGTTAAAATGGAAATGTATGCATACATGGTCCTAAGTGTGTTATGCTCAAAGTCGGGAGGTGTGGCCCGCCTGTGCTCATACCGGGGGGGGGGGGGGTGTTCCGTTTATGCCGTTGGGGGGGGGGTGTCCCAACAATGGCAGTGTGAGTCACAGACACGCTGTCACCTTAGGGTGGCGGTAGTGTGAGCAGAGAAGTTTGTTAAAAGTTTTCCTTGAAGCTGAAAATCGTTATTTTATGCTAAAATTCTTGAGTGTTTTGTTGAGTTAAAAATTGTTGCAAGAGGGGACTCACTAGACCTTTCGGTCTAACCCTCGCTCTTTTCAAATCTAAAACCCTTTTCAGGTAAAGAGTGGCAGTAGGAGGAGCGGATAAGTATTTAAGAGAAGACGAGCTGGAGCTGAATTAGAGGACCTCCATAATAGATTCTTGTCAATGTATTCTCAGTTGTGTACTAAGTTGTTTTTCCGCAAACCTTGTATTTTAGATGTTGTATTGGGCCGCTTGGCTTTATTATTTAATAAAGTTGGTTCTGTCTCTTATCGTGAGAGTTGGGTTGTTACAGAATCATTTATTTTATATTCAAATGTGGGGTATTGTTGGTGTTTGAATAGAAAATGTGGGGTATTGTTGGGTATTTGGTTTTTCCCACATAGACCAAATCCTAAAACTAGTAGTGCCTTATATCACCAAGCCCTCATCTCCTATCAAAATGCCTAACCAACAAATTGGGCTCAAGATATATTAAATGTCAAAGATAGGGCCTTAGGGCTCTTGGGGTCTCGATGGGGTCTTGATTGATCACAAGGCAGTGGTCGGCGGTGATGGCGGCGCGAACAAGGTCATGCGAATGCTCGCATAGATTACTGTCACAGAACTTGGCGCGTGTCTCGGCGCACCTGAATCCGCTCCAATAGTCGCGCAGAACTCTGGAGTCTACGACAAACAGAGTGTGGCGCGGTTCTCCGCGTGGGTCCACTTGCGCAATGGGTCGTGCGGACAGCAACAGTTATTTGGCAGTTGTTTCGGTTAGAAATGACTTACCTATAAATACCTTAACATTATTTCATTTTTCTAGACATAATAGTACGAAATTCTAGGAAAAAGTTCATACACAAAAATTTCATTTTCGAAGCTTTGTTCGATTCATCAGGTTCGAGTTTTTGCAACTTGAACAGATTGTTGAATCCTCTAGTCAGACATCCAATCTCACGGTACAAGGGACGAATTTCTGTCTAAGGATGTTGCATTTCGCAGGCCTCAATCCAAAAACGCTCTTCATCAAGTTTTGTTGCAATAATCGAGTTAGTGATTCGATTCTTGTTCTTAATTTTGATTTTTGTATTCATATACTTATATATATATACGATTTATATATATATTGTGTATATTTTCTACAATTTTTGTATCGATTCTTCGATATTTGTGTTATTGGTTGTACGAATTTATGTGTACCAATCTAAGATCTAACAATCTTAGACAGAAATTTCGTGATGGATCAATCTTCCATGTTGAAATCCCATGTGGAGAAGCCCGAAAAATTCAAAGGGTCGGATTTCAGGAGATGGCAACAGAAAATGTTGTTCTATCTCATGACGCTTCACGTGTCCAACGTGCTTACCGAGGAAGCACCAATACCACCGGTTGGAGAAGGACAAAATCCTCCTACCCAAATACAAGTCTCAGCATATCGAAGGTCACACAATGCCCGGAAAAGCAATGAATATAATTGGAGAAATTATATTCTAAATGCTCTTGATGATTGCCTCTATGATATTTATTCCACATTCTCTACTGCAAGAGAAATCTGGGAATCATTGGAGAGCAAATACAAAACCGAGGCTGCTTGTTCCAAAAGATTTGTGGTGGGAAAGTTCTTGAATTTCAAGATGAACGAATCAAAGTCCATCGTGAAGCAAGTGGAGGAACTACAAGTCCTTGTCCACGAACTTGAAATAGAAGGTATGGGTATTAACTTAAACTTTCTTGTTGGCTCTATCATTGATAAATTACCTCTGTCTTGGGAAAAACTTTAAGCTTTATCTTAAACATTTGACCGAGGATATGATGTTTGAGCAATTGATACTCAAACTTCGGGTGGAGGAAGACAATCGGATGAATGAGAGGGCTGATGCGAGCTCTTTGGAACCGAATGAAAATGTGGTCACCGGTAGCACATCAAAAGCCAAATTTCAAAAAGGAAAAGGCGTGGCGTTTGGTGACAAGCGTGTTGTAAATGTTGCAAATCCACTCCCAACTCAAAGGAAGAACTTCAAGAAACCTGTGTTGAGTTGTTAGGTGTGTGGAAAACCGGGACATCGAGCCAAAGATAACCACCATCGAAGAGATCATGGAGGAGGAGCCGGTGGTGGAGGTGCTGGTGGAAACCCCAATCAAGCAAATGTGGCCAATTCTCCAAATCAATTTGTTGTAATTGAAACACTTCTTGCCACAAATGTAATTGATTGGTGGGTCGACACCGGTGCCATGGGGCACATTTGCAACTCGAAGAACATGTTCTCATCCTACCAAAAGGACAATGATGAAGAGCCAATGTACATGGAGAATGCCACTACTGCAAAAGTTGAAGGAAGAGGAAAGGTGAACCTGAAGCTGACTTCGGGAAAATATCTTGTGTTGACAAACGTGCTGCATGTACCTGCGATAACAAAGAAGCTGATTTCTGGACCTACCCTTAGCAACAAAGGATTTAAGATGATGTTTGAATCTAACAAATTTGTGAAGTTTGATGTGGGTCGCATCTTTGAGGACGGTTATGGCTACGTCTTCTAAAAGTCTCATGAAGATGGAATTGTTCACGACCGAAATGAACACAACGGTAAGAATCGAACTTTGCATAAACATGATATGTTTGATATTCATTGTCTAGACTTACAACAAAATGTGGTTAGTTCAAGACTCATCGTCGTCACTACCCATAAAGTTGGTCCGATGAATACTCACTATGATCGGTTCAAATCTTTCGACACCTTTTTCTGATGCATTTTATTTTTAGTTTCCTGTCATAGAACAATAAGTACTCAGAATTCATTTATGTTATATTCATATGTGGGGTATTGTTGGTGTTTGAATTGAAAATGTGGGGTATTGTTGGGTATTTGGTTTTTCCCACATAGACCAAATTCTAAAATTAGTAGTGCCTTATATCACCAAGCCCTCATCTCCTATCAAAATGCCTAAACAACAAATTGGGTTCAAGATATATTACAACAAAATTTGTGAAGTTTGATGTGGGTCGCATCTTTGAGGACGGTTATGGCTACGTCTTCTAAAAGTCTCATGAAGATGGAATTGTTCACGACCGAAATGAACACAACGGTAAGAATCGAACTTTGCATAAACATGATATGTTTGATATTCATTGTCTAGACTTACAACAAAATGTGGTTAGTTCAAGACTCATCGCCGTCACTACCCATAAAGTTGGTCCGATGAATACTCACTATGATCGGTTCAAATCTTTCGACACCTTTTTCTGATGCATTTTATTTTTAGTTTCCTGTCATAGAACAATAAGTACTCAGAATTCATTTATGTTATATTCATATGTGGGGTATTGTTGGTGTTTGAATTGAAAATGTGGGGTATTGTTGGGTATTTGGTTTTTCCCACATAGACCAAATTCTAAAATTAGTAGTGCCTTATATCACCAAGCCCTCATCTCCTATCAAAATGCCTAAACAACAAATTGGGTTCAAGATATATTAAATGTCAAAGATAGGGCCTTGGGCCTTAGGGCTCTTGGGGTCTTGATTGATCACAAGGCAGTGGTCGGCGGGGATGGCGGCGCGACCAAGGTCGCGCGAATGCTCGCATAGATTACTGTCACAGAACTTGGCACGAGTCTCGGCGTGCCTGAATCCGCCCCAATAGTCGTGCAGGACTCTGGAGTCTACGACAAACAGAGTGTGGTGCGGTTCTCCGCGCGGGTCCACTTGCGCAATGGATCGCACAGACAACAACAGTTATTTGGCAGTTGTTTTGGTTAGAAATGACTTACCTATAAATACCTTAACATTATTTCGTTTTTTTAGACATAATAGTACGAAATTCTAGGAAAAAGTTCATATACAAAAATTTCATTTTCGAAGCTTTGTTCGATTCGTCAGGTTCGAGTTTTTGCAACTTGAATAGATTGTTGAATCCTCTAGTCAGACGTCCAATCTCACGGTACAAGGGACGAATTTATGTCTAAGGACGCTGCATTTCGCAGGCCTCAATCCAAAACGCTCTTCATCAAGTTTTGTTGCAATAATCGAGCTAGTGATTCGATTCTTGTTCTTAATTTTGATTTCTGTATTCATATACTTATATATATATATATATATATACGATTTATACATATATATATTGTGTATATTTTCTGCAATTTTTGTATCGATTCTTCGATATTTTTGTTGTTGGTTGTATGGATTTATGTTACTAATCCTAAGATCTAGCAAATTATACTCGGAGAATGCCATCCATGGGGCAAAAAGTTGACTCTGAAGACTAAAGCAATCGGGATCGATTCGCGACTACTTGAAAGAGTTCACTAGCCTCACACTTGAGATCCCAGATATTTCGGATGCCAACTCTTTGTTGTACTTTTTGGATGGGCTCTCTCTATGGCCAAAGATGGAGATAGATGTCGTGGGGTACGAGACCTTTCCAGCTCAATCGCGGAAGTCGAGTCGATTGTCGAGCTTCACGAGAAAGCAAGGCACAAAGAAGTACGAAGGAAGAGGTGTGGGAGAGAAAAGAACCCAAGAAGTCAATAAACCCTCTCCAAAGAAGTGGAAAGGGAAAGAGATTGAAGGATCACTGAAGTCAGACATGAAGTGTTTTTTATGTGATGGCCCGCATCGAGTACGAGAGTGTCCAAAGAAGGTCGGGTTCCATCATCCTAAATTTAGGGTAAATTTAAAATTCGAAAATTCGGCAATATGACGTCTATAAATAGAAGAAACCCGTTCACTTAAAATAAGGATAAATCAAAACCTGAATATTACAGTAGTGACATATCAAAATTAAGGTGTATCATCCCAAAACGGGGAAACCAAATATGGTGATTACAAACCCAATAAGAATGAAGAATAAAATCGACAACCTAATAATCCAAAATTTGCCAATTAGATTAGTCGGGTGTCGCTATCCTTCCAAAATGTATATCTTCAAACTCAAGTATGTTGGTCACAATATCTCCAAAAACCACTCACGGCCCCAATGTCTTCCACTCACTCCCGACGAGCCCCACCTCTAAGATGACCTGTCAGACATGACAACCAAAGAACAAGCGTTAGGCTAAAGCCTAGTGAGAACAAGTCAATTGAAATAGAAGTACTAAACCCATTTGAAGTTGTGTGGTGGATATAGCCATGAGCTAAATCAAACAATCAAATAAACCATTAGTGATCATAATAAGGTACAAATAACACCAATCAAATAGTGAGCTCAACTCCCCTAAGTCTATTGCTCGAAAACATCAAGTCAACCTCTCTAGGTCTATTCTTGAGAGCTCCAAAACGGGAACTCAAGCACAAGGGAATTACATCTTACTACCTATGGGACGCTGCCGGACTATATAGGTCCACACCTTACTTACCATGGTGATTCGATGCCTATTTCGTGCCAAAGTGGTGAACTCAATGTCCAAAACGGGACATTGGAGACACCATGCCTATGGATCCATTGCACTAAGACCAAATACCAAACATTCAAATACATTCACAATTGATCATGTATAATAGGGTAAAACTAAATCTACATATATAACGTTTACCCATACGAAGTCTTGACTCCCCAACTTTAAGAAGGTGACATTATCTCAAACTCATCAATAGAATGTTATAAATCCCATTCCAATTTACAACAATATCAACAACTAAACCAACACTTGGATCTCACCAAAACCCTAATTTCATCTTGGGATACCAAAATGCCATCAAACAAAAGTTGTTCAACAAATATGTAAGAAATCTAGAAAATCATTAATTATAATTTAACTATATCTTTCAAGCACTTTTGTTTAGGTTTCAAAACCTTAATATCCCCAAGACCCATATTTAGGTCAAAATACAACAAACCCAAATACTTGTTTAAGAGACATAGATGAAGATTACAACACATAAACCCTAGTAAATCATGTAGGGATAAAGGGTAGAAAACTCACCTTGTAAAGTTGGTATACAAACCCTAGTTGATGACAAGTTGAGAGAAAGAGATGGTGTTGAGCTTGGATCCATAATCACTTGGGTTCAATAAACCTCAACCAACCTAGTCTTCAAGGATAAATCGCCCAACTTCAAGGATAAAGTGAAATAAATCGGTTTTAGGACATTTAATGGCCTGGAGCCGCTCGCGATAGTGCCCCGCGACTATGACATGGTCATAGTCGCATGTCATAGTCGTTGCCCCTTACCCACTCTCGGTACAAACTTGGCGACTTTGCTAAGCGAGAGTGACACCATGTCACAATCGCTGGCATTGTCGCCGGTGCACCCCAACTCTCGGTAGATCCTTGGCGACCTTGCCAAGTGAGAGTGATAGGTGTCACAATCGTTGGCACTGTCGTCGGCACTGTACCGAGCCCCAACTTTCCAACTTTGAACCTCCCGCTCCAAAACGCGAAACACGATAAACTCCAGGACGATCCCTTGCACTAAGCGTGGGATAAGACTAGGTCAATTACTTACATCCGAGCATCGAAAGTCATAATTCACGAAAGGGGTACTTACCGAGAATACGGGTGTTACAATGTCATGGAAGCACAAATGGAGGAGTACGAAGAGGACTCAGAAGACACAAGAATGGGTTCCTTAAGTTTCTTGAATGCAGTTGAGATGAAAACGGAACCACCAAAGTTGAAACCATACCTACAATTTGTGAACGTAAAGATAAGGGGATCGGATGTTCAAGCCCTTGTCGACACAGGTGTCACCATAACTTTATCTCCGAGAGCGAAGCCAAAATACTTGGAGTTCGAATTACGAAGGAAGGAGGATCCATAAAGGTAATCAACTCAAAGGCACAACCCATCTGAGGAGTCGCGAAGGGAGTGAAAAGAGATTGGTACGTGGAGCGGTACCGTGGATCTAACCGTTATCCCGATGGATGA
The DNA here is from genome assembly GCA_023525745.1 of Arctium lappa. Classification (NCBI taxonomy): domain Eukaryota; kingdom Viridiplantae; phylum Streptophyta; class Magnoliopsida; order Asterales; family Asteraceae; genus Arctium; species Arctium lappa. The sequence continues at coordinate 10,096,998 of CM042048.1, forward strand.
CTTCCAACTCATTCTTGGGATGGATTTCTTCGATAAGGTACAAGCCTTTCCCATACCTTTCTCTCTTCACTATGCATTGTAGATGGAGATCGGACATGCTTGGTGAATACCATCAAACGCCACAAAGCCAAGTCATTTTCTACCATGCAACTCGTGGAAGAGGCAAGAGGCCCCAACCTTGAGGAAGATTGCGAAAAAGAAAAGAGGCACGAGGCCTCGGAACGAACCAATGCTACTCGTGGAAGAGGTAGAAAGCCAAGTCATTTTCTGCCATTCAACTCATGGAAGAGGCAAGAGGCCCCAACCTCGAGGAAGATTGCGATAAAGAAAAGAGGCACGAGGCCTTGGAACAAAGCAATGCTACACAACAACCCAAGAGTTTGGATGTTGGAGCAAAGAACAGCAAGGGAAATAGTCCAAAACAAAAGCGAAGGAACAAAGGAAGAGCTTTGCTCGGACAAGCAAATGATGACACATCAAGACCGAGGAACCAAGATAATACAATTAAGGGAGATCAAAGACACCCCATATAGGCGCAACAAAGACACAACAACGGCGTCGCCAGATTAGGTGGGGGAGGATGTCACATCCCTCTAAGAGGTTGTATGGAAATCCTGAATATTCTGGATCAATCAGAAAATTGAGAAACCTTGGAGAAAGATCAAGAAGAGCCATGCTAGGACCATGAAAGGACAAGCAAGATCTAGAAGGATCCACACATGGTTGAAGTTTGTGTAACTAGAACCTTCCTTGTAATATCTTGTAGAATAATCTAGATAAAGTTCTAGAGAGATCCATAGAGTAGTATAAATAGGTGAAGTATTTCATTTGTAAATCACACTCCACATTTTCACAAGTTGAGTAATAGAAGCATAGAGTTCTCCCAATCTTCTCAACATTCTTGTTTACTCACCATTGTTCGATATTCTTGTAGTTTGGTTGACTTAATTCGATAACTAGGGCCGCATGCGAGCTTGTGAAGACAACCCTATGACAATATGACCACTTACATCTCACGCCTATAGGTTTTCTTGAATTCCTTGGTATTATTCCTCCCCCACCCTCTCTTTTAATTTTCAAATTCTACACACATAGATTAATTAAGAGACCCCCAAATTGTAACTCCTCCCCATACCTGTATTGGCGACCTCTCTCTTCTCTGACATTGTGCTACTTCTTTTACGTGCTCCTTTTCAGTGTCCACCAGCCACCCTCCTCTTCACAAACACACAAATATGGAACATACTGGTTTGCATCTCCTGCGACCAAATTCCACCCACTCTGATTTTCATCTACTGCAACCAAAACCCAAAGACCAAAGTAGTCGTAGACCTCCATCCCGCCCCTCACATATCTCTCGATTTGCATTTCCTATGACCAAAATCCAAGATGCAAGACAAAGTCGCCAATTACGACCAGGAATCCACATATTTTCGTCGATCTCCACCATCACAACCTCCATCACAAGTTCACAATCTCTGCAACTCCTTGATCTCCACCATCCAACCTCCACTACAAAACAAAGAGGCTTCATTGATGGATTTTTCCGCCAGTAATTACCAACGAATTTGTGGCGAATTGACAATCAATGGCGATGAGATCTCCGCCCTGTGCCCCCTTTTTCTGGCAGATTAATCCGTCGGTGAAGCCTCTTTGTTTTGTAGTTCTCTATTGTTCTACAAACTAGTTGATCTCCACAAGCACAATTGTTGTAACTCGTCAATCTCCTCCATCACATCATCTACATATGTTTTAGAGTTTAAAATCCCGATTGCAAAGGGAATCCTCATTTGGTTTTGATTTTGGTTCTTCGATTAGAGTTTGCGTTAGGGTTCAAAGATTGTTGGTTTTTGTTAGGGTTTTGATTGTTTATGAGTTTGATGTTGATTTTGATTTGGATTTGTAGATGTTTTTAGTTTTGAAGTTTTGATGTAGGTTTTGATTTGGGTTTGATTTTGATTTTGATTTTGATTTTGAGATGTGTGAATGTATGTGTGTGTGCGCGCATGCTTTTGACTTTGTCGGAAAAGATGACCGTTGGGGTTCACTGGTGTTTAGGGGAGGCGTGACCAAAACATTGATTAATATATGCTATATTATATAACTAATATAATTAAATAAATTAATTTCTATCTTTTAAGGTAGAATGACAGAAAACTGTAAAGGTCTAAAATACCCCACATTTAACAGGATTTTTAACGGCCGTTAGAGGGAGGGGCTAAATCCGGACACTTTTAAATACCACGATGGTCATCTTGTATTTTTGAAATTATAGGGAGGAAAATTGTTATAGCCACCAAAGCACAGGGACTTAAATTGTAGTTTACTCTAAACTTTTTATATCCCTAGATTTTTAAAGCATGATCCTTGTAAGAAAAAAAAATAGCCTTATAATTTACATTTTGTACAAAATTGGTCAAAAGAAATACAAAAAGAAGCCTCATTTGTCAAAAGGAAAAATCCAAATGACTCCAAAAGAACATTACTTCATTAGTGTAAGTTTTTATCAACGGTCGGTTTCATTACAACAACGTACTTAAAAATTATTTTTTATTAAAGTATTAAACGTTAAAAAATCTACCGTTAGGGTTTCACAATGTCGGTGTGCATTTAGCCCTTCTTTAAATTTATCTCAAGACTTCATTTGTTTTAGGAGGTGGTTTGAATGTGATTTCCATGCCTCATAAACCTGAATATACAAATAGAAATGTATTATTATTTAGGAGCTTGCATCGTAGAGACATCTTTCAGGCATTTTCAATGATGGTTATCCTATACGAATTTCTCTTTTGTGTTTCTTGAATTCTTGGTTTATTTAATTATTGAAAACTCCCTGTTTCGTATAATTTACATCATAAAAATATGTTATACAATAAAATTTTGGATAGCATACTCCGAAGACTTGTACAATGCAAGTAGAGATGTATTTTTATTTGTATCTTACAAGTTGTGTACTTAATTTTGTATTTTCTTATATTAAGAAGAAAGGTCAAATAAATGTGTAAATCTAGATAATGTGTTAGTGAGATGAGTTTTAGTCCTATGCATGTTTATCATTTTCAAATCATTCATGTGTTACTTCTTTTCTTTTGAAGTTTTGCATTAGACCAGAGTTTGTAAATAGTCCCTATATTCTCCCGAATAAAAAACTTTTGTCACAAATTTTCATGTATTTTTTTTATCCACCAATCTTTTGAATACACATAATCAAAAAAAGATATATACTTAAATTAAATAAATTTAAAGAATATAAAAATTAATCTGAAGAAAATATTTGCTCTTTTATAAGTTTGTTGTCAAATTCATTGCAGGTGGGGGTGGAAGCATGTGATCCTGGTAGATTTTTGCATAAATATTGCTATTATAGGGGTATGAAATTTTACTTCTCTTACAAGGCTAAGGGCCGTTTACCACCCTCACTTACATTATCGGGTAACATTATCGGTCATCAAAATAGATCGTTTGTAAAAATCTTCTCCTTCTCGAGTAAGATTCTCAGTCCTTGTCATGCTCCCACCCGGTAAGGTAAGTGACACTAGCTAAGCGATTACCCGCTAAGTGTTTGGTAAACGGCCTTAAGCTATTATTTGATTAATATTTAAACATTCATTGTTAACTACCTCTCGTAAATCATATATGAGTAATAAAAAAAAATGCTAGATGTTTACATCGGCTAGATCTAGACTATTTTTCCTTAATATATGTTTGAAACCTCGTTTTTCTCTCCTCAAGGGCTCTTTTCAATTAATTGGACTCATATTTGGTTGTATAATTAGGCTTGGTTTGCCTACAAGGAATCAAGTTGGATCATGAGAGCTGCTTTCCTTTTTTTGTTATTTTGGTTTGGAAGGTAATTTTCGCATATGTTTATTAGCAGTGTCACATGTTTAGAAGCAACTTTCATTTCACTTTTATTGTGTTAAATACGGTTTTTTGGGCTCTAGTTAACAATTCGGTAATTGATCACTCGTGTGGTGGTGAATCTGCATTTACTATTTGGTTTTGCAAACTGTTATGACCAATACTCAAACACAAACTCAGTAAATGTTACAAACCCGTGAAAACCAATTCAAATCATTTAATGAGTTTATTTTTTAAGTTATGATTCATATTGTTTCATATGTTTTGTTCATGTATCATGTGTGTTTGAGTGTGTATGTGTGTTTGTTTCATATATACACATATTTTCATATGTTTTGTTCATGTGTCATGTGTGTTTGAGTGTGTATGTGTGTTTGTTTCATATATACACATATTTTCATATGTTTTGTTCATGTGTCATGTGTGTTTGAGTGTGTATGTGTGTTTGAGTCATATATACACATATTTTCATGTTTCTTCAATACGCAAAACTTTCATGAACATTTCATATATGAAACAACACAAAAGTTTTTAAGTTTATAACATTTATTGAGTTTGTATTTGATTTGCCATATAATATATATACACACACTGCCATACACTAATTGGCCTTCTGGCAAGAGTGATGACATTGTTCTGGTTTTGAGACTACTTCTGGCAGATTTTTTCGATGGATTTTCCACCGGAAAATTTTCTACGGATTTCCGTCGGAATACAAAACAGTCAACCGACGTTAACTTTCGTCGGAAATATTTTTCTATTTTAAAAAAAAATAACTATAACAATTTCTTAATTACTAATTTAATTAATCCGCCGGAAATTTAATCTTAATTAATAATTTAATTAATTAAGTCAAGAAAATCGGAAAAAATGAGAAAAAATTAGCGGCGGATTTCCGGCGGCCAGAATCTGCCGGAAACGGTCAATCCACTGGAAATTGTATTTTCCGGCGAGCTTTTTTTCGACGGATGGAAAACATGATTTGCAGCGGATTTCCGCCGGATCTTTCTGCCGGAAAAGGTGTTATTTTTAGTAGTGGTGATCTCCATAACAAAGTACTTTTTCCTTCTTTTTAAGCATCTTCATAGAGGGTTGGGTTCCGATGAGAAGTTGAGTTAATACTGAGAAGCGTGAGAAGTGGTTATCAACCGTTGGATGAGAAATGGGCCCACATTAGGATGAGATGCATAGAGATATACCGGGTTGATTCCCTTCTAAGGCACAACTCATGGGAGGGGATGAGATTAAAAGTGATCAACTGTTCAGATCCACTTCTCACACTTCTCACGTTAATCTCAACTTCTCACATAATCCTTCAGAATTAGTACTTGTGCTTACATATCAGAGTTGGTGTTATAGTCTAATTCTCTTTCCTTGTACAGTGTTGCTACATGTGGATACATCGTCCTGCAGTTCTATAAGTTGTCACCTGAAGAATCTTCGAAAGATCCATTATATTTTGTGTTGGCGAGACGTGAAAAAGGGTAAGAATTAATTGCAGATATTGGACTCACCCTCCAAATAATATATATTTATATGTTTCGGTTTCGGTAGAAATTTAAAATTCTGTAGGAACCACTTTGTGAGTGCAGGTTCACATAAGTTAACATTCTCATATACGTTTACATAGACTTGGGATCACGTGAGACCAGCTTGTTTCCGTGAAACCATGTTTTTACACTTGAAACTTCACAACAAAACACTGTGAAATCTTCACAGCAAAACAATGTGAAGGTTCAGATTTTTTTACCTTCACAGTGTAGTGTTTTCTGTGAAGTTTCATGTGTAAAATCTTGGTCTCACGGGTCTCACAAAAACAGGTTGGTCTCATGTGAACCCAACTCCTTTAACATATGTTAATATGTTAATTTTGTTAAGTTACGTTAACTTAAGTTAACACGTATATAAGGATGTTAACTTAGGTGAACCTCTGCTAATCAAAAAAGGGCTACAGAAAGAAAACTTTTACACAATATTATCCTGATTATATATATATATATATAGAGAGAGAGAGAGAGAGAGAGGGAAATAATTAAATAAGAATCACAAAAAAGTTGAGAACCATAAGAACAATACACATGTGAAAAAAGCAGTGTTAATTTCTACAATGAGATTACTTGGTACGGTACTATCAACCAACTACAATTGGTACCGATTAAACTGGTATCATTTTAATTCGTATGATTGGTATTCATGTTTGTTAGTTTGATTTGGCACAAAATTACCACCCCTAATAACTAGTAAACAAAGCAAATCGAATCAAAGCTTTCAAATATCAAGGTTTTAAACATCAACGAATATAATTACGAGAATATTTTAAAGATTGAAATTATATATATCAAACCAAAGGGAGCAATTGTGGAATGAGTCAAATAATTCTTAACGGAGGGGAGTCCTACTTTTTTCCAGGTTATATACATGAGACTCAAGTTTGTATTTCTTTTTTTTTTATTTTTTTAAATTTTAAGGTTGCACCTACTGCCATAAGAAGCCTCTTTTAGCTTTTAGCAATAGTTTTATTTTGATTACTTATTTATTACTATAAATTACGGATATTACATTATATCATGTGTGATTTTACTCTGTAGTCACGTATGATCTTGAAACTTTTCGTCTTTTTACAAATTGACCATATGTATGTATGTATGTATGTATGTTATAACTGTGTTCATGAATCTGGTGAAAGTTGAAACATGTGTAAATTAAAAATATTTACATGTAATGTCTATTTATATATTTGTCTTATCAGGGATGTTGTGACACACATAAGGGGGCCTTCTGTTGTAAATGCAAGAATAATCTTTGTTCTGCTAGATTGCTTGATGCTGGGAATTTCAATTTATGCGCTTATCGTTGATGGATCGCCATTCCAATCCAAAGTGTTCACGCCGTAAATTTCCTTCTTTTTATTTCTGAAAAAATAATAATATAACACGAGATCATTTTCTTATAATTTCTTGTGAAAAAGGTACCCCACCCCCTTTCGACGAGTGGGGTACCCTTTTCTGAATGATGAAATGAGGGAGAGATTTGTTTCATTTTATGTATTATGTTTTTTTTTTATCAATCTCAACAAATGGTTACAAATACAGGTGCATGGTAGTAGCACTAATTGACATCTATATCCATGTTGTGGTTTTATCGGTACGTTTCCATTTATCTTTGTCTTGTCTTTTTTCTTGTATTAATTGTTCTTAAATCAAATATGAAACCAGTTAAGTTATATTTTATGAAATTCCAACATAGGGTTTGGATTGACTTGATTTATAATTCATGTTGAGGGGTAAAATAGATAATTACACGCACATTCAAACATTTACATTTTTAGAAAAACAGACAATTTTATTAACTATGTTTTTAGGCTTCCGTAACACTGACTTTTATCAATGTAAGAATATGGTCAGAAAACCGTGTCCCTATTCATTCACATTCACCGGTATATATAATGATAATATTTACACTTTGGTACCACCAACTTTACAAATTAATATCTTAGTCTAATATACCCCCTCAGTCTAAGGAGGAGTACGACGGATGCTTAGACTGGATCTGAAGTCGTGAAAGAGTACTCGAGGTAGGCCTTTGGTGAAGATATCTGCTAGCTGGTAGCGTGACGGGACATGTAAAACCCGAATCTGGCCGCGTTGAACCTTCTCTCGGACGAAGTGGATGTCGATCTCAATGTGCTTGGTCCGTTGATGTTGGATTGGATTCTCCGACATATAGATGGCGCTAACGTTGTCACAGTAGACCAAGGATGTGCGTGTGGGATGATGGCCAAGCTCGAGAAGGAGGTTTCTGAGCCAGCAAATTTCGGCAACGACGTTAGACACACCTCGATACTCAGCTTCGGCGCTCGAACGGGAGACTATTGACTGACGCTTAGAGGACCATGACAGTAAGTTGTCTCCCAGAAATACACAGTAGCCAGAGGTGGAACGGCGGGTGTCCGGACAACCCGCCCAATCAGCGTCGGTGTAAGCCATAAGAGTGGATACTGAGGTACGACTCATGTATAATCCCATGTCAATGGTGCCTTTGACATATCTAAGAATGCGTTTCAGGGCATTCATGTGTGACGTCCTCGGAGCGTGCATGTGCATGCAAACTTGTTGGACGGCGTAGGAGATATCAGGACGTGTGAATGTAAGATACTGTAGGGCACCTGCAAGCCTGCGGTAGGTGGTGGAATCATCGATCAATTCCCCGGAGTTGTGGCTGAGCTTCCCGTCGGTGTCAACTGGAGTGTGGACAGGATTGCATTCAGTCATGTTTGCCCGAGTAAGAATGTCAGCAGCATATTTCTGTTGAGATAAGAATAGGCCAGTGGGGTCACACTTGACCGAGATACCCAAGAAGTAGCTGAGATGGCCCAAGTCCTTCATAGCGAACTCATTGGACAAATGAGTTAGGATGTGGCGTTTGAGAGCCGATGATGATGTAGTGAGAACGATATCGTCGACGTAGAGAAGAAGATAGGCCGTGTCTCGGCCGTGTCTGTAGATGAATAGGGAGTGATCGCAGGCACTATGTCGAAAGCCAAGCTTAGTGACATAGTCAGTGAAACGTTGATACCATGCACGAGGTGCCTGTTTGAGGCCGTAGAGAGACTTCTTTAACCTGCAAACATGGTTAGGATAAGACGGATGCCGAAATCCCATGGGTTGATGCATGTATACTGAGGACCGTGCGAATGGTTGCCGGTTTGACCACCGGGCTAAACGTTTCGTCGCAGTCGACGCCAACCTGCTGTGACCTGCCATCACAAACTAAGCGCGCTTTGTAGCGCTCAAGAGATCCGTCAGATTTGGTCTTATGTTTGAAAATCCACATGCACCGGATGATATTCATCGCCGGTTGGGGAGGTACCAATTCCCATGTATTATTGTCGATAAGGGCATTAAACTCATCAGTCATGGCTTGGTTCCAAACGGGAGTTTTGAGTGCCTCGGTAGGGGAGCGGGGCAAAGGCTCAAATGGGGCAGAGGTATGGAGATTGAAAGGTTGTTTTGGTTTTGAAATGCCGGTCATGCTACGTGTGTGCATGGTGCGGGTGGGTGGTGGAGGTGGGTCTTGGTTAGGTGAGGTTGTGGCGGGTGGGGGAGGCGGTTGGTGTGTGTCGGTGGGGTGTGGGTTTTCGCGTGGTTTGGGTCGACGTGAGTAGGTTTGGAAGGTGGGAGTCGGTTGAGGTGAAGTAGGGGACGGCGAGGGAGGGGGGGTTTCGGCTTGTGGAGGATGGGGGGAAGGGGTAAGAGGTTCATTTGGGGATGTGGATTGGTTTGTGGAGGTGACGGATTCCCAGACATACGGATGGAGCTCACTGGATTGGTGGGAGTGAAGAAAGTCGTAGGAAGGGGGGAGGAGTGAAGTGTGGCAAACGGAAACACGGTCTCATCGAACACGACGTGACGAGAGAGGATAATTTTTCTGGTGGAGAGTTCGTAGCATTTATACCCCCTATGATTGGAGGGGTAACCGAGAAAGACGCACGGGGTGGACCTGTTTTCAAGTTTGTTAATAGATGGAGATGGGATGAGGGGATAGCAGAGACAGCCGAAAGTTCGAAGATGAGTGTATGTGGGGTGTTTGTTGTATAGAAGAAGTGCGGGGGTGGCGTTTTTGGTTTTGGAGGGAAGTATGTTAAGTATGTAGGTGGCCATTAGTAGGGCGTGATGCCAGAAGGTTGGCGGTAGGGATGCGTGGGTGAGAAGAGTGCGGATGATGTTGTTTATGGAACGAATTTTTCGTTCGGCTTTCCCATTTTGAGAAGAAGTGTGGGGACATGAGAATCGGAAAACCATTCTGTGTTGAGCACAGAAATTGTGAAACGATTTATTGTTGTACTCGGTTCCATTATCACATTGGAAGCTTTTAATTGCACGTTCAAATTGAGTGCGGATGAGAGTGTGGAAGGATAGGAAAGTGGAATGTGTATGGGATTTGTGTGTGAGAGGGTAAGTCCATAGATAGTTGGTGTAGTCATCCAAAAACAAGATATAATAACGGTGACCCCCGGAGCTTAGAACCGGGGAGGTCCATAAGTCACTATGCACAATATCAAAGGGTAAACACGTAACAGAAGTAGAATCATAGAAAGGTAATTTAATATGCTTGCCAAAAACACACGATTGACATAAGTGTTTATCCGAAAAAGTCTTAACAGAAATAAAATTGCGTTTATTTAATACTCGTAACAGAGAGGAACTGGGGTGGCCCAGACGCTTGTGCCAAAGATCTTGCGTCAAAGCAGCAAAAGTAGTAGGTGGTCTTGAGCGGAAGGTAATGAAAGAGGATAGAGATCGCCAGTGCTGTCACATCGGATGATAGGAATCCGTGTCTGAAAATCCTTCACAAGAAAACCAAAACGATCAAATTCAATGGAAATAGGATTATCAGTGGTTAGTCGGCGAACAGAAAGAAGGTTTTTGATAAGTTTAGGTGCGTGAAGGATATTGTTGAGTTTTAAAGGTGGGTAAGGTGGTTGGAGGGTGGTATGACCGGTTCCGAGGATAGGTATTTGAGAACCATTGCCAACGACGATGTTGTTTTGTATACCATTATAGACATAATTGGAAATGTTACCTGTGGTGTGTGACATGTGGTTCGTGGCGCCGGAGTCAAGGTACCAGTTCTGGTCCGGATTTAATGTCATCGTGTGCATTGCTTGCTCGATGTTGGTTGGGCTGTATGAGTGCTCGGAACCCGGATTGCCGTACGGATTAGCGCCAAGGATACCTGCAAAATTAGGGTTTCTGGGAATAGTACGGTACCTGTTGGCCGGTGTCGTAGGGAATGATGCAGGAGGGGTGTTCCATGGTTGTGTTGGCCATGGAGTATTCCACCCGATGGATGGTGGCTGTGGATAGTAGCCCGACTGAGAGTGTGAGGCACGTCCGCGACCGCGACCACGACCGCGTCCCCGACCCCCTCTACCAGTATGGCGCCCTCTGCCGCCGTAGTCAAGAGACTCAAACTGTCCATGCCCACCGCCACGGTACGAGGTTTCGGTTGATGAACGTCGATCCTCGTTAGTGGCGGTTGTTTGAGCGTTCATGGCTGTCGCTTCAGTCGTGGCCTTGGAGTTTTGATTCTTGCGAGTTTCTTCCAAGATCAGTTTGGATCGGGCAGTGTAGAAATCCGGAAGAGGGGTGGATTGTTGGAGTAAGGTGGCGAGGCTTTCGTATTTCTCGCCAAGTCCGTTGATGAGTTGAAGAACCAGACGGTCGTTGGAAACAGGGGCATCAACATTGGTGAGTTGATCGGATAAAGTCTTAAGCTCTTGACAGTAAGCGGAAACATTAGAGAAAGACTCCAACTTGACATTATTGAATCTGTTTTCTAGATACAGAGCCCGTGAGGGTTTGCTATCGATGAAAATGTTTTCCAACGATGTCCAAGTTTGAGCGGCTGTTGAATTTGGTTTTAGAATAGTAATTAACAAGTCTTTAGAAATCGTACCGTAGATCCATTGAAGGACAATGGAATCCAGACGTTTGAAGAGAGCCACATCATCTGTTTTCTCTTTGTCTTTGCCGGCCGCAGGTTTGGATGAAGAAGATTCGTCGGGAAGAATGTGATGGATGACATCGTGTGCACGACAGTGGATCTTGAATAGTTCGACTCATGACGTATACTGTCCGTCGTCCATCTCCAGAATGATCGGGATGAAGTTTCGGATGTTGGTGACAGTGACAGCGGGATGCAGGGAGGCCATGAGTCAGATCGATCCTGTGGTGAGAACGGCAGAAATTTGGGTCAATCTGCCGGAAGTACTGTTCATGCCGGAAGTACTGTTCACGCCGGAAGAATGGCAGAAAAAAAAATGGCAGAAAAAGTGGGAGGAAGATGACGGCTAGGGTTTGTTAGGTGTTTGCGGCTAGGGTTTAGGTACGCTTTGATACCATGTAAGAATATCAGGGCCGTGCAACAGGGTGTTCCAAGCGGTGCCGCCGCACAGGGCCTCCGTTTGTCTGGGGCCTCCGATTTTTAATCTTTTTTATATATATAATAATTAGAATATAAGAAACAAAAGCGAAAAAACTACACAAGTTGCCTTGCAGCCTAACTGGTAAGTGCATGATACATTTTAGTGCAAGTCTTGGGTTCAAATCCAACAATGCACATTTTAGTTTTCAATTTTTTTAATTAAAAAAAACACAACTTAATCATATAAAAAGTTTGTGATTTTTATAATAATTAAACTATATGAATATTTTTAATGATTCGTCTATTTTTTTTTAAATTTTTATTTATTTGTCAATACCAAAACATCAAGTTTTCTTATTTGTTTTTATTTTTATTTTTATTTTTATATTTAAATAGTCAAATCATGCTTCCTTATTTCTTTTTTTTGTCATTTATTTTTTGTATATAATGTTTCTTATTAATATGAAATCTCTAGTTAAAACCTTATAATCAAAACCTCATATCTATATTGGACTTCATTTTCTAAATTATCATCTAGAAGGCCAAAATCCCATTTTTTTTCGTTTTTATTTTATTGTCGTCACCATAAATTTATAATATTTGTCTTCGGTTCTTTTCTTTTCAAGGTATATATGTCAGTCTATAATTTAGTGACATTCTTTATTTTTTTAATATTTCAATTATTTTCTTCTATTAACTTTGTTTGATTATTTAATGAATATCAAAACTTTCATTGACCGTTATTGATTATTTATATATTTCTTTAATCATTTTTCAAAACTTTTGAAATCTTATCGGTAATCGATTATATCTCAAAAGAGATTAAATGTTTTGCTTTGATATAGATTGAAAATAAATTTCTAGCAAATCTATGAAAGTATGATTAGATGATTTTGTTTCAAAAAGTGTTAGGAGATCTATGTTGGAAAATATTAATGCCTAATTGTTTGTGTTCTTCTCGAAATATGTATATTGTAGTGTTAGTTTATTATTGAAGAATGAATAACTTTTTATGTTCACTACTAATAAACTGTGCATTATACTTATTATGAGATTGTTTTAAATTTTCTTACTAATTAATTTTAATTTATTCTTATCAACAACTTAGTCAAATAAGAATTGTGATCATTAATTTTAAGATATAAAGATTAGTTTGATTTCTATTTGAATCTTGTTTATGATTATATGTACTTCAACATATATTTTAGGGCAAATTGCATGAAAATGTAACGTACTTTGCCTTAATTCCTGTTTTGGGTAACGTACTTTCAAAACATCCGTTTTGGTACCTAAGATGTGAACTTTCAAACATGTAAGTACCTGAGTAATTGATTTAAACATTAACCAGTTATCATGCTGATGTGGCGAGTGATGTGACCTCCAACTCAATATTATTTGTTGACGTGGATAGCGACATGGAATTTTAATCTAATATTAGTTTTAAATTTATCCTTAATCTTGACATTTCAATTTTATAAATATATAATTTACAAATAATTATAATATATACGTTTATAAAATTAATAAATTTAAAACTAATTTTAGATTAAAAATCCATGTTAGTAACCACATAAGCAAATAATATTGAGTTGGATGCCACAACACTCGCCACATCAACATGGTATGCTTAAACCGGTTACTCAGGTACTTAAATGTTTGAAACTTTACATCATAGGTACCAAAACGGATGTTTTAAAAGTACGTTACCCAAAACAGGAATTAAGACAAAGTATGTTAACCTTTTCATGCAATTTGCCCTATATTTTAATATAAGCAAAATTATTTTTGAATTAAATAATAAATTATAATAAATAATATAACTAGAAAAATATAGAATCACATTTAGATTTTTGCACAGGGCCTCCCAAATGCCAGGAACGGCCCTGAAGAATATGGTCAGAAAACCGTGTCCCTATTCATTCACATTCACCGGTATATATAATGATAATATTTACACTTTGGTACCACCAACTTTACAAATTAATATCTTAGTCTAATAATCAATAAGAAATGAAATAAGACTTCAGATTCCATCAATTCTTATAAAACAAAATGACACCTTGTTAATAAAATAAGAATGTTGATTGTTCCTTTTGATCAGGTGTGGATGGCATATAAGGAATCAAGCTGGATCAGTGCTTTCTTTTGGATAGTCTTACTTGTTTGTTTTAGGAGGTAAGCATTTTAAAATAAAAGTCACCATTTTTTGTTAAACTTTTTTTTTAATTTACGGTTTATATCGTTTTTATGGTACAAGGTCTCGGTTTTTTGGGTCCCGTCTCTATTTCTTTTCACATCGATCAAATAGACACACATTCACATCCAGTGCCGTTTTTTAGCATTTTTAATGTGTGATTTTGAACAAGACTTCCAAAATTTTGGGACCCAATTTTACGTTATTTAGGGTCTTTAATCAACGAATGTAAAACTATAGCCTACCTTAGTGTCTCACTAATTTCTATCAGAAGACAAGAATAATACGATAGTAAATCAAATAATTATGTAGAAATATTTTGTAAATATTTTAATTATTTTGTGAATATTTGTTTTTAATAGGTTTCCTAGTTTGTATAGGTTTCTTCATTTTTGTACTCTATAAATTGATGGAAATAGAACGGTGAAGGCATCGGCTCTTCTTACAAATCTCACATGGTATCAAAGGTTAGGCTCCAATCTTTCTGATTTTTTTCTGATTTTTTCTGATTTTTAGCCAGCAGCAGCCCCTACAGCCCCCTGCAGCCGATCTATACCCCCCCTTTTCTGTTTCTGCCACCAGCGAGTAATCCGGTACTCCTTTTCTGTTTCTGCCACCAGCACGTAATCTTGTACCCCTTTTCTGTTTCTGCCAGCAACCGATCTTATCGTTGTGCACACCATGACGAATTCCGACAAAAACAATGAGGCTGCCTCCCGCATTCACCCCGCTCAAACTGTCAGCAACATCCGTAACCTCATTCCCTTGACCCTCGATACTCAGAAAGTTCAATACCACTCATGGGTTGAACTATTACAGGTTGTCGCTCGAGCCCATTATGTTCTCGATCATATCGATGGAACTACACCGGACCCTACCGTCCCCGAGGCAAAATGGCAGCAACTTGATGCCATTGTTTTGTCATGGATTTATGGCACCATCTCGGAAGATCTTCTGCTCACTATCCTCAAATCTGGTTCTACTGCTCGTGAGGCGTGGCTTCGTATCAAGAACCTCTTCCACGATAACAAAAGTGCTCGTGCTGCTGATCTCGAACAACAATTTATTCACACCAAATTGGAGAACTTCTCCTCCGTCACTTCTTATTGTCAATATCTAAAGATGTTGTCTGATCAACTCTCTGACGTGGATCAACAGGTTAGTGATCAACGGTTGGTTCTTCAACTCATAAACGGCTTGACACCTGTTTTTGACGTTGTTGGTAGCAATATTAGCCAACTCAGCCCTCTTCCCTCTTTTGATACCGCTCGAAGTATGTTACTTCGTGAGGAGGATCGTCGTGGTCGTACCGGTGAACCCACGGCTATGGTTGTTGCCACTCCTCCGCCGCAATCAAAATTTCACCGACCAGCCGCACCTCCTTCTTCGCTGCCTTACTCAAACCAGAGGGGACAACTTCAAGCTCAAAACCGGAACCGTGGGCGCAACAACAATAGATCCAACCGCAATACTCGTAGATCACAACTTGGGCACCACAACCAAACATCACATTCTGGATGGCCCTCTCTTAGTCAGTGGCCACCATATTGGGGCGGTTGGGCTTTACCTCCATGTCCTTATCTAACAACCCCTACAGGTCTCCCCCCTCGTGACTCCTCTCAAGGACTATTAGGCCCAGCCCCGCGTGCTCCTCACGCATTCTTTGCCTCTCCACCTGACAACACAACAATTCTGAGCTACAAGCCACTGATTTGCCTCTCCACCTGACAACACAACAATTCTGAGCTACAAGCCACTGATTTGCCCAACGCTTTTAGTGCCATGACGCTACAACAACAGACAACACATGGTATATGGACACAGGAGCATCATCACACATGACATCAAACCCAGGTAACCTTCGTACCTTTTTTAATTCAAGCAATATTCCTTGTGTATATGTTGGTAATGGCTCTATTATTCCGGTTACTGGATCTCTGGCATGACACAACTTACCCCGAACCTCACTCTTTCTAACGTACTCCATACACCTCAAATTATTAAAAATCTTGTTTCTGTGCATCAATTCACTACTGAAAATAATGTATCTTTCGAATTTGACCCATCTGGTTTCCTGTGAAGGATCTTCGAACAGGGAACAAAATCCTGAGATGCAATAGCTCAGGAAACCTCTATCCAATCAATCACACTTCCAAACAACCACAACTTCCAAACAACCACAACCATCTCCTGTGTCTCTTGCGGCTATTTCTTCTCAAGTATGGCATCAACGCCTTGGTCATCCCGGGGATCATGTTTTGTCTTTTCTTCGTGCAAACATTTCATTTCTTGTAATAAGGAGCATTGATCCAATAGTTTATGTCAATCATGTCACATTGCTAAAAGTACTCGTTTACCTTTCTCCCCATCTATGTCTCCTACTTATGCACCATTTGATATAATACATAGTGACCTTTGGACCTCTCCGGTTCTTAGTACACATGGTCATCGTTATTATCTTGTTCTATTAGACGATTTTACTCATTTTGTATGGGTTTACCCTCTCAAATACAAAAGTGAAGTTTTTACTAAATTCCTTCAATTCCGTACGCTCATCAAGACTCAATTTGAACGAGACATAAAATCCTTCCAGTGTGATATGGGACGCGAGTTTGATAATTCCTCTTTTCATTCTTTCTTCCATTCTCATGGCATGCTATTTCGTTTTTCCTGCCCCAAAATCTCCCCTCAAAATGGAAAGGCCGAACGAATCATCCGTACACTTAATGACATCTCTCGCACTCTCCTTAACCATGCCTCTATGCCCCCTTCCTATTGGGTCGAAGCCCTTCATATGGCGGTTTACCTCCACAACATCCTTCCCACTAAAACACTTCAGTTTAACACTCCTACATATGCCCTCTACCTTCGAGTCCCCTCTTATTCTCATCTTCGGGTGTTTGGATGTCTCTGTTTCCCTAACCTCTCTGCCACAGCCCCCCACAAACTCTCCCCTAGATCTACCCCTTGTGTATTCCTTGGGTATCCCATTTCCCATCGTGGTTATATGTGTCTCGATTTGTCCACCAAGAAATTAATTATCTATCGTCATGTCACCTTTGACGAACATGTTTTTCCGTTCTCTCAACTCAACCCCCATTCCCAGTTATCATATGATTTCCTTCACCCTTCAGACCCCTCACCACTTGAGCTCGAACGCCTTTTGACCACTCCTCTGTCTACACCCACCACCCCTCATGGGCCTCCTGTCACCCAACAAATACCAATCCCTCCCCATCATGTCTCTTCCCCCTTTAGCGGACGTATTTATACCCATCGGCCTCGCATTGTCGACCATGCTCCCACAACTCTCCATAGGTCGCCTCCTTCTCCCTCTCCTCCCCCTCCCTTACAACGTCACTCGATGACCATACGAAGTCAATCTGGTGTTCGTAAGCCTAAAACCACTTTCAATCTCCACACCACCACAATATCTCCTCTCCCAGGTTCCCACCTAACTGCCCTCCAGAACCATAACTGGAATGTTGCCATGCACGAGGAATATAATGCTTTAATTAAAAATGGTACATGGGACTTGGTCCCTCGACCGTCTGATGCTAATATTATTCGTTGCATGTGGTTATTTAAGCACAAATATCATTTTGATGGTTCATTACAACGTTACAAGGCTAGATTGGTGGTTAATGGTAAATCGCAACAGGTCGGGGTGGATTGTGATGAGACGTTCAGTCCCGTTGTCAAACCCGCCACCATTCGGACAGTACTCAGTATTGCCTTATCTCACTCTTGGCCCATTCATCAACCGGATGTCAAGAATGCATTCCTTCATGGAGACTTAGTCGAAACTGTGTACATGCACCAACCACCTAGCTTTGTTGATCCCAAAGCTCCAAAACATGTTTGTCTCCTTCGGAAATCCCTATATGGTCTAAAGCAAGCCCCCCGAGCATGGTTCCAACGTTTTTCAACATATCTTGTGCAGATTGGTTTTTACGGTAGTAAGAGTGACCGGTCTCTTTTTATATATAAGCACGAGGGTGATACAGCTTTTCTTCTACTATATGTTGACGACATTATCCTTACTGCCTCATCTGCTCAGTTCCTTCGGCATATTATGTCTCGTTTGAGTTCCGAATTTGCCATGACAGACTTGGGGTCTCTAAGCTATTTTTTGGGAATCTCGGTCAAACATTCTAAGGGTGTTATGTTTCTATCCCAACGCAAGTATAGTGAAGAGATTCTTGAGCGTGCGGGGATGCGCAATTGTCGTCCGGCTCTTACTCCTGTCGACACTAAGTCTAAACTTAGTGCCCATGACGGTGTACTCGTCTCTGACCTGACTTTATATCGTAGACTTGCTGGAGCTTTGCAATACCTCACTTTCACTCGTCTTGATATTAATTATGCGGTACAACAAATTTGTCTTTATATGCACGCTCCTCGTGAACCCCACTTTCAGGCCATGAAACGCATTTTGCGGTATATAAGTGGCACCCTTGACTACGGTCTCCATCTGTCGGTCTCATATGCCTCCTCTTTCCAGCCTAGTGGCATATTCTGATGCAGATTGGGGTGGCTGTCTAGACACTCGTCGTTCTACCTCTGGATACTGTGTGTTTTTAGGCGACAATCTTCT
Source organism: Arctium lappa (assembly GCA_023525745.1). Classification (NCBI taxonomy): domain Eukaryota; kingdom Viridiplantae; phylum Streptophyta; class Magnoliopsida; order Asterales; family Asteraceae; genus Arctium; species Arctium lappa. Next base: position 10,115,576 of record CM042048.1, read on the forward strand.
CTCCCGGTCTTCGAAAAGACAACCCACTCTCTCTCGCTCAAGCGCTGAGTCAGAATATCGTGGGGTGGCAAATGTTGTTGCTGAGACTTCGTGGCTTCGCAACCTTCTACTTGAACTTCATTGCCCCCTTCGGCGATCAACTATCGTCTACTGCGACAATGTCAGTGCTATTTACTTATCTTCCAATCCAGTTCAACACCAACGTACTAAGCATGTTGAAATGGACATTCATTTTGTCCGTGAAAAGGTAGCCCTTGGGCAAGTTCGTGTTCTCCATGTTCCCTCCTCATTGCAATATGCTGATATTTTCACAAAAGGATTACCATCCTCTCTTTTCTTGGATTTCCGGTCCAATCTCACCGTTCGCCCATCTCCCGCTTCGACTGCGGGGGTGTGATAGTAAATCAAATAATTATGTAGAAATATTTTGTAAATATTTTAATTATTCTGTGAATATTTGTTTTTAATAGGTTTCCTAGTTTGTATAGGTTTCCTTCATTTTTGTACTCTATAAATTGATGGAAATAGAACGGTGAAGGCATCGACTCTTCTTACAAATCTCACAGTATCTTTGTTATCTCACTTTGCATTGTAATCAAAAGGTTTAGGTGTAACGGGGCCTACAAAAAGATTGGAACGTCCTTGTTTGCATCTTCATTTTGACTCACCTCATATAAATTACTCTCTCTAAGGGCACGTTTGGTTTGCGGGAATGGATTGGATTTCAAGTAAGGGTTTGGAGGGATTTGAAATCCTGGCCCATTGCAAAGGAATTCCAAATCCACCAAGTTAAGGATTGTAAGAAGGTCAAAGGATTTCAAATCCAGTCAACAAATTCATTCCTGCAAACCAAACATAGGATTGGAATGGATTTGAAATCCAAATCCATTCCAATCCCGCAAACCAAACGGACCCTAAGTGGTTTATCGTTCATGTGATTTTAAAAGACAATGTGGCATATCTAAAATTCACACAAAATCATCATGCACAGTATATCCCACTCGAAATTAAAATGGAGTCTGAAATGGGTGGGATTAAATGCAAACCTTTTCTTCTCGCTCAAGGAGTAGATAAGTTATTTATATGAATGTGAAGACATGAGAGAAACAATCTCTCTACCCTTAATGTTTTGGGACAACCTGCTAATTATGGCCCGATCAGATATCATTATTGCTTTTTTAATCAGTATATGATAACTTCCTTGTTTTGTTTTGAGTATGTTTCATGTCGATTGCATCACACAATACACAAGTATTAATTTTACGTAGAAGACGTGCAAGTACGCCTTTAATTTCTTTGTATACAATAAATGCATATTATGAGGTAATTGAAAATAATAAAACAAACATTAGGACTAAGTATGTCCTTTCAACGATCATATAATTAATGATCTTATTCGTTTGATTTTATTATAATTCTAGATTAAATTACATATGATACGATAAAAATACATATGCTGATGTTTACTTTCGACTCTTTCACAGCATTACTACATGTGTTTACTTAGTGTGGCAGTTGTTCTACCTCTCACCTCAACAGTCTATTTCCGAGATAATATTCAGCCGAAGTAACAGGCAAGTTTTACAATGAGCTTTGATTAATTTTGATAGCCTTGCATATACATATATGGTACATGGGGATAATCATGTATAGAAAAGTAGATTTGTGAACTCCTTATAAACTCAAAATTCTGGGTTAATTAGTTATGAACTACCAATAACTTCGATCATGATTTTAAGTTGAATTAGAAGTTACTGGGTCGATCAGCATGCTACTACTTTAGGCTATTGGGCTACACAATGGCTTCCATCAGTAACTTTAAGTACCCTTAGATCATAAAATATCTTAAACCTATTTAAAAACAACATATTTTTAAGTATATAATATTTATATATATCGACAAATTAAACTCAAATACACCCTCCTCACATTTGCTGACACTTAGAACTTTTAACCTTTATGGCAAATAATATAGATGTTATATCTGACTTTTTGCATAATTTTCATTTCAAACTTCCATTTTTCACCATGTTTTCTTCAATCCTAATCCAAATATCTTGGTTCAACCTCATTATTTTTTTTTCTTTTTTCTTTTTCTTTCAAGGTAAAATGTAACATTTTCTTGATACTTTTTTAATCTTACAGAGATTCGCAATCAAGTGATCCACTATTGATGGCACATCCTGATGTATAACTATAGTTTACTGTGATTGTTTTTTTAATGAATGTGGTATCTAACATTTAGTCCACTTTCAAACAGTTATTTCTTCATAACAACAATGTAATAGCACAGTTTTAAGGTTGGGTTTGGTATGCAGATTATAGATAGAATGGAACTGGACAAGATTTGATACGACATGACTAGTTGTATGTATAGTGTTTGGTAAGATTAGTACAAGATGAGACAAAATGTTACTTGTGACATGTACACAATCATGTGATATGTACACAAACACATAACATTGGGTTATGGATGTGGAATGTATCAATCCAATTATACTTGTAGACAATATGACATCATTGTCATGTATATATTGATAATCTTATACATGACCACATGTGAATGTATACAATATATCATAGTGTTGGTATATGTGTTTCTATACACCATATGATTATGTACATTGATCCTTATAATATTGGTATGCAATCCCATATATGATCACACATAGAACCACTTTTCATCTTATACACAATCACATATAATTATACACAAAGGGTTGGGTTAAATTGAGTTAGCTTGAGAAGCGTGGAAAGTGGTTATTAACCGTTGGATGCACATTTGGATGAGATGCACCGAGATACACCCGATCAATTCCCTTATGAAGTGCGCGATTCATGGGTGGGTTTGAGATTATAAGTGATCAATGATTCAAATTCAATTCTCATGTTTCTCATGTTAACTCAACTTCTGATACGATTCTTTACCTATATACAAAAATTATGAAATTGCCAACTTTGATATAGAAAAGGATACCTAGATCATGCAAAAATTATGAAATTGTCATTAATTAATTTATGTTTTAAATATGAAGATCGAAAAACAAGGCAAAACTATCAGATGGTATGAGGGCATGCAAATTGAACAAAGAGTTTCTATCGAGGGTGGTGGTTGTTTGATGGATGAGAGAAAGAAGGAAGGGGCAGTGGCAGAAGTTTGGTTTGGTGCAGGTGGGAAGTGCTCAATGCTGAATGATCAGCATCCGAGATGGGACTAGGGGTGTAAACGAGTCGAGCATTTAACGAGTACTCGAGCTCGAGCTTAATTATTCTCGAGCTCGAGTCGATCTCGAACACAAAATAGAACTCGTTTAACTTATCGAGCCGAACTTTATAACCAATGTTCGACGCGGCTCGTTTGAAAACTCGATTCAATTTTCGAGCCGAGCCGAACCATTCGAGCATATACATTTTTTGAGCCAAACATGCTCATCTATACTATATTATAAAGATGACATAAAAAAAACTCTTAAAAACAAGTTTTAAAGCTTAATATACCGCTATTTAATGCTAATTACTTAAAAAACAACCATTAAAGCTGTATGTACTACATTTAATGCTATTTATTAATTTTCAATCATTATCTCTAACCATTTTAACTCTCCTACAATCATTTCCCAATTTAACTCCCCTAAAATAACTTTCAGCATAATTAAATATATAATAAAAATCAAATTTTAAATATAAAATTATAAAATCTATATCTATACTATATTATAAAGATGACATAAAAAACTCTTAAAAACAAGTTTTAAAGCTTAATGTATCGCTATTTAATGCTAATTACTTAAAAAACAACCATTAAAGCTGTATGTACTACATTTAATGCTATTTATTAATTTTCAATCATTATCTCTAACCATTTTAACTCTCCTACAATCATTTCCCAATTTAACTCCCCTAAAATAACTTTCAACATAATTAAATATATAATAAAAATCAAATTTTAAATATAAAATTATAAAATATAATTAAAAAAATCTAACAAAATATTTTATAAAAAAATTATATTATTAAACCAAAATAAATTACATTATATTATTAAGTCTAAATTAAACAAATTTATATAAAAAAAATCATTATCACTCTCTCACAACCAACCAAAATCGTAATTTAAATCGACAAAAAATAAAAAATAAAATGAAAAATTAAAATTGTAACGTATCTAGCGGCATTGCGCGAGTACACCTCTAGTATATTTATTAATCATATGATAAAAATATAAAAATTATCAAGCTCAAACCGATAAACGAGTTAATCAATCGCGAGTTCGAACCCATGAACGAGCATCGAGCTTGATAACTCAAAAAATATTCGAGCTCGAGCTCGAACCCTACATTGAAAAGTTAATCGAGCTCGAGCCCAATATTAATTTTTTGAGCCCGACTCGATTAACCAATTACTCAACTCGACTCGGCTCGTTTACACCCCTAGATGGGACAACTAGAGATGAAGGGAGGTCACATGAAGGGGGGGTCGATTTCTAAAAAAAGTTAAAATAATTCTAAAATGTAAAATGACCATATTGTCCCTCATTGAATTGAAGCTAACAAGAAAAATTAACTGCGTTAATGGGAGGAACTAAAATTAAGAGATTTTGCCAACTTGAGGGACAATTACAGGATAAATGATGGTTAGGGACGATTATTATTACAAGTGACAAACGATATGGAACGAATCCAAAATGTACTCTAAAAATGATAATAGATTCATGCCATGATGAAATGATAAGGTTAGAAGTCAACATTTATCTCATAAAACGATGTTTCTCCCTAGGTCAAAATAACTAGGTCATGCTTATCCATGTCTATATATATAGTGGAAGGATATTTTGCAATCCTTAAAAAGGTTACAACTCTTGCAACCTATATCTTAACCGTCGGATTCATGATCAACGGAACTTAATTATTATTTTATCCTTTTTTTTCACATTCATGACTTTAAAGGACAATTTAGTCAATTTCTTATAATTTTTTGTTTTTATTGTTAATGATCATTGTTATCTTCTTCCTCATACTTATCATTCTAATATAACAAACATGGGTGGACTTACATAGAGGGGGAGTGGGGTCCACTCAATCTAAAATTTGGGGGTGCTCCAGGATATTTGAGGAATTGGAGGGTTAAAAGTACATTTTTTTTTAAAATGTTTCAGTTTTATATTAGTGTTTGCCAAAATTGATTAGTTATAATATTATACAATTATATTTACATGATTTGTTTAAATGAACTATTTGTTTGTTTTGAATTTTTATAGTTATTGTTTTGTTGATGTTAATTTGTTTGTTCAAACAATGTTATTTAAATTTGGTTAGTTAATTTTAGTTTGGAGAACATCCTATATATTAGTACCAAGGAAACCGAAAAATTCTCTTCAAATCAACAAAAAAAAAAAAAACAATAAAGTCCCTTGAAATTAACAAAAAAAAAAACTTTAAAAAAAATCTTGAAATCAACCAAAAAATCAAAAAGTTCTCTTGAAATAAAAAAAGAGCAGCTTTGCAGACATTTGATTCAATTTAAAGGTGCACACATTCAAGAAAAATCTTGGGTCTGCCACTGATTACAAAACTCAAAAAACATAAAAGACACCGGTAAAAGTCATTGGTTTAATTTTATGTTCTTGTATTTTGAATATAGGGATGTGAATGAACCGAAGGGAACATGAACAAATAAATGAATTTTTTTTTGTTCATGCTCATTCAATTAAGATAATAGGCTTGTACTTGTTTGTTTGTTCATATTTATTAAGATGCTAAACGAAATAAACTTATTAATACTTTTATTATTAATTATTAATATTAATTAATGATTTTAGTAACGGTTTTTTGTCATATATATAGGGCTTAGGGGCAAATGTTGTTAGGAAACTTATATTGATTAGGAACCCGATAACTGTTCACAGCGCGACATATGACATATTCATCAAGAATATGAACGTGTTATTCATCATGAATGTCGTAATATATTTATCATGAATGTGCAATTCATGATAAATAACACTTCCACTACACATTTATCATGGGTGTGTGATTCATGGTAAATTACATTCTTATATTCATCACAAATGTATTATTCATGATTAATATGTTGAAAATTTTTAGTAAAAATATGTTTTTTACTAACTTTGGACACATTTAAATACATGTATATGTATTGTTTATAATTAACTCTTAGTGGGTTTGTGTTCTCCAATATAAGAGCTTCGAAACGATATATCGTGTGTCCAAAACGGAATATGTGTGAATGAGATATCGATGCTCAAAGTTGAGTGTTTGAAATGAAATCAGTAAAAATCAAGTGGGTGTGGAAAGTGTCCCACGTAGGAAGGAAGAGTAAAAACTATAATGGTTTATAACCATGGATGTGGGAGGGGCTTACAAGCTCCTTTAATTGGTTTTACTCCAACTCCTATCCGCGCGCAGGAGGGGTGCCGATTGAGACTTTCATAGGCTAAATCGATGAACTTATACGTGGACACAAATGCAACTCCAAAATTTTGTGCTCGCACAGAGCTTTGGAATGTGTTACGAAACAGTGGACCTACACCGAGCATTGTTTCAATTTTTCTAAAACTCCCAATTCAACTGTATTGATTACGAAATTATTATTTTTAATTACCAATTAATTATTGAATTAATCTTTTCGGTTTTAAGAATTAATTCTTTAATTATGGGTTAATTTCGTATTGATGATGTCAGTTTCGGTTTTCAATATAAAAGGGGAGTATGGTTCACATTCAGAGAAACCAAACAAAAAAAAACACAATGAAAAACTCTCACACATTTCTCTCTGAGATTCTCTAGTGCATACGATAATCCGGTGGATTTCAAGGCAAGTGGTCATCTCTGACAGTACTACTGTTTTGGTTGTTGTACTCTGGGAACAAACGGCGAATATGTTTAAGGGAATCGTGTAACACGAGCCTCAGCTTTGTTCTATGTCTTCTTCTAGTTCCTTATTGATTTCTTAATCGATTTCTTAAAATCATTAGTTGATTATTTTCCCGAGTTCTTAATCATTCTTTGTTCTCTCTCTCTCTCTCTCTCTCTATATATATATATATATATATATATATTTATATATCTGATAGATATATTTATATCTATACACACACAACACATAAATGGATGTTAACGAACAAACATAAATAAATGAATGTTAATGAAAAACCATTAAATATATATATATATATATATATACGGACAAAGATGTTTTACAAAACTTTTGTTTTTTTCCCAACATTAGGCTGCATTTGGTACATGGGACAGGACGGACAAAACTCATTGTCCCACGTTTGTCGTGACATGGGATATGACAAAAATTCATTGTCCCACATTTGGCGCGACATGGGATAGGGACAAAGACTGGACAGGGTGGGACAATATGAGACAAAAAAGGGTATTTTCTTGTTCCACCAAAATAGCTGGAACAACATGGACAAAAGTAAGACAGAAACTAAAAATCATTGATCTACCACCATTTGATATATAACGCTAATATGGTGTTAGTTTTAAAGGTCACCACTCACCACTATCCATCGTCGCCACTACCACCATTGGTGGCACAAGAAGGAGGTTGTAGGATAAGTGTGTCATCGTCTAAACGATATGACGATAGAGATAAATATAGAGATAGAGATAAATATAAATATAAACTATTGGAGTTATTAATGGAGTAAATCTCCTTCCATGTTTATCATGATCTCTCTGTAATCCTCCCTATTTAAAGAGTTTGTAATTAATGAGAATAATACATTCATTCTCTCAGTTTATTTTGTTTGATTTTTCCTTTAACAATTTACTTTTTATATTTTATTATTGTTTTAGTTTATCATATTTAATAAAGGAATTAGCTTCACAACTAAAACAACAATAAAACAAAAATAAGTAAAGACGAACAATTTCGAAAATACAAAAGTGAATATGGAAATTTTTGACAAACCACGTGCACGAGAATCATATTTTAATCTTAAAAAAACCGCCATCTTTGAAAACAAATAAAAAATTCATTGCATATATATATATACTAGAAGCGTACCCGTGCAATGCAGCGAGATACATCACGATTTTAATGTTTATTTTTATTTTTTGTTTTTTATTGATTTACAGTATGATTTTGGATGATTTTTATTGAGTGATAATAGTTTTTTTATGTATAAATTTGTTTAATTTAGGCTTAACAATATAATGTTTTTTATACAAAAAAAAATTAAGTAGTTTGTTAAAATTCATTAATTATCTTATATATTTTAAATTTTTTATATTTAAATTGAGATGTTTATCTTGTTTTGATTATGTTTATCAGAATTCAAATTTCATAATTTTAGGATTTGGGGATTAGAGATAAGGATTTTGGGGGATAATGATGAAATATATTAATTAGGGTTAAAAACATTTAAAAGTAGTACATATTGTTTCATTAATTGTTTTTTAATTGAGTGATAATGGTTTTTTATATATAAATTTGTTTAATTTAGGCTTAACAATATAATGTTTTTTATATAAAAAAAATTAAGTAGTTTGTTAAAATTCATTAATTATCTTATATATTTTAAATTTTTTATATTTAAATTGAGATGTTTATCCTGTTTTGATTATGTTTATCAGAATTCAAATTTCATAATTTTAGGGTTTGGGGATTAGAGATAAAAATTTTGGGGGATAAAGATGAAATATATTAATTAGGGTTAAAAGCTTTACAGGTAGTACATTAGACTTTAGTAGTTATTTTTAAGATATTTTAAGTAGATAGCTTTAAATGATAGTACATAAAGCTTAGTAAGTTATAATTAAGAGTTTTTTATGCCATATTTATAATATAGTATAGATATATATATAGATAGATAGATAGGGGTTGTTTCATTTGCAACCCTTAAAAAGGTTGCAAACCTTGCAACCCACATCTTAACCGTCGGATTCATGATCAGCGGTTACAATAGATATGGGGCCCAACATTTTTAATTAAAAAAAACAGAAAAATAAAAATAAAATAACCGTCGATCATGAATCCAACGGTTAAGATGTGGGTTGCAAGGGTTGCAACATTTTTAAGGGTTGCAAAATATCCTTCCAATATATATATATATATATATATATATATATATATATATATATATATATATATATATATATATATATAGGGTCAGGTTCACGTGAGACCAAACTGTTTCCGTGAGACCGCGTGAGACCAAGCCTTAAAACATGAAACTTCACACCGAAACACTGTGAAGATAAAAAACATTCGAACTTTCATAATGTAATCACATTATGAATGTAAAAAAAGCTAAACCAAGTTAAAAAAAATCAAACCTTCACAGATAAAAGACTGTGAAGGTATATCCGAACATTCACAGTGAAGACGCTGTGAAGGTAAAAGAAAGGACCATTCACAGCGAAAAACACCGTGAACGTAACATTTACGGTATTTTCCCTATGAAAAGTTCGATTTTTTTTACATTCATAGTTTTTTGGTGTGAAGTTTCATACTTTAAAGTTTGGTTTCACCGATCTCACGAAAACCGTTTTGTCTCACGCGAACTTAATTCTCTCTCTCTCTCTCTATATTCTAAGGAAAAGTTGACCACTATGGGTGAGGATCATCGCCCCTACCCCTATAATAGTCTTTAATAATTATGTCTTTTATTTTTAATAATTTTTTTTACAATTTTGTTAATATAATTAAAAATATATTTGTTAAGTGTTTAATAAATAAAAATATACATTAATGTTTTTTTTACTTTCTATTAAATATATTTATTTCTTATTTTTTGTTAAGTGTTTTATAATACAAAATCATAAATAAAAATACATTTTGTTATTGAAGTAACATTTTTTTTCTAATCATCACAAAAATACGAGAAATAATTAAAGGACAACAGATTAATATTTATTACATAAAATACGATAAGTCTAAAAAATATTTTTCGGAACAACGAGGATTGAGCTGTCTATAATTTTCTAAACGTCTCATATACAGGGTTTCCAATGTAACTGCAGACGTAGCTTTATGGCGCACCCAATATCGTAAAATAGGAGGCATTGGGTGGTCTCGATCCTTCTAAAATTACCAATTTACTCACCAACTAACAACAAACTGTATTAATATATAACCAATTTACTCACCAACTAACAACACACTCTTTAAAATGAAAGCATACAATTATTTTGGGACAAACATAAATAAAAATATAAACACTTAAGAAAGTATTGTTTAATATATTGAATTTAGAAATAAAAAAGAAACATGTTTGATTTTTTTTTTTAAACTCTATTTTGGCATAATAAATTAAATATAAAAAAAAGGAAGGGAAGTATATGGAAGGTAGTTGTCCAATTTGCAAGCAACTTTAAATGCAAACACTTCTTACCCCAGCAGCCGACAGCAAACAAATTCATCTATGACTTTCTTACTCACTCTCTCATTCCTCCTTAGAGATATAGGGATTAGGGGGGTGTTCGTAACAGCACCCGACTACTATTCCATCAGATCTCCCCCTCAGTCTCTCTCACACACAGGTTATCGGAGCAATAATGGCGCCGGCATCGGTGGGAGTAGCAGTGGCAGTGAGGACGTCGTTGACCGTATTGGCTTGTGTGATGGTAGCTGCGATCGCTTACTTACTCGCGGTCAATGGCTTCTATACTTGTTTCCGGCCACCTGATTGGTAAATTAATTATTTAATTAATTACAAGCTTAGATTACCTTTTCTTCTTGTTTGTTTAATTTCCTATTTTTCTCTAGTTAAAAACCTGATGTATTCGGGAGACCAAATTTCTGAAAAAGTTTCAGGGGAATTTTTTTTTTCTTTTTACGTATTTTTTGCTTGATATCAATAGACTTATTTGGGTTTTTTTTATTGATTTTGATAGACTTTTTTGGTTGGTTTTAAGGGAATTTTTCAGTTTTTTGGTTGATATTCGTTGTATTTATTAACATCCCGAGGCACCTTCAAAGTTCAACAAGTGCATCTTTCATACTTAAAAAAATCTACTTGCAAAAACCAGATAGACGGATGCATGGGACCTTACTCGGGCTTTCATAGTTCCGCCGCTGATGCTTCACATAATAGTTATATCATCTCATAGGCGGATCTACATAGGGACATAAGGTGGCACATGTCACTACTTCATGGTTTAGTTGTAATAGGAAAAAAAAATTTATGTTTCTGAAGGGTGCTATCATAATATTTAATTTTGTTGAAATTAATTTATTGATTGAAGTTTTATTTGGTCGAGTTGGTCATTGTCACTTAACTAGGTATCTTGAGGCCATGGGTTTGAGTCCTCCTTTCAGTAGATTTTTAGCTTTAAAGTTTTGTTTTGAGGACATTTTTTTTTTAATTGGTGGAAAGCAGTAGGGACTTTTATCTATCATGTTTATATGGAAAAAGTTAATTTCTTTTACCTTTATCAAATTGTTTTATCCATTGGAAATTTTCTATGTCCATTTTTGCCCCAATCTATTCTGTGTTTAGGATGTGTTGGTAATTACAATATAAAACACGACAGATCAAAATCTTGTTGTATCATATTTGGGGTGACATTTAGACCGGGATAAGACGGTATAATGCAATTATTTTGTCCTACTACAATAGGTGGAAAAACAATAAAAGAAATAAACAAAATTGATAAATTACTAAAATATTTATGTTCAAATTAAAACTATAAATATCTCACTCTCGTCGTCTAGTGCAGTCGTGTCCAAGCTCGTCTCTATGTCAAATACATCCTTGAAATCCAATTTTTTAGGAACAAAATATTTGAAAACGAACCATACGCCGCTTAAACAAGAGCTTCATCAAAGTGTTGATCACAAAGTAAGTTTAAACACAAGGTTGGGAGGCATCCAAATGCGAAATGATCTCATTTACCCATTTAGGTAGATAAATACTTGCACCCATTATCTATACTATATCATAAAGTAGCATTATCAAATTCTTATTTATTTTTTAAAAAGAATAACTGTTTTTGCTTTACGTTAAAGCATCATATATTGTCATGTCCCACTAAAAGGTTCTATGGAAATCCGGAATATTCTGGATCAATCAAGAGAATTGAGAAACCTTGGAGAAAGATTAAGAAAAGCCATGCTAGTAAGGTGTAAATGAGACGAGATAACTCGCGAGCTACTCGAGATCGACTCGGTCAAAACTCGGCTCGATAAACTCGTGAGATACTCGATAAGCAAAATAATAATAATAATTAGTAATATTTTTTTAATTTAATTGGTAATAACAATAATAATAATAAAAAAAAACTCAAGTTTTTTTTTTATTTTTATTTGGAAAATGATGGTGTAAAAGACATGGGTAAACTCTTGATGGTGTGTCTAATCCATCCCACATTGGGGGGATATAGAACTCAATGCTTTGAACTCCACTATATATAGATCTTTCTCTTCCTTTGTTTTACATCTTTTGTCTTTGTTAAATGGCTTGAGCCTATGTAGGGGGTGTAAATGAGACGAGACAACTCGCGAGCTACTCGAGATCGACTCGGTCAACACTCGAGTCAAATAGGCTTGACTCGAACTTGAGCTCGACTCAATATACTAACGAGTCGAGTCGAGTATAATGATACTCAAGCTCGACTCGCATCATTTACACCCCTACATGCTAGGACCAAGAAGGGACAAGCAAGACCTAGAAGGATCGACACATGATTGAAGCTTGTGTAACTAGAACCTTCCTTGTAATATCTAGTAGAATAATCTAGATAAAGTTCTAGAGAGATCCATACAGTAGTATAAATAGGGGTAGTCTTTCATTTGAAAATCACACTCCACATTTTCACAACATGAGTAATAGAAGCATAGAGTTCTCCCAATCTTCTTAACATTCTTGTTTGCTCATCATTATCCAGTATTCTTGTAGTTTGGTTGACTTAGTTCGAGAACTAAGGTCGCATGCGAGCTTGTGAAGACAACTCTGTGACAAGTGATATCCGAGCGAAGGTTCGAGCCGATGGCAAACAACGTGGAGTTGGATGTTACGGTTGAGGAGGCAACCCGATGATGGGAAGAGTCTCATCATGAAGGAGTCAAGACTCGAAGCATGAGTCGGGGCAATCAAATAAGTTGATGGTCAGCCTGAATGCTAGAATCGTTGATGTGAAGAAGTCCACCGAGGATTTGAAGGTAATGATCGATGATCTTGATCATCACCTTGAAGATGTCCAACAACAACTTGGAGTCTTGGAAGTGGAAGACTCAGAAGTTCGAGAAAATGTCAAGGCCCCTTGATATCTTGAATTTGGAGTTTCACAGAGAAGTTAAGGATCTTCGAGGTATCATTCGGAAGGAGCTAGCAACCTTGCGCGCACAAGTTGAAAGGGTGTAAAGAGAGCAAGCCATCACTTGCGACCAACTTGAAGAAGTTCGGCTCGACATGGGCATTTGCAAGCGAGTTGTGGCAAACGAGATAAGCATTAGTGCATTTACACCAAGGGTCGAGGTCCCGAAGCCTTCAACCTTTGGTGGCAAGAGAGAAGCTAGAGTGATCGATGATTTTCTTTGGGAAGTCACAGATATCTCGAAGCTATGGGGATCGAGGATGACGCCACAAAGATTCACACGACCACGATATACTTAAAGGACACCTCGACTTTATGGTGGAGTAGGCGACATGGATGTGTACTATGAAAACTTATTATGAGTTTATTTCCGAATTCAAGAGACAATTCTACCCGAAGAATCCATCCTTGGGGAAAAAAGTCGACTCTGAAGACTAAAGCAATCGGGATCGATTCGTGACTAATTGAAAGAGTTTACTAGCCTTACACTTGAGATATCGGATCTTTCGGATGTCGATGCTTTGTTCTACTTTTTGGATGGGATCTCTCCATGGGCAAAGATGGAGATAAAGGTCGTGAGGTACGAGACCTTTCCAGTTCAATCGCGGAAGTCGAGTCGATTGCCGAGCTTCACGAGAAAGCAAGGCACAAAGAGAAGTACGAAGGAAGAGGTGTGGCAAAGAAAAGAACCCAAGAAGTCAATAAACCCTCTCCGAAGAAGTGGAAAGGGAAAGAGATTGAAGGATCACTAAAGTCATATGTTAAGTGTTTTTTATGTGATGGCCCCCATCGAGTACGAGGGTGTTTAAAGAAGGTCGGGTTCCATGCCATGGAAGCACAAATGGAGGAGTATGAAGAGGACTCGAGAGACACTATAATGGGTTCCTTAAGTTTCTTGAATGCAGTTGAGACGAAAACGAAACCACCAAAGTCGAAACCATACCTACAATTTGTGAACGTAAAGATAAGGGGATCGGATGTTCAAGCCCTTGTCGACACAAGTGTCACCCATAATTTTATCTCCGAGAGCGAAGACAAAGTACTTGGAGTTCGAATTACGAAGGAAGAAGGATCCATAAAGGTAATCAACTCGAAGGCACAACCCATCCGAGGAGTCGTGAAGGGAGTGAAAAGAGATCGGTACCTGGAGCGGTACCGTGGATCTAACCGTTATCCCGATGGATGACTTCCAACTCGTTCTTGGGATGGGTTTCTTTGATGAGGTACAAGCCTTTCACATACCTTTCTCTCGTTCACTATGCATTGTAGATGGAGATCAAACATGCTTGGTGAATACCATCAAACGCCACAAAGCCAAGTCATTTTCTGCCATGCAACTCGTGGAAAAGGCAAGAGGCCCCAACCTTGAGGAAGATTGCGAAAAATAAAAGAGGCACGAGGCCTTGGAACGAACCAATGCTACTCGTGGAAGAGGTAGAAAGCTAAGTCATTTTTTGCCATGCAACTCGTGGAAAATGCAAGAGTCCCCAACCTCGAGGAAGATTGTGATAAAGAAAAGTGGCACGAGACCTCGAAACGAAGCAATGCTACACAACAACCCAATAGTTTGGATGTTGGAACAAAGAACCGCAAGAGAAAGAATCCAAAACAAAAGCGAAGGAACAAATGAAGAGGTTTGTTCGGACAAGCAAATGATGACACATCAAGACCAGGGAACCAAGATAATACAATTAAGGGAGATCAAAGACACCCCACTCAGGTGCAACAAAGACGTAACGAGGGTGTCGCCAGCAGGTGGGGGAGGATGTCACATCCCTCTAAGAGGTTCTATGGAAATCCTGAATATTCTAGATCAATCAGAGAATTGAGAAACCTTGGAGAAAGATCAAGAAAAGCCATGCTAGGACCAAGGAAGGACAAACAAGATATAGAAGGATCCACGCATGGTTGAAGCTTGTGTAACTAGAACCTTCCTTGTAATATCTTGTAGAATAATCTAGATAATGTTCTAGAGAGATCCAAATAGTAGTATAAATAGGGGTAGTCTTTCATTTGTAAATCACACTCCACATTTTCACAACCTGAGTAATAGAAGCATAGAGTTCTCCCAATCTTCTCAACATTCTTGTTTGCTCACCATTGTCCGTTATTCTTGTAGTTTGGCTGACTTAGTTCGAGAACTAGGGTTGCACACGAGCTTATGAAGACAACTCTGTGATTTTGGTTCTTCGATTAGAGTTTGCGTTAGGGTTCAAAGATTGTTGGTTTTTGATTGTTTATGGGTTTGATGTTGATTTTGCTTTTGATTTGGATTTGTAGATGTTTTTAGTTTTGAGGTTTTGATGTAGGTTTGACAAGGTTTTGATTTGGGTTTGATTTTGATTTTGATTTTGATTTTGAGATGTGTGTATGTGTGTGTGCATGTTTTTGACTTTGTCAGGAAAGATGACCGTTGGGGTTCACTGGAGTTTAGGGGAGGCGTGACCAAAACATTGATTAATATATGCTATATTATATAACTAGAGGAAGGATCATGCGAGAAGTTAAGCATTCTACGAGAAGGCGAGAAGTGTGATATCATATATGATTACACGGCTTGTGGGAGTGCTTAATCATAGATGATTAAACGTCTATGTATTGCCAATATATCAAGTGTTTAATCATATATGATTAAGCTTGTGTATCATATATGATTAAACACTTCTCGCCTTCTCGCAAAATGTTTAGCTTCTCGCTTGAATCTGCTCCTATATAACTAATATAATTAAATAAATTAATTTTTATCTTTCAAGGTAGAATGACAGAAAACTGGAAAGGTTTAAAATACCCCTCATTTAACATGATTTTTAACGGCCGTTAGAGGGAGGGGCTAAATCCGGACACTTTTAAAAATCACGATGGCCATCTTGTATTTTTGAAATTATAGGGAGGAAAACTGTTATAGCCACCAAAGCACAGGTACCTAAATTGTAGTTTACTCTAAACTTTTTATATCCCTAGATTTTTAAAGCAAGATCCTTGGTAAGAATATGTTATACAATAAAATTTTGGATAGCATACTCCGAAGACTTGTACAATGCAAGTAGAGATGTATTTTTATTTGTATCTTACAAGTTGTGTACTTAATTTTGTATTTTCTTATATTAAGAAGAAAGGTCAAATAAATGTGTAAATCTAGATAATGTGTTAGTGAGATAAGTTTTAGTCCTATGCATGTTTATCATTTTCAAATCAATCATGTGGCGGATCCAAGAATATTTCCTAATGGGGGCATCTTTAACGTAGTTTAGAGTCCCATAAAGTTGCCGATATATTTTTAGCTTAATTCCACCATTTTGAGGGATTTTTAAAGTTTTTTTGGTTGATTTCAAGAGACTTTTAAGAGATCTTTTGTCGATTTTGATAGACTTTTGCAGTTTTTTTGGTTGATTTCGGGAGTTTCTTTGGTTTTTTGGTTGATTTCGGGAGTTTCTTTTGTTTTTTGGTTGATTTCTTTGGTTGATGGGGTCCCAGACGAAAAGTTACTAGGGGGAACTATGAGCCCCCCCCCCTCCTTAATTACACATTGCATTAAACTAGATTTATGATAACGAAAAAAAAATATCAAGTTTGTAAATAGCCCCTATATTCTTCCGCGTTCGACACAAATTCTCATGTCTTTTTTTTGTCCACCAATCTTTTGAATACACATAATCAAAAAAATATATACTTAAGTTAAATAAATTTAAATATTTCCTCTTATTATAAGTTTGTTGTCAAATACATTGCAGGTGGATGCATGTGATCCTGGTGGATTTTTGCATAAATATTGCTATTATAGGGGTATGAAAATTTACTTCTCTTACAAGGTTAAGGGCCGTTAACCACCCTCACTTACATTATCAGGTAACATTATCAATCATCAAAATAGATCGTTGGTAAGTGTTCATCAGGTAAAAATCTTCTCCTTCACGAGTAAGATTCTCCGTCTTTGTCATGCTCACCCGGTAAGGTAAGTGACACTAGCTAAACGCTTACCCGTTAAGTGTTTGGTAAACGGCCCTAAGCTATTATTTAATTAACATTTATACATTCATTGTTAACTACCTCTCGTAAATCATATATGAGATAAATAAATAAAAAGTTCTAGATGTTTACATCGGCTAGATCTGGACTATTTTTCCTTAATATATGTTGAAACCTTGTTTTCTCTCCTCAAGAGCTCTTTTCGATCAATTAATTGGACTCATATTTGATTGCAATCTTAATTAGGCTTGGTTTACCTACAAGGAATCAAGTTGGATCATGGGAGCTGCTTTCCTTTTCTTGTTATTTTGGTTTGGAAGGTAATTTTCTTAGTAGTGTCACATGTTTAGAAGCAACTTTCATTTCACTTTTATTGTGTTAAATGCGGTTTTTTGGGCTCCAGTTAGTTAACAGTCCGGTAATTGATCACTCGTGTGGTGGTGAATCTACATTTAGGGGTTGTTTGGTTCATAGAATTGGAAGAAATTTGAAGGAATTGAAATGGCCAATTCCATTGACCAAATTCCAAACCCATGTTTAGTTTACGGAATGAAAGTGATGGGATCCTTCCAATTCCATTGAATTCCACAATTTAAGTAATTCATCATTCCTTTGCTTAAGTGAAGGAATTGAATTCCTACTATACCAACCAAATGTGTGGTCAAATTCCATTCCGATTCCTCCAAAGTCAAATTACTTCGATGAATTACAATTCCATTTTATGAACCAAACGCTCCTTACTATTTGGTTTTGCAAACCATTATAACCAATAATCAAACACAAACTCAATAAATGTTACAAACCCGTGAAAACCAATTCAAATCATTCAATGAGTTTAATTTTTAAGTTATGATTCATATTG
This sequence comes from Arctium lappa, assembly GCA_023525745.1. Lineage (NCBI taxonomy): Eukaryota > Viridiplantae > Streptophyta > Magnoliopsida > Asterales > Asteraceae > Arctium > Arctium lappa. Next base: position 10,133,696 of record CM042048.1, read on the forward strand.
TTTCATATGCTTTGTTCATGTGTGTTTGAGTTTGTATGTGTGTTTGTTTCATATATACACATATTTTCATGTTTCTTTCAATAAGCAAAACTTTCCTGAATATTTCATATATGAAACAACACAGGAAAGCCGGTTTTTAAGCTTATAACATTTATTAAGTTTGTATTTGATTTGCCATATAATATATACACACACATTGTCGTACACTAACACCGGTCTTCTGGCAAGAGTGATGACTTTGTTCCGGTTTTGAGACTACTTTCCAACAAGTCAATATGTTTTGAAATATGCACTACTAAATAAAAGACCATTTCCGACGGGTTTTTCCAATGGATTTTCCGCCGGAAAATTTCCTACGGCGGAATACAAAATAGTCAACCGGCATTGACTTTCGTAGGAAATATTTTTCTATTTAAAAAAAAACTATAACAATTTCTTAATTACTAATTTAATTAATTCGCCGAAAATTTAATCTTGATTACTAATTTAATTAATTAAGTCAAGAAAATCAAAAAAATGAGAAAAAATTGCCGGAAACAGTCAGTCCATTGGAAATTGTATTTTCCGGCGAGCTTTTTTCGACAGATGGAAAACATGATTTGCAGCGGATTTCCGACGGATCATTCCGCTAGAAAAAGTGTTATTTTTAGTAGTGGTGATCTCCATAACAAATTACTTTTTCCTTCTTTTTAAGCATCTTCATAAAGGGTTAGGTTCCGATGAGAAGTTGAGTTACGGTGAGAATCGTGAGAAGTGGTTATCAACCGTTGGATGAGAAATGGACGTACATTAGGATGAGATACATCGAGATACACCGGGTTAACTCCCTTCTAAGGCGCAACTCATGGGAGGGCATGAGATGAAAAGTGATCAACTGTTCAGATCTACTTCTCACGTTAACCTCAACTTCTCACACGATCCTTCAACATTAGTACATGTGGTTACATATCATGGTTGGTGTTATAGTCTAATTCTCTTTCCTTGTACAGTGTTTCTACATGTGGATACATCGTTCTGCAGTTTTATAAGTTGTCACCTGAAGAATCTTCGAAAGACCCATTATATTTTGTGTTGGCGAGACGTGAAAAAGGGTAAGAATTAATTGCGGATATTGGACTCACCCTCCAAACATATATTTATATGTTTCGTCGGTTTCGGTTTCGCTAGAAATTTAAAATTCTGTAGGAACCACTTTGTGAGTGTAGGTTCACATATAAGTTAACATTCTCATATACGTTAACATAGACTTGCTTGGGATCACGTGACGTGAGACCAGCCTAAACCTTCACAGCAAAACACCATGAAGGTTCGGATTTTTTTACCTTCACAGTGTTTTGCTGTAAAGTTTCAAGTGTAAAATCTTGGTCTCACGGTTCTCACGAAAACAGGTTGGTTTCACGTGAACCCAACCCTGTTAACATATGTTAATATGCTAATTTCGTTAACTTAAGTTAACGTATACAAGGATGTTAACTTTTAGGTGAACCTCTTCTAATTAAAAAAGGGCTACAGAAAGAAAATTCTTACACAATATTATCCTGATTATATATATATAGAGAGAGAGAGGAATAATTAAATGAGAATCACAAAAAAGTTGAGAACTATAAGAACACGACACACGTTGTTAGTTCTATAATGAAATTACTTGGTACGGTACTATCAACCAACTACAAATGGAACCGATTAAATTGGTATCATTTTAATTGGTATGATTAGAATTCATGTTTGTTAGTTTGATTTGGCACAAAATTACCACCCCTAATAATTAGTAAACAAAGCAAATCGAATCAAAGCTTTCAAATATCAAGGTTTCAAACATCAACGAATAGTTTTATTATGATTACTTATTTATTACTATAAATTATGGATATTACATTGTATCATATGTGATTTTACCCTATAATCACGTATGATTTTGAAACTTTTCGTCTTTTTACAAATTGACCATATGTATGTACGTTATAATTGTGTTAATGTTCCGGTGAAAAATGTGTAAATTAAAAATATTTACATGTAATTTTTATCTATATATTTGTCTTATCAGGGATGTTGTGACACACATAAGGGGACCTTCTGTTGTAAATGCAAGAATAATCTTTGTTCTGCTAGATTGCTTGATGCTGGGAATTTCAATTTATGTGTTTATCGTTGATGGATCGCCATTCCAATCCAAAGTGTTCACGCCGTAAATTTCCTTCTTTTTATTTCTGAAAAAATAATACTAATATAACAGGAGATCATTTTCTTATAATTTCTTGTGAAAAAGGTACCCCACCCCCTTTTCGACGAGTGGGGTACCCTTTTCAAGATGATGAAACGACGGAGAGATTTGTTTCATTTTATACAGTATTTTTTTTTATCAATCTCAACAAATGGTTACAAATACAGGTGCATGGTAGTAGCACTAATTGACATCTATATCCATGTTGTGGTTTTATCGGTACGTTTCCATTTATCTTTGTCTTGTCTTTTTTCTTGTATTAATTGTTCGTAAATCAAATATGAAACCAGTTGAGTTATATTTTATAAAATTCCAACATAGGGTTTGGATTGACTTGATATATAATTCATGTTGAATAGATAATTACACGCACATTCAGACATTTACAATTTTAGAAAAACAAAATAAGAATGTTGATTGTTCCTTTTGATCAGGTGTGGATGGCATATAAGGAATCAAGCTGGATCAATGCTTTCTTTTGGATAGTTTTACTTGTTTGTTTTAGGAGGTAAGCATTTATAAAAAAAATGAAGTCACCTTTTTTTTGTTAAACTTTATTTTCTTTAATTTACGGTTATATCGTTTTTATGGTACAAGGTCTCGGTTTTTTGGGGCCCAATTTTACGTTATTTAGGGTCTTTAATCAACGAATGTAAAATTATAGTCTACCTTTTTTTATGTATATAATATTTATATACGACAAATGCAACAAATAAACTCACACACCCTCCTCACCTTTAGTGAGGTTTGAACCCCTGACCTCCTAGGAGGCCAGCGGCTCTGATACCGCTAGGCCAAAGTCCCTTTGGTAACTATAGTCTTCCTTAGTGTCTCACTAATTTCTATCGGAAGACAAGAATAATAAAACAAACATTAGGACCAAGTATGTCCCTTCAATGATCATATATATAATGATCTTAATTATTCGTTTGTTTTTTATTATAAATACATATGTTGATGTTTACTTTCGACTCTTTCACAGCATTACTACATGTGTTTACATAGTGTGGCAGTTGTTCTACCTCTCACCTCAACAGTCTATTTCTGAGATAATATTCAGCCGAAGTAACAGGCAAGTTTTACAATGAGCTTTGATTAATTTTGATAGCCTTGCATATACATATATGGTACATGGGGATAATCATTAAATCATGTAACAACCCGTTTCACATAGATAGAAAAATAGATTTATGAACTCCTTATAAACTCAAAATTCTGAGTTAATTAGTTATGAACTGCCAATAACTTTCACCATGACACCATGCTTGTAAGTTGAATTAGAAGTTATTGGGTCGATCTGCATGCTACTTTAGGCTATTAGGCTACACAATAGCTTCCATCAGTAACTTTTAAGTACCGTTAGATCATAAAATATCTTAAACCTATATTTACAAACAACATTTTTTTAAGTATATAATATTTATATCGACAAATTAAACTCAAACACACACTCCTCACATTTGCTGACACTTGAACTTTTAACCTTTATGGCAGATAATATAGATGTTATATCTGACTTTTTTGCATAATTTTCATTTCAAACTTCCATATTTCACCATGTTTTCTTCAATCCTAATCCAAATATCTTGGTTCATCCTCATTATTTTTTTTCTTTTTCTTTCAAGGTAAAATGTAACATTTTCTTGATACTTTTTTAATCTTACAGAGATTCGCAGTCAAGTGATCCACTATTGATGGCACATCCTGATGTATAACTATAGTTTATTGTGATTGTTTTTTTAATGAATGTGGTATCCAATATTTAGGTGTTGTTCGGTTCATTTTCTGTTAAGACCTGAATGGATATGGTTGTCTGTATGTTAACATATAAGTTGTTGTTCAGTTATTATGCTAAGTAAACAGTCTGAATGTCAGAAATGACCGTTTTACTCTCAGTCTTTATTTTGGCCTGAATAAAACAGTTGTTTGATAAAAATATTGAATAAATGACCTATAATTATTTTAAAAAAATCAATTTAAACGTGTTCTAAATAAAAACAACTTGATTAAACATAATAATATGAATTCAATGTTGCAAGCAAAACAACATTAATAAGTACTTATAATAGGAACAAGTCAACATCATAAGTTTGGATATATTTAAAAATTTCAAACTAGTCCATTTGCAATTTGATCACCCAAATTAGCCATATATTGTGTGCTATTAGCACCCCATTGTGATCCATCTATTTCCGCTTCTCCACTTCCAACGTCTTCTTCTTCATTGGTGAAAATGGTGTCTTCATTGCACTCCATAAAAAGTTGATCTTGGATATTACACTTTCTTATAAAGTTATGTATCGCAAAGCAAGCAATGACCATATTTCTTTGTTTTATAAATGGAAAAGGAGCCATTTGCTTCAAGATTGGGAATCTAGCTTTCAAGAGACCATAGGCACGCTCAATGACATTTCGAAGTTGTGCATGATTGAACTTCTCTTCTTTAGTTAAAGCACGTCTACGTCGATAATCTGCTAACCAATACCTTGTGTTAAGATACGGAGCTAAAAATCCACAAGCATTGGAATATACAACATCACAAAGATAATATTTATCTGCAATCGACATTTGATTAGGCAAACATGCAAACATCATTCCAATTTCCAAGTTAAACGAGGTTGATATAATTAAGAATGTATACCTTGAGGTGGAAAACGGAAACCAGAATTTGGTTAAATGTAACTTCAGTTAGCACTCTACAATCATGCGCTATGTCTTCCCATCCCGCCCAAATAAATGTGAATATCATATTGAAATCACAAATGCCTAGTACATTTTGGTAGCATCGACCTCCTCCTCTTCCTCTATATGCAGTTTGATGACTAGCAGACACTACTGCATGTATGAGAGTCCAGTCTAGTGCACCAATTGCACCCTTCATTGATGAAAAAATTGATAGAGATACATCAAATCTCACCAAATCATCATCTTGATCACACTTCAAATCTCTCCAAATCATTCTCTTGATTATTTTTTATCACATCATATCTCTAAATTTATTTATTGTAATTAATATTATAATCCTCTAGGATTGTTACTATCTTTTCCTTTTTATTTTGATTCTCTAAATGTGTATAAATATGTTCTTGTAAGTTGATGTAAAACACAACTTTTCATTCAATTGATATTGCTTCTTATATGGTATCAGAGTGAGATCCATATTCTTTCTCCCACCACTGCTGCTCGGGGTGAGCAAAGGCGGGTACCCGCCTAAAATTCTCGAAACCGGAACCGGCGGTTCCTGGAATGAAGGAGCCGGAACCGGTTACACCGGTTCTTTATATTTGGGAACTGGAACCGGAACCTCTGTTCCTGTTCCGGTACCGGTACCCACCGTCTAATTTTTAAATTTTTTTTATCATTCATATTATAAAAAGGTAAATATTAATTATATTAGAAAGTTCAAACGTAAAGAAATAAGTACCACAAACGTGAAACTAATAAGATAAAAACTAAAAACTAATAAATACTACAAACGATGTTTATAAAACAAATAAATATTGCAAACGGTGCTTATAAATACTACAAACGGTGCTTCCGAAACACTTCACGTCATTAACATTAGTTGATGCTGATAAATACTACAAACGATGTTTCACTAAAAGGTTGTTTATTATATTTTTATAAATAAACAAAATGTATTTTATTAAAAAAATAGTGGGTACCCGCCGGTTCCGGTTCTGGATACCCAGCAGGACCGGGTACCCGGTCCCGGAACCGGTCTCGACGGGTACCCAGCGGGTAACGATTCCAAAAAAAATGGGAACCGGAACCGATCGGTTCCATATTTTAGGAACCGAAACCGGAACCAATCACATCGGTTCCGGTCCCGGAACCGGAAGTTCCGAAGCGGTTCCGATTCCAAAAGCGGGTATCCGCTTCCGATGCTCACCCCTAGCTGCTGCCCACTTTTGTTGTCTTTTTTTTTCTTCTTCTCTTCCTTCCAAACATCATCAATGGCATCCAAGGACCCATCTGTTATACCCAACACTTCTGAACCTACCAAACATTTTATCATTGTTTCCCTTTCCCATATCCTCAAACTTACTCCAACAACTTACATCTCTTGGAAAACTCAACTTGAAGCCACTCTTCTCGGTTATGATCTTCATAAGTTCATAGATGGCTCTTACCTTGCACCCTCTAAAACCATTGTATCTAACAACACCACCATCACCAATCCCGCATATACTACATGGTTCCGACAAGACAAGCTCATTCTTGGAGCTCTTGTCGGCACTCTTTCCGGTCCTCTCGTCCCTCTCATCTCGCAATCTGCTACCACCTATGATGCCTGGAAAACTCTTTCCAAAACCTATGCCAATCCCTCCAAAGGCCATCTTAAACAAATAAAAGACCATCTTTGTAATATCAATAAAGGTAGCCGCTCGATTTCAGAATACATGCAAGACATCAAGTGTTGTGCCGATCAAATAGCTTCTCTTGGCCGACCTCTCGACCCCGAAGACATCGTTGACAAAGTCCTTGACTGTAACATCCCCCGTCCCCGTGGTTCGGAACGGTTGATGTCACTAACAGGACTTAACATAATTACGCAACTAAATCAGAGCAACTAATAACTCTAAACATGTTACAGTTCAAAAATATTACACTTCAAAAAGTGTTTATAAACTTAGAACGTTTATATAATAATGCGAGTCTAAGAATTCCAAAATTTCCACGCTCGATCTCAAGTCCCGTCCCTGTAAACGTCACTCCGAACCTGCCGTGTCATAAAACAAAAACACAGTTGAGCACAGGGCTAAGTGAATGGATTGTAATATAAATTCGTAAATAATAATGAAAACATCGATAACGAAGCGGAAGACATAAAAATTCGATTCGAAGAAAGTTCTTTGAGACTGAAGTTCATAGTTTATTTAAATCAAGAGAAACGTTTGGTAATATAATCAAAAGCAATAATCTCAAGAACATTTCACACTTTAACTTCAAAACGTAATATAAATAAAGTTCGTCAATTCCAGTCGTGTTCGTGGGGTGATCAGCCACACGAACTGTGTCGGCATACGGGCACACACAACGAGTCCCCCGTGAATTTAACCACGGTCACATATTATGTGGGTAAATTTCTAGAATCGATTCATCCGCCCTGGAGCCAACAAAGTCAGCCAAGTCCTCCCAGAGTGGGTTCACGTAAGCCACATAGGCTTAACTCTGGTGCAGGACGCTATGACAACAAAGCCTCCATAGAAGACATCCCAAATAATGTGCCCATTTATTGGGTTCTTCTAAAATCAAAGAAAACTAAACATGTGCCACTTACCCAAATGGCGATCACAGAAATTATAATCTATATACTTCACATTTTTTTCATAAACAATCTCATGCGAGACACATTTTAATAAAACTTCAAAATGTTCAAACAATTGATTCAATAAACCAAAACCAATGTGTATGTGTGTGTACAATTCGTATTTGTTGATCACGTTCGGTTGATCAATCACAAGGTGGTGAACCACCTTTAGGAAGGGTCAACTACAACAATTAGTTGCCCACGATTCAAAAGAATTGAAATCCATACCTTGATCAAATTGAGATGCAACACGTGATTAATCGAGAATGACGACGAACTTTAACCCGTTCGATTGCCTATTTAAACCACCAATTATTATTAATCGCACAACCCAAAAACTCAAAGCTTATTATCCTAAGCTTAATCACAAATTTATATTCTCTTGGACATTAAATCGATCACTTGGTGTGCGGTTAAACATATAGATATAAATATCATCATTTTGATTCTAAACTTTACCCGTTTGTAATTTTGACAAAAACAAACCTTCATATACATGTAAATGATTATAACTTTACAATATATAATCATAATCTACCAACCAACTTCAACTACCCTAACTTACCAACTTAAATAACTTAAAGAAGAAATTTATACCTCTAAGAAGGGTTCGTCACGTAGATTCCGAATATGTAACTATTTCGTCGATTACTTCAACGGACTGAGAGATATTTTAGAGAGAAGGAGAATTTTAGAGAGAGAAAAAAAATGGCGGTTCATGAAGGATTGTGAAGGAGACGATGATGATGATTTTGTTTTTTTTTAGTTTTTGTAGTTTTTATTTTATATATATATTTAAAAAAATTACTACTTAACACACACACACACATATATATATATATATAGACTTAAGTTCGTGTGAGACCAAACAGTTTCCGTGAGACCGGTGAGACCAAACTTTAAAGTATGAAACTTCACACCAAAAAACTGTGAATGTAAAAAAAATCGAACTTTTCATAGGAAAAACACCGTAAATGTTACGTTCACGGTGTTTTTCGCTGTGAATGTTCGTTTTTTTTACCTTCACAGCGTCTTCACTGTGAAGGTTCGGATATACCTTCACAGTCTTTTATCTGTGAAGGTTTGATTTTTTTAACTTGGTTTAGGTTTTTTTAACTTCATAGTGTGATTACATTATGAAGGTTCGAATGTTTTTTACCTTCACAGTGTTTCGGTGTGAAGTTTCATGTTTTAAGGCTTGGTCTCACGCGGTCTCACGGAAACAACTTGGTCTCACGTGAACCTGACCCTATATATATATATATATATACACACACCATGTAATATATATATATATATATATATATATATATATATGTATGTATGTATGTAGACTTGGGATCACGTGAGACCAACATGTTTTCGTGAGACCCGTGAGACCAATAATTTACACTTGAGCCTTCACAGCAAACACTGTGAAGGTAAAAACCTTCACAACAAAACACTGTGAAGGTTCGGATTTTTTTTACCTTCACAGTGTTTTGCTGTGAAGGTTAAAGTGTAAATTCTTGGTCTCACCGGTCTCACGAAAACAGGTTGGTCTCACGTGAACCCAACCCTATGTATGTAATATATATATATATATATATATATATATATATATATATATATATATATATATATAAAGAGTTTAGGTAAATGACACATTTAACCCCTAACTATCTTTCGTTGTCATTTTTTTTTATTTACGGTTCATTTCGGGTAAGAAATAATTATATGTTTTTAAACCAAGTCTTACAATTATTCCCCCCCTTAAAAGAGATTTCGTCCTCGAAATCGAATTTAGATAGAAAACTTACATCGATTAAAGAAATCGGGGTACTCCCCTCGCATGTGTTCCTCAGTTTCCCACATCGCCTCACGTTCAGAGTAATTTTTCCAAAGAACTTTTACGAAAGGAATCACTCTCTTTCGTGTACCTCTCTCATCATGATCAATAATCGCTTCAGGTTCCTCACGATAAGAAAGATCAGGTTCTATGTGTTCCAAGGGATATTCAACGATGTGTAAGGGATGATAGTTGTACCCTCGAAGTGAAGAGACGTAGAATACGTTATGTATATGGGATAATTGTGGTGTAGAGCTAACCGGTATGCCACAACTCCAACCCTTTCTAGTATTTCAAAGGGACCAATATATCTCGGGCTCAACTTTCCTTTGAGACCGAAACGTCTAATACCATGAGTTGGTGAAACTTTTAAAAAAACTTTATCTCCCGGTTGGAACTCGATAGGTCGTCGTCGCTTGTCGGCGTAGTTTTTTTGACGAGCCTGAGCCTCTTTCATCACTTGACGCGCAATTTCGACCTTCACGGTAGTAACTTGTACCAATTATGGGCCTTCGAGAATACGCTCTCCAACTTTATTCCAACAAGTCGGAGTTTGACATTTTTGACCATAAAGTGCTTCACACGGGGTCATGCCGATACTCGAATGCCAACTAGTATTATAAGAGAACTCTATTAGGTACAAGTAATTATCCTAACTTCCATGCCATTCCAACGCACATGCTCGGAGCATATCCTCCAATGTTTGAATCGTACGTTCAGATTGCCCATCAGTTTATGGATGAAAGGTTGTACTAAAATTCAAACGTGTGCCACAAGCTTTATGTAAATCTTCTCAAAATCGAGATGTAAAACGTGGGTCTCGATCGGAGGTAATCGATACAGGAGTGTAATGAAGACGTATAATCTCACGTTGGAATACTTCCGTCAATTTATCAATTGACCAAGTTTGTCGGATAGGAAGAAAATGAGCCGATTTCGTCAGTCGGTCAACCACTACCCAAATTGCATCGTGTTTCAAGGTCGTGCGGGGTAGTCCAACTACAAAATCCATATTTACGTGTTCCCATTTCCATACGGGAATGTTCAAAGATTGGAGAAGACCACCCGGACGTTGATGTTCGCTTTTAACTTGTTGACAAGTGAGACAACGAGATATAAAGTCGGCGATTTTTCGCTTCATTCCAACCCACCAGTAATGGGTCTTTAAGTCGCGATACATTTTTGTTGTACCCGGGTAAACAGAAAACATAGATTTATGAGCTTCGGTCAGAATCTGATCTTTAAGCTCTAAGTTATTCGGAACACAAAGACGATCTCGAAACCACAACACGTGATCATCATCGATCCTGAATTCCGAACTAACATTCTCTTGTGCTTGCGGAAAGTTTGCCCACAATTCACTGTCTTCTTGTTGGGCTTCTTTGTTCCGAGAAATTAGAGTCGGTTCTACCATCAGATTCGATAGAATTTCCGTTTTCGAACTCGGATAGATTTCCAGTCTGAATCGTTCGATCTCCAAAGCTAACTCTGTAGGAACAAGTAACGAGGAAACCTGTTCTACAACTTTACAACTTAAAACGTTGGCAACTACATTAGCCTTACCCGGATGATACTGTATATAAACATCGTAATCCTTTAGAAGTTCGAGCCACCTCCGTTGATGCATATTTAACTCTTTTTGAGTAAATACATATTTAAGGCTCTTGTGGTCGGTGAAAACTTCACATGTCTCACCGTACAAATAATGACGCCAAATTTTGAGTGCGAAGATAACCGCAGCCAATTCGAGATCGTGAGTCAGATAATTGACCTCATAAGGCTTTAATTGACGTGAAGCATGTGCAATCACTCTTTCGTTTTACATAAGAACAAAACCGAGACCTTTCTTTGAAGCATCACTGTAACTTGAAACCCGTTGGTGCCAGACGGTAATACAAGAACAGGCGCGGTAACCAATCGATTTTTTAGTTCCTCGAAACTAGATTCTTGTTCGGAAATCCAATTGAATTTGACTCCTTTTCGGAGTAATCGGGTTAATGGTAGAGATATTTTAGAGAAGTTGTCAACAAATCGTCTATAATAACCAACCAGACCCAGAAAATCACGAACTTCAGATACATTCGTAGGTCGAGGCCATTTAGTGACGGTTTTAATTTTTGTTGGATCGACTATGACACCTTCCGCAGAGATTACATGTCCGAGAAAAGATACTTGATCAAGCTAAAGTTCACACTTGGAACGTTTTGCGTATAAATTTTTCGTTCGAAGAGTTTCCAAAACGATGTGAAGATGTTGATCATGTTGCTCTCTTGACTTTGAGTATATTAATATGTCATCGATAAATACGACAACAAAGTCGTCGAGATAATCCTTGAAAATCCGATTCATAAGATCCATAAAGACCAATGGAGCATTAGTTAGCCCAAAAGGCATTACTAAGAATTCGTAGTGCCCATAGCGAGTTCTGAATGCGGTTTTCGAAATGTCACAATCTCGGATACGAAGTTGATGGTACCCGAAACGAAGATCAATTTTGGAAAAGTATCGTGCCTCTTATAATTGATCGAACAGATCGTCGATTCTCGGCAACGAATACTTGTTACGGATCGTTACTTTATTAAACTCCCGGTAATCAATACAAAGACATATCGTACCGTCTTTCTTTTTGACAAAGAGAACCGGAGCTCCCCAGGGTGAGACACTGGGTTTAATGAAACCTTTCTTCAATAGATCATCGAGTTGAGTTTTGAGTTCCTTCGTTTCAGTTGGAGCCATTCGATAGGAAGTCTTAAAAATAAGAGAAGCTCCCGGAACTTGATCGATGGTAAATTCGACTTCCCGGACTAGTGGTATACCCGGTAGATCGTTGGAAAACACATCAAGATGTTCGGAAACAACAGGTGTGGGTGCAGAAGTAGGGATTACCTATTCGGGATCTTGCAACGAGGCTAGAAAACCTTTGTTACTTTTTCAAGTATACTGTTTCACAGTAATAGAGGCTAAAGCGCTAACATCTTCTTTTGGAGTACCTCCTTGGAAGATTGCCTCTAGTTTGTCAGTATCCCCAAACAATATTTGTTTGGCGTTACAGTCTATAGTTGCACGGTGGTGTGACAACCAGTCCATATCCAATATTAATTGAAAGTGGGACATATGCATTGGAAGTTGAGTGACCTCCCGTATGCATTCTCAAATAAATAACGGACAGTTTGAAAATCGAGTTAACACACAGATTGAACCACCCGTAGGGGTAGATATCACGACTAGAAACTCGATGGTTTGTTCATAAGGTTTTAACCGGGATTCTAATTGTTCAGAAACAACTGAGTGTGTTGCCCCGTTATAAAAAAGGCATAAACAGATAAATCAATTAAGTTAACACAGCCTGCACAAGGTATGTAGGCATCATACTTGACATAGTCTGACGGACCACATCAACAATATTTGGCTCACTTGTAACCCCTATTGGGTTAGTGTTGGGGTTTCCCTCAAATTGAGGTATGGATTTGCGTGGGTGACCACGTCTCGACATTCTAAACAGAACACATCAAGATCAGAATTCAAAACAGTTACGGATTGAAAATCGGTAAATAGAATTAGATTCTAGTCTACCCATTCTAATGTCTACCCAATCCTCACAGGTCAAGCCTATTTAATCTACAAGTCGAAACCTATGCTCTGATACCATATTTGTAACATCCCCCGTCCCCGTGATTCGGAACGGTTGATGTCACTAACAGGACTTAACATAATTACGCAACCAAATCAGAGCTACTAATAACTCTAAACATGTTACAGTTCAAAAATATTACACTTCAAAAAGTGTTTATAAACTTAGAACGTTTATATAATAATGCGAGTCTAAGAATTCCAAAATTTTCACGCTTGATCTCAAGTCCCGTCCCTGTAAACGTCACTCTGAACCTGCCGTGTCATAAAACAAAAACACGGCTGAGCACCGGGCTCAGTGAATGGATTATAATATAAATTCGTAAATAATAATGAAAACATCGATAACGAAGCGGAAGACATAAAAATTCGATTCGAAGAAAGTTATTTGAGACTAAAGTTCATAGTTTATTTAAATCAAGAGAAACGTTTGGTAATATAATCAAAAGCAATAATCTTAAGAATATTTCACACTTTAACTTCAAAACGTAATATAAATAAAGTCTGTCAATTCCAGTCGTGTTCGTGGGGTGATCAGCCACACGAACTGGGTCGGCATGCGGGCACACACAACGAGTCCCCCGTGAATTTAACCACGGTCACATATTCTGTGGGTAAATTTCTAGAATCGATTCATCCGCCCTGGAGCCAACAAAGTCAGCCAAGTCCTCCCAGAGTGGGTTCACGTAAGCCACATAGGCTTAACTCTGGTGGACCGTCATCTGCAGGACGCTATGACAACAAAGCCGTCATAGAAGGCATCCCAAATAATGTGCCCATTTATTGGGTTCTTCTAAAATCAAAGAAAACTAAACATGTGCCACTTACCCAAATGGCGATCACAGAAATTATAATCTATATACTTCACATTTTTTTTCATAAACAATCTCATACGAGACACATTTTAATAAAACTTCAAAATGTTCAAACAATTGATTCAATAAACCAAAACCAATGTGTATGTGTGTGTACAATTTGTATTTGTTGATCACGTTCGGTTGATCAATCACAAGGTGGTGAACCACCTTTAGGAAGGGTCAACTACAACAATTAGTTGCCCACGATTCAAAAGAATTGAAATCCATACCTTGATCAAATTGAGATGCAACACGTGATTAATCGAGAATGACGACGAACTTTAACCCGTTCGATTGCTTATTTAAACCACCAATTATTATTAATCGCACAACCCAAAAACTCAAAGCTTATTATCCTAAGCTTAATCACAAATTTATATTCTCTTGGACATTAAATCGATCACTTGGTGTGCGGTTAAACATATAGATATAAATATCATCATTTTGATTCTAAACTTTACCCGTTTCTAATTTTGACAAAAACAAACATTCCTATACATGTAAATGATTATAACTTTACAATATATAATCATAATCTACCAACCAACTTCAACTACCCTAACTTACCAACTTAAATAACTTAAAGAAGAAATTTATACCTCTAAGAAGGGTTCGTCGCGTAGATTCCGAATATGTAATTATTTCGTCGATTACTTCAACGGATTGAGAGATATTTTAGAGAGAAGGAGAATTTTAGAGAGAGAAAAAAAAATGGTGGTTCATGAAGGATTGTGAAGGAGACGATGATGATGATTTTGTTTTTTTTTTTGTTTTTGTAGTTTTTTATTAAAATGTGTCTCGTATGAGATTGTTTATGAAAAAAATATGAAGTGAATAGAATATAATTTCTGTGATCGCCATTTGGGTAAGTGGCACATGTTTAGTTTTCTTTGATTTTAGAAGAACCCAATAAATGGGCACATTATTTGGGATGCCTTCTATGGCGGCTTTGTTGTCATAGCGTCCTGCAAATGACGGTCCACCAGAGTTAAGCCTATGTGGCTTACGTGAACCCACTCTGGGAGGACTTGACTGAATTTGTTAGCTCCAGGGCGGATGAATCGATTCTAGAAATTTACCCACAGAATATGTGACCGTGGTTAAATTCACGGGGGACTCGTTGTGTGTGCCCGCATGCCGACCCAGTTCGTGTGGCTGATCACCCCACGAACACGACTGGAATTGACGGACTTTATTTATATTACGTTTTGAAGTTAAAGTGTGAAATATTCTTGAGATTATTGCTTTTGATTATATTACCAAACGTTTCTCTTGATTTAAATAAACTATGAACTTTAGTCTCAAATAACTTTCTTCGAATCGAATTTTTATGTCTTCCGCTTCGTTATCGATGTTTTCATTATTATTTACGAATTTATATTATAATCCATTCACTGAGCCCTGTGCTCAGCCGTGTTTTTGTTTTATGACACGGCAGGTTCGGAGTGACATTTACAGGGACGGGACTTGAGATCGAGCGTGGAAATTTTGGAATTCTTAGACTCGCATTATTATATAAACGTTCTAAGTTTATAAACACTTTCTGAAGTGTAATATTTTTGAACTGTAACATGTTTAGAGTTATTAGTAGCTCTGATTTAGTTGCGTAATTATGTTAAGTCATGTTAGTGACATCAACCGTTCCGAACCACGGGGACGGGGGATGTTACAAATATGTAATTATTTTGTCGATTACTTCAACGGATTGAGAGATATTTTAGAGAGAAGGAGAATTTTAGAGAGAGAAAAAAATGGCGGTTCATGAAGGATTGTGAAGGAGACGATGATGATGATTTTGTTTTTTTTTTAGTTTTTGTATATACCACGTAATAGGGGCCTAATCAAATGAGACCATATTAGATTGTGATAACTGTGAGATCCAATCTCAACCATCCATCTAATATTTTTTTGTTTTTTTTAATTAATAAGGAAGGTTATTTTAGTCATTTGATAAATTACTTAATATTAAAAACAAAATTGTAACTGAAAGAATCAATCAATTATAAATTAAATATTTGGTTTCCTTCAATATCTCAACCAACTAATTATGAGATATTCTGTTTTTGAAATTTGATTTGGTCGTATGAAATTTGATGGGTGCTATCTATCGTATTCCAACAAGGTGAAAGATGAAACTACAGGCAAGTTATTCAATTTTTGCATATCGATTGAAATTTATCGAATATGATACGTGTTGCAAATAGATGTCACACAGAGTCACACATTGTGATACATTGTGAAACTTATGGGATATGAGTTGTGTTGCAAATATGATTTGTGATATTCTGTGGTACACCGGGTTTTACAGGGTGTTATGTTTCAACTAAAACAATTCCATTGGATGATATTAATATTTTTTGAATTTGTATTCATATATTAATTTATGTTATCATTACATAAAGCGACCTATTTTTGTTACATATTTGTATGCAAAATTAGTTGGAAGTTTATTTTTATTTTTACGTGTTAAGACGTGGTACATGGGATGATATAAGCTCTTTTTTTGTAAACACATTCTAACAGGGAAATTATATATAGGAGGAGGCTAGAATCCAATTGTGAAGCATATGCTCATAATGTATCACATAACTTAAAGTGATAGTAACTAACACACTTTGGTTCACCGTCAATATGTAACACGTTTTTTGAAATATGATCATAATGTAACACATGTATAGTCCTGTTTCTTGCTTTTAGAGGAGGTTGCTAATTGCTCAGGATGATATGAATTACCTATCACAATCTGTTTTCCAGTTTTTAATGTTATGGATACATAGTGTCTGTGATCATAATGTAACACACGTTTTTACAAGCACATCATAATGTAATACATAGCAAATAAATAAGTTATTAAGGTTAGAATCGTTGGTGATTGTTTTGATATACAGTGTAGTCGTATGTTTGTTATTGGATAGATATGTTTCAGTTTTTGAAGGTTACCACCACTGAATCCATTCCTAAATTATCGGTTGGCGTCTAAATCAGAAAAAGATAAATTGTAATTTTTTTTTGACAATTTTACCCTTTTTTCCTTATTTAGTGGCATAAAATCATTTTTTTAAATATTATTTATATTAGCTATTTTAGACCATTGATTAATTAAATGGATGGATGAGATTGGATCTCACAGTTACCACGAAATACTAGGGTCTCCCATGAAAGACCCCCCACGTAATATATATATATATATATATATATATATATATATATATATATATATTCCGGCCACCGTCGTACATAAAATCTGGTGTTTCCGCTCCCTTCTCTATAAGTTTTTATGATTTTAGTTTGTTTATATTGTTTAATTATGGTGTTTATGTTGTTCTTTTTCCTTCTTCTTTATTCTTATGTTGTTATTTTCTTTATTTTGATGTCAATATTTTGATTTTCAAGTGGTTTAACGGATAACCCTAAAAAATCCGTTAAAAGAAAAGGTTTCAAAAATTGAAAACAAAAAAAGAACAGAATTAATCGATAACTAAATTTTATTTTTGGTATAAATGGTGGTATGACAATTAACAGAAATTTTATTACACCAAATACCACATTTTAGACCAAATATGAAATTTAATCCTAATATAAAATCTGTCGATTTTATATATTCAAGTGGTTTAACGGATAACCCTTAAAAAATCCGCCATGCCCCCCTTAATATATATATATATATATATATATATATATATATATATATATATATATATATAAAGAGTTTAGGTAAATGACACATTTAACCCCTAACTATCTTTCGTTGTCATTTTTTTTATTTACGGTTCATTTCGGGTAAGAAATAATTATATGTTTTTAAACCAAGTCTTACATTGACCAACTCAATGATCCCGACTATGATAGTGTTATTAACGTGGTTCAAAGTCGGGAGAATCCCATCACGTTTGATGAGCTACATGAAAAACTCATCAATCGTGAACTCTCTCTCAAGCACAAGACAAAATCTTCAACTACATTTCCTGCTACCGTTAACTATGATGTCAAAAACCAAAATCGAAACCACCAACACCGTCCCCCCTCCCCCAACCCCGGTCTTCTACCTACTCCAAACCACTTCACTTTTTCTCCCACTATTCGTCCTTCTCAACCCTTCAAAGGAAAGTGTCAATGGTATCGTAATTATGGTCATTATGTCTCCCAATGTCCTACTTTTCGTTCCCAATTCCCAAATGCCACACTTCCCTCCCAACCTTCACACCCACCAATGGTTCCTTCCTATGCTCGATCTCGGCCTATTCAAAAAGGATATCAATCTCCGATTCCTTGTGCCTATACCACCACCACCACTAATGACCCCTCGAATGGTTGGCTCCTTGATAGTGGGGCTACTCATCATGTCACCCACGATCTTGACAATCTTGCTCTTCATTCTCCATACGATGGTACCGAAGAACTAATTATTTGGAGATGGTTCGGGCCTATCCATCTCAAACACGGGTTCCACTTCTCTTCTTACATCTACTAATAAATTCACTCTTAATAATGTTCTTCATGTGCCTAGTGTTTCACGTAATATTATATATATATATATTTCTAAATTTTTCCGTGATAATAATTCTTCTATAACCTTCTTACCAAATTCTTATCTTGTGAAGGATCTTCGCACGGGGGCACTTCTTCTTCAAGGCCCAACTAAATCCGGAATCTACGAATCTCATCCTACTCGCCTGGTCATTCACTCCGTTCACCTACCATCTACTAATGATTGACATCATAGATTAGTTCATCCTTCTTATTCTATTTTACGTCATGTTAGCAATGTTTTTCATTTAAATATTCCAAAGTCGGCTTTTTTCATTGTAATTCATGTGATTGTAATAAGAGCCATAAATTTCCATTCTACCAAAATACCATTCAATCTCAAGGCCCTCTAGATGTTCTTTATAGTGACGTTTGGACATCCCCCACACTTTCTTATGATGGTTACAAATATTATATTATATTTGTTGACCATCATTCTAAATACGTGTGGTTTTACCCTCTAAAAAATAAAAGTGATGTCACTAACACATTCAATAAGTTCAAACTTTTGGTCGAAAAATTCTTTGGTCGCCCCATACTTACAATTTTTAGTGATAATGGTGGTGAATACATTGGTCTAAAACCCCTCCTTGAATCTCATGGAATAACTCATCTTACTTCTCCTCCTCATACGCCCGAACACAATGGCTATTCAGAACGTCGCCACCGTCACGTTGTTGAAACTGACTTTTCCCTACTCGCACATTCTTCCATGCCATGCAAATATTGGCCTCTTGCTTTTGCTACTGCTTGCTACTTAATTAATCAAATGCCAACTCCTACTCTTCATCTCCAATCTCCTTACTCTAAACTTCATGGACACGTGCCTAATTATCAAAAACTTCGTAGCTTTGGATGTCTCTGTTATCCATGGTTACGCCCCTATATGTCAAACAAACTTGATCCACGATCCACACCTTGTGTTTTTGTTGGTTATTCATCAACGCAAAGTGCATACTATTGTCTTGATTCGGACTCTCACAAAATATATGTTTCTCGACATGTTAAATTTATCGAACATGAATTTCCTTTTTCATCTTCCCCTACAACTTCCCCGCCACACACATCTATCGATACCAACGAATGGTGTGCGTTACAACTTCCTATTGTCTTTGATCCCTTGAATACAACAACCATCCCCTCCCCACACCCACCACCATCATTTGAAGTAAATTCCCAACCTATTCCATCTATATCCATTCCTTCCTCTCAACCCACAACTCCACTTCCACCTCTACCCTCACCCCCACCCCCACCTCCATCACGCCTAATCACTCGTCTACAAAACAATATTCGTAAACCCATAACTAAAATGAATGTTCATGCCTATATTCAACCATCTTCTTATGAACCTACCACCATTACTCAAGCATTAAAAAGTCCAATATGGCGTGATGCAATGCAATGCAAAGTGAATACAACGCCTTACTAAAAAATAAAACATGGGATCTTGTCCTCCCCCCTATCCATCACAAAGTCTAATTGGTTGTAAATGGGTATTTAGGACTAAGTTTAACCCAGATGGATCCATAGACCGTTACAAGGCTCACCTCGTAGATAAAGGGTTTAACCAACGTCCTGGTCTAGACTACACTAAAACTTTCAGTCCTGTAGTTAAACCCGCCACAATTCGTACTGTTCTTTCCATAGCCATAACCAACGGATGGTCTCTCCGTCAAGTTGACATTAATAACACCTTTCTCCAAGGTTCTTTAATGGAGGATGTGTTTATGGTCCAACCCCCTGGATTTGTTAGTCAATCCCATCCGACTCATGTTTGCAAACTCCGTCAAGCTCTATATGGCCTCAAACAAGCTCTACGAGCTTGGTATAACGAACTCAAAACATATCTTCTTACTCTTGGGTTCAAAAATTCTATCTCTGACTCATCTTTATTTACTCTACGTCACAATCATGATCTAATCTACCTACTTGTTTATGTAGATGATATCATTATCATTGGCTCTAATTCTACTCTCTTAAACACATTTATCTCTCAATTCTCCTCTCGTTTCTCACTTAAAGATCTTGGTAACTTGTCTTATTTTCTTGGTGTTGAATTGATACCCCATCCTCATGGTTTCCTTCTCAGCCAACACAAATATATCCAAGACATTTTGACTCGTGCTCATATGTCTAATGCCAAACATATGCCCACTCCTATGGCTACCTATCCTCCTTTATCCACACATACCGGAACCCCTCTAGCCAACCCAACTGAATACCGCGCACTTGTGGGCAGCCTACAATATCTTACTTTAACTAGACTTGACATTTCTTTTGTTGTTAACAGGTTATCTCAATACATGCACAAACCTACGGAAGATCATTGGGCCGCTCTCAAGCGGCTATTATGTTATCTTGCAGAAACAAGTACACAAGGTTTACTACTTCGTCAAGACTCGCCAAATACTCTTCATGCTTTTTCTAATGTTGATTGGGCAGGTGATAAGGATGATTACATTTCTACAACCGGGTACATCTTCTATTTGGGTCGAAATCCTATCTTCTGGAGTTCCCGCAAACAAAGAACTCTTGCTCGCTCTTCAACCGAAGTCGAGTACCAAGACGTTGCTACGACTATTGCTGAGATCCTTTGGGTCCAAAACTTACTTAGTGAGTTAGGACACTTGCCCACAACCAAGCCAGTCATCTATTGCGATAATATGGGAGCTACATATATTGCTTCAAATCCGAAGTTCCACTCCAAAATGAAACATTTAGCCCTTGACTACCACTTTGTTCGTGAAAATGTTCAACATCAAAACCTATGTGTATCATACATTTTAAGAAATGATCAACTAGCCGATGCTCTTACTATGAAAATCCATGAAAACAATATATACCGGAAATCTTTCTCTCAAACGACTTTGTTGACTTGACATAATCTCCGTGTTTATTTCAGACGTTGTCGGACATACAATTTCTCTTGCAAACTTCATCATTCCTCGTAGAACTTCAGGAAAACAACTATAGACAGTGTCGGTGGAATGTTGAAATCTTCGTTTAATCACTCTATAACGTTCATTGTGTCCGATCATTGTCAAAAACATAGCTAATTTCTCCTCGACACTTACAACTCTACCATCTTTTACCCAACCCCTTTGTTTAAAGTGATTGCATAGTAATATATATATACTTCACGAGACATACGCATAAACTCTTGACATTGCAAACTAGATCCATGTAGCAATTCTTGTGTATATGCATGTCCACTCATAACCGACATGTTATCACGTACCCTCTCTATTCTCGTTGAAGAATTCCTTTTTCGTCTTAGATACCAAAATAATAGAATTATGAACAAACGTTCTTCCTTGTACGTCAACATATCTATAAATCCCAAAAATAATCGTAAATCACTTGCACACACCATTTATAAAATTGCAATAATAATCGTAAATCACTTGCACATATCATTTATAAAATTGCAAAAATAAGCATAACACAATGTGATAACATAAAATCAAATATCATATAACTAACCATTCCAAATACATCAATGGCCAAAGTCATCAATAAAAGAGCCATTGGAAATGTCATGAGCATCAACAAAAAAGCCATTGGAAATGTATCATCATAAACATCAATAAAAAAACAAGCACAATCATAAACATCAATGGCCAAAATACTCTAGAAACCGACAACCCCCTACTTGTAGCCTTGTTTATATCCAACCGTCTTAACCCAATCAACCGCAAACTCGGGTGGTATCATCAACCAATGCTCTATATTCTCCTTGTCACCAAGAAGAGCCATTGCAATACGGTACAATGCACCATCTTTTGGCCATCCAAGTTCATTGAGTTTTTGAAGACAAACCATGTAAGAAGGACGCTCAACACCATCGGGGTTCGCATGTTTTACGGCCAAAGCTTTTAAAACCGACAAAATCTCCTCATCTATGTCAGATTGGGTAACTTTTCTCTTGTTAGTTCTCACTGAGTACGAGCTGAAGATACAGGAGTCGAGGATGTGGGTTGGGAATTTGAGATCTCCACTTCCTCATTGTTGGAAACAAAGAAAGACTCGACAGAAGGCTCAAGATCATTTGATAGCGGTCCAAAGCTTCCGACGCCCGTGGAAACACCGCCTTCAAACAATTGCGTACACAACTCGGGGAATGGAAGGTTAGTTGTCCTTAACGATTCAACATATTTATTTGACTGTGTTAAAAAAGGAATTATAAGTAACTAAGTAAACTAATTTGAAATAGAAGGAAAAGGTTATAATAAGAAAGTGACCTGAATCTCAACTTCCCATTGTTCGGGTGTCAAATTAAACGAGTTCGTTGAAGGATCGTACATTTCCCGTCTTATTTTTAAGCTCCAACCACGCCCCATATTTCCCCTTTAAATAGTCATAGTGATTACGCATTTACTTTCTATCAACTTCAAAGTTGCGGGTCTCTTTCAAAGTTTCAAAAACTTTCTTTCAGGACATCGATTTTAGGCTTCCACCTTCCTTTCCATTCAATGTTATTTCAAGGATACAAGTTTCTAAAAACGTTTTCATAACAACCATGTTTTTTCAACTTATCCTAGTCCTTTTAGGTTGATGTGAATCGACTGTTTGTTCCATACCTAATGATCTATAGATCAGAAACTCATAAACTCAGAACATATCCAGAAAATGCCTATTGTGTATAAACTCAGAACATATCCATAAAATCAATATATATATATATATATATATATATATATATATATATATATCGAAAAACCAGAAAATCAACAGAACATTGCAAAATCCAGAAAAACAACATATATAACATTGCAAAAACCAGAACATTGTATAACATATATATACCAGAAAAACATATATATACATTTCAAGAACATTATATAAGGATGCTACTGTGAAAATGCATATATAACAATAAAATACATAAACATACATATATATATATATATATATATATTGATGCTACTGTGAAAATGCATATAATCACAAAACATATATATAACGATGCGACTGTGAAAAGAAATCGTGAGAGAGATCGATGCTACTGTGAAAAGAAATCGTGAGAGAGATCGATGCTCTAGAGACCATAAGTCGATGGGTAAACCCAAAAATAGTTCATATGAACCAGTGAAAAGAGTTCATATGTGATATAATTCATATGTGAATCATATAGGTTCATATATGAATACGTCCTACGTATTTTAAAAAATTACCTCTCTATCTTCTACAGACAACACAAGGAATTATCTGGTGTTTCACAGTCAAAGCCGCAAATGTTGACCAGATAAATGGCTAGGATCATTTCTTTATTTCTCATATTTTCAGCATTTCTCAAATGAACCTAATCCTATATATATGTTAATAGGGAAAGGTTCATGTCCGCGGCTTTTCGTGTTTACACCTTTTTAAAATGCAAGAAAATAGATCTCGACGCAAGTATACATCTTAATCTACTGCCGTCTGTTAACAATTAATAATGGTACAAAGTACCGAATATCGATCCCACAGGGAAGCGTGGAAAAGTTTCTCTTGAAAGTCGGGTCTGTAAAAGCGAGTCTCAGATGGGGAATTCGAAAACAATATTTTTGATTGGGGTTTTGATTAATACTACTGAACAGTTAATTAAAATGCAACACCTGATACAATGTTCTGTCGGGGTAAGATTAATTTATGGATAAAAAGATGAGATCGCATTCCTTTGTTATCTTAAGGTTGATATTTCATTAAACTCAAATGAGCCGTCGTACAATAAACCAGTTGTCAATTGATTAATTGCAATCCACCATAAAATATAACTTTAATTTAAATAACTTCGGACAATCATGCGATACGATACACTGTTTTATCTTTTGATCAGTCTCGGTCCCAACTTAACTTTGTACAGATTATAAATAGAACAGCAACGGAAATGTAAATTTAACTAAAATAGGTGGTTGGCGTTTTCAAACAATCAACGATTAAAAATCGTAGGAGTGTTGTGCCCTTAACCTTTTTAAAAGAGATGGTCGGCGTTTTCAAACAATCAACGATAAAAATCGTAGGATTGTTGTGCCCTTAACCTCTCTTTGGACAATGAAATAAAGTTGCGTAAAATAAAAGACTGAAAATAAATAACGTAAATTAAATTGCAGAAATTAAATGACAGAAAATAAAAGACGGGAAATTAAAATACATAAATTAAATTACGGGAATTGAAGTGCGTTAAAATAAATAACAGTAACGGAAAACTAACCAATGCACACTTGATTTTTATAAAATTGGAAACATAAAACGGATTTAATAAACTACAACAAACCGTGAACCAACAAAAGTTGGGAATCCGAATTTATTATTCGGACTTCCGGTTTGTAATAGAACTAAAGCCGCAATGAGACCAAAATAAAAACCAAGAGTTATCTAACTACGAGAAACGTAA
The DNA here is from genome assembly GCA_023525745.1 of Arctium lappa. NCBI lineage: Eukaryota > Viridiplantae > Streptophyta > Magnoliopsida > Asterales > Asteraceae > Arctium > Arctium lappa. The sequence continues at coordinate 10,158,452 of CM042048.1, forward strand.
TACGAGAATAATAAGTGACGATGACGAGATACCGGAATTCAAATTGAAAAGAAACATATATTACTAAAAAAACCGGTTTGATTCGTGAACCAAAGCTTCCAACCGTTAGCTAATGGCTCAATTCCTCAAACCTATTACAAAAATTAGCAAACATGGAGGATTGATCCATAAGGATGGGGATGATGACCATTGTCTAGATTCAATGAATCTAGACATAAAAAAAAAAAAAAAAAAAGTGAGTGAGAGAGAGAGAGAGAGAGAGAGAGACGTGAAAGAGAGAGAGGAAGAGAGAAAAATGTGTAGGTTGTCTTTGTTACATATCCAAGGCATCCTATTTATAACAAAAAATGATGTCATGGGCCTCCAATAAAGAAATAGGCTATCTAATTTTAGCCCACAAAAATTTAGCCCAATACTTGTGATTTTCGGCCCATGTGATGTCTTCAATAATCCACAAGAAATTCGGCCCATAAAAAATTGGGTCTCATGCTCGGCCCAAACGAGAAACGCCCCATACAAAACGCAGCCCATCATCTACAAAAATTCGATCCATCACTTCGGCTTGCTTCAACGGTCCAAAAACAGAAGTCGTATTTTCGTTTCCGTGCCATCTCGTAAAGTTGACTCCTCACGGCCCTTGCTCCGATCCTTGAAATAAGAACATATAAAAATATAAGATCTTTGTGATGTTTTCTTAAAATTAAACAACTAAAAACGCCAAAATACGTTAACCATTTATTTACTAGAAAATGCAAAAAATACATAAAAATGACTCAATGGGAAAATAAAAATTGCTCAAAATTATAAAAAGTGAGCTAAAAATAGGGTAAATAAAATTACCCTATCAGTTCATTTGAGAAATGGTAAATATATGAGAAATAGAGAAGTAATCTTAGCCATTCATCTGGTCAACATTTGCGGCTTTGACCGCGAAGCACCAGATAATTCCTTGTATAGTCTATAGAAGGTAGAGGGGTAATTTCGTAAAATACACGGGATGAGTTCATATATGAATCTGTATGAATCACAAAGATTCATATATGAATCTGTTAATTAGTTCAACTGATTCATATATTAATCTTTGTGATTCATACAGATTCATATATGAATCTGTTAGTTAGTTCAACTGATTCATATATGAATCAGTTAAAATAGTTCAGTTGTGAATTGCACTGGTTCATATATGAACATATAGTTTATATGTGAATTATACATGTTCATATATGAACACAACCCGTGTGTTTTGTAAAATTTACGAAATTGTTATTCTATTTTTGGGATGCCGCAACTTTTGACTAGTCAAATCCGATCTTGACCATATGAATGGCTAAGATTACTTCTCTATTTCTCATATATTTATCATTTCTTAAATGAACCAAACAGTATGTTAATATATATATATATATATATATATATATATATATATATATATATATATATATATTGATGCTCTCCTAGACCCAAATCCTGGCTCTACCCCTACACACACATGTGTTGGAAATTAGACCAACCTGTAGTTATATTCAAAATTATATTACAACTTAAACTGTAATTTTATTTTCTTATTCACATGAACCTTTAACTTTTTTTTGAGTTTGTTAGGCTTTTTGGTATGTTCTCATTTTTATTTTACTTCGTTCAAACACAAATGCTTAATTGGATTGTAAAATAACATACGAAAGTTTCAACCCGACAAACCCAAGTCAACCCGCACGATTTGGGTTGGGTTGGGTTGGTTGTAGTTTTGATTGGGCTAAGTTGGGTTAAGAACTTTCAAACCGCAAACATTGGGTTGAGTTATTCAAATGTCTTCAACTCGAACCCACATGGTTTGTGTTGGGTCGGGTTGTAGCTTAAACCGCAAACATTAGGTTGAGTTGCCTTCAACCCGACCAACCCAACCCATGTGCAGTCCTACTCCTTTCTCTCATTGGTTCAAACATATGTTGTTTTTAAAGTCCTTTAACGTTAACGACCATTTTGCTAAACTTTTGGTTAAAAAGTGCAAATTCAAAATACTAATGGACCTGATTTGTATATTACTACATAATAGAGGGGTGATTTATGTAATTTTATCAGTTGAAAGGCTCCATTTGGCGCCGTATCAAGTACTATAAACGTGGACGCTCGGCTTCCTCACAAAAAAAGAACAAAAAGAATCCAATTTCTCTCCTACTCCTTCTCGCACACGAAACGCAGACACATCGGAGCAATCATGGCGGCCGCCGTGGGAGTAGCAGTGAGGACGTTGTTAAGCGTACTTGGATGTCTGATGGTGGCGGTGCTTGTTTACACAATCGCAACGGATGGCCTCCCTTTTCGTATTGAGCTACTCACTAGGTAAATTAGAAGCTTAAATTGCAGAAATGTGTGTCGAAATTGATGGTAGATATTGGTTGTTTGTCTTCCTTTAAGCTTGTGCTGGTAATTGACACACTTTTGTAACTTTAGTTTATTAAATGATGCTACGATCACGGTAAAAAGAGATGCACTTTGATTTTGAACGTCGAATGTAGTGCTTTGAAAAATTGAAATGCAAAATTGGTTGGGATTCTGTTACGATTTTATCACAATAGTTGTTTTTATTTGTAGTTTTAGAGTTGAATGTAGTCAGGGCGAATTTTTTCTAAATTTTTCAAGGTCATGTTAGCTTAACTTACAAAGACGAGTCAACAGAGGGAATGGGTTGTTCTTTATTTTCTTTGTTGATTTCTGAATATGTGAGTTGTTTGGATATTTGTAGAATTGTGCATCATGTGTCAAAAGAGGTAGACTTGTAAATATCCTTGGTTTTAGGTTATAGATTTTTTTGGCTAAAAGAAAGATGATTTTTGTTTATCCAAAATCTTCAGCATGGTTGAGGATGACATTACAGGAAACTTGAATTAAGATCATGCCAATTGTGCATCAATTGACTGCGAGATATGGATCTAAACCAAAATCATTGTACACACTGCACTAAAATCAAACAGAAGCCTAGTAGGATTCAAGAAAGTATTTTCAGCACCCAGGGTTGTTGCAGCTATTAATTGAAAGAATCTTGAAATGAGCCACATAGCCCTAGATAAAAGCATCCATCATCTTCCTTTTAGCACTTTCCTACGTTGTTTTGCTTGTGTCAGTGTATATGACTCGTGTGGCTACACAGTGGCTCAGCCCCATTAGAATCCACTTTAACAGAGAGTTTATATGAGTTTCATCGAGCATAAGTCACCTGTCATGTCCTCAAAGTTACATATATTCCTCAGCTTTGCAAGTTATGGAGATGTAATTTCTTCCTCTAAATATATAATGGAGGGAGCATTTTGGTTTCTAGAGGACTTGGTGTGGGATGATTTGTCATTCATATAACCCAAGTAGAGTGTGGATGTTCAGGCAACTTTCTCTTAAAGATTGGGCGGTATGAGACATGTAAGTTTGTGTTCTGTTCTGTTGTGGTGGTGGTGAGGGGGAGTGTTCATCTAGTTAACATGACGTATGATAATGTAAATCTAATTTCTTTTCTCTACTTAAATATTCATCTTTCAGTGGATATGCACATTTAATAAGAGCTTGATTGGTACATTATAGATGTCGGTTAGTGATAGAAGTTTCAGTCCTAGGTTCCCTTGTTAATGACTTTCAAGATTTATGTTGCTTTCTAGTTTTTAGTGCTGTTGTTGATAATCTGAAAAAGAACAACAAAAGCTAGACTTTTCTGCATGTATAAGTAAGAAAGAAAAGAACCACAATGGTAATTTTGGGGTTTACTTTTTATTTTGTTTCAAGATTTAAGTTATCATTGATGGCTCCTCTTAATGCAATTATGCAAAAGAAACATTTTCCTTTTTGATAATTTTGTTGTCAAATTTGTTACAGGTGGATGGCAGCATTATTGATTGATTTCTACATACATATTGCTATTATAGGGGTATGAATGCTTATTTCAGTTAGACCGGATGTCAACCCCACCCCCCACCCCCAACCACCCTCAAGAGGGGAGTGGTTATCGCCAAGGCTACATTGTTGTTTGTTTGCCATTTTGACTTTGACACGTGGTTAAGAAATTACATATTTCTATGCTATATGTGTAACCTCACAACCTCTTTACTATTCCTTTTCACTTTTGAGGCACAGTTGGCCTAACCTTTAAATACTTCTCATAGTGCATATTCTATCTACTAAAATTCAAGTGCATTCAGGAGGATAGAGCAGAGTCCTGTTTGTTCAGAATGTATGCATCCCGTTTTTACTTTTTGAATGATCAACTGGACTCATATGTGTTTGTATGCTGGTAATCTTTAGGCTTGGGTTGTCTACAAGGAATCAAGCTGGATCATGGCAACTGTTTGGGTCATTTTGTTAGTTTGCTTAGGAAGGTAATCTTCTTGTTTATTAGCAGTATGACATGCTTACAATCATTTATTCACCCCAGGACAGTGGGGTTTGCTTTGGTTTAATGCTTGATTTAAAGGGAACTTTTATGATGAATAATTTTATCTTGTAGAAACTCAAGGAAGATATTATTGTACTAGCCTTTGTTCTGGAATTCTAGATGTGACCACATGGTTTCTTGGTCAGAACACTAGATCTCAAAATGGTTGTTTCTTTAGCTTGGGAGGGCTTGCTTCTGCACATATGATCTTCAAGTTTTGAAGGGATTCTTAATTTTACTGTAGAACTAAAGTGAACCAAATAGATGTCTCATGCTTTAAATTCTATTTTATATGAAAGTCAAGTTTCATATAAGACTATCTATTAGGCCATTTCCCATTTTTATCTCACATACATAGCTTTACCTTTCGGTAAGTAGACTGTTAATTTTTATGGTTCGAATATAAAAACTTTAGGTCATAGTAGGATTCCTAACATTTCACAACAACCCTCAATTGCTATACCAATTTGGAATATATATGGAAAAATCAGATCTGGCCACCATTTACTATTACTATCAACTTCTGATTATTTCTTTTTTGTTATTTTCTCTCCAACTTTTTCAGTGAAAGCTTGGCTTGCAACTTGCACATATTATAATAGCTGGTTCTCAACTTATTACATTCACTGCAAATAGCGTCTCATGGTTTTTAAATATAGTTTTGGAGGCAATAAACCTAATAAATATTGAACCTCTTTCTCCAGTTAGCAGTTTAGTGACTCACTCATGGTGGTGCATCAGTAATTGGTTTGTGAACACTTATTTATAGAGGCCAGCATGGATTTGTTACTGATTTTGAGACGACATTCAAATAATTCAATAGGTTCAGTAAATTTAGTCTCCATATTATATTGTATCACTAAAAGTTATTCTTCATATTTCTTCTTTTCTCTTTTCTACAGTGTCACTACCTGTGGGTACATCGTTTTGCAGTTCTTCAAGTTGACACCTGAAGAATCTTCAAAAGATCCTTTGTACTTCGTGTTGGTAAGACACCAGAAAAGGTAAGAAGAGAGGATGTTGGACTTCCCCTCCAAATATATGCTACTAGCTAGGATGTTGGACTTCCCCTCCAAATATATGCTACTTAGCAATCTAGCTAGTACATGCTCCCTTTTCCATTGTGTTTTTGGAAGTGTATACATGGTTCTTTTTGAAGACTTTGCATTGATGTTTCCAATAACATATAGTAATGTTCTTTCTCATGTCTTCTTTCCCAATTAATAAGATAAATCATCCTTTACTTGCTATTTTGTATTACCTTTTATGATATCCAATCCTCAAAAGTATTATTTTTGTGAGAGGGACATGGCAGAAGATAGAAATGTATGATTAATCTTTTCTCTTTGTTTTATTGTAATCATCCATTGCATGTATCACGTCAAACAATATGTTGAGATATTTACCTTAATTTTATTTATATATTTGGCTTAGAGATGTCACGGAACACAGGAAGGGACCTTCTGTTGTAACTGCAAGAGTAATCTTTGCTGTACTAGGCTGCTTGATGCTGGGAACTTTGCTTTACACACTTATTGTTGATGGATCTCCATTTCGTCCCGAATTATACACACCGTAAGTTTCAGTTCTTTTTTATCTTTTGAAAAAGTAAAGTAGAAGGCCATTCCCCCACTGTAATGTATGTGAAGTCAAGGATCCTTCATGGAGAAGTACGATTCAGAACGTGAACAAGCAATATCAAAGTGAAATTAGTTCCTTCTATATTTTATTATTTATAAATCTTGATGTGTTAGGAACCAGAAAGAAATCTACAACTTGGGTTTTTTGTTGGCTCTCACCCTGTGCTCTCGTTGGGAAGTAATCTGTTTCAGCCAAAAGTCTGTCATGTGGATCTCTGTGATTACTGAAGGACTTATTAAGCCACTCTTGATATAGAACTGGGAGCACCGTTCTCTCTCACCAAATTTTATTCTCCCTTTCCCCGTGAGATCCTCACTTGAGATTTGAGAAGCAAGTTCGGTTGAATAACCTTTGGCTACACGTTTGATTGACAAAAGTCCACTCGTTCATCTGTCTCTACAATCTTTACCTGTGGTTCTCTTTCATATGAAATGTAAAATTAATATTAATAAATGCGCGCAGGTGGGTGGTAGCAACACTAATTGATTTCTATATCAACGTAGTGCCTTTAGCGGTATGTCTCCATTCATGATATACTTGAGTTGATCATTTTTTCTGCTTTAAGATAACTTGTACCTTGATATTATATTGTCGATAAGCTAATCTTTTCTTTAGTTTCTATTTGATTTTTCACTTATGAGCATATTTTTTATAGATTAGTGGTTGCATTTTGGACATAGACGCTTAAGCTGTATGTACTGTTAATAATATTAGTGTCTCCATTATATAAACATCAAGTAGGGGGTCTTATATTCTTATGCCTGTTTATCGGCCCATGAACCCACCTTATGTACATTATTTGGAGATATATATCATATGAAACCCTAAATCTATCACAATGGAAGCCCCAAAGTATGCTAATGACCAAGATGATTATGCATCTTTATCTTATCCTTTTCTTCAACAAATGCTCACAATTAAATATGAAACTGGTTGAGTTATACTTTGAGATCTTCCAAAATAGGGTTTTGGTTCAGATAACAACATTCACTTTTTGTCATGCAATTGACCTGACATAATTTATGTTTTGCTACTCTGATTTTAGGGCAATGATGGATCTCAACCTAGATCCAAAACTATAAGTTCACATACAACATGTTGCAGTTTGCATCTTTAAAGAAAATACACTTTTCCTCTTTTCTCCTTCACATAAATAATCCACTGCTGCTTTTCAGGTCTGGGTAGCATATAAGGAATCAAGTTGGATGAGTGCTTTCTTGTGGATACTTTTTCTTGTGTGTTTTGGGAGGTAACTATTTATCCAACGATCTTCTCGTTACTCCCATGAGTGTAGGACGTGATCACGTGAAAGTTATACTTTCTGGTTTTTCCATGAGTTAACTTCGAGTAGTTTATATAATTTGCTCCCTTTCTCCATTCTTCATTTTGTGGATTCCTCCTTCATTGTGCCTCACATCAAGTAAATATGGCCCACAAAAACATCTTTATTTCTTCTAGCTCACTCCATATGAATTACTTTCTCCAAATGACTTGTTCTTCAGAGGTTTTATTTTATATGGGCAATGGTAAGAAAGTTGGATATGAAGGTGTAGTAGAATGGTTCTTCTTTTTTACAGTAGGGCTGTAGGGCTATGTGATGCTTCATATTAATATTCTTACTCCTTTTCTTACGTAAAGATAGAGCCAACCATAACAAACCTAAAAGATCAACCTTTTATGTTATGAAGAAGCTAGAACAACTAGGGGATTAATGTCTTCTGTTATAGTTTAGACGCTCTAATTAAGTATGTTTTTTGTGAATTATGATTAACTTGCATCCTCATCATTATGCAAACTGCAAAGTTCTTTTTCATGTAAAGGAAAGAACTTGGTGTGTGTGCCAACAACTGTAGATAAAGAAGGAAGGGGAATTTCCACCTCAAAGATTACGTATTGATTTTAGACTAATCACAACTATTTATCATTGATCCATGATCGCCTACTTTTTTATTCTCTGGAAGTCCTTTAGAATCAATGCGGAAGGTTCAACTTTAAATGTTTCTGTACTATTGCAACTACAAACATGGCAAAATATAAAAATAAAATATTAGATAAAAAATATGATATACAAAGTTCTTTGTTGTAGTTCTGAATTCTTCACATTTCTGTTGTTAAAAGTGAGTAACATGTAACGTAGTATAAATTCTCATATTACTAACTGTTTGCATGTATATCGTGTTGTGTTAGTAATTAACTAATATACATACATATATGACGCAGCGTAGGTTTGCGGAAGGATCGACAAGCGTCTAAACCCTTTAACGGTTGAGAATTACGATGCGTAAAACTCAAAATTAAGAGAAAACTCTCTCAAAAGCTAAGCTTTATTAATTGAAACTTGATTGAATTGATTAACAATGAAACTTAGCTACCCTATTTATAGCTAAACTAACTAAGAAATAAATATAGAAATTAAACTATCCTAATTATAAACTAACTAGGAAGCTATTTAAAAACTAATAAAAGGAAACTAAATAATCCTAAATTATTATCTAATATAATTAATAAACTAAATCTAATATGGAAAGCAAAGAATTAGAATGAAAGTAGGATTAATGTATGTCACGTGGATGAGAACTTAATTGGTGCTTTATGTTTGCCTCTTTTTTGATGCCAGATCCTGAGCATCTTTCGTGCTCGTTTTTCTCTTCGATCCCATTTTCCTTTTTCCCAATTATTATAAAAATTTCTTATTAACGCTTGAATTCTCCCTGTATCAGTCACCCTCACTTGAAAAGAACTCGTCCTCGAGTTCACTTGAAAAACGTCTTCCTCCGACTCGTAGAACATTCTTTTATTCGAAACAATTGGATTCACATCCCGGTTTTCAAAATTCAAAAATCTTGACCGATCTTCAAATCCCAACTGAAGTTGTCGTGATCGTATCCATACGAGAGATATTTTATCAAATTCGAAAGGGTGAGAGATTAAAGTAACTTTACCGGGAATTGTTTCGGTTTGAACCGGAACTTTGGGTGCGGTAATAATTGAAGTGTCACCTTCGGAATCACCGTTCTTGACTTCTTGTGACAACGCTTTCGTTGGCTCGAGAATGTCTTCCATTATCTCGTTTACGGTTTCTTTGACGGTTAACCCGAAATCTGTTGCCGACTTTTTAGGATCGGTTTCTTGTTGCGATTCTATGGTAACGACTTCATCTTCAACTTTGTCCGGTAAGACTTCGTCGTCTTGTTCCGATGGCTTTTCCGGAATGGGTGGTTTGACTAGGGAAGTAACCGAACCCACAGTACGATTATTGTTTTTGCTCTTCTTGTTAGTGCTTTCATCGAAGCTATTAACCGGAGTCACGGCGATTTTTTGGTCACCACAATGAAATAGTACGAGGTCGTATCGACGCTTGTAAGTGGCATGATTGTCGAATTGCCACGGTCGGCCCAATAGAATGTGACAAGCATCCATATCAAGGACATCACATAGTACCTCTTCTCGATAGTATTTGCCAATTGAGATGGGTACTCGACAAGTTTTTGTAACTTTAACTTGAAAACCGTTCTTGATCCACCCAAGAGAATAAGGACATTCATGGGGTTGAGTGGGTAGATTAAAGTAATCGACCAATTTTTGGGATACTAGATTTTCGCAACTCCCGTTATCAATGATGAGGTTACATACCTTTCTATGAACGGAGCAATGCGATCGAAAAAGATCTTCGTGTTGGCTTTCTTCTTTTGACGAAAGAAGTATTCGTTGAAGTACGATATGAATTTTTTCTTCTTCCTCCTCCTTTTCGGATTCGGAACTCGAGAGATCGACCCGGTTACGGTTGCCATTGCATGGCGCCATATCCGGTCCTTCAAACCTGTCTCTTCTCCGACGGTTGTCGGAGACGATGTTTGGTTGAAGCCTGTTAACAGCCGCTGTCAGATTAGTAAGTGATGTGGATAAGGCCACATTCATCTCTACTAAACCCGCTTTGGTAGTCAGCTGTCGATCTGCAATTGTTAGTGAAAAGACAGGCGAATCCTGCTTTGATACCAACTGACGCAGCGGGGGTTTGCGGAAGGATCGACAAGCGTCTAAACCCTTTAACGGTTGAGAATTACGATGCGTAAAACTCAAAATTAAGAGAAAACTCTCTCAAAAGCTAAGCTTTATTAATTGAAACTTGATTGAATTGATTAACAATGAAACTTAGCTACCCTATTTATAGCTAAACTAACTAAGAAATAAATATAGAAATTAAACTATCCTAATTATAAACTAACTAGGAAGCTATTTAAAAACTAATAAAAGGAAACTAAATAATCCTAAATTATTATCTGATATAATTAATAAACTAAATCTAATATGGAAAGCAAAGAATTAGAATGAAAGTAGGATTAATGTATGTCACGTGGATGAGAACTTAATTGGTGCTTTATGTTTGCCTCTTTTTTGATGCCAGATCCTGAGCATCTTTCGTGCTCGTTTTTCTCTTCGATCCCATTTTCCTTTTTCCCAATTATTATAAAAATTTCTTATTAACGCTTGAATTCTCCCTGTATCAATATATATATGGTGCCTAGTCTGTTTTCATATGGGAGTTGTTCCGTAATGACTTCATGGGTTGTATAGAATGTATGGCTTATTCGGTTGTGGCTTAATGGCTCAAATGATGACTTATTCGTTAAGCCAGTTGAAGGGTGTACACACACACATATATATATATATATATATATATATATATATATATATAGGGAGAGGTTCATTTGAGAAATGGTAAATATATGAGAAATAGAGAAGTAATCTTAGCCATTCATCTGGTCAACATTTGCGGCTTTGACCGCGAAGCACCGGATAATTTCTTGTGTGGTCTATAGAAGGTAGAGGGGTAATTTCGTAAAATACACGGGATGAGTTCATATATGAATATGTATGAATCACAAAGATTCATATATGAATCTGTTAATTAGTTCAACTGATTCATATATGAATCTTTGTGATTCATACAGATTCATATATGAATCTTTGTGATTCACAAAGGTTCATATATGAATCTTTGTGATTCATATAGATTCATATATGAATCACAAAGGTTCATATATGAATCTGTTAGTTAGTTCAACTGATTCACACTGGTTCATATATGAACATATAGTTCATATGTGAATTATACATGTTCATATATGAACACAACCCGTGTGTTTTGTAAAATTTACGAAATTGTCCTTCTATTTTTGGGATAGCTGCAACTTTTGACCAGTCAAAGCCGTAACTTTTGACCGGTCAAAGCCACAATATTTGACTAGTCAAATCCGATCTTGACCATATTAATGGCTAGGATTACTTCTCTATTTCTCATATATTTACCATTTCTCAAATGAACCAAACACTATATATATATATATACATATATATATATATATATATAATATGGTTCCCATGGCCGTTCTTTAGCATGTTAAATGTGTGCTTTTGAACAGGGGCCCCCCAAAATTCAGTGTTACTTTAATTTCTATCAGAAAACAAAAGTAATACGCCTTATCATCGCCTCTGTAATTTGTATATATGTATCTGTGTTGTCTCGTTTTACAGTGTAATCAAAAGTTTTAAGTGTAAAAGGGCCTCCAAAAAGATTGGAACGTCCCTAATGGTGCCTAGTCTGTTTTCATATGAATTATGCATTCATTAATCTTTTTTTGATGTTATACATGTGATCTTATCATACTCTTAGAACAAATGCATTTGAATATAATGCAGCACATATACTGAACCTCTGATGTTCATTTTTGACTCTTTTTCAGCATTACTACATGTGTATACATAGTGCGACAACTGTTCTTTCTCTCTCCCGATCAGCCTATTTCCCTTATACTCTTCAGCAACAATCACAGGCAAGTCTGATAAAGAAGTTGGTTAATTTTGATAGCCTTACATGTAAAAATATGATGCATGGGGCGATCGCCTCTTTATTTATGCATATATCAATGAATGTTCATTATTATCAGTTAACCCTGTAGAACCCACCGATGCACTTATATGTTATTGTCCTGGTTGTCAGTGTATCCAGATTAAATTATGATGCCATAGGAATTTAGTACTCCATCCGTCCCAAACATTTATGATTCTATATAGGTGTTTATGTTTAAAATGCAAGAATAGAGACAGAATCTTGAAGATCAAAACCAATCCATTGGTAATATGTAAAAATAGATTATGGGTAAATAAGTAAATTTAGCTTCCAAATAAAGAATTTGTTGCAAATAATATGGGACATCCCAAATGAAAAGTTCATATCAGTTAACGGTAAATGGGATAATTGCTTGATCACAAAATATCTGGATTCTGGAATCAGTATGCTGGTAACTATTTCTTTTATTACACTTTGTAAGTGGATTAACATGAGAGTTGTAAGACAGTTTATTTTCTTGAATTCTAACAAATTGTTTTGGACCAAATTATGTGTTAAAAGTTTATGCTTAAGAGTTGTTTTGCTGTTCATTTTAGGCTCGTTAAACAGGTATAAAAGAATCATTCGCCAACATGACCGAACAAAGGATTAGCTGAGCAATAAATGATTTGTGTTTACTTGACATTTGATGGATATCAAATCTTATATCAAACTTAAATAAGCTTATATGCGTTATTATGTATAACCTTGTATTAATGAAATGTATGTTCCATGATGTATATTATAGATATGTATATATCTAACTTTGCAAATGATATTTGAGTCAATTTTTCCATCAATTTCCACATTTCACCATGTTTGGTTCTCACTTGACCAAGTGTATTGTCATAACTCAATTCGGAAGTCCCTACTAAATTTTCATTAGTACACACGTCTTTAGCTTTAACAGTTAAGGAGGTGGTCATCCTTGTAGAATGAAGATCTGACGTTCAACCTTAGACACCACCTATCTGCCTCCATGATTGTTGTGGGACCATTACGATGGGGGAACACGAGATGCTCCTTGCTCAATACTCATTAAGTAACGCGCTGTTGTTTTGGAATCCTATACGAGTTACATACGAATTCCGAGTCTATAAATCATTCAATTGTTTTAGGCATGTTTTATTATTATTATTATGCAACTGTTTTTTTGTATAGTCATTTGTTGGTTCGTCTTTTGTTTAATTATTATTTACAATGCTAAGATAACATTATATTCTAGATGTTATTAATTATTGTTTCTTTTGAGGGTAATTTCTTGATTTTTGCAAGTTTTTCTTTTGACATGTTGAATGTTGCAGAGATTTGAAGTCAAGTAATCCACCATTGATGATGGTGGGTGGCGATGAATAGTGAAAAAGATGAATATACAAATTTACCTTTTTTTCTCAGTGAAAGAAGGGGCAAGTATATAAACACGTGTAGAAAGTTTGTGGACACAAGGGTAACAATATGTATTTATTATTAACAATGTTTTATTTGTTTTTTGAATCAGCAATTGCAATATCAATTTGTAGAGACGTCTTTTCAATGCATAATTTCTATATTAATTTATGTACTTTATCAAATTAATAATTAAGTATTCAATCCAAATTCAAACCCAACTTTTATGACATCGGTTTGGGTTGGATTAGTGATGGCCAAATGGGTCCGGCCCGATCCGATCTGGGTGGTCAACCGCAGCCCAGCCCAGTGAAGGGCCCGGTTCATAGCCTGAAAATCAGGATCGGTCCATGTATTTGGAAGTTTTGGCCGCTCAGCCCGAGACTGGTTCATGGACTGGTTTTTGGCCCGGCCCAGTCCGATCTGAATTTTTTAAATAAATAGCCATTATAGAGCCGTTATATTCGATTTTTTGACCCTTTTTTTTATTTTCTAACCCCCCAAACCCCTATAAATACTTGTGTTGGTTATGGAGTTAGACACCAACTTACAAAACGCAAAAAATGCATACAATTCTCATTTTTAAAGTGTGTTTTTTCTTAGAATTGATGTATTGTAACTTAAAATTATAAATAAAACGTATTTTTAAAGTGTATTTGAGTGATCCAATCCAATTTTAATTTTTTAAAGTTTAGTAATTAATATAATTGCGTTTTTTTAAGTTTATTAATTGATATAAGTAAACTTATTTTTTAAAGTTTATTATATAATTAATTATTATATAAATTATAAGAAACTAATTAAAAAAAAGGAAGGACTGACCGAAGGACCGGTTCAGGCCCGGCCCGACCCGGTTGTCTAAGAACCGGTCCATCCCGCCCTTAACCGGGCCACTAATAATTGGGTGAAACCCGTCCCGGCCCGACCCAAAGCCCGCTTGGCCCGGTTTTTGAGGTTACTGTTTGGACCCGAAGCCTGTTTGGGCCCGGCCCGAGCCCGCTATTTGGCCATCACTAGGTTGGATTGTGATAGAAACAGAGAATTGAGAGAAAGAGAAATGATTACTATTAATCAAAATGAGCCAAAAACTCTACAAAATGTAAATGAACCAGAGTCTGGGACTCCTTACCAGAGAATACCCTCCTTGTAACAAACTAGACAAAATAACTGAATACCTCTCACAATCCCTCACCACCATACTTTATTCCAACGACTTGCTCCCTTTCTCTCTCCTCGTGTACACTTTCCATATGATGGGCTTCTTACCCATTTGAGAGAGTATGGGCCTTTGGGCCTCAACCACAGGCTCTCTAACATTACCCGCTTCTTTTACTACAGCCTTGTCCACAAGGCTGAAATCAGGGAATTGACTCTGCAACATGTCTTCGTCTACCCACGTGGCATCATTTTCATCCTTTCCTTTCCATTTCACCAAACATTGACGAACTGGTTGTCCCGCAACAGACATCTCACGAGTTGCCAAAACTTCCTCCGGCTCGTCCATAGGGTCCCCCTCAACTTCCAAACCATCAGGTAGTGAATCAACAACCTGATAGTTACCCACAACCCGCTTAAGTTGAGAAATATGAAAGACCGGGTGAACTTTGGTCGACGTTGGAAACTTCAATTTATACGACACACTTCCTATCTTCGAATCAATAGGAAAAGGGCCATAATAGCGTGGGGCCAACTTCTGATTAATCCTTCTAGCCACAGTTTGCTGACGATGAGGTCGGAGCTTCAGAAAAACCCATTCACCTTCCTTGAATTCTTCATTTTTTCTTTTACGGTCAGCATACTTCTTCATCTATTGTTGTGCACGCAACAAATGATGTTTCAATTGAGCCAATGCTTCATCTCGATCAATTAACTCGGAAGCGACCTGTTCCACCCTTGTTTCTCCTTGCACATAACGGACCAACGCTGGTGGTTTCCGCCCGTAAACTACCTGAAACGGAGTGACTCCCGTTGAAGCATGAAATGTGGTGTTGTACCACAATTCAGCCCATGCCACCCAATGAGACCACCCTTTAGGCTATTCGGAAGCAAAACATCGTAAATAGGTCTCGAGACATCTATTCACCACCTCAGTTTGGCCATCGGTCTCCGAATGGTACGAGGAACTCATTTTTAACATCGTTCCTTGCAATCGAAACAACTCCTGCCAAAATAAGCTAATAAACAGTGGGTCGCGATCACTTACAATCGATCGTGGAATTCCATGCAAACGCACCACTTCTTTTGCAAAAACTTCAGCTATCTTTCTTGCCGTATACGGATGCTTTAAAGGAATGAAATGCGCATACTTGGACAATCTATCCACTACCACGAAAACAGCTTCAAACCCGCCCGATTTTGGAAGACCGGTGATGAAATCCATTGATATATCATCCCAAACTAATTCCGGAATCGGTAACGGTTGTAACAGCCCCATAGGAGATGAATCCAAATATTTTTGTCGTTGACAAACATCACATTGTTTCACATATTCTTGTATCGCTCCCTTCATTCCTATCCAATACACATTCATCACGATGAGTTTATACGTACACAAGAACCCCGAATGCCCACCGGCTATTGATGAATGAAACTCAACTAAAATGTCCGGAATTACCCCTGATTTGGCAGCCAACACCAATCTGTCCTTATGTAAAAGGACTCCTTTTTGCAGCATAAATCCCGGCCTCGATTGAGGATCACGCCTTAAATCCCTGATCACCCGTTGTAACTCCTGATCTTTGTTAATCTCTTCTTGAATCTGTTGTAACACCACACCGGGTAAGATGTTGTCACTTTCAGTTCAGCCTCTTCGAACATACGGGAAAGGGAGTCTGCTGCCGAGTTTTCCCGCCCAGGCTTATAAACTACTTCAAAATGATAACCTAATAATTTTGCAATCCAATTTTGTTGATCTGCAGATGCAACTCGTTGTTGTAGTAAGTGGCGTAAACTTTTTTGATCGGTAAAAACCTTAAATTCCCTGCCCAATAGGTACGGTCGCCAATGTTGAATAGCTAACACTAATGTCATCAATTCCTTCTCATAGGTGGACTTACTCAGATTGTTATCAGATAATGCCTTACTGAAATACGCAATCGGTCGCCTATTCTGCATTAAAACAGCCCCGATTCCTCTACCAGATGCATCACACTCCACTTCGAATGGTAAATCAAAATCAGGTAACCGTAACAACGGCGGGTTGGTCATAACCTGCTTCAGTTGTGCAAATGCTCTTAAAGCTTCAGGTCCCCAAACAAATCTGTCCTTCTTAGTCAAATCAGTAAGTGGCCTCGCAATCTTCCCGTAACCCGCAATAAATTTACGGTAGTATCCTGTCAAACACAAAAACCCACGTACCCCCTTTACATTCCAAGGGGTCGGCCATTCGATGATGCTTTTGATCTTGGAAGGGTCCACGGATACCCCTAAATCAGAGATCACATGGCCTAAGTATTCCACCTGTTGAGTCGCAAATACACATTTCTTTTGGTTGGCCACAAAGTGATGCTGCTGGAGGATTACTAACACAATACGCAGGTGATCGAGATGCTCTTTCCAACTCCTACTATAGATTAAAATATCGTCAAAGAAAACTAAAACGAAACGTCTAAGATAAGGTCGGAAAACCTGATTCATCGTGGACTGAAACGTCGCGGGAGCATTCATCAAGCCGAAAGGCATGACCAAAAACTCGTAATGGCCATCGTGTGTTCGAAACGCTGTTTTACCGACATCTTCCTCTTTCACTTCAATATGGTGGTAACCTGACTTTAGGTCCAGTTTAGAGAAATAGTTGGCCCCGTTAAGTTCATCCAGCAACTCCTCCACCACCGGAATCGGGTACTTATCGGGAACCGTTGCTTTGTTGAGTTCTCTATAATCAACACACATCCTCCACGTCCCATCCTTCTTTTTAACCAATATTACGGGACTAGAAAAAGCACTCGAACTATGTCAAATAATCCCCTGTTGCAGCATGTTTCGGACCTGTTTTTCGATTTCATCTTTATGATGATGCGGGTATCGATAAGGTCGGACACTAATAGGATCTCCCGTTCCACGCAAATCAATTTTATGCACCGTCTCTCTTCTAGGAGGTAACCCCGACACCTCAAGAAATACTTCACGGTATTGCTCCAAAATAGCATCAAGTTCACATTGTTGCTGTTTATTTAATCGTTGAACCGCCGATGAATTCTCACAATTTTCTCCCGTCACCAACATGCTTTGAAACGATGCAGCTCCCATCATCGTTCCCAGATGCCACTGCTTTTCTGACTCATTTCGATATCCACCATCGAGTGTGACTTTCTCCCCGCCCCAATGGAAACTTATCGATTTTTCTTTCCAATCAAAAGTAACTTCCCCTTGTTTCTGCAACCAAGAGACCCCCAAAATCATATCTAAGTCACCCAATTCAAGTATATATGTATCGACTGTGGTTTTAAACCTTCCGAATTCGATCTCCACCCCCTTACATTCTCCCTGAGTTAAAATCCGGTGGCCATCTCCCAACCGAACCCCCAAATTTTTATAAGGTTCCACTTTCAATTCCAACGTCGATGCTACGTGTGGAGATACAAAATTGTGGCTGGCTCCACTGTCCACCAAAATTTCGACTGGAATACCTTTAATCGTTCCCCTAACACGTAATGTGTTCGGGATTCTTGCGTTTTGACGCTCGACCCACGCAAATAATCCCATTGAGTTACATTCCAGAATGTCCTCACTTTCATCTTCTTTCAGTTCAACCGCAATCACTTCCCCTCCCTCATCGATACATTCATCATCACCTAATATCACCATTCGTAACTGTCGTTCAGTACACTGATGAAGGGGATGGTATCGTTCCCCACAGCGGAAACACAACCCTTTTGCCTTTCGATCCATCAGTTCAGCGTACAGTAAGTGTTTGATTCCCCGACTTCTTTCATTCTCCTTCCTACCAGCGGCCACCGCCCTTACTGGCTGGATCAGTTGAGGTGTCTGGTTAGGTTTTGTAAAAGCCTACTTATTAACACCCACAGTATTACTAGATGAGCCTGGCCCAATTGCTTTTTGGCCCATATTCATCTCCTGGGCTGTTCCATAACTTCCTTTCACAAACGACCCAACTCCAATACTCCGTCCTCCATTCCACAGTCGTGTGGTTACGCTTCGAGGAGCCATCGCACCCCTCAATTCAGATTCCACATCTCGTGCGATCTTCATTGCTTGCACACGGTTTGTAGGATTGAAGGTGCGAACCCCCAATCGGATTTCAGGGCTAAGACCTCCCAAAAAATACCCCAGATATTGTTCCTCTGGTAAGCGACTAACCTGGGACGATATGTATTCAAATTCAGTGATGAAATCATCCACCGATCCCGTCTGGACTAGGTCCTTTAATTCTTCAAACGGATTATCGCTCTGTCTTCCTCCATATCTTTCAATCAGCGCCTGTTTGAACTTATCCCATGTCAGATTCTCCTCTGTTGCGCTCAAGAGATTGAACCAGTGAATCGTGGCTCCATCCATACTCAACTTTGCCAATTTAACCTTAATTTCTCCAGGAGTGTTCTGCACTTCAAAATAAATCTCTGCTCTAGTAATCCATCCCATTGGATCCTCCCCACCAAACATGGGCAGTTCAACCTTCTTCACCGCCATACGAAACTCTGTCAATCGATCCTCCACTCTGTTGTTGATAAGGGGTGGTTCCTGTGGTCGTTCCAACAGCTTCACCAAATCAGCCATCATCGCTTCTCTGAATTCAGCCAACGATCTCTGTAAGTTTTCTTCCATCGTCACCACCGCCTCTTCCAATGCCTCCACACAATCTCCCATACTACTTGACTTTGGTGACATTTTCAAAAGAACGCTAGCTCCTCTCGAAAGGATCCGGCAGGTCGGACCAATTGATAGAAACAGAGAATTGAGAGAAAGAGAAATGATTACTATTAATCAAAATGAGCCAAAAGCTCTACAAAATGTAAATGAACCAGAGTCTGGGACTCCTTAGGGTGCGTTTGGTTTGCAGACTGGGTGGGACAGGACGGGACAAAAATTCATTGTCCCATGTTTGGCGTGACATGGGACAGGACAAAAGTTCACTGTCCCATGTTTGGCGCGACATGGGACAGAGACAAAGACTGAACAGGGTGGGACAAGATGGGACAAAAAGGGGTATTTTCTTGTTCCACCAAAATAGGTGGAACAACATGGGACAGAAACTAAAAATCACTGATTTACCGTCATTTGATGTATAATCGTAATATGGTATTAGTCTTAAGGGTCACCACTACCCATCGTCGCTACTACCACCATCGGCGGCCACTAGTAGCCACCGCTAACCACCGTCGGCCACCTCTACCTATTTCTCCACCATAACAACCTCCTCCACCACCTCCACAACCATATTGGTAACCTCCGTCTCTTCCTCCACTACAATAACCTCAATTACCACTGTGCACCGCCACCGCCACCACCACTACCTCTATTACTATCTTTCACCTTCTTCACAACTATCGTCTTTCACCGGCCACCCATCGTCTTTTATCTTTACTCGTTGTTGCAACTATGCATTCGTCAATTCATTAAGATCTTCCAAATTGAATCAACTATTATATTTTTTTTATATGAATCCGATTTTTTCGAACTACCATCAATTATTTCAGATTCTTCATTCAAATTTTCTACTATTGTTTTTGTATGTATTTATATGTATGAAAATTGTGTAAAAAAATTAATAATGTTTTTAATTAAATTATTTAAGAATATTCTTTATTTGTGTTATTTATAACTATTATATGACATATAAAATTATCAAACAACTTTTATGAAAACTTGTCCAGTCATGTCCTATCCAGTCCCAGTCGTACCAAACACAAGACAACCATTTGTTTTGTCCAGTCCTGTCCTAGCCTCTTGTCCTGTCCAGTCCAGTTCTGTCCTGTCCAGTCCCGTCCTGTCCAGTCCCGTCCAATCTTGTCTGCGTACCAAACGCTACCTTACCAGAGAATACTCTCCTTGTAACAAACTAGACAAAATAACTGAATACCTCTCACAATCCCTCACCACCATACTTTATTCCAACGACTTACTCCCTTTCTCTCTCCTCGTGTACACTTTCCATATGATGGGCTTCTTACCCATTTGAGAGAGTATGGGCCTTTGGGCCTCAACCACAGGCTCTCTAACAGATTGTTCGAACTAAATATATATTTTAAGAATGTTAAATTAAAATTTAGAAAAAGAATATTAAGTGACGTTCGGTTTAATGGAATTGTTTCAAGGGATTTGGATTTCGTAGAAGCATTTTGAATCGGAGGGATTTAGATTTACAAGTATTTGGAATCTTTCATGTGTTTAGTTTGTAAGATTTAGAATTGATTGAATTCCATTTTTTATAAATAATTCATAAAAAAAATTATAAATAATTATAAAAAAATTAATTTACCTTTTTATTAATTGATTATTATAAAACAAATGTTTTTAACATATTTAATATTTTAGAACACGAGTAAATTTCACTCTTGGTCTTTAACATATGTCATTTTCAACGGTTTTCGTCCCAAGACTTCATTTTCTCAGATTCTTCCCCGATGTTTGTCGATTCTCAATGGATTTCGTCTCTTTGTCTAACGATCGTTAATTTTCTTCATTAAGTCCAATTAAATAAGGAATAGTTTGGTCATTTTACATTTTAAAACTATTTTAATTTTTTCACCATGTAATGGACTCATCCCCTTCCCATCTTCCCATAAAATCCCTTCGCCCGGAAAATTCTTCCCTAAAAATCGGCAATAATCACCATTGACAACCATATTATCCAAACCAAAATGAGGTGTATTCAAAACACATCAAACACAAAAATCTGAACAATATACAAACATAAACAATATGAGTTTATTCAGAAACATTTTGATACAATCCCATGAATCAAAACATTAAAAACCCAAACCCTAAATCAAACAAGATCACTTGATCCTTTTTTAGGTTTCTTGATTACTGATCAATGATACAGACCTGGTAAAAGGAGGTAAACCTAAATCTTCATCTTCAAAAACTGTAACCCTTAAATCTTCATCTTCAAAGAGGGTGTTTGGGATTGTTTATTTAAATGACTTATCTGCTTATTTAATTTTGTCACTGCAGATAAGTTATTTCTAGTGTTTGAAATGGAAGAAAAAAAAACTGCTTATGACTTTTTTTGTCACCGTAGATAAGTTGTTTTTAATAAGTTAGTCCATACTGACTTATCAACCTATTTGAAACAACTTATAACTTTTTTTTTGTTATTTTACATGTATAAGCAATCTCAAACACCTCATAAATATCAACTTATTAGTGTAACACTCTAAAATTTTGACGAATAAAAATTCGAAAATTCGGCAATAATGTGTCTAAATACGAAGGACCATAATACCCTGAAAATATTAAATTCCAAAAGAATGAATCATAATATTCAAGACAACTAAAAACCCATAACAAGAGGGTTAGTTTGCACTATAAAGCTTTGCAACAAAGAATGGGACATCAATATTACAACAATCTACTTAATCTAGGATAAATTCAAATCTAGATTAAAATGGGTGTTGCGAGTTCACTATATACTCTCTTCACAAAATTCCCCCAAAAGACCGGCACTTCGAGAACTCCTACGTGCTCGGTTAACATGCCCGACATCCTAGTTTCCTCCACGGGTAGGATCTGTGAGGGAGCAACAACCACAACAAGTGTTAGGACGAAGTCTAGTGAGATTTCATAAATTAAGTAATTCATAAGCAATAGCATCATATTTTAAATAAAGTAAGATTTAGGTACCGAACTCCATCGACTCACAAATTACTGTTTCCACCGCGACCATTATCTTGTACCTGATCATAAATATACAAGAGATATCCCTTGAAATACGGGGGAGACCCGATTCCATCGGGGTGACTTTTACACGGAAGTGGAGTCACCCATGATGTTAATGGATTACACCTCATGTCCTGATCTTAGTTCCCATGCCATAACGACATCACAACCTCAGATTGGTTGACGATGATAGGGATCTAAACACATACACCATTACAGGTTGCTTCTACATGCACAATTGCATGTCGTATTCGCATGCACAAAACCCCAATCCCTTAAGGATTCGACACCCATGCACATGAATAATTATATGCATATATATATATATATACACACACATATATATATATATATACATATATATATATATAGGTACGTTCACAACCATAAATACAATTAATATAAATAAGACGTACACTCATGCTTAAGACATTAAATTAGACACGGAAGGTACGAGATACGATTAGTCGAACCTTAACACGAGAATTAGACAAGACTCTACCTAACGGACAATATACAAAAGGATTAAAGAAATTACTTGAAGATTTTCGGGGTGTTACAATTAACTTATTAAGTTTTTGTACCACAATGAGCTAATCCAAACACATTTTATAAAACTTTTTTTGTCACCACATAAATTGATACACTTAAAAAAAAGCATAAGTTGTTTTAAATAAGCAATCTCAAACACCCCAAAAAACCATGGGCTCATCATACATAAAATCTTTCGAACCAAACATGAAATTGGAATGAAATTAAATTCCAAACTTAACCAAATTGGACCTAAGTGGATGGTTATAAAACACTTACCGGATCAATGTTCAAGGAAGCCACTTATCTTACGGATGTGAATGACAAGGACCGATTTTTTATACGGTAACAAATATATAAGGACTGATAATCTTATCAAACTGATGGTTGAAGATGGTAAGCAATCAGTAAACCACCCCTAACTCACAATTTGATAGACTAATAAACATGATTTCCAAAGTGACAATGGAATCAAGATCATCAAAAAAAATAAGGCGACGATTGTTTTTTAAGAGGTCTGAAGTCTAAAGTCTTATTTCATTTCTGATTAATAAGAGTTGGTGTTGAAGTCTGAAATATGAAACAATAAAACTGTTTGTTTTTGTAACGTCTGTAGTCGTCATGAGAGAAAGAAGAGCATATGAACTGAGGCGACGATAAGAGATTTTAAGAAGTTAGGTCACCACTTCTCATTTCAGATGTATTTTAGAGTTAAGAGATTCCGAAAACCAGAAAAAAATAATAAACAAACGGTATGAATTCAGACTTAAGAGTTATGAAGATTTCCAAACAACCCCTAAATTTGTATTAGATCCTAATTTAGAATATCCAGACGGTGCCGTTTCGAGTCGAATCTGCCATCATCATCAGCGTAATATTACAGAAGCACATCATTTATCATATTTTTCGCTCACACAACCGCTGACCACTTCTGATCGTCTGAATCCACACCAATCTCCACCGCTCCAATGGCTCGAATATTATCGAGATCTACTCGTCAGGTATCCATCGCACATTTCGATTATCGAAGTGATTTTAGACTCCGATTTGTATGTCATCTATAGCTATTTTGCATTCCGCTTGATTTCGATTGTATTGCCTTTTGTGTTATTTTACTTTTTAACGGATGTCGTGGATGTAACTCGGTTTGAGGATGCTTAATTAACGACTCTATGCGTTCAGATTAATTTATGTGGTCACGCTAATCAGCATTCATGGTCGAATTAGGGATAAAGTTCTCTGGATGAATCATGAACAAAATTGGCTGTTTTGTAATTGTATAACAGTGGTTGTTTGTGTGTTTGTGTTTTAGTTTAAAGTGAAAGAGGTAATTCATTCATTTAACAATCAGAAGTCAAATATATATTTGGTTCAATGAGGAATACGATTTAACGTTTTTCTTGCTTATATAATATTTACGTGTTTGTGTCATAATTAATTTCTAAGGGATTAGAAGAAAAAAGTCCGTTTGTTCGAGTTCGAGTGTGTTTATGAGAGAGATGGAATGGAATTCTGAAACTGCTATTGTTGCTGCTATTACTTGGTATTTGCTGAAACATGGTGAACTTGCAATTCGAAAGGAAATCGTGCATGATCATGGCATGATAACGGTCAAATAACTCTTTCAGGAGTGGTTGTGTGGTATTTACCCCACCACACCATGTTTGTGAGTTTTTCCAAATTGGAGGTGTTGATGAAAGTCTCTGCAAATCCATTGTTTCTTTTGTGTGTGGATTTTGTGATGAAAGGTAGGGAAGATAGATAGTTTTGGTGCCATTAGGAATTACCTTTTTCTTGAATAAGTAATAGGCAATTATCACAATACAGATGATCCTTTTAAAAACTAGATGAAAGTTGCCTCCTAAAGCTTACAATGTCCAGGGAAATGAAATGCTCTCATATAGTAAATCTTGGCACCCTCAAATGTGTCTTTTTTTCTGTTCTTCTTTGGGGCTTCCGTATATTTCCCCCTCTTAACTCTCAAGTCTTAACTCCGTCCCTTTCCTGAGTTAACTCCCCTCCCTAACCCTTCCCTTCCCCTATAAAACTTCAAAAAGATTGTAAAACTCTGAGATTGCATATTTACAGACTTGTGATAACTGATAACAAGAATGTATCTTGGAAAATGTTTAGATATGTATGATGTATACAGTCTTGTTGTTAAAAGGTTAATATATGATGGTAAGAATTACAACATTAGAAGTGGTTGCATGAGTTGATGGCGCCTCCAACTGCTACTGAAGTAGAGATTCAGTGCATGTTTGAATTCCATCATGGAGTGCCTCTTTGATTTAACAGTTATCCCCTTCTTGACTTGCCCCCTCCCAAATAGGCCGCTATTTTGTAGTGTGATATGGTATTGAGAGAAAAAATAGTTCGTTGATCTTTTAAGTTCCATTTTAGAATTGCACACGATATCAAGACTGACTACTTTTAGCGGTTGAAACTTGTTTAATTTATGGATTTTCTGGTTATGCAGATACATGGTAGTCAATCAATACTGCAACCACAGAACCATGCTGTCTCAGTTCGCTTCTATGCCAAAGAAGCTTCTGCCAAAGCGCTAAAGGGCGATGGTGAGTTGACTTGCAAACAGATATCTTTTTCTGAAACTTGTAGATGTGCTAGTTCAGAATCTGCAGATCCTATAGGCCGGTGGTTGCCCTTTTGGTATTAAAAGTCAATGTGTTGATCTTTCAGGCCTTCAAAGGCATCTAAGAGAATTCATGCTGGCTCTCTGCAATATATGCTATGAGTTTCTAATTCTCGTTTTGATTTATGATTTATAGAATGTTTTCGAAATACTATTATTTACCTAAGAAGTGGTGAAAAGATTACTTTCCAAATAAAGCAATGATTGGCAAGAAAAAGGAAAAAAAAAATCATTTGAAGGTCTTGTTCAGCTTGGTTGCCATTATGCAATATTGGAGATTTGGGAATATTGCTGCTTGCCCCTCAACATTTTGGTGAAATTTTCTTATTTATGCTCTGGGAACTCCGCATGATTTTCTAGATGACATTATTTTCTTGAAGCATTGTGCTTCCAGGAACCAATGTTTCGTCATCCATTCAGATTTCTGGTTGTGAGTTGTGACTTTACACATGTAATTGGGCTTAATTTTCTATCACCAAGGTGGCTGCAAGCTCGCAGCATATGTGAGTTTTTGTTTGCTGAAAATTTGTAAATTTATCAAATGAACAGAAAAAATCCATATATGCATAAATCAGAATTTCAGATCAGAGCATAAAGAATATGAGGGAATTGGGTGCTGCAAATCTAAATCACGTAATTGAAAAAAGGGAGAGACGATACAACATTGAAATTAAGTAAAGCTATGCATGGTCATGCATAATGTTTGCTTTTGTTTGGTTTCTCTGATGCTTAAAAATCAGTTTGGGTGGTGCCATAGACTGTGGGAGGAGATGGGCATATGAGAACCTTCTTCATCTTCTGAAGCCAGTAAATTAAAGTAAGAATACAAGTGCAGAATACAAGATATTGGAACTCGGTATATCTTAGAAACTGTGATACAGTTGCATTTCTATGTGCATAAAAATATCTGTTACATGATCAACAGAATGTAGGAAAAAAAAAGTTCATCTCTTTGCGCAAGACCCCCCCCCCTCATTACACCCCTCTAGTTCTTTAGACAATGAGCTAAAGGATATTTTGTTCTGGTTTTATCTCCAGGAATCGAAACTGAACTTGACCATCTTGATTATCACGTAATTTGATTCCCTGGTTGCGTCTTCCACTTCGTTCTTCCCTTTTTGGTTCTCTCTCATAAGTGGGATGACACCCTATAGCCATAATAGTAGTGCAATCTGAACTTCTACTTTCTCATATGTTTTCTCCCTTTTCTCTTCGAAACATACCAACATGATCATTGGTTCATTGCTGCAACCTCCAATATTGTGTCTTGTCACACTCATGGCCAACAATATGGAGAACGTCAAAGCTACAACCCGGGCTACTCGCTCCTCTGCAGTTTAGATTTCTTTTCTTCCAGAAACACCTGGGAAACATCATACTTTTAAATTTTGTATTAAACCTTAAATTTTGGAATATTTCCCCAAAATATTACTTCTATTAGTAAATATGCATATTATAAAATCAGTAGCCAAGATGCTCACCTGACTTGTTCTTGCACCATTAAAAGCTGTCAGTAAAATCCTAGTGTTTGCCCTATAGAGGCTAGAAATATATGGTGCTTCTGTGTGTTGACATTGATTAACTAATAAAAGAATGGCTTGCATAAATAAATCATGCTTTGACAAACATTATTAAATAAAACCATGGTGTTCCATCTGTTGCCTGTTTCTTCCAAGATGTATCTGTTTTCGGTTAAATGAGAAGCATCTTGATGCACTGTGGCTGAGTGAAGGTTGGTGGTATTTTGTAATAGTCTAGTGATACAGTTGCACACTGTTTACCTGCCTAAGTTCTTTTCTTGACATAAATACATTATACATGTAATATTTTCCTGAATATTGTAATGATGCAACTATCATTTGTGCTATTAGACGGTATTAGCCATCTTTACTTGGCCTTTTTTCCAAGCTGGGGGTATACTCAGAAACAATCTCTCTGTCTGTTGACACAGAGTTAAGGTCTGGAGACATCCTACCCCTCCCAGACACCTCCGGGCATGATATACTAAGTTTGTTTGGTTTGGTTTAGACAATATTAGCCATCATTCTTCTATGAGAACTGCAGAAAGGAAGTATATGGTACTATAATTGATGAAGTAACTTCTTCATTATTTGAAATGCTAAATTATGCTTTTATGATTATACTAATGTGATGTTTGCACATGCTTTTGAAGATATGTTGAAGGGGATTTTCTTTGATGTGAAGAAGAAATTTGAGACAGCAATTGGAATTCTCCGGAAAGAGAAGATTACAATTGATCCTGAAGATCCCGCAGCCGTTGCTCAATATGCAAAGGTCATAAAGACTGTAAGAGAAAAGTAAGCTTCATAGTTATTCCCAATATGTGTCTGTGCATATTTGGTTACAACTTAGAAAAAGATTTAATTTAATAAATTTATCTCCAGTCTCTCTTTAATGACTCCGAAGGATGCACAGCTGAGTATTTTTGGTGGCTCTTGATCTTGTGCTATTTTTTTAACATTTTCTTGAGATCTCTCTCCCCCTCTCTCCCATTATGAGTATGTAGATGCATCTAATGATGGTTGTTATTAAACATACTGTTTATGGATAGCATCATCAACCCCAATTATCTCGTAGTGTAACTTGTATTATAATTTGCCATGCCATGCCTACAGGGCAGATCTGTTCTCAGAGTCTCAAAGGATCCAGTACACCATCAAGACACGTACTGAGGGAATCGAGGATGCCCGGTCTTATCTGCTGGCTTTGAAGGAGATACGTCTCAAGTAAATATTCTTCATTTGTTACCATTTGATGAGTTATACTCCTACTTGATATCGAGTGTTCCTTCCACTTTTTTAAGTATATAATATTTATATACATCAAATACTCACATACACTCCTCACCTTTGGTGAGGTTTGAATCCTTGATCTTCTGGAGGCTGGCCAGTGTTCCTTCCTTTTTGTTGATGCAATTAGGGGAATATTTTGATCCTTGTTGTTTATCATTTTTTTGTGGCAAATAAACCTTATTTGTAGGAGAGGCCTTACGGATGAACTAGGTGCAGAAGCTATGATGATGGATGCACTTGAGAAAGTGGAGAAAGAACATACGAAGCCACTTATGAGAAATGACAAGAAGGGAATGGCCCTCCTGATGACAGAGTTTGATAAAATAAATCAGAAGTAAGTTTTTTCTGTGGAGTCGATTTCTTTCTAAAAGTCTTCTTTTGGTTTTTGGAAGCCAACATAGTAGTACTTTCCAATTCAGATTTTAATGTTATGACTCCTAAACATTTGCATATTTATAACATTTGTAAATAGTTTAATGTGGTTTATGAATTTTCTTCTTTGCATTGATACAATTCTAACATTGGGAAGTTACTCATTTGACGCTAGGAGGTTAAATATAATTCTTATCTTCTTTTCATTTAAAAGTAACGTTCGTTAACCATCACTTAATCGTAAACTCGCAATTTGTGGTGTTTCTATATCATATTCTAGGCTTGGCATCTGCAAGGAAGACTTGCCCAAGTATGAAGAACAATTGGAGCTAAAAATTGCAAAAGCACAACTCGAAGAACTGAAGAAAGATGCTCATGAAGCAATGCGTACACAGAAGATAAGGTATATCTTGTACTCCTTTTTACGCATGAAAACTGCAACATCTTATTGGGATGTTTGATTATCACCCAAATCTCATAAATACCCTTAAATAAACATGAAATAGGGAATTCTACTGGACCTAAATCAGCCTAGAATTCTATACAAGGATCACAATGAATAAGTACCTACATCCAGTTTTAAAAACACCAAGAAAAGAAGGGAAACATTGTAATTTTTAGCCGGCCGTTTCAAAAGTGGGAATTGTTGCAATTTTAATATTAAAAAAAAATGTCGTCTTTCTTTCTTTGAAAAGTTGACATTATCTTTCCCCCTTATTTTACAAGTGACCGATAACATTGATTTGTGTCTGCAAGATTCATTCATATTATTTTTTATAAGGGTGTCTTAGGTGCCATTTACCAAATATTTATCGGTTACCCGGTAAGCGCTTACCAAGTAAGAGCCTTCTCCCTCGCTTACTGGGTAAGATTGGTAGTAACCGTAGTTGGGCAAACATTTCTTTTAAACCTTTCATCAATTTTGAGTGATGTGGTTTCCCTAATTATTTCAGGGAGGAGTTCAAGGATGAGGAGATGGTGGATGTGAAGTCCCTGGATATTCGAAACTTCATCTGAATCTGTGAAGCTTCCTTTAATATCAAGCAGGTTAGCCTGGTTGCCACATTCCTAGTTGGTATAATGGGTTCAAATCCATCTTTACACAAATAATTTCTCATTTTCAGGATCCATTTCTTGTGATATTTTGAGGAGGGTTCTGTTATAGGTTATAGAATCTTTGTTGGCTGAACAAATAAAATAAAATTATTGTGAGATTGCAGTTTCTACTTGCAATGCAAGATAGATAGGTTGGTCAAACCAAGAAACAAAAAGTGTGAGCATCTCCAACAGCTTATTGGGGTTTTGGAGCATGAAAATTCCCTCTCCCCAACTTTGTTAATAACGTCTTATTGTCTCAAATGATCTTGTGAACACAGTCTGGATTCTGTATTCTTTTACTATTAATCAATACCTCTGGAAGTTGCAACAATAAAGACAAATGTATGGTTAAAAGATTTGTTGAGCCAATGGTATTGCAGCTTTATGTTTGACTTGAAATTGTCTATGTAAGGGTGTAAATGAGCGAGTCGAGTGGTAGGTCATTCGAGCTTGGCTTGAAAAAAATAATATCAGGCTCGAGCTCAACTCGAGCTCGAATAACTTTTTCAATGTAGGGCTCGAGCTCGATTAGTTTTTAAGTTATCGAGCTCGTTTATGGCTCGAACTCGCGATTGATTAACTCGTTTATCGACTCGAGGTCGATGATTTTTATATTTTTATTGTATGATTTATAAACAAATGAGCATGTTTGGCTCAAAAAAGTGTATGCTCGAATGGCTCGGCTCAACGAGCCGAGTCGAACATTGGTATTATGAAGCTCGGTTTGTTAAATTAAACGAGTTTTATTTTCTGTTCGAGATGGACTCGATCTCGAGAATTATTAAGCTCGAGCTCGAGATAAACGAGCTCGAGTAGCTCGTTAAAAGCTCGACTCGTTTACACCCCTACTCTCCACTCCAATAGGTCAGTTTACAGCCCGGATTCAGGGCCATTGTAGGGTGTTTATTTGAACGGTATCCAGCCAGTCAACCTTCTCATATGAGTTGTGATTATGTGGTGAATTAAAAATGTGATTGTGGGTATTATTAATTTGCAAGATAAGATACAGGGATCTTGTAGATTGAGCAAAATTTTGGATAAAATCATTGATAACAATAGGAGGGCAGTGCAAAGGGAATGGAACAATAAGCCTCCCCATTCAATATTGATATGTTTGTGAAAACCAAGACAAATATATTTCACAATCTAACCGAAAAGTCAAACATTAAGTCAAATAACCCCAAATCTTCAAATACAAATTCACCCAAGTTGAAATAAGGGAAATAATCAACTACTAGCATGATGAACAATCTATATTAACAAAGCAGTACCACAATAAGCAAGTAAATAAAGAGAGAGAGTGACACCGAGATTTTTACGTGGAAAACCCATATCGGAAAACACCATAGGTGAAGGATGTCAACAAATGATCCGCTATATCAATTGATTGTTACAATTTCAAGATGAAGAACAAATTGAAAACTAAGTTTTTACAGAGCGCGATCAATGAAAGAGGCGCCTGTTCCAAGATAACTGGCCAAATAACCGTAAAATGGCTTAAAAACCCATTTGGAACCGAATGCTAGCTCAAATGCAGGCTTAAGCTCACCCTTGTCTAGAATGGTTGCCAAACATGACCTTTTAGAGATCACATATGAACTCACGTACAGCTCATGTCCGTGAGCTACCTCCAGTGTGTTTTGCCCAGCCACTGGCTTGGTGCACGACCATGAGGATTCTCGAGCATGCCCGTGGTGTGAAGGACAGGGGAGCCCAATTTTGAGTCAAAATTCAACATGATATGGATATATTCGGAATTGATGCTTACTTTGTTGGAGAATGAATGAAAGACAAACCCAATTTACTGAATGTTCACACTCTACAGGTGCCTCATGAATGATTAAAGCATAGGCCATGCATGATTAAATCTTTTTGACGACGAACTTATGTGATCAAACAAACAACAACTCGATTTCATTGCCGAAATGAAGTTCATATATAATGAAAAAGGTTTAGAATCTAGCAATATGAATCAAGACGTGAAGTTCATAGGAAATCAGGATGGACATCATCTTCTACAATCTCATCACTTACCTTTGTCTCAAATGCACCATGATTGATCTCTTGACATCTGCTTTCAAGCTGCGATTCATCACCATCATCAATGAAATCATTCCATTTTGAAACTGGCTTCTTCAGTTTTGTCATCAATGAACTTGATCTAGCATACGTGAAACCATGATCACCGTTATCGCCATCATCTGAAATTGGCCTCCTGATTTTTGTCATCATTGAACTTGATCTTTCGTATGCTGAGCCATGGTTAACGTTATCATCACGTTGGGTTTTGGAGTTCTCTCTCCATTTCGAAGAACCTCCAATCTCTTTATCCACATACTCATGATTAAGTTTCTTTTCACCAACCCTTTTGAAATTTTCTTTCACAGTCGTTCTTGGCTCCTTATCTGCAAAAAGAGAAAAGTAATACAGCAACAGTTGGAACGCTTGAGGGAGTATAAATCAACTAGATTGATTATTCAACTGTTTGGAATGTTAGAAGTAACCAAAATATTGGGCATAGCGATTATTGGAATAAGAATTCAAGATGAACTAGAATGACACTTAAGGGAAGACTGAATCTTGTAACCTGGATTGTTAATTTTCTTCTTGGCGATTCTCTTCCCAAAAACTGGCCTTCGAAGTTTTTCACCATCTTCACTATCTAATCCAGCCTCAGGGTAATTATAACTCAATTTTGGCTTCTTAAACAACGGTTTTGGCAGCTCTGTTACAACATTCGGTTCACACGAATCCCCTGTAAATTCAATTCATAATCAATTAGATGCAGGTTACTATTTGATGATAAAAAAATAAAGTCAAAAGCACTAATCTTCAATGCCTAAATTGATAAAAATTCTAATTCTAGGACAAAGAATTGATGATCACTTTAAACTTGGTAACAAATTGTGCAACTGGAAATGTGTGGTTTCAAGTTTGTAACATAGTTCATTTTGATTGTGCATTTGGAAAAAACTAGGTTTGAATTCGAAATTCGGTACTCTTTTGGTGGAACTGAAACTCTGTATGATTGAACAAATCTTAAGGAACGATTCACCTTGATCATCAACGATTTCAATATTGTTAATGTCAGGGTCAATTCACTTGATGCTTCTCGGTTTTGATATTTTTTTTTAAATTAGGTTTGAATTCAAATATCAAAGTTTAGCAACTTTTCTGTTAACTGAATGAGCATAAAAATCTGTAGATCTAGGGCTTAATCTCCATATAATTGAGAAAATCACAAGAGAGAACTAACCTTCATCATCAGAGATCCCGACATCGTTGATGTCAGAGTCGATGTACTCGCTCCAATCGGTGCGCTTTTTATTCGGCTGACTCTCAATTTGTTCTTGAACTAGGGCTTCTTCCGGCAGCTCCTGCTGTTGTTCGACGAATTGACGTGACATGTTGAAGCTCTGTACGAATTTCCGAACGTCTTTAGCCATGGATCCCTGCGAAAACACCTTCCGAACCGACTGCTTCTCGTTGCAGATGACGCAGCTCCATTTGTTGCTGGTTTTCTTCCGCTGCTTCACCTGTCACAAAAAATCAAATGAACATCATTCAGAAAATCGACATTGATTTACTTGAGCATGTATATAATGAGAGAAAATTGATGCCTGCATGGTGGAGCATTGGAAGCATTGAACGGCGATGAAGACGGTGGACATTTGGATGTTCCGGTGGAACTGCTGCCTGTTTTTCTTCACTTGTTCGGTTTTCGCGCGAAAAGGTTTTCTGATTTACATTTCATTTGTTCCAAAATAAAAGAGATGAATTTACAATATAATCGATAACCATCAATTATGTGGGAAGTTGAGGTTAATGAGAATCGAAATAAATGGATCTGAATAATTTTTTTTGGAAGGCATAGCGGCATCGAACCAACGAACGACTACTACGAATACACGCACACCTCCTCGGCGGCATCGGGCATCCACGGGCAGCCCATTAATCCGCCGTTGTCCCGGCCCAACTTACACTGAACCTAGAGCACAACCATGTCAACGACTGGACCGACCCAAGGACTGGGTACTCCTCATACCCTCAAATTGACTCCCCTTGGGATACCATCCCCCCCCCCCCCCCCCCCCGCGCGCACGGATGTTACCGCCCTTGGGGAAACCATTGATCACTTTTAATCAAATGTTCATCCATTAATTGCAGCTTAAAAATGAATTGATCTCGGTACATCTCATCCTAACGTGCATCTATTTATCATCCAAGTGTTGATAAGCACTTCTTATGTTTCGTTAACCTTAACTTCTCATCGGAATTAAACACTATCATTAATTTGTAGTTTTAAATATATAATTATGGGTTTGGTCCCTGTGTTTTACATGTCATAAGGTCCTAAGTCCTTTTCTTTAAACAATTATGGATTACGGTCATGTCGTATGCATGGGTAGTGGGTTCATGTCCCTAACTTTGTTTTAAAAAATCTGTTAATTCAGAGATATTTTTGTCATGTTTCTTTTTCGCTCTCTTTTGCTTCACATGCCCTTCCCCTTACCACCTCTCCCGTTTTTTTCCCAAAAACTTACACCCTCCTTCCGGTAAAAGTGTATGATGAAACCAACCTGCAACATCAAAAGCAAAACCATCAATATTAGTTGGAACATCAAGAACGCATATGAATATCAAAAACAAATTTATACAAATTTGTTCATTAATTTTGTGATACAAAAGTATGTGAAATCAACAAGCCTAAAATCTAAAAATGAAAACTTTAAAACAGGAAATTCCATTAATAATATACATCAGCGGGAGCGTTAACCGAAGACGTGAGAATCCAAGAACCGATTTGCGAACTACTTGCTTGAGAACCGAAAAGGTTGCGATATGTTTGCAAGATTAAGAGCAATTGAGAGAGATTGAGATGGATGAATTGTGAAAAACAAAAGAAATCACTTTCTATTTGTAGAAAGATCAAAAGGTAAACTTACAAAAATATTTTGCTATAGAAAAGGGAAATTGACCCAGATGGGCCAATGGAGGGGTTGGATTGGCCTCCTAGCCATATCTCTACCGAATTTATTGAAATGTCCAAAAGGTCTCCATTTGCTACCAAGGTCTCCATTTGCGCCCAAGGGCTCCATTTGCGTCCTTGGTCTCCATTTGCGCCCTTGGTCTCCATTTGCGTCCCTAGACACGTGTGCAGCTGTTATTGGCTCGAAATAGATTTTTCCATGTATATTGGTTGGTTTGTTATTTATTCACGTTTTTAGCAAATGGAGCCCTTGGACGCAAATGGAGCCCTTGGTAGCAAATGGAGACCTTTTGGACATTTCAATAAATTCGGTAGAGATATGGCTAGGAGGCCAATCCAACCCCTCCATTGGCCCATTTGGGTCAATTTCCCTATAGAAAAATAAAAAAGGGCACAAAAGACAAAAGAAAACAGAAGCTTAGTTGGCCAATAATGAGAGGCTGACACGTTGCATATTATAAATAGATCTTGCGTGTAAAAAAGTAAGGGGTTGTTTGATTGGTTTTTCATTAAGTTCTGTATGGATAAAGTTGTCTGTGTGGATTAATCCGTATGTATAGATTTAGAAGGTTTTTATTTGAGAGAATTTTTTCATAGATGGAATGAACGTGTTTTTTAATGAGAGAGACTGGTTTGGAAAAAACTTGGCTTTCTGCATAAAGCTCCTCCTTGAAATCTTACTGAATAAGCCACTTTTTATATCATTAAGTCACTACCAAACAGTCATATATAGCTGATTGAATAAACTGTGAGTCTCATTAAACTCATTAAGCTGCTAACAAACAGGTCCTAAGTATTAATCTCAATGTATGTGAATAATAGTAAATTATTAGATAGGGGTGTATTTAACAATATGTATAGGGCTAAATCCCATTAAAAACAATTGAAAACTAGCCATTAAGGCCCTAAGGTTCTGCTACCCAAGGTCGGATATAGACTCGATTTTTATTCTGAAAATCTAGTAAGAGGTGTAACTAATCGTTTACACGATCGGGCCTATCAGTTGAGTTAGGCCCGGTTGCATTTGAGGATCGGTTCTAGATAACTGGACTAATTACAAGGGCCCATTTATAGATACCATCATAGCGCAATTAAGAGTGAATTACATTTTGAGTCCCTCTTCTATACCTACTTTTTGGTTTTCATCCATCGAATTTGTAAAGTACACTTTTGACTCAAAAATCGTGTTTTTAACCCAAACGAGTCCTTCTCATTATACCTTTAGAAAATCTCCATTAAATGTGTCATGTGCCCCTCACGTCAGGGGCATTTTCGTCTTTTTACCTTAATCTTCTTTTTTCCTTGTAAAAATAAAATCAAAATAACATTTATATAATAAATTAAAATAAAATTAATACTTCGTTTTTTTTCTTTTATATTATTTCTATAATACCTCCATTAATCTCTTCACGCCTTCTTTTTTTTCTCCATTTTATCCCTATGTCGACGCGTCCCCTTTTCCCATTTCATCTCTTTGTTGTTTCCACCTCCCATTTCCCATTCAACAGTAATTGTCGCACCATCTCAACTAAGAACGGTCGCCACATCCATCTCTTCTCATTAACACTATCACCATCTCAACTCAAGAACGACCACCACATCCATCTCTCCTCAAGAACACACATCTCAACTTAATAATGGTTGCCACCTTCATCTCTTCTCAAGAACATCGGCACCATCTCTCCCCAAGAACGTCCACCTCCATCTCTCCTCTACTCTATCAAGAGTCGCCACCACCTTCCTAAACCCCCTCTCCCTTCCCTGTTCAAGACAGATCTAGAGACGCTCCTCTTCTCCATTCATCAATACACAAAAACCGCTCCATGCAAATCTGGTTTACCAAGAGAGCAAAGAAAGATGCAAATCTTGTTTTTGAAGCCTTAAAGTCAATTCAAGTTTGATTTTAGAGATTTCAGTTTATGATATGGATTTTAGGGATTTCAATTTAGGGTTTTGATTTGGTTATAATTTTGTATCAATTCTATACTACATAAAATTGATATAAATTTGTTTGGAAAAAAGGTTGTTTAATATGTTTGATGTTCAAATATTCGATGTTCTTGATATATTGATACTCTTGATTTTTTTTATTTAAGCTTGAATTTGCTTAATTGACATTGATGGTGACGGTTTAATATGGTTTAGGATGGTGGGGGAATGGTTTAGTATATGTAAAAAGACGAAAACACCCCTCACGTGAGACCCACATGATGCATTTAACGAAGATTTTCTAAGAGCATCTCCAATAGTTATGCTAAAGTTTTTTTTCTAAAATTGAGTTAAAAAATTAAAATCTCTAAAAAGTTTTGCATCCAACTCCAACAACTATTCTATTTTAACAAATATATTATTAATTATCTTATTAAAATATTAAAATTATTTAATTATATTATTAAAATTTTCAATATATGAAAACTTAGGACAAAAATAATATTTTATGAGTTGTATTTAATATTTTAATAATATAATTAATTGTATAATCTCCAAAATAGAGAATCTGTTGGAGATGGATGTAATTTTTTTTTTAGATTTTGACTTTTGATTCTCCATTTTGGAGATACTGTTGGAGATGCTCTAAAAAGTGAAAATCTCTATAAAAAAATCACCTACATCTCTAACAGATTCTCTATTTTGGAGATTATACAATCAGTTATATTATTAAAATATTTAATACAACTCATAAAATATTATTTTTCTCTCAAACATTTAATTTAAAGCAATTTCAATGGTAGAATGAATAAAAAAACATTTCTCTCTCATATGTAATCATTTTTAGAGATATATTCAAATTTGGAGATTTTCATCACCTCTTTCATACTTTCTCCATTTTGGTTAAGGTTTTGGAGAATCCGTTGGACCAAAAAATCCTCAAAATCTCCATTTTAGAGAAGTTGTTGGAGATGTATCAGTTTCCCAAAATTTCTCCAAAATAGATAACCAAAAGTTGAAAATCTCCAAAAAAAATTACATCCATATCGACAGATTCCCATTTTGAAGAATCAAACATTAATTATAATATTAAAATATTTCATTCATCTATTAAAATAATATTTCTCTCTTTACATATTTATTTTCAAAGTTTTCTATTGGTCCCTCACTTGGTAATCATTTTTGGGGTGTTCTCTATATTTGAAGAAAAAACTCTTAGAGCATCTCCAACAGCTTCTCCAAAATGGAGAAAATAAAGATTTTAAGCATTTATGTGTTCCAACAGATTCTCAAAATCTTTCTCCAAAATGGAGAAAGTAGGAGAGATGGTGTAATTTTCTCCAAATATGGAGAACTCTCCAAAATCTCCAAAAATGATTATCATTAGAGAGAAATTGTTTTTTTTTATTATATTCTACCAATAAGATTTCTTCAAATGAGATGGGTATGTGAGATAAATAACATTTTATTAAATTTATACAATGTTTTAATATTATAAGTAACGATTTCATCTCAAAAATGGAGAATATGTTGGAGATGAATGTAAATTTTTATGTAGATTTTGACTTTTAATTCTCCATTTTGGAGAAATTTTGAAGATGCTGTTGGAGATAGGGGTGTTCGCGGTGCAGTTTGGGGTAAAACCGCAAACCGCACCGTAAAATGCGGTGCGGTTTATGCGGTTTGTACCTTACACATTTTACACATACAATTCAATAATTATAAGATTAAAACTTCATTTTAAAATCAAGGATAACGTGATCGTAGTCCCTAAAAGTTAAAATAAAAATCAACGATAACGTGATAGTAGTCCCTAAAAGTAAAAATATTCAATACGTCTGATTCTAAAATACATATTATATAAATATTGCAATTATTTTGTATATGCATACATGTGTGTTTAATATATAAAATTAAAAATATATACATATATATAATGTGCGGTGCGGTTTGATAACTCAAAACCGCAAACCGCACCGCAAACGTTCTAAACCGCGTTTTGCAGTGCGGTGTGGGCGGTTTAGATGAACAACCCTAGTTGGAGATGCTCTTATCTCTCCTGCATTCTCCATTTTGGAGATAGTTTTGGAAAAACTGTTGGAACAAAATATTAGCTCAAAATTCCCATTTTCTCCAAAATAGAGAAGTTGTTGGAGATTTTTATAATCTATCTCCTCTTTTCTCTAGCATAGATGATAGTTGAAGTAACAAAAATATTAAAATCTAACACAACTCTTGAACATCTATTGGTGGGACTAATTTACACTACAAAACCCAAAAAATGAACCAAAAATGTACTTTACAAACTTGAGGAAAGAAAATAAAAAAACAACCATATATTATACGATGAACCAAAAATGTAGTAATTCACTCACCCACTATAAATAGTTAAATACCCCCATTTACCAACCCAATTTAAAACCCTAAAACGGAATCAGTCACAAAACCTTTTGGAATCACAAGTGCAAAAAATGGGGACCCATTCCATTGACGATGATATTCTCACCATCCTATGGACGCCGGAGCAACTCTTTCAGAAAGTTTGCGAATTGGCTTCTCAAATCACCTACGATTTCTCATCTCCGAACTCTTCTCCTCCGGTCGTCGTTGGCGTTGCCACCGGCGCCTTCCTCTTCCTCGCCGACCTCGTTCGCAACATCAGATTG
Organism: Arctium lappa; assembly: GCA_023525745.1. Taxonomy (NCBI): domain Eukaryota; kingdom Viridiplantae; phylum Streptophyta; class Magnoliopsida; order Asterales; family Asteraceae; genus Arctium; species Arctium lappa. The sequence goes on from CM042048.1 coordinate 10,197,676, forward strand.
CCGGTCACCGTCGATTTTGTTCGGGCTGAATCGTATTCCTCCGGAACTACTGCCACCGGAGCTCCCAAGATTTCTTGTGAGGTGAAGCTTGATGTTGCCGGAAAACATGTCATTCTGGTACTTGTTTGTTTTCCCACTTTTACATTTTGTGCTGCATGTTCAACTGTTCAGTTTAGGGTTTGATTTTTTGTGTTAGTTTGTTTTCGGCGATAAATCGAGAAGAATTTTAACCTTTCTAACAAGTTCGTCAACTATTTTAGAAGCTAGTGATTTTAATTTAGAAAAAGTATTAAGGATCGTGTGAGAAGTTGATCTGAACCGTTGATAATCTCTCCCATTAATTGTGGCTTAAAAGGGAATTGATTCGGTGTGTATTACTTATTTACTACTTTAAAAGACAAAACAAACTTATAAAATTATTTTATTAATTTGTTTCATTTCATAGATACAAATTTAAAATCTCTTCATTGTTGCATTTGCTAGTGTATAGATGCTGATTAGTTTGAAGAATTAGATGAGTTTGTTCAAGATTTTTGCTACATTATTTGCTTAAAAAATATCTCAAGATATTGATGAAAGTTGGATTTCTTATCATGATAATTAGTCCTATGAATTGTTAAATCACCCCCCCCCCCCCCCTCCTCTTGTATTTGATGCTTTGATGGAAAGAATTTGCATCATGGAACCATTTTTTTTTTCTTTTCTTTTTGAAGTATATAATATTTATATACAGTAAAACTCACACACGCTTGAATCCTTGACCTCCAAGGAGGTTCGGATCTACCCCCAGATACCGCTGGACCAATGACCCTTGCAAGTTACGTTTGGGCCATCAACAAACCAGGATCATTTACCCCCTAGTTTGCATATGCAGATTTCAAAATGTTTATGCATTCTTATATTTTACGTCACTCTTTAAAGAAAACACATAATTTGGGAGTTGATACCAATACTGAATGAGCAAATTCGGCCTTTTGATCTCAATGGCTCAGGTTGAGGACATTGTAGATACGGGAAACACTGTTTCCTGTCTCATTTCTTACTTGAAAGGTAAAGGGGCTACCTCCGTTTCTGTGTGCACTCTTCTTGACAAACCAGCAAGAAGAAAGGTTCATTTTGAGCTCTTGGGTGACGGCAAGTTCTATAGTGGTTTCGAGGTACTCTCTCTCTCTCACACACACACACACATGGTAGCTTTTGAATCGAGTCTTTTTCAATCCTCGTTGGATAATTTTTGTGAAAGTTTTACCTTTTACAAGAATGATTAGTTTTTTATTATGTATATAGAAAACCTTTCGTTTCTGGCAACCACTGTGATAAGGTTATCAAGAATCATTAGATGCGGTTGTGATATTTAACTTTCTTCGGCAATTCATATTGGTTAACTTTTATCTTGATTGTCCTTTGCTTGAATTGGGCATGTAGACCACGACATGTTACCTACAAATTGAGTTGTACAAAAATTGATAATCTCATGAAAACTGCAATATGGATTTAGTTTAGACATCCTATTAAGATCTCACCTTTTCGCTTACACTTTTGCGGTTTTCACAAAAACAACCGCTCTACCCTCTACCCATTGGGGGGTAGAGGTTTGGTCTTCGTACATCCCACCCCCAGACCCTACTTTCGTGCGGGATATATTTGGTTGGTTTTGTTTATGTTTTGGTTTCTTTGAGTTTTCTGTGTAGCCGATGGTATTTAGCATCTCGACATTTGAACATGTAATTTTTTTTTTTGTGTTTTGACAGTGCCCGGATTCGTTTGTGGTGGGGTATGGGCTTGATTTCAACGAACGGTATAGGAACTTGCCGTACATTGGAGTCTTGAAGCCGGAAATGTACGAGTGAACCAATATTTAAGGAGTGATTAATTTTCTGAACATCTTAGTTGGTTATTTATTGTAAATAAAATCATTCCTATGAAGATATAATGCAAAAAGATTTAGATTTGGTATCTCTTGTCAAAAATCATTTGTTGTGTAGTATGTAGTATTGATGGCTAAATCAGGTAACCAACCGGTCCCCATCCCGCCGTGCTAACCTCCCGACTTGTGAACCGGTTAAACGAAATTTTAAATATTTTACTTGTTAAATTATAAAAATCAATGACATTTGTTAGAAGTTTTATAATTTGGATCTATGTCATGTTTAAGGATCGAATGGTTTATGTGTCACCATATATGAGTTGGATCGATGATTGGATCCACCTTATAATTTTGGGAAATTGACCGAAATGGGCCAAACTCGGGGTGGGATTGGGCTCCTAGCCATCCCTCTCCCCGGTTTACCCAAATGTCCCAAATGACGCAAATGGCGCCCAAGGGCGCAAATGGAGACCAGGGCGCAAATGGAGACCCTAGGTCTAGGTCTCCATTTGCGCCCTGGTCTCCATTTGCGCCCCTGGGTCTTCTTTTATACTGTGAATCGGCCGACATACGAAACCCCACCCACCATTTTTAATTCATCGATCCATTCCAAAGAACGCCGGAGACCAGTCGTTTTCCAGCCCCACACCGACGATTTCTGCCATTTTTTATTCCATTTGGGACCACAAATGGAGGTTAGTGACTTCTCTTCTAACTTTTCTACCTATTTTTAACTGATTTTTTGTATATTTTTTGTTGTATATTTTTGTTGATAATTTTTGTATATTGGTTGAATGATAATTGTTTGTTGTATATTTTTAGTGATATTTTGTTATATATTTTCTAGGAATAATATAACAATTTTCTGTTTTGAAAATATAAAATTGGTATATCATTGTTGTTGTATATTTTATTATGTAGAGAAAAAAAGAAAGTTAATATTAAAAAGTTGTTAACTGAAAATATTAATTATAGTACAAAAAATTGTCATCCAAAAAAGTTATGTGTTGCCAAATTTTGATAAATTGTATATTTTTCTTGATAATTTGTTGTTATTTTTGTTGATAAGTTGTTATTTTTGTTGATAAGTTGTTGTATATTTTGGATGACAATTTTTTGTATTTTTTTGTGTTGATCGATTTTGTTGTTATGTATTTGTATGGTTTTAAATGGTTGTAGTTATCATTTTTGGAGTGGATGATAATCTTTTTTTCGTATATTATCATTTTATATTTAGGGTTATAATTTTTGTGTCATAATTCTAAATTTAATGTAGTTATTAATATAGTTTACACAAATTATAGAATATTTTACAATAGAGTCTGACACTTTAGGTCCCTTAACTTTAGAGTCTGACACTTTAGGTCCCTTAACTTTAGAATCTGACACTTTAGGTCCCTTAACTTTAGAATCTGACACTTTAGGTCCCTTAACTTTAGAGTCTGACACTTTAGGTCCCTTAACTTTAGAGTCTGACACTTTAGGTCCCTTAACTTTAGAGTCTGACACTTTAGGTCCCTTAACTTTAGAGTCTGACACTTTAGGTCCCTTAACTTTAGAGTCTGACACTTTAGGTCCCTTAACTTTAGAGTCTGACACTTTAGGTCCCTTAACTTTAGAGTCTGACACTTTAGGTCCCTTAACTTTAGAGTCTGACACTTTAGGTCCCTTAACTTTAGAATCTGACACTTTAGGTCCCTTAACTTTAGAATCTGACACTTTAGGTCCCTTAACTTTAGAATCTGACACTTCAGGTCCCTTTACTTTAGAATCTGACACTTCAGGTCGCTAAAGATAAGTATTATATCATTATTATGCAGGGAACAAATTTCTACAATGCAAAGTTGAACCTGAAGAGTAAGATAGGGGTGGTGGATTTGATTCGCCAAAAATTGAACCCCACACGATTAGCACTATTCATAGAGACATGTTTCGGTCATTGGTTGGATCTCACCGATACAACTGCCGACCCTATCTTGGTGCACATATTTTTACAGACCCAGGTATTCCCGCCAAACCTACGGGATGATGAGATGTTATTCGAGGTTGGTGGCCACCGTCTTCGTTTCGGCCGTGAGGAGTTCTGTCTCATCACAGCACTTCGTTTCGGACCAGACCTGAAGATGCATAAGAATAGGTCCACTGGTTTTGTTAGACGGGTGTTCCCACGAGGCACGCTGACGGTGCTAAACATCCAGGAATTATTCAATCTGATCGGCACTGATGACGAGGGGCGGGCGCATATCGATGACGATTCTGCCGTCCGTATTTGTCTCATGATGATTGTTGAGCTGTTCTTTCACGGTCATCAGTTGACCAAGCAGCTTCCCGATCATCTACTTCGGGCCATTGATGATTTGAGCGTCTTCAATCGGTTTCCCTGGGGATCCCATATTTGGGCCCACACCTACAAGCAGATGAATGCAGCGATCCGGAAACGACCGGAGCATGGATATAGGATGTCGTTATCTGGTTTTTTATATGCATTCAAGGTTAGTAAGTTGATATCAAATTAATACTTTTACAATCTACATGAATTCCGTATTTCTACAAAATATTTACTACTATCTTGGTATTCTAATTCACATATATGGATCTTAGAGACCTTTCCCATGGCCAGCACGTTTTATATTTTGACCACCAGGATGCCACGTGCTGTTCGTTGGGATAGGTCTTCGATCGGTATTGTTAGCAATTCTGCCTTTGCTCTCCTAGATGTATCGACGGTAAGTCACATTGACTACAACGGAAAAAAATTGTATTACATGAGGCCCTCGTGTGGATTTCTAACATGATTATTTTTCAATATATTAGCCCGAGCGTTTCCCACGTGAACGGCTTGAGCCTACACCGTGGGAGGAGATCCAGGAATGGTATATCCTGAGCGATCGTTGGTTTAGTAGTGTCGAGGGGCGTCGACCGTCGAAGAGGTCGAGAGTTATGCAGGCTGTTGACGCGGGTGAGAAGTCATTCTAAGTTATCCGATATTTATAATTTTTTATAACGAGAAGTCGTAGTGTTTATGATATTTATAATAATGTTGTTAATTTTTTGTATAGACGGAGGATCCGAGTCAGAGGGAGACGACCAACCTGATCATGACACGGGCCCCCCGTCCCATGCAGGCATCAGCAGGGCACACGAGGCCACCTCGGTCGAGGAGCCACCATTTCATGTTGGGCATAGTCCATCCTTTCACCGTGAGCATAGTCCAGCAAGCCACTATCAGCATAGTCCACATGTTGACCCCTATGCTGACCGGTGGGCTGAGGTTACGAGGTGGAAGGATGATTTCTATGACTATCGGACTTCTCATCGCACAGAGCATGATGATCTTGAGAGACGCCTTGCCGATAAATGGGCAACTGAACGCTCAGAGCGTGAAGCTACTGAGAGACGCCTTGCTGAGCTGGAGAGGCTTACTAGCCAGTTTAGCTCTTTCCAGGTAAGTTTTTAACTTAACTTATTGGACATGGTTATGGTTTTAATTTTTATCTTTTGGTACTTTATGTGATTTGTTATGCTTGATGACAGATTCCAGGCCAGCAACAGGGTGGACAGCCCTCCCAGCCCGCCAACACGCAGCACGGGTTTGGATCTTCGATCTTCGGAGGCCCGTCCCAGTACACAGATAATGTTAGTCACTTCAATCTTTATGTTGTATCATTATTTGTTTTCAATAAGACATAAAAACAATGGCTTAGATTAATATGCAGAGTTCATCATCCTTCCTTGATGAAATATTCGGACCTTCGTCGTTCGTTACACCGACCCACCACATGGCACATGTAAGTTATTTAATATGGTGGGTACTTTGATTTTTACATTCAAAATATAAACTGAATAACCTCAAACTTATATTACAGGGCACAGGGGCATCATTCCAGGAGTTTAGCGGTCAGTCCACTGGCCAGTATACACAGGGCCAGTATATGCAGCCTGTAAGTTAGGAGATTCGTTTGTTACATTTGATATTTATTTGTTATAGGAAACTTGTGAGGACCCAACTTATTTTTCAGGGCACATTTGGGTCGTTGCTCCATGAGACCGGACCGACTACGGTGGGTTCAGGTATGACGGGGTTTGTTGGGGCGTTGTTCCAGGATACGCCACAGGCCAGTACATTCGTCGGCCTCTCGACCTCGACGCACTTTCGGCCTCAGGTGTCCCAGGACATTCAGGTTGCACCGCCGACGGATGTACACCAAAGGCCGATGCGGCAGAAGATTCCTGGGAAACAATTGCGCCCTCCTTACACCGGTTTGCCTCCTACTACAGACCCACCTGTCCAGCGCCGCGTATCAAAGATGCCTGTTGGTCGTAAGACCGCTGCTGCTGCTACTGCTGCTACTGCTACCGCTGCTACTGTCGCTGCCACCACCAGTTCTGATACGAGCTCTTACACTTCATCCGCTATTTCCGCAAAATGGCATAGGAATGAATTGCCGGAGTATTATCTTAGGTGCATACCCACCCATCCTGTGGATAGGGACTGGTGGGGCTTGTTACTCGGGTTGAAGGGCTCAGGGTGGCTCGAAGCTGATGTTAGTATAACACGTCTTTTTAGTTTCTATATCATAATTTCTATTTATATATCTAACATCTTTTTCTTTAAATAGCACATCGACGGATGGGTTAGGTTCATCCGTGAGAGTCGTCCGACCAATGCAGGGTGGACGGTGATGACGTCCGAGTTCATGCATTACCTGGTCGCTGGTGGTGGTCCGACTTCCGTCTACAAAACGCTGAAGGCTCCGGACTATGTACCATGGTGGTCTGTTCGGCATGTATGAATTTCACTTTAAATATACTTGTTATTTCTAACTACGTATAGTTTAATGTTATTTACTGTTGGTTTTTTTTAACAAATATTTCAGGTGTTCATTCCGATTTGCATCGACCTGAAGCATTGGGTGGTTGGCGACTTCAACCTAGCGCTCATGGAGATGACCGTATATGATAGCTATAGGAGTGATTCATATAAGGACAGCTTCAGAAAATTGATGGCCACGTTCGCCAACAGTCTACATCAACTTTTTACCCTTGCTGAGTGCACAGCACTTGCAGAGCGCAGCCAGGAGTTCACTTGGGGATACGCAGATGATGTACCGCAGCAGCAGGGTTCATTGGGCGATTGTGGTCCTTTGGCATGTATGTTTCTGACATGTTTGGCGAACAATGAGGTCCCAACACCAATGGAGGATGAGGCGTTACGAGCGCTAACCTGGAGGGTTCGGATGGTTGATGTATTTTGGTCCATGATACAGACAGATCGACTTGTATGATTCATTTTAGTAGCGTGTATATTTAGTGTGTATATAGTTTTATGATAAATTTATTTATTAAAAATTTAGTCGTTCAGTTTAATTAAAAGATCATTTCATTACAATGCACGTATTTAATAACATAGAACGGATACATGTAATATGACCTAAACAACCAACCATATGGTCATTTAAACAGACACTTGTTTCGAAGTAGTTTAAACATATAAATGCGTCAAACCATATAAAGTACATCTATCAACTAGCAACGAAGAAATAACCAAATTACAAACCCAACAACACAAGCATTAAATTAAACAAAGTGATAGAAAGTACGGAAAATCCAAATACGCAAACAACATCTAAGGATAAAGTGCTTTACATTGATCAATCCAATTTTGTTTATGGGCAACCTGCTCTTGCAGTACTGCAAAATCTTGCATAATCTTGCTTACTTAACCGTTGTCGTGGCGAATACGGTCTTCTTTGTCTTTTATCTCCCGCTTCAACTTTTTTATCTCCTCCTTGTCAGCGTCGATCCTTCTCAAGTGGCCATCTTTCTTGGCCATCATTTCCTTCCACTCATCGGTTAGTTGTTCGATCTCCGCTTCACTTTTCTCTATCGCCTTTTTTAGTCGGGAGGGCATTATTTGTGAAGAAGGTGGGTTTGAGGATGATGCATTTCCAGCCATGTGTTTGGTCAAGTAGAAGACTAGTACGCTATGAATGGTGTATGTATGGTGTGAGCTATAACGTTGGTATAAACCAAGTATTTATAGCCAAATTCTAAGTACAAACCTAGATAGGGTTAATCGGGGCTTGCCACGTGCAAAAGGGACGCAATTTGCGCCCATAGGCTTTTCTGGAGAATCTTGTAGGGGAATCGTTTTAGGCTATGTAGGGTCAAATGGAACGTTTTGCAGGGGAATCCTGGCGGGCTCTTGCAGGGGAATCCTGTCAGGCTGTGCAGGGGAATCCTGGCAGGCTTTGCAGATGAGTAGTGGTGCGCAATTTGCGCCATAGGGCGCAATTTGCGCCCTTAGACGCAATTTGCGCCCATACGCTTGGAATATAAATAGATTCTATGGTGAAGTAGTAATTCACAACTTGCTATCTATCATCTCTGCCCTCCACACCGATTACAACCATTCTCTACGTTTTCATAAGTTAATGGCTGGAGGTTCACGCGGTAGGGGAAAAAGGTCAGCAAATGGGGCTGGCACGTCACGCTCCGTCGACATCGAACAATTAAATGATGGAGCTTCAAGGATTGACTGGAATCCACCAGAGACAACAGAAGAGTGGGCGCAGTATGGTATATCTGCTTACGATGAACCGATCACGCCTCAGGAGTGGGAGCAGTTTAATAATGCACGAGAAGCATACTACACTGCTCATGGGGGAAAAACCCCACCTACGTATCAACCTAACCAGGGGACTGGCCTACCAATGTCTCAGGTACTGCCTGACAGGTTGAAAAGGTCATGTGATGAGGCCGATGCGGAGATACGAAGTCTAGGCAGGACGTGGCTACAAAACATGGAACTTCAGAAGGAGAAAGAGACAATTATTGCAGAGAAGAAGGAGTTCCTAGAGATGATGAAGCGCGATGTTAGGGAGAAGCAAAAGGAGATTAGAAAGTTAGAAGATGAACTGGTAGACATCAAAGAAAAATACACCGGCATGGAGGATCAGATGAAGGCAAAGGCTAGCTGGAACAGGAGGATCCGAGACATCTACCCGTAGTAGGTTTCTCAAACGGTGGTTGTTGTATGGATGCAATTCATCTATTTTATTTGGTTTCAATAAAATATTGGTTTAATGCTTTAATGGGTACTTTAGTTTAGTAAATAACACAAGACAACTTAACAACCACACTAAGGTAAATAAAATCAACACTAAACATAAACATAATATCACTTAGAATACAAGCGGTAGTCGTTACATGGGTTACTCGTTTAGATCGACGTTTAAATCAAAAGTACCATGTCTCAAACTTTCATAATTCTCTTCGGTTGTTACTGGTTGAGTTTGTCGACTACCAGATGCCCTTTGAGTTTGTCGACTACCGGATGCTCTTTGACGGCTGACATTTACCGGTGCAGGAGATGGACAGTTTGCTCGAGTGTGTCCTGGTTGTCCGCACCGAGAACATCTCCTCTGGATGGGATCCTCACCCTGAGATGGGATACGGTCATGGTTACTCGGTCAACCAGCCCGTCTTATTACGACCGGTGGTCTAACGGTCATAAGCGGGTGGTCTGGAACTACCCATGTTTCCCCTGGACCGACTGGATGTATGAGCTCTGCGTAAGTTTGTCTGAAATTATCTGACGCGTAGTAGCCAGTCGCTAGATAGGAGACATCTGTACACCGTTGATTTCTTGCGACGGCGATTGCATGGCCGCATGGTATTCCTGAGAGCTGCCATTTCCTGCACGAGCAAAGTCGATTATTGAAGTCAACTTCTGCATCCCTAAACCCATCGCGGACTTCCCAGTAACCTCAGCCAATCTCATGTACAGTCCACGTTGCAGACTTGTGCATTCTCTTCTCAATTTTGGCCTCCGCCCAAGGCGTGAGACGATTCGCCATTTCCTCTGCGATAACACATATTTGTTACGTTAGTATTGCAAAGATAAAAACATAAAATTCAAACAGTCATAAATCCAAGGATGATAACCTCCATTTCTTCGACGAATCGAATACCATTCTTGTTGAAAACATCGGAAATAATCCATAAGGGCCACAATAGGCAGGCTCCGTGCAAAACGAGACAATGCATTCACCGACTCGGCACTGTTCGATGTCATTATGTTGTAACGCATTCCTGGGAAATGGGCCCTTGACCATTTCTCCGGTCCAACCTGGTCCATAAGTGGAGCTCCAAGAGGTAATGCAGCTCGTAGACCCGTCATGTTCAGTTCAAACTCCTCCACCGTATATGCTTTACACGTCCTCCAAAATAACTTCTTCCTGTATCTGACCCTGCTGTCCCTGGTTTTTACGTTCATCATTAGATGGCGACAACAAAGTGCATGATGGGCGCCCAGGTACACTGTATTAATTGCTTGGTGAATTGAAGCAGCCCTGTCGGATACAAAAACCAACCCCTCGGGTTCCCCGATACAACGCTTCAGCATGGTTAAGAACCAAGTCCACACATTCCCACTTTCAGACCTACCAACTCCGAAACCGATAGGCACAATCTGGTTATTTGCGTCCATAGCAACGACTAAGAACATTGTGCCTAAGTAAGTACCCTTCAAATGAGCAGCATCGATGATAATGACCGGACGAAGGTGTGTGGTAAACGACCGAATCTGGATATTTAAGGAATTTTTATATTATGACATTATTCAATTTACAAGTTAAATAAACCATATAGTGACGCGAAAGTTACCCAAACACAGCGTACCGCACAACCGAGGGCAGCGAAACACATCTCAAAACGTCCTCGAGCGTCTGTCCTTATTGAGGTAACGGTACCAGGATTACGGAGCTCCAGGTTATAGAGAAAGCAGGGGAGTCGGGTAAACGATTCTTCAGGGGTACCTCGCACCATCGTCAGTGCATAAGCTTTTGCGCGCCAGGCTTGCCAGTAAGAAATATCTATTTTCAAATCCGATCTTACGTCGTTGACAATGTCGGATCCACGGTATGTCCTGCCGGTATCCTTCACTTTAGGGTAAATAAAATTACCCAATACTCTACTATTTGCTTGATGGTGGTTGGGATGCAGCTGCGTCCTCGAGCAAGTGTGTACGTCATCCAATATACGAACATGAAACATATTGGTATTTTCGACAGAGGTCGCATAGATACGCCAAGAACATCCGGCTTGCCTACATCTTGCATCGTATCTCGTTTTATTTGAACGGTGAACTCCAAACTCAAAACCTTCTTCAAGAAATTTCAAACCGAGTGCGAGTGTAAGATCGTCTTTGGCCGGGAATACTTGACCCAAACTTACTCTTCCACTACGGTGATAACGTGGGGGTTGGTTGGGTGTGATGACTGGGGCCGCTGATGGAAGTGGAGGGGGCATATCAAAGAAATCATCTATACCACCGTATGATTTGATAGGACTACTTTCTGGTTCATCGTCGTCTTCATCGGTATCAACATCAGATAAATCCAAGTGGAAAACATGAGACTCCTCATCATGTCTATAAACTTCGTCGTCGTCATCTTCTTCTTGTTCTTCTTCTTCTCTTTCTTCTTGTTGTGTTTCAGGAACAACATCTGGGGTATCATCAGATTCATCAACACCGCCTCCGGTGTTCGAAGTACCACCGAGATCGCTTCCACCGGACATCGATGAATCGACAAACACACAGAGTGTTGGTGGATTATTTTCACCGTCAATAAATTGAATGAAAGACGAAACATCGTCAGAGTTGCATAACTCATAAAGGGCACCATCATATTTATATGATATTCTAATCCTACCAAGAGCAGGATCGATAAGAAATTTTCTGTGAATACAACTAACCAACCTCCGACGCGTAATGTTTGAAGCCACCTTCACGCGGGTTATCGGTTGATCAGTAACATACTCCCACCCGTTATCCGTCTGTTGCCATGAACCACCGCTTAAAAGATGTAGCTTCACTTTATCCTCTCCAGAAGTCATATTTTTAAAAAATACACACAGAAAAGGAAGAAACACAAGGAAACAATTGTATGAAATTGTGGATGAAAAGTCTGATTTACATCTTCAATGGTTGCTGGATTTATAGCAATAATTTAGGGAATCAAATTTGTACGACCACAGAGAAATAATTCATCTGCTAAAGTTGATTTGATATCACAACTTTTTGAAAAATACAGTACATATCAACTTGAAAAATCAGCTTAAAAACGTTAAAAAGTAACAATCCATCCAAAATATAAGGAGAAACCCTAATTAGGGTAAACATCAGCTTGACACGTGTCCAGGGGCGCAAATGGAGACCTAGGGCGCAATTTGCGCCCTAGGTCTCCATTTGCGCCCTGGTCTCCATTTGCGCCCTTGGGCGCCATTTGCGTCGTTTGGGACATTTGGGTAAACCGGGGAGAGGGATGGCTAGGAGCCCAATCCCACCCCGAGTTTGGCCCATTTCGGTCAATTTCCCTATAATTTTTGGGTCAATTGAAGTGATCGAATGACAACCCTTTATTGGATCACCAACTTTGCTTGCATCGTCAGATTTAGCTCGTCATCAAAAGTCCAAGTCGGTCGATCTGGTTGGACCAATTTGTAGTTGCTTTGAATCCATGTGCTTTAACGTTGTATGGAAGACTTTTCCATGTGTCGTTTGATGTAGAATTTGAATTTCCCTCTGTCGAAATTTTATATTGCGACTTTCTCATTCGACAAAATTGTGAATTGTAAGTTGTCGGTTATGGTCTAACGGTTACTTGGATAACAAATTTGGGGTGCCCAATGGCTTGTTAGAATAGAAACAACCACTTGAGACCTGAAATTGTATGAAACCAATTCAATTGGAAATTTGGAATGCAAAAGATTTCAAACACAAAATTGTAAATTTGAGAAACATGAATGAAAGATTGTAAAAAAACCTACAATCCTATTTGTACAAAAAAAAATCTCAAAACAAAAACTTGGAGCAAAAAGTTTACATAAGCATTCTAGTGTTGTTATCTCAATAGATCTGGACTAAGGTGCAAAGAAATGAAGAATCATATCTCATCATATATGACTTGTTTTTAAAAAACTTAATTTATAAAACGTTTTGAAACCCTATTTCTGAGTAGCAACTTAGATTAAATGTGTCTAATAAGGAGATAAAAATGATAAGTTTTTCAATATAGCATCCTAGAAAGCATCAACATAAGAGCATCGGTCCAACTCTCAGCGATGTAGAAGAAAACAGCATTAAACTTGTACAATAACAGCTATAACCTCAGGTGCAACAAAAAAGAAACAGAACCCTAAGCCAAATTATTAACAAAACAAAAATGCAGAATTAATATTGATTGATTGTAATATTGAAGTGATGCCATAATCAAAAACTACATAAAAACCAGACTTAACAAAACAAAAATGCAGAATTTGAAGCTATGAGATCAAATTCTCTATATGATAGATAATCATTAGCATAATACTTAAAAACTCACCAAAACAAAACCCTTAAACCCTTCCCACTGACCTTCCTTTCTTCTTTTCCTTCTTCCCAATACTACCTCCATTCTTTTTCTTCGTTTTTTCATCGATCAAGATTGCGTCAACATCATCCCCTTCCACCACATTCCCCTTCTTTTTCTTCTTTTCCGATACCATCTTCACTTTCGCACCCGTAACCTCTCCTTTCCTCTTCCTACCCACCAATGCAACACTACCCGATTCATCGTTTTCGATCACTTCCCCTTCATCGTCATCATGATTGACCTCATGAATCCTACCCTTCTTTAATTCTTCCTTTTCTCCCACTTCCTCAATTTCCATGGCTTCATTCTCCACACCCTTTTCCTTGATTTTCTTAATTCCTTCAATTCTCAACTTAATATCAGGCAAAGATTGATACAACGGCAACGCAACCGACTCCGAAAACTTCAAATGCAAAGACCTCACACCACACAACTTCTTTGGTACAAACCCAATAACCCCATCAATCGCAGCTGCCACATTCTCAACAATCTCATCTCTTTTCATCGAACCCTTTGCAACACGAACCACACTACAAGTCCCAGTCCTGAAAAACAACAACCCAGATGAACACCCTCTCTCGATCTGCTCCTTCCAGTTCTTATGACCCAAATCAACAGGCAACGGCAGCTTCTTCTTCTTAAAAAACTGTTTCCCCAACAACTTGGGTAAAAGTGGGATGACCCTTTTGTCGGCGAAAAACATCTCGTAGGAATCGCAAAGCTTTCGCTTCGCTTCAAAGGGTTTGTAGTCGGTTTTGAGCTTCGAGAGCTTGATGACTTTTGTGACCGGGATTCCGTCGGCTTTGATCTTGTTTTTTGCGATTTGTGAGGTAAGATTCGAGTTGGGTCTGTCGTCGATGATGAGGCAGAGTTCTGGGAAGGAAGTGGGGGAGATTAGCGGATGGGGGAGGGGGATTTTGTGAGGGTTTGTTCGAGCTCCGGCGCCTTTTTGTGGGATTTTTTTGAGGGTGAGGATTAGGTAGACGAAATCGTCTTCGGGTAGTAATTGGGGGTTTTGGGAGGTGGATTTGGAGGTGTTCCATTTGAGGAGAGCGTCGATGGCTTGAGTGGTGGTGGAGAGCGGTGGTGGAATCGCCATTGATGGAAGGAAAGAAGGAAGCAGGAGAGCGAGCGGCTGGAATAGAGAAGATGATGGATGAACTAGGTTTTAATTGTAACAATTTTAAATGGGGTCTTGGTAAATGGGTATAATGCAAATTTGGTCCCTGTGGTTTAGATAAAACTATGAAAATTGTTCATCAACTTTAATAAGTAGAAAGGTGAAGGACATTTTAAATTTTTTATCTTTTTCTTTGTTTTTATTAACAAGTTTTTAATGTGACAACCCTTATGCCTGTCAAAAATAACCGAAATCGAATAACCTGTCCAAAACGAATGAAATTTGGGTTAAACAGTTTCGGGTTATTCGGTTTTCGGGTTAAACGGTTCGGTTAACCGAATAAGGATTCTTATTCAGTTTGGTTTTCGGTTAATTTTTTCCTAAATCGAATAACCCGAATAACACATCCTACTAACATTTTATATATTGCATATGATAAAAAATAAACCTAAAGCATGTTATACTATTATTATTTTAGATATTTTATTAATATACTAGAAGCGTAATCGCGCAATGCAGCGAGATAAATCACGATTTTAATGTTTTTTTTTCTCAATTTACAGTACGATTTTGTATAATTTTGAGAAAGTTATAATGTTTTTATAAATTTGTTTAATTTAGGCTTAATAATATAATGTTTTTTTATATAAAAAATTAAGTATTTTGTTAGAATTCAATGATTATTTTATATATTTTAATCACATCTAGAAAAAATAACTAATTACATATTTAATAATATAATTAAAACAAATTTATAGTAATATAATATATTAATTAAATAGTGATACATGAAAATGTCTGCATAAAAGAAAGATCTTGCACATACCAAATTGGTAGGTGTTAGAAGTCTGTAGTAGTAATATGTATTTTGTGATTTGATACTTGTAAATTAAGATATTTGTATAAAATGATGGTAAATTGTGCCTAATAATTTGTATTTAAGAGTTTTTTTATCCATGCTTTATAGTTTACTAGCATTTTTTGGACACAAGTCACAACTACTGTTTGGTTAACTTTAAAAAAATGATTAATAAAGACAAACTAAATAAAACAATGCACATATACAAGGCCATAACTCAGGCACATGCAAAGGACGGTAACCTTAACTTGTGAAGTTTGATTTTCTTTTGTTCAAAACTTGGTGTAATTATCCCTTCTTAATTTTTTTTGTAGCTAATTGATGCTATTTTGGCATTATTTTTTGTAGTTGTTGATTTGGGGTCATTTTTGTAGTAGCTTTTAATTTAGAGAACATATAAAATCACCACTTGGTTGTCGCCATCCAACGTCTTATTTTATGTTGACCAAATATTTATATTTTATGGTGTGATACTTTTTATTTAGCTTGTTTTTATTAATCGTCTTCTTTTAAGTTAACCAATTAGTGGTTGTGACTTGTGAGTTTAAGACTTGTCTTCATGCTTAATTGCTTATATCCAAAAAATGCTGCTGCTACTGCTAGGTTTGAAGATTAATGAAATTTAATTTTTAAGGGATGTTACTTGTTAGTTTTTGTAAACCATAGGGATCAATTTTGCATTTAACTTCTTATTTAAATTCATAGAGGGACCAAATATGTTACCAAACCTAAAATAGAGGAATTGACACATTTACCCCTACTTCAATACACATTATTTAATAGTATTACTAAGAGGGACCCCTACGAGTTATAAAATGAAAAGTAGAGGAACGTTATTCGTTAAATATTTCTTTGAGGGACCTTAGTTGTTAATATTTGTAAACCATAGGGACCAAATTTGTATTTAACTCAACAAATTATAAAGATGTTTTTTTTTTTGCCAAAATCAGTTTCTAAGGCAAAAAAATAATATGCTTTGACTATTTTAATAAAAGACTTTGAAAAGTGTTTAAAATTTTAATTTTGTTGATGAGATTGACTATTTTAGTTAATTTTCTTATTTTTCTTATTTGCAGGGTGATAAAGTAGGTGACATTTTTTTGTTTTTTCTTCTAATTTATAGTTTTACTTATTATGTAGGTTACAAGTTACATTTTTAAGTAATAAGAATGTATTTAACAGGTTTCCAAAAGTTCAAAGATTTATTTAGTGTGTTTTGGAATGTCTAAGGACTTATTTGTTCCAAAAAATTGTCCAAAGACTTAATCACTCAAAACACTAAAGTCCATTGGGTTTTTTTTGGACTTTTCTCTATAATATATTAATTAATAGTGATACATGAAAATGTCTGCATAAAAGGAAGACCATGCACATACCAAATTGGTGGGTGTTAGAAGCATGCAGTAGTAATATGTATATTGTGCTTTGATACTTGTAAATTAAGATATTTTTAAAATCTTGCATAAAATGATGGTACCTTGTGTTTAATAATTTGTATTTAAGAGTTTTTTATCCGTGCTTTATTACATAGTATAGATAATATAGTATAGAATAGATAATGTTTTTTTATTGAGAGTAGATAATGTTCTTTTTATTATATTACATTTTATGTTTGAATTACATCATTGCATGAAGAAAAATAATGTCATATGGTAGAAATATGTTTTGATAGATGGTGTATTTTACTTAATATAAACTAAACTATTTAGTATGAATGTATGATACAATTATATATTATAAACAATGGACGCTTGATTTGAAAACATTATTTGAGCAAATGTCCAATGAAAAAATATAAATCCTTGTTCGGTTTAACCGGTTACCGAACCGAATAACCCGAAACCAATTAAACCGAACCTTATTTGGTTTGGTTATCGGTTAGTTTTTAAAAAGTTTGAAAACCAACTAAACCGAACCGAATAAATCGAAAACGATTTAACCGACCGAATAACGCCCCTACAACATTATGTTTATTCCACACAAGCAAATAATATTTGTGATTTAAGTGATTCAACCGTTAAAACTTCATTTTTATCGATCGGTTAGAGATGCTCTAAAAAGCAATACAAGAATGAGAATCTATAAATAATGTTGCTTAGGCTAATAATGGTTTCTTAGAAGACCCAAAAAATCAAAGTCAAATATTATACGACCGGTGATCGACCCGTAATTCATTCGGCATCTCGTAAATTAAAACATATTATGCTTATTTCTAAACGTTACTCGGAACCACCCTTTTGAATTAGATATAATGTTTCATTGAAGGCATCGATCGAATTTTGTGGGAACAAAAAAACGAAGCTGGAAAAAGATTCGACATATACAAACAACATATGAATAAAGATCATAACTTGTCATGATACAATACATCAATCAAGCCGAAAACCACGTTGACTTCTCGTAAAAAGGTCAACTTTGATCCTAAATGCAATTTAAGATTACCTCTGATCACCATTGAAGTACCCTGTTTTTTTTCTTTCTTTTGTACATTGGCCATGAGGGTATTAAGAAAAGGGTATGTCGGTCATTTTGGTTGGTTATCTACTTCAAATTTGAACCATTTCCAATTTGCATACATATTTTCTTCATCGTTGAAGGGCAGGCCATCCGATGGAAGCTGTTCTAGCTTTCGAGTACCTGAAATTGGTGGTAACTTCTGCCTGTACTTCTTCGCCATTTCTGCAGCTTCTGAAAATACCCTCTGCCATAATGAAAATCACACCGTTAACGCATAAAACGAAAAGGGTATTTTGGTAATTTTTAAAAAAGAAAAAGAAATGAAAGATATAATCTACCTCCCTGTTTGATAAGAACAAGCCAGGTTCACTTTCAAGTTCTGCAGTACTGTTTGCCACAAGATCAAGATTTATTTAGAACCCAAACATTTAGCCAACCAAAAGATGGAAGGGGCTATTTCGTCTTTTTACCTGAGAGAGATTTTGTCGGGGAACATTGACTTCACAACCAAAACTTTGACCTTTTCATCGAGTGTTAGCACATCATTGATCGAAACAATTTTTCCTCGTGTGATGTTCGAGATATGCAGCAATCCGCTGAAAGTTGTACAAGAATTCTTTAAAACACACATAAAGAACGAAAAGCTACATGCAAATGTTAATTATTATTTACGATGGAGAAGAATATCAATATTAACAACATAAAGATTCTTGAGTGATTAGAATTTCATGGTGTACGTGGAACTTCGTTTGCAAACAATCAACTAGAGCAAACTAAACGGACCCAATATGTCACTCGAAAGAATCGTAATACCTTGAGTTCACAAAAAAACCTACATAGCTTCAAACAAGAATTGTAGATATTTTGAGAACCTATGAACTAACTATTCATGAATTATTCATAATGAATAATCATAATAGATATTCATCATAAATATCATGAATAATGAAATTATATGACATTCATGAATATTTTAGGGTTATTTATCATGAATAATTCATGAAATAGTTGGCTTCCATGTTCTCAAAATATTTACGGTTCTGGTTTGGACCCGCCCCTACTTCCCAAAACTCAAAAAGGTTACTTCAATTGGTAAAAAAATAAACTAGTGTTTTTTCTACTACCAATAGTGTTTCTTTCAGTTATTATCTGCCAACTCGAATGTTCATTTCATGTTTTCAAGTATTTTGGTTGTTTGTTTACCCCCAAATTGTGGAATATAATGGTTCGAGATGCTAATCACTCGGAGATGATGCGACAACCTCCTTAGTTCCGTGAAGGTTTGGAGGGAAGTTTTCGTTTCCAAGCCCATTTTCAGTATGCAAAAAAAAGAGCGCGGGATTTTTCGGGCCTGAGCTTTGGGTGTAAAAATAGGCCCGGTCTGGAATTTTCAAGCCCAGGAATTTTTCGAAACATACATGGCCCAATCGGGCTTTTAGACCTGGCCTGGGCTTCAGGCTTGCTAGGTCGGGCTTTTTCGAGCCGGGCTTCAAGCTTTAGGCTTTTGTGCATCTCTAGGGTCGAGGGTAGGATGTAAGCAGAACTTCGTGATAATTAAAAAACACAAAGGATCCAAAAAAAATTAAGAATTTTAACATGTCATACACTTTCTCACCTTCTATTACTTTCACCGATCCTTATTTGAGCACCATAAGGGAATATTTTCCTCACCATTCCTTCCAAAAGAGTTCCCTCCTTAAGGTGTATCGCATTCTGTAAAAGTCACGAGTTATGAATATTAATATGAATAGTAAACTAAATAAAATGCGAACGGGAAACCCATGATGCTAAACGAAAGACCAACCCAAGCTTCCTTTTCACTGAGAATTAAGTCATTTGTATCCTCGCTTATTCGAGTGATTTGAACATACATTCGACGCCCCACCTACATTCATCAAGAATTACCATGATCAAAATAATTATTCTAGAAAAAGATTTAAACCAACAAATCCATCACCAAATGCATAAATGAGTTTAGAGTGGTGAAAGTAGAGATGCACAAGGACCGGGCTTTTCGGGCCCAGGCCTTCCAAACCTGTTTTCAGTTAAAGAAAAAGGCACGGGCTTTTTTAGGCCCGGGCCAGGCTTTGGGGTTGAAAAAGGGCCCGATCGGGCTTTTTCAAGCCAGGATTCACCGGGCTTTTTCAGATCGGGCATACCCCCAAAATTTTGGCCTGATCGAGCTTTGAGACCTAGCCCGGACCAGGCTTCGGGCTTACTAGGTCCAGACGTTTACGGGCCAGGCTCGGGCCAGACCGAGGCCGGGCTTCGGGCTTGGGCTTTTTTGTACATCTCTAGGTGAAAATTTAGATAAGAGAGATTGATATGAGGTTTATCAACTTACATTTTCTTTTAGCTCGGTGAAGTTATTAACACGATTCACGAGTTCAACTTTAGGAAGAAAAGCTCGTAATCCCTGCAAAGCCAACACTTAAGTTAAAAATCACTAAAAAAATGCATGCCCGTTGAGAGAGTCGAGATAACTAGAGTCAAACCTCAACTCTTGTAAGGAGGCCACCAGTATTCCACTCCGTAATTTTGACTTCTATAGGTTCATTCAGTTGCTTAATCTGCAGAAAACGTAGAAAGGTTGAAACCTAAACTGAAACCCGTTTTGATTATGAAATGGAAACCAGAAATTTCGATTTTCTATGGAGGTAGCCTATAATTCTTAGCCCTACCAAATGAAAAGAGAGGCTACAAATCGAGTATTTGCATAAGTAAGACCTTGATAATAGCAAATTTCACGAAATAAAGCGGCAAAAGACCCTCAATTTTGTATACAAAATCGCTGATACCATTTTGTAATGTCCCAAGTCCAAAGTCTGACAATAACCTCTAAATCAACTTAAAACCACAGTGGAAATTATTACTGGCCCATAAATTACGGCTTATAAGACGCTCACAAATCTCTTTTTTCCGTGTAAAATAGGTTGTCACAACCCAACCCCACCTCACTTAAAAAAGAGCTCACAAATCCCACTTTCCATCAACATGAGACAAATTGTCACAAACTCCCCCAATTAAATTCGTGACATCCTCGTCAAAACTACCTAGCATCATCCTTGTTCATCGGCAGTTTCATCGACTAGGTTCAATCTAATTATTTTCTACCACAACATTCTTCTAACAACTTCAAGTTAAAAAACAAATCCATTTGACATCAAAACTCATACAAACTCTAAATTCCAAATCTAGCAAGCATACAAAAAAGATAAACATCCTAGTTTCCATGTTCATACAATCAACGATAACGAGAAGCTAACATCACTAGTATATCAAGTATGCGAGTAACAAAAGTAAGACGTCGATACTAGCAAATTTCACGATATTAATGCATAACAAATTAATACCCTCAAGTTTGTATACAACATCCGAAAACTTCATCAAAACACATGATCAAAGAAAAGAAAGCTGAGAAAAGAACCTGCCTCACTCGATGCCACGCCAATCTACGAAAAAGCCGCCGTGTAGAAATCAACGGCCGACCACTAAGCGTCCTACCCAAAACTTCCGCAAACAAAACCGTTCCATGCTCCACAACCGGAAGCCCCGCCACCGGACCACCACTTAACGCCGCTTCATTTCTCGCAATTCCCATCTTCCCTTTCATCATAAACTCTTCAGGATTCTTCTCAACATCACATAACAAAGTATCCAACTCTTTATCATACAAAGGAAGTACTTCTTTAGTCAACATTGTCCCCAATAAATCAGCACCAATATTAACATCAAGTTTGTATTCATTCCCAGAAACCACAACACCCACTACGAAATCGCCTGATTTCGGATCATAATACTCTACAGAAACCCTCTTATCCTCTTCTTCATCCTCCATTAAGCTCTCACTAACATCGTCTGAATCATTAAGCTCTTCTACAGACTTGCCATCCCTAAAAAACTTATAAAAGGGTTCTAATACCTCCTCTTTATCAGGCTTATTATACTCAACTTCAACTTTAGTTTCAACTTTTTGTATACTAATGGGCATTGGTGATGGTTTACCCAACAATCCAAGCTCTTCAATTTCATTTTCTTGATTTTGGGTCAAATGGGTGTTTGTGAATTCTTCAATAACTTCATTATTTGAGCAATTTAAGACATGGGTATTGCTAAAGATTGAGTATTTTTTAAGAAAAGTTAGATTATTGAAGGGATTTGGGGTTTTAGGGCTTGAAATGCATTTGTTAATGGGGGTTTTACAGATTGTGAAGGTGTCTAGAGGAGGAAGAGACTTACAAGATGGATGATTAAGGAGAAGGAGAGACATATCTTGTTGTTTATCATGCGCAATTCATATGAGATTGATGATTCTTGTTTCTCCCGATTGAAACTGATTTGTTTGTTCTATCCTCTTTTTTTTTTTTTTTTTTTTTTTTCAGATTATGGCCTTATCTTGTTATTTGAATGGGCTTGCTAGTTTTAATGGGCTATTGAAGTTTGAAGTATTTTCACAAATTAAATAAGGCTTTGTTTTTTTTCCTTTTATGTTATGTTTTTCTATATATAAGATGTATTTTTTAATATATCTTACAAAACAATAACTAAAAATCAAAATTGTTCTAAATATATCATTCTGTTTTTATTTATTTCAAATTTAATTATATTAATATTGGGCAAAAGGTTGATACCGACAACCTTGACCGGCCCCCATACCTGACCATGCTTACTCAGACATCCGTATGAGGAGGCACTTTGAGGCTCACTCAGCGGTTGTGGCTAGCGGGGGGTCTGGGCTCGAACCCGGGACCTGTTAGTTATTGGGCAAGTCTCCCCGCCCCATTGCTAGGCATGGAAATGGGGCGGGGACCCCAATCCCCGTCCCCGATCCCAATTTCCATCCTCATCCCCGTTGGGGAATATGATCACATCCCCATTTCCGTCCCCAATGGGGAACGGGGATCCTCAACGGGTAATCGGGGAATTTTCCCCATTTATGTGATATATTTTAAATGAAATGTATTGAGCACTATAGTCGATCGATAATGGTCCATGCCTAAATCTCACATATTTTCAAACTTTGTATTTACGGACTATCAAATATTCATGTGACAAAATCAAAACATCATACATAATTATTTGTTCAAACGTTTTCGGCTCTCCATGGTTTTTATCTAAAAAAGTAAGTCATACTATAAAACAAGTAAAAAAAATGTAACAAGAAAGATCAAAATATCATTTATAAATCTAAAAGATACCAAATATTTAAAAATAGATATACAATATATTTAGTAATAAATATATATATATATATATATATATATATATATATATAATATTTGATATACGGGGGCGGGGCGGGGATCACGTTACACGTCCCCGTCCCCATCCCCGGTTTTTAACTTTCAGGGATCCCCATTCTCAATCCCTAGTTTTGCGGGGAATCCCCATCCCCGTCTGGGCGGGTACACCGGGTTCCCCAATGGGGCGGGTCTCATTTCCATGTCTATCGATTGCCAACTGAGCTACACGCCATAGGCTAATTATCTTCATATGTGTCATAAAAAATTGAGCATTTACCATAAGGTAGTAACCTGATAGATAAAGATAAGAGGATGATAAAATCAAACTTGGGTTTGAATTTAGTCATCTACATATGCACTTGTGGCTAGGGATGCACACATTCAATCCAATATTTGCAGTTTGAAAATTTTAGACCGTGCAGGTCAGGGTGGGTTGTTCGGGTTGAAATTTTGGTACATCATTTTACAATATAGCTAAGCGATTGATTGAAACGAAATAATATCAAAAATAAAAACATACACTAACAAACTCAAAGAAGAAAGTTGAAGGTTTATACTTATACAAATAAGAAAGTAAAATTAGAGTTAAAATTGTGATATAATTATGGGTAGAGTTAATTACGGATTGGTCTAATGTCTATAGTTCATTAATTAAGGATTTAACAATCATACTAAATCCATAGTATATAGTGTGAACCTGTTCATCGGGTTGCGTTGGGTTCAAATGCCCGTAATCCAATACTTAAAGTTTGAAGATTTTACAACTCCATTAAATTTTGAGTTGCTTCGGGGTCAGGTTGGGTTGAGTTGAGTTATTCTAGGTCAAGTTAGTCAGGTTTTTATGCATCCCTACTTGTGATCACTGAAAATTTTATCT
This sequence comes from Arctium lappa, assembly GCA_023525745.1. Lineage (NCBI taxonomy): Eukaryota > Viridiplantae > Streptophyta > Magnoliopsida > Asterales > Asteraceae > Arctium > Arctium lappa. The sequence continues at coordinate 10,221,516 of CM042048.1, forward strand.
CAGAACTATGGATGAAATATACAGTCTTGACTTGCCATAAGATTAAGATTAGTCACAACCAATAGTTGGATCACCCATTTCCAAAATATTAACATTTTATCTCTTCACTTCCACTCTTTTAGAGTTAAAACACATAAGTTACAATATTTTCAGTTACTAAATAATCATTGTATTTTTAATGCAGGGAAAAAAATTGTTATGTTTATAACAAGAACGTGTAAAAATGATCATAACTTTTTTTAAAGATGAAGATTATACATTCAACCATTGTAGTTCATGTTGTGATTTCTTTTGCACCATTTTCTTGCTTCTTGGTCATAAAGCAAAATTGTAAAGTGAATCGATGAAATGTGAATATGTTGATTTCATATATAGACTTAGATCATGTGGATCATTCAATTTTTGCATATAGAAATATGTCGAAATAGGAATCTGACCAAAAAATTGGAATACCAAAGTATTTAAATTCAGACATTTGTGGAATTTGACTTCCATACAAAAAGCCGAAAAATTAACCAAGCGCATGAACGGAATTGATTAACAAAATTGATCATTTTAATTATTTTAGATTCCACTAAAATTCCACGAATAAGACGCCACCTAAGAACTTTATACACTAAAATCCGATATTTTATAGAAATATTGACCAAAATTGCCAATATTGACCAAAATAGCCAATATTTCAACCTCAATTCACTTTATAGCCACTTTTTTAAATTCAATTCCTGAAATAACCACTTTTTACGCAAAGCTAGGGGTGTAAATGAGACGAGACAACTCGCGAGCTATTCGAGATCGACTCGGTCAACACTCGACTCGAATAACTCTCGACTCGAACTCAAGTTCGACTCGACATACTAATGAGTCGAGTCGAGCGACTTGATACTCGAATATTATATATATATATATATATATATATACGTTCATTAATGTTCGTTTACGTTCGTTTACTTATAATAGTAATCTAAAGAACATATATTAAAGAAATAAACATTAAAATAATAATATATATATATATATATATGTATTTTATTATTATAATTATATAATTATAATTATTATTAAAGAATTACTAGCATTTTCTTAAAAAAAAATAATAACACCTATATGACTTGTGGGTATCATTATTTAAATAAGAATTGTTCTCCTTTTGCTTAAAAACTCATCCCACATTGATGGAACAATCCATCCAAGACTTTTGAATTCAACTATAAATAGGACTCACTCTCTTCCTTTTCCTTGTCATTCCATAGCCTTTGTGGCATAGTCTTTTTATTGTGCCTAGTGGCTTGAGCCCTTTGGCTTGAAGTTAGGCAAAAAAAAAAAATTGTTCGTACCTATGGAAGTGGGTGCAACTAGTTTGTTATGTTTGTTTACAATTTTAATCAAACAGACATAAACAAATAAGAAAACATTGAATTTTTAAATGATTGAATACAAACACTAGTTCGAGTTTGAGCTTAAAATTAGTTTGAGCTTAAAATTAGTTTGAGTTTGAGTTTGAGCTTAAAATTAGTTTGAGTTTGAGTTTGAGCTTGAAACGAGTTCGAGCTTGAGCGAGCTTGAAACGAGTTCGAGCTCGAGCTTGGAAATTGGTTATCGAGTCGAGTTCAAGCTTGGATTTTCAATACTCGCGAGCTTTCGAGTCGAGTTCGAGCTTGAGATTTTTTTTTCGAGTTCGAGTCGAGTTTACTGATACTCGAGCTCGACTTGTATCATTTACACCCCTACGCAAAGCGCTTATGCATATGCGTAAACTATATTTTTCTTTTTTCTTTTTAAGAGAAAAAGGTGCCTTGTGTATAAAAAAATGGCTAATTCAAGAATTACATTTAAAAATGGCTATAAGAGTTACTAATGAATAACATTAGAAATTAGAAATAAAATATCAACCTCGATCAATCGATTATGTTGCATTTGTTTGGCCATAACTATACAAATAAATCCAACATTGTTTATTTTAGATTGTCAACATTTTTTAGAAACATTTATTTATTTACACATTAATAATTATTGTAGTAAGAAACTTCACCTACTTTTTAGTCAAAAAAAACTTTGATTTTAAAGCAAAATATAATAGATGAAGTCATAGACAAGGACGGATGGGTTGAACCGAGGGAGGCTGCGTCCGGTTTCAATATCTTATTTATGAAAGTCAAAAGATTTGTTGTTAAAAATCATAGACGATGTTTGCACAGATACAAAAAGAGGTGGAGCAAGTGCATGAGTCCGAATTTGTAGAGGGGCACCAATTTTTTTTTAAGAAAGGGTGTTCTAAACTATGCCTAAACTAATCCATTGACAAATTATTGACTGTAAGACACCAGCCCTGATTAAACCTCAGTGGTCACAATTGTTGTGTACGTCTGGATTCGAACACTGGTCAGATAGGATATTCCACCACATCCCTCAGGGCCTTAACCAGTACGCCACAACTCTTGTGATTGGCACCAGCTCTTTCTCATCTCCTTTTTACTGACGATAGTTTCTTTTTCTTTTGGACAAGTATTAACGAAGTGAGACGAATGAAGTAGATCCTTGAGACCTATACAAATACTTCAGAATAGTCCATGAAACTTTGACGAGTCAGGTATATTCTTTAGTAAAAACACTAATCACATGTTGCAGGAAGACATATCATGTATCTTGGGTGTTTTAAATCCGTTGAACACAAGAAGATACTTTGGGATGCCTTTGATGGTGGGAAGAAGCAAAAGGGCAGTTTTTAACAACTTATTCACCAAATTTGGCTACGTATTCAATCTTAATGGTAAAAATCATAGATGATAAAATGTGTGGTTTTTGTGAATGTTCTTTTATATACATGGAAAAAAAGAGTCAAAATATTTTAGGACCGTTGTTCCAAAATAAATGTCTATTTTTTATTTTATTTATTCCAAAAATAAGTGTCTACTTTTAGAAAAATAAATATCTATTTTTTAGTTTTATCTTTAATTATGAGATAAAGAAATTTATCAACTCTTTATCTCGTATTACTTAAAAGTAAAATTGTTATTTCAATATTTGATTAGTTATAAAGTGTAATAATTATATATTTTTAAAATTATGTGTTTTTTTAATTATAGATATTTATTTTGGAAATAAAAGAAAAAAAATATTTTATTATATAACCTTAAAAGAACAATTTAATATGAAAGAAAGAGACCGGATATAAATAAACTGAGTTGTCGATGAAGTATGGTTGTTCAATATACACCTTGCAAATGTCATCCATTTCAATTTCTTATATGGTAATAATTTCACCTAATAATCATTTTTAAAGCGATAGAATGGACATAAATTAATCAATTAAAACAAACACTATTATTATATAGAGTGAATTGTGGATTTGGTACTCGTGTTTTGTTATTTTCTTTGACTACGGTCTTTATGGTATGTTTATTGTGGATTTGGTCCCTATGGTATTCAATTTATCTTGGTCATGGTCCCTCTGACTAACGCATCCGTTAACTCCATTAAATCAGGGACCATTTTAGTCATTTTGTCTAATTTGTGTCTTCTTATGATAAGAAAAATAAAAAATATATTTTTAACACACACACACATATATATATATATATGGATATAGATATCAAAATAAATAAAATAGAATGTTATTGTATGACTTGATTTTTTAAATTAAAAAAAATTGATTATATTAAATATAATTTAATTTTATTATTTTATGTAATGGTGGAAAAAGTTATGCTTTTATTGTTTTAATGTAATTAAATTTTAATTTAAACAAACTAGATCATAAAATTATATATTATTTTATTTAGAGCGAATAAAATAAGATATGTTTTTATGATTTGATTTATTAAATTAAAACTTTAATTATGCTAAAGGTGATACAATTTTATTGTTCTTTACTATCATTGCAACAAACAAGCTTATTATCGATATTTTGACACAAAAATCATTGAGAAATGAACTCTAATTTTATCATATTAAAATTAAATGTTCCAATTTTCATATTGTTTTTCAATAAAAAAAAACTCAAAACAAACCGTTTAGATTTTAACGAAATAAATTATTTAAGTAACGAATATTTTAACTCAAAGCCACAAAGCAAAACATAGAGCATCATATGTCAGGTAACACCAACATGAAAACATGTTAGCATTTATAAAATAGCAAAAATCAGGTACAACATCCATCAATAGAAAGATACGACATGGTCTTATCATTATTCGGTACTCCTTCCGTCCCAAAATAAATGTTCATAATAAAAAAGACACACGGTTTTAGAAATGTGTAATTATTAGTTTATTACACTTGTTAGTTTTATTGTGGGTTAAAATATTCGTAACTTAAATATTTTATTTTGTTAAAATCTAAACAGTTGATTTTTAATTTTTGACTGAAAAATAATATGAAAATTGGAACCTCTAATTTTAAGATGATAAAATTAAAGTTCATTTTTCAGGTTTTCAATGATTTTGGTGTCAAAATATCGATAATAAGCTTGTTTGTTATGATGATAGTAAAAGAACAATAAAATTATATCGTCTTTAACATAATTAAAGTTTTAATTTTATAAATCAAATCTTAAAAATATATCTTATTTTATTCGTTCTAAATAAAATAAGATATAATTTTATGATCTAGTTTGTTTAAATTAAAATTTTAATTACATTAAAACAATAAAATCATATTTTTTCCACCATTACAATAAAATAATAAAATTAAATCATATTTAATATAACTAATTTTTTTTAAAAATTTAAAGAATCAAGTCATACAATAACATCCTATTTTATTTATTTTGATATATATATATATATATATATATATATATATATATATATGTGTGTGTGTGTGTATGTGTGTTAAAAATATATTTTTTATTTTTCTTATAATAATAAGACACAAATTAAGCAAAATGACTAAAATGGTCCCTAATTTAATGGAGTTAACGGATGCATTAGTCAGAAAGACTATGACCAAGATAAATTGAATATCACATGAACCAAATTCACAATAAACATACTATAGGGACCGTAGTCAAAGAAAGTAATAAAACACGAAAACCAAATCCACAATTCACTCTATTATATAATATCATATGTATTTTGTCACCTACCACTAAAACAAAAATGAAAGGAAACTTTGACAGTTTGACCGCTTTAAATCCTTCATTAAATTAAAGAGTTATTGTGTGTGTGCGAGAGAGATGGTTTGTGTCCTCTAGATCCAAGATCTAATAATTTGGAGAAGCTGTTGGAGATGTTCATTTCAATAATCGATGGAAATAAGTAATTTAGTGTTAATTTTAATAAAACAATTTTACAATTCTATAAGATATGGATGTAAGTGAATTGTACTTTTATAATCTAAAATGTAAACTTCGTAAATCCCAACCACAATCACTTAGGAGACGTTTGATTGGTAAAATGATTTATGAATGAATGTAATCTGTTAAAGGAATTGAAATTTGGAAAGAGTGGAATGGAATGTTATCAGGTTTGCCCAAGTATTTAGTTAGTAGGAAATGAAATGTAATCTGTCAAATGAATTGAAATCTAGGGGTGTGCAAAACCCGAAAAGCCCGAAATCTGAACCCGAACCGAAAGTAAGGCGTTTTTGCAAAATCCGAATACCACGAAATCCGAAAATCCGAAACCCGATTTTTTTGGGGATATTTGGGTTCGGGATGGGTTTCATCTTGCCACCCGACCCGTTCGAAAACCCGAAATAATATACATACATATCTATATATTATATAAATATATTTATTTGTCTAATTATCTTTTGAAAATCGTAAATTCTAGTCGGTTGAAATGTTTTTTAATTTATAAATTTACTATCGATTTTATCAATCTTTCAATCGATTGAGTTCATTATCAAAATTGATTGAATTTATATATGTTTGTTGCATTATAATAATACCTGAACCCGACCGACATTAACCCGAAACCCGACCAACCCGAACCGAAACAATAAATCCAAAACCTAAAATTCAGGTTTTGATTTCGATATCCGAAATCCGATCGGGTTTTTTATTCTCCCCCGAACCCACCCGACCCGCTCGATGCACACCCCTATTGAAATCTGTCTATTTGGTTTATTAAGAGATTTTGGAATTAAATAATGAAAATTGACAAAAATACCCTTTGTTTTGATATATTATTTTTAGTTTTTTTAAAGTATAAATAATAATAAAATTAACATTTAATTACCTAAAAAAAAAAAGCAAATTACTATTGTTTCCATGAATTTGTTTTAAATTTTTGGTAAATGAATTAATAATGAATTTGTTTTTAATTTTCGTAAGTTACTATTGTTTCCAAAAAGTGTTTGACCAATTACCCTCTTTTTCCTTATCCCCTTCGACCCTCTCCCCCACCCCTCTTATTTTGACCTAGAATGCTAATCATTTTTCTTCCTATTGCAACATGATTTTTCGACCGCCATAAACCACCCTCCTTCCTCTCTGCAAATCGAAAAACAAGAACCCAAAATCAATTGAAAAACAAGAACCTATAATTGATAGAAAAACAAATCGAGACCCACAATCAATTGAAAATCGAGAACCCATAATCGATAAACAAATCGAGAGAAAAATGGTGGATGACATTTGTTTAAAAATATCTTTAAAACATTTGTTTTCTAATAATCAGTTAAATAAAAGGTAATTTAATTATTTTTATAAATAATGGAATTCAACTCTATTCATAATCCTACGAACCAAACACACACAAAACTATAAATCCTTTCAAATCCAAATTAATTCCCCTGTTCCAAATCCTTCCATGAAATCCAAATCCCTCAAAACCATTTCATCAAACCAAACGCCCTCTTAGGATCCGTTTGGTTTGCAAGAATGAAATGGATTTAGGGGGATTTAGATTTCAAATCAATTACAATCCCATGTTTGGTTTGCAAGATTGTCCAGATTTAAAATCCTAAGATTTATTTGAAATCCATCAAACATAGGATTTTGAAATCCCACAGGGATGAATGGGATTTCGTAGGATTTGTATATAATAATGTTTTAAAATATGCTAAAAACGTTTGAATTATAATCAAAGTTCTAAATGGCGTAAGGCGTGGCGTGGCGGCGAGGCCAAACCTCAAGCCTTAGAAGCCACGACGAAGCCATGGCGTTTTCAAGGCGTGACTTGTGGCGTCAATTTTCAAATTCATATATAATATTATATATAAGAACATATGTTTTGTAACGTTATTCAATTAGTCAATAATAATAAGCAAGTAAATTATGATATATATTTAAAAAAAACTTGCAAAGAAGACATGGAAAACGTAAAGAAAAATCAAATATTGCATTACGAAATTGTGCATTAGGCCATGGCGTGCCACAGGTTTAACGTGTCGTGAGACACAAGCCTTGGTGCCATGGTGCGCCATGGCGGCTGTGCGGCGAGTTTTTTAGAACAGTGATTATAATAATCATATAAATAAAAGTTAATTTAATTATTTATATATATTTTTTATAAATAATGGAATTCAATTCCAAATCCCTCCAATTCCAAATCCTTTCACGAAATTCAAATTCTTCAAAAACCATTCCATTAAACCAAATGCCTCCTTAATTGTTAAAGAGTGTGTGTAAAAATTTATATATGACAATTAACTTGCTACCACATATATGAACTTCATTACTCCCAAGAACAAGAGTGTGACATCTTCTATACATTGGGGGGCAAGTTTACATGGGTGAGGGTGTGCCTATGAATACCCTAGGCCAAGGCTGCCTCTACCAGTGCAAGGTCGCATGTAAAAATTCGGTACGTATTTCTTCAACACTCGTAAACAATGCATTGTCACATGCAAAACATACCCACAAAACTCACTTTATCTGGAAAACCATTTGCTTGTAATTTGATGGCTCTTCTTTCAATATATATGTATATATACAAACATAATCATTTACTAACCTAAAAATTCGTACAAACTTATAAATCGGTTTTCATGTGTTGTTTCACATATGAAACAACATGTGTGAAAATGTTATGTTTATACAGTATTGGTTCATATGTGAAACGTTCATGACTTTTTTGTATGTGGAAAAAACAATCTTGAACGTTTCATATGGAAACAACAATGTACAAACACTACATAATTTTACACATCTTATTTCATATGTATACAACAACACATAGAAACTAGTTTGTAAGTTTGTATAAATTATTGGGTTTTTAAAAAAGGGACTATATATATATATAGAGAGAGAGAGAGAGAGAGAGATGTCAAATAAGATGGTTAGAAAGATTAAGAACGTACGAATAAATGATTCATATGTGAATCATTGGTAAAGAAAATGTGGTTCACATATGCATCTTTATATGTAAATAATTAGAAAAAAGTAGGTAAACAAACGTGAGTTCACATAACATAATTCAATTGATTTTTTCCCCCGAATTTACCATTAATTCATACGCTCTTAACTTTATTTGTCTTTCTTATTCTAACTTTCCCATGTAATACATGTGGATGTGTATATATATATGTATATATATATATATGTAGAGAGAGAGAGAGAGGGAGGGAGAGAGAAAGGTTCAAATAAGAAAGACAAATATGGTAAGAACATATGAATATATAATTAATATGTTAATCATTGATAAAAAAATGTGGGTTCGCGCGTACTTCTTCAAATGAATATTTTATGGGTTTACCAATAATTCACATATGAATTATTTATTCTTACCTTGTTTCCATTTTTGTTTTGTTATACTCGTCAATTCTGGATCTTATAGTGTTACTTGAAGTTTAAGTGACAAGATAATCAAAATCAAATTGATTATTTGCCGTGTAACTGACTGGTTAAGGATACAATATCGTATTGTACATTATAACATTTCAAGAAAATAACAAATAACTCTCTTTCTCCCCCACATGCACACAACTCACAAGACTCTCTCTCTCTCTCTCTCTCTCTCTCTCTCTATCTCTATCTATCTCTATCTCTATCTCAACCCATACATCCACAAAACTCTTTCAAGAAACTACTGAAAACAACAAAACAGGACATGACCCACAAAATTCCCCTCTCTCTTGATCGACTCCATCTCTTTCCGCAAAATACTCTGCTTGTAAACCTATACTACAACATCACCAATTAATCCCTCCCCCCGAATTACCGGAGCTCACAATAATCACACTCGATCTTCCCTTTGTCGGCACGACTTTAATGGTTAAAGGATTTTTGTCTATTAAATGGTTTAATGTACCAAACTATGTTCCATTGACACTATAATTCCAAAAATTGTGAATTGATGCAAACATGAATATAATATTGCGCCAAATGTGTGCTCAGTAGTATCCCACATACTGTCAGACAAAATTGTCATTAAGAGCTAGCTAGTTAAAAAATGTTTGTAATTAATCAAACACAGTTTATTGGATAAGAGTGTTTATGATGATTTAAAAAACGTTAACGCTTTGTTATATATAATCTAACCAAAATTGTTCAAACTACAATTTATCAATAGCGTTGGTAATTTACCAAATACAATTATCTACAAAATGATTTAAGTATTAATGTTATAAAATTTATATCTTTTTTGGTACTTTTATATTTGGAAGATTTTTATCTTTAAAGCGAATGATAAAAAAATGATTAAAATGAAAAACGTATATGGTCTATTTGGGTTAAACTAAACTTAACCAGAGTTAAATCAAGACAAATAAGATTTATAGAAGTATTTTTTTAAATTAAACAATATCATATAATCAAACAACTTAATACAATATTATAGAAAAAAACACTGTATTAATTTTTTAATATAATTTATAGCTCTCCTATTGTTTTATAAATTAATAATTCTCAATTTAATTTTTTTATTTATAATCAATTTTTATTACGTTGTATGATTTTTCATATATATAAATCTTGATGTACTTATCATTTTAATTTTTCTCAAAATAAGTGTCCATTTGTTAAAATTAAATAATACTCTCTCCGTTCTAAAATAAAATTTATATTAATATTTTATTTTATCCAAAAATAATTATGTATTTATTAAAAATAAATATTTACTTTTCTTATTTCATTCTTAATTAATTATGAGATGAAAAATATATTTTTTTGTATAATTAAAGATAAACTAAAAGTGTAACTTTTTGGTTGGAAGAGGTTCTAATTGAGGGGTGTTTTACTTTAGTAATTTTGGAGAGAATAATGGCTATTTCAAAAAATTAGGAAGAGATGATTATCTTAATTAATTTCTCAGTTTTTTTATTTATATTTGTTTTGAGAAGTAGTAAAAAGATAATTAATATGAAAAATAAAAAAACCAAGAGTATATGATCATGATGTGAAAAGACAAAAAAAGGACAGACAAATGGAGAGTGAGGAATGTGGACAATGACAACATTCAACTTTACACTTTCACCAAGGCTAGGCTAGGCTAGGCTGGTGAAATCAAATCCGATCCCGACTAAAAAAAAGGTAACCAAACTTATTCTAAAACAAAATATCTTTCTTTTAATTTAAATATATTTATACTATATTATAAAGATGACATAAAAAACTCTTAAAAACAACTGTTAAAGCTTAATGTACCGCTATTTAATGCTAATTACTTAAAACTTAAATAAAGAATGAAAACTAAATCTCTTGCTATTTAATCATTATCTCTAACTAACTGATAAACATAATCAAAACGGGATAAACATCTTAATTTAAATATAAAGAATTTAAAATATATTATTTTTTATATATAAAACATTTTAATCATTATCTCTAACAATTTTAACTCTCTAAAATCACTCATCATTTCAACTTCCCAAAAAACCAAATTTTAAATATAGAATTTAACTAACTGATAAACATAATCAAAACGGGATAAACATCTTAATTTAAATATAAAAAAATTTAAAATATACAAGATAATCATTTAATTCTATCTATATTTATATTTATACTATATTATAAAGATGACATAAAAAACTCTTTTAAAACTTAAATAAGAAAAGAAACTAAATCTCCTACTATTTAATCATTATCTCTAACAATTTTAACTCCCTAAAATCACCCATCATTTCAACTTCCTAAAAAATCAAATTTTAAATATAGAATATTAACTAACTGATAAACATAATCAAAACGGGATAAACATCTTAATTTAAAATATATAAGATAATAATTTAATTCTAACAAAATACTTATTTTTTTATGTATAAAACATTATATTATTAAACCTAAATTAAACAAATTTATAAAAAAAATGTTATCACTTTCTTAAAACCATCCAAAACCGTACTGTAAATCGACAAAAAAACAAAAAATAAAAGAAAATATTAAAATCGTGATGTATCTCGCTGCATTGCGCGAGTACGCTTCTAGTAAATACGAAAACAAATACTAAACATTTTAAGATCATAAATTCTTTTAAAGTAGAAAAAATATATATATTTTTTGAAAATTTCAAGCCATTTTTTTTTATTCCGGTTGATTTTCAAAACTTCTTTCAAAATAGAAAAATAAGGGACAAATAATAAAAAAAAATTTAATCTAAAGAATTCTTTAAAATTAAATGTTGAATAGAAAGAGATTGGTTTTATTGTTCTTAACAATGAGATTAAAGGTATTATATAATTTCTATATAATATTAAATATATAAAATATTTTAGTAATATAATTAATATTAAAAGTGAAAACGGTTGAAAGAAAAATATAATTTATATAAAATTTAGAACTTTTGATTATTTCTTTAAAAGATACTAGAAGCGTACTCGTGCAATGCAGCGAGATACATCATGATTTTAATGTTTCATTTTATTTCATTTTGTCAATTTACTGTACGATTTTGGATGGTTTTGAGAAAGTGATAATGTTTTTTTTATAAATTTGCTTAATTTAGGCTTAATAATAAAAAAAAATTATATAAAAAAATTAATTATTTTGTTAGAATTCAATGATTATCTTATATATTTTAATGACATCTAGAAAAAATAACCAATTACATATTTAATAATATAATTAAAACAAAATTATAGTAATATAATATATTAATTAATAGTGATACATGGAAAGGTCTGCATAAAAGGAAGACCCTGCACATACCAAATTGGTGGGTGTTAGAAATCTGCAGTAGTAATATTATCTTGTCCTTTGATACTTGTAAATTAAGAGATTTTTAAAATCTTGCATAAAATGATGGTACCTTATGCCTAATAATTTGTATTTAAGAGTTTTTTATCCGTGCTTTATAATATAACTAGTTGTGTACCCGCGCGATGCGATGCGGGTGAATCACAACTCTGAAGCAATAACTAAGCCTTTAATCATGTTTCTCCGTTCCTCTCGGAGGTCGATTGAAAGTACCAACCTTCATTCCATTTTCCTGGCAAATCAAAGTTTGCAACAAAAACGATATCTAACATCATCTATAAGCATTGTGACACTGGTGCATAGAATTTTAAACAAATACCAATTAGAACAGGCTATCAACACCAACAAATTTGTGCTAACATATGAGCATACTCCTCACTTAGGATAAGTTTACCACCAGTTCCTGAATCAAATGCACACACATTAAAATAAATCAACAAAAACAAGCTAAACAGTAAAAACCAAATTCCTTTACGAAGATTTAAACCAATTTCACTCTATACCAAGAATGACACATACATACATACATACATACATACATACATACATACATACATACATACATACATACATACATACATACATACATACATACATACATACATACATACATACATAAACTAATGTAGCTAGCATATCTTTCACTACAACCAAAAGAAATCCTTTAAAATTTGAGGTAAAAACTTAACCATCTGGGTTGATGTCAAGTTTGAGTTCATGTCGTCTTTCTTTCCGAAGTATTTGTCATCGAACTTCTCCACATTTACCCCAGAGAATTCACCCTTTCATTGATGTGGCAATAATGCATGACTGATTCACCCTCCTCAATAGAGCAGCATTGATCTTAAAGGGGTCTATAAAATGAAAGATGTATCAAAAAAGAGTGACCATCATCTCTTCCAAATGAATTTTAAGACTGATTCACCCTCCTCAATAGAGCAACATTGATCTTAAAGGATTCTTTATAAAATGAATTTTGTACCCGTGCGATGCCACGGGATGTAAAATTTTATTATAGATTGAAAATTGGTAAAGTAGTGTAATTTTTTCTCGTTAAACCAATTACCCAAGAAAACCAGTTACAAACTCTTGCGAGATCAAGAAGACCGGGTATACTGTAACACCCTCAAATCTGAAAATAGCAACTTATTAAAATTTTCTATATACATCAATAAATGAATCATCTACAACCCCAAATTTAGATTCAACGACAATACACATAAACAATCTATACGAACGGACCATAAAGGGCGGGTGCTACTCATACTCATGCATAGTCACTATCTCCAACATGCGGAAGACTTCACCCAATACTTACTTTCGCGTCTAGCTAAGGCTCTACTCTTCATAGGACCGCTAGAACCCATCTCTCAACTGGAACCTGATGCACATGCCGACAAATAAAAAGGGTTAGGCTTAACGCCTAGTGAGCTCAAGAGTTTTCAACATATAAATGAATCATTTAGAAAGGAAGAATGCGAATAAAACCATAATCTTCAAAATGATATGCTTCACTTATGAAAACGACTCGTTTATCAATAATGTTGCACTTTGTACGAAAGAGGCACCGAGTTAACTGTTAACCAAACCAAACTGCTTTAAAGACGAGGATCTCAATATGAGACGCAATAATGTAAAGTAAACCGAAACTTGCTAAAAAGTAAAATAGAGAGCGAACTCCCAATTTTATAAAACACGGTTAACACTTTATAACTTGAAATACCTAACACGGGTGAAACGTGACCCACAACCCATAAATCATAGATGAAAATCTATATAATTAAATATCGCCATGAACACGGCTTTAAACCCAAAACTCACACGACCATAAAATGGACGAGAATAAATACCGACACGTGGAAATGACGCGGTCCATGCGAACCTTATTTTACGTAGGAAAAACCCAAAATTAAAGCCATCATTTGCCGTCAATCACTTAAAAACTCCTCTTGGTAAAAAAATACTACATTACCCAAATAAAATACCACGAATCAACGATGAGGAGATCCGTAAACACCGAGAATAGAGAACACGTAAGTAGGCCGTTCACGCGACTTCCTTACATGTCCTCTAAACGTTTCCATCTTGGGTGGCGAGAACACGTGAATGGGGCTACCCTTGATGTTGTTGGATTTCACCACGTATCCCGAACTTAGTTCCCATGCCATACCAGACATCACAACCTCAATCCGTATTACTGCCTCTAGCCCTACTCCGTCGAGTTCCACCCCAAGGACTTACGGACGCGGGTGCCTATCCAACCTAGACAAGTTACACCTCAACGGCTCGTGTCGCGTATTGCCTACTCGCTACCAAACCCGAGCGGTCACTAAAAGTAACCCAAAACCTCAGGCCTTACATGACCGACAGACTTACGTGCCTATGGATCCATTACGACACTATCTATCATTACATGACTCCAAAAGAATGACCAAAGCACCCAAAGCATGTAACCAATCCTCAATACGCATCACAACGCATTAATACGTACGTCATAACTGGGCTCTACATTGAGCCATATAAAACCGGACAAGTGTCCTCGAGACTCCTTTAATACGACATCGAGCAAAATGCTCAAAACCTCCTTTGACCAAAGGTTACATTTTGCAAGTAATAAACTCACTCAACCCATACCGTGAAATTACGTGTTCCAAAATACTCAAATGAACTCCGACACAGTTTAAGTTGGGTCAAAAGGTTTTCCAAACAGATTCAGGCTCCTTATCCTTTCAAAACGTTCCATAACACAAAATTGAACCTTTTACCCCAAACAACACTAAAATGCCTTTTAACCAAATAATCTCATGTATGCAATAAGTTACCAAACACACCCATTTATGACTCATTTATCAAAATGCCCAAAATCACAATAATGTGTGCTACACAGGTTTATAAAAGTTAAATACTTTCATAATAACCAAACTGATCAGCAGTTAACAATTTCATGTAAAATGTAAAATACTTTAAAATAACCATTTTGGCATGTACACCATTTTCACAAATCAACTTGAACTCACCTTGCTAGATTTAGGCTAAATCTAGATTTTTCCCCAACTAGAGCTCCTTTGAAGAACACTTGGATTCTCAAGACAAAACTTCCAAAAACCTAAATCCATACATATTCAACCATAAATAAATATAATCAACCACAAAGAGTCCTTTCCCAAACCATATACATGAATACCTCAATTAATACCAAAGCCCTAACTTCCATAACCGAAGAGAATAGAAGATTGCCTTAACCCAAGCTTGAATTCACCAACCAAAACACTTATAGTTCACCAAAATGATTACAAACCTTCAATTTATGAAAGGGAGAACAAAGGGTGGATGAAACCCTAGAAAACTTTGGGGAAGAAGATGAATAGTGAGGGATGAGAAGCTTACCACCACAAAATACTATAGTATACTTCAATAAACTTCCAATCTCTTGCTTGATCCTTGAAAAGCTCTAAAAAACGAAACCGTAGCAACTTGAATCGCCCAAATCGGAGTTGAAATGAGAGAGTTATGACCAAATGAAGAAGAAACCCGTATTTACGCACTGGAGGGTTGGCGCGACCCTGACATGCGACAGTGACATTGTCACTATCGCGAGGCACTGTTGCGCGAGATGTACCAAAAGTTGCTAACACTGTTTCGGCCGTAACTTCTTCGTTATATCTCCGTTTTCGCTCCGGAAAGGACCATTTGACTCGTAATTGAATCCTTCATCCATCTAAACTATAAAATCAAGGATTCAAGCCCAGAATAAAATATCTTATTTTTCCTTAATATACCGGTTTCTGTATTAGCTTGAAATGATACCTTTCGAAAATCGGGGTGTTACAATCCTCCCAACCTTGGAATGATTTCG
Source organism: Arctium lappa (assembly GCA_023525745.1). Taxonomy (NCBI): domain Eukaryota; kingdom Viridiplantae; phylum Streptophyta; class Magnoliopsida; order Asterales; family Asteraceae; genus Arctium; species Arctium lappa. The sequence continues at coordinate 10,237,454 of CM042048.1, forward strand.
TCCCCGAAATCTAGGTTCCCATGAAACCTTACACGCAGAAGGGTTGCCCTTAACGCATCTGCCTGCACCACTATCTTGACCCTTGCACTAATACACGCCAACCGCCCCTCGTGGGCACATTACGCTCATGACCGAACGAACACTTAACTCACCAAAGTAACCTTTACCCTCAAGGTTACGGTCGTCTCCTAACCTTGGTTGGAAATTACTACTCCTAGGTAGTTTGTGACCTCAACTTTCCACTGAATCAAATTCCTTCGGATCAACATGGTTCCAAACCCATCATCAAGGATTGCAACCAAACTTCTAAAATCCATAGATTTCGACTGGTTCATTTCTAATGTCTATGAAGACATTCTTCCAAGGCGCACGAAAACGTCTTTCATGTAACCGGTTAACATTCAACTCCGATCCAACACAAATCTCACGACATTCCTACAGTAAAATCTTTATTACCACAGGAATGCTTAAACACCTCGATACTAAATCCTCAATACCCAGACTCCTTTCAAAATCCACCACTGAAAGGTCGATGTTTTCCATAATCCAACCGGGTTACATCCATCCATTCCATAATCCAATGACCTCAAGAAAACAAGTCGACGCCTAGGACTAAACGGTGACCTCGAAAATGTGGACATCTCGCCCAAAATCCCATTCCAGACGGGTTGTCGCACTAAGGTTGACACCTAATCAGAGAGCTAAAATTTCAAATCTTACAACTCTAGCAGACAGACCACCAAAATTTCCTTTAATCGCGGAACCCACAAAGATGGTACACCATCAACATAGAACATGATGTCTCACCGACGAGCAATCCACCAAAACGAAACCAATCCAATCACCGATAATCACCTAAGACTTTATCCCGCATGATTACCGAAGTATAAAATCACCCCTTAATTAACCGGGAAGACTTAAATCCACTACTTCCATAAAACAAACGCGCACAGATTCAAAAACCGAAACCCAAGATTCAAGACTGACAGCAAGTCGGATCATCCGATGCTTCAAATCCCAAGGACTCCCTTAGTCCCTAACCATAACTGCTCTCAAGACAGGATTCAAATCTATAGGCCTAATGAGTTCAAGATTTTTTTTTCCACCAGTACGCCAATTTGAGATTTATAAAACTTTCAAATACGTAAGCTTTATAACAATTGATTGTGCGGTAAAATTTACTACCGATTACTCGATAGGTTGAAAATTGATCACCGATGCTACACATATAAAACCATTTCCAAAATTCTTTTGATCAATATTTACGTAAATAAAATGGTGGCAAAAGGTGTGTAGCAATATTCACACTATAAACATGAAAATAAATTCCAGTGCCCCAAACACGTGAAATAAATGTTTGTACAGCTCCGAAAGAGGACTTCACAACTTTTAACTTTTCCTTCTTTAACCGAAAACGTTGCGGCATAAAATTTTCAACAAGTCTCCTATATATCAGTTTATTCCCTAAAATTTTGTAAGATAATGGGAAAACAAATAAATTTTCAAATCGAGTTTAAAGTCTTGAGCCGCCTCGATAAAACACATTTGATCAAGATGGTAACTACAACGATATGCATCCCGAAAATTCATTTCATGCATTGCAGAAAATTTATAACAATAAGGTCCACAATTGAAGCACACTTAGATTAAAAGTTTAATATGAGATAACATAAATATAACACATTTTTACTCACGCAAGTGAAAATCATATCCAATCCAAAAGTATGCACATATACCCGTGTGAAACTCAAGATGCAATCATGAGACACTAAAATTTTCAAGGTGCCTCTTATTGTTCCAAGATGTAGGTGTAAGACTTGCATGAGACAAAGTATTAAACAAAACCCGTAAGTTAACACACACAATGATGCATATGCACATGTTCTCAAAATTATTTATGCAACGCAAAAGGACGTAAGACGAGACACCCTAACCCAACTGAATTTTCGTAAGACTTACTAACGTGAAAACCAATTGGCGTCAAACTTTCATTAGTCGACAAAAGTGTAAAACGACAATACTTTTAAAATATTAAACTTTTAGGAGTTTCCTCCTTTTACTGAAATGAAAAGTGAAATAACGCTTTACAAAATTTACATGGAACACGACGCCGAATAAACTCGCAAGTTTATACGAAGCAAAAGTAAAACTCACGCATCGAAAAAGGACATCGCAAAATAATACTCCATGAAATTAGCATAACTCACACAACTAAAATTCTCAAGAAATTCTGACTCAATACATGGGATTAACTTTTCCTTTAAAACCATTGACATACGTGGAGGTGATCCAATGTCTAGGTTAAAATCTCCTAGTTACTTTCCCAATACCAAAATGACATTAAAACATGGATATTACAATATCCGAAAATAACATCAAACACGAGACGTGAATAAAGAGAGTTTTGATAACAATTTGCAATTAAGTGCAACAAAACCATTTCGTGCATGCTTAAGCTCACGGTTCAAAATCTGATGCGTGTTAAATGCTTTACCAAATCTTTATGATGCAAAACACTCTATGTTTGGCGCACATGCAAAAGAATTTATGCAAACTTATTTTAGAAATAGATTCATTGCATGAATTTAGTCGGCACTTGGCATCATAGGATTACACTTCCCAATAACCCGACATACTATAGTCATTCGGATGCATTAAACATCTTAAAGCCACAATCCCACTAATTTTGAATAAACTTACGAATTTTCCTCGAGATAGAATCGGTCTAACAAGCTCATGGTTCTAATCCAACCAAAGTTTTCGACCCAAGAGGATCGGCTTAGTGACTTCTTCGTTTAACTATCACTCCAAAGTGACATTGCTATAAACATCAATCTTCCCTTAACTTACTCGCTTAGAAACTTTCTCACTACCCCAACGGTCGTCATATCAAGGTAGTTCAAGTATACCCATGTAACATATAGGTTCACCATGACACTGGCCAGATGCCATTATAAACGTACCATACATGATCATCCTTGCGACCCTTGACAAATTTTCCGTTTCTAGCGACTCTATCAACTCCAAGATATCTTATCTTAAGGCACCTAATATGCAACTTCACTTACAAACACTTATAAGAACTCTAGTTTGAGTCTAGGCATTCAAAAGTCAACACCTAATTCTCTCAAACTTAAGCTCTGATACCAACTTGTAACACCCTCAAATCTGGAAATAGCAACTTATTAAAATTTTCTAGATACATCAATAAATGAATCATCTACAACCCCAAATTTAGATTCAACGGCAATACACATAAACAATCTATACGAACGGACCATAAAGGGCAGGTGCTACTCATACTCATGCATAGTCACTATCTCCAGCATGCGGAAGACTTCACCCAATACTTACTTTCGCGTCTAGCTAAGGCTCTACTCTTCATAGGACCGTTAGAACCCATCTCTCAACTGGAACCTGATGCACATGCCGACAAATAAAAAGGGTTAGGCTTAACGCCTAGTGAGCTCAAGAGTTTTCAACATATAAATTAATCATTTAGAAAGGAAGAATGCGAATAAAACCATAATCTTCAAAATGATATGCTTCACTTATGAAAACGACTCGTTTATCAATAACGTTGCACTTTGTACGAAAGAGGCACCGAGTTAACTGTTAACCAAACCAAACTGCTTTAAAGACGAGGATCTCAATATGAGACACAATGATGTAAAGTAAACCGGAACTTGCTAAAAAGTAAAATAGAGAGCGAACTCCCAATTTTATAAAACACGGTTAACACTTTATAACTTGAAATACCCAACACGAGTGAAACGTGACCCACAACCCATAAATCATAGATGAAAATCTATATAATTAGGGCTACTCCCAATTTTCTAGTAGGGATTTTGTGTCATGACTCATGGTTGATTTCCAAAGTTCTTTCAATTCAGCAAAAATTGCAAGTAATTGTATGCATTCTAGAAATCAATAGTATTTTTATCAATCTTTTTGTAGTATTAATCTTTCAATGGGATGCACGGGATCTCCCATTATTTAGATTCAAAAACTTGATAACAGAGTAGGCAAAAATAGAAGTCCAAAACGATCATTGGCTACCAGCAACATCAAGAATAATATTCTAAGTGTATAAATAAGTATTTGAGTGCATTTTGTTCAACCTATAACTATTGTAAGAAGAAACATACAATTGATATTTCATAAGAAAAATTTAATGTCCATGAACTCCATTTGATAAATCACAAATGCTTTTTAAATAGTAAAAACCCTAGTTAGTGTAAAGAAGGTATCATCTGAAAGTATTCTAATGAAAAAAAAAAATGAACTTTTTCGCTTCTTAAAACAAAAAAAAGGACACAACATTATTTTCAGCAATTGGCTTACAAAGCATCAACGGATCCTTGGTCCAGTCTCTTACAATCAAAACTAACAACATAAATATGAGCATTCTTTCCAAAAATTGAGTGACATTGGCAGCAAAATAAACTGCCAGAGCCCTAATGCAACCTCTTGTGTAGCCACTGAACCTCTTGTTGCAATAATAGCTGAAACAAAACTGAAGCAACTATTGAGAAAAATTAGAATAATAATATAAGTTCTAAAAAAAGACTGTTTAAAATGAGCTTAAAAATTTGAAGTCAAAAAATGTTGTTTAAAATGACACAAGTTCAATATGTTATTTATACTTTATATCCTAATTACAAAAAAACTGTTCATCAAGTCATGTCTGATTATTAAAAATGAGCACAAGTGTTTGAGTTAAAGAAAATATTGTTTACCATATATTTCATCTAAGCAACTCCACCTTTATCCACAAGTGAATCTTATAACAGAAATCCACTTACAAGTGCTTGAAAATGAAAATAGAAGGAAGAATAAGGACTTGCAGCTAATGTAACAATCTTATTTCCCATAGTGTAATGGCCTTCACAAAGCCTAATTTGTTAGCCTCTAAAACAACAATGAAATTATTTAGATCTCATATCTAATACCCTAAAAACATTTTACTCAAATTACTTGCATCTATTTTATCTTATGAAAAAACTACAATCAGAGTTCTACAAGAGTTATTGTAAAGAATTTGCAGCTGCCATTCCTTGAAGAACCATACGTATTCATCATCAAAATACCAAAAGGAGTATAACAATTGTATTTTCTAATATAAAAACATTAGTGCAATGTTCACACTTTAACAACTTTCTGAAAAACAGTTTGATAAATATGTAGCGTAAGAGTTAACATTGAATCATTCAAATTTCACAATTGATGTCTATCAAAAAGCAGACTCCATATGTAATTATGTATAGGCGACTTGGTTAAGGAGAAGGTTCACACCAAGTGACATGCCTAAAAATTTTATCCACTAATTGAAGAACTCTATTGTCCTTGCCAAACCTGGTAGCAATCACCTCCCATTTTTTCTTCTTGAATATTTCCATTCCGTTCAAGTCCAACAATAAGTTGCATGACAAAGGTACACATTACATAACACAAAAAACTAGATATTTTAAAAACTACTTGTTTTTACTCCACGGTGCAAATAATGTAATGTGTACCTTAAAAGGAGAAAGCCAAATATTGAGAAAATGGTAAAATTGGTGTTCGGTTTACCTTATTGAAACAATGCAAAACCCATCGAATCGCTTGAAACACTAAACCAAAATATATAGCAAAAATATCATAACAAATTAGAAAGACAAACAAGAATAGATAAATATCTTATTCAGAGAAAGTGGTAAGATTGGTATTCGATTAACCTGTTGAAAATACACTGAATCCATTAATTGCTTCAAATCCTAAAACCAAAAAGATGATGATAACAATGAAAAAGTCTTACCAACTCAACATCATGAATAAACTATACTTAAACTCAATTACCTTTGACCTCCCCCCCCCCCCTTTATACCTTTGATCATCCACTCCTATCATAGTCGTTTGATGCTCACTTCATGTCCCCAACTTTGATCAACCACTCCTGGGAAATTAAGCTTTTTTAGGCACAATGTGTCGCAAGAATTCTGATTTCCTAGAGCAATCCTACGAGTTGATCTCAAAAGTAATTTGCACCCGAAATAAACATTAGAATGAAGAATTTTATAATCTCTCTTTTAGCACCTCAAAACCCAATATATGTTGAAATACAAACAAAAGAAATAAAATAGCTCATCTTACAGCCTAAAAGAGAAATTGGAACTTAAATGAAATAAAATCTTACAGATGCCACAAGGGTCAATAATTGAGGTACTTCATATGAAACAGTTGGCTGCAAAAAAAAAAGAAATAGAAAATATTTCTTCATCAGATAAAACTGGTCGATAAAACTGGTCGACTGGAGAGGGAGCCAAAGAGGATCTCTATAGCCTTATAGAAAAAGGTAAGAATGTGATTGAAATGGATTCTGGACAGAGAAGACTTACTTCAACTAAACATGATGAATAACCTTTGGGAAAAAACCGTACAACTCCTCTGCCACAATAACAACCATTTCAAAATTTTGATATCAAACAATACTCCAAGTAAAATTAGCATAGCACATATGACGCCCACACCTTTATTCATTGGTTAAGGTGACTTTTAACTTTTACCTGTTTACATATGTTTTACACATCTGCCCTGTTATATGCATACAATGATACTAAAGACACCGTCTTCTGTGTTATAGCTAGACACAATAACACTGGCCATAACTCCACATAACACTGGCTTATGGAATCAAATCGATAGCCCAATACAAATAACTCCAGTCACAGAACCAAGAAGTGGAAGCATAATGGTGGGAAAAGAATGCTCAACAAGAACAGGATGAGGTTAATCGTACCTGTTGGGAAGACCTTCTAAAGATCTCCAGTGGATTTTTTGATTTTGGATTGGCTGTAAGATTCCAACATAGCAAAGTGTAAGGACACCGTCACATTAAAGATACAAGAGAAAACAATTTCCAGTGAAACGGGGTACCGTTTTACTAATCTTACCTGCATATTACGAGCAATCCATGAAAATTCAAGATCACGCCCAAATGTTGTATACTTCAGAGAGCTCCTTAGATGGAACCATTAAGGATTGAGCAATTTATTATCTTTGTGAATAGTTGGATAAAAAAAGGTGAGTGGTCATGTCTATGGGTACGTGTTTCGAGGCTGAAAGTCAACCAACTAAAAGAGGAAACCTGAAAAAGAACAAGATAAGTGAGTTGTGTCGTCTTTTAGCAAGGATGAAAGAACATAGTGATAAGGATTAATCAGCTGGTTGTATTGAATTCAGGGAATTTGTAAACGAATTACAATGAAAACAAGGAAAATTATTCTCGTTTTCGAGAAAACAAGGAAAATTATTCTCGTTTTCGAGAGCCAGACCCCTACAAATCTAAAAGACAAAATCTCAATGGATTGCTTTATTCCCCTCACATATAAAGTCGGAGCAGTTAGTGCAGCAGTATGGTAAAGCGGTGAGTTGTAGATAATACAGAGACATGATCCATCCTCCTACTATATATTGATAATATAATCATTACAGGGCATAAATCATCATTACTGGGATGGTAACTTAACTTATTGAAGTTGAAGACGCAATACAGCCTGCAGGAAGCACTCCAAATTTAGTGAAGAGTCACCGTTGTCAAGGTCTGAAGACCGAGAGAGTAGAGTTACAAAGATTCAGATGCTGCAATATTTGGTTTGTTTCATGATACAGATGAAACAATTAAGCAATGGTTGTGAGTGAGCATATACCTTGGACAATAATGGATTTTTATCACCCAAGAGGGTTAGCAACAAAGGAATCTCTCTGATCCAGGTAATCTGAAAGTCTATAATTCCTTGAAACAATGTTAAAATTACAAGTCCATCAGAACCAACATTGGAATGACTTAACTGCAAGAAAACTAAAAAGAAAAGCATTTTATGGATGAATGACTGACTGAACTGAAAACACCAAGGAAGCCGAAGTTATTAACAAACATTTTCTGGATGAATAACAAAAAACAAAAAATCAAAATCGAACAAAAACACCATGGAAGCCGAAGTTATTAACAAATATCCTCCAACAAATAAAGAAAATAAAACCCACACCAGGTTTTGATAAGATACTCAATTTTCGACTGTTGCATATCGTATTGCTTGTCTCTGTAAAAAGAGAAAACATCCGACCATATTTGCTAAAGCCACTTCCTTTCGATTTCAGATTTCATATAAACATTCACACATTTTACACATCATATTTCAAATTTCTTGCAATTTTTCATACAAAAAAACGAACTGAAACTACGAGTAGGGGAAAAAAGCTTACAGCAGAAACTACCATCATCTCTTCCAAATGAATTTTAAGAGTGACCATCATCTCGTAAAATGTTGGTAGGTTTGCTTGGATCTTTCTGTTTCTTCTCTTCGCTCTCTTTGCAGATTGCTCCTTTCCTGTTGATGGCTTCTTCCTGCACAAAAATTCATACATTATAAAGAAACACAAAAACAAACAGAAAACTAAGATCATACCTAAGTTCATCTTGATTTTGGCATCAAGACCACAATCGTGCAGGCTAATCAAAGCCACAACTACATCTTTATTGCATGCTTCACTGTAGAATATAGATTCATCAAACCAACATCACTGTAATAACCGGAAAGAAAAATATAAGATAATAATATGGTTGTCATTCCACAAGGGCTTATTGGGTAAATATAGATAAAGTGGAGGGTTTTGACCAAAACTTTGTAATGCATACAATTTAATGGTATTTAATGGGTGAAACTCAAATAGTTGGAAACCTCCATCACCAAAGTCTTTACCTCTTCATTTCTCCATGAACCGACGGACGGTGGATTTCTATAAATGGCGTAAGGAATTGATAGTTTTATGTATAAAAAAAACGAGTCGATTGAAAGGGAGGACAACGGCGAGCAAAGGCAAAGGTGGACACTGAATCGAAGGTCGACAGTGTTGTACGTTGCAACTTGTTCGACGTCAATCGGTAAGTCGTTTGCACCTCTCATCTCGAAACTTTGTTTGCGATATGTTTATTCTAGGCGTTCGATTATTCGGGTGTGTTCCCGTAGGGCGGCGGTGGTCAACGATAACCGCTAGCACCTTCACCGTACGTCACAACGATACCGTCTGTGACACCGGGTTGTCAGTCGTGACCCCGTTCGGTTCTAAAAGACAGAAGTTATGGTTTGTTTTGAGGACCGAAATTTGGCCGCTGCCATGAATCGAATGGTTTAGAACCGCTGCAATGAGAGACTTCTTAAGCGAGATGTATATATATATATATATATATATATTGGTTATTCCACTGTATATTCAAAAAGAAAAAAAAAAGACAAACCATGGCTTCTGTTCTTCGAAGGTACATGTGGTTTATTTGGAGAGAGAGATGTTAATGCATACACATATAATTAATAAGTCATGCAAAGCCTACATGCATGCGTTTCTTTTTAGTATATATGTATGTATGCATAAACCATTCATATGCAGTAGTTTTAATATATATATATATATATATATATATATATAAATATATATTTATTATATAAATATATATATATATATATATATATATATAAATATATATTATATAATAATTATACTACGGGTTGGTTGGAATGTGAATTGAAGACGGACTACATGAATAAAAACCCATGCATAGGAAATATGCACTGTAGGTATAGGTTATATATATATAAGTTGGAACAACGTCGAAACTGAAGTTGTTGGCATATGGATCGTTAGGAATAAATAGTGTTAAGGGAACACTCGATCGTCTATGAATTACCATAGGTAGTGGTATTGTATATTTCTATTTTAAATTAAAAATTGTGGTATTGATTTATAGGGGAGACGCTAGCCACTTCAAGGAACGAATTGGACAACGATTAATACAGTGAGTTATACGTGTGTTTTATTAAAATGGTTGCATGTTTTATTGAAAGTCATTTACAAGTTTATTGATATTTTAAATGTCGTTTATTGCATCAAAAGTGAAATATTTCCATGTTATGTGTTTTGAGATTTGTGTGGCAATGGGGGTGTATTACGGTGTAAGTCCGTAAGACGAGCATGCTGTGTGAGCTTGTCTAAACCGTAAGTGCGAACATGCTGTGTGAGTTCGCCAGGTAATGCTGTGTGAATTAAATACCTCTCAAAATGCCAATAGCTTTGTGATTAAAATTATTTTATCGCATGCAAGATTTTGATGCTTTGTGAAATTCATTATTGATATTGTTTATGCATAAAAATCGTGTAATCACTGGGCCCTAGGCTCACCCAACTCCTTTTCAAAATATTATGCAACCAGGTCGTCACCCAATCGGAGGTAGTAGCAAAGGGAAGGAGAAGGTCTAGAGTCGGATTATCATTTGAATAAATGCATGATGAAGGATGTCGTTCGAGATTTTAAGAGATTATGTTTTAGACTCTTTTTCTTTAAGTTTATTATAATCTTAAAATATTCCGCTGTGTTGAACTATGTAGACTTTATGGATTTACTTTTATGGATGTTTAATATTTAAAAAAAAATTGGGACGTTACAATCACTGCTGCGATTTAAAAAACCTAAAAAATCACATTAACTATGATTATGAAATAAATTACTTTTCAACTTCAAAATTGGCATAGATTCAACAATGCAATGGGGTGAAAGCGCTGCCATATTTTGCTCATTTGAGAGAAGTAGAAACAATATCTGCTAAGATTAAAACATAGATTCATTCAGACATTTCATCGAACACTTCTACTACAAATACTACAATAATCTACTCATACTTCACTAATCTTTGTATACTCTTAGGAGAAGATGTTCCACCATTTTTAACTCCTAGAAGGGATGACATATCAAAAAGCAGGGTTTTGTTGAATTATACATACCTGTCATTTGTGTATCATTGTCTGATCGTACATGTGATTCCAAATCAGACCCACACATCCATAACTCATCATCGCCTTCTTCTTTTTCAAGAAGGGGAGAAAAGATTTAAGAACTTATGAAGTTTCAAGAAGGAGCAGTAGCATTGTTCTTTGAAGAGATAAACCCTGATTTTCAAATTTTGAATTTGAAATTGGGTGTTCCTGGTGAACCGATTTCACGTTAAAGCTGGAAGAAGGTTGAAAAAATGTAGGAAAGAAAGGAAACTAATAAAGTCACCAAATTGGGAAGACCAGAAAAGAGAAAGCCGAGAAAAGAGTAGGAAAGAAACATTTCAGTATGAAAGAAAGTTTACTACTTTCCCATTTGGTGGTATGGAGGATAAAACTTGATGCTACAATAACTTGTATCCTATGCCTCAAATGTTGTAAATTAAGAGTTTTTTTAAATCTATGCATAAAATGATAGTACTATGTGTTTTATGGGTTGTAATTAAGAGTTTTTTATGTCATCTTTATAATATAGTATAGATATAGATATAGATTAATCTATGTTAATTTTGCAATTATTGTAAATTTCTTTTTTACATTAATATTTTCTATATAAAAGTTTTTAAATGTCACAAACCATACTTAAATTAAATGATAACAAAATTAACTATTATTCGTTAATTAATATGAAAATAAAATAACTATTGTAAGGTAATGAATTAATCAAATAAAATATTTTTATTTAATTTACAAGATTCCTTTTGTTTTTGTTTAATAAAAGTGACTAGTTGTCTACCCGTGCAAAGCACCGGGATACATCATGATTCTAAAAAACAAAATCGAACCCAAAATCGAAAATCAAAATCAAAGGTGAGAAGTTGAAATCTAACCTTGGAAGCTTGAAGGAAACGAAACTGACTGTGCTTGAAGAACAAAAACCATAGAAAACCTGCTGCAAATATATATTAGCAGAGGATGTGAGGATGATGATAGAATCATCTTTATCTCTAATTAAATTTGTTGAAAAAAGATTTGAGATGGGGATTAAGGATGAGCAACAATTTTGAGATGGGGATAAGGATTAAAGAAGTCCGTTGAGCGAAGAATTAGGGATAGAAGAGTGACGATTTTGGGGGTTGAAAGTTCAAGACAAGCATCAAAAGTAGTACATAAGGCATTAGTAGGTTGTTTTTTAAGAGATTTTAAGTAGATAGCTTTAAATAGTAGTACATATAGCTTAATGAATTGTAATTAATAGTAGAAGCGTACTCGCGCAATGCAGCGAGATACATCACGATTTTAATGTTTATTTTTATTTTTTGTTTTTTATTGATTTACAGTACGATTTTGGATGATTTTTATTGAGTGATAATGGTTTTTTTATATATAAATTTGTTAAGTTTAGGCTTAACAATATAATGTTTTTTATATAAAAAAAATTAAGTAGTTTGTTAAAATTCATTAATTATCTTATATATTTTATATTTAAATTGAGATGTTTATCCTGTTTTGATTATGTTTATCAGAATTCAAATTTCATAATTTTAGGATTTGGGGATTAGAGATAAGGATTTTAAGGGATAAAGATGAAATTTATTAATTAGGGTTAAAAGCATTTAAAAGTAGTACATATTGCTTCATTCATTGTTTTTTAATTGAGTGATAATGGTTTTTTTATATATAAATTTGTTTAATTTAGGCTTAACAATATAATGTTTTTTATATAAAAAAAATTAAGTAGTTTGTTAAAATTCATTAATTATCTTATATATTTTAAATTTTTTATATTTAAATTGAGTTGTTTATCCTGTTTTGATTATGTTTATCAGAATTCAAATTTCATAATTTTAGGGTTTGAGGATTAAAGATAAGGATTTTGGGGGATAAGGATGAAATATATTAATTAGGGTTAAAAACTTTACAGGCAGTACATTAGACTTTAGTAGTTATTTTAAAAAGATTTTAAGTAGATAGCTTTAAATGATAGTATATAAAGCTTAGTGAGTTATAATTAAGAGTTTTTTTATGTCATCTTTATAATATAGTATAGATAATTAAATAGTTATATATACGTTCGTTCAAAATATGTATAAGAAACTATTTTAAGATGATTTTTATCGTCTATAAATTTAGTTATAATAGAAGTTAATATTCTATATTATTGTATTAAACAATATTTTATACAAAGTTCACTAAAAAGCTAAAACTTAAAAATAAAATATAAAGTAAATATTATATTAATCATTATTTACTTTCAACGAAATTTTTATTAATCTATTTAACCAAATATGTTATACATATTTCTATTCATTTCTCATATTATCTCCTGACACTACATTTTATAACCACATACAAATAATAAGAGTAAATTACACCAGGGTCCCTGTGGTTTACTCATAATCTGGATATGATCCATATTTTGAAATAATTACAACAGGAATCCCTGTGGTTTGCATTTCGTTTTACCCTGAGACCCTAGGGGACCTAGAGTGCAACGAATTGCAGGGACTTAGAATGCAATTTTCAACAAACCATATGGACCCAGAGTGCAGCAAAATTCAAACCACATGACCCAGGGTGAAACGAAGCAAACAACAGGGATCTCTGGTGTAATTATTTCAAAATATGGACCATATCCATATTTTAAGTAAACCACATGGACCTATGGTGTAATTTACTCAAATAATAATGAACTAGGGTACGAAGTACGAAGAAATAATAGAGGTGTTAAGAGGAATTTGTTACAACCTTTTTAAAAAGAAAAAAAGGAATAAACATAAAAATTGCAATTCAATCATGAAATTGATGGAAATTAAGGGGGAGACTAATTGCACATTTGACTTTGCTAAATGCACATTCATCATTAATTTTGTCCTCACACGCATAACATCAAAATCTTCTTTTTACATTCCCAATACATGAATTACATTTCCAATAAATGAATTAACCTGATTTTAACATAATTTTTGGTACAAATAGCACTCCCCAAAATTAATCTCACAAAATTAACTGAAACACAAGGATCGATGTTGATGCCATAATCAATTTTAATACCTTTTTAAATGAACAATGTGTACTTTTATTTCTAGTATATTATTACTTATTTTTACTAGTTTTATTGTAATATTTAAGTTCGTACACTTATTATATACGCATCAAATACTTTATAAACTTATTTTTTGTATTTAAAAAAAATTCAATATATTAATATTTAAGTTATAATTTGATGATTTAAAAAATTATAAACCCAATAATTGGAATGACCTAAGGGTTGTTTGGTTGGTTTTCTATTAAACCATGTATGGATAAAATTGTCTACATAAATTAATATGTCTGCATATATTGTGAATATTTTTTTGTTTATGAGAGTTTTTTCATAAATAGAATGAACTTGTTTTTTTTTTTTTTATAATTCGTAGAGGCATCTTTGGTAAAAACTAGACTTTCTGCATACGTTCTTCCTTAAAAATTTATTGGATAAGCATTTTTTATATTATTAAGTCACTACCAAACAATCATATATAACTAATCAAATAAGATGTAAATTTCACTAAGCGTATTAAGCTGTTAATAAATAGATTTTAAATTTAAAAAATTTAAAAAGCTTATTTGGTTCCAATTTTGAACTAATCAAATATAACCAAATATCAACTAACTTATCAGTAATTATCCTTCATGTTGTAGTCCAGTGGTTTGGTAACATTCTGGAGGTGTCAGTGGATGGTATCCCTGACTACCCGGGTTCGAACCCCGTGGTGAACATGTTGTGATATACAGATCATGGGTTTGCCACTTAGTGGTACCCTCAATTGGGTTGGGCCATGGTCGACGGAGATTAGTCGAGTGACATTCTTAAGTGGAAGTACAGATACCCCGAGAACGTATACGTGTGTTAACTTGCCGTTAAAAAAAAAACTAACTTACCAGTAATTGATCAAACATCGTGTAAATTTGAGCATTTATTGGTTAGGTTAAATGTCCATATACCAATGTTACTATGAAATTTTTAAATAATATTTTTTTCTATTTTAAGTTGGCATAAAAAAAAAACCTTTTTTTATTTATAGTAAAATCTGATTACGTGTCCCAAGTGAAAGCAACATCGCACATGTACTCGACAACCACCTCTTATATATTGCTCAATTGTATAGTTTTCCAGGGGAATAATCTTATTATAATATTTAATATTGAAAAAAACAATTATTTATATTATCGTTTTTTCTTAAATTATATTAAAATGAATTTTCAATGTATACATGAACCAATGTTAGATTGACGATTTTCTTCATATTTTTAACCTATGGATTATTTTTTAATCTTATTTTCAATTTAATAATATAATTAAATTATATAAGATAGAACTTGACTTTTGCAACCTCTGAAATTATCATGTTGCATCGCTCGATGTCATAGCATATCTAACAAAAAAATTTATAATTTTTTTAAAGAGAAAATTACATTTTTAATCCCTATGGTTTGTTGAAAATTTCTATTTTCGTTCTTATGGTTTTGAAATTATGATTTCATCCTTATGATTTATAATTCATTACTTTTTTAATTCTTATGATTTAAGTTTGATTGTTTTTTTTCATTCCTATGATTTACAATTCATTTCTATTTTGATCATTTATACTTAAAAGTAGTGTTTTAGCCTCATGAACCAAAATATAAATGAATTACAAACTGTAAGGACGAAAACTGAAATTTCAAAACCACGGGGATGAAATTCATAATTTGTAACAAACCACAGGAGCTAAAAACGTAATTTACTCTTTTATTAAAATAAAAAAATAAAAATGAAATAATATGTAACTCCAATAGATTCTCTATTTTAGAGATTTTAAAGATTAATATGTTATTAAAATATTCTATAAATTTATCATCGAAATAAAATTTTAAAATAATTTATATGGAATAATAATAATTCAATCTCATTTATTTGAAATTGATAAAAAAATTAATTTCTCTTACCCACACTCAAGTTTTTTATAATTTTCTAAATTTGAAGTTTTCTCTATTTTATAGAACAATATAGACAATCTGTTGGAGCAAAATAGAGAACAAAAGCCCATTTCTCTATTTTAGAGAATTTGTTAGAGATGGTGTCAATGGTTACGTATGTAAGATTCCACATCGGTTGGGGAGGGAAACTAAAGTTGACTTATAGGGGACTGAATACCTCATCTACCAGACGTGTTTTAAAACCGTGAGTTCGGGTGTGTGGACAAAGCGGACAATATCTGATACGGTTGGCTTGGGATGTTACAGATGGTATCAGAGCCGAGAATCGGATTGGTGTGCCAACGAGAAAGCTGGGCTCCCACGGGGAGTGGATTGTAAGATCCCACATCGGTTGGAGAGGGGAACTAAAGGTGCCTTATAAATGACTGAATACCTGCTCTACCAGAAACGTTTTAAAACCGTAAGTTCGGGTGTGTGGACAAAACAGACAATATCTAATACGGTTGACTAGAGATGTTACAACGTGTATATATATATTGGAAATAGAATATTTTACTTGATGAAGGGATAAACAAGAAGTTCTTACAAAACATATGTACATTATAATGGGAGTTTCGAGTTTCTATGTTTAGAGAGACTTTTTAATATCGGAATTATGCCTCAATATTTCATTATTGAA
Organism: Arctium lappa; assembly: GCA_023525745.1. Lineage (NCBI taxonomy): Eukaryota > Viridiplantae > Streptophyta > Magnoliopsida > Asterales > Asteraceae > Arctium > Arctium lappa. Next base: position 10,253,898 of record CM042048.1, read on the forward strand.
AAGTATGGTTTAATGTTGTTTTCTTCGTAAAAGTTGCATTAATGAAAAACTATGCTCCATATTTCTCATCAAATCAATTGAGCAGCCATCAAGGAACTAATGGATAATGGATAAATGTTTTTCAACACGTACTTAATACATCAAAACTTGTATATTAAGGTGTCGTTTGTTTTTTAAGAGGTCTGAAGTCTGAAGTCTTAATTTAGTTATGATTAATAAGAGTTGATGTGTAAAAATGTCTGAATGGTTCAGACTTAAGAGCCATTAAGAGATATTTTTAAAAAAACAAACAACCCTAATTCTCCTAGATCCAAGAAAGACTATGGTGCCGTTTGTTTTTTAAGATGTCTAAAGTCTGAAGTCTTATTTTAGTTATGATTAATAAGAGGTGGTGTGTAAAAAGGTTTAAACGATTCAGACTTAAGAGCCATTAAGAGGTTTTTAAAAAAAAAACAAACAACCCCTACGTGTTTCCAAATATCTCAGACAATATTATGATATGTTTCCTAAGTTCAACGACCCCAAAATTCAACACAAATTACTTCCAACTCAAATTTACCGAAAATTTCAAATATAGTTCACTAACAACACATATATGTATCATTTAACCACAAACCTTCAATTAAACATCAATTCATACCGCAATTAATTCATGCAAAATACCATTGATCATACTCAAGCATCGACTTCTGCTTTATACATAATTTTCAACTACTTTAAACCTCATTGCTCATTTTATTTCGTTCTAGCATACCACTATGGAAGCATTAATTCATAAAAATTACTTTTAAATTATCACCTTAGACAATGATATCTCATCGAAGTGTTTAAATGTTCAATTTTATCTTATTGATTCTCTTCTCTGCAAAACTGCAACCCATCTAAATTAATGAACTATCAAAACCAAGTTTCAATTTAGTGTTTGCCCCGATATTCGTGGATTGATCCACAATAAACTTCTTTAAGGCTTTAACAACTTTAATTCCTGTACAATTATTGTTCTCTTTCAGTCACGAAATTTGAATTGTTAGTTACAACTTAAGCAACCTGGGTTATTGCATCAATTGGCTTAATAATATCGTATTGCGTTTCTCCAAGCAAGTGAACATATTGAAAAAGGGTGGTTCGTCATTTTGAGATTGAGAAAAGGGGAGGAACAGTATATTTGCGATATTTTTTGTCATTAAATACATATTTTTCAATGAATGACAACGTTAAGCATATTTTTAATATTTGGGGTCAACAGTAAGCATAAGAATTCAAAATTTCCTTATTAATTGGGCATAGGATCGATTTATTGAAGTATATTAATTTTTGAAAGTAACACATTAAAAGACATTTATGTTTGAAATAGTGGTGGACTGGAGTTATTGATTTTTGAAAGTAACACATTAAAAGACATTTATGTTTGAAATAGTGGTGGACTGGAGTTATTGATTTTTGAAAGTAACACATTAAAAGACATTTATGTTTGAAATAGTGGTGAACTGGAGTTATTAAATTGTTCAACATCCATTAACACTTGCAATATATTTTTTTTAAAGCAAATATATTTAAAAAAAAAGTAACCTCACAAAAGAAAAAAAAAACTTGCGAGGGAAGATTGACAACCAGCCAAGGAGGCTCAGAAAAGCGAAGCAACCAAATGACCAAACAACAACTAAAACGCCCCGTGAACAAGGAAAACACAACAAAAAACAAACATAACAAAATCAAAAAACACCAACGGTAGGAGATTTCTTCCGATCATCCCACGAGATCGGAAAAGATAGGCATCTAGCCGAAACCCATCCAAAAAACCTTGAAAGAGTATCGCCAAAGAGATCCACGCTCAGAACCATATCGTTGAAAACACGAGAATTTATGTTCCTCCAAAGGGCATATATTGTTGTCCAAATTACCGCTTGCCAATAAACTTTGAAAACATCGAGAACCTGATTTCCGCCGTCAAAAGTAATCATACAAGAAGCTGAGACTAGCAAAATAGAGTTACAATTCCACCACTTGAAGACGTGTTCCCAAAGAACCTTCGCCTGAGAGCAATCAACAAAACAGTGAACGACTGATTCACACTTACAATATGATATTCAGTAATATAGATTTATTCGTTATCTTTTACATCATTGTATTGTATACTTTTATTAAAATAGTGGAAATTTAGGGGCCTTTTACCCAAGCGCTTACTGATAAGAGTCAACACTCTAACTTACTTTATTGGATAATATTGTAGTCCATCAAAGCGATATTGTATGTAACAATTTATCCAGTAAACACTTACCTGGTAAGACTATCTATCTTTATCATTGTCCTTACTGGGTAGGATTTCTCAACTCTTACCATGTTCATCTGACATGGTAAATGACCCGGTAAGTGGTTACCACGGTAAGCATTTAGGGGTCGTCTGGTTCGCAGAAAAAAATTATCCATTCCAAATCCTTCAAAATCCATGACAAAACAACCCCTAATAAACGACCCATAATCTTATTATTTGAACCGACCCCTACTAAAATAAAATAAATAATAGACTTATCAAAAATGAAAGTTATAGCTCATTGTAGATCCAATAAATGTCCAACATATAATTAATCAATATAATAATATAGGATGCCAGCAAGTTAATTCTCAATTAATTGCATTAATACATGAATACTTTCATGTGCACTCAAATAATTACTATTATTTTTAATTTTAAAGGAAAAAAAAGGTAAATAATCTCCTGTGTCACATGCACTCATATTTCTAACAGAGGATAAGAGAACACTTTGGTTGTGACCACAACCCCATTCACCTCATCTAATCATTTTTAAGGAGAATTCTTAACTAAATAAATCAAAACTACATGATTTGTGGATGACTCATCATATTTCTAAACAAAAAAAAATTGTCAACTTTTTTTTTTTATAATTCTTTTTGGACTATACACCAATTAGTCTCAATGATGAAGGGTAATAATGTAATTTTCTTTAATAATATATGTTCTTTTTGTTAAAAATTTGAAACATTTTGAGAACAATGATAAAACAGATTAACGTTAATTTAAAAGATGTAAGATCGTACATCGGTTGAAGAAGAGAACTAAGGTTGTCTTATACGAGACTGATCACTATCTTCTTTATTGGATGTATTTTAACAAAAAGGTTATTCAATTTGAGTCCAGGTGTGAATAAAACGGACAATATGTGGTACGGTTGTTCTGAGATATTCCAAATGGTATCAAAGTCGATCATTGCACTATCAGGATTGTAAGATCCCACATTGGTTGGAGAGAGGAACAAAAGTTGTCTTATAAGGGACTGGATACCTCCTCTACCAGACGCGTTTTAAAACCGTGAGTCCAAGTGTGTGGACAAAGCGGACAATATCTGGTACGGTTGACCTGGGATGTTACAGATGGTATCAGAGCCGGGAGTCGGACTAGTGTGCCAGCGAGGACGCTGGTCTCCCAAGGGGGGTGGATTGTAAGATCCCACATTGGTTGGGGAGGGGAACAAAAATTGCCTTATAAGGGACTGAATACCTCCTCTACCAGACGCGTTTTAAAACCGTGAGTCCAGGTGTGTGGACAAAGCGGACAATATCAGGTACGGTTGACCTGTGATGTTACAAGGATGGTGGGAAAAAAATCATCGGATATGATGAATCTGAGAGAGAGAGAGAGAGAGAGAGAGAGGGGGGGGGGGGGGAGGTTGTAACATCTTAAACGAATCTCACATCACCGATTACAAGGAGGATATTATTAGACAACATGTTGCTTTAAGCTTGAGGTGTTGCACGATATATGTTTTTTTATCCCAAACAACAATTTGATGAATAAACATTTATTTATCTAACATTTAATTATCTAACATTTGAGCAAACACTACTATAGAAGTGACTTTTTTAAACGCACCTTTTTAAAAGGTTTTTTAAAAAATTCGAAAATTTGAAAAAACCGTTTAAAAATATGGCCACGTTTTTAAGATTTTTTTTAAAACGGTTGTGCGGTTGTGGTACCGTTTAAAAAAGTCATATGACCTTTTTAAACAGTTGTTATAAAAAACCGTTTAAAAAGGGATACGTATTTCACACGGATAATTGAACAAAACCGTTTAAAAAACCGCCTAACCTTTTTACATGGTTTTTTCATACAACCGTTTAAAATACATACATCTTTTTAAACGGTTCTCTAGAAACAACCGTTTAAAAAGGCCAGACACTTTTTCAAACGTTTTCACTATCACAAAACCGTTTAAAAAGACCTTTAAAAATTTAGGGTAAAATCGGACTACATTAATGCGGTTTTATATTTTGATAGGTTCGGAACAATTTGGAGCGAAAAAGAACAAAACGATAATTTTAGACAGATTTGCGCAACTGTGGCGTTTTGATCATATCTCACTCGTCCGATCTCCGATTTGAGTGATTCAAGATGATCTGGAAACCCAACACACAGATCTACAATGTTCGTGTTTTGAGTTTTTGGTAATTTGGAGTAAATCGGGGCCAAATCTGAAGTTGAAGTCGGGAGTACAAAGTTGGACATAAAATGAATAAAAGAATTAAAAGTGCTTTTATAAACATAGAAGAAGATATGGTAGAATGGTAAGTGTCATGGGTTTGCATGGTTGTGGTTTCGATATCAAGTCCTATGTGCAACATATAACATTTTTTATTTTTTAAACGGTTTAAAAACTGTTTAAAAATGTGAGCTCCTGACTTTTTCAAACGGTTGTAAAACCTTTTAAAAATGTCCAAAACAACCGTTTAAAATACCTATTTCTGTAGTAGTGAAACAAAACAACTTATTAGATAGTTACAAAATTTAAATAAATAAACATTAAAATTACCCCCTCATTTAAAAAAATCATTTCCAATTTTTGGATTGCTTCAAAAACTGTAAACTTTTTGTTGGTATTAATAATAACTAGTGTTGGGCCCGTGCATTGCACAAAAGGATAATTTTTTTGTTGGAATACTGAACCGAGTTAAAATGAAACATAATTTCTCTGTTAACAGTTAATGAAATACAATGTGAAAAACGAATGTTAACTTGCATATATTCTTAATCGTTTGTTGTTTTGAGTTTGTGCAATAATATTGGTAATAGTTTTGTATTATATTATTTAAAAACTCAAACAACATGTATCACAACATATTTATCTGACTATTGACTTCAAGACCTCATAGTATTAATCGATAAAAATAAAGATATGTATATATATCTTATTCCCCTACCTCGAAAAATATGATTGTGAGTTTTGAAAAATATAAACAAATCCTCACTAAATAAAATAAAATATAAAAAAAATAGTTTTTCAAAGAAACAAAAATATAGTGGAATATCTTTTGTTCAGTTGCAGGTTCCGCCATTGACACCCGACCGTTCGTCTTCTTCTTGTACTCGGATGATACATAGAGGAGCTATATATATTTATAGTGAATGTAGAGAATATTTTAAAATCTTTTATTTTCATTTTCGATTTTTTACATTTAAATGTAAATATATTAAAAATATGGAAGAATATTTTTATATCTATATCGTTTCTATTTTATTTTCTTTACACTTGGTTAATTTGGAAAGTATTGCGTAATATTTTTAATTTAAAGAATACGATAATTTATTAGTGTATCTCGTTATTTTTTATTTTTAATTCATATCAACCTTCTTTTTTCTTCTTTTAATGCTTGTGAAAAAAATACGTGTAGATTTTATATTATCAAAAAAATACGTGTAGATTTTATATTATGCTAATATAAAATACGTGTAGATTTTATAAAATAAAATAGATTTTATATTAGCAAAAAAATACGGAAGAAAAAAGAGTTTATATTACATCTCATTATGTAAAAAGATTTTATAAAATAAAATATGGAAAAAGATTTTATAAAATAAAATATGGAAAATCATTATGAGATGTAATATAAAAAAATACGGAAGAAAAAAGATTTTATTTTACATCTCATTAATATAGATTTAAATGTAAAATCTACATTTAAAATAGATTATGCTAATATAAAATCTATTTTATAAAATTCTCCACCAAAAAAACAAATAGTTATATTAATAAATGAGTATCCATTCCACAAATAGATGATTATGTGAGATACTGTGCTTGGAAAGGTTGTACTAAAGCATTAAAAAATTGTAAATTAAGTAATTGACTTTAATTAGTTGTAACTTGTGCTTAAAATGTTGTAATTAAGAGTTTTTTATACCGTTTTTATAATATAGTATAGATTATCATTTGGTATGTGTAGTTTTGTTTGTGGTTCACGAATTATTATTATTATTATTATTATTATTATTATTATTATTATTATAGGATATTTTAGATATTTAATTGAATGAGTATCTACTAAGATTTATATTATTTTTTTGGGATAATCACTTTAGAAAATTAGAGAAAGCATGACAAGTTACAAACCATGGTAATTAATAACAATGTGTGTTAAAACGAAACAAATAAGTTTGAATAATAAACTGAATATAGTATATTTGGTTTTTTATAATGTGTTTTGCATTCTTCCATATAAATGCATTTAAATAGCAGATGATTTTATGTGGTATTTAGCTTCAAAGAGAGTGGTCCAACTAACGTTTGGGTCCTCCTTTAATTATGAAGTGATTGTGTTGGATTGGTTTTGTTGGTTTCAAATCAATAAAAGAAAATAAGTTTGCTTAAAAACATTATTGTGTTACGTACTGGTCGACGCACCCATATGTAGTATTTACGTACAAATCTTGTCCTACAAATGCTATTCATTACACTACAAGAAAACTGGGTATTAGCGACGGATTGACCACAAACCCATTCCGTCGCTAATCTCTCGCTAATTAGCGACGGATTAATGAGAGATTGGTTTTGTGGTCAATCCCTCGCTAATTAGCAACAGATTAGCGACGGATTGACCACAAACCAAATCTCTCGCTAATTAGCGACGGATTGAGTTTATGGTCAATCTGTCGCTAATCCCTCTCTAATTAGTGAGGGGTTAGCGACGGATTGTGTTTGTGGTCAATCCCTCGCTATTCTCTCGTTAAATTAGTGAGGGATTGACTACACAAACACAATCCCTCACTAATTAGCGAGGTTTTAACGATGGATTGACCACAAACTCATTCTGTCGCTAATCTCTCACTAATTAGCGAGGGGCTCATGGCGTCCATCGCTAATTTGTCGCTAATTAGTGAGGGATTAGCGAGGGATTGGTTTATTTTTTTCTTGTTTTCTCATTTGTGTGGGTTATATGTAGACATATATAAGTGTATGTGTTATATGTATAGTTGTGCATGTGTTTTATGTATCTTTCGGTCCGTGTTATATATTTGTATACATGATGTGTGTTGGTTGATAAAGGCAATTGAATCTACATATATATATATATATATATATATATATTATTATGTATATGTGTTGTATCGTTTTATATGCATGTATATGTGTTTTGTATATAGGTTTATATGCATGTGTATATGTGAATGTATAGACAATGTTTATGTGTTGTTTGGTAGCCACATATGATGTGTATATGTGTTATATGTATATAACTATATATATATATATATATATATATATGTGTGTGTGTGTGTGTGTGTGTGTGTATATATGCATATGGTTGGGTTCCGATGATAAGTTGAGTTAATATTGAGAAGCGTAAGAAGTGGTTATCAACCGTTGGATGTGAAATTGACGCACATTAGAATGAGATGCATCGAGATAAGATGCACTAGATCAATTCCCTTCTAAGCCGCAATTCATGTGAGAGCTTGAGATTAAAAGAGATCAACGGTTCAGATCTATTTCTCATGCTTCTCACCATTAACTCAACTTCTCACACGATCCTTCTCCTATATGCATATATATATATATATATATATGTATGTGTGTGTGTGTGCGTGTGTGTGAATGTATATATGTAGTACATAACACATACAAATGATATGTAACACCCTCAAATATGGAAATAACAACTAATTTAAAATTTTCTAAATACATCAATGAATGATTAATCTATAAGCACAAATTAAGATTCAACCTCAATACAAACATTCATTCTACACATACAGTCTATAATAAAGACGGGTGTTACTAAAACCCAATAATAGTCACTATCTCCAACTGCGGAAGACTTCACCAAACTACTTACTCTCGTGTAAGTCTAATGCTCAACTCTTCAAAGCACTGCAAGAACCAAACCCCAACTGGAACCTGATGCACATGCTGACAAATAAAAAGGTTAGACTTAACGCCTAGTGAGCTCAAGGGTTTTCATTAGAGATAAATAAAGCATTAACTTTAAGAATGTTATTTAAAGTCACGATTTCTAAAATGCAATACATTTGATTTGAAAGCAACCAAAAATGAAATACATTAAATCTCAAAACAATATCTTTTCCTTATTCACCTTTTTCGTGATTAAAAGTTATAAAAGAAACGCCTCTTTAAATAAAGGCAAAACCCAAAGCGCACGTAAAACATAACTGACATTATAATGATCAAACACTGAAAACGTAGATAATTCCAACTTCCAAAACATCCCAATAACTCGAATGAGTTTCAATAACTACAACCTTAAAACATAGATAAATACCCATATTCAAATGTCTCCGAAAACATGGATTATAAAACTCCATAACCAAACCCCACCTATTGGTGACGGGGTAGACCCGATTACATTGTACGTGACGGAACACAAAGTCGTTCACATAATTATGTAAGAAATCAAAACATGTGGGTTACACATAAAACACCCACCGAGCTCAACTCCTCTGAGTCTATCACTCGAAAACATCAAGTCAACCCCTCTAGGTCTATTCTTGAGAGTTCCAAAACGGGGAACTCTAGCACAAGGGAATTACACCTTACTACCCATGAGACGTTGCCCGACCGTATAGGTTCACACCTTACTTATCATGGTGACCCGATGCCTATTCCGTGCCAAATGGCGAACCTAATGTCCAAATCGGGGGCATTGGAACACCATGCCTATGGATCCATTGCACTAACTAAACCATTACATGACTCAAAACGAATGAACTATTGCATTCAAACATGTAATTCTCAACTAAGATGCAGTAAATGCAAATCATAACCAAACGATCAACATTGAGCAATTAAAAGCGGACAAGTGTCCTCAAAACCCAACAAAATCCAAACCGAGCCATAAGCTCAACAAATCCAAAGACCCAACGTCGAAATTCATAAAATGAAATCAAATATAAACAACCCGTACTTATGTAAACCCATGCTCCAAAACATATAATTAACTCCAACGTAGTTTAGATTGGGACAAATCGTTTTCCAAGCGAGTTTATAACATTTATCCTTTCAAAACGTCCCATAACACAAACCATGCATTTCTCCAAAACACAAAATGAAATACATTTATACTCAAAATCTACTTTCATAAAATAAATCATCAAGATACCAAAATATATGATTTAATTATCCAAAATGCCCAAAATCCCCAAAGGTGTGTTATATAAGTTTATAAAATTAATACTTTCAAAATAACCAAACTTATCAGCAGTTAACAATTTCATGTAAGACACAAAACACTTTAGGATAAACATTTTGGCATGTACACCGTTTTCGCAAATCAACTTGAACTCACCTTGCTAGGTTAAGTTAAACCTAGGTTTTAATCCCCAACCATTGGCCTCCAAAAGCATAGATCCCACCCAAAACTTTCCGAAGACATCCATCCCAACTCTTCAACTCAAACTTCCAAAAACCTAGATCCACACATTTTCGACCATAAATAACCATATTCAACCATAAATATAATTATACCACCATAAATAATTGTTCTCTAAACATTTTACACAATATTTCATCATATAACCAAAACCCTAATTTCCATAAATGAAGAAAACAAGTGGTTACCTTAACCATAACTTCAATACAACAACCCAAATACCACTCGAACACCAAGATGAGCCGTGCATCCCCAATTTTCAAGAACAAAGAAAAGGGTTGGGTGAAAACCCTAGAAATTGATGAAGGTGATGAAAAGGATGAAGATGGAGATGGTGAATAAGTGCTCAACTCGAATCCCTTTGATGAAGTACCCAACAATTAGCAATGAATGGGGGTAGGGGAGGGTAAATGGAACCCTAGGTTCGATTTTTATGAAAGGGAGAAGTTGAGAGGAAATAACAAAAGAAAAGATTGAGTTAAAATGGGAAATGAGACTACAATCAGATTTTAACCCGTCTGCACCTCTCTCGCGATTGTGCCCGACGATAGTGACATTGTCACTATCGCGAGTCACTCTCGCGCGAAATGTACCGCGGGTGGTACACCCCCGGAGATTGTGCCACGCGATAGTCACTCTCGCGCCACCTGTACCGAAGCCCAAAAATGTCCAAAACTCGCGATTCTCGCATGGGTCGATTTAAGGCTCAAAAGCACAACATTTTTCACCTAAAAAGATTGACGGGAGGAGGAGAGATTACCAACGAAGGGTGGAGACTTACTTTGTGAAAATCCGGGTGTTACATGATAAAACAAGAAAAAAAACTCAATCTCTCACTAATCCCTAGCTAATTAGCGAGAGATTAGCAAAAGACACGTGGCATCCGTCGCTAATTAGCGAGGAATTGTTTTTTTTCTTGTCTTCTCATTTGAATGTGTTATGTGTACACATGTGTATGTGTTATATTTTATATATATATATATATATATATATATGTGTGTGTGTGTGTGTGTGTGTGTTGTATGTATGTTTATATGCATGTGTATATGTGAATGTATAGATAATGTATGTCTGTTGTTTAGTAAGCACATATGATGTGTATATGTGTTGTTTGGTAATCGCATACAAATAGTTAATAAGTCACCATTAAAGTTTATTAAGAGTCGTTAAAGCCCATGAAGACCCAACCAAGTTCATTAATAATCATTGAAGCTTATAAAGACCCAATAAGGTTCATTAACAACCACTGAGTCATATATATATATATATATATATATATATATATATATATATATAGAGAGAGAGAGAGAGAGAGAGAGAGAGGGGGGGGGGAAGGATCATGCGAGAAGTTAAACATTTTGTGAGAAGACGAGAAGCCTCAGGTGTGTTTAATTATATATGATTAAACGTCTATATATTGTCAATGTAACATGTGTTCAATCATATATAATTAAGTTTGTGTATCATATGTGATATCACACTTCTTTCCTTTTAGCAAAATGGTTAGCTTATCGTTTGAACCTGCCCCTATCGCATATATATATATATATATATATATATATATATATATATATATATATATATATAGGGGAGCGATCAAATGAAAACCACTTTAATTTTGAAAACCGTGGAAACCCTCGATTTCATTGGTTAAGTTAATGAAATTGTTTCATGAAATTGTTTAATTTGATGAAATTGTTTAATTTGATGAAATTGTTTCATATAATTCTTTTATTGATGAAATCGTTGCATATATTTGTGTTTTTTATGTAAAAATGAAAAAAATTCATCAGACCGCGAAAATACATGAAACAATTTCATCAAAATGAGAAAAATAGATGAAACTACATAAAAAAACACAAATATATGAAACAATTTCATTAACAAAAGAATTATATGAAACAACTTGATCATATTAAACAACTTTATTAACCAATTTCACTAATTTAACCAACGAAATTGACGGTTTCCAAAGTTTCCAATCTAATATGGTTTCCAATTGAAACCACCCCTCTCTCTCTCTCTATATATATATATATATATATATATATATATATATAGGCAAAGAATCGTGTGAGAAGTTGAGTTAACGGTGAGAAATGTCAGAAGTGTATCTAAACCATTGATCTCTTTTAATCTCAAACCCTCCCATGAATGGCGACTTAGAAGATAATTGATTTGGTGTATCTCGGTGCATCTCATCCTAATGTGCGTCCATTTATCATCCAACGATCGATAACCATTTATCACCAGAACCCGACCCTATATATATATATATATATATATATATATATATATATATATATATATATATATATATAAAGTATTAAAAGGTTGTGTGAGAGTAAAACTTAAGATGAGAAGTGTAAGAATGAATTTGAACCCTTGATCACTTTTAATCTACATACATATATCTATTATAATACATACACATCAGACCAGATTTGGAACAACTCAAATAAAATTTTGATAAGATTAAAGTTTAAAATTTATTATTTAAACTAATATATCTGTTATATAAAATATATTATTTTAAATAATTTTTAACAAATATTTATATATTATTCTGTAACACCCGTAATTTTCGGTAACTAAGGATCACCTGGACCTCTTTGCAAATTGTAAGTGGTTGGATTCACGATTGAGAAAACATTATTCAAAACCCCAAGAGTGTCGAAGGTCTTGGCGTCGAAAAAGGTCAAATTTCGTAGCTCGGGAGAGGCTAGGCAATAGTGCCTGCGACAGTGACAAGTGTCACTTGTCACTGTCGCCGTGTCAAAGTCGCGGGGGTGGTACCACCCGCGGTACAATCTCAGCGAGAGTGCCCTGGGCACAATCGCGGTCGGCCCCAACTTGTTTTAAAACCCGATTTTAAACCCTTTTTCACTTGTTCCATCCCCTACTTTCATCCTTCTCTCACAAGAACCGAACCCTTATGCTTATATTGTCGGTTTTGGGATTTCGAGGTACCAAAACTAAGGAATCCAAGTGATTTCTCATCTTTTAGCAAGGTTGGAGGCTAAGGCTAAAATGTGTTCATCTTCTTCATCACCCTTATCAATTTCTAGGTTTTTCACCCAACCATTTTTATCAACTTGAAGACCTGGAATGAATGGCTCATTGTGGTGATCTAGAAGTGTGTGGTTGGTGGATTGAAGTTATGGTTAAGGTAACCTCCTATTTTCTTCATTATGGAAATTAGGGTTTGGGATATATGATGAGGTCTTTGTGTAAAATGTTTAAGAAACGATTGTAGGTGGTTGAATATGATTACTTATGGTTGGAACTTGTGGATCTAGGTTTTTGGAAGGATTTACTCGTGGATTCAAGTTTTCTCCAAGGAAGCTCAAGTTGGGTAAAATCTAGATTTAGCCAAAATCTGGCAAGGTGAGTTCAAGTTGATTTGTGAAAACGTTGTACATGCCAAAATGTCCCTTTTAAAGTATTTATGTGTTTTACATAAAATTGTCAACTGTTGAGTTATCTGGTAACTTTTGACTATTTGAAGTGTTTAGCTTGTTAAACTTTGTAAAACACCCATAATTGGGATTTTTGGACATTTTGATAAATAAGTCATGAGTAAAGGTATTTTAATAATTTATTCATGAACAAATATTTTTTGGGTCAAGATACACTTTTAGTGTTTGTTGAAAATATGCATCATTTATGTAGTGGGATGTTTTGAAGGAACGAATGTGTGAGTCCTTTGATTTTGGTTATTCCCGACTTTGGGAACATTTTAGAATTGGTAAACCTTTTAGTTTTGGGCCGAAGGCCAATTGTAATTTGAGAGACAAAGATTTTGGGAAAAGACGTATTTTGGTTTTGTAATCCTTTTGGCTCACGTATTTTAGTCAATCGTTCATTATGCCTTTTGGGGATTGGTTTACACTCAAATGGGTCTTTGGAACATTTATTTCTTTTTGGTAGCTCGTTAAGGAGCATTGGACGTATGGTGTACTTAGTTGCATCTTATTTGAGAGTTACATGTTTTGAATGCGTTAGTTCATTCATTTGAGTCATGTAACGTTTTAGACTGTAATGTATTGGATCCATAGGCATAAGAGTCAGTTTTGAGTGGGATAAATATCCTCGTATTGTAACTTGAAATAGGCATGGGGTCTTCGGACCAATAATTGCAATTTTCTTGTGAACGAGCTTAGTTGGGATGTTTTGGAATTCCAAGGTATAGACCCGGAGGGGTTGAATTTGATGAGTGCACCAAGATTTCCAAGGTACAAATCTGGAGGGGTTGAACTTGATGATTACCCAGGCAATAGACATGGAGTTGTTGAGCTTGTTGGTTTGTTAGCTATAGACCCGGAAAGGTTGATGTTAACGAGTGTTTTATCCCTAAGTGATGCTCATATAACATTGATAAGTGACCTAACTTTGTGTGCCTGCCACATTCGATGGAATTCGGGTATCCCCCGTCACCGAAAGGTGTTGTTTTGGGTATTGAATTTTAGTATTCAAGTTTTCGGTGACGTTTTGTATATATGGATCTTATCCATGATTTCTGGATTGAGTATTATGCCACACCCGTGTTTTTGGGTGTTTTGGGATATTAAGTGTTATTTACATTATCATAAATTGGGAGTCGATTTATATTCACGTTTTGAGTGAGTTTTGGGTTGCATCGATTTATAAAGAATGTTGTATTGGAGCGTTGTCATTAAAGAGGTATATTTTGGGAAAAACGAGTCGTTTCCATTTCTAAAGTAAACCATTTTGAAAGATCTTGATTTAAACTGAATCCTTTTCTTTTAAAGATATACTTATTCATATTAAAAACTCTTGAACTCACTAGGCGTTAGTCTAACCTTTTTATTTGTCGTCATGTGCAACATGCTTCGTTGGGAATAGTTCTAGCGACACTGTGAAGAGAGAAGTCCTAGTAGGGTGCTGAGTTGGTGAGTATCTTGGTGAAGCCTTCCGTTTTGGTTTTCTTTTGAAGAGCAACTTGTATTGGGGTTAAGTAACACCCAACTTCGGTTTAGTCATTGTTCAATCCTGGAGTTAATTTATATTGAGGTTATTTACCAAATTTTATATTTGAGGCTTTCGAGTTGACTTGTAGGAAGATGTGTCGTCTTTATTTGATGTTATGTCGAAAATTTTCATTAGTTGCTCTTACCAAATTCGAGGATGTTACATATTCAACATTATCTAGAAAGCAATTCTAAAATTTCCAAAAAAACTTGAATCATCTAAATCCCTCCCCCCTTTCCCGGTTTTATTTAAAATTTTCAAAACCCTAGCCCCTTTATTCCCCTTCTCTTCCCCCTCACTTCCCATTTTTTGGCATTACAACCACCATCGCCTCTCACCCCCTCTCTCTGATTATCGCCCCAAAATCGATTATCACTCCCTCTCTATAAATCGCTATATTTCCTCTCTGCCGGTGATACGTGAAGCGTGTTCTAGTCCCTCTTTAAATCCATTTGCATTTGGTAAGAATTTGGATGTGCGTTTTTATGTTTATATTCAAATTTCAGGGTCGATGAGCTTTGTAAAGATTGTTCCAAATCTAAGAAGTGTTCTAAATCTTTTTTTATATTTTAAATCGTATGCTTCTATTCTATGGATTTAAACTATCTGAGTTTTTTAAGAAGCTCAAATTAGTTTCATCATGAGAGTATTACTTACCCTGATGTCTCTCGGACTATTTAGGTTTGATGCAACTGTTTTTTTCTACGAACCTCTCATTTCAGAGAAATTTTGGTGGTTTATTTGGCTCCGTTAGGACTAGCGCTGAGGTATATGGTTCAATTTTATGCATTTATACTAATAAGAACCCAATCTGCAACAGTTTTTTGTTACATTAAAGATATTGGTTACATCATGTGTATGTCTATTATTTCAATTCGGACCTTTCCAGAAAGGTTAAAATTAATTATGAATTAGAAAAAAGAACAGTTAAGTCGTAAATGTTAACTGCACTACGTTGAAGGATATCAAAATATTTAAGGTACCTTACCGTTATAGATAGTGATTTGCAGATTTGAAATTCATGAACATTGAGGATAAAATCATTGTTGATTTTGTGAAACACAAAGAGGCAGTGAAGGAGCCACTTGAGAGCAAGAGTGGGCAGATGCTCCTCCTGAAATTTTGAAGGAATTTTTAATAAATGGTATGTTTGAATCATGAATGTTTTTTGGTTTGCTCTATAAGTTTGGGATTCGGCTTTGTAATGTAAGGTTGTCTTGTCATGGCCTTTTGAAATCCTTTTCTTTCGGCCTCCTGTTATGGGTTAAATTTTCTTGTGCTTTATTGGTGTTTTGACTTGAGATTGTTGTTTATTAAACTGTAAACCAAGTAAGAATTTATTGAACTTATGGTTTTAGTGTATTTTCGGATTGCAACAATAGAATGTATTGAAAGTTCTATATGAATTTAGATTACATTTGTGGTTGTATGGTTGATAATTGTAGGGGAAGATAACATGGGCCAATGGAGAAATGGTATTTTGAGCTCATCAGTTGAAGCTACTAGTTCTGCCACTGAACCACCTGGTGCACTTGTGTTGGGCAGTTCGAGAACAAAGAGGCCTAATATTCTTAACAGATTCAAGCGGTGTCATGTTGGGTTGAACATCGTCGATAAGCATTATTCGGCAGTAAGTTCTCTTAGTTTCGTTATGATAATCCATGCATTAACTTAGTTTGACTTAGGTCTCTCAGGGAAGCAGATCATGAAGTATCTAGCAAAAACGATTCAACAAATTACCAAATAATTCAATCCTTTTAGATGTAATGGTTACTTGGATTCATGTAGTCTGATTAGTACAACCAGGTATCTTTCTTGTTGGTGTAAACGTAGGACCTAATTTCACTATGTATCTTACTTATTTATGCTATATTTTCTGGGTGTTATGGACTAGACTACCATAGTTAGAATTAGTCAGAGGCATGGTCATGGTCACAGATAATAAGTTTTTGAGATTTTGAATTTAGATCTTCATGTATTTTATGGTTGGATATTGCATTGTTTGTTACTTTCCGTCTGATAAACCTCTTAAAACAAATGACCCAATTTTCTTGTTTTCTATGGTCTGATTTATGTGTCTGGTTAGATCTACCTTACGGTGATATAAGGATGCTTACATGGTTGCACATCAACTCTCTCATAGATTATGTTTTGGTAGTAGTTATTTGGATCAATCATGTTCCTTGGCTTCTGATTAGAGCCTAATCATTGTCTTAGCAGGTCATTTACAAACCGGATAAACATGACAAAGACCGAGAATCTTACCCCATAAGAGTGATGATAAAAATGGAGAGTCTTACCCGGTAAGTGAGGGTGATGACTTTTACCCGGTAAGTAAGGGTGACGACTTTTACCTGGTAAGTGCTTACCGAGTAAATTGTTACATACGATACCATTTTGATGAACTATAATCTTACAAGGTAGAGTAAGTTACAATGTTAAATCTTACCGGTAAGTGTTAAATCTTACCGGTAAGTGTTAAATCTTGTCGTTATTTATATTGTTGATTTTGTACATACAGATAAGTAAGCTGCTAGAGAGGGATGCAATTAGTTGGACCGAAGAAACATGATGGACAAATAATGGCTATCCAGATCGATACGTTTTTTTATAGTTTAGCTTCGAATTTTTTATAGTTGAATGTAGATAGTCTTGTTGCACATTTAGGGGTTGTTTGTTTTTTTAAAAAAACCTCTTAATGGCTCTTAAGTCTGAATCGTTCAGACCTTTTTACACACCACCTCTTATTAATCATAACTAAAATAAGACTTCAGACTTTAGACCTCTTAAAAACAAACGGCACCTTAGTAATTTATTATATTATTTGCTATTTAGGTAAATTTCTAATAAATGTGGAAGTTCAATTTTAATTTTTTTTTAATAGTGAACTAGAAAATGAATAAAATTTTAATATTATGAACAAGAAAATGAATGAAAAAATTGATTATTATTATATTTTAATTATTTTAATTTTTTTTTTAAATTACTAAAAATCGGCGAGGGATCAGTGATGGATTTTCGTCGCTAAAAGTTAGTCGGTTCGTCACTAATCCGTCGCTAATAGGATCCCTTGCTAATCCGTCGCTAATAGGAGCCCTCGCTAAGAAAGGCCCTCGCTAATCCGTCGTTGATACTAAACCGTCACTAATCCGTCGCTACTACAAGTCACTCGCTAATCCCTCGCTGATACATGTCCCTCGCTAATCCATCACTGATGTCCGTCCCTGATAGCATTAGCTACGCCTATTTGAGCGACGGACTATCAGCGACAGATTCAAGCTTTAGCTAGGGATTAGTGATGGATTTTTTCCTCGCTGATAGTGGTTATTTTTGTAGTGTTACAGGATTTATCAATATGTAATCATTCAGTCAACCAAATGGCTTTATTCGAGCCATTATTATAACATTTTAGGTTGGAAACAACAAACTAATACAGTAACTCCAAATCAATTTAAACCGTGAAAAATTTCATCAGTAACCCACAACTTGGGTATATATATATATATATATATATATATATATATATATATATACATATATATATATATATATATAGGGAGAGGTTCATTTGAGAAATGGTAAATATATGAGAAATAGAGAAGTAATCTTAGCCATTCATCTGGTCAACATTTGCGGCTTTGACCGCGAAGCACCGAATAATTTCTTGTGTGGTCTATAGAAGGTAGAGGGGTAATTTCGTAAAATACACGGGATGAGTTCATATATGAATCTTTATGAATCACAAAGATTCATATATGAATCTGTTAATTAGTTCAACTGATTCATATATGAATCTTTGTGATTCACAAAGGTTCATATATGAATCTTTGTGATTCACAAAGGTTCATATATGAATCACAAATGTTCATATATGAATCTTTGTGATTCACAAAGGTTCATATATGAATCACAAAGGTTCATATATGAATCTGTTAGTTAGTTCAACTGAATCATATATGAATCAGTTAAAAGAGTTCAGTTGTGAATTGCACTGGTTCATATATGAACATATAGTTCATATGTGAATTATACATGTTCATATATGAACACAGCCCGTGTGTTTTGTAAAATTTACGAAATTGTCCCTTTATTTTTGGGATAGCCGCAACTTTTGACCGGTCAAAGCCGCAATATTTGACTAGTCAAATCCGATCTTGACCATATGAATGGATAGAATTACTTCTCTATTTCTCATATATTTACTATTTCTCAAATAAACAAACATTATATATATATATATATATATGTATGTATGTATATAAAATATATTATTTTCTATCAATGTGGGGCAACTTATTATAGATTCCTCCAATTAAATTCTTGACGTGCTCATTAGACATCCAACAATTTTCCTTGCAATCAACAATGTGAGATTCAGCTATAATGTTACAAACATTCATCATGCTCGATGAAATATGTCCTATCATCCCCTTTATACAAGGATTATCTCTGATGAGTCTACTTCTTGTTATCTAAACTCAGCTGCCACCATGTGCATCTCCCTATCTCCTCCCTGGTCATCATTTTCTATAAATATGATATGGATTATCAGATAATTATACCATATCAATTTAACGGGTCCAAAGACAATTTTTAATATAAAAATCATATGTGAATACATTAAATGACGAGAAAAGGAAATTCTTAAGAGTTTCGACAAAATACAAAAGAAATAAAACAAATAAAAACAAAACACCCGATGAGGACCACTAATACCACCGTCCAGGCGTCCACCACCCCCTTAGAAGCTATGAAAATTATCCCGATTATCACCGTAAAATAAAAATTAAAATTAAAACTAAAATTAAAATAAAAATAAAAAATAAAAAATATATAAACAAAAAGAACATTTGAGAGTTGGGACTTGACGATCGGTTGTGATTTGTGAAGACCAGGGTGGATGGCCTTTGTCACATCATGACAAAACATTAGGAAACACCAAACAAAGTACAAGTGTTAATGCATGTGGTACAAGTCATTGATGCACAATGAATCTGGATTCGGTAATTATGGATCTGGTACTAGAAGTGACACAAATAATAAATAAAGCCTACCCCAATCCAAATCCAAATCACTTGGATCCTATTTTTCTCCTCCTTTCTTCTTCTTCTTCCACAACTCAAAAAAAAGTGATTTGTTTTGTTGAAGTTTAAGTGGCAAATTTGTAGCAGAAGCAAACATATTCAAATACTTGAAGATCATCATCATCATCTAAAAAGAGAAGAAATCAAGAAAGCATGCATGCCAAAAGGTACCTTCAATTCATCCCTCAATATATACATACATATTATATATATATATACACATATTCAACAAATTTTGATCGATGGTCGTTAAAATATCGATCAAAATTAAGCTTCAAGATATGGAATTTGGATGAGTTGAGCATCTAATAAAATTATGTTTTTAAAGCTCAAATTTGATAGTTGTTTAACAATATATATCATAGATGGTTATATATATATATATATTGTTATGTATATTGGAAGTTATTGTATTTTCATTGAGAAGTAAATTATTGTATTATATTGTAGAAACCTTACTCTAATTGGATTTCCTTTTCCAACTGGATTTTATTCCAAAGATGTTTGATTATTAAAATATTGATTTTTTTTTTAATTTCATAAAAAATGTTTGAATCAATATAAAATTACATTAATATGATCGAATTACATGGATTTAATAGTTATAAACAAAGGCAGGAGTAATTTTTACATAAATGTTACCTAAAAATACAACATTTTTATTGGTTAAATTTTGTATTTAATATTTTAATGCATATTATTAATGACATTATTATATTATATTTAAATTAAAAAAACAACTTTTTGACCATAAAATATGTTCAGTGATTATCGTTGAGCAACCTTTTTCTTCTTCCTAGAAAAGGGTAAGTTAGGAAATGTGTCATGTTTCCATGACATGATAACCAACCTAGGAACCGGCGAAAGTCAAATTTAGTCTGTGAACGCTGCATTTTCATCAGAGTTGTTTAACATTTTCTTAAACAAATAAAAATGTTTTTTATTTTTAAAATTACAGTCAATTTTAATAGGATATTAGAACATCTCCAACAGCATCTCCAAAATAAAGAATTAAAAGTCAAATTTTACATAAGAATTTACATCCACCTCCAACAGATTCTTCATTTTGGAGATGAAATCATTACTTATAATATTAAAATATTGTATAAATCTAATAAAATATTATTTATATCTCATACACATCTCATTTAAAGAAATCTTATTGATAGAATATAATAAAAAAACAATTTCTCTCTCATGGTAATTATTTTTGGAGATTTCTCCATATTTTGAGAAAATTACACTCTTTCTCATACTTTCTCCATTTTGGAGAAAAAATTGAAGAATCTGTTGGAGCACAAAAATGTCTAAAATCTCAATTTTCTTCATTTTGGAGAAGCCAGCATCCCCAAAATTTTTCTCTAAAATGAAGAATTAAAATTCAAAATCTACAAAAAAAATTACATTTATATCCAACAGATTATTCATTTTGGAGATGAAATCATTACTTATAATATTAAAATATTATATAAATCTAATAAAGTATTATTTCTCTCTCCTATTTATTTCATTTGAAGAAATCTTATTTGTAGAATATAATAAAAAATAATTTCTCTCCCATTGTAACCATTTTTAAAGAATTCTCCACATTTATAGAAAATTACACTCTCTCTCCAATTTTCTCCACTGTGGAGAAATATTTAAAGATTCTGTTGGAACATAAAAATGTCTAAAATCTCAATTTTCTCCATTTTAGAGAAACTGTTGGAGACACTCTTAATGTATATTCATATGAATGTTTGTTGATAATTATTTAAATATTACTAAAATTGATTTTATTTATCATTTTTTTTCAATTTTATCTTATTAAAATACGTTTTAATTTTTTTGGTTATTAATAACAATTTCTTTAGCAAAATATATGTTCATTTTAATATTATACTTTTTAAGACAATATAACATCATATAGTTGGGCATGATTACTATTTTTTTTTTTTAATTATGAAGTTGTCTCTTAGTTCATCTCAAATCTTTTGTAGTATTAAATTAGTGTAAACTTGATGTAAACGGTAATTATTTTTTAATTCATTACACTATTTTTAACAATAAATAGAACATGTTAAGTATATTCCAATTTTCTAATTTATATAATCATATTTTGTATTTATTATTTGTTTACAAAATTGACCCATAATTTTTTTTGTTAAAGATTATGTAATTGGGTTGAAATTACTACTATATTCTTTATATATTGTAGATAATAGAAAACAATTTAAATAATATGTTGGAATATAAATATCACCAAAATTATGTTTTCTCTAACTTTACTTGGTTTTAGTGTAATCATTGACCCAATAGTCGAAATGAGAGAATTTTACATTACTCTTTAAAAGAGTTTTTTAGGAGAGAATTAAGGTTCCACCGTGAATAGAAGATAAATTGTCCAGATCTAAGCAGATGTAGAACTCTAACGATAACCCTATTCTTTCAGTTCCATCTCATTTACACTTGTATCTTCAATATTAAAAACCACCCGTTACTTTTATGTTATCTTATTGTTTTTTAATACGATATTGTTTAACTCATAACCTTTTTTAAGATTACTTGAATCGTTATTCGTCAAGTGTTAGACAATTATTATAAGATGTTAATTTGTTATTACCTCTAGGTTGATGCACAAACTTAAACCTTAGTTTCTCTTCATATAAATGAATAGAGTGTATAACAATGGAAATAAACATCTCTTGTTCGTTTCAATCAATTAGATGCAAAACTCCAAATTATAGATCTTTGGATTCCAAGTTTGAAAAACCCCATATCTTAAATCTCCAATTGAATCATTGAACTTTGAATTCTTAGTCTGAAAACCCCCCAATTATTGAACTTTGGATTCTTAGCTCAGATCCCATTCCATTTCATTCAATGGTTGTTGTATTGGATTGGTCGTTTACCAATACAAATTGGCTAACTGTTGATCGAGTAAGAGTATGGTATGGGTAAAAAGTTTAATCTTGATAAGTGTTGACTGAAAATAGTTGTTTACAATTATTTAGGTAAGCACTGACTAAAACACTGACCAAGTCATGAAGGAACCCCTTCGTTACTGGGTCAACGTATCAGTTAGTATATTTGTAGGTCAAAATATGTTAGAAAACAACATAATTACTTACAAGGTAAGCACCTCTTACCCAGTAAAAGATGTTCAATATGTAATAAACAACCCCCAAAAATAAAAAAACCCTTGCTCTCCAATCAAATCATTAGATCATGTAAACATATTTGGGTTCTACAAGAATGAGGATTCATGGCCGAAAACCCATATCCAGTGATAGAAGAATTAAGGGGTAGTTTAAGAAGAGTAAAGGAGGGAAGAGGAAGTAGGGGAGCAACGAAGGATGAGGGAGAATGGCGAGAAGGGAACAACAACAGTGACGAAGGAGGACACCTACAAAGAGATGAGAGCAGGAAAGCAACAACAATTATAAATAGGTCTCATTTTTTTGGAACGTATGCCAGAGGCAATAAGGACTGAAATGGTATTTTAGAAAGAGGTGTGGCTGAATGCGTAAATGATAGGGAAAACCTGACCAAATTAAGCCAATGCTATGAACTCATTTATTAAGTCTTAAACAAGTGACTACATATGGATGATCAAATGATCTCTTCATACCATCAAGTTTATTAAATCACAAATACATAACCCCTTATTTCATGGTATTTAAACTTTAGTGACTAACCTTATAATAATCAAGTTCAACACACATACACACACATTCTCATTCTCTCTCTCTCTCTCTCTCTCTCTATATATATATATATATAATTTAACAAAAATTCATTCTTAAATATAAAACATGACTCATAACAGATATTAATAACAATATACAATTGCTAATTACGATTACAATTGTTAGTTTTATACATTTATATTGGATATTCAGGTTTTAGAAAATCTGATTTAACATTTAATTTTTATTGGATAACATTATTAATTAATATATTGCAAAATTGTGAGATGTTATTGATAATTTTATGAATAAATAAATAAATTTTATATCGAGGACTTGTGTATAAAAAAAAACCTTGAAACATTTTAAAAAGACCATTCAACCCATCAAATAAAATTAATATCTTAAAAATTTGACTCCATAAAGCATCTTCGATTTTTACGCAAGCATTATGATGAAAAAAAGTACATGCTTAAGAGTTACCAAACCATATTGAAATATGATCATTTATAATAGGGAAATTAATTAAAGTAGCCATTTTAGAAAATCGAGTTTATCTCCTAGCCATTCTCTTTCTTATTTTATCAAAATAGTCATTAGGTTCGTGAAATGAGTTCGTATATACGAACACCTCCTTTGAAGTAAAAAACTTGATCCATGTTCGTAATATGTGTTCGTATATCGCAAACATAACTTAAAAACTCATAAAAAACATTAGTTCGTAAAATGGTTCGTGGAAAATACAAGGAGTTAAAAAAAGTTACATTTTAATTTTTTTTTCACGAACACAATCACGAAGTGGGGCCAAAATTGTAAAATTTTAATTTATTTTGCTATGATGAGGGGCCAAAATTATAATTATTTAATTTTTGTTCGTATATCACAACACTTTTCACGAACTTGGGCCAAAAACATAAATATAGCCCCTCATTTTTGGAACATATATAAAATATATTTATGTTTTTTTTCCCATGTTCGTGGAAATTGTTGTGATATACGAACATATGCTTTGAAAAATGAAATAATTACAATTTTGCCCCCTCGTCATAGCAAAATAAATTAAAATTTTACAGTTTTGGCCCCACTTCGTGATTGTGTTCGTGAAAAAAATTAAAATGTAACTTTTTTTTAATTCCTTGCATTTTCCACGAACCATTTTACGAACTTACGTTTTTTTATGAGTTTTTAAGTTATGTTCGTGATATACGAACACATATTACGAACATGGATCAATTTTTTTACTTCAAAGGAGGTGTTCGTATATACGAACTCATTTCACGAACCTAATGGCTATTTTGATAAAATAAGGGAGAGAATGGCTAGGAGGTAAACTCGATTTTCTGAAATGGTTACTTTAATTAATTTCCCTTTATAATATATATATATATATATATTGTTAGAGCATCTCCAATAGCATTGCTAAAATAGAAAAAATTGGTTTTTTCTTTGCTATTTCTCTCCAACAGTTTTACTACATGGTTTGCTAAAATAGAGAAATAACAAAAAATCTCTAAATATAGAGAATCTATACTATATTATAAAAGAGACATAAAAAACTCTTAATTACAATATTTTAAGCACAAAATACAAATAATTAAAACCAATTACTTAATTTACCATTTCATAATACATTTGTACAACTTATCCAAGCACAATATCTCACATCATCATCTATTTGTAGAATGAATACTCATTTATTAATATAAATATTTGTTTTTTATATTTAATGAACGATTTGATCAATATTATTTACTATTATCAATATTTATTTTTTATATTTATTGGACGATTTGATCAATATTATTATTATCAATATTTATTTTTTATTTTATGATTTGCTATTAATATATCTATATATTTATATTATTATAATCGCATAACTAATATATCTATACTATATTATAAAAACATGCATTGATCTAATAAATATATTTAAAAAAAAATAAAACAGGTAGTTTATCTCATAGTGTTTATCATGTATTTAATATGTTTATTTGCAGTTAGTTATACAAATAAAAACATGAGACTTTAATAAGTTATAATTATGTTTCATTAACTTGTAATTTTGAATTTTAACTAATATATCTATACTATATTATAAAGCATTTAAGTTAAACTCTTAAAAACTAATTTTTATGTATTAGATACCACTTATTAATGCGTATTACTTAAAATCAAAAAGTACAAATTGATTAAACATAAGTATAACTTATAAAAGCTCAATGTTTGAATTCGTGTAACTAACTGCAGTCTGCAGATAAACATTTATTTTTATTTTCTAAAAAATCTAAAATTTTTAACTATTGATATAACTAACCGATAAATATAAGAAAATTCGAGATAAAACACTTTATTTTTATTTTTTATTGAAATATGTTATCTTTTTAATTTTAATTTTAAATATAAAATATCTTAAATATAGTTATCATTTAAATTAAACATTTTTTGACCCGTAACAAAATTTATTATTATTATTTTTTATAAAAAACCATAATTAAACTAAACTAAAATATATTTTTGTTTTAAATCTAGGTTTCTCAAAATCATAAAATAAAATAAAAAAAGACTAACAAAAAGTATGAATAATGATCGAGAGTTCGAGTTCTAGATTTCAGAAACCCGTTGCATTGCGAGGGTACATTTCTAGTTCTCTATAATCTCTAAATTGGAGAGATAAAATATTATTTTATTCAATCCAACCAATAAGATTGAAGTTTTAAAATTTTATTTTAAATTTTTTTTAAAAATGTATTGGGATGATAAATTAGGGAATATTATAATAATATAAATAATGATTGATTCTCTAAAATAGAAAAACTGTTGGAGTTGAAAAAAAATGTTTTTAGAGATTTTAAATTTTCATTCTCTATTTTAGAAAAAATTTAACAATGCTGTTGGAGATGCTCTTATTGAACGTTTATTTTACAATTTTCTTTATCTATTTATATAACTTTTTAAATAATTATTATAACAATTATTATTGTAATGAATCATTACAAATATATTGTGGAGACCTTTGAATTGAGTCAATATCTAATATGATAATTTTAAAGTAAACTACAAATTTGGTCCCAGTGGTCTATTGAAATAATGGTCATCGTGGTTTGTAAAAACGGCAGGATTTGGTCCCTCCATCTAATGTCCATTAAAATCCATTAAATTTTTTAGTCTTTTACCCAATCAAGATCGAGTTTATGATTTTGGTCATTGTGGTTTTTGATTGGATAAAAGACAAATTTTTTTTATAAAAAGACGAAAATGCTTCTCCTTGAACGAAATTTTTTAACGGCGGTTAAAAAGAAGGACTAAATCCGAACGTTTTTACAAACCACAATACCCATGTTGTAATTGTGAAAATGCAAGGATAAAAAGTGCCATTCCAAACAAACCATAGAGACCAAATATTTTTCTCTAATTTTAAATACTTAGTAGTGTTAATGTGTTATAATGTATTTTTTAAATAAATATAAACTAAGGATATGTTTGCTGATAATAAACTGGTTTATTTTTTCAGTTTATTGAAAAAGTAGCATTTGGATGGCAAAAGAAGTTTACTGAAATGTTACCTGTTATTTTGAGGTTTAGGAAAAAATTCTTCCAATTAATAACAAGTATTTATTGTTATTAATTAATATATATTTTTTGATTTTTAATTAAATATTATTTAAAAATTTCTAATAAAACCTTTAATTATTATTTAATATATCTTTTGGAAAAATTATTATATAAATTATTTAATTATTAATTAGTATATTTATTATAATATATTTAATTAATATATTTTTGAAAAATTATCTATATATTTATAAAATATTTAACTATTAATTAATTTTTTTAAGTTAACAAACTTTACTTTTTTATTCATATTATGTGTAAAGATTATTCAAAATCTCAATTATTGTGGCAAAATTTCTAAACTTTATATTTGATTGCACTAATTGATAGTTTTACACAATTCTTTACATAGTTTATCAGCTAGCTTTTCAGCCAATATCTAATTTATTAGCTAATTTGTCAAACATAATCTAAATGCAAACAAAGACATAAATAAACTAGGGGTGTTAATTATGAGAGCTTGTTCAAATGGTAAATAAAATGTTGGGTCTTCAGATGTAACGTCCAAGTCCAAAGTAGCAAACTAGCCTAAAAACTTCTAATTCAATTTAAAACCATGATAGAAGTTATTGACAACCCACAACTTTGAACTTGTAAGAAGTGCACAAATCTACTTTTCTATCTATGTGGGACAAGTTGTTACATTGGTCCCTTTCCCATAGGGCTTCAGTTTTAGCCTCATGGTCACTAGGATTTTCACGACTGTTATTTTCTGGGCCTACAGGGTTAGTTATGATGAACACAAGATAATCCAGGCATTCATGGTCACAAAAAAGTTAGGGGTGACAAAATTATATCAAACAAAATCAACAAGCGTATTATCAACCAATACCATTTAAATTGGTAGACAAATTTTAGTTGCCAACATGTTTGGTAGCTAGGAACACACCAATTTATGAAGTCTTGGTAAAATAATACTAATATAGATTTTTCAATATCATTATACTAATGCACCAATCAAGTTTTTATTATATATTTAATAAGTATTACTTTAGTTTTTAAGTACATAAAATTACTAATTACCATTTATCAATATAGCAGCTTATCATTTACCCTAATCATATTATTATATTGAATCGATCGTCTCAACTCTTAACTCATACGCATTATAGTCGCACTCTATATTATGGATTGATTGTCCCATCACTTTGTGGATGTTACTCCGATCGTCACTTAATTGGACCTCCACTGTCCATCGTCTTTGAAGAAGATGTCGATGGCTATGTGTTCTATTGGTTGTGTTTTTGATTAATTATGGGTAACTAATTAAACCTAACCAATATCTAATTAATCATTTACGTGTTATGTAATTGTGAACTAGCACACGTGATTATGTATATGTATGAACAAGTAATTAAACCCTAACTCTAGGGCCAACTTCTATATAATAGATTTAGGTGTTTGGTGATTTTTTAACTAACTTCTATATATTTTATGCACTGATTTGTTCCTTTAAAGTATTGAATGATAACTACTCTTAGAGTTGTAAACGACCTGAATGAATATGAATGGAGGTTTGTTCGTGTTCGTTCGCTTAACTTAAATGAACAAACACGAACGGTACTTGCCACCGCTTTTACTGGATAAGATTCTCGGTCGTTATCATGTTTATCCGATAAAGTAAGTGACACAGTAAACACTTATCGGATAAACGCTTAGTAAACGGTCCTAAGACTAAAATTTCAAACCTTCAAGTTTTTCCTATCTTAACAACTCAAACAAAAAGATAGCTTGATTCTTGGTATTGGTACAACACCAACTTGTACCAATACAAAAAAATTGGTAGCTAATTACGTGATACAGGGAGAAGCTGAGAGTTAATAAAGATTTTCAAAATAATTGGAAAAGAGAAAAATGGGATCGAAGAGAAAAACGGGCTCGAAAGAGGCTCGGAATTAGGCATCCAAAAAGTAACAAATTGATAATCATAAACAGCGGCTGAAGCAACTTTGGTGCTAGTTGCATGTGGCCTAACCCACATGAAACTCACGTCGGGCACTGTTTGGACGTCCAAGCATCAGTGATATTTGACCACCCTTTTCAATTCCTTTCCTTTGGTTTATCCCATTAGTTATTATTATTTTTTGTTTTATTTATCTTTTCTTTTTTACTTTTCATAATAAAATTAGGATTAGTCCTATTTCCATCATTATCTTTTCTAATTTAGGATTAGATTTGAATTTAACTTTTTATAGTTATCTTTAATCTAGATTATAAATAGGGTTGCTAAGTTTAATTGTTAAGGAGTTCAATTATTTAATAAAGTTAATCTTTTAGAGAGTATTCTCTTGAGTTATCGAGTTTTACGTTTCGTAATCTCGTTATCAAAAGGGGTTTAGACGTTTGTCGATCATTCTGCAAACCTACACTGCATCATTATGGTAGTATACATGCTTCAACAGTTATTATTGGTATCTGATCTTATTTAACATTTATAAGTGGTATAAGAAAAAAATTGGTAGAATACAAATGAGACCCCTATATTACAATATGAAATTACAAGCGAAAAAGTACATAATATATATATATATATATATATATATATATATAGAGAGAGAGAGAGAGAGAGAGAGGGGGGGGGATGGTTCAAACAAAAACAAAGTCAAAATAAGAAAATACGAGAATAACACATGCAAAAAATCATTTGCGATTATAGAACATGATCAATTTAAGGGATGTGAGAGAGACTTTGCTTGCGACCTAGGTCGCACAAATCATGTGCAATTTTAGTGTAAAATCTATATGATTTAGGTATTGTTTGGCAAAAAAAAGTTATCTTATAAGTTAGTTTTTTTTTTGCGTATAAGCTAGTTTTTTTTTTCAAGTACATGTTTGGATGACCATAAACTAGCTTATTGAAAAGCTATTTATAGTAGCGTTTTGAAAAGCTAACTTATAAGCTATAACCTTAGTCATTTTCATGTATTTTTATTCAAGAGTAAACTAAAAATTTGGTCCCTGAGGTTTACCAAAAAATACGAAAGTGGTCCTTGAACTTCAATAAGTGCAGAATTCATCCTTGAGGTTTCGATTTTGCTATGAAAATGGTCCCTCGTCCGTTAGCTCCGTTAGATTTCTCTGTTAAGTCAAGGGTATTTTCGTTTTTTTTATTACACAAGGACAAGTTTTTCAATTTTGCTTGAACTTGAGGGATCAAATTGTAATTTAGTCTAATTATATTAATATTATATTTATATGGGCAAGTTCAAACGAGAAGCTAAACATTTTGCGAGAAGACGATAAGTGTTTAATCATATATGATTAAACACATGTTATATTAGCAATACATAGACGTTTAATCATATATGATTAAACACACCCACAGGTCGTATAATCATATATGATTAAACACTTCTTGCATTCTCGCAAAATGTTTAACTTCTCGCATGATCTTTCCTCTCTCTCTATATATATACGAACACATACAGGGCACTCCGACCAACTCCTCCGACGGACTTCTCCGACACCCTCCTCCAGCGACCACTCCGACCGGCGACCCCCAACCTCTCCCCTTTGTGTGTGTGTTTATTATATAGGTGTGTCTCTCTCTATATATATATCTGTGTGTATATATATGTGTGTGATATATATATATATATGTATATGTATATATATATGTATATATATATGTATATATGTGTGTGTTAATTATATAGGTGAGGTCGCCGGAGATGGTGACCGGCGACCCCAACCTTTCCCCTTTTCTTCGTCGGCGTCACCCACCCTCTCCCCTTTTTTTGCATCGATCTCGTGATTATATATATTTGTGTGTGTGTGACATGTGTGTCTATATATATATATATGTGTATATATACATGTGTGTAATATATATGACTATATATGTGTGTGATATATATATATATATGTGTGTGTGTGTGTTAATTATATAGGTGAGGTCGCCGGAGATGGTGACCGGCGACCCCAACCTCTCCCCTTTTCTTCGTCGGCGTCACCCACCCTCTCCCCTTTTCTTGCATCGATCTCGTGATTATATATATTTGTGTGTGTGTGACATATGTGTGTGTATATATATATATATATATATATATATATATATATATATATATCTGTGTATATATATACATGTGTGTGTAATATATATGACTATATGTGTGTGATATATATATATATATATATATGTGTGTGTGTGTGTGTGTGTGTTAATTATATAGGTGAGGTCGCCGGAGATGGTGACCGGCGACCCCAACCTCTCCCCTTTTCTTCATCGGCGTCACCCACCATCTCTCCTTTTCTTGCGTTGATCTCGTGATTATATATGTGTGTGTGATTATATATATGTGTGTGTGTGATTATGTACTGTGTGTATATATATATATATATATGTGTGTGTGTATAGGGGTAGGTTATTATGCAACTTTTTACATGGTGCAACCCATGCAACCCTTCTATTCATCACTCATTTTTTTCACATTTTTTAATTAAAAAAGTGCAAATAAAATGAGTGGTGGATAAAGGGGTTGAATGGGGTTGCACTATGTAAAGTGGTTGAATTTGAACGCCCCTCTATTTGTATATGTGTATGATTATATGTGTGATATATATATATATATATATATATATATATATATATATATATATATATATATGTGTGTGTGTGTGTGTGTGTCATGTACAAAAGAGAGAATAAGACAAAAAAAACGTATAAAAAGACGAAATTACCTCTGTCTTAACGGATGATTTAACGGAGCTAACGCCAGAGGGACCATTTTCATAGCAAAATTGAAACCTCAGGGATGAAATCTGCACTTATTGAAGTTCAGGGACCACTTTCGTATTTTTTGGTAAACCTCAGGGACCAAATTTGTAGTTTACTCTTTATTCAATTAGTGTTTTTGTTTGTTTAATATCCTGCGTTATTAGTATAAAAATATAGAGATATTAACACTTAATTACAACTGGTTTATATGTAAAATTTTGACATGACTGTGATAAGTTGTAGAATTAAGTGGGAAGGCGTTTGTTTGGTCAAAGTCAATGGCCGACACCGTCCATGTTGAATCGCGGTGGTAGTAGTATACTGCTTTCAGACTAGCAGATGTGGACCGACCGCCGGCACGCGTCATCCGGCTGTCTGTCAACCTCATATGATTATCGGGTCGGGTTTTTCCCTTCTTTTTTTTTTTTTTAAAAGAAAAAAGAAATAATAATAATAATAATAATAATAATAATAATAATTGTTGTTGTTGAATATATTCCAGTAGCCGTCCTGTCTCCTCATTCCCTATCTCGAATCTATTACCCTATTTCCAAGGTATAATCAAAGTGCCCTCCAACTATATAATCCAACACTCCTTTTTTTCTTCTTCTTCTTTTCGCTTTCTTTTCCCTTTAATTTTAAAATATCTCCACTTCAACTTGCAATTTTCTTCACATTAGAGCATCTTTAACAACTATGCTAAAATAAAAAAAAGTAAGATTTTAGCAATTTTGTTACTTCAACAGCTATGCTAAACCATATGCTAAAATAGAAAAAAGAAAAGAGAGAAGATAAAAATCTTCAAATTTAGAGAAAAATCTCTAAAACTCTATTTTTAAGAGAGATAAATAATATTTAATTCTTTCCACCAATAGGAGAAATTGAAGTTGTGTGTTTAGAAGAGATAAATAATATTATATTAAATTTATTGAATATTTTAATAATATAATTGATGATGGAATTGCTAAAATAGAGTAACTGTTAGAGTTGGATGTAATTTTTTTTAGAGATTTTAACTTTTTATACTTTATTTTAGAAAAATTATAGTATAGTTGTTGGAGATGCTCTTAAATGTTAATTTCTATTTGCATCATAGTTAAGTTTCTTTTAAATTATACTATAATAGTATAAATAATTTTTTTATTTTGTTGCTAGTTGTCTATCGACATAAAAGTCGATTTTAAAGTCAAAAACTTGAATACGTAATCCTGATTACTGTTTCATCCTATTCTCTATCCTTTTTATTTTTATTTTTACGTTTATATATATATTTTTATAATATATATATATATATAGAGAGAGATACTTTTTAGTTGTTTAACAATAATTAATTAGTTATAAATTTAATTGATATCAAACGATGATAAATATTAAAAATAAATTAGAGAATAAGGCTCATTTTAAAAGCTTTTTGTGATGGTTTATATTTTGTATAAATAACCTTTTTGTTTTGATGATAAATATGTAAATAATTATGTGAATAGGTTAAAATAGAATAACTGTTGGTAATTAAATTCCAAAAACAAAAAGGGTTAAATTGAAAGTTCACGTTTTTGAGGAATGAATAGTCTTCCTCCATGTTTGGAAGTCCTCTTAATTTTTTATACAGTAATAAATATGTAAATTAATTTAATTACATCTACTTTTTATTAGGTTTTTGTTTTTTATTTATTTATTTATGCTATAATATAATACTTGTCCATCTAATTTTGACCATGTTAATATACTATATATATATATATATATATATATATATATATATATATAATTTATAAATCCAAATTTATTTAAATTTTACACCACGTTATCACGAAGCATAGTTTATTAGTTCTTACTAATACATTATTTATATATATCTTTGTTTTGTATGCCTGAGTTTTTTACAAAACAAATCTTTTTAATATTTGGACAAGATTTACTTACATGTATCTTATCTTAATTCTTATACCTTTTTCAAATTCTATATGATTATATCCAATAAAATATATAAATTTACAAAATAATTTTTATGAGTTGTTTTACATATATATGAAACAACATTTGTATGAATACAGTGTTTTATCTCATAATTGTTTTGGGTATGGAAAAGAGCATCTTGAACGTTTCACATATGCAACATTGTATAAACATTGAATTTCTAAACTTTTGTTTCATATATGAACAATACACGAAAACTAATTTACATATTTGTACCAATTATTGAGTTTGTAAAATGAAAGAATTATATATATATATATATATATATATATATATATATATATAGTGTAAGGATATTTTGCAACCCACATCTTAACCGTTGAATTCATGATCGACGGTTATTTTATTTTTATTTTTCTTTTTTTTTAATTAAAAATGTTGGGTCCCATATCTATTGTAACCACCGATCATGAATCCGACGGTTAAGATGTGGGTTGCAAGGTTTGCAACATTTTTAAGGGTTGCAAATTAAACAACACCTATATATATATGTGTGTGTGCACATACATATGTGTATACATGTTAGTGATGTGTTAGAATGCGTACTATGTGAGATGTGGAACAGTGTCCCTAAATTTTTGGGAATGTTTTAGCCTTTGGCCCAATTATATATGTTTTAGTTTTCGGTTCAATTATTCATGTTCTAGCCTAATTTATAAGATTTTAAGACATTTTTATTGTTTTAATTTACAATACTTTTTAACATAATATATAGTATGAACCTTTATAATTTGCTTTATTTATTATTCATTCAACCGATTTATAAAAGATTGAAACCACCTTAATACATGTATCTATATATATATATAGTTGTGTAGGTGAATGATTGTGTGGGAAGTTGAGTTAACGGTGAGAAACGTGAGAAATTGATCTAAATCGTTGATTTCTTTTAATCTCACGTTCTTCCATGAATTGCGGTTTAGAAGGGAATTGATCTGGTGCAACTTATCCTAATTAATGTGCGTCCATTTCTTATCCAACGGTCGATAACCACACATATCACCGTTAACTTAACTTCTCACCAGATATCAACCATAGTTGTGTATACGTTTGTATGTGTTGGTTTTATATACGTATCTTTGTTAAGGAGGTTGTGGTGTAAGGGAGAAAGAATGAATCATGGGTGGTGGGGGCTTGGAAGAACTATGGTCAGAATTAGTGGAAAATTTTGACAGTCTGACATGATGTAGATTTTTATTTTATTTTATTTTTTTAAAATTAAAATATCTTCATTCATAACAACTACTAATTTAACTTTATTAATTAAAAAGAAAACGTCGGTTAGCATATAATTAAAAAATTATTATATAAATATTGGATCAAAGTCACTAAAGAATGTTGAGGATAACATATAATTGAAAAATAAAATATGCATCTTCATTTGGTATAATTTTCAGATTACTGTACTTGGAAACAAAAGGTGGTTGATATTTGATAGTTGATGGATGGATACATCACCTATCATCATCTTCCTTTTTCACTTTTCTAAATTCTGTTTTCTGATTGATTTCTTTCAAATTCAAGCTTGATGAATCACCAAGAGCATCGTCCTCCATCGAAGAATCAACTTCCTGAGGTACATTTGTTTTTACTTTTTTAGATTTTATACTCATCCACCGCCCTATAAATCATCGATTTTTTCATCAAATCGCAATCAAAACTTGTTATCTGCAACTAACTGTAGCAGATAATCGTATGGATGAGTTGTGTTAAGACGGCAATAAGATCTGTCAAGTTATTTGGCACTGGTTGTGTGTTTTTATGTGCTTTAGATTTCTAGTTTTGATTACTTAAGAGCAACTGCGTGCTGTGCTGAAAAATGTTGTTTCGGTTGTACGTGCTTGCAGGTTTTTTGGCCAAAAAGTGTTATCCGGAAATGGCTCAACCGGTCTTCTAAAAGTTCGGAATTCAGCGCCGATCCGGAGGACGACGATAGCTCCTGCGATTCTGAGGTTGAAGGTCAGATTTAATTGGCAGTTTATTATTTTCCTTTTGTTTTGCTACTATAATATCTGTATATATTGATTTCTACTCGGTACTTGTTAGATCTCTGAACTGTTAAATTCTATATTATCTGCTAACGTTGGAGCACCTTTGGATTATGTGTGAATAGCTAATTGACATACACCAGATTTGTCACTGTTACAGAGAGGTTTTTGCCAATAATCCGGCTTTTTGTGCTATCAGTTTGCTAATGGGGGAGTAAATTTGGATTATAAATGCATAAGTAAATGATATATACCCAATTTAGTACCAAAACTTCTTTGCTCACAATCCCACTTGTTGCTGTATCAATTGGCTAATAAGGGAGTAAATTTGGATTATATGTACTTAACTAATTGATATATGTACCCAATTTAGTACCAAAATTTTCTTTCTCATACTCCCACTTGTTCTCCAATCAAGTGACTGATGGGGAAGTAAATTGAATTTATATGAATAACTGATTAATATATACCTAAATTGGTTCCGAGACCACTTGTTAACATGCCCACAAACATGTTCCCACCTTACAGAGTTTCTTTGCATTTTCCCATCATACCATTTTGAATCTCAGTTACTAAAACTGAAACCAATTGGCTAACGAGTGGAGCAACTTTGGAAAAAGTGGGTTATATGTCTATTTCGGACACAAAAACCAAGTGTGGTCCAAGCACTACTTGGAAGGATATTTGTGGGTTTTTGTAGTCCTACGTGAGAGCTTCGTTTTAATGCAGCACATGTCCAAAACGGAGTTCGGGTGAATGAGAAATTGATTCTCAAAGTGTTGTGCTTGAGATGAATATTGTGGGTTGTCAGATTATAGTCCCACGTAGGCGGGAAATAGAAATGAAGTTGGATTTACATATTGATTTCAAGTTGCAAAGAGTAATTCATTGAGACTAGAATGCTTTCTCCATGGGTGAAGGCCAACCGGATAAGTTTTAGTACTTTCTAGAAAAATAATTTTTCGTTACTCCAAATATTTTTAAATTACGGAACTCCCAAAACATTCTTCCACTTTTAAATGACACTGTGGATATCACAAGCCTCAACTCAAACCTGCATATCATATTTCACCATTTTTTCTCGGTTTCAAAACGTTTTCTTTAACATTATTACATTAAATTGATGTATACTTGATCTTTGGCTGACACATCTTTTGCAATACAACTGTAGCTAATTATAGAATTTCAGTTATGATTTTAATTTGAATCGTATGATTTTGTTTTTACAGGAGGGTCCTGTGACTGGCCAAAAGATTTGCGAATCAAGGATAAACAAGCAGACAATTTCCAGAGTGCTTCTAATGGTAAAAAGATAAAATTTGTCCTTTTTGGTTTGCTTCTAATGAAGTAGATACAGTTACTGTAATGACATTTTACTACATGCTTCTTTTGGCTCTTTTTACATCAACATTTTTATTCATAAGCTTTTTGTTGCCTCCCCTAAACTTTTTATTGGTGTATCAATACTTCAGTTTGTTATTTAAGAGACCATGTGATATATGCATTGACCAAAAGATTTATGCAATTGAAAGAGGTATTAACCTTTTATTGGTCTATCAATACTTTAGTTTGTTATTTAAGAGAACATGTGTTTTGTTTAGTTCAAAGAAAGCTGCCAAATAGGCCTATATGCATTGGCTAAAAGATTTATGTACAATCAAAAAAGATCTTTAGACACCATTTGGTCGACATCACAAGCCCTATTAAAAGGAACTGAAAAGAGCAGACTTTGAAGTTTTTATTCCTTTCAAAATCTGTTTCCTGATGCAATAGGTTCTCTAGATTTGGATCCCATTGATCACAACCCATAAATGCTTATACTTTCAAACTACTACTACTTCACTTGTCCTATTACAATTATTCATCATTACAACTTATAGGAAATTTAATCTTGTCCCTGTATAACACCATCCCATTTGTGCAATGATTACTATGATTGGGAGGTTGTGTTGGGAAATGGAAAAGAAGTTAGGTTTATGTTTGGTCAATTAATTTGTAATCCTTTGTGGTTTGTGCTGCCTTTTTGGGTCATCAGGAGCTTTTCCCAGGTCAAGACGACGAAAGTCAGAGACATGTAGAGCACAGTACATTGAAGCAAAAGAACTCAAGTGTGGTGGCCTTTCCTCTCAAACATGATTCACAAGTACTTCTGTGCTATTTGGCTACCGTTAGCATCAGATTGGTTGATCTGACACCTTTACTTTTTCTTGCTTTCTTTTGTGTTATAGAGTATCTGTTAACACTTGGAATGTTGGAGGGAAACTTCCGCCAGAAGACTTAGATGTTGAAGACTGGCTTAATGTTGACAATCCTGCTGACATATATGTGATTGGGTAAGTCTTTCCTTGTAAATTATCTTTTGTTGCTTGTCTCCGCCTTATCAGAAGGTTTTTATCCTTCCCTGAAAATACTCTTATGTTTTAAACGTACAGATTCTAAAACATGTTTACAATTATGCTTTTGATGTACAGAACATAACCATTTCATAGTTCTTTTTTTTTGGAAAAAAGATAACTATTTCATTGATGCGATGGCAGTATGGTCATGCTAAATTTATAGGGCAACTAGTGTGCACCAAGGCTCATTGGCTTCACAAGGGTTGGTTTGTGTTGGGTGTGTGTGTGTGGGGGGGGGGGGGGGGGAGTTTATGCATTGTTTCGCCTGCATTTTGCAACGACACTTTTTCTGCGAGTCTAACATTACCAGCTTTTGTAAAGCTCTGGCTATGAGGTAGAAGAATATGAATATTGTATTTTGGATCCTGTATCTGCTGTCCAGAATTATGATTACATTTATATTTTAACCTTAATCAGGAACTTATTTCCTTTAATTTGTTGAACTATTTGTTTTCTGGTCTTTACTCTCTGTAGAATCATATGGGTTGATTGTATCCGTGCAAAAATTCAGCTTAAACCCCTATGTTTCCTATCCAGTTTTCAGGAGATCATACCGTTAAATGCTGGCAATATTTTTGGCACTGAAGATACTCGTCCAGTCCCAGTATGGGAAAACATCATTCGTGGAACCCTTAATAGAGTTCAACCTGAAAGGACGAAATTCAAATACTACAGCAACCCTTCTTCTCCGTCAAGGTTTAAACCATCTGATGATGCTCCAGATATAGAAGACGAAGTAGTGCTAGAAAGTGATAGCGAGGGCGAGGAGGAAATCCATCCATTCAACTTTGATGAGCTCATGGATGGTCCAACAGGCCAAAATGTGAATATGAGCATGGAAACTTCTGACTCAGATGATAATTGGCTTGCAAGTATGCAAGCTAAAGGGGACTTGGAGAAACGGTTCTCATCTTCAAAGACACTGGACAGAGTAAATTGCTTTCCAAGTGAAGATTCTGAAGAAAACGTAAAACCATTGATTCCCGCTAATAAGAAAAAGTTAACCAGAATACTTAGTGGGACTGAAAGGATAGGCTTGTGCTGGCCAGAGCCACCATTGGATCTGCTGGCTCAGTGTGTATCAGAGAGACCAAACACCTTGAAAACTGTTAAATCATTCAAAGCTTCTAAATCTTTCAGACGCTATGATACTTTCAAGTCATATATGAATACCGACAATCGAGTCATACCAGAGGAAGTTTTTCTGGCAGAGCTGGACCTTGATTCCACCATGTACCGGAAAAGAAGATCCCCATATGTAAGAATAGTAAGCAAGCAAATGGTTGGCATATTCATCACCGTGTGGGTGCGTAGACGCTTGAGGAAGTATATCCAAAACGTGCACGTCTCAGCTGTTGGTGTTGGTGTAATGGGGTACATAGGTAACAAGGTCCGTTTCTTTTCCTGGGAAATTTTTTGAATTAACTGCCGTCTATTTCTTTACTTCCTGTATTATAGTTTTAGGTCCCTTACAGGCTGTGTATCTTACTTGACATTAAAACACTTTGTGAATCTTGTTCTCTTTATCTCATGTACATTGACAAAATTTCACTTTTTCAGGGGTCCATATCAGTGCGCATGTCAATATATCAGACATTCTTTTGTTTCATCTGCACTCACCTTACATCTGGTGAAAGGGACACTGATAAAGTTAAAAGAAATGCCGATGTTCATGAAATACATAAGAGGACTCGTTTTAGCTTGATTTCAAACTCTACTCTCCCAGAGAGGATATACAACCATGAGTAAGTATGGAACATCTCGCCTTTACTTGTTTTTCTCCTAAGTAACATTGATGATGCAAACACAAATTTTCATTACAAGCAACATGGTCCATAGTGGAATCTAGTAGTACCTTATTGTTTGCCTGTAATTGGAAGGCACTATTTTGTATAACTGTTATGATCATCACCCACAATTAGAGCGTGGTGTCAGGAATTGGAAAACTATGATCCCTTAAGAACCAGCTGCATGTTGCTTCTCTTTGTAATTATTTCAGCAACCATTTTAACAGTGAAATTTAGGTTTATGTGTGGTGCTATAATTTTATAGTAAAGGTCTGGCCATCTTTGCCATAAAAAGGCTAGATGAATAGTTTGTCTTAATAGGAGATGGATGCACATTTCCTTTGTCCAGTTCTCAGAAGTTGCAGGCCAGTTTGGCCATGACTGTTCTGTTTCATACCCACTTGGAATGTTTTATTGTGGGCTCTTGGCAGACCCGACCATAAAACCCTAAAGTATTGTTGTTTTCTGGCTACAATACAAACAAGATGGACTCATTGGCATTGTAGTCCATAAACTGTTTCGAAAGGTTTGGGTATGCAAAAAAAGGTGACCTAACGCAGAAGGCTCCTCGACGTTGTGAGCTCCAAATGGCGAATGAATCTAATAGCACCTCTGCTGTAAATCATTAGGGATTAACTTACTGAATTTATTTGGAAATGCAGATCTTATGTAGTACTCCTGAATAAGATAATGATAGGTTGCAAGAAGAATAATACTCTAGCTTGTAATTATTCTAATGGTTGGTTTATTTCAAAGTTATATTTTTCAATCGTTTGAAGGTCATCTTACAAGCTTTTGTATGTTCCAGTCGAATTATCTGGCTGGGTGATCTCAATTACCGTCTCAATACATCATATGAGAGGGCACGCGACTTAATTTCCAACAATGAGTGGCCCAAGTTGTTAGAGTCTGATCAGGTAAGTTGGTATAATACTGCTTACATCTTTCCTAGATTTTATGTTGTGTACAAGTTTTAGATTCATTTGCAACTATACTTGTTGTGCTTTCTCAATGATTTACAAGGCAAATATGGATTGTTACATGACATTGTAATCCTTTTAGCAGTTAGTACGGGAGCTAAGAAAAGGTCATGTATTTGATGGATGGTCAGAAGGTGTTTTAGATTTTCCACCAACATACAAATACGAGCAAAATTCAGAAAAATACTGTGGTGAGGATCCTAAAGTTGGAAGACGAACTCCGGCATGGTATGCATCTCAAAGCTTTCGTGTTTTTAGATTGAACCTGCATTCTCGTTTCCATTATTGCAAGTTTGACTTGACACATAATCTAAATGACGGTATGTCTAAAATTACCCTTCAACAAGTGGTATAAGAGGAATATTATTGACCAAAAACAATACTATCAATTAATGTGCCAATGATTTGGGGTCTCTTTAAGTCTTAACATCATATTTGTGAATTTGGACCTCCTTCAACTGATCCAACTATCTATGTATATCCCACTAACCACATCTCATTTGTCTTTTGGAGTAAATTTGGGGTTCAACATATTACCACATGGTATCAGAGCCAAAAAGGGACTTGACACTCTGTGGCAATATGTACTCGTCTAGCCTCCTCTTGACACTCGGGGACAATCTGTGTCTGTTTAGCCTCCATTGAAGGGGGCGTGTTAGAGTCCCACATCGGCTAGACTTGGACCGTTTCTAATTAATATATGTTGAACCCCCCCCCCCCCCAACCCCGGGGCGGCGGGAGCCCTCTTACCTCAAAGGACTTTTGGAGAGTAAATATGGGGATTCAACATATTCTTACAGTTTTCTTGAATGACTTTATTTTTTATTGGTCTCCAATTTGGTCCAATGTTTGTCGTTCAGGTGTGACCGCATACTTTCATTTGGGAAGGGAATAAGACAGGTGAATTACAGA
The DNA here is from genome assembly GCA_023525745.1 of Arctium lappa. Taxonomy (NCBI): domain Eukaryota; kingdom Viridiplantae; phylum Streptophyta; class Magnoliopsida; order Asterales; family Asteraceae; genus Arctium; species Arctium lappa. Next base: position 10,295,692 of record CM042048.1, read on the forward strand.
AGGACCGAGAATAAACACTCTGATCATAGGCCTGTGACTGCAACATATATGATAGAAGTCGAAGTTTTCTCTCCAAGGAAGTTACAAAAAGCCCTCACAATAACTAATGCCGAAATTGAGAACGATGGTATCATTGCAGAAATGGGCGTAGACGGTGAAATTAAGTGCATAAGATTAAATGAGGTTAGTCATCTAATCATCCATCATCTCTAAACCAACCCTACAAATCTCAAGTTTCAAAATTAAAATCCTTGTGTTCTATTGCAGGATGCATATTGGTAGTTAAAACACATGCACAACCTCAAATGTGCTACTGAGTTGAGTTGACTCAGCCTTTTTGGATTCTTTTTACTCAAATCATTTGTTACACTTTGAGTTTCATTGATTGTCCTCAAAGTACGGATCACGAGGTGCTATTTGTGTGTAAATTTGTGTTGTATAGTTTTTCTTTTTAAAATTCAAAACTAGGCTAGCAAAGAAATTTACCTTTTTAATAATTCGGAAAATATTATTTGCATTATGTTGTTTTTATGTACTCGTGGGTCCTATACGTCGTTTTTTGAATTCTTGGATTGCAAATAACATTTTCCATATAGTTTTTGGTCGATGATTTTGTTTATAGCGGTAAAGTTGGACCATTCTGTACCGTGGTTTTGTTAGTAATACACGATTTGCTCCTCAATGTTTGATTGTATAACATTTTGACCAAAGTATCCTAGACTACCGAGTTTAATGTTGGTAGAAGTGTGTTATCCTTCATGATCAATTGTTTGTTACCTTGTTCCCCATTCGTTGTATTTTTGAAATCTGAAAATAAAGAGATGATGATGTTTATAAAAATCCTTGTTCATTTGTTAACGTGTGAATATATATAACTTGTAGAGTGATATTTTTTATCAATCAGATTATTGCTTGTTAGAAGATGAATAAGGATGAAGAACACGATGAATATGAACACGATGAATATGCTGAAGGTTTGAAACCTCGATATATTGATTGAGAGAAAACGTACAATATGAAAGTTAAAATTATGAGAGTAATCTAACCTAGACTACATAATACAACAAATATATACATAGACTAAATGGGCTTGGGCCCTAACATGGGCCTGGGCCTCTATATACATTAACATCCCCCCTCAAATTCTATCGGGAGAAGAATGAGCCAGATGGAGTTTGGGAACTAGATCACGAAACCGTCCGGGTAAATGAGCTTTAGTAAAAATATCAGCCGGTTGATCAAGAGTCGAAATAGGAAGCAGCTGAATAGTCTTACGAGTCACATGTTGACGAACAAAGTGACAGTCAATTTCAATATGCTTCATTCGCTCGTGGAAGACATCATTGTGGGCAATCTGAATGGCACTGTTGTTATCACACCACAATGAAGTTGGAGACTGTTGAGGAGCTCCCATGTCAGAAAGAAGCCAGCGTAACCACACAAGTTCTTGAGCTGTGTCAACTAGTGCTCGATATTCAGCTTCAGTGCTGGATCGAGCTGTGAGAGATTGTTTCTTGCTTCGCCAGGATATAAGAGAGTCGCCAAGAAAGAAACAGTAGCCAGTAGTGGAGCGACAATCAGTTATGTCACTGTCTCAATCAGCATCAGAAAAACCTCGCAAAATCAACGATGAGGTGGATGGAAAATGAAGACCATGAAACATAGTCCCTTTTAAATATCGAAGAATGCGCATGACAGCAGCATAGTGATCAGAACAAGGTGCAGACATGAACTGACTAACAGTATGAACAACATAGGCAATATCAGGTCGAGTCACTGTCAGATAGACAAGTGACCCCACTAACTGGCGATATAAAGTAGGATCACGTAGAGGGGGACCAGCATTTGGAGCCAAATGAAGGTTGTGTTCAAGAGGAGTGGATGTTGTTTTGTTGTCAGTAATCCTAGCTTTCGACAAAAGATCTGAGGTGTATTTGGCTTGACACAGATAAAGACCCGATGGATCAGAGAGCACCTCAAGACCAAGGAAATAGTGTAAAGAACCAAGATCCTTCATCTCAAAACAGGAACTGAGAGATGACTTCAAATTGGCTATGCCTGTAGAGTCACTGCCAGTAATGATCATATCATCCACATACAGGAGAAGTAATATTGTGCCAGCTTCAGTGGTCCGAGTAAACAGTCCTGAATCATAGTTGCTGGGTGAGAAGCCCAAAGAGGTGACAGTGGAACTAAATTTCTCAAACCAAGCTCGCGGAGCTTGCTTGAGGCCATAAAGAGCCTTCCGAAGACGACAAACATGAGCCTTGTGGAAGTCGAACGCCTGGAGGAGGTGTCATGTAGACTTCCTCAGATAAGTCACCGTTCAAAAAGGCATTCTTAACATCCATCTGAAAAAGAGGCCATTGTTTGGTAGCAGCAATGGCAAGAAGACTGCGAACAGATGTGACGCGAGCAACAGATGCAAAAGTCTCCTCATAATCAATACCATACTCTTGATTGAAGCCCTTGGCCACAAGCCGAGCTTTGTACCGATCAATAGAGCCATCCGATTTGGTTTTGATTTTGAACACCCATTTGGAGCCAATGGGTTTCTTGCCTGGTGGAAGAGGGACAGAATCCCAAGTCTGAGCTTTGTCAAGAGCCTGAAGTTCCTCATCCATAGCTTTCTGCCAATCAGAGTTAGAAGAGGCTTCCTTGTAGGAAGTAGGTTCGTGATTTGACAGCAGAGTAGCATAAACATGATAATCACGAAGATGAGAAGGAACTTGTCTTACCCGTTCTGATCGTCTAACATTCTGAGATTGAGAAGTTTCAGGAGCCAAAGACTCAGCAGGCACCTCAGATGTTGGCTGTGCGGATGGAGCAGACGATTGATGATGATCAGGAAAACTTGGAGAGGCTGACTCAGAAGGAGTTGGAACAATAGGTGGAGGTGTTATAATATCAGATTGGAGTGAGTCCAATGAGACAGAAGCATCAGTAAAAAACAGAGGTGTGAGATTAGGAGACTCACGAAACTTGGATATAGAAGAGAAAGGAACATGTTCCCAGAAGGTAACATGTCGAGAAATACGAAGACGCTAGGAGATAGGATCCCAGCAGCGATAACCCTTGTGCTCAATCCCATATCCAAGAAAGCAGCACAGTCTGGAGCGAGGTTCGAGTTTGGTATGTTCATGAGATTGCAGTTGAACAAAACAAGCACTACCCCAAACTTTTAGAAGTTCATAGGCGGGAGTGACCTCATAAAGAGCCTCATAAGGGGACTTATTGTGAAGGATGGGAGTAGGGTGACGATTGATAGTATAAACGGCGGTAAAAGCAGCTTCACCCCAAAAACGTTCTGGACATTTAGCAGAGATGAGAAGAGTGTGAACCGTATCAAGAATATGACGGTGTTTGCGTTCGACACGACCATTTTGAGGAGAAGTGCCAGGACAGGAGTACTGAGAGAGAGTCCCCTGAGATTGAAGAAAGGAGAGAAGGGATGACTCTTTGTATTCCATAGCATTATCAGCTCGAAGAATCTTTATAGATTTGGAGAACTGGGTGTGGATCATCCGAGCAAACATAATATAGATTTGAGGTAATTCCGAACGATGTTTCATAAGATATATCCATGTGAAACGGGTATGGTCATCAATAAAAATAACAAAATATCTAGCACCACCCATGGATGGATGTGGTGCTGGTCCCCATACATCAGAATGAATAAGATCAAAAGAAGAAGTAGAATTAAATTCATTCATTTCAAAAGGTAAAACATGATGTTTGCCAAGTTTGCAAGATAAACACGAAATATTGTCAGTTGAAACACAATTTCCTAACACACCTAAGTGAGCTAATGACTTTATTCTGGCTAGAGATAAGTGACCCAGTCGGGCATGCCACAACTCAAGAGAAGAAGTGCTAGAAACCGAGGCAACAAAACTTGAAGAGGGTAAAGGAAGACGTAGGTAGACCACTTCAATCATCCGTCCAACTTTACGGCCGAGTCCAAGGATCTGTTTGGTCTTTGTATCCTGTACAACACAACCAGAAGAATGAAATAAAATGATCAAATTAGATTCAAGGAGTTGTGCAATTGAAACTAAGCTCAGAGATAGCTTTGGAACATTTAGAACATCCGATAATTGTATAAGAGGAGTGGAAACATTTCCACTAAAAGATACCGATAGACCAGTATTGTCAGCAGTTCTTACTGACGTAAATTGTTGAGGTGGTTTCTTAGAAGCAAAACCATCAGGGCAAGGTGTCATATGATTGCAACACCCAGAATCAAAAAGCCATACATTACCTGACGCAGCTGAGTGTGGAGAGTTCATACCCATAGCACCAGACATGATCTGTTCCATAAGTTCCTGATTGCGACGCATCAGGTCCATTAGGTCAGGTGAGGAGACTGTAGAAGCCTCAGTATCAGCGATGGTAGGCCCAGCAACAGCATGAGTCTGGTTCTGAGAACTAGTGTGCTTTGAGTTCTTCGGACAGTCAGTCTCATAGTGGCGCGGATGCGTGATGCCACACTTACGGCACTTACGGATAGGAAAATCAAGAAGAAGATGAGCAGGAGAATGACGTAAGGCACACTCAGATGTGTTCGTCTTGCCCACAGATCGGGAATGATTGTTATTGGTCCATTTGCCTTTTGGCTTGGAATGAGACGTGTAGAGAACACTATCAGTAACAGGCACAGGTGAACGCATGTGAAGACGAGTTTCTTCACTTAGCAATTCCGATATTGCTTCTTCAAGAGTAGGTAAAGGATGCCTATGAAGAAGTGAAGCACGAATATTCTCAAATTTATCAGTCAAGCCCATCAAAATGGTGATCAGATGCAGCTGGTTGAAGTAGGCGGTGAACTGTTGAGCGGTTTCATCAAAGATCTGAGGTGCTCCAAGACTTATATGATCTCTGAGAGACTGCATTTCAGAGATATAAGAGTTGATGGATTGATCAGGAAGTTGACGTTTGCTCTGAAAAGTGGTCCACAGTTGATACTGATGAGATAGACCAGATGATGTATACCGCTTGGCTAGAAAGTCCCAGAGACTTTTGGCTGTAAAATAACCAAGGAACTGTCGGTTGATCTCAGGAGTAGTGGAGGCATTAATGAAGCCCAAGATACGAGCATTATTAATATCCCACTCGTTCATTCGTTTTGCAAAGTCAACAGCATTTTCAGCTGCTTCGTGAACTGGAGCTTTGGATGCGCCAGTAACATAGGTGTAAAGACCATAAGACTTTAACAGAATTGTCATATGGTGATGCCAAAGAACGTAGTTGCTACCGTTAAAAACAACGGAGATGGGATTTGAGTGACTGAAATTGGTAGCCATGAAAAAGAAAGGAAAAGATACTGAGAAACAGTGTTAAAGACCGGAGGAATGATCGACCGGAGAATGTTTCAACCGGAGGGGGGTACGACCGGAAGGGGGTTTCGACCGGAGGGGGTTTCGACCGAAAAGGGGTTTCGACCGAAGGGGGTTTCGACCGAAGGAATGCTCGACCGAAGGAGCGTTCGACCGAAAGGGATGTTCGACCGAAAGGGTGTACGACCGAAGGAGAGCTTCGACCAGTAAAGGAATTCGACCGAATAAAAGTGTTCGACCGAATAAAAAGGGTTCAGCGGCGGCGACAATGAAACAATCGATTATTGAAATCGATTATCAAGAACAAACAATCGATAATATTAACGGCGGCGAGAGGTGATGGCAGAGAGATGCAACGGCGGCAAGAACAGTGTGATGAATAGTGAATCGAAGAATAAACCTACAGCTTTGATACCATGTTAGAAGATGAATAAGGACGAAGAACACGATGAATATGCTGAAGGTTTGAAACCTCGATATATTGATTGAGATAAAACGTACAATATGAAAGTGAAAATTATGAGAGTAATCTAACCTAGACTACAGAATACAACAAATATATACGTAGACTAAATGGGCTTGGGCCCTAACATGGGCCTGGGCCTCTATATACATTAACATTGCTTGTTACAGGCACCTCTATGTGTGATTGGTTGATGTTTATAAATATCTAAAAAAGACAGATTTTATAATTATATGGTTATCAGTAAGGGGGTTGGTTGATGTTTAAATATCTAAAAAGATAGATGTGTAATTATATAATTGGAAGTAAATATTTTTTGGGGTTTTCTTCTTTTGTACTACTTTTAATAAGTTGTTTTAGGCTTGGCCTGCTTCTTGTGACTTGATTTATGGTGTATAAATTGAAATTGAGAATTGTTATTTTTCTTTAAGTCTATTCTACGATGCTTTATTTTGAAAAACAATAAATAATAATATTGACTTTGAATTAATGTGTTGTGTGTAACACCCCGAATTTTAGGTAAATAATTCTTGATTAAGTGATTTTTTTTGTGACCCATTAAATGTTTTATGAACTCTTGTGTTACATGTGTGTATGAGTTATATGTTTTACATCGTTGGTTAAAAGTGATCGGGGTCGTATCGGGTCAAGTTAGAAAGTTTTAAGACCCAAGGGATACCTGGCGACAATGCCCTTGGGCATAGTCGCGGTGTCACTATCATAGGGGGACCCCACCCTTCGGTACACTTCCAGCGATTGTGTCGGACGAGTATGATCGGGGAACAACCGCATGTCACAATCGTGGGAAGGGGAGTGGCCACGGTAGAGTCCGAGCGAGAATGCATTGCGATAGTGTCGTTGCACAATCGCTTGGGCAATGTCACCGGTGACCCAAGACGGGTTTTATACCCATATCAATCCTGTTTAGAAGGGAAGTTCATAAAAATTAGATATTTTAGGCATAATTGTTTTCTCTCTTAAAAGGGGGCGATTTTCACCCTTTGGCAACCTTTAACATTTATTGCAAGATCAAGTCCACTCGGAGCATTTAATGCTTAACATCTAGGGTTTCATCTTCCTCAAGAGCAAACCTTAAGTGTTTTAAGCTTCAAGACATTCTCCACACTTGCTAGAGTTTTCCTTCATTTTTAGGTTTTCTCACTATAAACCTAGTAGGTGAGTTTATTTCATAAATGCTTCTATGATTATGATTGTTTCATGTTACTTTAGCATATGTGATGACATTTTGAAGATCTGAGTAAAAATAGTTGTTGGGTCATCTGAAGATTTGAAGATGACCTCCTGATCTTCCATCTTATATCATCCTACTTAGAATATGTTTGAGGTTCTTTTAGCATCTTGGTTTCTATACAAATGTTCGGTGAAATCGAAGATCAACCGAAGAAGACAAAGAAGGAGAATATCTCTCAAAGCGAATTGAAGATAGACTCCTCAGCCTAAAGCCAAGTATGCCCACTTGATCAACACCATTGGCCAGGATGGTGTCGATTTCAGTCTTCAGGAGCCGAAGACCTCTTCGGCTGAAGACCTCTTCGGCCGAAGACGTCTTCGGCCGAAGACATCTTCAGAAGCCGAAGACTTCTTAGTCTTAGGAGCCGAAGACCTCTCAGTCTTAGGAGCCGAAGACCTCTCAGTCTTCAGGAGCCGAAGAACTCTTCGGCAACCGAAGACTCCTTAATCTTCAAGGCCTGAAGATTTCTTCAACACATTGTACTTTTCACAAAGTATATTGTGATATCTTGCATATCGACATGGACCTCATCTGGAGATCAGATAAAGCAAGTTTTGTCTACTACACCATTTTAAGGAAAGGTCTCTACCATCCTTCTGCAGGTCAACACTTGAAGCCAAAACACCTGAAGACAAAAGGTACATCCTGTACCTTGTACCTTGCTGAAGACCTGTGTCCTTCCTTGCTGAAGACCTGTGTCCATCCTTTGCTCAACAGGTGTCCCATGCATTTAATGCATGAGACACTATAAATATGGAGGATGGTTCAACATGCAAGATATCCAGCAGAACCAGCTCTCTACCTTCAAGTTCTCTAAGTGCCTGACAACTTTCTCTCTACGAAGATCTTATTGTTTTCTAAGTGTTTTACAATTGTTCTTCATTCTCTATGTGTAAGATTGTTTGAACATATCTCATATGTTCTCTTCCGCAACAATCAAAGTTTTCTATGTGTAATTCTTGATTTCAAATCAATAAGAATTAAATTAAGTGAAAAACTGTGTGTATTGTATTCAACCCCCCTTCTACAATACTTTGCTTATTTACTTACTGCTATTTGGGACCAACAAGTGGTATCAGAGCGGTTTAGTTTAATTCAATAAACTAGATCCGTAATGGCAGCCTCTTCTTCTTCTTCTTCTTTAAACAATGCCTCTTCTCAAAACACCACTGCTGTTTCATACGACAATGGCTCTATAGCCAAACCACCAAAGTTTAACCCCAATAACTTCTTCTTGTGGAAAAGTCGTATGATACTCTTCTTAGAAGGAGTTGACAGCAGATATCCTTCTATCTTACATGAAGGTCCTTTTCTTCCTAGGGTTTGGGACCGGTACAATGCCAAAAAGGCAGATAAGGGAAATGCTGATGAGGACTCTTCTGAGGAAGAAAGAACTCCAGCAAATGGGAGATACATTGTAAAGGATCCCAACAAATATAATGATGAAGGCAGACGTCTTATAGCTCTTGATACTAAAGTCAGAGCCATCATTGCCCTTTCCCTGCCTGATGAGGTCTATCACTCCCTTGTCAACCTTTCTACCGCTAAAGAAATGTGGTCCACTCTATGTGTTCTTTATGAAGGTACGTCTGAGGTGAAAAAGAGTAGAAAGATTGCTCTCGTTAGAAAGTATGAACTCTTTTCGTATGAAGAGGGGGAATCTCTCTCAGACTACTACAACCGCTTTAACGGTCTTCTCAATGATCTAAAACTTGTGGGTCGCATTTATGATAATGAGGAAGTCTTGTGCAAGTTCATGGACTGTCTTCCTGAGTTTTGGGAAAACATTTGTACTTGCATCAAGTCTACCAAGGATCTTGACTCTATGCCACTCACTGCTCTTTATGGCACTCTCTTCAACCATGAGCAGACTAAACTGCTTAGGAAGTCTATCACATAAGACATTAAAAGCTCTTCTCTAGCTCTTGTCAGTGATTCTTCCAAAAATACTGTGTGTATTCCTCGAATCACCTATCCCTCCGATTCTGACCGTGATAGTCAAGAGGACCCTAATGATCCTTCAGAAGCCTACCTTAGTGAGGCTGATGATGAAGGTGAGGAGACTTCCAGTAACCCTCGATTCTCTTCTGGAAAATCCAAGTTTTCAAAAAAACCCTCTTCTACTTTTTCTAAAATCTCTCCCTCTGACAAATCAAATGAGGAATGTTATAGGTGTGGGAGGAAGGGACACTTTGCTTCTGAGTGCAGAAGCAGGTCTTCTGATAAATCCAGACTACCCTCCTCTAACCGTACCTCCTCTAGGTTTGTCAGAACCAAGTCTAATTCTTTTCAACCCTCTTTTCAAAAATCAAAAACTTCTGCTCCTTCAAACTCTGACCGTGCTGAAAAGTACAAGGCCAAATACAAGAGAGAGAAGGAAAGGAATGCTTTGCTAGCCAACAAAGGAAAAGGTCCTCTTGCCGAATCTCATGATTGGGCAGATGAACCATCTTCCGAAAGTGACAAGGAAATGGCCAATCTCTGCTTTATGGCTAAAATAGATGATGCTGATGATGGTGAAACCTCTTCCACCTCCATGGCTCTTGTGTCTGCTGAGTGCTCTACCTCATCCACTCAGGTACATCCATTTTTCTCTCTGTCTGATGCTGAGAAAATTGAAGCCTTTGACTCTTTGATCATTGACTTCTATGAAGCCAAGGATGCAAAGAAGAAGACAAATGCTCAGATAAAATCTCTTTCTTCTCAGCTACAAATCTGTCTTTCTCAGTTAAAACACTTTGACAAAATCAAGTCTGAGCTTGAAGATTTGAAAACCATAAATTTTACTCTTGCTAAAGAGAAAAATAACATTCTTAAAAGGTTTAAAAAGGAGCAAGAAATTGTGAAAAGGTGGACAAGTTCCTCCAAAAACTTAGAAAGGATTTTTCAGGATCAAATAACTTGTGATGACAAGTCTGGACTAGGCTTTGGAAAATCTGACCTTGAACCTCCATCTGACTCTCATGTTCCTTTCTCTCTTCCCTCATTCTATGAATCTTCCGAAGAGAACTATGACAACTCCAAACCTTTGGACTCTTCTGACCCCTCTAAATATCTCAAGTTTGGAATGTTCATCAAAGCTAAGAGCATTGATTCACCTAATGAGAGTGAGGAAGCCCAAGACTCAAATGACCCTTCTAAACCCATTATTGAGTCTATGTGTTCCTTAAAAATAAATGAGCCTTCCTCTTCTGAACCCAAACCTTTCTCTTCTAAGCCTTCTTCAAACAAAATCTCTTTCTCCAAAAAGGGAAAATATGTTGCCAATCTTCCTCACCAAAAGAAACTTCCCAAGAAAAACTCAAAGAAACCATCTTCTCTTCCAATCCCCAGAGCTGTGATGTTAAATAAGCTAAATTCCAAGACACTCTCTTCTATTCCTTCAACTGACTCTGGCAAAGGTATCTTGGGTCCTAAGCCTCTTGACTATCCTCTAACCTCTAAGGCCATGAAAGTCAATATGACCAGTCATCACAAGGAATGTGATCAAAGCTCCAAAAAGGTTTTTTATCTATAGAAAGTGTTATATTTGTGGTAATACCTTTCACCTTGCTAAGGATTGTCCTATGGAAAGATTTGATAAAAATGCTTCCAAGGATTCTTCTTCTTCTTCTAACTCAAAAGGACCCATTTCCAAATGGGTACCAAAGAAATGATTTCTCTGTGATTGCAGGTGTTTGAGCATTAACAAATCTTATGAAGGAATGTTAGTAGGATATTCTTTCTCTTCAAAGTCCTACTTGGTCTACCATCTTCAAGGAAATGGATCTACTTATATGAAGTTTGATGATCTTAAGTCATCATCTCTTCATGTGATGATGATGGTGGATTTCATCATGTGTTGGTGAAAATTCTCAAAATCCTTCATCTGACTCAAAACCATATGTTCCTTTCTCCTCAGTCACATCTCATCAAAACCGTGACCTACCGTTCTTCTCATCTCTAATCCCTGATCTTCAGATAATCATCTCTGAAGATCAAGATCCCTCCTATCCTATTCTTTTTCCATTTTTCATCATATCACCTCTCCTTCCTCCATCATTCCCATATTCCTCCCAACCTCAAAATTCACCACAAAGCATCCCACTTTCTCAACCATACATTCCTTCTTTATCTATTCCTGTCGATCTTCCATCTTTCTCTCTTCAAAGATGTTCCATCCAACTCTCACCTACAACATTTCTTTCTTTCTCATCCACCGAACTAAAAAAAAAAAAAAAAAAAAAATCCGTCTACCGAAGGTACTGTTCATCGGCCGAACAAAAAAAAAAGTTTTTTTTCCCGTCTACCGAAGGTACTGTTCATCGGCCGAACAAAAAAAAAAAAAATTTCCCGTCTACCGAAGGTACTGTTCATCGGCCGAACAAAAAAAAAAAATTTTTTTTCCGTCTACCGAAGGTACTGTTCATCGGCCGAACAAAAAAAATTTTTTTTTCCCGTCTACCGTAGGTACTGTTTATCGGCCGAACAAATTTTTTTTTTTTTTTGGTGGTACTGTTCATCCACCGAACTTTAAAAAAAAAAAAAAAATTTTCGGTGGTACTGTTCATCCACCGAACATTTAAAAAAAAAAAATTTTTTTTTCGGTGGTACTGTTCATCCACCGAACCTTTTAAAAAAAAAAAAAAAAAAATTTTCGGTGGTACTGTTCATCCACCGAACATTTAAAAAAATTTTTTTTTTTTTTCGGTGGTACTGTTCATCCACCGAACCTTTTAAAAAAAAAAAAAAAATTTTTTTCGGTGGTACTGTTCATCCACCGAACATTTAAAAAAAAGATTTTTTTTCGGTCTCTCTCTCTCTAAACCCTCTCTATCGGCTCTCTCTCTCCTCACTCCCTCCCCCCCCTTCGGCTCTCTCTCTCCCCACTCCCTCCCCCCCTCTTCGGCCCTCTCTCCCTACCCGAACCCCCTCCCTTCGGCTCTCTCCTTCTTCCCTTTCCTCACCAAGCCGAACCCAACACCCCCTTAACCTTTTTTTTTCTCCGGCTCCCCTCCCCCCCACCGAACCTCACCTCCCCCTTATACCTCCCTCAACCCACCGACACCTTCCCCCCCTTTCGGCCTCTCACACCCACCGAAACCCCTACCCACCAACACCACACCACCCAATTTTTTTTTTCTGCCTTCTCTCCCTCACTCACCTTTCCTTCGGCTCCCTCTCTCCCTACACCTACCAAAACCAAAAATCCTCTTATACCCACCGACCCCCCCCCCCCTTCGGCCCCTTCTTCGGCCTACCCTACCCACCGAAATCCCAAACACCCCCTTATTACTTCCTTATTCCACCGAATACATCCCAACAACCACCACTTATTTTTTTTCGGCTACCATCCTTCCCCCAAGCCAACATTCGGCGGATTCCCCCCCCCCAAACCACCATTCGGCCGACCCCACTCCACCCCACCCTCTTTTCCTTTTTCCTTCACTTCCTCCTTTTTTTTAATTATTTCCCTTCCCTAATTTTTTTACTTTCCCATTTTGCAAGACACCTTCCCTTTTTCTCCTTTTTCTTACAACTCCTACCACCTCTCACCTTTCCTCCATCTCTTCCTTATCTTCCTTCTTCCCCATACTTTCCCCATCTCTCCCATCTCATTCTATATTTTCTTCCATCTCCTTACAATCCCTCACCGTTTTTTTACCATCCCCCCTTCTCTTTCTTTTCTGTTAAAAAAAAAAAAGTTAAAAAAAAAGAAAAGAAAAGAAAAGAGCCCATTAAAAAAAAACAAAAAAAAAACAAAGGGCCACTAAATTTATGAGTTTCTTCGTGTCTTTGTAATTTTTCTGAGTGTCAGTACCAATTTTTTTCTCTATGTGTTGGTGTCATCATCAAATAGGGGGAGAAAAATTGTTTGGTCTCTAATTGATTTGGTGATGACTCTTCGACCAACACTTAGAAAGTCATGAAGACCCTTTGAACAATGCCTCTCTCTACACCGATCGCCCTCTACTGCCAGGTATGTTCTCCTTCATAAACTCTCCCGATCTACAATGAGGCGATACTAAGGACACTCCGGTGTCCAAAGGTCCCTCAACTGTAGTGGACCCTTCTTCCCCTTTCTTCAGTGACGCCGGCTAGCACTAAATCCTCAACTGCTACTGGCACCGCCGCACTTGCCCAAATGGCCATACCACCGAAAGAACCTTCGGCGGTTACCCAGGTCACACCTCATACCTCAAAGCGGTGGCACTCAACCTCTTCCCCTCCCTCTCCTCTCAAGAGGTTGAGGAAGGTTTCAAGGGCCAAGCCACCTACTCCACCTATCGATTCTCTACAATCAGCAGGTGTTGAAATTCTCCCATCTGGGCCCGGGGACTCTGCTAAACCCAAATCCATCTCCTTGTATCTTCTCAAAAGGATACAATTGTAAAATTGGGGACCCCTATTATTCCCTCATCAACCTTTTCCTTGGTTGATAAGGATGACTTGGACTCCTTCCCTATCCAAGGTGCCTCTTCTCCACCTCACAGCCTATCACCCAGGATTCTCAGTCCTGATGCTTCTGCACCATCCAAGGATGAATCTGCCCTTCAGGAGCAGGTTCGGAGGATCCCGAAAATCTTCTGATTTCTTTCTTTCCGACACCATTAATTAGTTGAGGGGAAGTATGAGTTGAGGGGGAGCATGAGCATCTTACCACTCAAGCTTAAACTCTGTTAAAACTAATTTTGCTATGGACTATGTGATCAAAGCCACCTGACATTAGTTGAGGGGGAGTATGAATTGAGGGGGAGCAACCAACCACTCAAGTTCAAACAATCCCGGCTACTGTCTTCTATATCTTTGTATATATTTTTTCTTTCTCATTCTTTATTCATTGTATTCATTTATTCGTATGTATAGTTATACTTTTTCATTCTCTTGTAAATGTCAGATATACCAAAAAAAAAAAAAAAAAGGTCTATGTGAAAAGAACCCAAAAAGAGTAAAGATGAGTCAAAATGAATTTATTCAGTATACTCTTTGTTTTATTCTTTAGTATGGATGTCATCCTCAAATAGGGGGAGATTGTTGGGTCATCTGAAGATTTGAAGATGACCTCCTGATCTTCCATCTTATATCATCCTACTTAGAATATGTTTGAGGTTCTTTTAGCATCTTGGTTTCTATACAAATGTTTGGTGAAGTCGAAGATCAACCGAAGAAGACAAAGAAGGAGAATATCTCTCAAAGCGGATTGAAGATAGACTCCTCAGCCTAAAGCCAAGTATGCCCACTTGATCAACACCATTGGCCAGGATGGTGCCGATCTCAGTCTTCCGGAGCCGAAGACCTCTTCGGCCGAAGACCTCTTCGGCCGAAGACGTCTTCGGCCGAAGACATCTTCAGAAGCCGAAGACTTCTTAGTCTTAGGAGCCGAAGACTTCTCAGTCTTAGGAGCCGAAGACCTCTCAGTCTTAGGAGCCGAAGACCTCTCAGTCTTAGGAGCCGAAGACCTCTCAGTCTTAGGAGCCGAAGACCTCTCAGTCTTCAGGAGCCGAAGAACTCTTCGGCAATCGAAGACTCCTTAATCTTCAAGGCCTGAAGATTTCTTCAACACATTGTACTTTTCACAAAGTATATTGTGATATCTTGCATATCGACATGGACCTCATCTGGAGATCAGATAAAGCAAGTTTTGTCTACTACACCATTTTAAGGAAAGGTCTCTACCATCCTTCTGCAGGTCAACACTTGAAGCCAAAACACCTAAAGACAAAAGGTACATCCTGTACCTTGTACCTTGCTGAAGACCTGTGTCCTTCCTTGCTGAAGACCTGTGTCCATCCTTTGCTCAACAGGTGTCCCATGCATTTAATGCATGAGACACTATAAATATGGAGGATGGTTCAACATGCAAGATATCCAGCAGAACCAGCTCTCTACCTTCAAGTTCTCTAAGTGCCTGGCAACTTTCTCTCTACGAAGATCTTATTGTTTTCTAAGTGTTTTACAATTGTTCTTCATTCTCTATGTGTAAGATTGTTTGAACATATCTTATATGTTCTCTTCCGCAACAATCAAAGTTTTCTATGTGTAATTATTGATTTCAAATCAATAAGAATTAAATTAAGTGAAAAACTGTGTGTATTGTATTCAACCCCCCCTTCTACAATACTTTGCTTATTTACTTACTGCTATTTGGGACCAACAATAGTAATTTTGAGTTTTTGAAAGAGATTTGACCTAAAAAGGGATTTATGAAATTTGGGAAATGTATGACCTAAAGTGGCTTCTAAACATGAGTTATGAGTATGTTAATTATGTTACTCATTTATGTGTTTAGACCAGTGAGAACCCTAGAATGTGGTGAAGTGAATGATATGAGTAATTGCTAGTTAACTTGAGATGCATGAACATCAAGTGTGCATTGTGTGAATGTGGAGTATTCTTATGTGATGACAATTAATTATGCTCTAACTAAATGGGTAGGAGTATTTTGGATCATTGGACCCAAATCCTTATGCATGAGGATATGGGAGGATTTGATATTATGAATGAGAATGTCCAACTTTGGGCCACTAGAGAGTATACACTGGAGGATATCGATGTACTTGAGGTGGAACTTATCTAGATTGGGTAAACACTAAGATTCATCAAATCCTTGAGGTGTAACTCGATGGAGTAAGCACTAAAGGTATGAGAGGGTTTTGAGGTGATGCCGAGATGGTACGTGCACTAAAACCAAGAACCTAAGGTGTAGTCCCAATAACATCATTTGGTGACTCCACTCACGTGTTCTCGTCACCTTGATGGAAACGGGTCTCCCCCATAATTCAAGAGTTGTTTACTGTGTATATGTTCAGGCGTGGAACATCTTGTGAAATTGGGAATTTTGGTAATGTGCTACCAATACGGATCGGGTAACAGTTAAATTGTGTATCAATGCCTTTCATTGTATAAATGTCTTTATGTATGATGTCACTAGGCTTTAGCTTAACACTTGTTGTTGTGTACTTGATTTACAGGTCCCACTAGTGGTGGATCTAGAAATGTTTGAGATGCCAACCGATGTCGTTAGGTGCATCTAAGGCGTGGGCTTTTGGGAAGCTTTTGAGAGGAGAATACTTTTGGAGGCATAGTGATACCCAAAGATAATCTAGTCACTTATTAACTGGATTAATTAGGTTGTCTTTGTAAGTCTCATTTGAAATGTTAACAATTAATATACAAATTTCCCCGTTTTGGGTTTGAGTTGTCTATAGTATTGAAAGTTATGTAATTCGTTTCAGTCTTACTCTACCTTTTGGTTTAAAAATTTTAGGGTGTTACAAGTGAAGGCCACTAAGTTAGTAAGTGATAACTTTACCCTAATTAATTCTTTTTTCATAACTCTTAGTCAGCCTTTACCTGACCAACTACCTAATACTACGCTGGCTCATCAAATACGCTTTTTAGCTTTCGGTCCAGTAGAGGCTTTCTTAGCGAAAAAAGTAAATATTTGTGTATTAATGAATTATAGATCTAAGAATTTAGTTATTAAATTTTGAAACTTGACACTTATTTTAAGACAAATATTGTTAGAAATATGGACAAAAATAAATGGGAAAGTTTGAAAAAACCCAACAAACTATCTCATTTTGAATGATTAAGTCCTTAAACTATTTTTTTGAATGATAAAACCCTTAAACTTTATAAAACCGGTTAAATACATCATTGTAATCTGTAAAAGCAGGTTAATGTGATAAAAAATTAGAAAAAGTCTAAAAAAACCCAACAAACTATTTTTTTGAATGATAAAATCCTTAAACTTTCTAAAACCGGTTAAATACATCATTGTAATCTGTAAAAGCATGTTAATGTGATAAAAATTTAGAAAAAGCCTAAAAACCCCAACAAACTATCCGATTTTGAATGATTAAGTCCCTGAATTTTTTTAACAAATAAATCTCTAAATAAATTCTTTTTACCAAATAAGTTCTTGAACTTTTTTTGAACAAATAAATCCCAAAGTTTTTCTGAAGAAACAACATCATGAACTTAATTTTGAACAAATAAATCCAAAACTTTTTTTTTAACAAAATCATGAACAAAAAAATATATACAATTACTCTCATCAACAACAAAGTAAATAAACCAATTAAATAGAGAAAAATTATATACCATTTCCATTACTAAATCCGAAGCATTCAAAAGTTTTGCCTAAAATATAAATAGATGCATACAAAAATTATATTTATACCTTCATAAAATACAAAAAAAAAATCATCATTTCACAAAATATAACAAAAAATGTCCATCCGTTCACAAATATACAAAAAAAAAGACTCATTTTTTTTTTTGGTATATTTGTGAACGAATTGATGTTTTTTTGGTATATTTTGTAAACGGATGGATGTTTTTTTTGGTATATTTCGTGAAAGGATTGATTTTTTTTGGTATATAAAATGATGAGTATAGTTTTTGTATTTATCTATTTATGCTTTAGGCATAACTTTGGAATGTTTCAGTAACAGAAATGGTATAATTTTTCTCTGTTTAATTGGTTCATTTTATTTTGTTGTCGGTGAGATAATTTGTATATATGTTTTGTTCATGGTTTTGTTAAAAAAAATTGGATATATTTGGTTAAAATTAAATTCATGATTTTGTTTCTTCAAAAAAAACTTTGAGACTTGTTTGTTCAAAAAAAACTTCAAGAATTTATTTAGTAAAGAGATTTAGGAAAAAATTTAGCGATTTACTTGTTAAAAAAATAGATACTTAATCATTCAAAATCAGATAGTTTGTTAGGCTTTTGTAGACTTTTCCCAAATTTTTATCACAATAACTTGTTTTCACAGATTATAAGGATGTACTTAACCGGTTTTAAAAAGTTTAAGAATTTTATAATTTAAAAAAATAGTTTAAGAACTTAATCATAAAAAATGAGATAGTTTATTGGATTTTTTCAAACTTTTCCCAAAATAAATAGAAATATAGACCCTTATTATTAACTTTATTTAATTTTCTGATCTCCCATCTGGCAAAATTTAAAAATAAAGAATGCACCAGCCGGGAATCGAACCCGGGTCTGTACCGTGGCAGGGTACTATTCTACCACTAGACCACTGGTGCTGCTGTTGAAATTCTAGGAAAATTAATTTACTTAACCTTAGAACGAATTATGATTTTAAGATTACTTCAAAATGATTCGGAGAAAGTGTTGTTGAAAACGAGAAGAAACAAAGCGAAAGAATCTAAAATAATTAGTAGTATTACTTTTTATTCCATCGTCTTTCTCACTTTTTCTTTCCTAAAATTTACATTTATAAACCTTTCACCTTTTCTCTAAAATTAAATATCCGAATCTATATAATATCCGTAATTTCTAGTAATACTATTAAAATGCAATAAATAATTTACCAAAATAAAATTATTGTTAAAAATTAATCATCTTGGGAGTTAGAGGGCTTTTATAATTTTAAAATAAACAAAGAAATTAAATGAATTTTGAATTTCAAGTTCATAGTTGTCCTAGATTCATCCTATTTAGAAATTTAATCAATCTTTTAGATTGTTTTGTTAAAAAGAAGTCAACTTTCTTGTAACATAAATTTGGTTCAAGCTTGAGATTTACGTTCAATATTTGGGGGTAAATTTCGACTCCAATCTGCATATTAATCTAAATTTTGCCTTGTTGGGTTAGAACTTTTGATTGTTTTGTCAACTTTATTTGTGTTTTTGAAAGTTGTTGAAATGATATCATTAATGGTGGTTCTAACCAATATTAACGTAACTTAAATGAGACTATTTTACTTTGATTTATAAATAAAATTGATAGATTTAGGTTTAAAATAATCATGAAAACAAATTTTATTAAAAGAAATCAAAATCAAGATTGATTTGAGTTAGTTTTGAAATCCGGTAAAAGAAAAAAGAAAAAGGTTTGGGTGAAAGCGATGTACTATTACTAAAGTTTTTGTTTTTTTCTTAACTTTGAACCCTTCAGTTCTCAATATTATAGATTAGCCCCTGTTATTAAAACTTTTTTCAAACTCATGATCTGCTTTGGATATCATGTGTTATGCTTTTGCTCCTTGTAGGAAACTCGATATGTGCAAACATATCCCTCGTTGTTTCAGCCTGGAATTTTTTTTATTACTATGGAGTTTGGTGGTTATTTTATATGGGAGAAGCTTAAAAGCTTTATCTTCTTTCTCAATTGGATTTGATCTTTTTAATTATGTCAGGCTTTGTTTATTTTGTAATTCGTACTGGGCATTTGGCTCAAGCTATGTTTTTCTTCTGGCATGTATCTAGCTAGCTAGGGGGAAATCATTCTATTTATTTGTTTGAAGCAAATCTTAGTCTTAATCTAGATTAATATTTTAGAGTCAATGTTTTCTTGCGAGTTGACTTTTATCTTTGGAGACCTTAAGTTAAATTTGTGGAACTAAGTTGTTTGATTTAAGTTTAGACTTTTTAGCTTCATTATATTGTTTGGTGATCCCGTTTCCGCTGCAAATTTGGGGTGTTACATAATAACAGTTGGTTCCTTTCTTACCAGGGGTTATTTACTAAACATTTACGAGTACGAGTTATTATGTTCACTTATCTTATCAGGTAACATTCACGGTAATTAGAGTGGATTGTTGGTAAGCGTATCTTACCCGATAACCATTAACATAATAAAAGTCTTCTAAGATTCTCGATCCTCACTATTCTTTCCACCATAAAATATTTTTAGTCATTGTCATTCTCACCTAATAAGATATTTGTACGATGACAAGCATTTGGTAAAACTATATATATATATATATATATATATATATAAATAGGGTGCGTTTCTTTTGCAAACCAAGCAATTTGTACAAACTATGCAAACCACTATTTTAGGAAACAATAGATATATTTATGGATAATGATTATGATTCATTAATAATAATTGTGATATATATGGAATATGTATTACTTTATGTATTATATTATTATGAATATGTTTAATTTATATTATGAAATGTTGTACATAATTAATTTTTTAATATGTCATTTTTAGTCATTTTACATTTACATTTTTCATCTTGTTTTAGCCCAATGTGATTTATGCATCAGTCAGCTGACTTGGGATCACGTGAGACCAACTTGTTTTCGTGAGACCCGTGAGACCACGATTTTACACTTGAAACTTCATAGCAAAACATTGTGAAGATAAAAACCTTCACAACAAAACACTGTGAAAGTTTGTATTTTTTTACCTTCACGGTGTTTTGCTGTGAAGTTTCAAGTGTAAAATCATGGTCTCACGAAAACAGGCTGGTCTCATGTGAACCTAACCCTTAGTCAGCTTATCAATTAATAGTTAGCTTATCAGCTAGTTTGCCAAATATAGCTTAATTGTTTTAATCGTTTAATGAGCAAGAGAGGATTAAATAGCATTGAATATGAAATTTATTTGAAGATCCAACAACTAATTTGTGAAATAACGTTTAAAATCTTGTAGTGTAACACCCTAAAAATAGGGATAACAAAAATCCGGAAAACGGACATGAGGTATACTAAAATTGTCATAACAAGAGCCTCCCAAAAATGGGGAATATATATAATTAAAACCTGTTTAATCACAATTATAATTTAACGGACAAATAACAACGACCAACTAATCTAATTTCTACGTCTAGAAAAGAGATTACAAAAAGGGTTGTCATCTATAGACCCAAATAGTCTATATCCAAAAGTATAACGCGTCCATGTGCAATTCCCCAAGCTCTCACCCCAAAGCAACTAAATCTGCTTAAGACCGCCGCCGCTAGAACCTGAGATACACATCGACACCAAACAAGTGTTAGGCCAAAAAGCCTAGTGAGTTGAACAATAATAAGCATGCATGATCAGTTACAATTCTTATCAGCAGTTAACCAGAGTTTAACTAATGTGGAGTCAATAGGGGAGACCCATAGCACCAATCGAGTCCCACCCAAGAGTCGATATACCTTGATGCCCTTAACAAGGAACACCCCAAAGGCCCGCCCCACCCGAAGATTATCGCTCAGAAAATTCCCCGAGTGGCGGAGGTCTAGGCACATACCATCACAGTGGCGCCCAAGACTATATCCTCCTAGTGTACTGACTTGGTTCGTCCACATAACATTTATAAGGGGTCCTTTAGATATATTTCAATCCACATATTTCCATACCAACCACGGGTATAATATTACCACCTTATTCTCATAATGTCTAACAAAAGACCCAATGTAAATCTTGCTCATTATGCATACAAACATATCACCAAAATAGTGTTCCAACTAGAATTATCACCATGCCCATATATGCATACATTTAACACATCAAAGTACCCACATTATGTATCTATGAGACAAATCTCAAATAATGATACATATAACAATAATCATGGCAAACCATCCATATAGATACATCTTTCACCTATTTTCATGAAGGAATCCCCAAACATTTGAACATGTAGAAATAAAGTAGCAAATAGGATATTATGATGTGTATCTAGTTTTAACAAAGGTTTAGTAAACTCACAATCTAGGTTTTATACCAAAACCTAGAAAATGGAAAACCCTAGAAGTTGGATGGAGAAGATGGAGACTTGTAGGTGAAGCTTGAAGACTTGAGGAGAGTAAATGCAAGGTTCCAATATTCTAACCACCAATGTAGGTTGTATTTATGAGAGGTAGAGTTTGCTGAGCAAGGGGTTGATTTAGTGAGCTCTAAAATCGCCAATGGAGAAGGAATGTAAGAACCAAATGAGAGAAAATCGGCCAAAAAGGGGTTTAAGGGGCTGCAGGTCGATCGCGACTTGTGCCGCGACTTGGACCCGCGACATAAGTCGCCCGCTAGCCTGACCAATTCGAACACAGTGAATCACGCGGCTAGTGCCGCGACTATAACCCACGCCTAAGCCGTGAGGTTCCTCAAACCCGAAACACCCCAGTGGACTACGCGGCTTGTGCCGCGACTTCCATTCGCGACTAAGTCGCGAAACTCCCTGTTTACCAAACACAATTCTAAAACTCCCAATTCGATATCGAGCAATTAATCACAGATTAAAATGGCTATTAAACACATACGTTCTACTTTGATAAACACATAAACGTAGGATTAACAAAACCTCAACTTACCTGAATTTACGGGTGTTACAATCCTCCCCACCTAATTAGGATTTCGTCCCCGAAATCTCACTCTAAGCAAACAAGTGAGGGTAACGCTTCTTCATATCATCTTCGGACTCCCAAGTAATGTTAGCGCCCCGGTGATGCTTCCATTGAACTTTAACCATGATTACGTCTTTATGTCTTAACTTCTTCACCTTCGATTCCAAAATCGACTCCGATTCTTCCACACAACGATTCCCATTGTCCACCCGAATTTCCGACAAAGGGATCACACTTTCTTCTTCGGCTAGACATTTCCGAAGGTAACACACGTGAAATGTAGGATGTATCCCATCCATTTCCGGTGGCAAATCCAACCGGTAGGCTTGCAAACCAATCCTTTCCAAAACAACGAACGGTCTAAGGAAACGAGGACTAAGCTTCCCATGCTTCCCAAAACATATGATCCCCTTCCACGGAGACACCTTCAACATGACTCGGTCACCCACTTGAAACTCAACCGGCCTTCTCTTCTTGTCCGCGTAACTCTTTTGTCGGTCTTGTGCCGCCTTTAGCCTTTCCCGAATCTCTTTCACCTTGTCCGCCGTCTCTTGTACTATTTCCGGCCCGACGAATTGCTTTTCGCCCGCTTCTAACCAACAAACCGGGGTTCTGCACTTCCGTCCATACAAAGCCTCGAACGGTGCCATTCCGATACTAGCATGGTAACTGTTGTTGTACGCGAATTCTACTAGGGGTAAATGTGAATCCCAACTTCCCCCGAAGTCTATCACACTCGACCTCAGCATATCTTCGAGCGTCTGAATCGTCCTTTCACTTTGTCCATCCGTTTGGGGATGATACGCCGTGCTCAAATTTAATCTGGTACCCAATTCCTTTTGCAAGCTTGCCCAGAAGTTCGACGTGAAACAGCTATCTCGATCCGATACGATAGATTGTGGAACTCCGTGCCTTGACACCACCTCGTCAATATAAAGTTTGGCCAATTTCTCCATTGGCAAGGTCTCCCGCATTGCCAGGAAATGCGCACTCTTGGTTAGCCGATCCACAATTACCCAAATAGTGTCGTGACCGCGCAAAGTCTTTGGTAGCTTTGTCACGAAATCCATAGTGATGTTGTCCCATTTCCACTCTGTAATGGACAACGGTTGTAAACTTTCATACGGTCTTTGATGCTCCGCCTTGACTTGAAGGCACGTGACACACTTCTCCACATAACTTGCCACATCTAACTTCATCATCGACCACCAATAATTTAACTTTAAGTCTCTATACATCTTGGTGCTACCGGGATGTATAGAGTATTTCGACTTATGTGCTTCCTCTAGAAGCAAGCCACGATTTCCCCCAATCTTCGGTTCCCAAATTCGCCCTTGAAAGAGTTTGAGTCCACGACCATCTTCTGTTAAGAGTTCCTTTTGCTTAGACATAACCTCGACCTTGAGGTTCTCTTCTTTAAGTGCTTCCACTTGACTTGCCTTAATGTTTTCCAACAAACTTGTGACCACATCGATCCTTGTAAGGGACATTTTGGTACCATCTCCATGATTCTTTCGGCTCAAGGCATCCGTCACCACATTAGCTTTACCGGGATGATAGAGTAGGTCACAATCGTAATCCTTCAAGAGCTCTAGCCATCTCCTTTGTCGCATGTTGAGTTCCTTTTGGTCGAAGATGTACTTGAGACTCTTGTGCTCAGTGAAAAGAGTACACTTGGTCCCATACAAGTAGTGTCGCCACAACTTCAACGCGAAAACTACCGCCTCCAACTCCAAATCATGAGTCGGATAGCTCTTCTCATGATCCTTTAATTGTCGCGACGCATAGGCTATTACCTTCCCCCTTTGCATTAGTACGCACCCAAGTCCCATCTTGGAAGCGTCACTATACACCACAAAGTCTTCCGATCCATCGGGTAAGGACAAGATCGGAGCTTCGCACAACTTCCTCTTGAGCGTCTGAAAGGCTTGTTCTTGTGCATCGGTCCAAAGAAACTTGACGTTCTACCTTGTAAGAGAAGTGAGCGGTGTAGCTATCTTGGAAAAATCTTGGATGAAACGCCGGTAGTAACCCGCTAAACCTAAGAAGCTTCGGATCTCCGTCGGACTTGTTGGAGGTTCCCAACTCATCATTGCCTCGATCTTTGTCGGGCCCACTTTTACCCCGTCCTTTGATACCACATGCCCCAAGAATTGCACTTCTTAAAGCCAAAATTCGCACTTCGAGAATTTCGCGAACAGTTTCTCCCTTCTTAGAACTTCTAATACCTCCCGTAAGTGTCTTCCATGCTCGGACTCATCCCTTGAATATATTAAAATATCATCAATGAAGACTATCACGGATTTATCCAAGAATGGGCGACACACACGATTCATCAAATCCATGAATACGGCCGGAGCGTTGGTTAAGCCAAACGGCATCACCAAGAACTCATAGTGACCGTATCTCGTCCGGAAAGCCGTCTTCGGAATGTCTTCGTTCTTCACTCTCACTTGATGATAACCGGACCGAAGGTCAATCTTCGAGAAACATCCCGCCCCTTGGAGTTGATCAAAAAGATCGTCGATACGAGGTAGAGGATACTTATTCTTCACCGTGACTTTGTTTAGCTCCCGATAATCTATGCACATCCGCATGGATCCATCCTTCTTCTTCACGAACAATACCGGGGCTCCCCAAGGTGACGAACTCGGTGCCAAACGATAATCTCCTTCATTTCTGTCTCTTGAAGTTGCGTCATCATCTCCTTCATTTCTGTCGGTGCCAAACGATATGGAGCACGAGCTATCGGAGCCGCTCCCGGTGTAAGGTCAATCTGGAACTCCACTTGCCGTTCCGGCGGTAATCCGGGTAAGTCTTCCGGAAAGACGTCCGGATAATCTTGCACTACCTCCACATCTTCCACCGACTTCTTTTCTTTCTTTGCGTCTACAACGTAGGCCAAGTACGAAGGGTAGCCCTTCGCTAAAAACTTGTGAGCCTTAAGAGATGAGATGATAGGATTATTCCTCTTTCCTTTCTCTCCATAAATGGTAGCCACACCATTTTCTGGTAATGGCACTTGGATCATCTTTTTGGAACATAAGATGTCCGCCTTATGCCTTACTAACCAATCCATACCTATGACTACGTCAAATCCTCCTATAACCATAGGCAATAAATCCAATCCAAAAGAATTCCCATCGATCTCTAGCGTGCAATCACAAAAACGGTCACGAATGATCACTTGATTCCCATTAGCTATTTCTACTACTAAAACATCGGGAAGAACACTAATAGGTGTGGTGAATTGTTTACAGAAAGCATCCGACACAAAAGAACATGTAGCACCCGAATCAAACAAGACACGAGCAGGCATGGAGTTTACTTGAAACGTACCCGACATAACATCCGCGGTCTCCTTTGCCTCCTCGACAGTCATCTGGAAAGCTCGACTCGGTGTCCGTGATGGTTGCTCGACCCTAGCCGTCGAACCCACAGAACTTCCACCACCTCCTCTAACTAGCCTCGGACACTCTCGCTTCATATGCCCCGGCTCCCCGCATTCATAACATACCGACCCACGGAGGGAACACTCTCGAGTTGTGTGGTTTTTCTTACCACACTTGGTACACCCGGCTGGACCGGAGTGAGTCCTTGTAGCGCATAGCCCCGAGTGCTTTGACCTGCACTCGTGACACCACCGTTCTTCACGGTGCTGATCCCCCGATCTCCCGCTTATAAAGGGTCTTGATTGACGAACGGGTCCAGATGGCCCCTCCCACTTCCGTTTCTCACCAATATGCCTCTTCTCATCCCTTTCCGAATTGACGTCGTCCTCAATGAGTAAAGACTCTTCGATAACTTCTTGCAAAGTCGAACACTTAGCATTTCTTACCGTCGTTCGCATCTCGGCCGGTAACCCTTGATGATAAGCCTTAATCTTTGACCTTTCATCGGGGACCAGATGTCCCACCAAGTTTAGTTTCTCCAAAAAGAGCTTGGAGTAGCCGACAATAGACATATTCCCTTTCTTCAGATCCAACCTGTCCATCGAACGCTCACTACATTACTTGTCCATAATCTTTTCTTTGAACACCGACCAAGTTAACCACGGATGGTAAATACATTATCATGATGTCAAATGGAAACCCAGGTGATTTATATTGATTTACATAAAATGTTACTCCGAATAGTCTACTTGTGACCCTAAATAATGTCAATTTATATATTAAAGATATATCATAATATTCTTTTGACATTGGAACAGATTAACGATGGTATGTTTACCAATGCTCGAAAAACGGTTTTATATGGATTATTAATATTTTTGAATTTAATGGTATTTGTAATGATAAAAGCAATATATTGAAGATTTTTTCATACTCATCAAGTACCTTCTTTTACGTATCGTCTAGAACCTATAAAATGACATAAACAAATCTACGTATAATGCTTTAAAATTTATATATTAAATCAAACATAATTTTTTTTTGAACGGCAAGTTAACACACGCACACGTTCCCGGGGTATCCGGGCTCCCACTTAAGGGTGCCACCCGACTAATCCCCGTCGACAACGACCCAACCCAATTAAGGATACCACTATGTGGCAGACCCAAACCATCAGGCCTTTGGCCTGGTGGCCAGCCTTACTCCGTAAACGCTCCAACATGTGCTTGAAACTCAAGAGTTCGAGACGCGGGGGGGGGGGGGGGGGGGGGACAGGGGGCCTTTTCCGGTGCATATCTAAGAGGCTAGGATATGTAGGGCCCACAAAAGTGGGCCACGTGGCCATAGGTCCGCGCCAGTAAACTTTTTTTTTTAATGTGGCATACCCATGATCATAGATGTCACAGGATGCTCATCACGGGGTTCAAACCTGGGTAGTCAGGGATACCATCCACTGACCCCCAAGATGTTACTTTACCACTGGGCTACAACATAAAGGACAAACATAGAAATTTATACCTATTAAATTTAACACTTAACCGTTTAATCTCCATAATAATATTTTTATAGATATTAAATTAATTTGAGGTTATAAAATAAATAAACAAGGAACATATGTATGATGCCACAATTGCATTGTAACCAAAAATTCAACCTTAAAACCGTCCAAACCTTGTAAAACTCCGTCCTCATTGGCTCTCATTTCTTTAAACACACACCAGGGTCCCACCACTTGAATTGACCACACCACGTGTACGATGCACATTAACCCACGACTCTTCACTTAATTATATTAAGGGTCAAACTATTTAGTCTAATTACCATTCACACCCTAGTCTATTAAAACCAAATAATTATTCCATTGTTTTCCGAACCAAATACACATATGTTTTTTTAATTTTTTTAATAATAGTTACAATTTTGGTCCCTGAACTCATTTTATTGATTTACTTTATACCTTTTGGTTTTATATTTTATATTTTACATTTTTATTATATTAACACATATAAGCGTATATTAACTAATATACGTTAAAAAAATAATTTTTAACATAAAGCGTATATTTTAACAACGAACTACAAATTTTTAGGGAGAACTCATAGATATTTAAAGATATTTTAATATATCATTTAAATTTAAAATTGTCTTCAAACTAAGTGGAAAAGAAAAAATCTCGTATTCTTGATTTTTTAGGAAGAAAAGAAAACGAAAAGAAAGATAAATAATATTGATTTTATTTTCGATCGTGGGAGAAAAGGAAAAAAAATAATAACAATTTAAAATACTTATAAAGTTACATACCTACGATCAATTACAGTCTGTAATAAAATAAATAAGGATATATTTTTTTAAAAAATATCGTTTTTTCCTCTGCTTAACATCATGAACATATTTTCCCCCTTTCCTTTCTTTCATCTCCCATCTTAAAAACACGCAAAAAAATTCTTTTCCTCTATATTTTCTTCCCAAATTCGAAAATACAATGTTAAGATAATTTTAAAATGATAAGAGTTGAATAAAAAGTATTAAATTAATAAATTTTTGAATAATTGTGACATCATCGTATTTTAATAATTTTCAACTTGGCTTTGGCAAAGGAATATAGAGTAAACTACAATTTTCGTCCCTAGTTTTTTAAAACTTTTTTTTTTGTCCCTATGGTTTTTATTTGCTTCTCTTTTCGTCCTTCATCCCAACTTTGTTAGAAAATCGATGGTGACCCCTCCCATGTGCCTATCATATGATGGGCAATTTTATCTTTTCGAATTTTTTCTTAGGTTAAAATAAGAAGGGCACTTTGCCGAAGATGGGAGATAAATGGCATATATGTGGCGTGTGGTTGGAGATGGATAGATTTTTGATGTTATTAGCCCATCAATTTGGTGTGCGTTTTTGGTGATATGGAGATTAGTGATGGCCAAAAATCGGGCTCGGGCCGAGCCGGGCCGGGCTAAAACGGGCTTCGGGTCTCAACAGTGAAAGCCAAAACCGATTCAAACGGGCTTCGGGTCGGGCCGGGCCGGGTTTCACCCGAAAATGCGTAGCCCGGTTAGACTTGGGTTAAACCGATCTACGAAAAATCGGGTTGGGCCGGGCCCAAAACCGAGCCAAGATCGGGCTACGTATTTTTTTAATAATTTTCTTTATATAATAATTAATTACTAAACTTTAAAAAATAAAAATTGGATTGGATCACTAAAATACACTTTAAAAATACGTTTTATTTATAATAAATCTCTAAAATACACTTTAAAAATACATTTTATTTATAATTTTAAGTTACAAACTTACAATACATAAAGAGAATTGTATGCGTAGAGAACTAGAGAGTAAAGAACTAGAGATATTAGACTAGAACTTGCGAGAAACGAATATAACGAGAGCCGATAAATGAGAATTGTATGCGTTTTTTTTCGTTTTTTGCGTTTTGTAAGTTGGTGTCACTATCCATAACCAACACAAGTATTTATATGGGTTTGGAGGAGTAAAAAACACAAAAACTAGGGTCAAAAAATGCTCCCAAACGGCTATATTTTTGAATTTGTGAAAATCGGGCCGGTCGGGCCAAAAAACGGGTCGTGAACCGGTTTCGGGTCGAACCGAGTCGGGCCGCCAAAAACCCCAAAAACACAAACCGGTCCATTATTTTGGGCTTCAAACCGGTTTGGCATTGGGCCGGACCGGGTTTTTAGGTGGGTCAGGCTCGGTTAACTGTAGAGCTGTTCATGGGCGGTAAGACCCGCTAAACCCGGCCCGCCCAACCCGTTAGAAAAGTGGGCTTGGACAACCATTTTAGAAAATATGGGTGGGCTTGGGCGGGACCGTTTAAGTTAACGGGCGGGCTCGGGCTATGAAAAAAGAATTTTGGACAGGCCCGCCCGGCCCGTTATACAATTATAACCAATTATTTTTTATATGTACCAACCACCGTCTAAATATATAATATATGTCATATGTCATATAATGCGTTTATGATCTTGATCTTGAAATATTAGGTGGTTAATATTTTGTTGTTAAGGAATCCGAACTTTGGATGGTGATAATCTTTGGAGAGGAAAAGTTCATACTCCATATTTTGTGAATAAATCTTTTTCTTACGTTGTGTACATTAGTATATTTACGCTTTTTTAGTTGGAAAAAATTATGTATTTTAGATAATTTTACACAACCTACCATTTTATATAAGTTTTTTTAAATGTAAATTTTCAGGCCCGTTAGCCCGTTGGCAAGCCCAGCCTGTTAATAGGACGGGTACGGGCAAGTTCTCAAGCCCGTAAAAACGGGCTTGAGTTTACTGTATTAGGCCCGTTGGACAAGAAATATATGTTGAGTTGTATCAAGCCTGCAAATGATCACCTCTAGTTAACTGGTCGAGTCGGGTCGGGTCGAGATGGCCATCACTAATGGAGATGGTCTAAACGTGTACCTTTCCATGACGAACAATTGTTGGGGGAATCTGAATCATGTCGACTACAGTCGACGGGTTAACCACCCTAACACCGGCATCGACGACGAAACTAAGACCCTGGAATAAGTAATGATAAGGAAATTAAACTCCAATAACAACCATATCCATTAGAATATTGGATTCCATTCCATAGCAAAGTTCTTGCAATCTACTCAGAGTTCATTGATTGAAATTTCATGTCAAACCTAATACTTTTCTGATTAAAATTCATATGAACTTTTCTGAATTTAAGGCAGATAGACTTTTTGGTTCATCATGCTATTGCTCTGGGTTTACATAGAACTACATTGATCTACTCTATTAGTAGTATTACCAATTTTCACCATCAATTCTAAACTGAACTAGCAATTCATTGACATACCAGATTGTACCATGGAAGCAAGCACAGGCTTCGACAGCACTTCAGGATCATTATCAGGATCCGTATTGCACCCACCTTCATATTCCCTAACGTACCATTCAATCACCTTAAACAAATCGAAATTGAAACTCGCCTTTTTGGACCTTGACTGTTTGATTTTCTTGTAATCTGAAAGCAGCGAATCCCACTTCCTTCGACACTGGTTGAGGTTGCAATTCACACCCAAGGTGTTGCAATTCTCGACGATGATCTTCCATTTCTGAAAGGAAGCGAGGGTATCACGACAATCAACTTCCACCACAGAGACCTCGTTGACTAGAATTAGGGATTCCTCCACGGTCCAATCCGGCGCCACCTTAGATCGAGTGCGGAGGGCACCAACGCTGCCGTCCTACTCCATTGGTTATGGTGATAGTGATGTGGTCGATTCGCCGAGCTAAATCTGCAAGTCTTACCGTACTGATTTGCCATTTTTGTAGGTATTGAATAATCCAATTGAATTAAAAAAATTTGAAAAGACAAAACTGCCCATCACATGATAGGCACATGGGAGGGGTTACCGTTAATTTTCTAACAGGGTAGGGATGAAGGAAGAAAAGAGAAGTAAATGAAAACCATAGGGACGAAAAAAGTAGTTTTTAAAGACTAAGGACGTAAATCATTATAAACACTAAACGACAGTGATGAAAATCGTAGTTTACTCAAGAATATATAATCGAACATTAATTAGTTGAAAAGGTTGTGCATAAAATAGAATGAAAACAAAAACAATATTCTAGTAGAATGTGAATGGGAATGTCCCATCAAATTGACAAAAAAATTGTCACCATCGTTTAATTCCATCATTAAATAATGAGATAATTACACTTTTGGTTTATAAGGTTCGGTGATTTCTTTGAAAGTGGGACCTGAACTTCAATAAGTCAAGATTTGTTCCTTCAGGTTTAAATTTTGCTTTGAATTATACTAGAAGCGTACTCGCACAATGCAGCGAGATATATCACGATTTTAATGTTTATTTTTATTTTTTGTTTTTTATTGATTTACAGTACGATTTTGGATGGTTTTTATTGAGTGATAATGGTTTTTTTATATATAAATTTGTTTAATTTAGGCTTAACAATATAATGTTTTTTATATAAAAAAAATTAAGTAGTTTGTTAAAATTCATTAATTATCTTATACATTTAAAATTTTTTATATTTAAATTGAGATGTTTATTCTGTTTTGATTATGTTTATCAGAATTCAAATTTCATAATTTTAGGGTTTGGGGGATTTGAGATAAGGATTTTGGGGGATAAGGTTGAAATTTATTAATTAGGATTAAAAACATTTAAAAGTAGTACATATTGTTTCATTAATTGTTTTTTAAGAGATTTTAAGTAGATTAACATTAAATAATAGTATATAATGCTTAATACATCACGATTTTAATGTTTATTTTTATTTTTTGTTTTTTTTATTGATTTACAGTACAGTTTTGGATGGTTTTTATTGAGTGATAATGGTTTTTTATATATAAATTTGTTTAATTTAGGCTTAACAATATAATATTTTATATATAAAAAAAATTAAGTAGTTTGTTAAAATTCATTAATTATCTTATATATTTTAAATTTTTTATATTTAAATTGAGATGTTTATTCTGTTTTGATTATGTTTATCAGAATTCAAATTTCATAATTTTAGGGTTTGGGGATTAGAGATAAGGATTTTGGGGGATAAGAATGAAATATATTAATTAGGGTTAAAAGCTTTACATGTAGTATATTAGGCTTTAGTAGTTATTTTTAAGAGATTTTAAGTAGATAACTTTAAATGATAGTACATAAAGCTTAGTGAATTGTAATTAAGAGTTTTTTATGTCATTTTTATAATATAGTATAGATAAACGAATTACTTTATATTTTATAATTAAAAGTAAACTATTTTTTAATAAAAAATATTTAACTTCAATAGAATTTAAATAAAAAGTTTATATTAAATAAAGGTTAAAATTTATTTTCTTCTATTTAACTCAATACTATTATATATTTTTAAAGACTTTTTAATCTTTGTATTTTTTATATGTAACATTGTAACTTATTTAACTATGTGTTGTTTCAGTGTATGAAACACAAATTCAATATTACATGTAACGTTCCGTATCAACTTCACTTATTTTTTCATATTGTGAAACAACTCTAAACTATTTTATTTTATGTTGTTCACTATGTGAAACAAAACTTCAATATTTTATCTCGCGTTTCAAATCAACGACACGTGTTTTCATATTATGAAACGACACTTCATCGTTTCATATTATGTTGTTTCATAATGTGAATCAATATTTTACTATTTTATGTCAACGACCCTGTTTTATTTCATAGTGTGAAGCAACACTTAAGTGTTAACATGATGTTGTTTCACCCAGTGAAATAACAATAATATTGTTTTGTTTCACTGTATGAAACAATGAAAATTATATAATTATTATAAACTTTACAATTAATAAAAATATACATAAAATTTTTATAAATAATAGATCGTAGAAAATTGTTAGCATATAAAATGAAACAGAAAAACAATTATTAAGTATTTAAACTATAGATATCAAAATCACGTTTTAAATTTATTTTTTAAAACAAATGTTAAAAAGTAAAACTTCAAACGTGGAAGTAATTAAAAAAAACAGCAGCCATGTGGTCGTATTTAATGGTGCTTTTGATTTAAAATTACGATTATGTCTTTAATGAATTATAATTAGATGATTTTGTAATACCATTGGATCAAAAACCGTAAATGGTTGAGATTGGTTCCTGCGGTTCTCAATATTTTTATGGTTCTTATTTGATTACCGTCCTATATATATATATATATATATATATATATATATATATATATATATATATATATATATATATATATATATATATATATATATAGACTTGGGATCACGTGAGACCAACCTGTTTTCGTGAGACCCGTGAGACCAAAAAGTTACACTTGAACCTTCACAACAAACACTGTGAAGGTAAAAACTTTCACATCAAAACACTATGAAGTTTCGGATTTTTTTACCTTCACAGTGTTTTGCTGTGAAGTTTCAAGTGTAAATTATTGGTCTCACCGGTCTCACGAAAACAAGTTGGTCTCACGTGAACCCAACCCTATATATATATATATATATATATATATATATATAGATAGATAGAGAGAGAGAGAGAGAGAGAGAGAGAGAGAGAATATTAGAGGGACCAACAGCGTCCTACCCCCTAGAATGACAATGAATGCTCCAACTAGGGTTTTTATCAGTTGAGAGAGAATGGAAGTAATAAATGAGATTGCAAATGAAAAAAGAGTTGCAATCGGATTTTTAATGGGATTGGACCCCGACGGCGAGAGTGTCACGTGACTGTGCCAATGTTGAAACAACCCAACCAAAAACAACAAGATAACTATTAAATCTTAATAATAACTCATGCCAAAGCGGCCCCAAGCGTACAATTTCATTTCAAGGTTTGCAACAGCAACCTATACACAACTGAGATAAAGTAAAAACTAAACTAAGGTGACGGTCTTCTATCCACTCCCACTACACCTTTACCGGCCCCTCCTAGCTCATGCCTGCCTGAAAAGGTTTTTAAAAATTTGAAAGAGCGAGGGTTAGACCAACGGTCTAGTGAGTCCCCTCTTGCAACAATTTTTAATTCAACAAACATTCAAGGATTTATCATAAAATAAACCATTTTCAGCTTCAAGGAAATTCTTTAACTTTCAGCAAACTTCTCAGCTCACACTACTGTCACCCTAAGGTGACAACGTGTCTGTGAATCACACTGCCTTTGTTGGGACACACCTCCAACGACATAAACGGAATACACCCCCCGGTATGAGTACATGCGGGCCACACCCCCCGACTTTGAGCCTACACACTTAGAACCATGTATGTATACATTTCCACTTTGACAACAAAAATAGAAACATCTTTAACATTCACATAAATCTCGCAGGTAAATATTAAAGCAACATCATTTCCAAGCTTGCATATTAATTCACATACATAAAACATAACTTAATCGTAATAAGAGACTTTAGTTCAGAAAACTCACCTGGTGTCCTTAGCTTAATTCTTGCGTCTATACTCTTATGGTTCCATCCGAAACCTATAAAAAAAGACATTGGCCGGTGAACTCTCTATACCTTCTAATTAATAACAGAGTTGACATTAACACGCCCAAACTTCAAACGACTAACTTAATGGAGATCACTAGCTTTGGAAAGAAAAGCGGGCTAGTCCACTTACCAAGAATCCAACTGTGGATTTTGCCCCAAACTAAAAAAATTGGGCTTCGGCCCACAAAACAGCAACCCGGGGACCGGGTCAATGGTGGTCACCCGGACGAGGCATGCGACCGGGACCTCACCCCCGGTGACCGGTGTCCAAACCTAAACCGGCATCGACTGACATCATCACTACTCGGTGTCGACCGAGGTCTCACCCCCAGCGTCGATCGATACCCTTCACCCCGGTGTCGACCGGGTCTCAACCCCCGGGGTCATCCCGTCCCCCAACCCAACACCGAACCAAACTTGCACATCGCGATTTAAGAACTCTCAATCGACGCAGAAGAGAAATCACATACCAATCCATTAATTAACTCTAATCCTCCCTTGGGTCGATTACCAAACGGCTAAAAAAATGGAATCCTTCCCATGGCCGATTCCAGCTTAGTCCCAACTACACTTCCAGTGCAGATTTCTTTATTAACTTCTCCATAAAGAACTTTTCTACACTAAATAGTGAAATCATAATACTCAATCAATCAATAATAGAGTTAGAACTTACCTTGAGAAATTAATGAATGCTTGGTGTCGGTTCCTCGCCCTCTTCTGATCGTCGCCCTCGAGCTCTCCCTCTTCCCTTCCAAAATTATTAGCCGCCAGATAACAAAATGTGCTAGACCCTAGGGTTAAATCCCTCTTAACCCTCTTTTACACTCTAGACCCTTATACTATGGGTCAATTGCAGAAACTCCCCCAAAGTCTAAATTATTTCACTTAAGTGCGGTTATTACAATATCTCCCCCTCAAAAGAATTCCGTCCCCAGAATTCCTTCGCTGAACAAACTGGGGTAAAGAGACTTCATGTCTGACTCTAATTCCCAGGTCGCTTCCTGGCCTTTGTGAAATTTCCACTGCACCTTCACCAAATGGATTTCCTTATTCCTCAATTTCTTCACTTTGCGATCCAGAATAGCCACCGGTTCCTCCATAACTTATCTTCTCATCTACTTGGATATCCTCCAATGGTACCACAACGTTGCTGTCCGCCAAACATTTCTTCAGATTCGACACATGAAAAGTGGGGTGAATTCCTCGTAGATCCACGGGTAAATCCAATCTGTACACTACTTCCCCAACGCACTCTACGATGGTAAATGGTCCCACAAACCTCGGTTTCAGCTTACCTTTCTTGCCGAATTGAACGACTCCTTTCCACGGCGAAAATTTTAACATCACCTTGTCCCCTACTTGAAACTCTATCGACTTCCTTTGTTTATTTGCGTACGTCTTTTGACGATCCTGAGCTACCTTTAACCTTTCCCGAATTTGGTTGACTTTATCGGCAGTTACTTGCACAATTTCCGGTCCTGTTAACTGTCTTTCGCCCACTTCATTCCAACATAATGGTGTTCTACACTTTCGTCCGTACAACGCTTCGAACGGGGCAACTCGAATGCTAGCGCGATAACTATTGTTATAGGAAAATTCTATCAAAGGCATATGAGTTTCCCACAAACCTTTGAAATCGATAACACACGCTCGAAGCATGTCTTCCAATGTTTGGATGGTCCTCTCACTTTGGCTATCTGTTTGCGGGTGATACACGGTACTCAACTTTAGTTGTGAACCCAGCTCTCTTTGGAGGCTTCTCCAAAATGACGACGTGAAACGAGCATCCCAATCCGACACGATAGATGACGGTACTACATGCCTGGATAAAATCTCATCAATGTAAAACTTAGCCAATTTCTCCAATGGTTACGTCTCTTTGATTGGTAGGAAGTGGGCAGATTTAGTGAATTGATTCACTATCACCCAGATCACGGAGTGACTATGCTTCCACGAACTGTTCCAATTAGTTTAGCATTGGACGACCGACTCATTGGGAACTTTTTCCACACAATCTCTGGTCTGCCATTAAGGTCTTTCACTCTGAGCACTACGTCCAATCACCTCTTCCTTTCCTTCTAGACGAATTCAAACCTACTTCTAAAGGTCAACTCACTGATTAGCGGTGTAAGCTTTGGACCACCCGCACGATTTAGATTGCTCAACACTCAAACTGCAACGTGCGCCGTAATCTCTCTCTCACCCCCTTCGCTAGATATTCATAAACTTACTAATGGTGAAGTCTGAAAACATAATTCCACATTTTTGCAGTTAAACATACCATTTCCACTTCTTCCTACTAGTGTAGGACATTACTCGTTCCATTCTCTGATCGACCAGTTGCGTTGAAAGCACCTTTATACTACCGCGTTAACCAACGATTCCTCACAAATTCTCATTCGAAATACTCAACCAGGCTCTCCCAAAGCAATACCTAATGCCTGAATACACTACGCATTTCTCGCTTTCCCAAAAGGGTTGTTCCATTCGCTAAAATTCCTTTATCCCCAAAGGTGACTTTGACATTCCCCACGGATTAACATAACCACTACCATAACCTCAAGAACTAATCCGTTCAATCTTTCCAACAATATCTTGGTGGAATAAGCTATATCCGCCCATAACCTGACGCAACACAAGAACACCAGGTTCCTCCTTTAGATAACCACTATCTGTCATTCGAAACATTATCCTCAACTTAGTAATACCCCGATACCAACCAAACACCCATTCCTTCAACGACATACTCACCACTTTTGGACAGTTACCTAAAATCCTTAGGCGAGTATTTCTACCTACGTTCATTCTAGTTCAACAACTCGAATCCACTACTTATCCTCAAGAAATCTTTACATACCAAGGACTTGTACGCCTACCTTGGCATAAATATCATTGACTCATCCACATATCCCCATCGACAAACTTGCCACTTATAATTCATTCCCCAGGAGTCTCCAGACAAATACGTTCATCCTATAACAAAAACACTTGTCGACCACCACCCTTAAAGAAGTTCCTTCCCACCATAATGAATTGCACACCCACTTATGTCATGAAAACCACCAACTCATCGATGTAACCACTACCCTACCACCCTATCATAGCATACCCAAAATCTGCGCAACTAATTTGCCTACACGCATTTACCTCTATTTTCATACAGATCATAACACCAATATCTGAATTCAAGGCATTTCGTGACTTGGTCTTCCTCGAGTCTGAATAAAACGCAAAACTATAATCCTCCAATTTACTCAACCAGATATTGCTCCTTGCCAGCTCAATCGCGATCTGCTAGAAACAGATCCTGGCAGCCTTAAAGATTAAGCGTGTTACTCCGAAGATTTATACGCTCAAAGCGCAACTCCTCTAGTTGAACTAAATAACTTCCCTCCTACACAAACCAATAAAACCTCGTCGAATATCACCTAACCGAAAGGTAATCATCCAATTCTGAAGTACTCACATCAGGTGGTCCAACATCATACCATAAAAACCCAACGAAACCATCCATGGTTACTTCTTCATTTTCAGCGTCCCGTCATTGACCTCGGAAATGATCGCTAGCTTCAACATCGACCGTCGACATGGTGATACTTCAACCACATCTCCGACCAACCAGGATTCCCAATGGTACCTACCTCTCCCAATACAACCACTTACTAATATAAGAACATCATGACGACTTCGAGTTCCACCCTAGGCACAAACATCTACCGACATCCCCATCTGATGCCACTGAACAAGCGAGTATGCCATAAAAACATACTTAACGTCGAAGATCATGGCCTCCAATAACCACCTCCCGCTATTTAGCACATTTCCTTAATAGGAACGCCAAAGTCAAGAATTGACTACCCTCTGATCGAGCATCACACTTCCACTCTCAAAACTATCATCATTCTTAATTGCAACCTGTAACACCCGTAATTTTCGGTAAGTATAGAGCCACCCAGGCATTTCTTTACCTCGTGTTTGGTGGGATTCATGATGGGAAAATGCTACTAAATTTTCCAAAGAGTGTCGAGGGCCTTAGTGTCGAAAAAATACCGGATTTTCGGGCTTGGGAAGCCTGGGCGAAAGTGACAGCGAAAGTGACACGTGTCACTCTCGCGGAAGGCATAATGCCCGCGGTACACTCTCCGTGAGAGTGCCCGGCGAAAGTGACATGTGTCACTTTCGCGTGGCATACTCGCCGTTGGCCCAAACCTCTCTTAAAACCATTTTTCTCACTTTCTCACTCATTCCTTCAACCCTACTCTCTCCTTTCTCTCTAAACCGAACCTCATGACCACCATTGTTGATTTTGAGCTTCTAATACTCAATATCTCGGGAATCCAAGTGATACTTCATCACCCACCAAAGCTTGGAAGCTAGGGTCAAGAAGCTCCACCTTCATCTTCAACCTCAGGCTCTATTTTTAGGGTTTTCTAGGTTTTTGTTAAAACCTAAGTGGTAAGTGTATCTTCCCCATTTCTAAACCTTGTTATAAGATATAAATGTTCTCTTGATGATTTCCTAGTGTTTGGTTTATCAAATTTCGAATTTGATGATTTTGGAGAAAATAGTTCAAAATTAGGGTTTGGTCAAGTTGGGGTTTTTTGGATGTAAATGTTTTGGAGAAAGATTCTAGATGGTTGATTATGGTTATTTACGGTTGAAAATTTGTGGATCTAGGTTTTATGGAAGAAGTTGCTCACGGATTCAGATTTCTTCAAGAAAGCTCAAGTTGGGGTAAAATCTAGATTTAGCCTAAATCTAGCAAGATGAGTTTAAGTTGATTTGTGAAAATGGTGTACATGCCAAAATGTTTATTTTAAAATGTTTGTGTTTTACCTCAAATTGTTAACTGCTGATAAGTTTTAATTATTTTGAGATGTTTAGTTTTATAAGCATGTTGAGACACCCATTTTGGGATCTTTGGGTATTTTGGTAAATAAATCATGCTGAAATGTTTATTTGATGATTTTACATATATAATTGGAGTTCAATTGACGTAAGTGTCATTTTGTGTATTTGATCTTATAAACCTTTTCAGAAAATGCATATTATTGTGTTATGAGGCATTTTGAAAACATAAGGGTATGAGTTCATTTGGGAAAATGGTTTATCTCAATTAGCGATGAGATTTTATATATTTATACTTTTGGGTCGTTGTGTCTTCATCAGTCGGTTAAACGTGTTTTTAATGTTTACAAAGGCTTTCGTTGGAGATTTACGTAAAGTGTTGGACCTTTGGCTCGGTTTTGACTAAATGAGTCGTGTGGAAATTTGTCCGGGTTTATAACCGTCGTGGGTTTTGAGTATGATGACGATTAATTCATGTTATTGGTAAGTTACATGCTTTGGGTGCTTTGGTCATTCAATTGGAGTCATGTAATGTTAGGCAGTGTTGTAGTGGATCCATAGGCACGTAAGTCTGTCTGTTTTGGAAAGCCTAAGTTTTTGGTTACTGTGGTGACCGCTTGGGTATGCTAGCGAGTAGGCAATAGGTGGCTCGAGCCGCTGAGTTGAAACTCGTTTAGATTAGATAGGCACCCATGTTCGTAAGACCTTGGAGTGGAACTCGATAGAGTATGGCAAGGAGCAATAATAGGTCTGAGGATTGTGATGTCTTGTATGGCATGGGAACTAGGACCGGTATGTGTGGTGAAATCCAATAACATCACGGGTGTCCCATTCACATGTTCTCGCCACCTAAGATGGAAACGTTTAGATGGCACGCGAGGAAGTTGTATGGGTAGCCTACTTGCGTGTTTCTCTATTCTCATTGTATACAGGTCTCTCCGTCGTAGACCTGTGGTATTTTAAATGTTAATGTCGTATTTTACCAACTCTAGTTTGTGTGGTCGATGATAAATCATGACCTTAATATTGGGATTTTCCCACGTATATTAAGGTTTGAATGGAACGCGTCTTTTCTACGTTTCGGTATTTGATTTAGTCCACTTTATGGTCGTGTGAGTCTTGGGTCTAATACCCGTGTTTGTGACAATATTTAATTATATAGATTTTCACTTATGGATTATGAGTTGTGTATCATGTTCCACCCGTGTTGGGTGTTTCGAGTTATAACATTTTTACCCGCGTTTTATAAAATTGGGAGTTCTCTCTCTATTATCATTTTGAGCAAGTTTTGGGTTAAATCTAAGTTTACGAAAGAACGTTTTATATTGGGACCTTAGTCTGTAAAACAGTTTGGTTTGATTAACGATTAACTCGGTGTCCCTTTCGTTTAAAATGCATATTTATTGGTAAACGATTCGTTTTCATAAGCGAAGCATATCATTTTGAAAGATTATGATTTTAATGGCATTCTTCTTTCTTTAAACGATTCATTTGTTTATGTTGAAAACTCTTGAACTCACTAGGCGTTAAGCCTAACCTTTTATTTGTCGGCATGTGCATTAGGTTCCAGTTGGGTTTGGTTCTAGCAGCTATGAAGAGTTGAGCCTTAGCTTTGTGCAAGTGTAAGTAGTTGGTGAAGTTTTCCGCAGCTTGGAGATAGTGACTTTTATTGGGTTTTAGTAGCACCCGTCCTTACTTTAGTTTGTATGTATAGAATGAATGTGTGTATTAAGGTTAAATCTTAAATTGTGATTGTAGATGAATCATTTATTGGTGTATTTAGAAAATTTTAATTTAGTTGCTATTTCCAGATTCTAGGGTGTTACAAGTTGGTATCAGAGCTTAAGTTTGAGAGAATTAGGTATTGATTTTTAGATGCCTAGACTCAAACTAGCGTTCTTTTAGGTGATTGAAAATGAAATTGCACATTAAGTACATTAAGATAATGTATTTTAAGGATTGATCGAGTCGCTAGAAATGGGAAACTTGCCGAGGGTCGCAAGGATGATTATGTATTGTACGTTCATAATGGCACCTGGCCAGTGTTATGGTGAACCTACATGCTACATATGTATGCTTGAACTACCTTGGTATGATGACCGTTGGGGTAGTGAGAAAGTTTCTAAGCGAGTGATCTA
Source organism: Arctium lappa (assembly GCA_023525745.1). Taxonomy (NCBI): domain Eukaryota; kingdom Viridiplantae; phylum Streptophyta; class Magnoliopsida; order Asterales; family Asteraceae; genus Arctium; species Arctium lappa. The sequence continues at coordinate 10,337,190 of CM042048.1, forward strand.
AGGAAGGGTTGATGTTTATAGCAATGTCACTTTGGAGTGATAGTTAAGTGCGATGAATGCATTAAGTTGATCTTCTTGAGTCAGAATTATTGGTTAGATTAGAACTATAAGTTTGTCAGACCGATGTTGTTTCGAGGAGAAATTGTAAGTTAACCAAATTAGTGGGATGGTTGCTCTAAGATGTGGGATACATCCAGATGACAATATTATGTCAGGAAAATGGAGGAGTGTAGTCCTAAGATGCTGAGTGCCGACCAAATTCATGCACTAAATCTATTTCTCAAAATAAGTTTGCATAAATTGTCTCTCATGTTCTCAAAACATAAAGTGAGCTATATTATAAAATCTCGATAAAGCATTTAGTACTCATCAAATTTTAAACCACGAGTTTAAGCATGCATAAGAATGTGTTGTTGCACGCGGTTGCAAATTGTTATAAAAAAATCTCTTCGTCCGCGTTTTGTGTCTCACGTTATTTTTTAATATTATAATATCCGTGTCTTAACGTTATTTGGGGTATTGAGTAAGTAACTATGGAATTTTTTGACATTGACATTGGATCTTCTCCACATATGTTAAGGTTTTAAAGGAAGAGTTGTTCCCATGTTTTTGGAGTCGGAAATTTTCTTGGGAATTTTTAGTCTGTGCGAGTCGTGTTGAATTTTATGGAATACTGTTTTACGACGTTTTGGACGTGTGAGTGTACTTTGAGATGCGTGAATTTTAATTTTATTGCGTGTAAATTTACGAGCTTTTTGGGCGTCGTGTCTCATAAAAGTTTTGTTGAAAAGGGTCACTTTATCGTACGTTGTGGTTTCAGAATTTTAACATTTTTAGACTTGTTGTCATTTTGTGCTTTTATGTTGGGAAATGAAAATTTTGACACCGCTTGATTTTTTTTAGCGTTAATGAGTTTTATGGAAATTCGGTTGGATTTTATGATGTCTTATCTTACGACATTTTGCGTCGCGTGGATAAATTTTGGAACGTGTATACATGCATTATTGTGTGCGTTAATTTATAAGTTTTATTAATAAATGTCATCCCACGTATTGTATTTGGATTAAATTATACTGTTGGTGTGAGTAAACGTATAAAAGATTTATGTTATTTCTGATAAAACTTTTGTTCTGAACATATTTCATTATTGATTTTACTGTTAGGAGTTTTTTTTTCGCAATGAATAAAATGAATTTCCGGTTTACATGTCGTTGTCATTACCGCATTGGGTAAGTACATTTTATCTGTGCGACCCAAAATTTGAACTCGATTTAAAAATTTATTTACGTTCCTATCGTGTTGCTAAATTTTATGAAATAAACGTACGTTTATGGGCGTTGTTGGGAATTTTAATCTTCCGACGTTTTGTGTTTTAAAGTAAAAGATTTTAAAGTTGAAGTTGTTAAATCCTCTTTTGGGAGTTGTACAAACTTTTATTGCACATGTTATAGAGTGGAAAGTTATTTTTCATATGTATAGTATAAATTGATGCATACTAGGACCATGGTAGTTTGTTTGAAAATTTTGTTGCGCATCTTTTGTTGCTATTTTTATTAATGCGAGTATTGATCAAACAAATATTGAAAGGGTTTTATATGCGTGACATTGTTGACCATTTTGCACGCCTACCAAGTAAACGGTTGTAGATTTTACGCGTATAATTAATTATTGTAAGGAATTTTATTTGAGAATTTTATATAATTTCAAATTGGCATACTGGTTGAAAAATAAAAAACAACAAAAAAACCTTGAACTCATTAGGGCTATAGATTTTAAAACCCTATCGTCAAAGGAGTTGTAATTCGGGACTAGAAGAGTCCTTGGGAATTGAAGCGTCGGATGACCCGACTTGTAGTCAGTTCTGAAATTTTGGGTTTCAGTTTTTGAATCGGGTCATGCATGGATAATTGAGGTATTAGATTTAGGCTTTCTCCCAGTTAATAAAGAGGTGATCTTTCTGCTTCGATAAATCTTCAGGTTAAGGCTTTGTGTGGTTAATGGCTTATGATTGGATATGGGTTGTTTTGATTTTTATAACAAAGTTAATTCATTTTCAAAGAGATATAAAATAATTCTCCTGATAGGCGGGTTTACACCCCCTAATTTAACCGTAAGTGTACGGGTCGAATCAAGTAATATGTACTTGGAAGTACGAGTATCGAACCAAGGGAACTAGGAACTGAGTATCACAATGACCATATTCACTATTAACTGAACGATCCAAAAGGTTGAATTTTTTTATGATTAAATAACTGATTACTGATAACAATAAAATAAAATAAAACACTATTCAAAAGTAACGACTTTGGAAACTTTTATGGAGATTAGTAGTTGAGGATTGGAAATCCTATGGTTTCACTAATGAACAGTAGACTTAAAAATAATTATCAGTTAAACCCTTTAATGAAAATCAAATCTGTAAAAATCATTGTTATTCTTTCTCAAGCAACAACATATTTTATTTAGAAAACACAAGTCTCATCTCTCGATCTTAACACATGAGTTCAAAACACATTAAGTGCCAGATTATTATGATACTAGGGTTTAGTTGGTATATCTCTATCCAATTTCTCACCCTAGGCATACAATTTCAGTTCTTGTTAACAATTAATTCTCTCGAATTGAATTTATAACGAACAAATCAGATGAAAGTTGGCCAAACTCACAAAAGCATCAAAACCCAAATCATATGCTTCATTAGTTAAGAAAAACTGATAAAAACTCCCAATCACATGTTTACAAGCTTAAACCATAATCAAACCAACCCCCAACATCTAAAGATTAGTTCATGTTGGGGGTATTAAACAAGAAAATACTAGAAGAATTCATAGATCTAAGAAAAGTTCTTTCAAACATTAAAGATTGAAAAACTCCCTTTTGAATGTGAAATACCGATGAAGAATTAGAAGAATTTGTGTAAAAATCGCTTCCCAAGATCTTTCCTCGCTTCAATCCGGTGTTCTCCTCTTGCAAAAATCGCCAAAAAGTCGTCTCCTTGCTTCCTCCCGTCGCCCCCTTGATAATGATATGATAAGTCCCCCAAAACCCTAAGAGATAGTCATTAAAAACGTCCAGCACCTTCTCGTGGGTTGATCCGTAGGTTAGCTTCCGCAACTCACGAAGAAAGGTACCCTAATTTTCATTCTGGTAGCTTACTCCGTGGGTTCAGCTTCAGCAACCCACATCAAAAGGTACTTCAGCCACTGATTTTGGCCCACTTTTGAAATTGATTTTCTTCTTAACTTCACTTTTTCACCGGCCATTTCTCGGGTTTGGAACTTGACGTATGTCAGGATCTAATTCTTAACAAGAATAATGAACTCAGAAACAATATTAAAGAGGTTTGCGGAATAACACTTTAATATTCAGAATATCAATAAAACAGTGAATATGAATCACAACTTGTAAACTTTATTGAATGATTCAAAGCTACAAGATTTCACACAAAACCTCAATATTGATGAACAGACTCCCCAATACGAATTCTACTTCTCTAGAATTAGGATTATGAATCTTGAGGTTAATTCTCTCTATCAAAACAAAAACTCAGAATAATGTCTAACTTGATGTTCTAAACTATTCTCAATAAGTCTATACATATACTAAAGATAAAAGATAATTACAAAATATAAAAGTTCTTCAGTATATTCTTCCATAGTTATCTCTAAGCTTTCCATGATTATCTTCAGTCTTGATCTGCACGTATCTTGATTATCTCTTAAGCAGTATTAAGTTGTAGCAGTATTAACACTCTGAGAAGTATTAATCTTCTTCAGCAGTAGTAACTATGCTCAGCAGTATTAACTTTGATCTGGCAGTACTAACATCAGCAGTACTAACTACTAGCAGTACTAACTTTGCTTAGCAGTAGTAACTTCATCAAGCAGTAGTAATCTTGGTTAGCAGTATTAACCATACTTGTGCAAATCTGTAACTCCCAACAATCTCCCCCTAACTTGACTTTTAGGAAGAGAAGTCAAGTTCTTCAGATGCTCCCAAAACTCCATTATTCATAGCCATGTATCAACATTCAACCCCAAACTTTGATTAATTGTTCTTTGGATCAAATACCTTGCCATTTCAGAATCTGGTGAACAACCAAGCTTTTTCTTCAACATAGCATGAAGCTTTAACCTGCTGTGGTTGTAAACTCTATCCACTAAGAAGTATTAATGTGATTTGAATCCATAGTTAGAGCATATACTCCACTAGTTTCATATAGAGTCAAGTTGTTAACTGTTTGAAACACATTTCTGATAATATCCTCCACTTCTTCTGGCTTGAACAACATACATAAATACTCCATCACAAGTTTTGTGATTGGTATCCCTGGGGCTTTCAGTTGATCAACATACAATTCCATTCCCACTTCAAACATCTCCTCTAGATCAGATCTGGAACATGTTCTGACAATCTTGGCCCAAGTATGATATACTTCATACTTCTCATCTTTCCTCTTGAGCCTGATATACTTTTTTCCATCAACTTCCATTGTATCCCAGTGAATGATCTCTGGAGGCTTAACACCAACAGGTTTAGCTGTTATAGGCTCAGGCACTTTTTCCATCACCACCATGTATAGATTCACATCAGAAGTACTTGATGGTGTTTCCTGAATTTTAGCCTCCTGTTCAACAGATATAGATGCTCCTTCTTCTTCAGCTTCTTTCTGTTCTTTCTCAGCTTCTTCTACTCTAGGTTCTTAGCTAGTTTTCTTCTTACCATCATTTTAGTTCTTTTTAACTTCCTCAAACTATCACCTAGAGTAGCTTCCTTCCTTGGTGATTCTTGCTCATCAGGGAAGGGTTTGTGTATTTGAAGATCATGCCTTTCTTTCATCTTCTTTTCTGCTTCAACTCTTGCTCTGTCATTTCCTTGCAGCTTGATCATCTCTGCATCATACAATTGTTTGATTTGTTCAAATGACATCTTTGAGAACATCTCCTTTCTGACTCCCACAACACCTTTGAGAAAAGTAATCATCTTCTTTCTCTCTTGAGTACCAAGGTAGGTCTTTGAAGGTTGTCTCTTCTTCGCAACAATTTTGACCAATACAAACTTCTTTAGAGTTGTAGCTTTCTTCTTTGCTATCTCTGTTGCAAGACTCTTTTGATAAACTTCATTTAACTCTGCAGCTAGAGCCTTAGCCATCTCTCTATCTTTTTCCACTTGAGCTGATTCTGCTTGCTCAAGTTCAGCTTGAATCTTCCTAGCCAAAGCTTCATCTGACTCAATCATCTTTTGCTTTTTGAGTGGTTGGTCAGATTCCACTATCTTTGCTTTGCCTTTGTCTTTGCTTACCACCTTCTCAACACTTGCTTTCTTGATCACTTCACCTTTTTCTTTGATGATAACTCCTTTGGCCTTTGAAGTGACCTTGACCTTAGGAGTATCATGCTTAGCCTTGATTAAGGTTTCAGCTATCTCAAGTTCTTCCATATTGCTGCTACGAAGGTCTGTTAATACCTCTTGAACCATTTCGGCTGCTTCATTCAATTCAGCAGTATTAACAGTTTCTGCTGCTTTGCTTATTTCAGCAGCATTAACTGCTACTGCTGCTTGTTCTGTTTCAGCTGCTTGTACAAATTCTGATTCTGTTTCTACTGCTTGCTCCCCCTCAAAATCAAATTTCTCCCCCTTATCTTTAGCCTCTTCCATGTTTACATCAACTTCTGACTCCCCCTTTTTGGGAGCATCATCCACTGGTGTCCTTCTTCTGAGCACAAACTGTTTCCTTTTCTTTTTCTGTACTAATCTCTTCACCATTTTCTTCAAGTTGGTAATCTGTACTTGTTGAGACAGAATCACCATTTTCATCTCTTCTATGTCTTTGCCTTGTTTGATGACATCCAGATTGATGTTGCCCATAGTTTCCATCAATTCATTATAGTTATATCTGTCCTCACCTTCTCCAGGAGTGTTACCCCCTTTTGAAGGATCATGGGATCTTTTAGTAGTGGAATTCTTCTGCCTAGCAGAAGCACCCTCCACCCTCTTGGTTTCTTGGCACCTGGGACCTTTGAATGATTGCTCATTCAAAGTTGCCATGGGGGAGATCTTATTGATGTTACCACTGTCCTCCTCTGTGCTAGCAGGAGTAGTGACAGCCTGCTCACCCATATGCTCAAACATCTCCTCGGTGAGCACCTCCTTGGGGTTGGGAGACACCCCTGTGGTTTCCCTGTATATATTCTCTAATGGAGAATTCTCCATTAGAGGGCTTAAAGGCTTTGAGGGTGAAGGTACAAGAAGGGAAGAAGCCTTCTTTACCTTTTTCCTGATGTATGTATTGGTGATTGGTGAAGTTGGTTTTTTTAAGAAGGGACTGAGGGATTGATATGTTGATTGAAGGTTGGGATTGGCTTTCAGTGGGATGGTCTAATGAGGGCCTTGACCCTGAATCCATACCTTCTTCATTGTGGGACACCACCATCATTGTAGAGAACAATGGGGTGTCAACTCCTTCCGAGTCCAATGGAGATCTCTTCATATTTGAAAAGACCTTACCTTTGGGGATTTTGGGTACATATACCTCATCAAATTGAGGCATATCCGTCAATTCATTGGTTATAACTGCCTGTACAAATCTTGGGTACATATAAAAACTCTTTTTGCAAAAATCGCCAAAAAGTCGTCTCCTTGCTTCTTCACAAAAGTTGTAGCAGTATTAACACTCTGGGCAGTATTAACCAACTAGCAGTATTAACTGAGAGTAGTATTAACCACTAGCAGTATTAACTAACTAGCAGTATTAACTGAGAGCAGTATTAACTACTAACAGTATTAACTAACTAGCAGTATTAACTGAGAGCATTATTAACTACTAGCAGTATTAACACTGCACAGGCAACATTAACTATACTTACTCTCTTGAAGCTTGGGTTTGTCTGAACAAGGCAATATACTTCCTGAGAAAGATGATTAGTAACAACAAAAAAAACCAAATAACAGGTGTACAATCACTTTTTAAACATGAGCTCATTCAGAGTTGATCATGCCCACACTTGTGACCAAGAAAGTGAATCTACCCACATCAAAAGCTTTAGTGAATAGATCAGCAAACTGGTTGTCAGTATGAACTTTAGCAACTTGAATAAGCTTCTTTTCATTACAATCTCTAATAAAGTGATACCTGATCTCAATGTGCTTTGTTTTGGAGTGCTTGACTGGATTGTTAACAATGCTTATAGCACTGCTATTGTCAATGAAGATTGGAGTGTGAAGAAAGGTTACCCCATAGTCCAACATTTGATTCTGAATCCATAGAACCTGAGAGCAGCAACTTGCAGCAACAATGTACTCAGCTTCTGTTGTAGATAAGGACATTGTGGTTTGCTTCTTACACTGCCAAGATACTAGTCTTGCACCCAAAAGTTGACATCCCCCTGAAGTAGACTTTCTATCCATATTAGCACCTCCCAAGTCACTATCTGAATATGCAATCAAGTCAAAGTTGGATTCATACGGATACCAAAGACCTAATCTAGGTTGCCCTCTTAAGTATCTGAAAATCCTCTTAACAGCTTGAAGATGTGATTGCTTTGGCTTGACTTGGAATCTGGCACAAACACACACTGGAAACATAATATCTGGTCTTGAGGCTGTGAGATACATGAGAGATCCAATCATTGATCTATAAAGATGGACATCAACATCACCCCCTCAAGATCAACAGTGATCTGTTTGTGTGTTTCCATAGGTGTGCTTGCTGGCTTTGAGTCTGATAAACCATATTTGTCCAGGATGTCTTTCACATATTTTGATTGGCTTATGAAGATTCCATCTTTCTGCTGTTTCACTTGAAGCCCAAGGAAGAAAGTAAGTTTACCCATTGAACTCATTTTAAAGCTCTTGTGCATCAACTCTTCAAAGTCTCTACACATCTGATCTTTTGTGGACCCAAAAATGATGTCATCCACATAGATCTGAACAAGTAGGATGTCCTTCTTTCTTCTTTTGATGAAAAGGGTTTTGTCAATTATACCTCTTTCAAACCCATTTTCCAAGAGATAGGTAGACAGAGTATCATACCATGCTCTTGGGGCTTGATGCAGACCATAGAGAGCTTTCTTCAGTTTGTATACTCTGTCAGGATATGATGGATTTTCAAATCCAGGGGGCTGACAGACATATACTTCTTCATCAATTGTTCCATAAAGAAAGGCACTCTTTACATCCATCTGCTATACCTTGAACTGCATAAATGAAGCATAGGCTAGAAATAGCCTAATTGCCTCTACCCTTGCAACTGGAGCAAAAACTTCATCATAGTCTATGCCTTCTTCCTGAGTGTACCCTTGTGCCACTAGCCTTGCTTTGTTTCTGATTACAATTCCTCTCTCATCCTTTTTATTTCTGAAGATCCACTTGGTGCCAATAGCTCTATGACCTTTTGGAAGGTCCACTAACTCCCAAACATCTTGCAACTTAAACTGTAGCAACTCTTCTTGCATGGCTTCTATCCAACTGGAATCTTTCATTGCATCATAAACCTTCTTAGGCTCTATCTGAGATAGAAAGAAAGAGAGTACTGTATGTTGCTGATCCTGCAGCGCTTGAAGTCTGCTTTGATTCCTAGTTACCATAGGAGAAGAGATGTCTCCTATTACCAGCTCTGGAGGATGGTTCTTTTGAGTTCTAGTCTGATGACTAGGTTCTTCATTGATTCCCACTTCTATATTGGAATCATTTAAGTCAGCTGAGGGGATCTCATCAGCTACTTCTGGTTCTTCATACTCTGAATTCTGCTCATCTCTTCTAACTTCTTCACTCTGAGTTGGTTCAGTAGCATTCTCCTTTTCACAGATTTCAACATGTTCCATTGTAGGTATGGGAAAGATCACAGATTGAGGAATAATGTCTTGTACTTGTACATTCCCTGATCCTCCACTTCTTGAACCTGCATGCTCATCACTACTGAAACCCAAAGAGTTAGTGAGTGAATCAATGTCAAACAACCACTGAGGACCAGAACCAATAGAGTTTGGTGTGTTCTCATTGCATTTAACATTGTCACTTTCCTCAATTATTCTAGAAGAAGAATTAAAAACTTTGTAGGCCTTACTCTGAGATGAGTAACCAACAAGAAAACCATCATCTGCCTTGCTATCAAACTTTCCTAAGTGAGTTTTGGTATTGAGAATGGTACAAGTACACCCAAACGGTTTGAAAAATCCAATAAATGGTTTTCTTTTATTTAAAAGCTCATAAGGTGTCTTGTTTTTAGGCTTGACTACTAGAACTCTGTTTTGGACATAGCAAGTAGTATTAACTGCTTCAGCCCAGAAAGTAATTGGAAGTTTTGAATCAGCTAACAGAGATCTAACAGTTTCAATCAGTGTCCTATTCCTTCTCTCAGCAACACCATTTTGTTGTGGAGTCCTAGGAGCACTGTATTGTCTCTCAATTCCTTTTTCTTCACAAAAGGTGTTTAGGTCATGATTTTTAAATTCAGTACCATTGTCTGACCTAATGACTTTTACCTTTTGATTTGTTTGGTTTTCAATTCTTAGAATAAAGGATTTGATCAATCCACTTGTCTCATCCTTAGTCCTTATAAAATATACCCAAGTAAATCTAGAGTAATCATCAACAATAACTAAGGAGTATGATTTCTTGCCTATACTCATAACATTTGTAGGACCAAAAAGATCCATATGCAACAACTGAAGAGAATTAGAGATAGTGTTCAACTCTTTGGAGTTATGAGAAGTTTTGTGTTGTTTGCCTTTGAGACAGACAACACAATGATCATCACATGAAAACACTTTTGAAGGCAAACCTATTACAAGGTTGTTTTTAACAAGTTTATTCATTGTTTTAAAATTTATGTGACACATCCTTCTGTGCCAAAGTGATGATTCATCCAAAGATGCTTTTGAAACAAGACAGTTTAGGGATGAATCAGTTGAAACATTTTCCATGTCCAAACAATAGACATTATCATTTCTGGGAGTTCTTAGTAGTATCATCTTTTCATCAACTACCTTGAATCCAGGAGCAAGGATAATGCATTCTAAATCTGTGAAAAATATACTATGCTTTTTGCCACAAACCTGTGATACACTTAACAGGTTGTATCTTAACTGCTCAACATAGAACACATCTTCAAAGGTCATCTTACCTTTTGTCACATCTCCCTTGCCACTGATCTTACCTCCATCTGGAGTATTTCCAAATACAACATGTCCTCTATCAATTGTCTTGAAATTCTTGAGGCAAGCCATGTTCCCTGTCATGTGCCTAGAGCAACCACTATCAACATGCCAGATGCTCTTCCCCTTGAGCTGCTGGTTGCCCTGCACATAAGATAAAACAATTAGTATTGATTGGGAACCCAAGCCAAAGTGATCTTGGGTCTCCCTTTCTCATCAAAGTATTTACATTCCTTTTTGATGAGATTTTTAAAATCAGAGCACTCTTTACTGGAGTACTTTGTCAAGATAATTGGCTTAGCAGCATACACACTAGAAGCAGTACTAACTTTAGAAGTACTAACAGAGTTAGCAGCACTAATAGGTTTAGCAGTACTAACCTTGTTAGCAGCACTAACAGAGTTAGCAGTATTAATATTTGAAGAAGTACTAACCATGTTAGCAGCACTAACATTGATAGCAGTAGTATTGCTTCTAGCAGCACTATCTTTGTCAGCAACACTATTTGTAGTAGCAGTACTAACAGTTTAGTGCTTTTGGGAACCCACATCTTGACATTCTCTCTTTCAGTCTTTTTCTTCATGTGGCTTTTAGATTTAACATGTTTCTTAGCCACATAGTTCCTTTCATTCTTCCTATAACCAAAGGGTTTTTGCATAGTTCTTTGAAAATTTATCCTTTGGTTAACAGGTTTTGGTCTAATGATTTTACTCAGATCAACTCCTTGTTTCTGAGCCCACTGATTATTCCAGTTTCTTTGATTTCCCCTCCTCTTATCATGTTTTAGGGGCTCAGACTTATTACATGCACACTGTTTGCAAGGAACATGATTCACAACTGTGGTCTGCTTGTAATGGACCTTTCTAGACTTTCCCTCAGTCTTCTTTAAGTCATTGGATTTGATCCAAGCCCTTCCACAGTCCTCATTGGTGATTATGTTATTCTCTAAGGGAATCTCACCACCCATATTATTCTCCTTACTCTTACCAGCTTCTTTCTTAGTTTTGTCCTCAACAACTACTTCATCTAAGGGATCTATCTCAGTGGCTCCCTCAGGCAAGTCCTTCCTATCCTTGGTCTCTAGCAAGTCTGATATAGGAGGGATGTAGTTGTTGTTGTATGGTGGTGGTGTGGTATTGTACCCAATTCCTCTTCTCAGTTTGTCATGAATCTGAGTTTGTAGTAATGAGTCCATTGCTTTAGAAGCATTGGAAAACTTTTCTACATCTAGCTTAACCTTGGCTAGCTCTCCTCTCAAGTTTTCATTCTCCTCCATGGACTTTGTTAGTTGGAGTTCTAGATCATTCTTTTCCCACTTCCAGTAATTGGTATCATATGTGTGTTGAAGTTCATTGGCTTGAAAACTTTTAATTTGTTCCTCAAACCTCTCAACAATTCTCACATAGTCTTTTATATCTTTTTCTAATCTCTTAAGGTCATCACTCATATTCTGGTTGTGATCCTTGTACCTTTTAACAGTGTCAATGCAAGTTTGAGAACAGAGATTAGAAAGTACCTCAGTTGGGAGATCAGATACTTCTACCATGAGAGCTTGATTTTGAATAGGCTCTTCTGCTTGATCACTCTAGTCAAACCCCATTCCTTGTTGAGAAACAAGGGCTTAAGCAGAGTTTCTATTCTGGTTGAAGCTTCCAGTCTGTGCTTGTTGGTGGTTGTTGTGAGACACTCCACTTATGCATTCCCTGGCAAAGTGTCCCTTTAGATGACATTTATAGCACTCCACCTTTGACTTATCAAAGCCTGCTCCATCTTCTCTTCTTTGGGAGAAGTTGTTCCTCCCAGTCCTCTTGATGAACTTCTTCACCCTCATAGAAAGCATGGCCATCTGCCATTTAATATCCATCTCTTCAAGATCATCAGGATGAAGCTGTTCCAAGTCATCATTGATTAAAGAAGAGTTTCCATGGCTGGACAGAAAGGCTTCAAAAACAGATTCAGTGCTTTTTTCTTGATTTACTCCATTAGCAGCATTAACTGATTCAGGGTTAGCAGTAGAATCAATTGATGCTGATAGGAGTGCAGCATTATGAACATATCCAGAAGGCTTCTTCTTTGCCTCCACCTCAGATTCAAACACTCTAAGGTCATTGTACAGATCATCAAGTTCTTTTTCTTCCAGTTGTTCATTCTGTCTGAATGAAACAGTATACATGGTCCATTCATCTCCAAGGGACCTTAAGAAATTTCTGTTTACATCATCTTGATCAATCTGTACTCCCACAGTAGCTAGTTCACCAATCAGCTTATTAAACCTGTCAAAAGTTTGAGTCATGGACTCATTCTTAGTTGACATAAAGTTTTCATACTGTTGCTTCAATATTGCCTTCTGATTTCTCTTGGTACTTTTGGTACCAGAGAATCTCTTATCTAGGGCATTCCAAAGCATCCGTGCATCAGTGCAATTGCAGAATTGGTGTTGATACTCATTGGGAATAGCCAAGAGCAGTGTATTTAAGGTTTTCATCTCTGTCTGACTTGTCTTCCTCTCTGCATCCGTCTTTGGTGGGATTCTTTTTCCATCTGCACCAATCTTTCCTTCATCAGATGGTCCATTCTCAATGATGTCCCACATAGAATAATCTATGAGGAGAATGTATTGCTTGATCCTAATCTTCCACATATCAAATTCATTAGATCTGAGCATTGGAACCTTTGAGACAAGAGTACTGTTTGATTCAACTGTGTTTTCCATGATGAATGAAGGTTTCTGAGAAAACTTGCTCTGATACCACTTGTCAGGATCTAATTCTTAACAAGAATAATGAACTCAGAAACAATATTAAAGAAGTTTGCGGAATAACACTTTAATATTCAGAATATCAATGAAACAGTGAATATGAATCACAACTTGTAAACTTTATTGAATGATTCAAAGCTACAAGATTTCACACAAAACCTCAATATTGATGAACAAACTCACCAATACGAATTCTACTTATCTAGAATTAGGATTATGAACCTTGAGGTTAATTCTCTTTATCAAAACTGTTGGGAACTGATGATATCCTAAGTACAGTTAATGCTGCTAGAAGAACATAGTTACTACTTCTGATATTAATACTGCTAGTTGAAGATTAATGCTGCTCAACAAGATTAGTACTGCTAGTTCAAAGTTAGTACTGCTTGAAGAGATTAATACTACTGAGCATGGTTAGTACTGCTGAACTTAGTACTGCTCAAAGTATTAATGCAGCTGAAAGATAATGCTGCTTATGAGATGAAGATTCGTATGGAAAGGATGACAACTGGATGGACTAAAGATTATGGAAAGCTTGGAGATAAAGATGGAAGTCTATATTGAAGATCTTTTATTTTTTTTGTAATTATCTTTATCTTCAGTATATGTATAGATTTGTTTAGATTTACTGTATGTTTACTGTTTCATTGAATATCAAAGTGTTATTCCGCAGACTTCTTTGATATTGTTTTCTGAGAGTTTATTCTTGTTTAGAATTAAGATCATGACAAGTGGTATCATAACTTGTAGTCTCAGAAATCTTATTCATAATGGAAAACGCAGTTGAATCAAACAGTACCTTGGTCTTAAAGGTTCCTATGCTCAGACCCAATGAATTCGACATGTGGAATATCAGAATCAAGCAATACATACTCCTCACTGATTATTCTATGTGGGACATCATTGAGAATGGCCCATCTGAAGCAGGGAAGATTGGTGCAGATGGAAAGAGAACACCACCAAAAACTGATGCAGAAAGAAAGACTAGACAGACAGAGATGAAAGCCTTGAGCACTTTGCTCTTGGCTATTCCCAATGAATATCAACATCAATTCTGCAACTGCACTGATGCAGAGATGCTCTGGAATGCTCTAGAGAAGAGATTCTCAGGTACCAAAAGTACCAAGAGAAATAAAAAAGCCATTCTGAAGCAACAATATGAGAACTTTATGTCAACCAAGAATGAGTCTATGACTCAAACTTTTGACAGGTTCAACAAGCTAATTGGTGAACTAGCTACAGTGGGAGTACAAATTGATCAAGATGATCTTAACAGGAAGTTCCTAAGGTCCCTGGGTGATGAATGGACCATGTATACTGTGTCTTTCAGACAGAATGATCAACTGGAAGAAAAGGAACTTGATGATCTATACAATGATCTAAGAGTTTTTGAATCTGAGGTAGAGGCTAAAAAGAATCCTTCTGGGTATGTTCACAATGCTGCACTCCTATCAGCATCAATTGATTCTACTTCCAACCCTGAATCAGTTAGTGCTGCTAATGGAGCAAATCAAGAGAAAGGCACTGAAACTGTCTTTGAAGCCTTTCTGTCCAGTCATGGAAACTCTTCTCTAATTAATGATGACTTGGAACAACTCCATCCAGATGATCTTGAAGAGATGGACATTAAATGGCAGATGGCCATGCTCTCTATGAGAATTAAGAAGTTCATCAAAAGAACTGGGAGGAACAACTTCTCCCAAAGAAGAGAAGATGGAGCAGGATTTGACAAGTCAAAGGTGGAATGCTATAAATGCCATCAGAAGGGACACTTTGATAGGGAATGCAGAAGTGGAGTGTCTCACAACAACAGCCACCAACAAGCTCAGTCTGGAAGCTTCAATAATAACAGAAACTCTGCACAAGCCCTAGTCTCTCAACAAGGTATGGGGTTTGATTGGAGTGATCAAGCTGAAGAGGCCATCCAAAACCAAGCTCTAATGGCAGAGGTGTCTGATCTCCCAACAGAGGTAACTTCTAATCTTTGTTCTCAAAATTGCATTAACACTGTTAAAAGGTACAGGGATCACAATCAGAACATGAGTGATGACCTTAAGAGATTAGAAAAGGACATAAAAGATTATGTAAGGATTGTTGAGAGTTTTGAAGAGCAGATTAAGGGTTTTCAAGCCAATGAGCTCCAACACTTTTATGACACAAACTACTGGAAGTGGTAGAAGAATGACTTAGAACTTCAACTGACCAGATCCAAAGAGGAGAGTGAAAAGTTAAGAGGAGAGTTAGCTAAAGTGAAGCTTGATGTAGAAAAGTTTTCCAATGCTTCTAAAGCAATGGATTCTTTACTGCAATCTCAGATTCATGATAAACTGAGAAGAGGAATAGGGTACAATACCACACCACCACCCTACAACAACAACTACATCCCTCCTAGTTCAGATTTGTTAGAGACAAAGGATAGGAAGGACCTACCTGAGGGAGCCGCTGAGATTGATCCTTTAGATGAAGTAGTTGTTGAGGATAAATCTGAGAAAGAAGTTGTCAAGGACAAGAACAACACTGTGAGTGGTGAGATTCCTATAGAAAACCACATAATTACCAATGAGGGATGTGGAAAGCATTGGGTCAAGTCCAAAGAGATAGAGAAGACTGAGGAAAAGAACAAGAAGGTTCACTATAAGCAGACCACTGTTGTGAACCCTATCCCTTGCAAGCAGTGTGCATGCAATAAATCTGAGCCCCAAAAACATGATAAACCAAAGGGAAATCAGAGAAACTGGAATAATCAATGGGCACAAAAACAAGGGGTTGATCTGAGGAAAATCAATAGACCAAAACCCTGTTTTATTTGTGGAAAGCTTAATCACATTGACAAATATTGCTATTTCAATCCTATGAACCAAAGGTTTAACTTTCAAAGACCTACTCAAAAACCCTTTGGTTATGGAAAGAAAGAAAAGAACCATGTGGCTAAAAAAGTTGTTAAATCTAAAAGCCACATGAAGAAAAAGAATGTGGAAGACAGTGTCAAGATCTGGATACCTAAAAGCACTAAAGCTGTTAGTACTGCTACCACAAATAGTGCTGCTGACAGTGTTAGTGTTGCTAGAAGCAATACTACTGCTACCAATGTTAGTGCTGCTAACATTGTTAGTACTTCTGCTAATGTTAATACTGCTAACTCTGTTAGTGCTACCAACAAGGTTAATACTGTCAAACCTATTAGTACTGCTAACTCTGTTAGTAGTTCTAAAGTTAGTGTTGCTTCTAGTATTAGTGTTGCTAGACCAATAATCTTGACAAAGTAATCAAATACTAAGTGTTCTGATTTTAAAAACCTCATCAAAAAGGAATGTAAGTATTTTGATGAAAAAGGGAGACCTAAGACCACTTTGGCTTGGGTTCCCAATCAATAATAATTGTCTATTCTTATGTGCAGGGCAACCAACAGCTCAAGGGGAAGAACATCTGGCATGTTGATAGTGGTTGCTCTAGGCACATGACAGGGAACATGTCTTGCCTCAAGAACTTCAAGAAGATTGATGGTGGACATGTTGCTTTTGGAAATACTCCAGATGGAGGTAAAATCAGTGGTAAAGGTGATGTGACCAAAGGTAAAATGACCTTTGAAGATGTTTTCTATGTTGAACAGTTAAGATACAACCTGTTAAGTGCATCACAAGTTTGTGACAAACAACATAGTATATTGTTTACAGATACTGAATGTATTATCCTTGCTCCTGGATTCAAGGTAGTTGATGAAAATATGATACTACTAAGAACCCCCAGAAAGGACAATGTATATTGTTTAGATATGGAAAGTGTTTCATCTGATTCATCCCTAAATTGTCTTGTTTCAAAAGCTTCTCTGGATGAATCATCACTTTGGCATAGAAGGATGTGTCACATGAATTTTAAAACAATAAATAAACTTATTAAAAACAACCTTGTAAGAGATTTGCCTTCTAAAGTCTATTCATGTGATGATCATTGTGTTTCTTGTCTCAAAGGTAAACAACACAAAACTTCTCATAAGTCCAAAGAGGTGAACACTATTTCTTCTTCTCTTCATTTATTGCATATGGATCTATTTGGCCCTACAAATGTTATGAGCATTGGGAAGAAATCATATTGCCTAGTTATTGTTGATGATTACTCTAGATTTACTTGGGTATATTTTCTAAGGACTAAGGATGAGACAAGTGGACTGATCAAATCTTTTATTCTAAGAATTGAAAACCAAACTAATCAAAAAGTAAAAATCATTAGGTCAGACAATGGTACTGAATTTAAAAATATTGACCTAAACACCTTTTGTGAAGAAAAAGGAATTGAGAGACAATACAGTGCTCCTAGGACTCCACAACAAAATGGTGTTGCTGAGAGAAGGAATAGGACACTAATTGAGGCTGCTAGATCTCTGTTAACTGATTCTAAACTTCCAATAACTTTCTGGGCAGAAGCAGTTAATACTGCCTGCTATGTCCAAAATAGAGTACTAGTAGTCAAGCCTAAAAAAACACTAGGTCTTTGGCCTAGTGGCCAGCTCCCATCCGTAAATGCTCCTGCCAGTAGTTCCCATTCAGGGTTCGAATCCTGGGGGAGTCAGGGTGACTTTTCCGGTGCAGATTCATGGGGCTAGGGTCTGTAGGGTCCCCAAAAGGGGACCACGGGGCCATAGGTTCCCGCCATTAAACCTTTTTTTTTTTTAGTCAAGCCTAAAAACAAGACACCTTATGAGCTTTTAAATAAAAGAAAACATTTTATAGGATTTTTCAAACCTTTTGGGTGTCCTTGTACAATTCTCAATACCAAATCTCACTTAAGAAAGTTTGATAGCAAGGCAGATGATGGATTTCTTGTTGGTTACTCATCTCAGAGTAAGGCATATAGAGTTTTTAATACTTTTTCTAGAATAATTGAGGAAAGTGACAATGTCAAATGTAATGAGAACACACCAAATCCTATTGGGTCTAGTCCTCAATGGCTGTTTGACATTGATTCACTAACTAACTCTTTTGGTTTCAGTAGTGATGATTTTTCAGGTTCAAGAAGTGGAGGATCAGGGGACACACAAGTGCAAGACATTATTCCTCAGCCTGTGATCTTTCCTATGCCTACAAAAGAACCTGTTGAATTCTGTGAAAAAGAAACTATATCTGAGCCAATTCAGAGTGAAGAAGAAAGAAGTGAAGAAGAAACTTCAGTGCATAAAGAACTAGAAGTAGCTGAGGAGATCCCCTCAGCTGACTTAAATGATTCCAATCTAAAGGTGGGAATTCATGAAGAACCTAGTCTTCAGACTAGAACACAAAAGAATGATCCTCCAGAACTGGTCATAGGAGATATCTCCTCTCCTATGGTTACAAGGAATCAAAGCAGACTTCAAGAGCTGCAGGATCAACAACACACAGTACTCTCCTACTTTCTATCCCAGATTGAGCCTAAGAAGGCCTATGATCCAATGAAGGATTCAAGTTGGATAGAAGCCATGTAAGAAGAGTTACTTCAATTCAAACTACAGGATGTTTGGGACTTGGTGGAACTTCCAAAAGGTCATAGAGCTATAGGCACCAAGTGGATCTTCAGGAACAAAAAGGATGAGAGAGGTATTGTGATCAGAAACAAAGCAAGGCTTGTGGAACAAGGGTACACTCAAGAAGAGGGCATAGATTATGATGAAGTGTTTGCTCCAGTGGCAAGAGTAGAAGCAATTAGGTTGTTCCTAGCCTATGCCTCCTACATGAAGTTCAAGGTCTATCAAATGGATGTAAAGAGTGCCTTTCTGTATTGAACAATTGATGAAGAAGTATATGTCTGTCAGCCACCTGGTTTTGAAAATCCTACATATCCTGACAGAGTATACAAGCTGAAGAAAGCACTCTATGGTTTACATCAAGCCCCAAGAGCATGGTATGACACTCTGTCTACCTATCTCTTGGAGAATGGATTTGAAAGGGGAATAAATGACAAGACCCTGTTTATTAAAAGAAGTAACAAGGACATCCTACTAGTTCAGATCTATGTGGATGATATCATTTTTGGATCCACAAAAGATCAGATGTGTAGAGACTTTGAAGAGTTGATGCACAAGAGTTTTAAAATGAGTTCAATGGCTGAACTTAACTTCTTTCTTGGACTTCAAGTGAAACAGCAGACAGATGGAATCTTCATTAGTCAATCAAAGTATGTGCAAGATATCCTGGAGAAATATGGTTTAAAAGACTCAAAGCCAGCAAGCACACCAATGGAAACTCACAAACAGATCACTGCTGATCTTGAGGGGGAGGATGTTGATGTCCATCTATACAGATCAATGATTGGATCTCTCATGTATCTCACAGCCTCAAGACCAGACATCATGTTTCCAGTATGTATATGTGCCAGATTCCAAGTCAAGCCAAAACAATCACATCTTCAAGCTGTTAAGAGGATTTTCAGATACTTAAGAGGGCAACCTAGATTAGGTCTTTGGTATCCATATGAATCTTCATTTGACTTGATTGCATATTCAGATAGTGACTTGGGAGGTGCTAACATGGACAAAAAGTCTACTTCAAGGGGATGTCAACTTTTGGGTGCAAGACTAGTGTCTTGGCAGTGTAAGAAACAAACCACAATGTCCTTATCAACAACAGAAGCTGAGTATATTGCTGCTGCAAGTTGCTGCTCTCAGGTTATATGGATTCAGAATCAGATGCTGGACTATGGGGTAACATTTCTTCACACTCCAATCTTTATTGACAATAGCAGTGTTATAAGCATTGTTAACAATCCAGTCAAGCACTCCAAAACAAAGCACATTGAGATCAGGTATCACTTTATCAGAGATTGCAATGAAAAGAAGCTCATTCAAGTTGCTAAAATTCATACTGACAACCAGTTTGCAGATCTATTCACTAAAGCTTTTGATGTGGGTAGATTCACTTTCTTGGTCTCAAGTGTGGGCATGATCAACTCTGAATGAGCTCATATTATTAAAAAGTGTTTCTATACCTGCTATTTTGGTTATTTGTGTGCTGCTAATCATCTATCACAGGAAGTTATTGCCTTAATCAGACCTTCATAAGCTTCAAAAAGAGTAAGTATGGTTAATACTGCCAGTGCACAGTTAATACTGCTAGTGATTAATACTGCTAGTGGTTAATACTGCTCTAAGTTAATACTGCTAGTTGGTTAATACTGCTCTAGGTTAATACTGCTTATGTCCCGTATACTATAAATACTCTTTGCCCGCCTAAAAGATCATAACGACTCTTTGAATACTATTCATTGTCTCTCTAATCCTTTCTCTCTCAAGCTCCTTAGTAAGTTTCAGGCAAGAACTTTCAAGAATCAATGGCATCCATGTCATTCGTAGATGAGCATAACGAGATTGCCATGCTACAGAAGCCCAAACAGGCCGCTGGATTCCACCAGATTGTGGATTTTCTAAAGACAAGCCACATTGCCCATGCTCTTACTGTCTCGCCAACAATCTACATAGAGCATCAAAGGCAATTTTGGGCTAATGCCACCATTGTTACTGAGAATGGTGTGCAAATGATCAAGACAAGGGTGTGTGAAAAACCCCTAACAGTAACTGAAGAGGTGATACCCATCTGTCTACGTCTAGACGATGCTGCAGGTATAACCTCTATTCCTAATGAGGAATTATTCTCAACTCTTTCAAGAATGGGGTATGGAGGCCAATTGGGAGGTTTTAAATTTTCAAAGGCTAAATTTTATACCCAATGGCGTTTTCTTGTTCATACCTTAATGCATTGTATTTCTAAAAAGAGTACTGGATGGAGTGAGTTCAGTAGCACCATTGCTTATGCTTTGGTGTGCTTGGCCACTGCCAGAAAGTACAATTTCTCTCAAATGTTGTTTAATGATCTTGTCTCAAACCTGGGAAGTAAAAAGAGTTTTTATATGTACCCTAGGTTTGTACAAGCAGTAATAACCCATGAATTGACGGACATACCTTATTTTGATGAGGTATATGTACCAAAAATCCCCAAAGGTAAGGTCTTTTCAAACATGAAAAGATCCCCTCTGGACTCGGAAGGAGTTGACACCCCATTGTTCTCTACAATGATGGTGGTGTCCCATACTGAAGAAGGTATGGCAGCAGGGTCAAGGCCCTCATTAGACCATCCCACTGCTAGCCAATCCCAACCTTCCCACTCTATATCCATCCCACAGTCCCTACTTCATAAGCCCACTTCTCCAAAAGAAGAGGATTGTTAGGTCTGATTTTATAGTAATCATGTATTTATAGGACTTGGTCAATACTGTGTTTAGAGCTAATCATTATTGTATCTGACCAAGGGTATTTAAGTCCCTTTGGTCTTGTGTCTTGTAAGAACTTTGAACACGCACAATATTGGAATTCCTACTTTGCGCCTCTATTGTCTCTCTCTACTTTCTCTCTCTAAGGATTTAGAGATTCTTGGGTTAACAATTGGTATCAGAGCTAGCTAGATCTTGAGAGAATTGAGAGATTTCATTTACAGAATCTGAATTAGTGATCGAAATCGAAAATTTGATCGATTTTCTTGAATTTTACAAGAAAATCTCGTTTTCTTGATTTCTCATCAAATTCGGAGGTGTTTGTGACTGAATTGCATTGATTTTTGCTTCATTTGATTCGTTTTTGATAAGTGATAGTATTTGATTCATACTATTTTGCAAGAAAATCGGATTTAGTTCTTCGATTTTGAGATAAACGTTTTTTCTGGAAAAACGACGTTCGTGTTCTGTTCTTGTCGAATTTTAAGATTTTGTTGATTTTAATCGAAATTGTTTGATATAATGTCTTAGATTTGTGTTTTCAAAAATCAGTATGTGATTTTCTTGGTTAAATTTCTTGATTTGATCTGATTTTGCAAAATTTTACGAGTTTTTGAACTTTGCGTTTCATTCATATAGTTTGCGGGTCATTCATATTGCTTTGCGTCTCTTTCATCATCTTGTTTTTCAGGTTTTCGCTTGAAGCTTCAAACGCAAAGTCTCAGTTTGCGTTTCTAGCCTAACCCGCAAAGCTCAACTTTGCGTTTCCCATTACACCCGCAAACTTCAAACCTCTGTTTGCGTTTCCCTCTACATACGCAAACATCACTTTGCGTTCCTCACAGCACCCGCAAAGTCTCACTTTGCGTTTCTCAAGTGACCTGAAAACCTCACTTTGCACGTCTCCCAGACTTAGTTTAAAAAAAATAAAAAATACTTAAAATCAACTGATAAAGATGCTTCCAACAAGGGGGAGAAAGAGGTTGAAACAGAGAAAGAAAGTACAGCTGCTGAAAAGGCATTTGAAGTTGAGGGGGAGCAAAATGCAGAAACAGAAAAGGAATCAGAAGTTGCTCAAGCAGCAGAAACTGTTAATGCTGCTGAAGCAGCAGAAACAGTTAATACTGCTGAAGTAAAAGAAGCAGCAGTAACAGAAGCAGCAGTAACAGGGCTCTCTGTAGAAGAAATGGAGATTGCAGAGACACTAGTAAAAGCCAAGAATGACACTTCTAAAGCCAGTCAAAAGGCCAAGGGAGTGGTCATCACTGAAGGAGGAATCTCAAGGAAAAGAAAAGAAACAAGTAAAGCAACTTTGAAGGATACAAAGGGAAAGGGAAAGGAAAAGATTGTTGAAACTGAATTGCCTTCAAAGAAAAGGAGTCAGATTGAAATGGATGAGGAAGTGGCAAAGCAGCTTCAAGAGCAAATGGAAAAGAAGGAACAACTTCAAACAGAAACAGATAGAGAACTTGCACTGATTATGGCCAGAAAACTCAATGCAGAGTATCAAAAGAGCTTAAAAGCAGCAGCTGAGGCCAAGAAATTACCAATCAAAAGAATGCCAATTCAAAAGCAGAAAAGACAACCCTCCAAGACCTTTTTGGCCAATCAGGAAAAGAGAAAAATGATTAATTTCCTGAGAGGTTCAATTGGTGTCAAAGGGGAAATGTTTACCAATATGGCATACAGTCAGGTTGAGGATTTGTACAAGAAAGAAATGGCTAAGCTTAAAGGGGACTCCTCACAAAGGGAAGAGGCAGAAAGAAAAATGAAAGAGAGACATGATCTCAACATTCAACAACCATTTTCTGAGGAAGTAACACCTACAAAAGAAAAGAAGGAAGAGCCTAAGAATGTAGGAGTAGAAGCTAAATCTGCAAAGAAGGTAAAGACAATTGCTTCCAAAAGGCAGTCTAAGAGGCCAAGAGTGGAAGAAAGAGTAGAAACTGAAGCAGAACCTTCAGTCACACCTTCAGCAGAATCTGTGCAGAACCCAGAACAGTCCAATAAGCAATCTGATGAGCATATGGATCTTTACATGACTATAGTAGAACCAGTTCAGGCTGTCCCAATCTCAATGAAGGCTCCAGAAATCATATTTTGGGACATTCTAAGAGACAATGGAAAGGATTTCTTCAGACTCAAAAGAGTTGGTGGTGCATTTGAAGCATATTCAACATGGGGGAGAGTAATCAGAGGTTGTTCAAGAGCAGACATAGAGGAAATGTACAAAGTAGGAATGAAACTCTATGAGCATGTGTTGAAAGGTACTGAAGAAAATCTTCTCAAAGTGGCAATGGAATACTTATGTATGATGTTTGAACCAGAGAAGGTGGTTTACAGGATTAAAGATCTCCATCATGAATATGGATTCAAGAAGATTGATCACTAGATGTTATTTGAAAACTGTGGTGTATACATGATTACTATTGACAAGTGTTATCATGAATACTACCTGGTGGACAAAATTTATGATCATAGCAAGGAGAAGCTAGAAGGGATGCTAAAAGCTAAACTAGTATGTACTAAGGATTCAGAAATGGCCAGAATTATGGTGAGAAGAACTATCAATCAAAGTCTGGGCCTAGATCCAAATTTGGGCAACTGAATCTGAGGTGTTGAAAGCATCTTATTGAAGATCAGATCTGAAGAACTTGACTTCTCTTCCTAAAAAGTCAAGTTAGGGGGAGATTGTTGGGAACTGATGATATGCTAAGTATAGTTAATGCTGCTAGAAGAACATAGTTACTACTTCTGGTTAGTACTTCTGATATTAATACTGCTAGTTGAAGATTAATGCTGCTCAACAAGATTAGTACTGCTAGTTCAAAGTTAGTACTGCTTGAAGAGATTAATACTGTTGAGCATGGTTAGTACTGCTAAACTTAATACTGCTCAAAGTATTAATGCTGCTGAAAGATAATGCTGCTTATGAGATGAAGATTCGTATGGAAAGGATGACAGTTGGATGGACTAAAGATTATGGAAAGCTTGGAGATAAAGATGGAAGTCTATATTGAAGATCTTTTATTTTTTTGTAATTATCTTTATCTTCAGTATATGTATAGATTTGTTTAGAATAGTTTTACAATTATTCATTCTGAGGTTTAGCTTTTCATAGAGAGAATTAACCTCAAGATTTGTAATCCTAATTCTAGAGAAGTAGAATTCGTATTGGTGAGCCTGTTCATCAATATTGAGGTTGTGTGTTTAAGCTTGTGACTTTTAATCATTCAATACAAGTTTACAAGTTAGTCATCAGATTTACTGTTTGTTTACTGTTTCATTGAATATCAAAGTGTTATTCCACAAACTTCTTTGATATTGTTTTCTGAGAGTTTATTCTTGTTTAGAATTAAGATCCTGACAAAAACAAAAACTCAGAATAATGTTTAACTTGATGTTCTAAACTATTCTCAATAATTCTATACATATACTAAAGATAAAAGATAATTACAAAATATAAAAGATCTTCAGTATAATCTTCCATAGTTATCTCCAAGCTTTCCATGATTATCTTCAGTCTTGATCTGCATGTATCTTGATTATCTCTTAAGCAGTATTAAGTTGTAGCAGTATTAACACTCTGAGCAGTATTAATCTTCTTCAGCAGTAGTAACTGTGCTCAGCAGTATTAACTTTGATCTGGCAGTACTAACATCAGCAGTACTAACTAATAGCAGTACTAACTTTGCTTAGTAGTAGTAACTTCATCAAGCAGTAGTAATCTTGGTTAGCAGTATTAACCATACTTGTGCAAATCTGTAACTCCCAACAACATACGTTATGCTCGATTATCGTTCGGAAACGTACCTTTTGCATTCATTCTTGACTATCTCATAACATGATGCATAATCCTGAAACACTTGATTTAAATCGTAAAATTCTACTAAATTTACTTGGAATTAAACACTTTTACCCTGTTAATGATATGAAAATAACACCAAAAATTGGTGTTATCAACAACCCCAAACTGAGCGTTGCTTGTCCCCAAGCAAATTAGCGTCAATAAAAACACAAACTTAAACCAAACATGCAATTATAAACGAACTGGACCACGGGTATATCTATCGGGTAGCAATCATGGGTGTCAAGCAATAAAAATTTAAGTAGATGAAACAACCGGTATTCATTATTCAACAATTGTATTAAAGTCATGAACATTGAAAATCGAACTAAGAACAGTGACACCATACCTAATCACAACCAAGTCCTCACACTTTCGGGGAGGATTTTGCCTCGACCCTACCTCACGGGATACTCTCTTTACGCTCGAACCCTAGGTTATTGCACATGTTGTTCATGACTTTGGAATTTATGTACAAAAATTCACAAGATATTAGCATGAACAATTAAACAAGAAAAACGCACAAATGTCCAAAGAAGTGATCTCAGAAGGAATCAAGTAACAAGACTAGGACTATTAGTGCTATTCTGTCTATCCTCCTACACTTTCCAAAAGATCATCCAGGTCTTTGTAAAGGTTGTAATGGGGCTAGGCTTATGGATAGGAAACGAAGGTAAACAGATCAAAATCCTCAATGTGGCATTGAACGAACAACTAGTTTCAATCCATTCTTCCCGACGAGTTTCCTTCTTTTCACTTTAAATCCCACTTTGTTCCTTTACATTGGTGTTTCTTTTCACACCCTTTTCTCTTTTTCTTTTTTTTTCTCTCTCACTTTTTTTTCATAGCCTTTATTAATGTTGCTACTGTTTTTTTTGCAGCTGTTAGACCCATTTTGGTCTTTTCGCTCTTTCTAGAACTGGCTTTCAGTATCACTTTTGCTTTTTGTTACCCCTTTCCGTTGTTCCCTACTAGTTGTTCATTCATGACACACGTTCGGATGCGGGTAGGCTGACAGTCAGGCTGGGGTTAGATAAATGGGTTACAACTGAATTTAATCGTTGTATGGCTGCAAAAGGGCTTAGGTGCACACAATAGAAAGGTAAGCAAGATAAAAGGATTACATATTTAATTAACACGCAATGCTTGGAATCACCTCTTAAGGTCCGTAATTCAGATACGACAGAAGTTGGCACTTAATATCCTTATGGCCGTCTTTGTTACCCAATGCAATATTATAGTGAGATCTAACTATAATCACGACAAGGAATATGAAAGGTGTATAAGATAAAAGTGTATAATTCTCTCGCAATAAATTGTACGTTATTGGGTTCAAATTTCTCTCGGGTGGTCTCCACTAATGTCCTCTATTCGTGCAATTTCCTGATTATTTTTAGGACTATATCTCCGCTCCTAGATTCTCATAACAATGTAAAGTTATCTAAATGCCTAGGTGCTTCATGAATTCCGGTGTTCACTATCCTAAGAAAATGAAATTTATGATATGCTTGACAAACCTGTGATAATTTCGCAATTAACATGCAATACCATAGAATACCCGGTAGTATGCCCGGGTCTACAACCCCAAACCTTACCGGCACATTGTCCCCAATGTGCAAGCTCGGTTTGAGTTTGTGGAAAAAAAATGCACATGCACTAAGATGACATAAAATTTATGCACTATATAAGAGATAATAGAAGTCTTACTCGTGTTCATGAGAGATGATGTGAATAGTATGTCTACATGATTACAGTTATCCGAATTAAAAATAATAGATGATACAAGTACCAAGTTCACAAAAATAACGAAGTCAAGAATGGTACTTCTGCTATTTCCACGATGATGTGGTCTAGCTTTACTGCCAACTTGAAGAAATATGGTGGCGTGGTGTGATATGGAGTCGAGTTCTCGCCATATCCTTGGATTGAGAATTGAATGATTGTAGTTGCGATTGAGAGTGAAACAAGAGATTTAGAGAACCCTAGGTTTTGTGCCTTGAAATCGATGAGAGAGTGAGAGTGATAGAGGCGCCGAGTGAGAGGATTTGTAGGGGGGGAAATCAATCGGGTAATTTTTTTTTGGGCCCAAAATAATTAGGGTGGGTTGTGATGTGGGTTGGTGATGGTAACTCACGGCAAAAGGGACGGGGAGGGCTGTTGGGTTTTGGTCGACGAGGGAAAAAGGGGTGGAAGGGGTTCGCGTGAGTTGGGAAGTGGGATGGGAGTGGGTAACTCACGAAGAACCCACGTTAGGGGCTGTTTTGTTTTGGCCGATCGAGTGAGAGAGCAACAAGTAGCGTGGGTTAGGCCGTGGGTTGGAGGTGTTAACTCACGAAGCAAGCCACGGTAGAGGCTGTTTGGTTTTATGGAAAATCACCACCCAAAAAATTTTAAACGCGATTTTAAACCCACTTTAACACCAATTTAAACACCATTTTAACCACTATTTTAAACCACTTTAAATACCATTTTAAACCCCTTTTTAAACACCATTTTAAACCCATATATGAATCTTCTCACTATTATCTCTCAATCCCTTTTCTCGACTTCAAACACATGGTACTGAATGCTTTTACCTCAACCGTTTGCTCCTCTCAATTTCCGTCTTTTCTCTCCAACTTTAACCCAAAACCAAAATACTTATCTTGTAGCGCGGGAACTTCTCCGAATCACGAGAGACCTAAAACGAAACAAAACACAACTCCTACGAACACCAATTAATTAAAACCACTAAAAAAATAAAAATTAAAACAACGAAAAATTAAAACGACACACCTAGTGGGTTGCCTCCCACCTAGCGCCTTAGTTAGAGTCGTGGCACGACTATGTAGCTCTCAATTTGGCTCGGTATCGCTTGCAGAATTGAATCGCCTACACATCCGACTTTTCCTGATTTTCCCCACATAGGTTTTCCCATCATAACCAGTTTTTGATCCAATCGATCGCCCTTCCGGTTCAACTCTATCTTCTACGCTTTTGAGAACATGGAAAGTTACCTTTTCATTACCAACTCTGAAAGTCATCACACCTTCTTCCATGTCTATCAAAGCCTTGCTTGTGGCTAAGAACGGTCTTCCCAAAATTAATGGCAACTCGACATCTTCTTCCACATCTAGAACTATGAAATCAACTGGAAAGTAAAACTTTCCGACCTTTATCAACACGTCTTCCACGATTCCGTATGGATACTTCACTGATCTATCTGCAAGTTGGAGTGTCATGTTTGTTGGCTTCACTTCCCCAAGCCAAGTTTCCTGAAAATGGATAAAGGTAACAAGTTAATACTTGCTCCTAAGTCACATAACACTTTATCAAAATGAAAAACTCCAATTTGCATAGGTATAGAGAAACTCCCTGGATCTTGAAGCTTCGGAGGAAGCTTATTTTGAATGATTGCACTGCACTCCTCGGTAAGTGCAATTGTTGCATGATCTTCAATCTTCCTCTTCTTGGACAAGATGTCTTTCATGAACTTGAGATATGTTGGCATTTGTGCAAGTGCCTCTGCAAATGGAATATTGATGTGTAGCTTCTTGAAAATGTCAAGAAATTTCTTGAACTGTTCCTTATCTACGTGTGCCTTCAACCGATTCGGAAAAGGTAGCGGTGGCACATACGGGATGACTATCGACTTTGATGGAGGTGTCACACCTTTTTCCTTTGGCTCATTTGGATCAGTAATATCAGTAGTCATCTCACATTTCATCCCAACATCTTCAGCCTCTACTTTTTCGGTCACCACTTGCTCTCGGGTAGGGTCCTTTATCAATTCCTTGTCACTCCTAATATGAATGGCATTGCAATGTTCTCTCGGTTTTCTTTCAGTATGACTAGGGAATTGACCCTAAGTACGGGATTGTAGAGCTTCAGCTATCTGGCCGATCTGTCTCTCTAAGATTTGGATGGAAGCTATATTCTGCTCAGTTGCCGCTTTTACTGTGCCCACGGTGGTTGTCAAATTGCTTACGGATGAAGTAATCTCCTCGACAGTATTGTCCATCTTCGAGATGAACTTCATCAAAACATCTTCTAATCCCGACTTCTTCTCTCCAGATTGTCCTTCATCAAGCCTTCTCTGATTATAACCTGGGGGATGATAAACATTATTAGCATGAGAAGAAGAATTAAAATTAGAACTGTTACCATATTGTTGTTGTTGTTGTCCCATAGTCTCTCTCGGTTGATTTTGAGGTTGATTCCATGAAAGGTTGGGATGCCTCTTCCACCCTTCATTGTAGGTATTAGAGAATGGATCATTCCGAGGGCGATTGTTCCGATTTTGTAAGAATTGAACCTGTTCAGGTTCATGAGAAGCAAGGAACAAATCGGGAATGTCTCCGTCATAGTGATATGCAGGTTGGATGGAAGTTCCTTTCAGCTGATTTGTGATGGCGGACAGTTGGGCTTTTATTGCCTTTAGCTCATCAGATTCCTGAACATTTGCTACACGTCTGGTATCGGCTCGTGGAGTGGCATAACTGTGTTCAGCCAAGTTTTCAATCAGATCAACTGCCTCTTCATAGGTCTTGTTCATCAAGGCCCCACACGCTGCTGCAGTAATATCATTTTTGTACTGCGGGTAAGTCCACCAAGGAAGTCTGGATGATAACCCAGCCATGTAACCCATGATGTGGACACTTTTTGAGCATGTCCTTATATCTTTCCCATGCCTCGTAGAGTGTCTCCTGGTCCCATTGAGCAAAGTGGGTTATTTCAGCCATTAACTGAGTTGTTCTACCCGGTGGAAAGAATTTTTGTAAGAATGCGGCAGTCATGTCGGCCCAAGTGGTAATCTGACCATTGGGTAGGCTCTCTTCCCAAATTTGTGCCCTTCCCTTAAGTGAGAAGTTGAACAACCTCAGTTTAACAGCATCGTCTGACACTCCGTTGATCTTAAATGTGTTACAGATCTTTTCGAATGAACGGAGATGTGCATGGGGGTCTTCTGTTGGTGCTCCACCAAACTGATTTTGTTGTAACATCTGGATCGTGCCATACCTTATCTCAAAGTTGTTTGCTGCTACTGCAGGGGCTTGAATACCTCTGTTAATAGCTGCCATGTTAGGATTGACAAACGATCTCATCGGCACTCTTGTTGGTGCTTCCTCTCCCATTATATGATTTTTTTTAATCTGAAACAGGGAAAAGAGGGATCACGGAATGTACGGAAAATAGAATGAAAATAAAATAAAATGTCCAATGTAATAGCGCTTATAGCTGGTAGTGCTATCAGTGCAAACTAGTTCCCCGACAATAGCGCCAAAAACTTGATAGGCGGGTTTACACCCCCCTAATTTAACCGCAAGTGTACGGGTCGAATCAAGTAATATGTACTTGGAAGTACGAGTATCATAATGACCATATTCACTATTAACTGAACGATCCAAAAGGTTGAATTTCTTTTATGGTTAAATAACTGATTACTGATAACAATAAAATAAAATAAAACACTATTCAAAAGTAACGACTTTGGAAACTTTTATGGAGATTAATAGTTGAGGGTTGGAAATCCTATGGTTTCACTAATGAACAGTAGACTTGAAAATAATTATCAGTTAAACCCTTTAATGAAAATCAAATCTGTAAAAATCACTAATATTCTTTCTCAAGCAACAACAAATTTTATTTAGAAAACACAAGTCTCATCTCTCGATCTTAACACATGAGTTCAAAACACATTAAGTTCCAGATTATTATGATACTAGGGTTTAGTTGGTATATCTCTATCCAATTTCTCACCCTAGGCATACAATTTCAGTTCTTGTTAACAATTAATTCTCTCGAATTGAATTTTAACGAACAAATCAGATGAAAGTTGGCCAAACTCACAAAAGCATTAAAACCCAAATCATATGCTTCATTAGTTAAGAAAAACTGATAAAAACTCCCAATCACATGTTCACAAGCTTATACCATAATCAAACCAACCCCCAACATCTAAAGATTAGTTCATGTTGGGGGTATTAAACAATAAAATACTAGAAGAATTCATAGATCTAAGAAAAGTTCATTCAAACATTAAAGATTGAAAAAATCCCTTTTGAATGTGTAATACCGACGAAGAATTGGAAGAATTTGTGTAAGAATCGCTTCCCAAGATCTTTCTTCGCTTCAATCCGGTGTTCTCCTCTTGCAAAAATCGCCAAAAAGCCGTCTCCTTGCTTCCTCCCGTCGCCCCCTTGATAATGATATGATAAGTCCCCCAAAACCCTAAGAGATAGTCATTAAAAATGTCCAACACCTTCTCGTGGGTTGATCCGTAGGTTAGCTTCAGCAACTCACGAAGAAAGGTACCCTAATTTTCATTGTGGTAGCTTGCTCCGTGGGTTCAACTTCAGCAACCCACATCAAAAGGTACTTCAGCCACTGATTTTGGCCCACTTTTGAAATTGATTTTTCTTCTTAACTTCACTTTTTCACCGGCCATTTCTCGGTCTTGGAACTTGACGTACATTATGCTCGATTATCGTTCGGAAACGTACCTTTCACATTCATTCTTGACTATCTCATAACATGATGCATAATCCTGAAACACTTGATTTAAATCGTAAAATTCTACTAAATTTACTTGGAATTAAGCACTTTTACCCGGTTAATGATATGAAAATAACACCAAAAATTGGTGTTATCATCTCCCACACCAAAAATTGAAATTTTATAATTCAACGCAATGAACTTGTCTGTTCAATACCAACACACGTTTGCATGCGTCGACATGTTTTCAAAATAAACACCTCGTAAGGCACACACACGCCAAAAATATATGATGTAACAACCCAACCCTCAAAACAAGAGACAAAACCAACTTTAATAAATAATAAAGCCAAATAGCTCAATACAACATCCATAATACAAGGTTTGCGGAACGACAACCTAGTACACAACTGAGAATACATTGCCAAGGATCTATAATAGAGTTCCTCTCAATCAACTCCAGCTCGCAACTTCTCTTAAATACTTATTTGCTTCTCCTATTGTCACTTTTTACCTGAAAAGGGTTTTAGATTTGAAAAGAACGAGGGTTAGACCAACGGTCTAGTGAGTCCCTCCTAATAACACTTTAATATTCAATAATCAACAATATAGATACGATAAATTGCTCAATTTAACTTTATCAAAAATTCACACTTTCATCAACACTTTGGATCACACTACCGTCACCCGCAAGTAACGGTGTGTCTGGCTCACACTGCCTTATTTGGGACACACCCCCCCAATGGCATAAACGGAACACACACCTCGGTATGAGCACAGGCGGAACACCCCCCCCCCCCCGACTTTGAGCACAAAGCAAATAAAACAATGTATGCATACATTTCCACTAATAAATAACAAAATGCATATAGTGTACTTTAAACCATTCTCGTATATCAAATAAACATATGCAAGGAAGAATCTTATTTAAACGTGCACACAAAATGGTCGTCTTAAATCTTTAAAAATTCAATTTAAAGAAAAACTCATCTGATGTCCTTAGCTTAAACTTCTTGCGCTTACTTTAATAATTCGGTCCGAACCTATAAAATAACACATTGGCCGGTAAACTCGCGAGTCTTTCTATTTTAACGCATAAATGATCTTAACACCAAAAATCCCATCATTACCGCTTTTCTAAAAATATGTCGGCCCACGAATTAACTAAATCCATTTTAGATTAACTAAATCCTAATAATCTTAATAATCCTAAGCCCACTACATTAACTAGACCCATTTTAAATTAATAGTGGGCTTCGGCCCAACCACATCACACCGGGCAAGATTGTTGACCGGGGTCTCCCCCCCCCCCCCAAAATGTTGACCGGGGTCTCCCCCATGCACGTCGACCGGGGTCTCCCCCTATACCGACCGGGGTCTCCCCCCATACGCCAACCGACCTCCCCACTCCCCGGTCACCCCTTTCTCGACCGGGGTCTACCATCGACCAGACCCTACTTCAACCGAGGTCTAAGATATCGACCGGGGTTTCCACTTAACTAACGACCAGGGTCTACCGTCGACTGGACCCGACCTCGACCGAGGTCTGAATTCGACCGGAGGCGATTTTGGGGTTTCGAACACCCAGATTAATCAGAACAAATAATCTCAAAATATTACTATCTCTTTTAATCAAATCTGTCCCAAAACTTTTAATCTCTTAAGATTGAATACACTTAGAGTCCCAACTAATGAATCGATTACTTTCATGACCCAAAACTAAATCGACCACATGGAACCTGATTGGGTTCTTGGTTGTTTCAATCCAAACTTATAAATAACTTACACTTAAATTGCTAGAAAGGAGATACATTATCTACATAAAATTCTAGGAAAAAGCTTGAATTCTTACCTCAAGAGATGAGTGCAGGTCTCTCAATCTTCTTCCTCACCAATCGCCCCAACACTATTTTCCTTTCTTCAGCCGCCAACGTAGAATGAAGCAATCCCTAGGAGTATCCCTTTTATTACACCATTTACACTTAACCCCCTTTATGTTTGATCATATTTCATTTGCACCCTAAACTCTAAATTTATTGATTTAAACTTGGTTATTACATCTGATATGAATTATATGAAAAGGCTTCAGCAATTTGTTTGAAACATAATGCATGGGACTCAATGACATTGAAGGCTATTTACTCTAACAAGGTCAAATGTCTACACTCACAATGATTTATCCCAGACTCCTTATTTCTGACCAACCAACCGGGTGTTGGAAAATTTTAGTAAAAATTGTGATTTTTTACTAACTTTGGACACAAATAAATACATGTATATGTATTGTATATATCTAACTCTTCGTGGGTTTATGTTCTCCTATATGAGAGCTTCGAAACAATATATTATGTGTCCAAAACGGAATATGTGTGAATGAGATATCGATGCTCAAAGTTGAGTGTTTGGGATGAAAATTGGCAAAACCAAGTGGGTGTGGGAACTTGTCCCACATAGGAAGGAGGACCAAATTTTTATTGGTTTATAACTAAAAATGTGGGAGGGACTTTCAAGTCCTTTGTTTGGTTTTACTCCATCACCTACCCGCGCGCAGGGGGGCTGCCGATTGCGGCTTTCGTAGGCTAAATTCGGCGAACTTGTGCGTGGGCGCGACCTGCGGACACGAATGCCGCTCCGAAATCTTGTGCTCGCGCAGGTGGTCGCGGGTTTACCCACGCCATTAGTCACGAAATGCTCTGTTTATGGACGATAAAACAGTGAGTTACGCGGGTTAAGCAGCGGGGCTTACTTGCGTAGTA
This sequence comes from Arctium lappa, assembly GCA_023525745.1. Classification (NCBI taxonomy): domain Eukaryota; kingdom Viridiplantae; phylum Streptophyta; class Magnoliopsida; order Asterales; family Asteraceae; genus Arctium; species Arctium lappa. Next base: position 10,371,411 of record CM042048.1, read on the forward strand.
AGTCGCAAAATTCACTGTTTGTAGACGAGACAGTGAGTTACGCGGGTTGTGCTGTGACTTCACCCGCGTGATAAGTCGCGACATTCACTGGTTTTTGTAACTCCTTGATATTCATTAATTGGAAATGATTAATAGGATTAATGTTAATTAATCCTTCGATTTTCAATTCATTAGTATAAGTAGAGGAGTCTATTGTAAGTTCAAACACACAACAACCTTGAACACACAAAGAATTCTCTCGTGCATACGGTATTTCTCCGGCGACTTTTCAGGCAAGTTTAATATCCGGCAGTACGCTGCTTCTGCTGTTGTACCCTGGGAACAGACGGAAAATCTGTTTAAGGGAATCGTGTTCAACACGAGCCTCAGCATCGATTGTTTCGATATACGGTTTATTCGTTTTACAATTTCTGTCGATTCCCTTTCTATTTGATTTTTTCTAATATTTGGTTGATTAAATTCTGTTGTTCGATATTTGTAATTATATATATTATTGATATATATATATATACATATATATATATATATATCTGTGTACTAACAATCTTAAACAGATTTGATGTTTTATCGAGTTTCTCTCGATATTTTCTTTTTCTGTTTTTCGTAAACAGAGTTTGTTTCGATATTCTCGTTATCTGTTTTTCCGTAAACAGATTTATAGTTTTAATATAAAATTCTGTTTTGTGTAAACAGATTATCTTAGTGATACTAATTGTTCATATCGACTTTTCAGAATGGTGAACACAACCGGAACTACATCTCCTACAATACCAATATCGGGAATTGCTACCTTGCCTGTACAATCGATAGTGACTACTACCACGCCTACACCAAATATGATGGCCAATCATGCTGAGAAACCGGAGAAATTTTCCGGTTTGAACTTCAAGAGGTGGCAACAGAAAATGTTTTTCTATTTGACCACCTTGAACCTCGCAAGGTTCCTAACTGAAACCGCTCCTCAACTTAGTGGAGGAGAGGCCAACGTTCAATCTGTGAGCGCGGTCGAAGCGTGGAAGCATTCGGAATTTCTATGCCGAAACTATGTGTTAAATGGCATAGCTGATGTTCTTTACAATGTGTATTGTAAAGTAACCACGGCGAAAGAACTATGGGAATCCTTGGATCGCAAGTATAAAACAGAAGATGCGGGAACCAAGAAGCATGTGGTTGCTCGCTTCTTGGATTTCAAAATGGTTGACTCCAAAACTGTAATGAGTCAAGTCCAAGATCTTCAAGTTATTTTGCATGACATACTTGCCGAAGGAATGGTTGTAAGTGAAGCCTTCCAAGTTGCTGCTATGATTGAAAAGCTTCCTCTCGGTTGGGTAGATTTCAAAAACTACCTTAAACACAAGCGAAAGGAGATGTCTGTGGAGGATTTGGTGGTACGTCTTCGCATTGAAGAAGACAACCGAATTTCTTTGAAGGGTGGTTATGCCGGCTCTTCAAAGGAAAATGTGGTGGAAGTTGGCCAACCTTCTAAGGCCAAGGCAAAGAAGATTGACAAAGGCAAGGGGAAAGCTAAAAATCTTGCCCCTCGGAAAGGAACTTTCAAAAAGAAGTTCAATTGTTATAATTGTGGTCAACCGGGTCACAAGGCGGCCGATTGCAAGTTGCCCAAGAAGGAAAATCCACGCCAAGCTCATATGATGAACGAAAACTTGGTGGCTATGATCACGGAGTTTTCGGCCATGGGACTTGCTACCATGGTTTCGGAGGCTAATGTGATAGGTTCAAACTCTATGGATTGGTGGGTTGATACGGGAGCTACCCGTCATGTAAGTCATGACAAAAGCAACTTCATATCCTTTAAAGATGTGGATGATGGGCAAAAGCTCTACATGTGAAATGCCGCTACTACCGATGTTAAGGGCATTGGAGATGTGCTTCTAAAAATGACTTCCGGGAAAGAGCTCAAGATTAGAGACGTTTTGTACGCGCCGGAGCTTCGGAAGAATCTTGTGTCGGGTTGGTTGCTTAATAAGTTTGGATTTAAACTTGTATTTGAGTCGGACAAGTTTGTTTTGTCCAAGAATGGTATGTATGTGGGAATGGGATATGCCTTGGACGACATGTTCAAGTTGAATGTAACTGTTATCAATGGAATGAATAAAACTGGTACTAGTTCTGTTTATTTGCTTGAGTTTTCAAATGTTTGGCATGGCCGTTTAGGACATGTAAACTTTAATTCCATTCAACGATTAATTAAATTAAACTACATACCGAAATTTGATATTGACTCAAATCATAAGTGTCCCACATGTGTTGAATCCAAACTTACTAGAATGTCTTTCAAATCGATTGAAAGAAAAACCGAACCCCTTGATTTAATTCACACTGACGTGTGTGATTTAAAATCAATTCCTACTAGAGGTGGGAATAAATACTTCATCACGTTTATCGATGATAGTACGAAATATTGCTACGTGTATTTACTTAAGAGTAAAGATGAAGCAGTAGACAAGTTTGTCTTGTATAAAAATGAAGTTGAGAATCAACTTAACAAGAAAATCAAGGTGGTTAGAAGTGATAGGGGAGGTGAATATGTTTCACCGTTTGCTGAATTTTGTTCTAGTAATGGAATTCGACATGAATTCACAGCACCCTATTCACCTCAGCAAAATGGTATGGCTGAAAGAAAGAATCACACCTTGAAAGAAATGGTGAATGCCCTGTTGATCAGTTCTGGACTAAGTCAGAACATGTGGGGGGAACCTATTTTGTCGGCTAATTATCTTTTAAATAAGATACCCTGCAAGAAAAAAGATGAGACTCCGTATGAACTTTGGATGGGTAGAAAACCATCTTACAAGTACTTACGAGTGTGGGGGTGCCTAGCTAAAGTGGTTGTACCTCCTCCTAAGGTACAAAAGTTAGGACCTAAAACAGTGGATTGTGTATTCATTGGATATGCACAAAACAGTAGTGCTTATCGGTTTGTTGTGTATGAATCTAAAAATCCCGAGATACACAAGAATACAATTATGGAGTCAAGAAATGCTTCATTCTTTGAAGACGTGTTTCCTTGTTTGAACAAGGAAGATCAAGCGTCATCTTCTAAAGGTAAAGAAATTGTTCAAGAGGATGAACAAATTCTATCTGATAAAGAAGATATAGAACCTAGAAGAAGTAAACGAGCTCGGGTTGAAAAATCATTTGGTCCCGATTTTCTCACCTACGTGGTGGAAAGTGAACCTAATACCTATCGTGAGGCGGTCACGTCTTCGAAGGGACCTCAATGGAAAGAAGCCATCAATAGTGAGATAGAATCTATCTTACAAAATCATACATGGGAACTAGTGGACCTACCACCGGGTTGTAAGCCACTAGGTTACCGTTGGATCTTTAAAAGAAAGATGAAAGATGATGGCAGTATTGACAAATACAAGGCGAGATTAGTGATCAAAGGATATAGACAAAAGGAAGGTCTAGATTACTTTGATACTTATTCTCCGGTGACAAGAATAACATCCATTATATTGGTGTTAGCGATTGCAGCCATTAGAAATCTGCAAATTCACCAAATGGATGTAAAAACTGCTTTTCTAAACGGAGATTTAGAAGAAGAAATCTATATGGAGCAGCCCGAGGGATTTGTCGCCCCGGGACAAGAGAACAAGGTTTGTAAACTTATTAAATCCTTGTATGGCCTAAAGCAAGCTCCAAAGCAATGGCATCAAAAGTTTGATCAAGCCATGTTAGAAAGCGGTTTTAAGATAAATGAGTGTGATAAATGTGTTTACATGAAAGACACCACTCATGGATATGTCATCTTGTGTTTATATGTTGATGATATGCTTATCATTGGTAGCAATGAAAAAATGATAAAGTCCACAAAAGATATGTTAAAATCTAAATTTTACATGAAATATTTGGGTTTAGCGGATGTGATTCTTGGGATAAAAATCACAAGAACCCAAAATGGCATGGTGTTAAATCAAACACATTATGTGGACAAGATTCTTGAGAAATTCAATGAAGGAGATACTAGTATAGCTAGAACTCCGATTGATACTAGTCAACACCTATCTAAAAATAGAGGGGAAGGTGTTGAACAAGTAGAATACTCAAGAATAATTGGCAGTTTGATGTATCTTATGAGTTGTACTAGACCTGACTTAGCATATTCAGTGAGTAGGCTAAGTAGGTATACTAGTAATCCCAGTTTAGAACACTGGAAGAGTATTACTAGATTGTTAAGATATCTAAGATACACACATGACTATGGACTGCATTATGGAAGATATCCAATGGTGATCGAAGGATATAGCGATGCAAATTGGATATCTGATATAAAAGATTCCAGATCGACAAGTGGATATGTGTTTAAACTTGGAGGCGCGGCTATATCTTGGAAATCGTCCAAACAAACAGTTATAGCCCGATCCACGATGGAATCTGAGGTCATTGCCTTGGATAAATGTGGTGAAGAGGCAGAATGGCTATGTCAGTTCATGGAAAATATTCCCAAATGGCCTAAGCCGGTAACGGCCATATGTATACATTGTGATAACCAATCGGCGATTGGTAGAGCTCAAAGTACAATGTATAATGGGAAATCTAGACATATTAGACGTAGACATAATACGATTCGACAATTACTCTCTACTGGAGTTATCTCTATTGACTATGTGAAGTCAAAGGATAACATTGCGGATCCGCTTACGAAAGGCCTAAGTAGAGATTTGGTGTACAAGTCGTCGAGAGGAATGGGATTAAAGCCCTTGAATGAGTAATTCATGCAAAGAAAACCTTACCCAGAAGACTGGAGATCCCAAGATCTGGGTTCAAAAGGACAACCTAGTTGTATGAATAGAGGAGGTCACTGTGGGGGAGTTCATAAACTTCCAATTCCAATTCTGGAATCAGTGATGTTGAGGCTAAGCCTATGGCTTTTAATGATTATTGAAAATCACCTATGTGAGAGAGAAGTGGGGTCGCTTCTAAGGGAATTGTGGGGGCTCAATTCCTATCAGCTCTTGCTGAACCAGGCTAGTGTTCATGACCATAACGAACACGACTATGAGGATATGACCTTGTTAGGAAGAGTTTTGTGTGAAATGTATTGTCGCCTACATAAAGGGCAGTTCAGTTCAAGGACATCGAGTCTACTGACAGCTAGGAGGCTAAGTGTGTTTCACAAGGGAAGGTTCAAAGGATAACACCTACCTATCCTATGCAAGATTCGACCATTGGAAATTTCGTAGGAAAATTTTCGTATGCAAAGATCGATCTCCATTCATGTGGGGGATTGTTGGAAAATTTTAGTAAAAATTGTGATTTTTTTACTAACTTTGGACACAAATAAATACATGTATATGTATTGTATATATCTAACTCTTCGTGGGTTTATGTTCTCCTATATGAGAGCTTCGAAACAATATATTATGTGTCCAAAACGGAATATGTGTGAATGAGATATCGATGCTCAAAGTTGAGTGTTTGGGATGAAAATTGGCAAAACCAAGTGGGTGTGGGAACTTGTCCCACATAGGAAGGAGGACCAAATTTTTAGTGGTTTATAACTAAAAATGTGGGAGGGACTTTCAAGTCCTTTGTTTGGTTTTACTCCATCACCTACCCGCGCGCAGGGGGGCTGCCGATTGCGGCTTTCGTAGGCTAAATTCGGCGAACTTGTGTGTGGGCGCGACCTGCGGACACGAATGCCGCTCCGAAATCTTGAACCAGTGTATTTCGCGAGTTAGGTCGCGGGTTTACCCGCGCCATTAGTCACGAAATGCTCTGTTTATGGACGATAAAACAGTGAGTTACGCGGGTTAAGCCGCGGGGCTTACTTGCGTAGTAAGTCGCGAAATTCACTGTTTGTAAACGAGACAGTGAGTTACGCGGGTTGTGCTGCGACTTCACCCGCGTGATAAGTCGCGACATTCACTGGTTTTTGTAACTCCTTGATATTCATTAATTGGAAATGATTAATAGGATTAATGTTAATTAATCCTTCGGTTTTCAATTCATTAGTATAAATAGAGGAGTCTATTGTAAGTCCAAACACACAATAACCTTGAACACACAAAGAATTCTCTCGTGCATACGGTATTTCTCCGGCGACTTTTCAGGCAAGTTTAATATCCGGCAGTACGCTGCTTCTGCTATTGTACCCTGGGAACAGACGGCAAATCTGTTTAAGGGAATCGTGTTCAACACGAGCCTCAGCATCGATTGTTTCGATATACGGTTTATTCGTTTTACAATTTCTGTCGATTCCCTTTCTATTTGATTTGTTCTAATATTTGGTTGATTAAATTCTGTTGTTCGATATTTGTAATTATATATATTATTGAAATATATATATATATATATATATATATATATATATATATATATATATATATATCTGTGTACTAACACCGGGTTCCTCTCCTATGCCACAACCCTGGCACCAACGCTTCCCAATATCCTTGAATGTTCAAGTACCAGTTACCATCGCAACTAAAATTTCGCAAGTCGCGCATCCTCACTTTGACCTCAAACAAACTTATCGACCATAGCTTAATTCCATTTGATCCTCACTACAATTTTATCAGTCAGCACTGATATCGTCTCCCAACCGCCCTTCAATTTTGCTACAGCTTCAAAAACCTCATTTCTATCCTTCAATTATGGGATTAACACTCACCTGCTTCCCACCAATCGCCATAACAATCTACCAAACCGAAAACTCCCTGGAAGTGGAAAGCTAATCTCTTATCATAATATCTTCCTTATGGACCCATGAGATCCTTTCTCAACGAAGTATCTACATCCCGCACAATATTCTTCCCAAACGGTATTAACCTTACAACCACAAGCTAACCCACCTAACACGCCAGACCAACACTATCAATTCATAGATAGGACTCTCTACCCTAAACCACACTCAACAATAGCAATCGAGTATGCCCATGCACCTGTAAATTCATAATGGCATTAGCCAGATGCGATTTTGAATATACCTTATATGAGAGTACTCACTATTGTTATCACGCCTCTCGATAAACAAGGTCTTCTGAAAGGTTTCCTAAATCTCAGTTGCGTCCCCTACTCCACAGTTTAAGTTTAGGCCCCTCTGGTCACCTAAATCCCTTAAACTATGACTTTGATACCAACTGAAACAACCCAACCAAAAACAGCAAGATAACAATTAAATCTTAATAATAACTCATGCCAAAGCGGCCCCAAGCGTACAATTTCATTTCAAGGTTTGCATTAGCAACCTATACACAACTGAGATAAAGTAAAAACTAAACTAAGGTGACGGTCTTCTATCCACTCCCACTACACCTTCTCTTTACCTTTACCGGCCCCTCCTAGCTCATGCCTTCCTGAAAAGGTTTTTAAAATTTTGAAAGAGCGAGGGTTAGACCAACGGTCTAGTGAGTCCCCTCTTGCAACAATTTTTAATTCAACAAACATTCAAGGATTTATCATAAAATAAACCATTTTCAGTTTCAAGGAAATTCTTTAACTTTCAGCAAACTTCTCAGCTCACACTACTGTCACCCTAAGGTGACAGCGTGTCTGTGTATCACACTGCCTTTGTTGGGACACACACCCCGGTATGAGCACAGGTGGGCCACACCCCCCGACTTTGAGCCTACACACTTAGAACCATGTATGTATACATTTCCACTTTGACAACAAAAATAGAAACATCTTTAACATTCACATAAATCTCGCAGGTAAATATTAAAGCAACATCATTTCCAAGCTTGCATATAAATTCACATACATAAAAAATAACTTAATCGTAATAAGAGTCTTTAGTTCATAAAACTCACCTGGTGTCCTTAGCTTAATTCTTGCGTCTATACTCTTATGGTTCCATCCAAAACCTATAAAAAGAGACATTGGCCGGTGAACTCTCTATACCTTCTAATTAATAACAGAGTTGACATTAACACCCCCAATCTTCAAACGGCTAACTTAATGGAGATCACTAGCTTTGGAAAGAAAAACGGGCTAGTCCACTTACCAAGAATCCAACTGTGGATTTTTCCCCAAACTAAAAAAATTGGGCTTCGACCCACATAACAGCAACCCGGGGACCGGGTCAATGGTGGTCGCCCGGACGAGGCATGCGATCGGGGCCTCACCCCCGGTGACCGGTGTCCAAACCTAAACCGACATCATCACTACTCGGTGTCGACCGGGGTCTCACCCCCAGCGTCGACCGATACCCTTCACCCCGGTGTCGACCGGGGTCTCAACCCCCGGGGTCATTCGGTCCCCCAACCCAACACTGAACCAAAACTACACATCGCGATTTAAGAACTCTCAATCAACGCAGAAGGGAAATCACATACCAATCCATTAATTAACTCTAATCCTCCCTCCCCCCTTGGGTCGATTACCTAACGGCTAAAAAAATGGAATCCTTCCCATGGCCGATTCCAGCTTAGTCCCAACTACACTTCCAGTGCAGATTTCTTTATTAACTTCTCCATAAAGAACTTTTCTACACTAAACAGTCAAATCCTAATACTCAATCAATCAATAATAGAGTTAGAACTTACCTTGAAAAATTAATTAATGCTTGGTGTCGGTTCCTCGCCCTCTTCCGATCGTCGCCCTCGAGCTCTCCCTCTTCCCTTCCAAAATTTTTAGGCGCCAGATAACAAAATGTGCTAGACCCTAGGGTTAAATCCCTCTTAACCCTCTTTTACACCCTAGACCCTTATACTATGGGTCAATTGTAGAAACTCCCCCAAAGTCTAAACTATTTCACTTAAGTGCGGTTATTACAAATGGCAATCTCATGGGTACAATCGCCTACCACCTACCGAGGGCTACCTCCTTGGCTCGAGAGTGACACGACGACAATATTGTTGTCACAATCGTAGGGCATAGCCGCTGAACTCATACCGCGGCTGAACCCCTTTCGGCGACTATGACCACGGCGACAATGCCAATGACAAGGTCGTCGAGCACTATCGCCCAACTTTCCTGAACTTCGAAAGTTGGGGTTTTTCCTCCTCGATTAAGGGCTTCTCGCGAGTTTTAGGATCTAAGGTAGACACAACAAGATTACAACCAAAATAAAGGTAAATTGGAAAGCTTAAGATAGATTTCATTAATTGAAAATTCAATGTGTTACACAATCTCTCTGACGTACTTAAAGCCTTCGTGTACACTGCTAACCAGTTCTTTGATATGATGAGATCCAAGTATGTATATTCCAGCATCCCATATCTAAGTTGTTTAGGGTGTTGATTTTGATTTTCATGTTTAGAGTTGAATTTGGGTTTGATTTTAATTTTTATTATCGTATTTAGATTTGTATTTGGTTTTGGATTTAATTAATGCTAGTGTTTGGAACTTTATTTGGCTGGAGGGTTTTTAGCCGGAGAAGATGACCGGAAAGGGGTGTAAATTTTACATAGTTGGTCCTTGCAATTTGATGATTTTTACAAAAACAATAAAAAAACCAAAAAATTTACAAAAGAGGAAGAAAACATGGTTGGACGAAAATGCCCCTTGCTTTAACTGAGTTTTTTTAACGAAGTTAGTGGGCAGGTTCCACTTTCAAAGCAAATTCAAACCTCGGGGACTACAATTTGACTTATTAAAGTACAAGCCACTTTCAAATAAATCACCAAACCTCAGGGAGCAAAAGTATAATTCTCTCTTAAATAATTAAGGATAGACCAAGGCCTATTTGTTTTTTCAAAATAACCTCTAAATGGTTCTTAAGTTTGAATCGGTCAGACCTTTTTACATTCAGATTGTTCGTTTTCTTCCAGTTTTCAGAGTCTCTTAACTCTTAAATACATATGAAATAATAAGTGGTGGCCTAACTTCTTAAAACGTATTATCGCCGCCTCAATTCATATGTTTTCCTTTCTCTTAAGACGCCTCCAAGACATTACAAAAACAAACAGTCTTATTGTTTCAGATTTCACAGCCACCTATAAATTAATCAGAAGTGAAATAAGATTTTAGACCTCTTAAAAAACAAACGAGACCAAAATGTTTATTGCTATATGAAAGGAACATATAATACAACGTTTAATTAACTAATTAGGGAGTTAATAATGGATTTTTTTTCTTCATTTTAGCTTCCATCACACTTATAGAAAACCAAAGTCCAACACTAAGGGGTTGTTTGTTTTTAAAAAAAAAAACATCTTAATGACTCTTAAGTATAAATCGTTCAGACCTTTTTACACACCACCTCTTATTAATCATAACTAAAATAAGACTTCAGACTTTAGATCACTTAAAAAACAAACGGCACCTAAGATTTTCAAATATTGGGAAAATAGTCGAAGAAATACGTTAACGCCAAATCATCATCATGAAAAACAAATTTCCAAACAATGATACGTTTTTTTGTTACAAAAAATTTACTTTTATGTTTTGATTTATGAACTTTATCTAAAAGTTTTTCAAGATTAGATTTGATCTTTCAATGTTAAATAAATCATTTTCTTATTTAAAAATGATATTGTTATTTTGTACCTATTATACATAGACTTAAAGATTATATAAGACCATTCATTTTTTCGTTAGAACTTGAAACAACTTTAAAGCTATTAAATAACCAAACTTTCTCAAATTGATAACTTTTTAGAGGTAGAGACAAATATAATAATCACAAAGCTACAAACATAGGAATTGATAAAAGACTTTTTGTTTTCTATAAAAACATGTGTGTAGGAGTTATATTTATTTTATTGTTTAAAGACAACTATTACATGGGAATTAATTAAAAAGGATACCCTATATAAAGGGACAAATTTATTTAAGAATTTGCATAGTATAAGGCTAAATACATCTGTATATATTGTTAAATGTATTTCTACTTAGGTGTTTCGGATGTGGTTCGGAATCAAACGGTAAACCGTACAGTATATATGGTTTGAGTATGTTGCCAAACTTCAAACGGTACCGCATAGATCTCAAAACCGCACCGCAAAATGCGGTGCAGTGCGTTTTATGCAGTTTGTACCTATCACACTTTATGTATACAATCCAATAATTATAAGTTTACAAATACATAAAATCAATGATAAAGTGATCATAATCCAAAAAAATAAAGAGTTTCAATAAATTTGATTTTCAAATACATATTTCATAATTAAAATTAGTTAAAAATGTTTAAAAAAAAAATCAAACCAACTTAGACATGTGTAGACAATTACGATTATGATCCTCAAGAATTTTCATATTATGTGTTGTATATGCAATACCTTTCATGGTCTCCAATTGCCATTTCTCATATTGGATCAAACTCAAAAGTCTAAAACACAAAGTACAAAAATATTACAGAAATAGTATACATATATATGTTATGTATAAAATTAAAAAAGATATAAAAATATGCGGTGGAGTACGGTTTGAACCGCAATTTGATAACTCAAAACCGCAAACTGCACTGTATAGTGCGGTTTGGTAAAAATAGAAACCGCATGGCGAAAGTTCTAAACCGTGTTTTGTGGTGCGGTACGGTGCGGGGTGGGCTGTTGCAGTGGCGGATCCAGAATTTCTTCCTAATGGGGCACTTTTAAAGTAGATTAAAGGCCCGCAAAGTCGTCCGATGTTTTTTAGCCTAATTCAGCGATTTCGAGATATTTTTAAAGTTTTTTAGTTGATTTCGAGGGATTTTTAAGTTTTTTGGTTGATTTCAAAGGACTTTTTTGGTTTTTTTTTTATTGATTTTGAGACGTTTTTTTTTTTTTGGGGGGGGGGGGGTGGTTGATTTTGAGGTACTTTCTTTGTTTTTTTGGTTGGTGGGGGAACAAGCGAAAAAGTACTGTGGGAGCTATAATTGAACGATAGAAAAAAATTGTTTTTAAGCTAGGAAAAAGTGTTATTTTTCTTTTTAGTGGGGATCCCCCCACCTTTTGAATGATGCATCTGTTGGTGTTTCTATATGTATTTTAAAAATACATATAATATTACAACGTATGTAATAAACTACAAAATCAACAAATGATTAATAATATATAGTTTGAATACAAAGAAAATTAACGGAATCAACTAATGATAAATATAAACGACTAAACCGAAGATGATATAAACGAAGTTGAGGCTCGTGTGTAACACGATTTCCATAAACATATTCGTCGTCTGTTCCCAGGGTACAACAACCAAAGCAGCAGTACTGCTGGAGATGACCACTTGCCTGAAAAGGTCGCCAAAAATCTGTGTATGCAGTAACTTTCAGAGAGATATGTGTTGAGTTCGGTATTTTGTGTGTCCTTGGAATGGCAATCAGACTCCCCTTTTATATTGAAAACAAAACCGACACAATTAATATATAATTAAACCCAATAATTAAAGAATTAATCCTAAAATCGAAATGATTAATTCAATAATTAATCGGTAATTAAAATATTAATTTCCGTATTCAATACGTTTGATTCGGGAGTTACAAAGGAATCAACGACAGTGCGAGGCGCGGGTAACCACGCAGGTAAACCTGCGGCACAACCTGCCCGGTGCACTGTTTCTCGTCCACAATCCAGTGCACGGGGCGGGTAACCGTGCGAGTTAACCCGCGGCATAACCCGTCTGGTGCACTGTTTTGACTTCACACTCCAGTGCACTGTAACAACCTAACCAAAACAACAAGATAACAATTAAGTCATAATAATAACTCATGCCAAAGCGGCCCCAAGCGTATAGTTTAATTCAAGGTTTGCAACGGCAACCTATACACAACTGAGATAAAAATAAAACTAAACTAAGGTGACGGTCTTCTATGTACTCCCGCTACACCTTCTCTTTGCCTTTAACAGCTCTACCTAGACCACGCCTGCCTGAAAAGGTTTTAAAATTTTGAAAGAGCGAGGGTTAGACCGCAGGTCTAGTGAGTCCCCTCTAACGATTAAGCAACAAAATAACTTTTCAAACTGTAAATCAAACAGAGTTATAAACAACATAAGAGTAATTCACACTACTGACCACACTACCGTCGAAGACGGTGTGTCTAACTCGCACTGTCTTAATTTTGGGACACACCCCCAATGGCATAAACGGGTCACACTCCCCGGTACGAGCAGGCGGGCCACACTCCCCGACTTAGGTCACATCTTCCACAAATAATGTATGCATACATTTAAATGTCAACAATTTATAACACACTTAAATAACTTCATCATGATCATGTCATCGTAATAAATCAAAGATTAAAATTAAACTTTCATATGCTTTCGTTAACAAAATATTTAGTTCAGAAAAACTCACCTGATGTCCTTTGCTTAAGTCCTTGCGTCTACTAGAACGGTCCAAACGAAACCTATAAGAAAATATTGTCCGGTAAACTCCTGATATTTTTTTTCTCTAAGTTCAACAGAACTAACCTTACCACTCTATAACCTCGAGCGGTGGGAACCAAAAGAACTTAATAGAACTCGGCCCGCTAAACTTATCAGCCCAACCATAAAGATGGACGCACAACTGGGCCTGCTAAAACTGCCCAAAGCCCACAAGGCAAACGAATCATGGGCTTCGGCCCACCTCGCCAACACCCGGATAGGGCCGACCGGGGATTCTGCGCCCAGTATGGACAACCCGCCCGAAGACGACCGGGACTTCAATCCCCGGTGTCGACCGGGGCCACAACTTCTCGGGTTCGCCCGACACTTAGGTGCCCAGGGTCATCCGGTCCCCCAAACTCAGATTCGTCGATCGACCAACAGGCCTTTCAACGAGAATAGATGACCGACTCCATCTCTAACATTTTATTGGGGATCGATTGCAACCCAAAACCCCTTCCAAAAACTGACTAATTAATCCTATATCAAAAAATTACATTCTAATCTCAATCGGTTCACCACATTGATGGTAAATTAAACCCAAAAATCCTAAAATCTCAAGAACATCAGATTACACCAATAATCCCAAACCAAAGGCTAACACTGCTACTAAATCATCTTAGAAGGAAAGTGTTGATTAGAAGGAGGCTTACCTTAAGGAGGAATTACTGAAAACTTGAATCCAATAGAATCGTCCTCTTCCTTGCCTTGCTCCAAATCGCCCTGGTCTTTCCTTATTGTCACACCCCGCTAAAGCGGAAACACGAGGCATAACAACTCCGATGCCATAGCACAAGATTATAAACATACCCACATTTACTTATCATTCAAAATACATTACATTTTTAAGAACATAGTATCGTCATTGTTTACAAATTCCAAATTCTTTTAAACATAACGATACGCATAAAGCGAAAATAGTCTTGCTTCAAAATACGAGTGCACTGCTAAAAACATCATGGAATTACCTTCTCGATTCCTGAAAAGCATGAATAAAAAAAACAAGGTCAACTACAAAGAGTTGGTGAGTTCACAGGTTTTAAATATGCACAAATCATTTTTATATGCAAGTTATCAATCGTAGAACATTCGTAAAAACCAGCTTCAATTCTTTGATTCATGAGTACCACAACTTAATTCCTTTATGATAAGTGTATGCAAAGACAATATTACGTTGAGCCACTACTAAGTCGTCCCTGACCAATTTCAACGCCCCCGATGAACTAACTCAGCGGTGGTTCATGCCACATGTTTAGTCATCTTCTCTAGTATAGTGCACCCCTGCTCGTCAGCATTAAGGTGGGCTTGTCACACCAAATAGCGCTACCCACTAATACTATAGGCCCGATTTTCTTCGAGTTAATAGTAGTGTCACGGGGTCTTAACATTAAAAACTCAACACATCAATTGCATACTTATCATATAGCTTATAATTCCAAATGTTTTAACAAAGCCTTATAAATTGCCAATTCGCAATACTTTCAAACAATTCTCATGAATCTTTAAATACGCAATTTAAACATGCTTTTCACCCCAAAATCAATTAAAACGATAAAAGTGGGGCTGTGAATACTCACCTTGACGAAAGTAATGAGTGAAGCTTTACTTTAAACTTATTGAATTTTGTCACTCCTTTAATTTCCCTATATAAGAGTTGCCATAAGAAACACATTAATACCCTATTCCGATGTCCAAACAATATGTCCAATTGTTCCATGAAATGCCATCAAATAAGTTTCTTAGTCCATAATCATTTTGTCTATACAAAGTTCCAAAATATAATAAGACATAAATTAAACTTGATAAAATTACCTTTCTGGATTCAGCACATGTTGTCCAGAAAGTTATCCGGTAATTTAAACACGGAAACTTAACTTCTCAAGAGAATTATTTAATCACAAATTTTGTGATGATACTATAATATGTTTAGATTAAATCTGCATTTTTTTATAATTTTTGAATAACTTTTGATACATCAAATAATTTTTATAAAATAAAGTGTCACTGATTTTCGGATCAGTGACATACCTCACTTGTAACAGGTTTTTGAGGTATAAATCCTTGGAATTAGACAGTGATCCATATATTGATGCAAACCTAACTCAAAATCCTAACATTTGGAAAAAGATTCACTTAATTTGGATAAGTAATAAGGGAGTTATGGCCTCTACAAGATAGGTGTATGAATCTGTCTTTACTGGACAGATTGCACCATTTTCTTGTAAAATCCATTAAAGTGCCCAAATCAACTCCAAATTCAATGTTTTTGGACTTTTTAGAAAGCTAACACTCTAAATTAAAATTTAGAAGCAAAAACCCCAAATTTGGACAAGTGGTTTGTGAGTTGTGCAAGCTAGAAGTGGAGTCCATTTTCTGGACAGATTCCAAAATGAAATAATTACCATTTTATGCTACTAAATATTGATCATTAGACATGGTTTTTGGGTATAAACCATGTCTTCACTCCTCATTACAAAATAAACTAACTTATGCATGCATGAACATAACATATTATAAAATGACATTAACACTATTGATAAGTTCTTAATCATGTGGAACTTGGAAAATTCCTTCATAAGAACATTTTTATACTAACACTTCATTGTATCAAGAGTCAAAAACTCATATTATATAAATATCAAAGGTAATCCATCTCATTATCAAAATTTCAATCACATGCAAGACAAAATAAACACTAGCTTAGTGGTTTAACACTATTTAGAACTCTTTAATCATATGAGATTGAACAATCTCATCCTAAGAGTTTATTTATACACAAAATTGTTATAAATGCATAAATTTCAATCCAACATTATTAAAATTTTGTGGACCAAAAACCACATTTCATAAAATTATCATTTCTTGACAAAATTTCCAAAATAATACACTTGGAAACCCTAGTTTCATTGGAAGATCATTAAATGGTTCATTAGCAAATATATAGATACTAATGCATCCCATTTCACTTCCAAAACTTGGATTGTACAACATTTACATAAAAGATATGAAATATACAACTTTTTGATTATAAACTTGAAAAATGGAAGTGTTAAGTGATTACCTTCACAAAAGGAGATGAAGACTTGGATTCTAACTTCCAAAATGGTGATGGATTCTTGATTGGAGTTTGATTCTTAGCAAAGAGAAGAAAAAGAAAATGGTGTGATGGTGGTGGTGGGTTTTCGGCCGAAAAGAAGAGAGAGGAGAGGGAGAGAAGGTGAGGAGTTAGTCTTGAAAAATGAAGAGTGTGTATTGTTTTTAATTTGGTTTTTAATTAAGGAAAAATAATTAAAATAGGTAGGATTAGGACAAGTGTCCTAGTGACTCACCAACACATACAAAAAAATTTTAATTTAATACCATTAATTGAATTACTAGCTTTAAACTATAAAATATCAGATATATTTGAGAACCGAGATACCCGATTCTCAATTTTTGCTAAATAAATGACAAATTTGAAAATTTTGCAATGCAAGAGAAATTAAAATTCTGATTTTTATAATTTAAGAATTTTGGACTTTTATTCACTTATTTGGCATTTCTGGACAGTGACGGTCAGATGCGGAACTGTTCCGGGTTTTTAACGCAACTTCTAAATTTTTTCGGGGAAACTTTTTATCTTAAAGGCTTTTAATAAAATTTAAAAAGTGACAAAACTTATAAATTAATCTGAGGGTGCTAACCTCATTATTCAGAATTTGACAGTTGTCACACTTATCTTTCCAGCCGCCGATCCAAAACAAAAAATGGGGTTGCTAGGGTTAAAACCCTTTTATTTCAATATTACATTTAGCCCCCTTCATCTTTGAGTCATGGTCAACAAAACACCAAACTTTAAAATTTAAGACTTATACCCGGTTATTACAATATCCCCCCCTCAAAAGATTTCCGTCCCCGGAATTCCTTCGTCGAACAAACTGGGATATTAGGCCTTCATATCCGACTCTAATTCCCAAGTCGCTTCTTGACCTTTGTGGAATTACCACTGCACTTTCATGAGTCATACCTCCTTATTCCTCAATTTCTTCACTTTGTGATCTGACACTGCCACTGGTTCTTCGACATAACTTAATTTCTCATCTACTTGTATGTCTTCCAGTGGTACCACAACATCCGCTTCTGCCAAACATTTTTTCAAATTTGACACATGAAAAGTGGGATGAATCCCACGCAACTCCTTTGGTAGATCAAGTTTATATGTCACCTCACTAATACGCTCTAGGATAGCGAAAGGTCCAACGAATCTTGGACGCAACTTACCCTTCTTTCCGAAGCGGACTCCTCCTCCGAGGCAGGACTGGTAACTTTACCTTGTCCCCTCTTGAGACTCATGCCTCATACATGTCAATCTAGCCAACTTAGTTCTGCTTAATTGCTCAATCCATTTGATCAGATACATAGTCGTACGTAACCACCGGATTTACCCCTCGATTAAATACAACTTCCTTAAAGAAGAGATTTTACCGGAGTTAATACCACGACCACATGCCTCACCGACTAAGGTAACCGCCCAATTGCCAACATAACGTATGTAGTCATCCCTAGACATCACCATGAACTCACAATCATGAGTTTCTTCATCTGATAACCCGCCATAGCAAAGTAACCTCTCCTAATACGGCATTCGGCTAGCGTAGAAGTACTTTCTTTCCCGAACCACACTGATCACAGCTCATCGGTGCTCCCCAACTCATACACGCCAAACATACGTCGCCCCAACATCATCACTCTAACTGGTTACGGAATGGAAGAAAACTTCCTCAATCCAAGATCTCCGTAATCCACCAGCTTCAACTGGCCGAATGATGTGACACATACTTCAATTTCTCATTGCATCCATAATAGTCCAACCATATATACCATAAAACCAAGTTTCACTCACTCAACACAGAGTGACCATGCTCACACGAATTGTTCCAAGTAGTTTAGCATTGGACGACCAGCTCATTTGGAACCTTCTTCCACGCAATATCTGGCCTGGCATTATGGTCTTTCACTCTGAGCACTACATCCAACCACCTCTTCCTTTCCTTCTAGAAGATTTCAAACTCACTTCTAAAGGCCAACTCACTGATTAGCGGTGCAAGCTTTAGACCATTCGTACGATTTAGATTGCTCAACACTCAAACTGTAACGCGCCATAATCTCTTTCTCACACCTCCGCTAGTGATTCATAAACTTACTAATGGCGAGGTTTGAAAACATAATTCCACCCTTTTATATTTAAAACTTACCATTTCCACTTCCTTCTACTAGTGTAGGACATTACTTGTTCCATTCTCTGATCAACCTATTGCGTTGAAAGCACCTTGATACTACTGCGCTAACCAACGATTCCTCACAATTCTCTTTCGAGATACTCAACCAGGCTCTCCCAAAGCAATACATAATGCTTGAATACACTGCGCATTTCTCGCTTTCCCAAAAGGGTTATTCCATCCGCTAGAATTCCGTTATCCCCAAAGGTGACTTCGACATCCCCACAGATTAACATAACTACTACCATAACCTCAAAAACTAATCCGTTCGATCTTCCCAACAATATCTTGGTGGAATAAGCTATATTCGTCCATAACCTAACGCAACTCAAGAACACCAGGTCCACATGAATGGAGATCGATCTTTGCATACGAAAAATTCCTTACGAAATTTCGAATAGTCGAATCCTGCATAGGATAGGTAGGTGTTACCCTTTGAACCTTCCCTTGTGAAACACACTTAGTCTCCTAGCTGTCAGTAGACTCGATGTCTTTGAACTGAACTACCATTTATGTAGACGACAATACATTTCACACAGGACTATTCCTAACAAGGTCATATCCTCATAGTCGTGTTCGTTATGGTCATGAACACTAACCTGGTTCAGCGAGAGCTGTCAGAAATTGCGCCCCCACAATTCCCTTCGAAGCGACCCCACTTCTATCTCACATAGGTGATTCTCAATAATCATTAAAAGCCATACGTTTAGCCTCACTATCACTGATTTCAGAAATGGACTAGGAAGTTTATTAACTCCCCCACAATGACCTCCCTTATTCATATAACTAGGTCGTCCTTTTGAACCCAGATCTTGGGATCTCCAGTCTTTTGGGTAAGGTTTCCTTTGCATGAATTACTCATTCCAGGGCTTTAGTCCCATTCCTCTCGATGACTTATAAACTAGATCTCTAATTAGGCCTTTCGTAAGCGGATCCGCAATGTTATCCTCTGACTTCACATAGTCAATTGTGATAACTCCAGTAGAGAGTAATTGTCGAATCGTATTATATCTACGTCTAATGTGCCTCGATTTCCCATTATACATTGTATTTTGAGCTCTACCAATTGCCGATTGGCTATCACAATGTATACATATGGCCATTACCTGCTTAGGCCATCTGGGAATATCTTCCATGAACTGACGTAGCCACTCTGCCTCTTCACCACATTTATCCAAGGCAATAAATTCAGATTCCATCGTGGATCTAGCTATAACAGTTTACTTGGATGATTTCCAAGATATAGCCTCACCTCCAAGTGTAAACACATATCCACTTGGAGATCTGGAATCCTTTATAACAGATATCCAATTTGCATCGCTGTATCCTTCGATCATCACTGGATATCTTCCATAATGCAGTCCATACTCATGTGTGTATCTTAAATATCTTAACAATATAGTAATACTCTTCCAGTGTTCTAAACTGGGATTACTAGTATACCTACTTAGCCTGCTCACTACATATGCTAAGTCAGGTCTAGTACAACTCCTAAGATACATTAGACTGCCAACTATTCTTGAGTATTCCACTTGTGCAACACCTTCCCCTCTATTCTTAGATAGATGTTGACTAGTGTCAATCGTAGTTCTAGCTATACTAGTATCTCCTTCATTAAATTTCTCAAGAATCTTGTCCACGTAATGTGTCTGATTTAACACCAGACCATTTTGTTTCTTGTGATCTTGACCCCAAGAATCACATCTGCTAAACCCATATCTTTCATGTCAAACTTAGATTTCAACATATCCTTGGTGGACCTTATCATTTTGTCATCACTGCCAAGGATAAGCATATCATCAACATATAAACACAAGATGACATATCCATGAGTGGTGTCTTTCATATAAACACATTCGTCACACTCATTTGTGTTAAAATCGCTTTCAAAAGATAATTAGCTGACAAAATAGCTTCCCCCACATGTTCTGACTTAAACCAGAACTAATCAACATGGCATTCACCATCTCTTTCAAGGTACAACTTTTTCTCACAACAATACCGTTTTGCTGAGGTGAGTAGGGTGCTGTGAATTCATGTCGAATTCCATTATTAGAACAAAACTCAGCAAACGGTGAAACATATTCGCCTCCCCTATCACTTCTAACAACCTTGATTTTCTTGTTAAGTTGATTTTCAACTTCATTTTCATACAAGACAAATTTGTCTATTGCTTCATCGTTTCTCTTAAGTAAATATACGTAGCAATATTTCGTGCTATTATCAATAAATGTGATAAAATATTTGTTCCCACCTCTAGTAGGAACCGATTTTAAATCACACACGTCAGTGTGAATTAAATCAAGTGGTTCGGTTTTCCTTTCAACCGATTTGAAAGATGTTCTAGTAAGTTTGGCTTCTACACATGTGGGGCACTTGTGATTTGAGTCTATATCAAACTTTGGTATGTAGTTTAGCTTAATTAAACGTTGAATGGAATTACAGTTTACATGTCCTAAACGGCCATGTCAAACATTTGAAAAGTCAAGCATATAAGTAGAACTAGTACTTGTTTTATTCATTTCATTGACAACCATTACATTCATCTTGAACATGCCATTCAAAGCATATCCCTTTCCCACATACATACCATTTTTGGACAAAACAAATTTGTCTGACTCAAACACAAGCTTAAAACCAAACTTATTAAACAACCACCCCGACACGAGGTTCTTTCGAAGCTCCGGTTCGTACAAAACGTCTCTAAGCTTGAGCTCTTTCCCGGAAGTCATCTTTAGAATCGCATCTCCAATGCCCTTGACATCGGTGGTGGCGGCATTTCCCAGGTAGGGCTTTTGCCCATCTTTAACATCTTTGTAGAATATGAAGTTGCTTTTGTCATGACACACATGACGGGTAGCTCCAGTATCAACCCACCACTCCATAGAGTTTGAACTAATCACATTCGCCTCTGAAACCATGGTAGTAAGTCCCATGGCTGAAAATATGTGATCATTGCCACCAAGTCATCATTCACCATATGGGCTTGACGCTAACTGTCCTTCTTAGGCAACTTGCAATCAGTAGCTTTGTGACCCGGTTGGCCACAATTATAGCAATTGAACTTCTTCTTGAAAGTTCCTTTTCGAGGACCAAGATTCTTCACTTTCCCTTTACCTTTGTCAATCTTTTTGGCCTTGGTTTTGGAAGATTGACCAACTTCCACCACATTAGCTTTTGAAGAGCCGGCATTATAACCACCCTTCAAAGTTATTCGGTTGTCTTCTTCAATACGAAGACGTACCACCAGTTCCTCCATAGACATCTCCTTTCGCTTATGCTTAAGGTAGTTCTTGAAGTCTATCCAACCAGGAGGCAACTTTTCAATCATCGCTGCAACTTGGAAGGTTTCACTGATAACCATCCCTTCGGCAAGTATATCATGTACTATCACTTGAAGATCTTGAACTTGACTCATCACAGTTTTCGAGTCAATCATTTTAAAGTCCAAGAATCGAGCAACAACATGCTTCTTGGTTCCCGCATCTTCAGTCTTATATTTCCGATCCAAAGACTCTCAGAGTTCCTTAGCCGTGGTTACTTTACAATATACATTGTAAAGTGGATCGGCTAGCCCATTCAACACATAGTTGAGGCACAAGAATTCTGAGTGCTTCCAAGCCTCAACCGCGCTCACAGATTGAGCGTCGGCCTCTCCTCCACTAATTTGAGGAGCAGTTTCGGTGAGGAACCGAGTCAGATTCAGAGTAGTCAGATAGGAAAACATCTTATGTTGCCACCTCTTGAAATTCAAACCAGATGTGTCGCCATCGTTCTGAAAAGAAGAAAATTGTGGGGCATAATCATAAGCAAGACACATCATATATAGGTCTTGCCAAAATTGCCAAGATTGTTATACCCAACGTAGACTTATCAAGAGCCAAGACGTGACTTTGAGTTACTTATGTCGACTTTGAGTTACTTGTGCTGTTGTTCAACTAGCAGCTAATCTCTCTTGAAAATGCATGGTATTGTTATTTGAAGAAACAAAAAATATTAAATGGTCATGTATTTTAAGTTTCTTAGGTTATATATCATTCATGCAATCTTTATCTTGTTGTTACTTTAAGGACATCTTCAACCCAACCACTAAAAACACACACTAAAAATACTAAAAATAGTGTGATCTTTTAACACTAAAAAAAAGCCCAACTCCAACCACCAACACTAAAAAAAACACTAAAAACATTTTTAATATTATAATAATAATAAAATAATATATGTATTTATTATTATACTATTTTATTAAAACATAAAATTATAATATATATTTAATTTTTATAGTCGATACATAATTTTCACTTGAATTTCAAAATACTTTATTTAATGAAACATCGCTAAATTTAAAATGACACGAAAGCAATAGCCAATATTATGGGTTTTTTAAAAAAAAATTTAATGAAATTTTATTTTGTTAAATATTTTATGATTATTCATATTTTAGTTTTTACTAATTTTCATTTTTAATAAAACAAATTAATTATTAAAATACAATTTACAATTTGTAAAGACAAAATAACTAGATTATAAACTTAATAAAAATATTACTTAATGTATTAAATTATTAATATTTATATATGTAATTTTAAAAGTTGAATAAAATATTAATATTTTTAAAAGTCTACTTTATTGGCTTTCAAATATGAAGGATACCTTATTGACCTATATTCTTTTGTGTTTTAGTGCTAGGTTGGAGATGAAAACACCTCTATTTTAGTGTTTTTAGTGGTGGGTTAGAGATGGTCTAAGGGCATCTCCAGCCCAACCACTATTAAAAAAACAAGGTTCTAAATAGTGTGAGGCGTGACGTGGCGACGAGGTCAAACCTCAAGCCTTAGGAGCGATGACGTTTTCAAGGCGTGACTTATGACGTCAAATTTCTAATTCATATATAATATTATATATATATAAACCTATGTTTTGTAGTGTTACTCAATGAGTCAACAGTAATAAGCAAGTTAAACTAGGTTATATATATTAAAAACTTGCAAATAAGACATTAAAAACGTAAAGAAAAATCAAATATCTCATTACAATAACTGTGCATTAGGCCATGGCATACCATGAGCTTAACGTGACGTGACACACAAGCATTGGTGTCATGACGGCTGGACGATGAGTTTTTTAGAACAATGTAAAAAAATAACTAAAAACACTAAAAATAGTGGGCCCTTGAACGCTAAAAAAATCCAACTCCAAGGACACACTAAAATAAAAACACTATAAACATCTTTAATATTATAATAATACTAAAATAATATTATCTAATGTATTAAACTATTAACTTATATATAAAATGTATAAAAGTTGAATAAACCATCATTTTTTAGTTTTAGAGACCTACGTTATTGACCTTCAAATATAGTGGTCACTTTTATTGACCTTCATTTTTTAGTGTTTTAGTGTTCGGTTGGAAAGAAAAACACCTTCATTTTTATGTTTTTTGTGTTTTTTAGTGTTGGGTTAGAGATGGTCTAAACGAATTAAAATTATGGATGATTAAATTGATCTATCTATATATATGTATATGACTATCTCTAATGAGATCATTTTATTTTTATGGTTTAGAGAAAAATGGATCTCATTGCTGCTTATGTTTGAATGATGTAAAAACACAAAATAAATAAATAAAAATCCTTTTCCATTTAAAAAAGCGAAAGTGATTTCAGGTATGATTTTGAATCAAAAAAGTTGTCTTAATTATGTTGCAAAATAGTTAAATGATGACGATGATTTGTTTTAATACATAAAGTTTTACTCAATTAGTTACAAAAATATTATATTTATGGGTACCGTTTGGTTTAACTAAATGTTTTTGAGAGATTTATATTTCGTGAAAAGATCTGGAATTTAAGAGATTTGAAATTGAAATAATTTGTTTGATTTGTAGGATTTGGAATTGAATTGAATTTCATTTTTTTTTACAAATTTTGTGTGATTTATATGATTTGAAATGTAATTTAATTGTTTGTAAATATTTGTTTGTTTTACAAATAATTTATTTGTTTGTAGGTCCTGAAGAGATTAGGCAGCTTTGATGAAAGAGTCGGGATACAAATGCGATGAAAATTATTGAAATTCAAATTTGAAATGACAGTAATCACCAAGAGATTTTTAAATTCCCTCGGTTGTGAGATTTCATAGAAATCATGAGATTCCAAATCTAAACTTTTCTTCAAATCAAACACATTATTGAAATTGAATTCCATTCTAAATACCTCAAAACTTACCAAATCCTAATGGAATGATTTTGAAGGGATTTGGATTTGGAAGGATTTGTAATCTTTGGTGTATTTCGTTTATAAGATTTGAAATGGAATTGAATTCCATTA
The DNA here is from genome assembly GCA_023525745.1 of Arctium lappa. Lineage (NCBI taxonomy): Eukaryota > Viridiplantae > Streptophyta > Magnoliopsida > Asterales > Asteraceae > Arctium > Arctium lappa. Next base: position 10,396,263 of record CM042048.1, read on the forward strand.
TTTATAAAAAAAATATTAAAAAATTATTAAAATAATTAAATTACCGTTTATTTAACTCATTATTAGAAAACAATGTTTTTAACATATTTTTAAAGATTATTTCATAGAATCTTATGAAATCCCTTGAAATCTTAGCCACCTCCTTAAGATTTCAAAATCCTATGAATGTAGGATTTCAAATCCGAACAATCTTGCAAACCAAACACGAGATTGGAATTGATTTATAATCCAAATCCATCCCATTCCTGCAAACCAAACGAATCGTTAAAGGTAAAGGGTCTTTAGCAAAGCCATAGTGTGAGTTTTGTCTTGTAGAATATATGAGTTTATTGCCTTTGATGTATAGCTCAGTTGACAAAAGAGTAGGGTGACTTTTTTCAAATACAAGACAAGTCTTAAGTTTGATCCTAGATCCCTTTGCTAGCCTCAGTCGTTGATTGAGCAAAAAAAATACTTTTTTTCCCACCGATTATACGAGTTCGGTGAGAAAGTAGGTTGGTGTAATAACCTGACTAAAAGTAGAGAAATTAAAAGTTTGGGGTATGAAAGCAAAAAGACCATAAAGGAGGAGTCTAGAGTAAATAGTGGGGAAAAGTGGAAATTTAACCCTAGAACTTGTTAGGGTGAGTGTTGGCGGCTGACATTCTTGGAGAAAGATCGAGAGAGAGAGAGTTTGAAGAAGCCAGGAGGCAATCAATCGGAGAGGAGCAAAGGATCGAGTCTTGGTGTTGAGCATTATCCTAAGGTAAGCTTTAATCCTATTCTTTATTTTGTTGGGGATTTGTCGATTTATTTCAAGTATCTTAGTATTATTCTAGTTATCAGACCTCGCATGGGGTTTGTTTGTGTGTTGGGAAATGGCTATGAAATTTCTTTTTCGATTATTAGACTTATAAGAGTTTTGGGATTTTGTTAAATTCGAGTTTTACAAGTGTTTAATGGATTCTGGGTTGAGTTTCTTTGATTTTAAGAACTATTATGGAACTTGTAGTTTTCGTGTATCGACTTCTGGGTTTTTTTTCGTCCGAGTAGGCACCGGTCGACACCGGTCGATAGTTGGTGTTATGTCGACATCGGTCAAGGGGGGGACACCGGTAGACCCTCAGTCCGGTCAATCCCCACGCCCCGGTCGATTAATGAGTAGCACACCGGTCGTGAAGTGGGAAGCAGACTCCGTTCTAACATGAGCAGACCCCGGTCTGCTTAGCTCCGGTCACCGTGGGGTGTAAGGCCCCGGTCATTAGTCGCTCCGGTCGCCCAGCCAAGGAGGGGATTCGGTCCCCGACTTCAGCATATAGGCTGAGCCTATGGTTGTTATGATGTTCCTGCAGGTGGGCCAAAGCCCATAATTAATTTAAAGTTCATCTTTAATGGGACTTTATTTATTGGAGGGTAGGCCCATTGTAATTTTAATTCTTAGTACCTTGTCGTGAGTTGATTTTAGTGTGTTGGGAAACCATCGAGATTTTGGGGCAGAGGCAACTTCGTTGAATTAGAAAGTATCGAGAGTTTACCAAGCAATGTCTTATTTTATAGGTTTCAATTCGGATTCTATAGAAATAGACGCAAGGCATTGAGCAAAGGACATCAGGTCAGTTTTTCTGAACTAAACCTTTTTGGTTACGAAAGCTTGTAAAGTTTAATTTTTAAACTTTGATTTATTTACGATGGCATGATTATTATTAAATGATTTAAGTGTGTTATAAATTGTTGATGTTTAAATGTATGCATACATTATATGTTGAGATTGTGACCTAAGTCGGGGAGTGTGGCCCGCCTACTCGTGTCGGGGAGTGTGGCCCGTTTATGCCATTGGGGTGTGTGTCCCAATATTAAGGCAGTACGAGTTAGACACACCGTCTTCGGTGATAGTGTGGTCAGTAGCGTGAGATTGTGACCTAAGTCGGGGAGTGTGGTCCGCCTATTCGTGCCGGGGAGTGTGGCCCTTTTATGCCATTGGGGGTGTGTCCCAAAATTAAGGCAGTGCGAGTTAGACACATCGTTTTTAATGGTCGTGTGGTCAGTAGTGTGTTTCATCTATGTGCATTTGTTGAATGTTGATTAAACTCTGGAAAGTGATTTTATTGCTCATCTGTTAGAGGGGACTCACTAGACCTTCGGTCTAACCCTCACTCTTTCAAACTAAAAATCTTTTCAGATAGGCGAATTTTAGAATGGTCAGATAAAGGAAAGGAGAAGATATAGTGGGAGCAATTAGAAGACCGTCATCATAGTTCTTTTATTTTCATTATCTCAATTGTGAATAGGTTGCCTTTGCAAACCGTGGAATATTAATGTACGCTTAGGGCCGCTTTGGCATGAATTATTGTAAATGTTAAGATTTAAATTGTTATCTTGCTGTCTCTGGATGGGTTGTTACAGTTGGGGCTACAAAAAAATAAATAGGTAGTTGGAGTCATGTTTTCATTGATTAAAATCAAAACATCAATTGTTTCATTTCTTATATTTATAAAGTTTTCGGAGTCGTTGTTCGACGAAAAATAATGTTATAAACTATAAAGTGGGCAACCTGTGTGTATAAATAATCGATAATGAAAAAAATTTGTATTTTTGGATAATTAAAAATTGCCGCCATGTATGTATTGTTTAACACATCAATTGAAACAACCCAAACATCCAACCAAAGCAACCATAGACGAGTACATAAAATTCTGCCAAAATAGCCTCAAGTTTACAAATTTTATCACAAGGTTTGCAGTAAACAACCTAGTACACAACTGAGATCTAAATACATAAACAAAAGGAAGTCTTCTAAGCGGCTCCAAGGCACACCTTCTCTTTCCCTTTGCACAATCCTCCTACTTCTCGATTTCCTGAAAAGGGTTTTTAGTTTGAAAGAGCGAGGGTTAGACCGAAAGGTCTAGTGAGTTCCCTCATATAACAGTTTACGCCATACCAATAAAGAATTCTTGATAGAATAATGAAAATACTCATTTCAGTCTGTAAAACAACATATTCACAAGCACACTTTCAATACACACTGGTGTAACACAAAGTAGCACCGTGTCTGGCACACACTGCCTTAATCTGAGACACTCCCCCCACCCATTGGCATAAACGGGACACCCCCCCGGTATGAGCACAGTCGGGACACCCCCCCCCCCCCCCGGTCTTAGGCCACACTCACCAACCACAATGTATGCATACATTTAATCAACAACAATATAACACATATTCAGAAACTTGTGTAAAGGAAATGGAAACATAAATACAACAACTGCTTGAAATAACTTTACACGCTTTTATCCACTTGCTTCCAAAAACTTAGTTAGAAAAACTCACCTGACGTCTTGAGCTTAAATTCTAACACTTGAGATTGTCGCGCAACGGATTCCCTAAATACCAAAATAGAATCGTCCGATCAGGCAATTGGTTACTCTCTACAAACAAAAGAATACTTCCCTTACCGACCCTAAAGTAATGGTTTAGAATAACTCTCTCAAAATGACGACTTGACGGAACAAACCAAATCTGGAAAAACACTTGATGACACCTCTCCCGGTATCAACCGGTCGAGAGCCCTCCCCCCGGTATAGACACCCACGGGTCCCCCAGTTTGAAACCCACCGGGATCGCCCGGGGTCACCCGATACCACCCTCCCTAGGGTCACCCGGTCACAACAAGCTCGGGGTCTCCCGGGTTCCTCGTCCGCATTCGCCCGACTGTAAAATACGTCCGGGACCGTCGCATCCCTTCGACAAAACGATTAGGGAAATCAATTCCCACCCAATACTCTCTAATCCAACTTCTCTCCCCCCCCCCTTTTATTCGGTCGATTAGCACAACACAACAGATTGGTTACTGTTCTTCCCCAAACCGAATGGTACCAAAACCCCAAAAATCTAAACAACTCCATACTTGAAAAACATAGATTACTAGCAAAATCAACAAGTAAAGATAGAGTTTCTACTCTACAATCAAGAGGAGAAAGAAGCTATAAACTCACCTTATTGGAATTGATTTGATCTTCCTTCCAAGCTCTTGATTTCTTCCACACCCAATACGTCCCCAACTTCCTTCTGACTCTTAGCTAGAATTTCTTCCCAAAATGCCAGAAGTATGCGGCTAGGGTATTGAGATACCCTTTATTACCAATATTACATTCAACCCCTCCAACTTTGGGCTTTGACCCAAAAAGTCTCTCAACTCTTAGGATTTGCTATTGGACCCGGTTATTACATCAACCGACACTTGTGTTATGAACAAATTTGCAATTAATTAATGCAATTTCTTTTGTTAATTATGGGTGTCAGGGTCAGCTGATGTTTATCTCAATTAATTAATTTGTACAATTTAAACATATCAGCAATAACATTCTCTTATTACTTTAATTGATGTTATATTATTGACCGTAAACGTTATTTAAAAAAACATTTTATCAACATAATAAAGAGTTCAGATAAGTAATTAATTTTAAAATAAATATTTTCCTAGTTTATAAAAATTACCCAAAACAACATATGTTTGATCAAAGAACCAACACTAGAGCTTTGGCTTATATACAATTTTGATTAAATTCGAAAATAACTGGTTATTAATTGTTAACAATTTTAATCCAGACAAACAAATATGTTTTCTTGTCGTAACTGCAGTCTGTGTCGACTTTGGGGATAACATGCCTATTTCCTAAGAGCATCTCCAATATCTATGCTAAAATAGAAAAAAGTGAGATTTTAGCATTTTTTTTTACTCCAACAACTATCTATACCATATGCTAAAATAGAGAAAAAAAGAGAGAGAAGGTAAAAATATTCAAATTTGGAGAAATCTCTAAGGGGGCGTTTGGTTCGCAGAATCTGATGGAATCTGGTGGAATTGGAATGTTGAATTCCTTTGACCAGATTTCATTCCTTTGTTTGGTTCAAAGTTTTCAATGGAATAGAATCTTCTAATTCCATTAAATTCCATACCTAAAGGATTTTAACATTTCATCAACAAACCCAAGTATTTCAATGGAATGAAATTTGTTATTTTCATAATTCCAAAATTACCTCTTATCCCAAACTAAACCCTACTGATATTAATTATCAGCAGACACCATCTCTCTCTCTCCTCTCTTTCTCTCTCTCTCTCTCTATCTCTCTATCGTGTCTCTCTTTCTCACTCTCCCCTCTCTATCTCTCTCCTCTCCCTCTCTTTCCTCTCTCTCTCTCTCCCGTCATCATTCGTGTGTTAAAATAATCAAAGCAATTTTAGTTAAAAATTAAACTATTTAATGACTATTTCATTAAAGTAATTTTTGTTTAAAAAAATTAAAATAAACAAAAAGGGTATTTTGGTCATTTACCAAAATTCCATTCCAATTCTGAAGCTACAATCTGTGAACCAAACAGAAAAATTCCAATTCATTTAACAGAATACATTCCAATTCTGTCAACCAAACAGGTGGTCAAACCTGACAACATTCCATTCCAATTCTTTCAAAGTCAAATTCCTTTGACAGATTATTCTGCAAACCAAACGTCCCCTAAAACTCCTATTTAAGAGAGAGAAGTAATATTAAAAAAAAAATTACCAATAGGAGACATTAAAATTGTGTATTTAAGAGAGATAAATAATATTTTATTAAATATATTGAATATTTTAATAATAATTGATGATAGATATACTAAAATAGAGTAGCTGTTGGAGTTGGATGTAAATTCTTTTAAAGATTTTAACTTTTTGTACTCTATTTTTAAAAAATTATAGCATAATTGTTGGAGATACTGTTTTCAAAAAATAACAAAGTGTCACATAAATTACTTTTATTTTTTGTTGATGATTGTAATAACATTATTTGTCAATTGTGGAAAAGAAAGATGGCATAGCCAACCAAAGGCGTAGTAGTAGTTAATTGACAAGACAGTGGGGGTAATGTTCATGTATGAAATAGGTGAAAATGAACCAGAAAACGAAATATTGGACAGTTTTTAGTATTGAAAAAAATTAATATTTATAATTTAATAAATAATTAAGAGAAATGATGTAACAAACAAAATTCACACCATTTTTAATTCGGATTTTCTGGAAACGTAAACAATAATTGAAAATAAATAATGCCAATTTTAAATAAAAGAAAAGTCATTTGCTTGAAAGACACATTTAATTTCTCACACAACTGGACTTTATTTTAAAACCATAAATGTCAACGGACTCATGATTTTATCATTTTGTTATTTTAATTTGGTTATATTTTAGAGGGAGTTTTGAGGAAAACCCTAAATGAATAAAAAAAGTAAAAATACTTCATCAATCGTTAGATTAATTGATTCAACGGATATAATTAAAAATATGGTTAATAAGTTTATTTTTAAATTTAAAAATTTTCACACTTTTTTTTTAAATTGATAAAACATGAAATATGATCAAAATTCGAACGAAATAAATTATACCAAAAAATCGATCATATTTATTTATAAACGGAGGGAGGGAGAGAGAGAGTCTATTTTTTTTACAAATCCAATAAATATTACAAACTTACAACCAAAATCACTTGAGAATAAATTACAAAGAATGGCCATAGAATATTTATTTGGACTTTTCAAGATATATATATATATATATATATATATATATATATATATATATATATATATATATATATATATATATATATGAAGGATCGTGTGAGAAATTGAGTTAATGGTGAGAAGCGTGAGAAGTTGATCTAAATCGTTGATCTCTTTTAATCTCAAACCCTCCCACGAATTGCGACTTAGAAGGGAATTGATCTGGTTCATCTTGGTGCATCTTATCTCGGTACATCTCATCCTAATGTGCGTCCATTTCTCATCCAACGGTCGATAACCACTTCTCACACTTCCCACTATTAACTCAACTTCTCACTGGAACCCAACCATATATATATATCTATATATCTATATCTATATCTATATATATATATATATATACACACACACACATATAGAGAGAGAGATGGAGAGATGTTCGTGGAAAAAACAAAAAAAAAATGAGGAACACTCTGGTAACCATTCATCTGGATGGTATGTAATAACGCATACATGTAATCAAGTTTTTTTATGCATGTGCGTATTATGCACATCTGCATTTTACAAATTACTTGTATGCACATGTGCATACCGTCCAAATGAGTGGTTATCAGGGTGTTATTCACTTTTTTATTTTTTAGGGTTTTTCCTTGAACCTGACCCTATATATATGCGAAGGATCGTATGAGAAGTTGAGGTCAACGTGAGAAGCGTGAGAAGTGGATCTTCTCCGTTGATCACTTTTAATCTCCTGCCTCCCATGAATTGCGTCTTAGAAAGGAATTGATCATGTGCATCTTATCTCAGTGCATCTCATCCTAATATGCGTCCATTTCTCATCCAACAGTTGGTAACCACTTCTCATGGTTCTAATGTTAACCTCAACTTCTCATCAGAACCCAACAATATATATATATATATAGAGAGAGAGAGAGAGGTTCATTTGAGAAATGGTAAATGTGTGAGAAATAGAGAAGTAATCTTAGTTATTCATCTGGTCAATATTTGCGGCTTTGACCGCGAAGCACCGGATAATTCCTTGCATGGTCTATAGAAGGTAGAGGGGTAGTTTCGTAAAATACTTGGGATGAGTTCATATATGAACCTATATGATTCACATATGAACTATACGTTCATATGTGAATCAGTTAGTTAGTTCATATGAGAATAAGGGGGTGTTTACTTGGGGCTTAATGAGCTTAATAACAAAATCGGCTTATTCGTGCAGACGTTTGGGAGTGTTTACTTGGGGCTTAATGACAAAACCGGCTTATTCGCGCATACATTTCCGGCTTATTCACTAAGTAGAGGAAAGATGTGTTGTCCCCATTAAGACACATCTTTGACATTTCTACCCTTTAAAAATAAAGACATGCCTACCCTCCTACTCAATAATCACGCAATAAAAACCTAGCAGCTCGATTTCACCATCACTGCTTGTTCGATTTCGATTTCACTTTCATCGCTCGTTCGATTTTACTGCTTCGAGTTCATTGCTGGTTCGATTACACTATTTCAATTCACTGCTGGTTCGATTTCAACCCTAGACAATAATTTCTTTTGGTCGATTTCTTCAAAGGTAATGATTTTACTGATTGTTTGATACTTGTTTCTTCTCCATACTCGATTGTTGTTCCATACTTGTTTCTTCAGTCGATTGTTGTTCCATACTTGTTTCTTCAGTCGATTGTTGTTCCATACTTAATCTTTAAGTCGATTGTTGTTTCATACTTGTTTTTTTCAATCGATTGTTGTTCCTTACTTGTTTTTTCAGTCGATTTTTGTTCCATACTTGTTTCTTCTCCATAAGTGCTTAACATTTCTGCAATGTAGATTTTTGTAACCATGATTTCTACAATGTCGATTTCATACTTGTTTCATATTTGCTACTTTTTGTTTGAACTTGACTACATTGTGCTTGAACTTGGAAGTTTAAGTACTTAATGAATTTTTGTTTGATTTTTGGATTATATCAATGAATTTATGAATATATGGCTTAAAAAATAAACAACAATTTATAAAACAGCTTAAAATTCATATTCATGGGTAAATTGGTCATTTCTGTTATTCAGACTGTTAATTCAAATAAAAAAGTAAACAACATCAATTTATCCAGACAGACACATTTATTCATACAGGACTTAATGAAAAATTTGGTAAACAACCCCTAAGTTAATTAGTTCATATATGAATCACAAAAGTTCATATATGAATATGTTAATTAGTTCAACTGATTCATATATGAACTTACAGTTAATTAGTTCATATGTGCATCAGATAATTAATTCATATATGAATCACAAAGGTTCATATATGAATTAGTTAAAAGAGTTCAGATGTGAATTACACTGATTCACATATGAATATATAGTTCATATGTGAATTATACAGGTTCATATATGAACACAGTCTGTGTATTTTGTAAAAATTACGAAAGTATCCTATTTTTGGAATAACCGTAACTTTTGACCAGTCAAATCGTGAAATATTTGACCAGTCAAATCTGATCTTTACCGTATGAATGGTTAGGATTACTTCTCTATTTCTCATATATTTACCATTTCTCAAATGAACCTAAGGTTATATATATATATATATATATATATATATATATATATATATATATATATATATATAGGGTCAGGTTCATGGGATACCTGGAAAAAAAAATGAAAAACTGAGGAACACTCTGGTAGTCTGGTACCATTCAATGGGACAATACACTTTACAAATTCAATTACTTGTATGCACACATGCGCATACCGTCTAGATGAACAACTATTATAATGTTTCTTAGTTTTTCATTTTTTAAGGGTTTTCTTCTGAACCTCCGTCTATATATATTTATCCATATACATAGGGCTGAAATTGAGAGAGAAACCTGAAAAAAGAAAGGACCGAAGAACACACCCAAGCTGTTAGATTAAGATAATCAATGGTTAGGATTAAAAGAGTGGTTATAACCACCTTTAAAAAAAATCTCACCCTATTTTTTAAATTAAAAATTCGCGAAATATAATAAAAATTGAAGTGAAACAAAGTACACCAAAAACTCGATCATTTTATTATCTTTAATTTGACATCCATATTGATATATTTTTTATCCGTTTTCTCATGATTCTCGGGTTCTTTTTTTTCCCAAGGTTCTCCGTTAATCTTAACACACGCTCTCTGCTTCTCTCTCTCTCTCTCTCTCTCTATATATATATATATATATATATAGTCGGGTTCAAACGAGAACAATACCTATTTAAAAGAACACGAGAACTAACAAAATCATTAGTGATTTTATATTAACATACGAAAAAGGGACTTTGGCCGCGGCTTCAGGTCCACGTGGCTTTTTTGAACGTTAATGTAAAATCACTAATGATTTTGTTAGTTGTTGTGTTCTTTTAAATAGTTACTGTTCTCGTTTGATCCTCTCCTCTCTCTCTCTATATATATATATTATGTTTGGCTGGTATTATTCATATGTACTTGTTGTTAAGGAAGATAATTTGACATCCATATTTCCCACTTTTCATTTCTGCATCTCGAAACCTCCTCGGCTCCTCCACATATCCCCCAACAAATACAAATGGGAAAAACGAACAAATATTGTTTCGCAATTTGTTTATTGACTTCCATAGTAATCAATATCTTATTCACCATAAATCTCTACGTAGGTGGCGGTGGTGGTGGTGGTGGGTTGAGTTGGAGTGAGAAAGCAGCAGCGGAGGCGGAGGCGGTTGCAGCAATTTCATGTTCAGGCCACGGCAGAGCTTATGTCGATGGTTCCATTAATTCTGAAGGTCGACCTGTTTGTGAGTGCTATAATTGCTATACTGGTATTGATTGCTCGCAAATATCGCCAACATGTGCTGCAGATGCCGATAGGTGATTCTTAATTCATTTCTTTATTTTTTATCTCGAGTTTGTCGTTTAAGTTTTTATATATATCGAATTGAATGGACTACTAATCTTGTTCTTCAACCGAATTGCTTTATAAAGCCAAACAAAGGACGATCAAAAAGTCAACGCCAACGTAACTCGTCTAGATCGACTTCATTTATCACTTGGTAAACCTAAAACCCACAAATCGTGGGTTAGTTTAGTCGAATCTGTGCACAGGTTCTCTTTTTGCAGATTGTTTTGCTACCTCGTCAAGCATGTATTTGACTCAAAAAGACTCTCTCTCTCTCTCTCTCTCTCTCTCTCTCTCTCTCTCTCTCCTATGAAACATCGAGTGGGGTCTCTTGTACCCAGGCCGTCCTTGGAGGAGGGCGGGTCGGGTGCACACCCAGAGCTCAAAAGATGTAGGGGTCCAAAATTCTGAAGTAAATAACCGAGATACAAAATTTTCTAGTATTTAACATGACCCAAAAAGAAGTTAGCATTATATTAAGGGTGTGAAGGTGACATGGAAACCCAACTGATTTATATTGATTTACATCGAGTGTTACTCTGAATAATCAACATTGTGACCCAAAATGATGTCAATCTATATATTAAATGTATATCATAGGATGTGTTTGATGGTGGATGAATTTACGATACTATGTAAAATTGATATGATAGATAATATTGATTTAAAATAATCATTGATTTGATTTTACATCAAGGAATACTCCGAAAAACCGTTCCATATAAACTATTAGTATTTCTTGAATTCATTGTTATTTCTTATGATAAAAGCAATATATTGAAAAAAAGTTTGTACTTATTGAGGGCATTTTTTTAAATCTCGTCCAAGTGCCTAAAAAATGTTGGGAACGGGTCTGCCTTGCACCCACTCGACATATTTTTATAAGTAGATTTTTTTTTGGTTTTTCTAGAGTATGAAAGGTACACCTGCTAAACTTTGAAGGATGTTCTTGGATATTAGAAAATATAAAGAACATAAACCAAAAAATTGAAAAAAAATCAATCCAAATTAACCAAAACATTAAAAAAATCATCTGAAATCAACCAAAGAGAAGTCCCTCAAAATCAACCAAAGGACTTAAAAATCTCTCGAAATCAATTTTTTTAAATCCATCAAAATAGTGGAATTTGGATAAAAATATATTAGACGACTTTGTAGGACTTTGATCCACCTTAAGAGTGCACATATTCAGCAAAAATCCTAATTCCTGTATATCACCATGCACCCCTACAATTACCGATTGGTCCATATACGCCCTTTACACATGTCGAAATTTGAGAGAAACAAGAAAAAGGATAGAGAGGTAATTGGCATAATACTAATAATAATACATTTTTCCTTTTCTTCATTTATGCCTCTAAATTAGTAAGATTACATGGTATCCTTGCTAAAAAAGGATGTTTTTGGATTGACCATCGGTTATAGAAGATATATTTATTCGCCCGTCTTTGACATGACAAAGAAGTATAGAACAGTACAAAAACTTGTTGTTTTATGTGACATTAGTTTTTTTGTTTTTATCCCATCAAAATACGTTGAACAAGAATCTAGTAGATGAATCATGATACATAAATTACTAAACTATCCATGTCACATTAAGACTTTAAAATCTTTCAGAATTCTTTCACCTCGCTGCATTTGTAACCCTTTTGATTAATGAACATTTTGATTAATTTCGATATGTATTATTGAATGATTAGTTTCTCTTATTCTAAAACTTGTTATTTTTACGCTTCAGTGGGGATCCAATATTCTTGGAGCCATTCTGGATGCAACATGCAACCAACAGTGCAATTCTCATATCAGGATGGCATCGTATGAGTTACAGATACGAAGATAATCCTTTCATGTCCACCGAGCTTGAAAACTACATCCGTAAAATGCATTCGGTTGTCGGGAATGCAATCACCGAAGGTCGATACATTGTTTTCGGTATCGGGTCTTCCCAACTCCTTAGTGCATCCGTTTATGCCCTTTCCTCCCAAAACTCTTCTTCTCCTCCTACCAATGTTCTTGCTTCCATCCCATTCTATCCGGTAAATATATTATTAATAATTACTTCCATTTTTTGTTTTTTTTTCTCAGAGTATAATATTTATATATGACAAATTAAACTCACACACTTAATTCTCAGTGAGATTTGAACCCCTGACCTCCAATTTTATTTTATTAGGTTTGTTGATTGTTTTGTGATCTACAGATGTACAGGGGTCAAACGGTGTTCTTTAACTCGGAGAGTTTTCAATTTGAAGGAGATACAAACGCATGGCGATTGAATAATTCTACGAACGACATGGATGTGGTTGAATTTGTAACATCACCAAACAATCCAGATGGGGAGTTAAAGAAACCGGTTCTTGGAGGGAAGACCATATACGATCATGCCTATTTTTGGCCACATTTTACACCCATCCCCGCCCCTTCGGATCATGATCTCATGGTCTTTACGCTTTCCAAGCTCACAGGTCATGCTGGTGCGCGTTTCGGGTATGTGTATATGCTTGCATGTCGTACGTTATATATATATAGAGAGATATAGAGAGAGAGGGGGGGGGGGGTTCAAACAAAAACATTAAATATTTAAGAAAACAACAAATCATGTGCAAAATCATATATGATTCGAGATTTAATGGCCAAAAAAATGGACGTGGACGACTTTGGCCGCGACTTAAGTCGCGGGCAAAGTCGCTTGAATCATATATGATTTTGTTTGTTTCGTTGTTCTCGTGTTTTCTTAAATAGATATTGTTCTCGTATGAACCCATCTCTTTCTCTCTCTCTCTAAATATATATATATATATATATATATATATATGGTTGGGTTCCCGTGAGAAGTTGGGGTTAACATGAGAAGCATGATAAATGGTTATCAACCATTGGACGAGAAATGGACGCGCATTAGGATGAGATGCACAGAGATGCACCAGATCAATTCCCTTCTAAAACACAATTCATTGGAGGGCATGAGATTAAAAGTGATCAACGATTCAGATCCACTTCTCACGTTAACCTCAACTTCTCACACGATATTTCGCCTATATATATATATATATATATATATATATATATATATATATACTATATTATAAAGATGGTATAAAAAACTCTTAAAAACAAGTCTTAAAGCTTAATTTACCGTTATTTAATGATAATTACTTAAAAAACAACCATAAAAGTTGTATGTACTACATTTAATGTTATTCATTAATTTTCAATCATTATCTCTAACCATTTTAACTTCTCTAAAATCATTTCCAATTTTAACTCCCCTAAAATAACTCTCAACATATTTTAGATATAAAAAATCTAAAATATAATTAAAAAATCTTACAGAATATTTTATAAAAAAAATTATATTATTAAAGCAAAATAAATTACATTATATTATTAAGTCTAAATTAAACAAATTTATATAAAAAAATCATTATCACTCTCTCACAACCATCCAAAATCGTAATATAAATCGACAAAAAACAGAAAATAAAATGAAACATTAAAATCGTGATGTATCTAGTTGCATTGCGCGAGTACACTTCTAGTATATATATAGGGTGCGTTTCTTTTGCAAACCAAACAATTTGTACAAACTATGCAAACCACTATATTAGGAAACAATAGATATATTTATGGATAATGATTATGATTCATTAATAATGATTGTGATATATATGGAAAATGTTAAGTTTATTCATTATAATCACAATTTTAAATTAGGAAATGTTAAGTTTATTCATTATAATCATTATTTTAAATTAGGAAACATAATAAAATCATATATTCATTAGACTTGATGAACGACTAAGATTGGTTTGTATAGTTTGTACAAATTGCTTGGTTTGTAAAAGAAACGCACCCTATATATATATATATGGAGACGTTCATTTGAGAAATGGTAAATGTATGAGAAATAGAGAATTAATCTTAGCCATTCATCTGGTCAACATTTGTGGCTTTAACCGCGAAGTACCGGATAATTCCTTGCATGGTCTATAGAAGGTAGAGGGATAGTTTCGTAAAATATGCGGGATGAGTTCATATATGAACCTATATGATTCACATATGAACTATACGTTCATATGTGAATCAGTTAATTAGTTCATATGAGAATCAATTAATTAGTTCATATATGAATCGCAAAAGTTCATATATGAATCTGTAATTAGTTCAACTGATTCATATATGAACTTACAGTTAATTAGTTAATATGTGAATCAGTTAATTAGTTCATATATGAATCACAAAGGTTCATATATAAATCAGTTAAAAGAGTTCAGATGTGAATTACACTGATTCATATATGAACATATAGTTCATATGTGAATTATACAGGTTCATATATGAACACAACCCGTATATTTTGTAAAAATTATGAAAGTGTCTTTCTATTTGTGGAATAGCTGCAACTTTTGACCAGTCAAAGCCACAACTTTTGACCAGTCAAAGCCGAAATATTTAACTAGTCAAATTCGATCTTGACCGTATGAATGGCTAGGATTACTGCTCTATTTCTCATATATTTACCATTTCTCAAATGAACCTAAGGCTATATATATATATAGGGTTGAGTTCCGGTGAGAAGTTGAGTTAACAGTGAGAAGCATAAGAAGTGGTTATCAACTGTTGGATGAGAAAACCACAAGTCTTGTGGTGTAGCGGTGATCACCTAGGGAGTTCATAGTGCTCAACCCGGTTCAATTCCCTGCATTCGCAACTTTGTGGCCACTGGGTTTAACCTCAAGGCTGCATTGATTTCGCTGTCGGTTTTTTTGCTAAGGGATTAGTCTGGGCCAAAGGCCCAGGATACCCTTTTCCAAAAAAAAAAAACGTCGGATGAGAAATGGATGCACATTAGGATGAGATGCATCGAGATAAGATGCACAGAGATGCACCAAATCAATTCCCTTTTAAGTCGCAACTCATGGGAGGACTTGAGATTTAAAGAGATCAACGGTTCAGATCCATTTCTCACGCTTCTCACCGTTAACTCAACTTCTCACACGATCCTTCGCCTATATATATATATAGGGGTTGTTTTATTTGCAACCCTTAAAAAGGTTGCAAACCTTGCAACTCACATCTTAACCGTCGGATTCATGATCGGCGGTTACAATAGATATGAGACCAATATTTTTAATTAAAAAAACAGAAAAATAAAATAACCGTCGATAATGAATCCAACGGTTAAGATGTGGGTTGCAAGGGTTGCAACCTTTTTTAGGGTTGCAAAATATATCCTTCCACTATATATATATATATATATATATATATATATATATATATATATATATATATATATATATATATATAGGGTGCGTTTCTTTTGCAACCCAAACAATTTGTACAAACTATGCAAACCAATCTTAGTCGTTTATCAAGTCTAATGAATATATGATTTTATTATGTTTCCTAATTTAAAATCATGATTATAATGAATAAACTTAACATTTCCTAATTTAAAATTATAATTATAATTAATAAACTTAACATTTTCCATATATATCACAATCATTATTAATGAATCATTATCATTATCCATAAATATATCTATTGTTTTCTAATATAGTGGTTTGCATAGTTTGTACAAATTATTTGGGTTGCAAAAGAAACGCACCATATATATATATATATATATATATATATATATATATATATAGAGAGAGAGAGAGAGAGAGAGAGAGAGAGGTATAATCATTTAGAAACCTTCTAAATGTTACAAACTATATAAACCCATCTAGGCCATCCAAATTTTTGATCAACGGTTGAGAAATTTTAGGACTTAAATTAATTTAAAAAATCGGGAGAAAATAGGGAAAGGGTAGTTTAGGAATAATTTTAGTTATTTTAAATTTAAATTTAAATTTTATTAATTAATTTGAATTATCTAATTATGGTTACAAGATATCCTTAATTTTTTCCATATTTATCTCTCATTCTATCTAAAAAATAATCCGGCCACCACCACCATCATCTCCATCGTCATCACTACGCCAGT
This sequence comes from Arctium lappa, assembly GCA_023525745.1. NCBI lineage: Eukaryota > Viridiplantae > Streptophyta > Magnoliopsida > Asterales > Asteraceae > Arctium > Arctium lappa. The sequence continues at coordinate 10,412,675 of CM042048.1, forward strand.
GACCGAGAACCACCGCGGTTCTCCACTACTCCATCCCATGACCGTCGTGCGCCGCCGCCATTCGCCAGGAGCCTCCTTCGCCACCCCACGTATCGTGACCTCCTCCCCGAATCTACGACGAGTTTATGAAATTTCAAGTTCATACAATGTTTGTTCGAGTTTCATAAACTGTTTTTTTTTAAATTTTATAGTTTCATATATTTTCATAAACGGTTTCATATATTTTTCTCCATATGAATAATCATATTTTAAAGTTTCATATATTTTTCTCTCATATGAATATTCAGATTTTTTCGAAATAATCATATATTTTTTAAGTTTCATATACTTTTCTCCTATATGAATAATAAGATTTTTAAGTTTCATACATTTATCCAATATGAATGATTAGATGATTAGACGTGAAAATTTCAAAAAAACATTTTATGAAACCAAAAAAACTTGAAACTTTCGAAAAAACAGTTTTTATATGAAAGTCGAAAAAATTATGAAACTTGCCGGAAATGGGGAGGTCGCCGGAGTGGGAGGAGGTCACCGGAAGTGGGAGGACGTCACCGAAAGTGGATGGTGACGGTGGATCGTGAGTGTGTGTGTGAGAGAGAGAGATGGAGAGATAATTAAGGAAGAGATAATTAAAGAATTTAATTTTTTCCTAAAATTACGAAATTTGTAAAAAGACATAAATGCCCTGGTTTGTATTGTTTGTAACCTTTAGAAGGTTTGCAAATGAAGGTGTCTCTCTCTCTCTCTCTCTATATATATATATATATATATATAGAGAGAGAGAGAGAGAGGCAGTGGCGGATCCAGGATTTCTGACAAGTGGGGGCACCTTTAAAGTAGATTAAAGACCCGCAAAGTCGACCGATGTGTTTTTAACTCAATTCAACTTTTTTGAGGGATTTTTAAAGTTTTTGGATTGATTTCGAGAGATTTTTAAGTTTTTTTTCGTCGATTTCAAGAGAATTTTCTTTTTTTTTGGTTGATTTCGAATGTTTTTTTTTTTGCTTTTTGTTGATTTCCAAATATTTTTTTTGAATGGTGGGGGCACAGGTAAGAAATTAGTGGGGGGACTTGTAGTAGAAAATAGTAATAAGTTAAAAAAAATAATTACATTTAAACTAAGAAATTTTTGGAATTTTTTTTTAGTGGGGGCCCTTCCCCCCACCCTCTACATATTGAATCCGCCCCTGGAGAGAGGGTATGTTATTATGCAACCTCTTTACATGTTGCAACTCATGTAACCCTTATATCCACCACTCATTATGTTTTCAGTTTTTTTTTCTTTTTCTTAACTACAAAAGTAAAAATAAAATGAGTGGTGGATAGAGGGGTTGCATGAGTTGCACCATGTAAATGTGTTGCATTTGAACTACTCTCTCTCTCTCTCTCTCTCTATATATATATATATATATATATATATATATAGTGGGAGGTTCAAATAAGAAAACTAAATATCGTGAGAAGGTAAGAACAAAAAGTTAACAGAAAGTTATATGTGAATTGTTAACGTTATGTTCTCTAATTTGGAGAGAAAAGAAAAGAAAGGGTGAGAAAAGAAAGGAAAGAAAAATATTTTTTTCATTTGTGTCCTCAAAAGAAAAAGAAAAGGAAACAATTTTTCATGTTCTTGAAATGAGAGAAAGGAAAATAAAGATATCATTTTTATAAATATACCCTTATAAAAATATATTCTTTCCTTTCCTTCCCTTTCCTCCCACATTTGGGAGAAAACTGTTGGGAGAAAACTTATCATTATTTTCCTTCATTTTCCATTTCTTTTTCTCCTAAAAAATTTTCGAGAACACGAGTTTTTTTTTTTTTTACTTTTCTCCCCTTTCCCTCCATTTCATTCGTAAAAAGAGTTTCAGGAACACAACGTACAAAAATCATTTGAAGATACATATGTGAACACAAATGAATATAATTTGTAAAATTGGTTAACATATGCATCTTCAAATATTTTTTTTTTGAAATCTTCAATAGATTCACATACGAATCTTCCTGTAACCTTCCCTTCTCACGATAATTAGTTTTTTTATTTGAACCAATGTTACATATAATATTATATATATATATATATATATATATATACACACACACACGTTTGTATAGTATAATACAGATTCACTTCTTGTACATGTCACTACAACAAAATCTAATTAGACAGTCAAAGATGTCTGAATGTCTATATAGAGTGGATTATAGGTCATAATATTTGTATGTTCCATATAAACGTGTTCCAATATGATGTTATAAAGTATTTGGACTTTCTAACAAGTTTTTTAGGAAGTGACTTCAATTAGTTTTTTTTTTCTCTTTTGTATGACACTTTTGAGAAGTGAATGAACATATCTATTTATAGGTCATTTGTTTCCATAACACATTTTTCAAATAATGTCACATATAAAAAGACTAAACCCTTAACACATTTTATTTAAAAAAAATTTCAAAAAAAACTTGTTATTACGTATATAAACTTCTATCAACTTATTGTAACATCTTTACATACAGACAATTGTTTGTTCCTATATATAAATTGCAGTCTTATAAAACAGTCTATAAAGACATTTAATTATACATATTTGACGTCTTAAAAAACCGTATGTTATATATAGGTGGGCAGTGATAAAAGATAAGGATGTATATGAGAGGGTTTCCAAATATATCGAAGTGGCTGATTTGGGGATTTCAAAAGACACTCAATCAAGAGTTTTGAAGCTTCTAAAAGTAGCCGTTGAAGGCGATGGAAAACCGCTTTTCGAATTTGCATATAACAAAATGAGGGATCGTTGGGACAGGTTGACTTCTGTCTTCTCAAAGTCAACAAGATTTTCAATCCAACACAGACATCCTTTGCACTGCAATTTCTTCAACCAAACTAGGCTACCATCTCCAGGTAATTTTACATTATTTGGTATACCTTTGATTTATTTTAAAGTATATTATATTTTATATACGACAAAACTTATAGATAGTACGTACTTGCAGTGGTGGATCCAGGATTTTTTTCCTGGTGGACACCTTTAGGGTGCGTTTGGTTTGCAGACTGGGTGGGACAGGACAAAAGTTCACTGTCCCATGTTTGGCGCGACATGGATCAGAGACAAAGACTGGACAGGGTGGGACAAGATGGGACAAAAATGGGTATTTTCTTGTTCCACCAAAATAGGTGGAACAACATGGGACAGAAATGAGAAACTAAAAATCACCGTTTTACCGTCATTTGATATACAATCCTAATATGGTATTAGTCTTAAGGGTCACCACTAACCATCGTCGCTACTACCACCATTGGCGGCAACTAGTAACCACCGCCAACCACCGTCGGCCACCTCTACCTATTTCTCCACCATAACAACCTCCTCCACCGCCTCCACAACCATCTGTCATCGCCACCACCACTACCATCGTCGACCACCTCTACTAACACCGATCACCACCACCGGTAGCTACCACCAACCATCGACGGCCACTTCTACCTCTTATTTCACTACTACAACAACTTCCTCCACCACCTCCACAACCACCGCCCATCGCCACCTCCACCAATCACCACCACCCATTGCCGCCGCCGTCACCGACGCTCATCGCCAACCACCGTCGCTGGCTGCCACCACTGTCGCTCGCCGCCAACCATCGTTGGTAACCTCCGTCTCTTCCTCCACTACAATAACCTCTATTACCACTGTGCACCGCCACCACCACTACCTCTATTACTATCTTTCACCATCTTCACAACTATCGTCTTTCACTGACCACCCATCGTCTTTTATCTTTACTCGTCGCTGCAATTATGCATCCGTTAATTCATTAAGATCTTCCAAATTGAATCAACTATTATATTTTTTTATATGAATCGGATTTTTTCGAACTACCATCAATTATTTCAGATTCTTCATTCAAATTTCCTACTATTGTTTTTGTATGTATTTATATGTATGAAAATTGTGTAAAAAAATTAATAATGTTTTTAATTAAATTATTTAAAGATATATACTTTATTTGTGTTATTTATAACTATTATATGACATATAAAATTATCAAACAACTTTTAGGGAAACTTGTCTAGTCCTGTCCTATCCAGTCCTAGTCGTACCAAACACAAGACAACCATTTGTCTTGTCCAGTCCAGTCCTGTTCAGTCCTGTCCTAGTCTCTTGTCCTGTCCAGTCTAGTCCAGTTCTGTCCTGTTCCGTCCCGTCCAATCTTGTATGCGTACCAAACGCTACCTTAAGGTAGTTTAAATGCGCGTAAAGTTGTCCGATTTATTTTTAACCTAAATCCAACGTTTTGAGGGTTTTTTACAGTTTTTTGGCTGATTTTATAAGATTTTTAAGTTTTTTTGGCGACCTCGAGAGACTTTTTTGGTTTTTTAATCGATTTGGAGAGTTAATTTTGGTTTTTTGTTGATCTCGAGACATTTTTTCTGGTTGATGGGGTCCCGGATGAAAAACTACTGAAAGGACATTAAGGTAGAAAGCTAAAAAATCCAAGTTTTTCAATCCCCCCTCCCCCCAAAAACTTGCAACTACATCCGCCTCTGCGTACTTGAATCCTTGACCTCCAAAAAGGTAAACTCTACCGGTAACCTAGGTACCAACACTACAACAAAATTGAATTTATAGGACGCCACCAATTTCTAAGTGTCATAATAGACTATTTTTATAAGACTTCATTTATAGAATCAAAACTGAAGTGTTCTATCTAAAATGCATTGTAATAAGTTTATAGGACGTTTTTGAGCGTCTTAACAAGTTTCTTAGGACACTTTTAATACAAAACATAACATTAACAAGACACTTTTTTGAGAAAGTGTACTATAAACCCATCTTTTTATATGATATTAGTTTTTATAGGACACTTTTTCAAATAATGTCATATAAAATAGCTAATATGACACTTTTTTTTATGGAACTGCCCTAAAAGACTTGTTACGACGCCCAAAAACGTATAATAAACTTATTACAACACCTTTAGATATGACACTTTATTTTTTTGTTCCTATAGATTAAGTCTTATAAAACGGTATATTATGATGCTTAAACTTTTTTAGCGTCCTATAAACCCAATTTTGTTGTAGTGCAACGACCATTTAGTATATAGCTTTGATTTTTATGGTGAAACAAATTATATCAATAGCCATCATCAAACGAATTCAAATCTTTACCAGATGTGTTAGTCGATTGACCTCATTTATGGAAATCTTCTGTTATACACTTCTAATCCGATCCCATGAAATTTAGGGACTATTTGGTTCATGGAATTGGAAGGAATTTGAAGGAATTGGAATGTTCAATTTCATTGACCAAATTCCAAGCCCATATATGATTAATGGAATGAAAGCGATAGAATCCTTTCAATTCCATTGAATTCCACAATTTAAATTTAAAGAATTCATCATTCTTTGGCTTAACTGAAAGAATTGAATTCCTATCAACCAAACGTCTGGTCAAATTTCATCAAATTCCATTTCAATTCCTTCAAAATCAAATTCTTTCATGGATTCCAATTCCATCAAATTCAATTATGTGAAACAAACTCCCTTGGTTCATGAAATTGGAAAGAATTTGAAGAAATTGGAATGACCAATTCCATTGACCAAATTCTAAGTCCATGTTTGGTTCACGGAATGAAAGCGATGGAATTCTTCCAATTCGATTGAATTCCACAATTTAATGAATTCAACATTCATTGACTTAAGTGAAGGAATTGAATTCCTACCAACCAAATGCGTGGTCAAGTTCCATCAAATTCCATTTCAATTCTTTCAAAGTCAAATTCAAAGGAAAGATTCCAATTCTATCAAATTCCATTCTGTAAACCAAACTCCCTCTTAATATAATAAAGATTGGATCGTCTAATCTAATCTACGCGTCTTAATAATGATTGCAGCTTACGCATGGGTAAAATGCGAGCGAGAAGAAGAAGAAGATTGTACGGCGGTGCTACAAGCGGGAAATATTATAGGTCGAAATGGAAATGTGTTCGGTGCCAAAGATCGTTATATTCGACTTAGTCTCATTAAGAGCCAAGACGACTTTGAATTACTTATGCAACGACTCACGGAGCTTGTGTCTCTTGAAAATGGTAGCATTGAAACGATGTGAAAGGCTCAAATGAATCGTTATATGAAGGGTTAATGTTGTATGTTAAATCTTGTGTATTTTTAGTTTGGTGGGTCATTGTTTAAAAAAGTAATTATTGATTATTTATGATGTGTAAAATTTGACATTTATTCAATAAAGTGTATATATATATATATATATATATATATATACTAGCCGTCTACCCGCGCGATGCAGCGCGGGTGAATCACAATTCTGAAGAAAATAACTTTTCTGACACCGATATTTTTTGTTCAACAATAGTCACTGCACTGACATGGGTTATTTCATTGAAGTTCACGTGCGTCGTCTCCATAAGGGTCGTACATTGACTACTTCCTTCACCAATAGCTATTTTTTCTCATTTTGTTCTTCTCCTTTTATCGTTCATAATATCGTCTATTGTATTCCTTTCGTTTTTCTGCAACAATATTATTTTATATAAATATATACTATGAGTGACTATATCACGAATTAATACCAAATATTTTGATATTTACATTGAGTATTCCATATAGCTTTTGCTAATTCTACATCAACTTGCGAGGCATCACCGTTTGAAGTTTTCTCATCAGTCATCCTCATTAGACACCGTAAATTTATATAAATAGAATAATAAAGTTTTATCTATGAAATGATGTGTAAATGTCAAAATTGAAATGACCTAAATTTGGGTAACAATTTAAAGATTGAACAAAAATTAACTTCTTACGAATGTTTTTACCTTGGCGGTCTTGGATATAAGGTTAGTAGATATATTTTTTCGATCATACATATCACTCATATTTTTTGTAAGGCACAACAATTTTATTACGAAAACAAAAGTATATACCAAGCAACAAAACACGAACCGAAATGTTCAAAAAGATCACAACAAACAACCTAACTATACTGAAACAACCTCGTCTGCCCCAAAGTCCAAACCAAAGCAGCCCCAAAGCAGCCCCAAAGCAGATCTATGTTAAGAATCTATCTGTATTTTTAATTATTTTAAGCTAAGGGGTTGTTTACCAAAACTTTTGGGTAAGCGCTGACTGAAATAAGAGGTCTGACTGGAATAAGAGGTCTGATTCAAATAAATGATTAATTAAAAATCTTGTTTACACATTATTTTATATTAAGTGCTGACAGATTAAAAATGACTGTTATAAGCAATTGTCACTTTATTTATCAAAAACTTTATATAACACAAGATCTATTTTATTATGATATTATTTATATTTATGTAATTGTAACATTTATTAAATTTTAATGTAAATTTAATGCATAAGTTTTAATTGAATTTACTTTTTTTTGAAGAAAAATTGAATTTGAAACAATGCATAATTTTGAAAAGTGATTATTAAAATATTTGATATTTAAAAGTACTTCAAGAAAAGATGAGTCATTAGAATATATTATATTTTTATTTAATAAAACTATTTTATATATAAAAGTACATACTGCACATTTCCAGATAAAAGTTATTGATTGAAACCCTTTAGACACCATTGGGAAACCCAAGAATGTCACCGTCTTTTGCTTCTCAACCTCAAGACTAAACACTTTATCTCTTAACTGGTTTCGTTCAGAAAAGATTTGTGAGTTTATCTTTTTCAGTCCATCACATGTTTCTCCAACAATATTTGCTCTTCTTCTGAGATCATCAAATTTTTTTTTTGCATTAATTCTTTCTTTGACCAAGTATTGTTTGTACTACTGGCTTTCAAAATTAATTCTGGATTCCTCTTCAGATTTTTTCAGTTTGATTTGAAGATTGGAAATCGCTTTCTCTTTTGCTTCAATTAATTCAGCAAAATTTATCTTAGAATCAGAAGTACATTTTGAACATTCAAAATTATTCTTTAAAACAAAAGAATTTTCTTTCAATGCATGTCTTAATCTCATCAAGAAGAGACAAATTCTGAATCTTTCATTTTTCATTTTCAGCTTCCCCGCATGTACACAATTGCACAGTCTCTTTTTGTGAGAACAGTATTTCCCTTTTCGTCAATATATGACATCTTGAAATTTGTAAAAGATGTGATCATCAAAAGAAAACTTCGATTAAAAGTACAATTTTTTGCACACTTTTAAAAAATATGAATACAACAATTAAGATCTATTTTCAGAAAATTAAAATCTGAGAAACAAATTATAAATTTGTCTTCCAAAAATTAATTCTGAAAAGTTAGCGCGGAAAAAGTATGACTTTAATCTCCAAACCTGCAAAAATATGAAAAATATATCCGTTACGCTCAAAAACAGATAAAAACAGATAAAAACAGCCAAAAACGACACAAAACAGACTAAAAATGAAAAGAAAATGAAAAGCAGGGACTAAACACAACAAAAATGAAAAATCAACAAAAAATGACAATGTTTGACTAAAAATGAAAGAAAATACGAAAATAGGGACTAAAACAGACAAAATATGAAACTAATACAAAAAAACGAGAACTAAAACAACAAAAACACAAAATATAAAGTCTAGGGACTAAAAATGTAAAAACACAAAACTTACAAACTATAAGGACTAAAAATGACAAAATATAAAACTATCAACTATAGGGACTAAAACTGTAAAAATCTAAAAGTTAAAAAAACTATAGGGGCTGAAAGTGACAATTTCTAAAAGTCGTAACTTGAGGGACCAAATCTGTCAAACCTTAAAACTAAAACTACAGTGATTAAATCTGCCAAAAATTATAACTACTTAACAAAACTAACAGATTTAACGGATTTGGACTAAAAATGTAAGAAAACCTAACAAAAGTAACAAAGATTAACTTTAGGGACTAAAACTGGAAATTTCTAAAACTAATTTACGAGACTAACGACAATTAACTGACATTTGGACTGGAATGTAAGAATTTCTAACGAACTAACGGAGCAGGGACCAAAATGTCAAGATTTTAACAGACTTAACGATGCTCCGTTAAAGTACTGTTCATCATCCCTACCAACGATCTGCATACTTTGAACCTCGATATCTTGTTCGTTATTCAACCAAAATTCACGAAATTTCTTGCAAAATTATCCTTGTTTAATTCTAAATCGATCCCAAGGATAAATGTTCGATCATGCAACGCTATATGATCTGTATCTCGACGTGATTAAGCTCCGGCGAATATGATTTTCCGATGAGTGTTTTTCGGTCTTTGAAGGGCTGAAAAAACATGAGAAACAACAAATTAACGATATTCTGAGACTAATACATTGAAAGCAATCGTTAAAATTAAACGCCGGCGAAACCCGTTTTTCCGGCGAAAGTCCGGTGAATCTCCGGCGAACTTTCAAACAACAATATCTCACTCGTTTCTCAACGAAATTCGAACCTGAAACTTGCTATGATCTCTAAACCAACAGAGGAACAGGTTAGGAGCAATAAAATTGATCAAAAACAACGTACTCGTAGACCCACTTGTTGAACTCAATCGGAAAACTTTCAAAAAAAAATCTTTGATGCAGTATAAGAACCCATTAGTTTTATATATAACATAAAATGTGTTGCAAATGGGCATGAAGAATAGAGAAAACAAAACCTCTTACAATGAATTATATGCAACAGATTATTTAGAGTCACAGTTGTCGTATACATAAAAATGGGCATGAAGAAAAGCTTGTTTATCAAAAGGATCCTCTGAAGTTACCAAAGTTACTGCCATGTTGTGAAAAAACCACTGCTATGTTATAAAAAAAATTGTCTTTCGAAAGGAACCCTTTGACAATTCCAATTTGGTGGCTAGAGCTTGAAAAGGGGTGAGGAAAAGTCTTTAAGAGATGAAAGCAAATTTTGAACCTTCTAATTTGGTGGTGGTGTGTGAGCTAAAAGTATTGTGTTTAAAGTGTTGTACATCTTGTATTTACACTTATACTTCATAGTTTTTCAAAATTCATGCTTAAAAGGACCGAAAATGGGAGCGCCAAAATGGGAGGTGTGGTATCTGAGCTTGGAGAAAATGGGAGAGCCAAAAATTCACAACAAATTTTGTCTTACCTGAGAGCCAAAACAAGAGAGGAGAAAATGGTGAGATGAATTAGTACCTAGGATTGTATAAGATGAAGTAATCTGACTTTTGGATTTGAATTTTGAATCAAATACAAATACTTTGAAAGAAGTAAAAGAAGTAGAAAGTGGGATGGGAGTTGTAATAGCCTGAAAAAGCAATCAACATTTGTCTCTTGTGCATTGAGCTTCAAAAATCGCAGATGGTTTCTTAAGATGGAAAACATGCTTTTGAAGGAGAGAAAGATAAACAACATCAAACATAAAAGAGGAATGTCATAAGAATTTGCATGGAAAGCTTGTACATCTTGCTTTCACGCTTGTAATTCATAGATTTTCAAAATTTATGCTTAAAATACTTGTACCTCATGCATTAAGAATTGTATTTAAGAGTTTTGATGTAAATGTATTATAAAGTAGTATAGATATATATTATGGAGGATCATGCGAGGAACAAACTGATAGTCCCAATATGTGCAAGATTATCAAGATAACAACATGAACTCAATCCCAATTGCCATTTCTTATTGAATCAAATTCTCACAGATTATACAATTCGTATACAAAGTTTCTTTCTCAATATTTCTCTCTCTAAAATGTATCCTCTCAAAGTGTTACTGTTGGGAACTGAAGAAAAACTTAAGTATGGTTAATGCTGCTAGTTCAAATTTACTACTGCTAGAAGACTTCAGAGTTAATACTACTGAGTATTACTACTGCTAGTAGAATTAATACTGCTAGTCAAAGTTAGTGCTGCTTGAACAAAGTTAGTACTGCTTAGCTAGTTAGTACTGCTAGTGGTTAGTGCTGCTTAGTAGTTAATGCTGCTTCAGAGATAATGTGAAGATAATGATGAAGAGATCGTGGTTAAAGATAAACATCGAAAGCTGAAGATATTCATAGAAGATATACTAAAAATATTTTTTTTAGTATCTTTTTGTTCAGTAATAGTATAGATTTGACATAATAGTTTATATATAGATTTTATTCTAAGTTCTAGAGAGAATCAACCTCAAGGCATAGATCCTAATTCTAGAGAAGTAGAATTCGTCTTGAAAGAGCTTGTTCTTCAAGATTGAGGTTGAGTGTGTAATCTTGTGATTTGATAATTGAATACAAGTTTACAAGTTGTTTATCATATACTGTTTTGATTACTGTTACATTGAATATCAAAGTGTTATTCCTCAACTTCTTTGATATTGTTTCTGAGACTTTATTCTTGTTAAGAAATCGATCCTGACAAGTGGTATCAGAGCCTTTTCTCTCAGAAACATTTATTCATTCATCATGGAAAACTTTGCAGAATCAAACAGTACTCTGGTCTCAAAGGTTCCAATGCTCAGACCCAATGAATTCGATATGTGGAAGATCAGAATCAAGCAGTACAAACTCCTCACTGACTATTCTATGTGGGACATCATAGAGAATGGTCCTTCTGAAGAAGGAAAGATTGGTGCAGATGGAAAGAGAACTCCACCAAAAACTGATGCTGAAAGAAAGATTAGACAGACAGAAATGAAAACCTTGAGCACTTTGCTCTTGGCTATCCCCAATGAATATCAACACCAGTTGTGCAATTGCATTGATGTAGAGATGCTCTGGAATGCTCTGGAGAAGAGATTCTCAGGTACCAAAAGTACCAAGAGAAATCAGAAAGCCATTCTGAAGCAATAATATGAGAACTTTATGTCAACCAAGAATGAGTCCATGACTCAAACTTTTGACAGGTTCAACAAGCTTATTGGTGAACTTGCTACAGTGGGAGTACAAATTGATCAAGATGATCTGAACAGAAAGTTTCTAAGGTCCCTGAGTGATGAATGGACCATGTATACTGTGTCTTTCAGACAAAATGATCAACTGGAGGAAAAGGAACTTGATGATCTCTATAATGATCTAAGAGTTTTTGAATCTGAGGTAGAGGCTAAAAAGAGGCCTTCTGGATATATTCACAATGCTGCACTCCTTTCAGCATCAACTGATTCTACTTCCAACCCTGAATCAGTTAGTGCTGCCAATGGAGCAAACCAAGAGAAAGGCACTGAAACTGTATTTGAGGCCTTTCTGGCAAGTCATGGAAACTCTTCTCTCATTAATGATGACTTGGAACAACTCCATCCAGATGATCTTGAAGAGATGGACATTAAATGGCAGATGGCCATGCTCTCTATGAGAGTTAAGAAGTTCATCAAAAGAACTGGAAAGAACAACTTCTCACAAAGAAGAGAAGATGGAGCAGGTTTTGACAAGTCTAAGGTGGAATGCTATAAATGCCATCAGAAGGGACACTTTGCTAGAGAATGCAGAAGTGGAATGCCTCAAAACAATAACCACCAACAAGCTCAATCTGGAAGTTTCAATAATAACAGAAACTCTACACAAGCCCTTGTCTCTCAACAAGACATGGGGTTTGATTGGAGTGATCAAGCTGAAGAGGCCATCCAGAACCAAACTCTAATGGCAGAGGTGTCAGATCTCTCAACAGAGGTAACGTCCAATCTTTGTTCTCAAAATTGCATTAACACTGTTAAAAGGTACAGGGATCACAACCAGACCATGAGTGATGACCTGAAGATATTAGAAAAGGACATAAAAGATTATGTTAGGATTGTTGAGAGATTTGAAGAGCAGATTAAGGGTTTTCAAGCCAATGAGCTTCAACACTCTTATGACACAAACTACTGGAAGTGGGAGAAGAATGACTTAGAACTTCAACTGACTAGATCCAAATAGGAGAGTGAAAAGCTAAGAGGAGAGCTAGCTAAAGTCAAACTAGATGTAGAAAAGTTTTCCAATGCTTCCAAAGCAATGGATTCTTTGTTACAAACTCAGATTCATGATAAACTGAGAAGAGGAATAGGGTACAATAACACACCACCACCCTATAACAACAACTACATTCCTCCTAGTTCAGATTTGTTAGAAACAAAGGATAGGAAGGACCTACCTAAGGGAGCCACTGAGATAGATCCCTTAGATGAAGTAGTTGTTAAGGATAAATCTGAGAAAGAAGTTGTCAAGGATAAAGACAACACTGTGAGTGGTGAGATTCCTATAGAAAACCACATAATCACCAATGAGGGATGTGGAAAGCATTGGATCAAGTCCAATGAGATAGAGAAGACTGAGGGAAAGAACAAGAAGGTTCACTATAAGCAGACCACTGTTGTGAACCCTATCCCTTGCAAGCAGTGTGCATGTAGTAAATCTGAGCCCCAAAAACATGATAAACCAAGGGGAAATCAGAGAAACTGGAATAACCAATGGGCACAAAAACAAGGCATTGATCTGAGTAAAATCAATAGACCAAAGCCTTGTTTCATATGTGGAAAGTTAAACCATTTGGCTAAGTACTGTTTCTTTAACCCTATTAACCAACAGATGAACTTTCAAAGATTTGTGCAAAAACCTGTTGGTTATAGGAAGGCTGGAAAGAAACATGTGATAAAAAAATCTGTTGAAATAAAAGGCCCCATGAAGAAAAAGATTTTAAAAGAAAGTATTAAAATGTGGGTGCCTAGAAGCACTAAAACTGTTAGTACTGCTGACAGGGATAGTGCTGCTGGAAGCATTACTGCTGCTATCAGTGTTAGTACTGCTGAAAATATTAATGCTGCTAATACTGTTAGTACCTCTTCAAAGGTTAATACTGCCAACACAGTTACTGCTGCTAACAAAGTTACTACTTCTAACAAGGTTAGTACTGCTAAGCATGCAAGTGCTTCTAAGGCAGTTAGTACTTCTAAAACCAGTACTGCTTTTAGCAAAAATGTTTCCAAGCCTATCATTGTGACAAAGTACTCCAGAAATGAGGAGTCAAAGTTTAAAAATCTTGTCAAGAAAGAATGCAAGTATTTGATGAGAAAGGGGTACCCAAGACCACTTTGGCTTGGGTTCCTAATACATACTAACTGATTTATCTTATGTGCAGGGCAACCAACAGCTCAAGGGAAAGAGCATATGGCATGTTGATAGTGGTTGCTATAGGCACATGACAGGCAACATGTCATGCCTTCAGGATTTCAAGCATATCAATGGAGGACATGTTGCATTTGGAGATAATCTTGCTGGTGGTAAAATAAGTGGAAAAGGTAATGTTACAAAAGGTAAGATGACATTTGAGGATGTCTACTATGTTGATCAATTGAAGTACAACCTGTTAAGTGTATCACAGGTTTGTGACAAACAACATAGCATATTATTTACTAATACAGAGTGTATGATCATTGCTCCAGGGTTCAAAGTAGTTGATGAAAGCATGATACTACTTAGAACTCTAAGAAAGGACAATGTTTATTGTTTAGATATGGACAATGTTGATAGTGATTCATCCCTGAACTGTCTTGTTTCAAAAGCTTATGTGGATGAATCCTCTCTATGGCACAGAAGGATGTGTCACATGAATTTCAAGACAATGAACAAACTTGTTAAAAACAACCTTGTAAGAGGTTTACCTTCAAAAGTATTTTCATGTGATGATCATTGTGTTGCATGTCTTAAAGGCAAACAACACAAAACTTCTCATAAGACCAAAGAGATAAATATAATTTCTTCTTGTCTCCAGTTATTGCATATGGATCTGTTTGGTCCTACAAATGTTATGAGTATAGGCAAGAAATCTTACTGCTTGGTTATTGTTGATGATTACTCTAGATTTACCTGGGTATATTTTCTAAGGACTAAGGATGAGACAAGTGGACTGATCAAATCCTTTATCCTAAGAATTGAAAACCAAACTAATCAAAAAGTAAAAGTCATTAGATCAGATAATGGGACTGAATTTAAAAATCTTGATCTAAACACCTTCTGTGAAGAGAAAGGCATTGAGAGACAATATAGTGCCCCTAGGACTCCTCAACAGAATGGAGTTGCTGAGAGGAGAAATATGACACTAATAGAGGCTGCTAGATCTCTGTTGGCTGATTCAAAACTGCCAATTACCTTCTGGGCTGAAGCAGTTAATACTGCTTGTTATGTCCAAAACAGAGTTGTAGTGGTCAAGCCAAAGAACAAGACCCCTTATAAGCTTTTAAATAAAAGAAAACCTTTCATTGGATTTTTCAAACCTTTTGGGTGTCCTTGTACAATTCTCAATACCAAATCTCACTTAGGTAAGTTTGATAGCAAAGTAGATGATGGATTTCTTGTTGGTTACTCATCTCAGAGTAAGGCTTACAGAGTCTTTAACTCTTCTTCTAGAATAATTGAAGAAAGTGACAATGTCGAATGCAATGAGAACACACCAAATCCAATTGGGTCTGGTCCTCAGTGGCTATTTGACATTGATTCACTAACTAACTCTTTTGGTTTCAGTAGTGATGATTATGCAGGTTCAGGGAGTGGAGGATCAGGGACTACACAAGTTCAAGACAGTATACCTCAATCTGTGATCTTTCCCATACCAACAGTGGATTTATGTGAAAAGGAACCATCTACTGGACCAAATCAGAGTGAAGAAGAAAGTAGAGATGAGGAGAATCAAGAAAATCAAGAACCAGAAGTAGCTGCTGAAAACACCTCAGTTGACTTGAATGACTCTAATCTAGAGGTGGGACTTAATGAAGAACCTAGTCATCACACCAGAATTCAAAAGAATCATCCTCCACAACTGGTAATAGGAGATATATCTTCTCCTATGATGACTAGAAATCAAAGTAGGCTTCAAGAAATGCAAGAGCAACAGCATACAGTGCTATCTTGTTTTTTATCCCAGCTTGAGCCTAAAAAGGCACATGATGCTATGAAAGAGTCCAGTTGGATAGAAGCCATGCAAGAAGAGCTACTGCAGTTCAAGCTGCAAGATGTTTGGGATCTGGTAGACCTTCCTAAAGGCCAAAGAGCAATAGGAACAAAATGGGTCTTCAGGAATAAGAGAGATGAAAGAGGAATAGTCATAAGGAACAAAGCAAGGTTGGTGGCTCAAGGATATACACAAGAAGAAGGAATAGACTATGAAGAAGTATTTGCACCTATGGCTAGGATAGAAGCAATTAGATTATTCCTAGCTTATGCTTCTTATATGAAATTCAAAGTCTATCAAATGGATGTCAAAAATGCATTTCTTTATGGCTCAATTGAAGAAGAAGTATATGTCTGTCAACCACCAGGGTTTGAAAACCCAAGCTATCCAGACAGGGTGTACAAATTGAAGAAAGCACTTTATGGACTACATCAAGCTCCAAGAGCATGGTATGACACTCTGTCATCCTATCTCTTGGAAAATGGCTTTGAAAGAGGAGTCATTGATAAGACTCTATTCATCAAGAGAAAGAAGAAGGATATCTTGCTGGTCCAAATCTATGTTGATGATATTATCTTTGGATCAACAAGAGATAACATGTGCAAGGAATTTGAGGAACTAATGCATCAAAGGTTCAAGATGAGTTCCATGGGGGAACTTACTTTCTTCCTTGGACTCCAAGTTCAACAGAAGTCAGATGGAATCTTTATCTGTCAGTCCAAGTATGTGCAGAACATTCTAACCAAGTTTGGTTTCTCAGATTCAAAACCTGCCAGCACACCTATGGAGACACACAAGCAGATAACAACAGATCTTGAGGGGGAGGATATGGATGTTCATCATTATAGGTCCATGATTGGCTCTCTCATGTATCTTACAGCCTCTAGGCCAGATATTATGTTTCCAGTATGTGTATGTGCAAGATTCCAAGTTAGGCCAAAGCAATCTCACTATCAAGCTGTTAAGAGGATATTCAGATATCTCAAAGGGCAACCCAGATTAGGACTTTGGTATCCTCATGACTCATCCTTTGACCTACTTGCATACTCAGATAGTGATCTAGGTGGAGCAAACTTGGACAGAAAATCTACTTCTGGAGGATGTCAGTTTTTGGGTGCAAATCTAGTTTCATGGCAGTGCAAGAAACAAACCACAGTGTCCACATCTACAACAGAGGCAGAGTACATAGCAGCTGCAAGTTGTTGTTCTCAAGTCTTATGGATTCAGAATCAAATGCTGGACTATGGGGTAACCTTTCTACACACTCCAATTTTTATTGATAATAGAAGTGCTATTAGCATTGTGAATAATCCTGTCAAGCACTCAAAGACAAAGCACATTGAGATCAAGTATCACTTCATAAGAGACTGTAATGAAAAGAAACTTATTCAAGTTGTAAAAGTTCATACTGATAACCAGTTTGCTGATCTATTCACCAAAGCTTTTGATGTGGGTAGATTCACTTTCTTGGTAACAAGTGTGGGAATGATCAACTCTGAATAAGCCCCTTCTCAAAAAGGTAGCTGCATACCTGTATATTGTTTATTCTTGGTGTTACTAATCTTCTTTTTCAGGATATGCATAGCAGTACTCAGTGTATCACAAGCTTAAAAGAGTAAGTATGGTTAATACTGCCAGTGCGCAGTTAATACTGCTAGTAGTTAATACTGCTCGCAGTTAATACTGCTAGTAGTTAATACTGCTCTCAGTTAATACTGCTAGTTAGTTAATACTGCTAGTGGTTAATACTGCTCGCATTTAATACTGCTCGCATTTAATACTGCTCTCAGTTAATACTGCTAGTTAGTTAATACTGCTAGTGGTTAATACTGCTCTCAGTTAATACTGCTAGTTAGTTAATACTGCTAGTGGTTAATACTGCTCTCAGTTAATACTGCTAGTGGTTAATACTGCTCGCAGTTAATACTGCTAGTAGTTAGTACTGCTTGCGGTTAATACTGCTTATTAGTTAATACTGCTCGCAGTTAATATTGCTAGTAGTTAGTACTGCTTGCGGTTAATACTGCTTATTAGTTAATACTGCTCTAGGTTAATACTGCTTATGTCCCGAATACTATAAATACCCTTTGCCCGCCTAAAAGTTCATAACGACTCTTTGCATACTGTTCTCTTGCGCTCTAAACCCTCTCTCTCTCTCTCAAGGATCAAGTTTTCAGGCAAGAGCTTTCAAAGATCAATGGCATCAATGGCATTCATAGACGAGCACAATGAAATTGCGATGCTACAGAAGCCCAAACAGGCCGCTGGTTTCCACCAGATTGTGGATTTCTTCAAGACAACCCACATTGCTCATGCTCTCACTGTCTCGCCATCAATCTTTATCGAGCATCAAAGGCAATTCTGGGCACATGCCACCATTGTTACTGAGAATGGTGCAAATGATCAAGACAAAGGTGTGTGGCAAGCCATTGACAGTTACTGAAGAGGTAATTCGCATCAGTCTACGTCTAGACGATGCCTTTGGTATAACTTCTATCTCTAATGATGAACTGTTTTCTACTCTTACAAGAATGGGGTATGGAGGCCCATTGGGTGTGTTCAAGTTCTCAAAAGCGAAATTTTCACCTCAATGGCGTTTCTTTGTTCATACCCTTATGCACTGCATCTCTAAAAAGACTACTGGATGGAGTGAGTTCAGTGGCACCATTGCTTATGCTTTGGTATGCTTAGCCACTGCCAGAAAGTATAATATTTCCCAAATGATTTTTAATGATCTTGTCTCAAACCTGGGAAGTAAAAAGAGTTTTTATATGTACCCCAGGTTTGTCCAAGCAGTTATTACCCATGAATTGACGGATATACCTCATTTTGATGGGGTATATGTACCAAAAATTCCCAAAGGTAAGGTCTTTTCCAACATGAAAAGATCCCCTCTGGACTCAGAAGGAGTTGACACCCCATTGTTCTCTACAATGATGGTGGTGTCCCAATCTGATGAAGGTATGGTAGCAGGGTCAAGGCCCCCATTAGACCAACCCACTGCTAGCCAATCCCAACCTTCCCACCACAAATCAATTCCCCAGTCTCTTCTTGATAAACCAACTTCATCAATCACCCAAACATACAAAAGGAAACAGGTAAAGAAGGCTCCTTCCCTTCTTGTACCAACAACCCCTAAGCCTTTAAGCCCTCTAAGAGAAGATTCTCCCTTAGAGAATATCTACAGGGAAACCACAAGGGTGTCTCCCAACCCAAAGGAGGTGCTCTCTGAGGAGGAGGTTGAGAATATGGGTGCTGAGGCTGCCACTACTCCTGCTAGCACAGAGGAGGACAGTGGTAACATAAATAAGTCCTCCCCCATGGCAACTTTGAATTAGCAATCATTCAAAGGTCCCCGGTGCCAAGAAACCAAGGGGGTGGATAGTGCTTCTGCTAGGCAGAAGGCTTCCACTACAAAAAGATCCCATGATCCTTCAATAGAGGGTAACACTTCTGGAGAAGGTGAGGACAGATATAACTACTATGAATTGATGGAAACAATGGGCAACATCAACCAAGATGTTCTTAAACAAGGGAAAGAAATTGAAGAGATGAAGCTGGTAATCTTGTCCCAACAAGTGCAAATTACCAAACTCAATAAGCTGGTGAAGAGGTTGGTACTTAAAAAGAAAAAGAAGCAATTTGTACTGAAGAAGAGGGCACATGTTAAAGATGCTTCCAACAAGGGGGAGAAAAAGGATGAAACGGAGAAAGAAAGTACAACTGAGAGGGCATTTGAGGTTGAGGGGGAGGAAGAGGCAGAAAAAGAACCAGAATTTGCTAAAGCAGCAGAAACTGTTAATGTTGCTAAAGCAGCAGAAACTGTTAATGTTGCTAAAGCAGCAGAAACTGTTAATACTGCAGAAGCAGCAGTAACAGGGCTTTCTGCTGAAGAAATGGAAATTGCTGAAACATTGGTCAAAGCAAAGAATGACACTCCTAAGGCTACTCAAAAGGCCAAGGGAGTAGTCATCAATGAAGGAGAAGTTCAAAAAAAGGCAACAGAAAAGGCAAAGGAGTCAAAAGGAAAAGGAAAGGAGAAGATGGTTGAAGCTGAATTGCCTACAAAGAAAAAGAATCAAATTGAAATGGATGACGCAATAGCAAAGCAGCTTCAAGACCAAATGGAAAAGGAGGAACAGTTGCAAACAGAAAAAGATAGAGAGCTTGCAAAGATCATGGCCAGAAAGTTGAATGCAGACTATCAGAAAAGCATCAAAGAAGCAGCTCAAGCCAAGAAACTTCAAGTCAAGAAGATGCCAATTCAAAAACAGAAAAGACAACCTTCCAAAACATTTTTGGCCAATCAGGAAAGAAGAAAGATGATAAATTTTACTGAAAGGTGCAATTGGTGTTAAGGGGGAGATGTTTAACAACATGGCATACACTCAGGTTGAGGAGTTGTATCAGAAAGAGATGCTCAAGCTTCAAGAGGATTCAGCCCAAAGGGAAGAGGCTGAGAGAAGAATGAAAGAAAGGCATGACCTTAATATTCAAAAGCCATTCCCTGAGGAGACCACACCTTCAAAAGATAAAACTGAAGAGATGAAGGAAGAACATGAGGGTGTTGGTGTAGAAGCTACATCTGGGAAGAGGGGGAAGACTATAGCCTCCAAGAAGCAGAACAAAAGGCCAAGAATTGAAGAAACAACAGAAACAGCAGAACCTTCAATTACTTCTACAACTGAATCTGTAAAGAACCCAGAACAATCCAATAAGCAATATAATTTTGATCTATATATGACTACAACAGCTGATGAACCAGTTTCAGCTGATCCCATTTCTATGAAAGCGCCAAAAGTCATCTTTTGGGATATTTTGGAAGATCAAAGGAAGAAATACTTCAGGCTTAAGAGAGTGGGAGATATATATGAAGTGTACTCTACTTGGGGTAGATTCATGAGAAGCTCTTCAAGATCAGATTTAGAAGGGATGTTTAAAGTTGGGTTGGAGATATATGAAAAAGAGCTGAAAGGAGAAGGGATGAGCTTAATCAGATTAGTCATGGAGTACTTATGCATGATGTTTGATCCTAGCAAAGTTCAACATGTGATCAGAGATTTTCATCTACAGAATAAATTCCAAAGAATAGAAAACTGGATGATATTTGAAAGGTGTGGAGTCTATGTCATCACTGTGGACAGAGCTTATCATGAGTACTACTTAGTTGATAAAATCTATGATCACAGCAAGGCCAAATTACAAACAATGTTAAATGCAAAGCTTACATGTTCAAAAGATTCAGAAATGGCAAAGATTGTGGTTAGCAGAATCATTAATCAAAGTTTGGGTTTGGATCCTAATCTAGGAGTGTGAACTGAAGTGTTGAAAGCATCTTGAAGAAAATCTGGAGAACTTGACTTCTCTTCCTAAAAGTCAAGTTAGGGGGAGATTGTTGGGAACTGAAGAAAAGCTTAAGTATGGTTAATGCTGCTAGTTCAGATTTACTACTGCTAGAAGACTTCAGAGTTAATACTGCTGAGTATTACTACTGCTAGTAGAATTAATACTGCTAGTCAAAGTTAGTGTTGCTTGAAAAAAGTTAGTACTGCTTAGCTAGTTAGTACTGCTAGTGGTTAGTGCTGCTTAGTAGTTAATGTTGCTAAGACCAAGTTAATGTTGCTTCAGAGATATTGTGAAGATAATGATGAAGAGATCGTGGTTAAAGATAAACGTGGAAAGCTGAAGATATTCATAGAAGATATACTGGAAATATTTTTTTATTATCTTTTTGTTCAGTATATGTATAGATTTGACAGAATAGTTTATATATAGATTTTATTCTAAGTTCTAGAGAGAATCAACCTCAAGGCATAGATCCTAATTCTAGAGAAGTAGAATTCGTCTTGAAAGAGCTTGTTCTTCAAGATTGAGGTTGAGTGTGTAATCTTGTGATTTGATAATTGAATACAAGTTTACAAGTTGTTTATCATATACTATTTTGATTACTGTTACATTGAATATCAAAGTGTTATTCCGCAACTTCTTTGATATTGTTTCTGAGACTTTATTCTTGTTAAGAAATCGATCCTGACAGTTACTCTGATATATTATAACACCCTAAAAATTGGGAAAATTTAAAACTTAAAATTTCAGCAATAAGACGTCTAAAATATGAGGGTTTATAAGACCTGTAAATATGAATGACTAAAACCCAATAAAGTTGGGATAGTTGCATCAATAAAGTAGCGGAAGAATAAGACATAATACACGACAACCTATTTAATCTAGAACATTAAATTAACTAGATTAAGGTTGGTGTCGCTATGACTTCAAAACGCTCTTCTCACAAGGTTCCCAAAAATGCCCGGTCCTTCAAGATTCCTAAGTGCGCACCCGGAAAATCAAGGTGTCCTATGCACACCACTAGGATGACCTGTGAGCCTATAACACCAAAACAAGTGTTAGACCATAGTCTGGAGATATTGCAAGAATTTAACAGTTTATAATGTAAACAAATACAATGTAATTAATTGTTATCGAAGTAATCAAAGGTTGGACCAATGCCAACATTCAATTTGTAAAATATGTTCCAAGCTTGTACAAATATACAAGAGATGTCTCTTGAAAGACAGGGATACCCGTTTCCATCTTGGGTGACGAGAACACGTGAATGGGGTCACTCTTGATGTTATTGGATTTCACCTCATATCCCAGTTCTAGTTCCCATGCCATAAAAGACATCACAATCCTCAAACCGTTTATGCCTCTATTGCCTACTCCGTTGAGTTACACCTCAAGGACTTACGGACATGGGTGCCTATCCAATCTAGACGAGTTGCACTTGAAGGACTTACATCCCCTATTGTCTACTCGCTAGTGACCAAACGGTCAACAATTATAGCCATATATATATATATATATATATATATATATATATATATATATATATGCCATCTAAATCCTCGTGCACAAGGAAATGGACATTAACTTCACATTTAGGTCATGACCAAGTAAAGATAGTATATCACATGCATACCTAATTCCATTCCAAAACATGATAATGTACCTTTCATATTCATATCTAATCCATACAATTCATTTGTCAACCAAAACCACCATCATATTTATGTGATAAATCTAGTTACAATACAACATTTATAGCTAAAACCCATATTTGTGATAGATTGTTGGGTCTGAAATATGCTAAGTTTGGATAGTGCTGCTGAGACTTGAAGATTACTACTTCTGAAGAAATTAGTACTGCTACTTGAAGAAATTACTACTGCTAGTAGTATTAGTACTGCTTGAAGGGTTAGTACTGCTTGGAGAGTTAATACTGCCAGTTGGAAATTACTGCTAGCATGTTAGCACTGCTGATGATAAGAAGATACTGCTAGAAGAATTAATGCTGCTGATTTTGATAAGGATGGTTTGTTACTTGAAGCGAAAGACAAGGAGTTGAAGATAATTATGGAATGGATGCTGAAGATCAACGTTTCTTTAATAATTATCTTGTAATCTGTTTTAAATATATAGTCTAGAAGTCTTAGATTATTAAAGATAGAAGTCTTTTGTTTCAGAGAGAATTAGCCTCAAGATTATTAGTGATCCTTTCATTAGAGAAGTTTTGAACGTCTGTTGAGTCTGTTCAACAGATTGAGGCTTTGGTTGTAATCATCAAATTAATTCAATACAACTTGTGATTTGAATTCTTATACTGTTCTATTGATTTCTTGTTAAAGTGTTATTCCGCAACTTCTTTAACAAAGTTTCTGAGTGTTTATTTAAATTCTTGTTTTGAATTTCGATCCTGACAAGTGGTATCAGAGCATTAGGAACTCAGAAATCAATAATCATCATGGACGGATCAAACGACAGTGTTCTTGTTTCAAAGGTTCCCATGCTCAAACCTAATGAGTTTGACATGTGGAAAATCAGAATCAGACAGTATATACTTCTTACAGACTACTCAATGTGGGACATCATTGAGAATGGTCCCTTCAATGAAGGAGAGATGGGAGAAGATGGCAAGAGACCTCCACCAAAGACTGACGGAGAAAGAAAGATGAGGCAGACTGAGATGAAACCCTTGAGCACTCTGCTCTTGGCAATTCCTAATGAATATCAACATCAGTTTTGCAATTGTGTTGATGCCAAAATCTTGTGGAATGCTTTGGAGAAGAGGTTTTCAGGTACCAAAAGCACTAAGAGACATCAGAAAGCAATTCTCAAGCAACAATATGAAAATTTTATGTCTACAAAGAATGAGTCTATGACTCAAACCTTTGATAGGTTCAACAAGTTGATTGGAGAATTGGCCAATGTTGGTGTCAAGATGGACAAGGATGATGTCAACAGAAAGTTTCTAAGATCACTTGGTGAAGAATGGATAATGTATACATTATCCTTCAGGCAGAATGATAATCTGGAGGATAAGGAACTTGATGACCTCTACAATGATCTCAGGGTGTTTGAAGCAGAGGTTGAATCAAAGAAGAAGTCATCTGGATATTCTCATAATGCTGCTCTCCTATCATCTACTACTGATTCTTCTGCTAATACAGAATTAGTTAGTGCTGCTTATGGCTCAAAAAGGATGGACCCGATGATTCTGTTTTGGAAGCTTTCCTTGCTAGCCATGCTAAATCTTCTCTTATCAATGATGATCTGGAGCAGATCAATGTTGATGATCTTGAAGAGATGGACATCAAGTGGCAAATGGCAATGATCACCATGAGAATCAAAAGATTCATTAAAAGAACAGGAAGAAACAACTTTGCCATGAGAAGAGAAGATGGTGATGGATTTGACAAATCCAAGGTGGAATGCTACAAGTGTCATAAACTGGGGCACTTTGCAAGAGAATGCAGATGAGGAATTTCTCAACAGCATGGGAGCAACAATCAACAATTAAAGTCCACAAACTACAACAACAACAGGAACTCATCTCAAGCACTTGTCTCACAAGATGGAATGGGATTTGATTGGAGTGATCAAGCAGATGAGGCAATCCATAATCAAGAATTGATGGCTAAGGTTTCAGAGTCTTCAAGCACAACAATCCCCACAGAGGTAAAATCTAAACTTTGCTCTAACGCGTGTCTTGAAACTGTTAGAAAGTACAGGGATCACAATCAGAGCATGTGTGATGATCTTAAAAGGTTGGAGAAACGTAGGAGAGAGTCTAGTTTGATCATTGTGAATTTTGAAGAACAGATCAAGGCATATCAGGCCAATGAACTTCAACATTCATATGATCACAACTATTGGAAGTGGGAAAAGAAGGAGTTAGAGATTAAGCTAAAGAAGGCTAGAGAGGAATGTGAGAAAGTTAGGAGTGAAAATGAGAAGGCCAAATTAGACATTGAGAAATTTTCCAATGCTTCTAAAGTAATAGACACTTTACTCAAATCTCTAGTTCATGACAAACTGAAGAGAGGTATAGGCTACAACAACACCCCTCCACCTTACAATAACAACTATATTCCACCCACCTCAGACCTCTTAGAAAGACAAGATAAGAAGGACTTACCTGCAAGAGCCACAGAAGTAGATCCACTAGACAAAGTAGTGGTTGAGGTAGAGTCTGAAGAAGAGAACACTGAGGATAAGAATAAGGAAGACCAGAAAGAAATTCCCCTAGAAAACCATATTCTTACAAATGAGAGGGGGGTAAACCATTTGTCAAGAGTGAGAAAGTGGAGATGTCTAAAATAGGGAAAGAGAATGTTAAGAGTGAGAAAGCTGAGACCTCTAGGAAAGAGAAGGAAAAGGTACAGGGAGTTCACTATATGAAAACTATTGTTGTAAATCCTTGTACTTGTCAACAGATCAAGCCCCATAAACATGATAAAAAAAGGGGAAATTAGAGAAATAGAAATAACCAGTGGGCAAAAAAACAAGGAATTGATCTAAGCAAAATCAATAGACCAAAGCCTTGTTTTATTTGTGGCAAGTTGAATCATTTAGCCAAACACTATTATTTCAATCCTGTTAACCAAAGAATTACTTTTCCAAGACAAATACGAAATTATGTTGGTTATAGGAAGCAATCAAGATAATCAAGGAACCACATGGCTGATAATGTGAGAACAGCACCAATGAAAACTGGCACTGCAAAAACTCATATTCAGAATAAGTTTGCTAAAGCAAAAGAAAATACTCCAAGCAAATTAAGGAGTAACTCACAGAATAGGAAAGCAAACAACTTTGTCAAAATTTGGGTTCCAAAAGGCACAAAACCTGTTAGTACTGCTATCTCAAATAGTACTGCTAATAGAAATAATGTTGCTGATAGCAATACTAGTACTAACCAATTTAGTACTACTAACAAGGATAGTACTACTACCAGTGTTAATACTGTCAAGCCTATAATTATGACAAAGTATTCCAACCATGAGATTCCTAATTCTGATCATTTCATCAAGACCAAGCTTTCTGAGCATGAGTATGTTGATGAGAAAGGGCAACCCAAGACCATTTTGGCTTGGGCTCCCTCAAGACACTAACTGTTTTATCTTATGTGCAAGGCAATCAACAACTCAAGAGGAAGAGCATTTGGCATGTAGATAGTGGTTGCTCTAGGCACATGACAGGTAACATGGACTGCTTTCAAAATTTCAAAAGGTTTGATGGAGGACGTGTTGCTTTTGGTGACAATCCAATAGGAGGTAAGATAAGTGGTAAAGGTATGGTTTCAAAAGGTAAGATGACTTTTGAAGATGTTTACTATGTTGAGCAATTGAGATACAACCTGTTAAGTGTATCACAGGTTTGTGACAAGAAACATAGTATATTATTTAGTGATACTGAATGTATTATCCTTTCTCCAGGATTCAAGGTAGTTGATGAAAATATGATACTACTTAGAACTCCTAGAAAGGATAATGTTTATTGTTTGGACTTAGAGAGTGTTTCATCTGATTCATCACTAAACTGTCTGTTTTCAAAAGCTTCTTTAGATGAATCATCTCTTTGGCACATAAGGATGTGTCACATGAATTTTAAAACTATGAAAAACTTGTGAAAAACAACCTTGTGAGAGGTTTGCATCAAAAAGTGTTTTCATGTGATGATCATTGTGTTGCATGTCTTAAAGGCAAGCATCACAAAACTTCTCATAAGTCCAAAGAAATAAACACAATCTCTTCACCCCTTCAGTTATTACATATGGATCTTTTTGGTCCTACAAATGTGATGAGTATTGGTAAGAAATCTTATTGCTTAGTCATTGTTGATGACTTATCTAGATTTACTTGGGTATATTTTTTGAGGTCTAAGGATGAGACAAGTGGATTAATCAAATCCTTTGTCCTTAGGATTGAAAACCAAACAAATCTAAGAGTTAAAGTCATCAGATCTGATAATGGAACTGAGTTTAAAAACAGTGACTTAAACAACTTTTGTGAGACTAAAGGTATTGAGAGACAATTCAGTGCTCCTAGGACTCCTCAACACAATGGTGTTGCTGAGAGGAGAAATAGGACATTGATTGAGGCTGCTAAATCTTTGTTGGCAGATTCAAAGCTACCCATTACTTTTTGGGCAGAAGCAGTTAATACTGCTTGTTATGTCCAAAACAGAGTTCTATTAGTCAAATCCCAAGGAAAGACACTTTATGAACTTTTCAAAAAGAAGAAACCTTTTATTGGATTTTTCAAACCTTTTGGGTGTCCTTGCACAATTCTCAACACCAAATCTCATTTAGGCAAGTTTGAAAGCAAAGTTGAGGATGGATTTCTTTTTGGATACTCCTCTCCGAGCAAGGCATACAGAGTATTCAACAGTTCTTACAGGATTATAGGGGAAAGTGACAATGTCAAATGCAATGAGAACAGACCAAATCAAATTGGTACAGGTTCTGATTGGCTGTTTGACATTGATTCACTAACTAATTCTTTGGGTTTTAGTAATGAGCAAATTGCAGGAACAAGTTCAGAAAAGGTACAAGAACAGAGACAAGAGTTTGTACTGTTCCCTATACCTATAGTTGATCCTGTTGAATTTTGTCAACAAGAAAAGAAAGATGATTTAGAAACAGATGATTCTGAACCAGAACAGGATGAAGATGATAAAGGTGATGAAGAGGATAAAGGTGAAAAAGAGGATGTTCATCCTTCAGGTTCAGGAAACACAGGTCCTGAAATGCCCACATTGTCAGAGGATGATACTGATAATGAAAATTCTTCAGTTTTTGGTGGAAACATTTCTGAAAAGAATGACTCCAATCTTGATGCAAATATTAATGAGGAGGCTGTCAATCAAACAAGAACTCAGAAGAATCATCCTCTTGTGTTGGTGATTGGTGATATCAATTCTCCCATAATCACAAGGCAACAAAGTAAGTTAGGAGGATTGAAAGACTTACAGTCAGGTTTGTTGTCTTGTTTTCTATCCCAGATTGAACCCAAGAAGGCTTATGATGCAATGAAAGACCCAAGATGGATAGAAACAATGCAAGAGGAGCTGCTGCAGCTTGTGCTGCAAAATGTATGGGTTCTGGTTGATCTTCCACAAGGACATAGGGCAATTGGAACTAAATGGATTTTCAGGAATAAGAAAGATGAGAGAGGGATAGTGATAAAGAATAAGTCCAGACTTATGGCACAAGGGTACACACAAGAAGAGCGGATAGACTATGAAGATGTGTTTGCACCAGTAGCCAGAATTGAGGCAATCAAGCTGTTTCTAGCCTATGCTTCTTTCATGAAGTTTAGAGTATATCAGATGGATGTTAAAAGTGCATTCCTATATGGGAAAATTAATGAAGAAGTGTATGTTTGTCAGCCTCCAGGGTTTGAGAATCCTAACTTTCCTGACAAAGTATACAAATTAAAGAAGGCACTCTATGGGCTACATCAAGCACCAACAGCATGGTATGACACTCTGTCTACCTATCTCTTGGAAAATGATTTTGAAAGGGGAATCATTGACAAGACCCTTTTCATTCAAAGGAAGAAGAAGGACATCTTGCTTGTACAAATCTATGTGGATGATATCATCTTTGGATCCAAAACAGATCTTATGTGCAAGGAGTTTGGGGAGTTGATGCACAAAAGATTCAAGATGAGCTCTATGGGTGAACTCACATTCTTCCTTGGGATACAGGTTAAACGGAAGAAATATGGAATTTTCATAAGTCAATCCAAGTATGTGCAGGATATACTTACAAAGTTTGGATTTTTAGAAGCAAAGCCTGCAAGCACACCTATGGAAACACACAAACAGATCACTGCAGATCTTGAGGGGGAGGATGTGGATGTTCATCAATATAGATCCATGATAGGCTCCTTCATGTATCTAACAACTTCAAGACCAGACATTATGTTTGCTGTATGTGTGGGCCAGATTTCAAGTAAGGCCTAAGCAATCTCACTTTCAAGCAGTCAAAAGGATCTTCAGATATCTCAAAGGACAACCTAGGTTGGGTCTTTGGTATCCTCATGACTCACCATTTGATATGCTTGCATATTCTGATAGTGATTTAGGTGGTGCAAACTTGGATAGAAAGTCTACATCAGGAGGATGTCAGTTTTTGGGTGCAAGGCTAGTTTCATGGCAGTGTAAAAAGCAAACCACGGTGTCCACCTCTACAACAGAAGCAGAGTATATAGCTGCTGCAAGCTGTTGCTCACAAGTGCTATGGATTTAGAATCAGATGTTGGACTATGGTATTACTTTTCTTCACACTCCCATCTTCATTGATAACAACAGTGATATAAGCATTGTTCATAATCCAATAAAGCACTCAAAAACCAAGCATATAGAAATCAGGTACCATTTTATTAGAGATTGCAATGAAAAGAAGTTAATTCAGGTTTTGAAAGTACACACTAGTAACCAATTTGCTGATCTATTCACCAAAGCTTTTGATGTGGGTAGATTCACATTCTTGGTCACAAGTGTGGGCATGATAAACACTGAATAAGCCTCTTTTGATTTTTTCATGTACCATTTCTGTATAGATTCTTCAATGTTTACTTTCTCATATTTCATTGTGCATGGTGCTGCTAACCATTTGTGTTTAAGTGTTTCAGATTTCTTTGTTGAATAGATACTTGGTACTTCTGGTTAAGTTAATACTGCTCTCACTATTACTCCTGCTGACAGTTTAAGTATGGTTAAGTATGGTTACTACTGCTAGGTGGTTTATACTGCCAGTGCAAAGTTACTACTGCTTGCCTTATTTCTACTGTCAATCAGTGTTAATACTGCTAGTATGTGTTAATACTACTGGTATGTGTTACTACTGCTGATATGGGTTAATACTGCGGGTATGTGTTAATGATGCTAGGGTACTTAGTACTACTTTTAACTGAATCCCTTACCCTATAAATACCCTCTCTGACCGCCAAAAACCCTAACGGCTCTTTGAATTTCCATTGAGTTTTCATCCTCTCTCTCTCTCTCTCTAGAATTCTTGATTACCAGTGTGTAAACCCTAGTTTTGATTCGAACCCTAGACTCGATCAGAAAGATGGCAGCACTTGATTTCTTTGATGACCACAATGAGCTTGCAATGTTACAAAAACCCAAACAAGCTGAGGGTTTTCATGAAATTGTGGATTTCTTAACAACATCACATATTGCATATGCGCTAACTGTAAATCCTACCATCTATGTGGAACATATGCAACAGTTCTGGGCAAATGCATCCATTCAGACTGTTGATGGCAATCAGTTCATTCAATCAAGGGTCTGTGATAAACCTATCATAATCACAGAAGGCTGCATACGCACTCATTTTCATCTAGATGATGCCTCAGGTATTTCTACTCTCTCAAAGGAAGATCTATTTCAAGAAATTGGTAGAATGGGGTATGGAGGTCCTTCTGAGGTTTACAAGTTTTACAAAAGAAAATTTTCACCTTAGCGGAGATTCTTTGTTCATACTCTTCAACACTATCTATCTCGTAAGACAACTGGATGAAGTGAGTTTAGCAGTACCATAGCTTATGCTCTTGTATGCTTAGCTACCTCCAGAAAGTTCAATTTTTCCCAAATGATTTTAAATGATTTGCTGTCAAACTTGGATACCAAAACCAAAACCAAAAGATTTTATATGTATCCAAGGTTTGTACAAGAGGTACTAAACATGGAATTGACGGATTTACCCTCGTTTGAAGAGGTGTATGTACCTAAACCTCCCAAAGGGAAGGTGTTTTCCAATATGAGAAGGCCTAGTAAGGACTTTTCTGGAAAAGACACACCATTGTTCTCTACAATGATGGTTGTGTCCCACCCACATGGTGAGGCATCAGGGTCACAACCCATATCTGACCAACCCACTGATGACCTACCCACACCATTCACTTCAAATGTTCTTCCCCAGATCCTTGTTGATAAGCCAATTCCCCCCATCACTAAAAAATATACAAAGAAAAAGGTACAGAAGGCTCCTTCCCTTCATGTACCCCAAAATCCTACAAGCCCTCTGATAGAGCATTCTCCATCAGAGAATATCCAAAGGGAATCCACAAGGGTGTCTCCCAACCCTGAGAAAGTGCTCTCTCAGGAGAAGGATGAGCATGTGGGAAGCAAAGCTCACACTACTGATTATGCACAAGGTGTGGGTCAGGACAGTGTGAACATGGCTAAGACCTTCCCCACGACAACTTTGGATGAGAAATCATCTAAGGAACCCAAGTCCCAAGAAACCAAGGGGATAGTAGGTGCTTCTGCTAGGCAGAAGGCCTCTACTAAAAGATCCCATGATCCTTCAAAGGTGGTAAACACACCTAAAGGAGGTGAGGACAGATATAACTATGACGAATTGATGGATACCATTGACAATGTGAACTTGGATGTACTCAATCAGGGTTTGGAGATAAAGGCGATGAAAAAGGTGATCATTTCTCAACAGGGGCAGATAGACAAACTCAAGAAGATGATGCTTAATTTGGTGCACAAAAAGAAGAGAAAGCAATTTGTCTTGAAGAAAAGGGGAAGTGCTCATGATGCTTCCAAAAAGGGGGAGAATCAAGAAGCTGAAGTTGAGAAGGAGAGTTCAGTTGGTATGGAATTTCAATTTGAGGGGGAGATTGGTGGTGAAGCTGAAAAGAATGTTGAGGTGAATAAGAAGGATCAAGGTGTGAAAGCAGCAGAAACAGTAGTGAAAGAAGCAGTAACTCAGCCAGCAGTAGAAACTGAAGAAGCAGCAGTAACTACTGAAACATAAGTATAAACTACTAAAGCAGTAGAAACAAAGAAAGCAGCAGCAGAAACAGGAATGTCTATGGAAGAAATTGAGATTGCAGAGACTTTGGTTAAAGCAAAGAATGACACTCCTAAGGCTACTCAAAAGGCTAAGGGAATGGTGATTAAAGAAGGAGGCTCAGAGAAGAGAAAGAAAGAGATCAGTGTGACAGAGGCCAAGAAGAAAGGGATAGAAAAGATGGTTGAGCCTGTGAAACCATTAAAAAAGCAGAAGAAAATGGAATTGGATGCAGAATTGGCCAAGAAAATGCAAGAAGAGTTAACTACAGAATCTCTTTCTTTCAAAGTAGCAAAGGAGTTGAATGCACAGTTTGAGAAGGAGTTTGAAAAGGAGGATGAGATCTGAAAGGCCAAAGACAGAAAGTTTGCAATGGATTTGGCAACAAGGCTTAATGAAGAATACCAGAAGGGTTTGAAGACTGCTGCAAAGAAGGTTACAATGAAAGCAACTAGACAAAGGCAGCCTTCAAAGAAATCAACAAGACAAAGACAACCTTCATAGACCTTTCTAGCTACACAGGAAAGAAGAAAGATGATAAACTTCTTGAAAGGATCTGTTGGAGTTCCTGAAGGGATGTTTACTAAAATGTCTTTTAGCAGGATAGAAGATTTGTACAAAAAGGAGATGGCCAAGCTGCAAGGAGATTTCAATCAGAGGGTTGAAGTTGAAAGAAAGATGAAAGAAAGACATGATCTAAACATTCAACAGCCTTTTCCTGACAGTGAAGAAGGCAAAGGTAGAAGTTAAGAAGGAAGAGACTCTAGCTCAGAAGATTGGAGCTGACGAGAAAATGAAGTCAATTGCTACAAAGACAAAGGCAAAAAGGCCAAGAACTGAGGAAGGTGAAAAAGAGCAGGGCAGTGAAAGAATGAAAGTTGAATCTTCAAGAACTACAGATGCACCTCTTGTGCTTGCTACTCCAGTCAGTTCAATGCTTCCAAAGATTATCTTTTGGGATGTATGTGTGGAGAAAGACAAGCACTTTCTCAGGATCAAAAGAGCAAATAACAGATTTGAGATTTATACAAGTTTTCATCAATTCATGCAACAGTGCTCAAGAAGTGACTTGGAAGAAATGTATCCTGTTGGGATGAAGTTGTATGAAGACAGGATTCAGCAAGGAGCTCAGGATGATACAAGGCTGATCATGGACTGGATATGTCTTATGTTTGAACCTGACAGAATACAACTTGAAAAGCAGAATGTGTTGAGATGGCGTTTGCTAAAGCAATGTGGAGTTTATGCTTTGTTTATGTCAAAGGCAAAGATAGAGTATTATCTGGTGGGAAAGCAGTATAAGCATGATATGATCAGATTGAAAGGTATGCTGCAATTAAAGCTGAGTGGTGGAAGAGGATCAGAAATGGAGAAGGATCTAATCCAGTTACTTAAAGAGCATAATCCACAAGAGCAGCATTAACCACAAGAGCAGTAGCAACAAGCAGAGTATGTTGAAACTCAAGAGCAAAGTCAAGAGCAATCAAGTCAACAACCTTCAGAACAGCAAAGTCAATCTGATGAGCAGTTTGATTTGTATTTAACAGTGACAGATGACGAACCATTGAAAATTGATCCTATCTCAGTGAAAGCTCCAGAAATCATTCATTGGGATACTGTGGTGGATAAAGGCACAAAATTCTACAGGATCAAGAGAATGGATGGCAAGTACGAGGTGTATTTAACATGGGATAAGATCATCAGAAGTTGTACCAGATCTGATTTGGAAGACATGTACAGGGTTGGATTGAAATCGTATGGTGACTTGTTGAGAGGAGCAAGGATGAGTTTAACAAAGATGGCTCTGGAGTTTTTGTGTATGATGTTTGACCCTGATAAAGTTGAATATCTTATCAAAGATTTGCTTCACAGAGAAGGATTTAACAGCATTGATCATTGGATGCTTGTTGAAAAATCTGGAGTGTATGTCATAACTATTGACAACAGCTTTCATGAGTACTATCTGGTTGATAAGGTGTATGATCACAGCAGAGAAAAGTTGCAGGGGATGCTGAATGATAAGTTGGTTTGCACTAAAGGTTCAGAGATGGCAAGAATTGTGATTAGAAGAACAATAAATCAATGTGCAGGATTGGATCCTGATCTGGGAAGTTAAGCAGTAATTTTGAAAGCATCATGAAGACCTTATTCTGAAGAACTTAACTTCTTGATTTCAAAAGTTAAGTTAGGGGAGATTGTTGGGTCTGAAATATGCTAAGTTTGGATAGTGCTACTGAGACTTGAAGATTACTACTTCTGAAGAAATTAGTACTGCTACTTGAAGAAATTACTACTGCTAGTAGTATTAGTACTGATTGAAGGGCTAGTACTTGTCGGTCCAACAATACTATCAAGTTTTATAGAATAACAACACAATAACGATTACCAACCTGTATTGATATATGGAAATGGTTACAAGGTTGATCAGATTTATGCTCTAGATTGTGTTCTCTGTATTCTCTCTAAATACACCTTTTTGTGTGTGTTTGTATGTGTGATCTATTGAGAGTTCAGAGATACACTTAATATAAATAGTGTGTTCAACACACTACCTAAACATAATATCTAGATATTAGATCTAGATATTATATCTAATAAAGTAAACTAGACACTAACTTTAACAAACTAAGTTAACTAAGTTACCTATTACAATACTTATAACTTAGATATTAAATCTAAGTAAACTAAAACATATTACATTAAATTACATTGACATTTATTACAAATAGACATAGACTTTAATATCGAGAGTCGACGTTCCAGCTTTAGCTTCAGATTGCGATCTTCAGTTTGGATGATCTTGAATCCAATGAGACTGTGGTCTAACAATCTCCCCCTTTGGATCAAGATCATTTAATAAAAAGATTTATCCAATTCAGTCTTCTTGTTCAGCTCAGAAGATGCAATCTCTTTCTCTAAATTCAGAAATCAGCATGTCTTCAATCTGACAAACTTCCCTTTTGAAGAGTAGACGTGATTCTTGAAACATGTGATCTTTGCCATTTCTTGTGTAGTCATTCTCCCCCTTTTTGATGTTAAGTGCAACGACTTCATCAAAATTTGTGGTAAGAAATGTCAATCTTTCGGTTAGAGCCCCTGATTCGTCAATTCATAAGAGATTCATCTAGATCTTTGCAAATCCAGACAAATGTAGTGTAACACCTGAATCAACTAATGAATCAGTTAACATGCCTGTCAGTAACACTAAGTCACTGTGTGTAACTAATACACATTGGAAAGAAGCTGTTTTGATGTTGACTCCCCCAGGGCTTCCATTTAATCATCGAAACACCACAAAGGTAATTTCTAAAAACGTTATGACAAAGAAACTAATTCCTTGTGTGTTCGTGCTTGTGTTTGAAAGAATTAAGCACGGATGATTGCTTATTGGCTCAAAATTGTGTAAACCACTGAGACAACAGTAAGTTAAACACAGACTCAATGTGCATGATTGAAGTGCGAAGGTGGGGCAGACTTCCTTCTTTTCAATATCTAGATTTTCCGAATGAAAATCAGATAGCATATGTGCTGCATCCCCTTTGAAAATGAAACATTTTCTTTTTGAGAAGAAAATGAGTAGATGGTGAGGTTTGATCAAGAGTTGGCGTGGGTTAGTTTCCTGTTTCAATAATGATCACCAAAGAATTGTGAATCACTAGAATGGTGGCTACCCGGCTCAGAAAAAGTTGGTGCAGAGTTGTGATATTCTTTTAACTCTGTTCTCACACGCTCTTTCTTTTAAACTTTTTGCTTTCTCTAATCACACTCATTTCTTGTCTATTTGCACACTCAATCACTAAGGATTAACTTCTTGGGTAGAAATCACTGGTTAAGGTGATTCCATTGAAGTTGTGTTAATTCCTAGCACAATGATTCTTTGTTTTCCTATGATGCATGTGATGCTCAGATTGGTTTAACTATTTCAGTTAAAGCACAATTTAGATCATTGAAAACATTTAAATTACACTCCCAAAATATAAAATCGGATGAAAAATCGGGAAGTGGTTTGAACATTAAAAACAATGTTTTCTATGATTGAAAGTTGTCCTCTTTCAAACATATATGAGATTAAGATAAAGGATAATACCTGAACGTATGATCTTACATCTCATGAAGCTAAGCTTTAAGTCATAGAAATATGAACTTGTAAGCTTCTCTCAAAAATTCTGCAAAAGTCTAATGTCAAGTCAAAGTAATAATTATTCACTTATATTGAAAAGACAAAAAGCAGTAAAAATGTTTAAAGTACGAGTTCTGATCAGAAGTAATCAAAAGTCATCACCTTTTTATACTCCCCCTGAAATTATGCATTTGAAACATTATCAGTTGTAAAAGATATGCATAAAATTTCAGACAAATATGTACTCCCCCTTGAAGGTTGATTTCCTCATTCGAGTATCGGAGTACAATCTCTTATCAGCTCGGAGTAAGGTCTTTTGATCATTGAAGTGCGAGTCCTAAACTGTTGTGTTTAGAAGTCAAACTTCGTTGAAGTACGGGTTCTAAGCTGATGTACTTAGAAGCCATTATTCTTCCTACTCCCCCTTGACAGTAGGTGCCTGCAACACAGTTTTAGTTTTCTTTGGTACCCACTGGTATTTGGGTCCATATGTGTTAGTTGCAGTTCGTATGGGGGTTATGGAATAAGAACCATACCAGTAATGATCACTCGTCTTGTGAACAGGATCATGTGTACGACAATAAAAACAATAGAATTTCTTACCTGACAGACTGATTAATTTATCTCTTGAGTAAACAACATCAGGTTTACCTTTCAGCGCATTGTTCTTCTTGGCAATCGGCGTATGTACATATGAGTTTTTACATTTCAGCTCTTCTTTAACTGGTTTCCTGTTCCAGACCAGTTCAGCTTCTTCCTGGAAGCTTCTTTTCCTTCTTTGATGTGTACTTGAACAATCTATATTCCTGTCATAGAAAAGATTAGTAGAATGAATATGATTAGAAGATTTAACTGGCCTTTTGAAAAGAGCAGTTTTCTGATGTGAGCTTGCGGCTGGTTTGTTAGAACCAACTGAATTATTTCTAGGTGAGTGGATTTTTGACTCTGGAGTCGTTCGATCAGTCACCACCACCGTCTTTGAAATAATATCTTGAAGCTCTTTTACCTTTGAAGAATAATTGTCTCTTTCTTTGATAAGGAGATCAATCTTCTTCTCAAATGCAGACTTCTTTTTCTTCTCTGTCAGTACACTCTTAGATAATTCAGATAGCTTCTCTGTAAGCTTCTTTATCTTTGCTTCAAGGATGCTTCTTTCTTCTTCGAATCCCTTCTGATCATTTGCCTTCCTCTCCTTGGCAAACTGATCTCTTTCCAATATGATTACTTTCTCAATATCTTCAACTTTTTTAGAAAGCATTAAACATTTAAGCTCGGGTGTCTTCTTCTCTTCAACACTCTTCTTGGAAAGATCTGAGAACTTCTTTTCAAAATCTGATATTTTCTTTTGAAGCTCAGAGTTCTCAGCTTCCAAAACCTTAACCTTTTCTGTTGGAGACAACTGTGATAAAGCTTCAAGCTGATCCCATATCATTTTTGCTGAAGCCCATTTGCAATCATATATTTTAATAGTTATCTCTTCTGAAATTCCTTTCAAGAGAAGAACTTTGGCAAATTTATCAGCTTCATGTCTCATTTGCTGATCATCTGTGTATTCATTAAGGTATATTGGAACCTCTTTTCCTGCCAAATTTCCATAAGCTCTTTGATATGGATTGACCTTTGTTGGAATTTTCATCATTCCTTCCTGCAAAGATAATCTGATATAAGTATTCAATTTATGTTTGTCAATAAAGTCTAAGAAATGATGTTTTCACTGCTCATATTGTCCTCTTTCTAGAACAGTAGGTTTCATATCAGATGCAGTTGATAAATATTCTTTCGAAATAGACATCTGATCTAGTTTATACTGTTCCTGAAGATCTGAAAGTTTCTGAGACAGACTTTTCTGTCTAGGAGGTTCATCAAAGTAATCATCATCCATGATTCCTGTATGTAAAGAACTTGACAGATATGATCGTTAATCCAAATAAAAATTTGATCACACAAGAAATTTTGTCCCCCTAGGCAGACTTAGCACGGGGGTCCCAATTCTAAGTCTGGAAATTGGATCACACTTAGAAACCAATTCTAAGTCTGGAAATTGGAGCTTTGCGATTGAGAAGGTTTGCGTTTCAAGTTAGGAACGCAAAGTTGAGGTTTGCGTTTCTAATGGGACGCGCAAATGGAGGTTTGCGGGTCTAGTGGGAAGCGCAAACTGAGGTTTGCGGGTCTAGATGGAAGCGCAAAGTTGAGGTTTGCGGGTGCTTTGGGACGCGCAAACTGAGGTTTGCGTGTCTTGAGAGGAGCGTTTGTTGAGAAGTGAGCTTGAGGTTTGCGATTGCTCTTTGAAACGAGAAGTGTGCTTTGCGTTTGGCTTGAGAGGCGCAAAGTAGAGGTTTGCGGGTCACTTGAGACGCGCAAAGTAGGACTTTGCGTTTGATGAAGGACGCGCAAAGTGGGACTTTGCGTGTTATTCTTCCTCTGGTTTGCGGGTTATTCGACCTGAACTTGCAGAATTCGACTAAATCTTTGTTCCTGCAATGATTAGCACAACCAAACACTACCAATGTGTCTAGAATCACTTCTAGAACTGAATTTAAGCACTCGGTCTCACTAAAACACTCTTTTTCGAAATAAGATCGATGGCACAGTAAGTTTATTCACTCGACTGAATACTCACCAAATCACAAAATTGGAACTCAAATAAAGCTTTAAAGTGAAATTAAACACACACAAATCTATCTAGCAGGTATTTCGATCACACCCTGATCGATTCTAACACCTAAAACACTCAAAATCACAAACTCGAATTTTGTTCAAGAACACAGAGTCGTTTTTCTCATAAACTTGTTTTTGATCTTAATCAGGCTCTGATACCAATTGTCGGTCCAACAATACTATCAAGTTTTATAGAATAACAACACAATAACGATTACCAACCTGTATTGATATATGGAAATGGTTACAAGGTTGATCAGATTTATGCTCTAGATTGTGTTCTCTGTATTCTCTCTAAATACACCTTTTTGTGTGTGTTTGTATGTGTGATCTATTGAGAGATACACTTAATATAACTAGTGTGTTCAACACACTACCTAAACATAATATCTAGATATTAGATCTAGATATTATATCTAATAAAGTAAACTAGACACTAACTTTAACAAACTAAGTTAACTAAGTTACCTATTACAATACTTATAACTTAGATATTAAATCTAAGTAAACTAAAACATATTACATTAAATTACATTGACATTTATTACAAATAGACATAGACTTTAATATCGAGAGTCGACGTTCCAGCTTTAGCTTCAGATTGCGATCTTCAGTTTGGATGATCTTGAATCCAATGAGACTGTGGTCTAACAGTACTGATAGAAGAACAGTTAGTACTGCTTGGAAAGTAAATACTGCCAGTTGGAAATTACTGCTAGCATGTTAGTACTGCTGATGATAAGAAGATAATGCTAGAAGAATTAATGTTGCTGATTTTGATAAGGATGGTTTGTTACTTGAAGCGAAAGACAAGGAGTTGAAGATAATTATGGAATGGATGCTGAAGATCAACGTTTCTTTAATAATTATCTTGTAATTTTTTTTAAATATATAGTCTAGACGTCTTAGATTATTAAAGATAAAAGTCTTAGATTATTAAAGATATAAGTCTTTTGTTTAAGAGAGAATTAGCCTCAAGATTATTAGTGATCCTTTCATTAGAGAAGTTTTGAACATCTGTTGAGTCTGTTCAACAGATTGAGGCTTTGGTTGTAATCATCAAGTTAATTCAATACAACTTTTGATTTGAATTCTTATACTGTTCTATTGATTTCTTGTTAAAGTGTTATTCCGCAACTTCTTTAACAAAGTTTCTGAGTGTTTATTTAAATTCTTGTTTTGAATTTCGATCCTGACAGAGATAGTTCTTTGTCAATGTATGACACATTTTACGAGATTTATATGCACATAGGGGCCCTCATGGCATACAATGTCCTCTAAAAGAGCAAATAACCATATAAGTAAAATATACAAAACCCTAGTTTTAGGTTAACTTTGAATTCTTCACATAAGCAAATAATAATAAATGTATGGTGAAATAAGGGTTAGGAGACTCACCAATTAGGTTTGTGATGTAAAAACCTTTAAAGTCACAAAGCCCTAGGAGTATAGGTTAGGTCTTGACTTCCAAATGAGACTAGATGATCCCCTTGAAGACTAGAACCGAAAAGGAATCATTAATGACACTAGAGGAGGTTTGATTCACCATAAATGAGAGGAGAGGATGAGTAAAGGAGAGAATCTTATCAGAAATTGAGAGAAAATCGGCTGCTCAAAGAAACCCTAAGTGTTATAAATGAGCTCACCGAATAAAATCAGGCATTTAAAGCCTCTGCGCACGACAGCGATTATGCCACGCGAGAGTGACATGGGCATTATCGCCGGTCACTCTCGCTGAAAGTGTACCGAAAGTCATCAGCCCCAGCCCACTCACGATTGTGACATGCGAGAGTTCTCACCCAATCTGTACCGAGAGTGGGTGCGTTCAGGCGATTGTAACACGCGAGAGTGCCATGGGCACTCTCGCCGGGTGGTCCCTTCCTTCCAAAATTTGATGGTTCGGTAAACGTTGCACGACGAAGATTAAAGGTGAGATTATCTAAGTGTATTTAAGTCATAGAATAAGAAATCAACCCGAAATTCAGGGTGTTACAAAGATCATACCGGTTAATTCTTTAAAAGATTAGCGGTTTAATACATAATACTTCAAAGATTAATCATCATAATAACAAATTCAAGTATGCTCACGTAATGATAAATTCAGAACAACACTGACCAACTGAGACTGTGAACGTATTTTACATAAGAATTCTCGTTGTCATCATCATAATTTTTCAATCAATGCATTTCCGTGGTCCTAATACTCTCCCCACCTAAGAATGTTCTACCTGAAATTGACAGTGATGCTATAGACATAAACAACTTAAGTCTAGGTATACTAGAGTCTACGCTTAGTTCACTTAAACTAAAGCTCTGATACCAAATAGTAGCACCCCAAAAATTGGGACAAACAAAAAACTCCGAAAATGGAAATGTGGTATATAAATTATGCCAAAGCACGAGCCTTCCCAAAAAAGGGAACAATATACGAATGTTATAATTACATGTCTGAAATAACAAAGCAATAAGAAATAACAACCTTTTAATCTAATTCCTATCAAGAAAAGAGATTACAATTAGTTGTCATCTAAGTCCCAAAATAATCGTCTTCTATAATTGGCGTCCCAAAAGTGCTCCCAAGCTCACATCTAAGGCCCACTAAACCTTCTTGGTGGTCGCGCTGCTAGAACCTGAGATACACATCAAACCAATCAAGTGTTAGGCTAAAAGAGCCTAGTGAGTTTGAACAATAAAATAACATGATCATTTAATAGTCTATAGTCATAAGGGTTTATAGAAGAATCAATGGGGGAGGCCCAAAACACCAACGAGTTTCACCTCAAGAGTCAATGTACCTTGATGTTCACTTTCACGAGCAATATCCCGAAGGCCTTACACAATTGAAGACTACCTCCAAGGCATTACTCCAAAGGGCGGAGGTCTAAGCGCATACCATCAAGGTGGCGCCCAAGACTACATCCTCCTAGTGCCTACTCGTGATTCATCCAATATTCCATTTCACATTATATACATTTTACTCTAAGCAAAACACATATAATAGTCCCAATAACTTCTAAACCTCATTTAGGTCAAAACCCCAAATCATGTAAAACCCCATATGACATTAATTAACCATGTATACCTCATGAATATAACCCAATATATACCGACAAAGTAAACACATCAAAATCCCAAAAAGGGTTGCACATAAAGATATGTATCTCATTTTAAAAATATTTAGAATACTCACAATCTAGGTTTTTATAAAACCCTAGAAAACTTAGAAACCCTAAAAGATGAGGTAGATGGATGCTTCAGGTCTTGAAGCTTGAAATCTTGCTAAGAACCACAATAAATGCTTCCAACCCCCCCCCCCCAATAACTCCACTTAATGGTGCTCACCAACCTTGCCTTATAATATAATGAGGAAAGGGAGTAGATGGATGAAAAACGACCAAAACCCTTCCACAATATCTAACCAATCAGATTTTTAGGAGAGAAAGAGGATAAATGGGATGAAAACCCATTTTAAGACCTTCAGGTGGTTGCGCGTCGTAGGCCACGCGTTTGCCTTTAGCCCTGAACTCCAGCGATGTAACACTCTCAAATCTAGAAATAGCAACTAATTTAAAATTTTCTAAATACATCGATAACTGAATCATCTACAACGACAAATTAAGGTTTAACTTCAATAAACACATTTCAATCCTTATACACGATCTATAATATGTACGGATGTTACTAAAACCCAATAAAAGTTACTATCTCCAACTGCAGAAGACTTCACCAAACTACTCACCCTCATGTAAATCTAGTGTGCATCTCTTCATAACACCGCTAGAACCAAACCCAATTGGAACCTGATGCACATGCCGACAAATAAAAAGGTTAGACTTAACGCCTAGTGAGTTCAAGAGTTTTTATCATGATTATAAAAATCGTTAAACGGAAACTATGCAACTTAAATCATGATCCTTCAAAATGAAATACATCAAGTCAACCCCTCTAGGTCTATTCTTGAGAGTTCCAAAACAGGGGAACCCAGTTCCAAAATGGGAACTTATGCACAAAGGGAATTACATCTTACTGCCCATGGGACGCTGCCTGAGTGTATAGGTCCACACCTTACTTACCATGGTGACCCGATGCCTATTTTGTGCCAAAGTGGCGAACTTGTCCAAAACGGGACATAAGAACATCGTTCCTATGGATCCATTGCACTAACTAAAACATTACATGACTCAAAACGAATGAACTAACGCATTCAAAACATGTAATTCTCAAATAAGATGCAGTAAATGCAAATCAAGGTCGAACGCTCTACACTGAGCCATTAAAATCGGACAAGTGTCCCCAAGACCCAACAAAATCCAAACTGAGCCATGAGCTGTACAAATCCAAAGGCCCAACGTTGAAAATCATAAAATGAAACCAAACGTAAATAACCCGCATTATATAAACCCATACTCCAAAATATATAAATAAATCTCCAACGTAGTTTAGATAGGGGAACTCATTTTCCAAGTGTATTATATCATTTATCCTTTCAAAACGTCCCATAACATAAAATCAAACACTTATTTAAAACACACAATAAAATTCACTTATCCTCCAACTTACTTTGTGACATAAATCATCAAAATACCAATGCGTATAATTTTAGTTGTCAAAATGCTCAAAATCCCAAACGTGGGTGTTTTACAAAGTTTATAAAACCAAAAACTTCAAAATAATCAAGATTTGTCAAATAAATCAACATTTGATAATTTCATTAAAAGCATATAGACACTTTAAAATAGACATTTTGGCATGTACACCATTTTCACAAATCAACTTGAACTCATCTTGCTAGATTTAGGTTAAATCTAGATTTTACCCCCAAAACTTGAATG
This sequence comes from Arctium lappa, assembly GCA_023525745.1. NCBI lineage: Eukaryota > Viridiplantae > Streptophyta > Magnoliopsida > Asterales > Asteraceae > Arctium > Arctium lappa. Next base: position 10,456,276 of record CM042048.1, read on the forward strand.
TCCTTTGATGAAGGCTTGAAATCTCCAAGAAACCTCTCTAGATCTTAGATCCAACACATCTACACAGTTTCCTTCACCACACAAGTCATCAAAATCACACCTAAGTTGAAGGATGAAAGGAAAGATGATGTAAACATCAAACCCTAACTTAACATTAAGAGGGATGAGAAGCTTAACACCACAAAATATTCTTGGATACTTCAATAAACTTCAAATATCTTGATATATACTTCTCTCAAAAACGAAACCATAGCAACTTGAATCACCAAAATCAGATTTTGGAGGAGAAAGTTATGAGGAAATGAAGTTAGATCTCCAAAAATCGCGTATAAAACCGTTAGGTCGTTTCCCGTGACTTGGAAGTCGCGGGGTAAACCGCGCACTTCCTTAGCATCAATATAGAGGGTTAAGAGGCCTAGGTCATGGCTTAAGGTTGGCCACCAACCCGTGGGCCTCCGAAATCCCCCATTTCTCACGTCCAATCATTGTTTTCGCCATAACTTCTTCGTTTTAACTCCGATTTTGCTCTGGAAAGAACTGTTGGACTCGTATTTGAATTCTTCATCAAACAAGACTATAAAATCTAAGATTCAAGCCCAAATATTAATTTTTATATTTCTCTTAAAATATTGATTTCTATACTATCTTGAAATTATATCTTTCTAAAATCGGGGTGTTACAATCCTCCCAACCTTAAAAGAGATTTCGTCCTCGAAATCTAGATCCCCATGAAACGTTGACCGCATAATAGGTTTTCTCTACTCCACTTTCCAGAACTACCACCATAACCTTATACTGGTCCTCACGATAAATGTCCCCTTGGGCACCTCACGCTTATATCTGAGTGGACACTTATCTTACTAACGTAGCTTTTAATCATGAGACTGCGGTTGTCTCCCAACCTTGAGTGACACTTACTACCTCAAGGATAGTTTGTGATCTCAACTTCTCACTGGCCAATTCACTTTAGATCCACATGTTTTTGAACCCAAAACCAATGACCGACATCAAACCCCAAAGAATTCTCAAAATTCGTAATGATCCATTCTTGATATTGATAAGGCCGTCCTTCCAAGGCGTGCCAATACGCTCTCCGGGTAGCTGGTTAATGCAGATCCGGCTATTATTCAACTCCGATCTATTCTCAACCTCAAGACATTCTCTCAATAAAGTCTTTACCACACCGGGAAAACCTATACGCACCAAAACTTAATTACCAACATCTAATCTTCCTTTAAATTTCACCACCGAGAGGTCATCAATTCTCATGATCTAACGGGGTACCTCCAAGTATTCCAAGATTAATTGACTTCCAGAAAACAAGTCGATGCCTAAAACCAAAATGGTGACATCAAAAATGTGGACATCCCGCCCAATATTTTATTCCAGAAGTATTGTCGCATTAAGGTTGACACCTAACAGAGGGCTAATATTCCCAATCTTACATCCCTAACGAGCGAACCACAATAATTCCTTTATTCGCGAAAACCCATTAAGACGGTACACTGTCAACATATAACATGGTGTCAAACAGACAAAGAACCTATCAAATCAAACCTAATCAGGCACAGATAGTCACATAAGACCTTATCCCGCAGGTTTACCGAAGCATAAAAATCACCCCTTAATTAACTGGGAAGACTTAAATCTAATACCTCCATTAATCATGCGCACACAGATTCAAAAACCCAAAATTCAAGACCGACAGCAAGTTGGATCATCCGACGCTTCAATTCTCAAGGACTCCTCTAGTCCCTAATTACAACTCTTTTCAAGGTAGGGTTTTAAATCTATAGCCCTAATGAGTTCAAGGTTTTTCAACTGTTATGCCAAATTGAAATTTTATAAAACTCTCAAATACAATGGTTTTATTATAATCAATCGTACGTATAAAAATCCACTACCGTTTACTCGGTAGGTGTGCAAAGTGACAACAAACACCACACATATAAAACCATTTCAAAAAGCCTTTCATCATTACTTACGCTAATAATGAAAGTAGTAAGGATATACAACAAGCTTTTCAAATGGACCACTATGGTCCTAGCTTGCATCAATATCCGTCATAAATGGGGAAATAATTTTGCGTACCAAAATAGTTTATAACGAGGCGTTTGAACAAAACTCCTTAGAGACAATTTACGTAATCGAGTTCCCAAAATTTCTCATTTGACTATATAAGGATATGGAATAAAATTCCTAACAAGACCTGCATGTTGAGTTCATTTCTCAAAACTTAGCAAGACAAAATATGCATGCGATTGGTCAACATACAATAAATTTAAATCAATTTTCAAACTTTAGGCTGTATAATGAAATGATCTTGTCTGAAAATGGTGGCTACAATAACATGTATACCGATAATCCATTTAATGCATTGCAAGAAATTTATAACAGTAAAATCAACAACCGAAGAATGTTCAAAGCAAAAGTTCGACACGAACCAACATAAATCCATCATATGCTTACTCAAACCACAACCGTGTGAATCAATTCGAATACCAAATAGCATACGACGGAACACATTTGTATAAAACCCAAAAGAGAAATCGCATGATATTGAAACTTCCCAAAATAACATATGGGGTAACATCTATTAACAAATCTCTCAGAACGTCTCTTACGGTTGCAAAAATGCCGGTGCAAAACACGCATGAGACAAAATATTAAACGGAAATTCATAAGTTAACGCACACAATAATGCAAGTATACACGTTCCAAAATTTATCTACGCGACCCAAAATGTCGTAAAATAAAACGCCATAAAACCTAACTGAATTTCCATAAAACTCATAAACGCTAAAATCAAGCGGTGTCAAAATTTTCGTTCCCCAGCATAAAAGCATAAGATGACAATATGTCTAAAATGTTAAAATTCTAAGAGTTTCCCCTTTTACCGCAATGTAAAATAAAGCGACACTTCTCAACAAAACTTGCATGGGACACGACGTCTAATAACTTGCAAATTTACACGCAACAAAATTAAAACTTGCGCCTTTCAAAATACACTTGTGCGTAGCAAAGCGTCATAAAATAATATTTCATAAATGCCATCAAAACTCACACGGAATAAAATTTCCAATAAAACTCGAATACCAAGACATGTGAATAGTTTTTCCTCTAAAACCTTAACATATGTGGAGGAGATCCAATGTCAAGGCCATAAATTTCATAGCTACTTACCCAAAACCCCAAACAAAATTAAAACACGGATGTCACAACATCCGAAATTAGCATTAGACACGAAACGAGGATGAAGGGATTCTCGATAAAAATTTGCAACCACGCGCAACGAAACAATTTCATGCATGCTTAAACTCACGGTTTGAAATCGGATGAGTGCTAAATGCTTTACCAAGACTTCATAATATAACTCATTTTATGCTTCGAAAACATAAGAAACAATTTATGCAAACTTATTTTAGAAATAAATTTCGTGCATGAATTTGGTCGGCACTCAACATCTTAGGACTACGCTTCTCAATTTCCCGTCATACTATTGTCATCCGAACGATCAAACATCTTAAGGCAATCTTTGAATGCTTCATCGGTTCGCCTTATAATTTCTCCCCGAATAATGTCGATCCCAAAAGTCTACGGTTCTAATCCAATCTATCATTCCGACCCGAAACGGTCCACTTATTGCAATCACCATGCTTACTGTCACTCCAAGTGACGAATGCTAAAATCATCAATTCCTTCTAACGGTTACTCATTGAGAAACTTCTTCACTACCCCAACGGTCATCATACCAAGGCAGTTCAAGCATACACATATAACATGTAGGTTCACCATAACACTTACCAGGTGCAATTATGAACGTACTGTACATGGTCATCCTTGCTATTCTCGACGTGATTCCCGTTCATAGAAGCTCCATCGACCTCAAAGCATCCAATCTTAAATTGCCTATTGGTGTAATTTCTCTCTCATTTACTTAAAAGAATGTTAGTTTGAGTCTAGGCATACAAATTTAATACCTAATTCTCTCAAACTTAAGCTCTGATACCAACTTGTAACACCCTCAAATCTAGAAATAGCAACTAATTTAAAATTTTCTAAATACATCGATAACTGAATCATCTACAACGACAAATTAAGGTTTAACTTCAATAAACACATTTCAATCCTTATACACGATATATAGTAGGTACGGATGTTACTAAAACCCAATAACATTTACTATCTCCAACTGCAGAAGACTTCACCAAACTACTCACCCACGTGTAAATCTAGTGCTCATCTCTTTATAGCACCGCTAGAACCAAACCCCAATTGGAACCTGATGCACATGCCGACAAATAAAAAGGTTAGGCTTAACGCCTAGTGAGCTCAAAATTTTTCATTAGATAAATATAAAATAATAACATTAAGAACGTTAATTAAATCGTGATTTCCAAAATGAAGTACATTAAATATGGAAACAATCTCTTTTTCAACATTCACCCTCTTCGTTATTAAAATCACAAAACAAAACATTTCTTCGAATATAAATCCAACCCAAACTCGCGTAATACATAACTGACACTTTAATAATCAAATACTGAAAATGTGGATAAACTCTCTTATCCAAAATATTCCAAAAGCATGGATAAAGTTCAGTATGCAAAACCCAAATACATGGATAACAATCCATACCCAAAACATCATCGAAAACATGAATTATAAAACTCCATAACCAAAACAACACCTTTCGGTGACGGGGGAGACCCGATTAAATAGTATGTGACGGAACACAAAAGTAGGTCACATAACTATGCAGGAAACCAAAACATATGGGTTATACCCATAAAACATACCGAGCTCAACTCCTCTAAGTCTATTGCTCGAAAACATCAAGTCAGCCCCTCTAGGACTATTTTTTAGAGTTCCAAAACAGGGGAACCCAGTTCCAAAACGGGAACTTATGCACAAAGGGAATTACACCTTACTGCCTATGGGACGCTGCTCGACCGTATAGGTCCACACCTTACTTACCATGGTGACCCGATATCTATTCCGTGCCAAAGTGGTGAACTTGTCCAAAGCGGGACATAAGAACATCGTGCATATGGATCCATTGCACTAACTAAAACATTACATGACTCAAAACGAATGAACTAACGCATTCAAAACATGTAATTCTCAAATAAGATGCAGTAAATGCAAATCAAGGCCGAACACTCTACACTGAGCCATTAAAATCGGACAAGTGTCCCCAAGACCCAACAAAATCCAAACTGAGCCATGAGCTCTACAAATCCAAAGGCCCAACGTTGAAAATCATAAAATGAAACCAAACGTAAATAACCCGCATTATATAAACCCATACTCCAAAATATATAAATAAAGCTCCAATGTAGTTTAGATTGGGACAACTCATTTTCCAAGTGTATTATATCATTTATCCTTTCAAAACGTCCCATAACATAAAATCAAACACTTATTTAAAACACATAATAAAATGCACTTATCCTCCAACTTACTTCGTGACATAAATCATCAAAATACCAATGCGTATAATTTTAGTTGTCAAAATGCTCAAAATCCCAAACGTGGGTGTTTTACAAAGTTTATAAAACCAAACACTTCAAAATAATTAAGATTTGTCAAATAACTCAACATTTGATAATTTCATGTAAAACATATAGACACTTTAAAATAGGCATTTTGGCATGTACACCGTTTTCACAAATCAACTTGAACTCACCTTACTAGATTTAGGTTAAATCTAGATTTTACCCCCAAAACTTGAATCTCCTTTGATGAAGACTTGAAATCTCCAAGAAACCTCTCTAGATCTTAGATCCAACACATCTACACGGTTTCCTTCACCACACAAGTCATCAAAATCACACCTAAGTTGAAGGATGAAAGGAAAGAGGATGTAAACATCAAACCCTAGCTTAACATTAAGAGGGATGAGAAGCTTACCACCACAAAATACTTTTGGATACTCCAATAAACTTCAAATCTCTTGTATATACTTGAAGATCTCTCAAAAACGAAAGTATAGCAACTTGAATCACCAAAATTGGATTTAGGAGGAGAAAGTTATGAGGAAATGAAGTTAGATCTCCAAAAATCGCGTATAAAACCCTCAGGTCATTTCCCGAGGTTTGGCCCGTGGCTTGGAAGCCGTGGGGTAAACTGCGCACTTCCTTAGGATCAATATAGAGGGTTGAGAGGCCTAGGTCACGGATTAGGGTTGGCCACCAACCCGCGGGCCTCCGAAATCCCCCATTTGTCACATCCAATCATTGTTTTCGCCATAACTTCTTCGTTTTAACTCTGATTTTGCTCTGGAAAGAACCGTTGGACTCGTATTTGAATTCTTCATCCAACAAGACTATAAAATATAAGATTCAAGCCCAAAATATTAATTCTTATATTTCTCTTAAAATACTGATTTCTATACTAACTTGAAATTATACTTTTCTAAAATCGGGGTGTTACAAGCGAGTTCCGCGAATTTGGCCGCAACTTCAAACCCGCACAGAAACCCGCGCAAGTCGCTGCCCCTCCCTAAAACTGTGCTCTCTATTCTAAAGCACAAGTTCTTAGTCTCACGCGATGAGACCTACACGAATCTTCTTAGAATAAGTTTCAAGGATTCCAACATGGCTTGAAAATGTAAGAATATAAATAGGTAAGTTCCAAACGAAATTACGGGTGTTACATATTTCTTATTGGGACTAACAAAATGACTAATATTAAAATTGAGGCAAAATTTCAAATCAATAAGTTAGGTTTTGAGACAAAACATGAATGATTGATTGACATGGTGATTGTGGGACTATGAGAGATTGAGTGACCGACCGAAGTCACCGGAGTGGAGTGCGTCAATCCTTCGCTTTCTGGTTGACGTATGTGTGCTAACGAGGGAGGGATCAGGCTCAAGGTTGGGATTTTAGATTTGGGAATATACTACCTTCTATTTGTTAAAAAAAAAATTAAGAGCGTGTATTAGAAGGGAATGAGGCTTTGAAAAAAAAAATATTAGTTATTAAGTGTTAGAGATGTACATTTTTGGTACCCGTGTCCTTTCAAGATGAAAAGTTGGAATTTTTTTAATTTGTGCACCTTTAATCCTCTAAGTTTTTATATACCCCGGAGCACCACCTAAACTTTAGCGGGTGGATCTTTTATACCTAAAAAAGTTTTTTCTTACAATTTTAGATTGAGCGAGTGCACGGGACCCGACTGGGCAAGTCAGCCCCTGCTATCCATTGGATCGGATTGGATCTATCTAATATTTTGATACAATTTTCAACCAATTAATCAATAGTTTCAATCAAATATTCATATATTTTGTTAATTTATTAGAAACTTGTACGTATAAATATCAATTAAAATAGAATATCGTAAAATGTTAATAACTATACATAGCTATTAATTGGATGATAGTTAGATAATAACTGAATGAGTAACTGAATGATAATCGGATGGTCATTGGATTGGACATGATTCGGTTCTATTGGAATCTGGACTACCATCCAAGAACCGACAGATCCAAGTTGGATGTTGAAATTTTGGATCTAATCAGATTTAATTACAATTGGATATCTAATTTTGGTTGGTGGTTTACATTGAATCGATCGGTTTATATTAGCTCGAATGACTTTCTACATACCCCTACTCATATATATATATATATATATATATATATATATATATATATATATAGAGAGAGAGAGAGAGAGAGAGAGAGAGAGAGTCGGGTTCAAACGAGAACGGTACCTATTTAAAAGAACGCGAGAACGCAAATCACATACAAAATCATAAGTGATTTTACATTAGCGGGGAAGTCGTGCAAAATCACGGTACGCTGGCGACTTTTGCCGCGACTTAAGGTCGCGGGAATCACATGTAAAATCACTTATGATTTTGTATGTGATTTATCGTTCTCGTGTTCTTTTAAATAGGTAATGTTCTCGTTTGATCCTCCCTATATATATATATATATATATATATATATATATTTATATATATATATATATATATAGAGAGAGAGAGAGAGAGGGAGGATATTTTGCAACCCATGAAAAGGTTGAAACCATTGCAACCCTCATCATCACCGTTCATTTTGATTTGAGATTTTTTTTTTGTTTTTTATTTTTTTTAAATATTCATGATGGTAGTTTTGGTAATTGGTAATTAATATTTTATTAGTTTTTATTTTGTTATTATCTCCTTTGATCATGGCTTGATCATGGCGTGTTTTAAGGACCAATTTCCACTTTTAAATTAATTTAATTAAGGAATTTATTATTCAAATCATGGTTATCTTCACCCATGTTCCTCTCTCCCTCCGGCAACTGATTCTCGCCGGTTATTCATTTGTTGTTGTTCCGTCGCAGTAAATCCCTAATTCTCCAACGTTTTGATCCCGATCCAGTAGAACCACTCTTTTTACATTTACTAAGCGGCGATGATCCGATATCCAATTTAGGTCTCCACGCACAAAAAACTCCAGTACCTTTGTAACACCCTCAAATTTGGAAATAGCGACTAACTTAAAAATTCAACAATACCATACATTATCAGAAAATCTCTTACTACAAAACCATAATTGAAGATACATTTCTAGGTTGAACCACCATCAAGTAATTAAAGTCTTACATAAAGACTAAATGAAGTCGGGGGTTACTAACAAAACCACTAAGTGTCGCTATCTCCAATATAAATGTGGAAGTCTTCACCAAGCTAACACCTCTTCGAGCACACGACTAGCACTCATCTCCTACAGAGACGCTAAAACTAATCCAGAAATGGAACCTGATGCACATGCGGACAAATAAAAAGGTTAGGTTAACGCCTAGTGAGTTCAAGATTTTTATATCATGATCATAAAGGAAATCGTAAAACGGAAATATTGTAACTTATAATCATGATCCTTTAAAATGAATTACTTTAAAATAAGAGAACGACTCTTTTATCAATAATATGCATTTTATAGATGGACGCCTCAATGCCAAAACATTCTTTTGTGAATTAATGCAACCCAACGCTTACACAAAATGTGAGTAACGATGAATGCTCAAATATTAAAATTTTAATAGAATTTATAAATCAAACGTTTGAAATGTGAGTGAACTCAAACCCCAAAATTTTAGCAATTGGAGAATAACACAAACTCAACACGTCACCGAAAACAAGGATAAAACTAAATACCCCAAAACAACACCTCTCGGTGACGGGGGAGTCCCGAATTCCAAGGCTAGTGGCGGAACACAAAAGTAGGCCACATTCCAAGTTACTAAACTCACCATACTAGGACCCATGGCCTTGAGCACACCGACTTGTACTAAGATGTGGGGAAGGGCAAACCGAGGATCCTAATCATACTCATTCGCTAGGATTACATTTATGGCTGATGGCTAGTAACCGGTTCCACATAACCACACCAAATTGCCCCCGATGACCCAATGTCTCAACTAGCTGCGAATGGGAAATAACTATCCCATAAAAACAGGCTCAGAAATTACATCACGGATGCAGGTCCGGGTATTGGACTCCACGAGCCCTCACCGTATTGTCCTCGAAATCCCATGGCTAATTATGGAGCCAACATATAAATAATAGACCATTTTCTTTAGATAATGAAGATTGACTAATATGCCTATGGATCCACTGCATTACAGCCTAAAACATTACATAACTCCAAACGAATGACCAACGCACTCAAAACATGTAATTATCAAATGATACGCATTAAGCGCAATCATACTCACAACTCCACGACGTGCTATTAAACGGGACAATTGTCTCCAAGACTCATTTTAGTCAAACAGAGCCATAGCTCAACAAAAAAATTGATTTATCGTACAACAAATGTCGGTGTAAATAATAAAACATTTTTAACCAACGGTCATGCAAGTCAACGACTAGAAGTTTGATTAACCCAAAAAACAAAGTTGATTGAGGTAAACCATTTTCCAAATGAACTCATACCCTTATATTTCCAAAATGCATCATGACACAATGATACGCATTTTCCCTAACGGATATATAAGATCAAGTACTCAAAAATGACAATGACGTCAAATAAACTCCATTTATATAAACTTGTCAAGTACACATGTCAACATGATTTATTTATCAAAATGCCCAAGAATGTATGTTATATAAGTTTATAAAGTTAAACACTTCCAAATAACCAAAATTATCAGCAGTTAACAAATTTCATGTAAAACACAAAACACTTTAAAATAAACATTTTGGCATGTACACCATTTTCACAAATCGACTTGAACTCACCTCGCTAAATTTAGGCTAAATCTAGATTTTCCCCCACTTTGACCTCCTTTGAATAAACTTGAATCTTCAAGGTCGAAACCTCCAAAAACCTAGATACACAAATTTCACCCATAAATGATCACATTCAACCATTTAGAATCAATCCCCAAACACATGACATCAAAATCTCTATTTTGGTCAAAACCCTAATTTTGATCCCAAACTTTCCAAAATCTTACAAACCGATACTGAAGGAATCAAACACTAGAAAATCATCAATGAAACATTTACATCACCTATTAAGGTTTAGAAAAGGAGGGGATAAACTTACCACTTAAGTTTTGGTTAAAACCTAGAAAACCCTAAAATTTAGCTTGAGGTTGAAGATGAAGATGGAGATGGTGAATCCTTGACCAAAGCTTCTAATATTACCACTTGATGGTGTTTTACCTCCATAAAATCCAAGGATTTGATCCAAAAAATGAGTTGGGTTTGAAGGGGGAAGAAGGAAAACGATTTGGGAGAGAATGGAGGAAGTTTGGATGAGAGAAAATGAGAAAAAGGCTGAAAAGTTCGACTTAACAGCAGCCTGGTCCCTCTTGGAGACATTGCCAAGCAACTATGCCCAGGGCAATGTTGCATGGCATAGTCGCCATCATGCCCCAGGCCTCTACTTCCCTTCTGCGACTGTTCCATGTGCGACTATGACTCGTCATAGTCGTCGGGCATTGTAGCGGGACCTTTCCAGAGCCTCGAAACTCTACTTTTTCACTTCCAACACTCCCGATACTCCAAAGGACTTTAAACAATGCTTTTCCCAAAAAAAAAACCCACTGTTTACAAGTTACAGAAACGTCCCGGTGACATCTACTTACCGAAAATTAAGGGTGTTACAATCCTCCCAACCTTAAAAGAGATTTCGTCCTCGAAATCTAGATTTCAATGAAACGTTGACCGTGGGATTGCTTGTCCCTAATCCATTTTCCAGAACTACTGCCATAACCCTTATGCTGATACTCACGACAGCAGCCCCCTTGGGCACAGTACACTTATATCCGAGTGAACACTTAACTCACTAAAGCAGTCTTTACCCACAAGACTACGGTTGTCTCCCAACATTGGGTGACACTTAATACCTCAAGAGTAGTTTGTGACCTCAATTTCTCATTGAACAATACAACTCAACATACTTCTGATGTTATACAGAAACCGACATGTTAAGGAAAAATAAGATATTTGATTTTGGGCTTGAATCCTTGGTTTTATAGTCTTGATGGATAAAGGATTCAATTACGAGACCAACGGTTCTTTCCGGAGCGAAAACGGATCTATAACGAAGAAGTTATGGCCAAAACAGTTTCGGTACGTGCTAGGCTATAGTGTCCGGCGATTGTGACAGTGTCACAATCGCCTGTTATAGTCGCCAGAGCCCGAAAACTCTCGTTACAATCTCAGTGATTGTGCCTGGCGATTGTGACATGGTCACTATATCCTGGCACAATCGCCTGGGTGTTTCAGGGTGTTAAAATCGCGATTTTCAACCCCAAACTTCATTTCTTCATATCTTCTTCATCACAACCCCGATTTGGGTGATTCAAGTTACTACGGTTTCGTTTTTGATAGATTTTCAAGGATATGGAAAGATATTGGAAGTCTATTGAAGTATACTAGAGTATTTGGTGGTGGTAATCTTCTCATCTCTCCCTATTCATCTTCTTCCCCAAAGTTTTCTAGGGTTTCATCCACCCTTTGTTCTCCCTTTCATAGATTGAAGGTTTGTAATCATTTTGGTGAACTAGAAGTGTTTTAGTTGGTGAATTCAAGCTTGGATTAAGATAATCTTCAATTCTCTTCGGTATTGGAAGTTATGGTTTCGGTATGAGTTGAGGTATTCATGTATATGGTTTGGGAAATGATATTTTGTAGTTGATTATGATTATTTATGGTTGGAACCTTGTGGAACTAGGTTTTGGAAGATTTGGTTTGAAGAACCAAGTTTCTTCAAGGAAAGCTCTAAGTGGCTAAAATCTAGATTTAGTCTAAATCTAGCAAGGTGAGTTTACTAAACCTTTGTTAAAACTAGATACACATCATAATCTTCTATTTGTTACTTTATCTCTATATGTTCAAATGTTTGGGGATTTCTTCATGAAAATAGTTGGAGGATGTATATATAAGGGTGATTTGCCATGATTATTGTTATATGTATCATTATTTGGGATTTGTCTCATAGATACATAATGTGGGTACCTTGATATGTTAAATGCATGCATATATGGGTATTATGATGATTCTAGTTGGAACACCATTTTGGTGATATGTTTATATGCATGATGAGCATGATTTTACATTGGGTCTTTTGTTAGGCATCACGAGGATAAGGTGGTAATATTATACTCGTAATTGGTATTGAATTATGTGGGTTGAAATATACCTAAAGGACCCCTTATAAATGTTATGTGGACGAACCAAGTCAGTACACTAGGAGGATATAGTCTTGGGCGCCACTGTGATGGTATGTGCCTAGACCTCCGCCATTCGGGGAATTTTCTTAGCGATAGTCTTCGGGTGTGTCGGGCCTTTGGGGTGTTCCTTGTTAAGGGCATCAAGGTATATCGACTCTTGGGTGGGACTTGATTGGTGCTATGGGTCTCCCCTATTGACTCCACATTTGTTGAACTATGGTTAACTGCTGATAAGAAATGTGATTGTTCATGCATGCTTACTATTGTTCAACTCACTAGGCTTTTTGGCCTAACACTTGTTTGGTGTCGATGTGTATCTCAGGTTTTAGCGGCATCGGTCCTAAGCTGGCGTAGTGCTTGGGTGAGAGATTTGGGAATATCGCTTTTGGACTTACTATTGGTAGAGAATCCTTTGGGTCTATAAATGACACCCTTGATTGTAATCTCTTTTCTAGTTATAGAAATTAGATTAGTTGGTTGTTATTTATTATCCGTTTAATTATGATTGTATTTAAACAGGTTTGTGTATTTTCCTCATTTTTGGGAGGCTCTTGCTTTGGCAATTTTAAATACCGCATGTTCGTTTTTCGGATTTTTGTTATCCCTATTTTTAGGGTGTTACATCTGAACCCAAACCAAAGTTCGATATCAACCTCCAAATAATCCTCTAAATTCTTAATACTCGGTTCTTGATATTGACAAGGACGTCCTCCCGAGGCGTACCAATACGCTCTCCATGTAGCTGGTTAATGCAGATCCGGCTATCACTCAACTCCGATCTACTTCCAACCTCAACATTCCATCATAAGATATTTACCATGGCAGGAAAGCTTATACACATCGATACTTAATTACCAACATCTAATCTTCCTTTAAATTTCACCACTGAGAGGTCAACTTTTCTCATGATCTAATCGGGATACTTCCAAACATTCCAAGATTCATTGACTTCACGAAACGAGTCGACGCCTAATATCAGAATAGTGACATCGAAAACGTGGGCATCCCGCCCAATACTTCATTCTAGAAGTATTGTCGCATTAAGGTTGACACCTAACAGAGGACTAGTGTTCCCAAATCTTACATCCCTAACAAACGGACCACAATAATTCCTTTGTTCCCGGAAACCCACAAAGATGGCATACCGCCAATAAGTAGCACGACGTCAAACGACCAAGCAACCCATCAAGTCGGACCCAACCAGGCGCAGATACTCACACAAGGCCTTACCCCGCAGGATTACGGAAACATGAAGATCACCTCTTAGTTAACTGGAAAAACATGAATCTATTACCTCGATTATTCGCGCATGCACAAATTCAAAACTGAAACCCAACAATCAAGGTTGACCACAAGTCGGATCATCCGACGCGTCAAATTCGAAGGACTCCTCTAGTCCCTAATCACAACTCTTTTCAAAATAGGGTCTTAAATCTATAGCCCTAATGAGTTCAAGGTTTTTCAACTAATATGTCAATCGAAATTTTATAAAACTTTCGAATACACAAGCTTTATTACGATTAATCGTATGAGTAAAATCCACTACCGATTTCTCGGTAGGTGTGCAAAATGGTCATCAATAACACACATGTAAAGCAATTTCGAAATTCGTTTGATCTTTATTCACGTTAATAAAGGCAATAACAAAATATGGGCAACAAAATTTCAAACGGACTACCATGGTCCTAACATGCCCCAAGTAATGTCGTGTATGAAGAATAATTTTATGTATTAAAATAATGTACAACTAAGCGTTTGGACAAACTCCCGAAGAAGAAATCTACGTACTCAAGTTCTAAAAATTTATTTTAACCACAATATGACAAGAAAGAAAATTTGCCAATAAGACCCGCATGCCTGAGTTTATTTCTGAAAATTTAACAAGGCAAAACGTGCATGCGATTTGGTTAAACTTAAAGCAATTTAAATCGATTTCAACTCTTAAACCGCATAATAAAATGTTCTTTGTCCCCAGAATAGTGGTTGCCATGACATGCATACTGATAACTCATTTAATGCATTGCAAAAACTTATAATAGTAAAATCAACGACTGAAGCATGTTCAAGACAAAAGTTCAACACAAGACAATATAAATCTTACGTATGTTTACTCACACCAATAGTATGAATTAATTTAAATTTTAAGTAACGTGCAACAAGATGTACTCATATAAACTAAGAGAAATCACACCATATTGAAACTTCCAAAAATAACACAAGGGATAACACTTACTAACAAAATCTCAAGACGTCCCTCACGGTTGCGAACAGACATGTGCAAAACCCGTAAGAGATGAAAATGTTAAACAAGAACTCATGAGTTAACACACAACAATTCAAGTATACGTGTTTCCAAAATTTTATCTACGCGATGCAAACTGTCGTAAAATAAAACTCCATATGACTCGACTGAATTTTTCATAAAACTCATCGACGCTAAAACCAAACGATGCCAAAATTTCTATTTCCCAACATAAAAGTATAAGTTGACAATATGTCTAAAAATGTTAAAATTCTAAGAGTTTCTCTTTTATCGCAAAGTAAAATAAAGTGACACTTTTCAACAAAATTTACATGAGACGCGACGCCTAATAAACTCGTAAATTATACGCAATGAAGTTAAAACTTACGCATTTCAAAGTTCCCTCACGCGCCGAAAAACGTCGCAAAACAATAACCCCATAAAATTCAACAAAACTTGTACAAACTAAGATTCCCAAAAAAAACTCAAACGCAAACACGTGTGAATAACTTCTTCTTTAAAACCTTAATATACGTGGAGGAGATCCAATGTCAAGGTTAAAATTTCACAGTTACTTGCCCAATACCCCAAATAACATTAAGACACAGATATTACAATATCCGAAAAGAAGTAGCATTAGACCAGAACTGGGATGAAGAGATTTTCAATGAGAATTTGCAACCACGTGCAACAAAACGATATCATGCATGCTTAAATTCACAGTTTAAAATCTGTTGAGTGTTAAATGCCTTACCAAGGCTTAATAACACAAATCACTTTATACTTTGAAAACATGAGAAATAATTGATGCAAACTTATTTTAGAAATGAATTTCGTGCATGAATTTTGGTCGGCTCTCGACAATGTTAGGTCCAGGCTTCCCAATTTTCTGGCCACGCTATCGACAACCGGATGCATCATACATCCCTAAGCAATAATCACACCAATCTGATTAACTTACAATCCCTTCTTGAAATAGAGTCTCTTTAGCAAGCCTATGGTTCTAATTTCAACCAATAACTCTGACATCAAAATGGTCAACTTAATGCATTCATCGCGCTTAACTATCACCCCAAAGTGACAATGCTATAAACATCAACTATTCCTTAGACTACTCGTTTAGAAACTTCTTTACAACCCCAATGGTCATCCCACCAAGGTAGTATAAGTATACACATGTAGCATGTAGGTTCACCATGACACTGGCCAGGTGCCATTATGAACGTACCGTACATGATCATCCTTTCTATCCTCGACAAGTTTCCCGTTTCTAGCGACCCAATCAACTCCCAAATATCCTATCTTAAGGTACCAAATGGTGCAATTCTCTCTCTTAATCACCTAAACAACGCTAGTTTGAGTCTAGGTATCCAAAATCAACACCTAATTCTCTTAAACTTATGCTCTGATACCAACTTGTAACACCCTCAAATTTGGAAAGAGCGACTAACTTAAAAATTCAACAATACCATACAGTATCAGAAAATCTCTTACCACAAAACCATAATTGAAGATACATTTCTAGGTTGAACCACCATAAAGTAATTAAAGTCTTACATAAATACTAAATGAAGTCGGGGGTTACTAACAAAACCACTAACTGTCACTATCTCCAATATCAATGCAGAAGTCTTCACCAAGCTAAACACCTTTTCGAGCACACGACTAGCACTCATCTCCCACAGAGACGCTAGAACTAATCCTGAAATGGAACCTGATGCACATGTCGACAAATAAAAAGGTTAGGCTAACGCCTAGTGAGTTCAAGATTTTTATATCATGATCATAAAGGAAATCGTAAAACGGAAATATTGTAACTTATAATCATGATCCTTTAAAAAGAATTACTTTAAAATAAGAGAATGACTCTTTTACCAATAATATGCATTTTATAGATGGACGCCTCAACGCCAAAACATTCTTTTGTGAATTAATGCAACCCAACGCTTACACAAAATGCGAGTAAGGATGAATGCTCAAATATTGAAATTTTAATAGAATTTATAAATCAAACGTTTGAAATGTGAGTGAACTCAAACCCCAAAATTTTAGCAATTAGAGAATAACACAAACTCAACACGGCACCAAAAACAATGATAAAACTAAATACCCCAAAACAACACCTCTCGGTGATGGGGGAGTCCCGAATTCCAAGGCTAGTGACGGAACACAAAAGTAGGCCACATTCCAAGTTACTGAGTTCACCATACTAGGACCTATGGCCTTGAGCACGCCGACTCGTACTAAGATGTGGGGAAGGGCAACCCGAGGATCCTAATCATACTCATTCGCTAGGATTACATTTGCGGTCCATGGCTAGTACCGGTCCCACATAACTGTACCAAATTTCCCCTGAGGACCCAATGTCTCAACTACCTACAAATGGGAAATAACTATCCCATAAAAACAGGCTCAGAAATTACATCACGGATGCAGGTCCGGGTATTGGACTCCACGAGCCCTCGCCGTATTGTCCTCGAAATCCCATGACTAATTCTGGTGCCAACGTATAAATAATAGCCCATTTTCTTTAGATAATGAAGACCGACTAATATGCCTATGGATCCACTTATTACAGTCTAAAACATTACATGACTCCAAACGAATGACCAACACACTCAAAACATGTAATTATCAAATGATACGCATTAAGCGCAACATACTCACAACTCCACGACGGGCTATTAAACCGGACAATTGTCTCCAAGACTCATTTTAGTCAAACCGAGCCAGGGCTCAACAAAAAAAAATGCATTATCGTACTATAAATGTCGGTGTAAACAATAAAACATTTTTAACCAACGGTCATGCAACTCAACGACTAAAAGTTTGATTAACCCAAAACACAAAGTTGGTTGAGGCAAACCATTTTCCAAATGAACTCATACCCTTATATTTCCAAAATGCCTCATGACACAATGATATGCATTTTCCCAAACGGATATATAAGATCAAGTACTCAAAAATGACAATTACGTCAAATAAACTCCATTTATATAAACTTGTCAAGGACACATGTCAACATGATTTATTTATCAAAATGCCTAAGAATGTATGTTATATAAGCTTATAAAGTTAAACACTTCCAAATAACCAAAATTATCAGCAGTTAACAAATTTCATGTAAAACACAAAATACTTTGAAATAAACATTTTGGCATGTACATCATTTTTACAAATCGACTTGAAATCACCCCGCTAGATTTAGGCTAAATCTAGATTTTTCCCCACTTTGAGCTCCTTTGAAGAAACTTGAATCTTCAAGGTCAAAACCTCCAAAAACCTAGATACACAAATTTCACCCATAAATGATAACATTCAATCATTTAGAATCAATCCCCAAACACATGACATCAAAATCTCTATTTTGGTCAAAACCATAATTTTGACCCCAAACCTTCCAAAATCTTACAAACCGAAACTGAAGGAATCAAACACTAAAAAATCATCAATGAAACATTTACATCACCTATTAAGGTTTAGAAAATGAGGGGATAAACTTACCACTTAGGTTTTGGTGAAAACCTAGAAAACCCTAAAATTTAGCTTGAGGTTGAAGATGAAGATGGAGATGGTGAATCCTTGACCAAAGCTTCCAATCTTACCACTTGATGGTGTTTTACCTCCATAAAATCCAAGGATTTGAATCAAAAAATGAGTTAGGGTTTGAAGTGGGAAGATGGAAAACGATTTGAGAGAGAATGGAGGAAGTTTGGATGAGAGAAAATGAGAAAAAGGCTGAAAAGTTCGACTTAACAGCAGTCTGGTCCCTCTTAGCGACATTGCCAAGAGACTATGCCCAGGGAAATGTCGCCTGGCATAGTCTCCAGCATGCCCCAGGCCTATGCTTCCCTTCTGCGACTGTTTCATGTGCGACAGTGACTCGTCATAGTCGTCGGGCATTATAGTGGGACCTTTTCGGAGCCCCGAAACTCGACTTTTTCACTGTCAACACTCCCGATACTCCAAGGGACTTTAAACAATGATTTTCCCAACAAAACCCCACTGTTTACAAGTCACATAAACGTCCGGGTGACATTACTTACCGAAAATTACGGATGTTACAACCTTCACTTTCATATTCGTCCGCTTCCGACGACGACGACAATGCAGATTCTTCCTGTTCGTTAATAAACAATTTCCCTAACGAAGTCGAACAAGCATTTTCTTCATCATCAACCTTCGCTGTAGCCTCACGATCTGCCTCGTTTGTAATCAGTAGATCAATGTTGAAAAGAGGAAAAACAACCGGACCTTCAGAAGCGGTATCTTCGTCTGAAACATGTTCGTCGGCGTTCACCAATGAGAACTCGAAATCCTCTTCATCAACATCATGAAATCGAGCAACCTGTAAGCATTTTTTTTGAATTTTTTTATGGTTTATGATCTGGGTTTTGTTTAATTGTCTATGAAATTGATGTGGTGTTGTTTATTTTGTTTAATTATTTCATAAAATTGATGTGAGTATTATTTATTTAGATTCGAATATATATATATATATATATATATATATATATATATATTCATGAAGAAGGTTTGCTGAATAAGGTATCATGAAGGTCTCATGAAGATGGTTTGCAGAAGGTTTCATGAAAGAGGTTTCATGTAGAAGGTTTCATGAAGAAAGTTTATAGAAGAAGGTTTCATGAATGTTTCATGAAGAAACATTCGGCCATGTCAAGAAGATCTTCGTGAAGAAGGTGGTTTGCAGCCTTCGAAAAGTTTTCAACGGCCATGAAGATGGTTTCATGAAGAAGGTTTCACCGGAAAATGGGGTTTCATGAAGAAGGTGTTACCGGAAAAAATGAGGTTTCATGAAGAAGGTTGATCGGAAAAAACGGGGTTTGATGAAGAAGGTTTCACCGGATAATGAGTTATTTTAGGAACAAGTTTATGATGATTAATAGTTACCTATTTTGGATTGATTTTTATTATTAATGAAATTCCAGAAATACCCTATATAGTTCCTTATTTTTAGTAAAGAAAAAAAATGTAAAATATATTTAAAATGACTTTTGATCTAAACCGTTGATTTTGATTTTGAAGACTAAGATGAGGGTCGCAAGGGTTTCAACATT
Organism: Arctium lappa; assembly: GCA_023525745.1. NCBI lineage: Eukaryota > Viridiplantae > Streptophyta > Magnoliopsida > Asterales > Asteraceae > Arctium > Arctium lappa. Next base: position 10,476,279 of record CM042048.1, read on the forward strand.
TTTATGGGTTTCATATTAAAGCACCCCTATATATATATATACAGATTCATACAGATTCATATATGAACTCATCCCGTGTATTTTACGAAATTACCCCTCTACCTTCTATAGACCACACAAGGAATTATCCGGTGCTTCGCGGTCAAAGCCGCAAATGTTGACCAGATGAATGGCTAAGATTACTTCTCTATTTCTCATATATTTACCATTTCTCAAATGAACCTCTCCCTATATATATATATATATATATATATATATATATATATATATATATATATATATATATATATATATGGCAGGATGTCTTTTCCGGTGCAGGCTTATAGAGATAGGGCATGTAGGGTCCACAAAAGTGGGCCACGGGGTCTTGGGTCCCCGCCAATAAACCTTTATATATATATATATATATATATATATATATATATATATATATATATATATATATATATATATATATATATATATATGTGGGCAGTTTCAAACCAAGGTCGGCCCTGGCCACGTGCAGCTCGTGCCACCGCACAGGGCATCAAAGTCTAAGGGGGCATCAAGTTGTCATATATTACTAGTTTTTTGTTGAATAATTTGGGAATTGGACAATTGAGCTTTAACTATAAAAACAGACCAAGGCCTGGTACTGATGGATACTGAATGCGCATCATGAACCGGTGAAAACCCAACATTTCAATAACTTAAGCTAATTTTTATTTAGCATCTTAACGAACAAACATGAACAAACAAGTTTTCTTAATGAACGAATATGATCACAAAAACTTTCATTCTCTTTTACATTCGTTTAGCATCTAAACGAACGAACATTAACGAACACGTTTTCTTTACGAATGAACAAGAATACAAAAAGTTCCATTTGTTTACCGTTCGTTCATTTGTTCGGTTAAGTTAAACAAACGAACAAGAACACAAAAACGTTCATTCTTTTATCATTCGTGTTTATTTACTTGTTCGGTTAATTTAAACGAACAAACACGAACAAGCCTCTTTCGTGTTAGTTCGTTATGCATATTGAAATTTGCAATTAATGCACATGAACACATCATCGTATCAGCACAGTTGGAGCACATTGCACAACAATAACAACATATTGTGATATTGCCTCATTGGGTACTTGTTCTTTGTAATGCATAATAGCATAGATTGCGAATTTTACAATTTATCTTTGTTCTTTTGACTTTTGTTTAGTTTAAGGTTTGACATTACCACATTAGATTTAGACTTTAGACCTGTAACTTTCTGAATTTTGCTCTTTGCTTACTATGACATTAACTTCAATTTAATTTACTATTTTAGTTAAAACTAATTATAGTGTTCCTTATCTTCTAGTTTTAAATTATATATATTGAAGTAAATGTTCTATTATGCTAATTTCAATTTAAGGAAAACTAAAAAAGAAGGAAGCACGATCTGAATTCAGGTTTTATCATTTTATCATTCTATATTTTGTAATTTGGGGTTTTAGTTTTTATGTCCCCCGTTTGAACTTTTTTTAATTATAATTAATAAAAATCAATGTGAGGATGAGTCACCTAGCTTAACTAGGTTCCAAACCCTTTAAAAACCTGTATGTTTCGTCGTTTCATTTGCTTAAAAAATAGGCATAGGGGCATTTTTTAGCGTTTTCGCACAGGGCATCAAAAACCCTAGGAACGGCCCTGGTTCAAACGAGAAGACAGTCCATTTGCGGGAATGCGGGAAGGAATGTGGGCCACATAATTCATTAAATAAAAAATATCATAAATAAAAAATAAAAAATAATTTTAGAAATTAGGATCATTATCATTTTGGATTGGATTAATTTCTTAAAAATCTCATTATATCTTTTTGTTGTAGGATAAGTGTGTCATCGTCTAAATGATATGACGACAGAGATAGAGATAGAGATAAATATATCAGAGTTAGATTAGAACTGATATATCTCCTAACTATCTACTTGTAACTCCTCCTTATTTAAAGGGCTTATGATTAATAGAATTATAGACTTTTTCTCTCTGTCTTATTGTTGTTTCATTTGTTTTTCCCTTTAACACGTTATCAGCACGTACGCTCAGTCAATTCACGAATAGTTCGGCTTCCAACTTCATCAATCAGTCTCGAATACTTCTACAATCCAAGTAAGAATTTTTCGACTTCTAACTCGAATATTGTTAGTATATTTGTCTTTAATTCACATAAATCTTGAAAATTAATACCATAAGAAATAAATATGGTCATTGCTTTCATTAGAATAGTTACGACATAATGCAAAACTCTTATGTTTTGATGATATAATATAGATAATCATGTATCTTGATGATGTTGCTTTGTCAATCTCATGATTCGTAACCGATGTATTGTTTTTGTATGCCTACAGAACTTGAATATATATTTATTTGCTTCTATTTAAATTTATGGTTAATATTTGTACGATGACAATCAAATATGGTGATAAATATACATGATTATAAATATATTAAAATATTTTTGTTTTTTTTTATTCATCTGATTGAGTCTTAAATATAAAAAGAGATTTTTTTTTTCTACGTAGCAATTTATAAGGAGATACTATTTTATTGAAAAAAAATGGGATGAAATTCGTTGTGTTCTTTTTTATTATTTTATTTTCTTTAGAAAAATGTCAACTCATGTCTCTAAACATAATTATAAAGTTATTTTAATATTTTATGTTACACTTTTTAACTATGATTTTAATTTTATCAATAAATCAATATGTGTCATCTATTAAATATGATTTTATTAATTAAAAAAAAGATCTTTATTATCTATACTATATTATAAAGATGACATAAAAAACTCTTAAAAACAACTGTTAAAGCTTAATGTACCGTTATTTAATGCTAATTACTTAAAACTTAAATAAAGAATGAAAACTAAATCTCTTACTATTTAATCATTATCTCTAACAATTTATTCCTAAAAAATCAAATTTTAAATATAGAATATTAACTAACTGATAAACATAATCAAAACGGGATAAACATCTAATTTAAAATATATAAGATAATCATTTAATTATAACAAAATACTTATTTTTTTATATATAAAACATTTTAATCATTATCTCTAACAATTTTAACTCTCTAAAATCACTCATCATTTCAACTTCCCAATAAATCAAATTTTAAATATAGAATTTAACTAACTGATAAACATAATTAAAACGGGATAAATATCTTAATTTAAATATAAATAAATTTAAAATATACAAGATAATCATTTAATTCTATCTATATTTATATCTATATCTATATCTATACTATATTATAAAGATGGCATAAAAAACTCTTAAAAACAATTGTTAAAGCTTAATGTACCGCTATTTAATGTTAATTACTTAAAACTTAAATAAAGAATGAAAACTAAATCTCTTGCTATTTAATCATTATCTCTAACAATTTTAAACCCCTAAAATCACTCATCATTTCAACTTCCTAAAAAATTAAATTTTAAATATAGAATATTAACTAACTGATAAACATAATTAAAACGGGATAAACATCTTAATTTAAATATAAAAAATTTAAAATATATTATTTTTTATATATAAAACATTTTAATCATTATCTCTAACAATTTTAACTCTCTAAAATCACTCATCATTTCAACTTCCCAAAAAACCAAATTTTAAATATAGAATTTAACTAACTGATAAACATAATCAAAACGGGATAAACATTTTAATTTAAATATAAAGAAATTTAAAATATACAAGATTAGCATTTAATTCTAACAAAATAGTTATTTTTTATATATAAAACATTATATTATTAAATCTAAATTAAACAAATTTATAAAAAAAATGTTATCACTTTCTTAAAACCATCCAAAACCGTACTGTAAATCGACAAAAAAAACAAAAAATAAAAAAAAACATTAAAATCGTGATGTATCTCGCTGCATTGCGCGAGTACGCTTCTAGTAAATAATTGATAACTAAATATCATTACTTATTTTTCTTTTTTTTCTTTTAAATTGATTGATTATTTCTTTTGGTATATCTTTAACATTGTAACCAACTATAAAATATATTTTTTACGCTTATCTCTCCTAAATATTATTTAATATATTTATTGTTATTCTTATCTCAATTGATATGTATATACTTAAAAAAATCTATTTTTTAAAGTCTTTGTTTTTATTATACATGAACTCTTTTGGCAACTAGATATATAATTATTGTAGGAGAATATTTGAGTATTTTAATTATTGTATCTAAATGCTTATCACTTTAATCATATATTAACTTTTGCATTGATTTATGTATATATTATTCAAATGTTATTTTAAAGATTTAACATTTGAATTTGATCTCTCATATAATATATTCAATGGATACTTTAATTATAAGTTACTACTTATAATTTCAATCATAAAATTAAGTTTTTGGAAGTTACACTTCCAACCCTTAAATATTTTGGTTTCTACCAAAAGCTCCAAAATGTTATTAAGATATTAAAAGTTTGAATTTGACTTTATGTCAAAACCAATACTAATATGTCTAATTAGGGGTGTAAATGAGACGAGACAACTGGCGAGCTACTCGAAATCGACTCGGTCAACACTCGACTCGAATAGGCTCGACTCGAACTCGAGCTCGACTCGATATACTAACGAGTCGAGTCGAGCGACTTGATACTCGACTCGATAAGCTCGTGAGATACTCGATAAGCAAAATAATAGTAATAATTAGTAATATTATTTTAATTTAATTGAAAATAATAATAATAATAATAATAATAATAATAATAAAAAACTCAAGTTTTTTGATTTTTTTTTTTTTTTGGAAAATGATGGTGTAAAAGACATGGGTAAACTCTTGATGGTGTGTCTAATCCATCCCATATTGGTGGGATATAGAATCCAATGCTTTGAACTCCACTAATATGGTATTTATTTTAATGGTCATCACCATCGATGTCATCGCCACCATTATCAGTGGATACTTGTAGCAATCACCAACCACCGTCAGCCACCTCCACCTCTTCCTCCACTATAACAACCTCCTTCACCACCTCCACAACCACCTCTCATTGCCACCGCCACTACCATCTTTGACCACCTCCAATGATATCGATCACCACCACCATCAGTGGCCACCGAAAGCCACCGCCAACCACCGTCGGCCACCTTCACCTCTTCCTCTACTACAACAACCTCCTCCACCACCTCCACAACCATCGCCCATTGTTGCCACCACTACCATCATCGACCACCTCCACTGATCACCACCACATATTGCCGCCGCCACCACCGTCAGCCACCACCACATTTTTCTTCACTAGTACAACCTCCTCTACCACCATTCACATCCACAACCACTACCATCGTCGACCACCTCCACCGATCACCACCACCCATTGCCTCCCACCACCACCTATACCTCTGCCACATCGACCACAACTACCTCATCCACCACCATTGTCCACCATTTTCATGTCCTCCACAACCACCATCGTTCACCAGCCCCACCATCGCCTTTATCTTTACATATCGCTGCAACCATGCATCCGCAAATTCATAAAGATCTTCCAAATTGAATCAAACATAGTATTTCATTTGTATGAATCGGGTTTCTTTTAACCACCATCAATTATTTCAGATTGTTCATTCAAATTTCGTACTATTATTTATGTATATGAAAATTGTGTAAAAAAACTAAAAATGCTTATTTATTAAGGGGATGTTTGTTTACCTCTTAATAGTTCCATTAATAGACAACCTCTGAATCGCTAAGATGTGAATCTTGTTTGGCAAAAAATAAGTCTGCCTCTTAATGGTTCCAAACCCTCTAAATGATTTTGTATATTGGGCATCCCTTAACCATTCAGCGCCCTAATTTCAGTTTGAACAATTACCAAACAACCATATTTCATTTTGCACTATATCATAAGAGTCTCTTAATCATTCTGACCACTTAATCATTTTGTACCAAACCATTCAGCAACTGCCAAATAGCCCCTAAGTTATTTAAATATATATTGTATTTGTGTCATTTGTAACTATTATATAATATATAAAATCATCAACAAAAAAAAAACTTTTAGAGGTAACTTGTCTAGTTTTGTCCTATCTAGTCTTAGTCATACCAAACAGGCAAACACCAGACAGACACTTGTCCTGTCTAGTCCAATCCCGTCCTATGTAATCCTGTCCAGTTTCGTCATCTCTAGTCATGTCTACATACCAAGCGCTACCTTGATGACCTGATTTCTCCAAAAGTCAACAAAAGTCAATTATGATCATCACCACTCGACCACAAGCCCAACTATAACCATGTGATCCATGGAGAAGGACTTAGTCTACAAGACCATGGATGGTTGAACTTGATAATCGTGAGGCCATAGTGGCTATAATTTCTAGTGAACGAGTATATCTAGGATCAGTGAAGAACTCATGTTATAGACAGTAGGTGGTTGAACTTGATGAAGTGTGATCCATAGTGGGACTCATCAACATAGATATGTGGCTTACTTTGTTTTTTGCCACATTCAATGGATATGGGTCTCCCCCGTCACTGAAAGGTGTTATTTTTTGATAGATTATTATCCATGTTTTCGGTGTTTTTTTTTATGGAGTGTATCCATAATTTTTAGTTTTGGATATTAAACTTTATTGATGTTCTGGTATTTTGGATAACAGAGTTTTATCCATGTTTCAGTATTTAAATATTAAACTTTTTCGCGTTTTGAGTGAGTATTGAGCTTTGGTTTAATGATTAAAATGGGTGTTTGATCACCGAGTTTTCATCATGAAAATGGCGGGTTTTGAGAAAAATGTTGTTTTACAATTAAATATTTTATTTTGGGAAATTGTTGTTTAAATAACATTCTTTCAGTTTTACCATTTTATATTAAAGATGAGAACTGTTTGAACGCACTAGGCATTAAGTTTAACAATTTTTCTTGTCGGCATGTACATCAGATCCTTGTGGGGGTTGGTACTAGAATCACTGTGAAGAGTTGAGTCTAGTTAGATGTACGAGGAAGATAGCTATTTGGGGATGTCTTTCGTATTTAGAGATAGTGATTATTCTTGGGTTTTAGTAACAGTCGTCCGTAACCTATACTTTATGTAAGGTTTGGTTTGTCATTTGTTTATTCTGTTTCCTCTTTGTAATTGATCATTATCATAAAATATTCACCCTCTTACATGGTATCAGAGCAATACCTTCTTCTTCACGCACCATTCCTCTCTTGAATCCCTAACCAATTCCTCCATTTCTCTCTCTCCTTTTTTATTTCCCAATTTCCTTTTTAAATTTTAGAAAATACCTTATTTATATTTTCTGTCCTTTTTTATCCTTTTCTGACATCCCCACCATGGAAGCCGTGACAAATTCATCCACATCAAAATATGAAAAAATTGATTCCTCCAAAAATCCTTTTCATCTTGCTCATGCTATTACGAATATAAAGACTCTCATTCATGTGACCCTCGAAATCAAAAACCCAAACTACCGTAAATGGAGCCATTTCTTCCTTATCACTGTCGGTCGTTTTCAACTCAAAGATTTGCTTCTCGAACGACCTAAACCAGACTCTATTCCAGAAGAAGAGTGGACCCGTGCTGATTATCTTCTTCAATCATGGATTTACAGCACCATCTCGAATGATCTTTCTAACATGGTTCTCTCACCTTCATCTACAGCCCTTTGGAAGGACATAGCCTCTTTGTTCACAGACAACAAAGATTATCGTGCCAATGTTCTCGAAGAACAATTTTAATCTCTAAAGAAGGGATCCCTCTCCATTCATGACTATTGCCAACAGCTCAAATCCATGGCAGATAATCTTAATGATGTCGGTCACCCTGTCACCGATCGACAACTTGTTCTCCAAACTCTTCATGGTATTCCCGAATCATTTGGTACTGTGGTAAACCTAATCTCCTTCCAAAACCCCCTTCCCACCTTTCTCCAAACACGCTCTCTCCTTCAACTTGAAGAAACTCGTATCAACGAACCAGACACCACCCAATCTGTGATGTATGTCTCTCATTCTACCGGTGGCCGTGGGGCAAATCGAGGCCGATTCCGGAATAATCGAGGTGGTCGCCGGGGTGGTGATCGCAACTCTTATCCTGTTCAACACCAAGGATATCACCAGTACTGGCATTCACAACCTTCTTCTCCGTCAATAATCGGTCGTCCTCCAACACGCCCTCCTTACAACAGACCTCAGCAATGACCATGGGGACATCTCGGATACTTTGTCCCATCCCCGCCAACTCTCCAGAGCACACCATCTGAGTGCCCACCGTCATCTCCGACATGGCCTACTGGTTCCTCTATGAGCCCAGAAGAGCTTGCACAAGCTTTCAACACCATGACAATTGCTCCTCCAACCGACCCAAATTGGTACATGGACACTGGTGCGACGTCTCATATGGCGCACAATCCGGGTAAATTCTCAACTATTTTTAACTTGAGCAGTAGTTCTCCTAAACAAGTTTATGTTGGCAATGGCTCCCCCCTCCCTGTCACTAGTACTGCCACCTCCAGACTCCCCTCCACTCCTTTTATTTTACCTAATGTTCTTATTACTCCTACTCTTGTCAAAAACTTAATCTCTGTTCGACGGTTTACTAATGAAAATAATTGTTCAATCGAATTTGATCCAACTGGGTTTTCTGTGAAGGATCTACGAACCCAAGCCGTGATTCATCGGAGCAATAGTCGGGGTCCCCTCTATCCCATCCACCCTCTCCAACCAGCACCTTCTCAGCATCACGCTCTCACCACAACCACTCAATCTCTGTCTCCTCTCGTGTGGCATTGACGTCTCGGTCATCCAAGCAGCGCTGTCATGTCTCATTTACTTTCTAGAAAATTAATCTCATGTAATAAGACTTGGAATGAGACAATTTTTCATGCTTGTCAACTTGGTAAACAATGTCGTCTTCCTTTTCAAACTTCTTTAACCCGTAGTTTATCACCATTTGAGATTATTCATGCGGATCTTTGGACTTCCCATGTTGTTAGTCCTTCCGGTTTTAAATATTATTTGGTCTTATTGGATGATTATTCTCATTATACGTGGACTTTTCCACTCCGTTTAAAATCTGATGTGTATGAAGTTTTTACTCATTTTCACAAACTTATTCAAACTCAATTTAACGTCTCAATTAAATCCTTACAATCTGACAATGGTCGGGAATTTCATAACTCTGATTTTAAACATTTTTTTGATATCCATGGAATTACAAATCGCTTCTCTTGTCCCCATACATCCCAACAAACGGACATGCAAAACGCATGCTCCGCACTTTGAACAACATGATACGAACGTTTCTATTTCAAGCCTCCCTACCTCCCTTATTTTGGGTGGAAGTCTTGGGCATGGCTACCCATCTAACGAACATATTGCCAACCACCACCCTCTCAAACAAAACACCTCACGAAACACTCTATTGTCGCCCACCAACATACTCTCATCTCCGTATATTTGGTTGCCTTTGTTACCCGAATCTCATTGCCACTTCACCCCATAAACTTTCACCTCGCTCCACTCCATGTGTTTTCCTTGGGTATCCTCCATCTCAACGCGGTTACCGATGTCTCGATCTCGCCACTGGTCGTATTATCGTGTCCCGCCATGTTTTCTTTGATGAAACTACATTCCCATATACACCGGGCCATTCTTCTCAACCAGCCTCTACCACTCTTCCCTTACCTGTTTTACCACCCTCCCAAGATCCTCTCACAGTCTCTCACGTTCCTAGTCACGTATCTCAACCTACCACTACTCCACCTCCGGATAATGATGACAGCCCCCTCGCCATTACACCCATCCAAAACATGCCTTCCCAACTCACTTCCTACCAATCCACACATTTTCCTTCAAGCCCCATAACATCCCCATCTCCCTCATCTTCTGCTCTTCCTATATCCCCCTCACCAACCTTTATCACTTCTCTTCATGGCTCACCTGACACTCACCCTCACCCATCCACTACATTGATGCAACCACCCTCATAGCCCATTATAAATCAGTCCTTATCCACCCACCCTATGACAACTCGTAGCAAATATGGAATATCAAAACCCAAACAAATTCTTTCACTCACCACATCCACCGAACCCAATCTCTCCCCTGTTCCCAAAACATACCGCCAAGCCATACAAGACCCAAATTGGTTCAAAGCCATGTTAGAAGAATATACTGCTCTTGTTAAAAATAATATTTGGGATATTGTTCCCCGCCCCCCATGTACTAACATAATCAGTGGCAAGTGGTTGTTTAAACAGAAACTTAAATCCGATGGCACTTTGGAAAGGTATAAAGCTCGGTGGGTTGTCCGTGGTTACACTCAACAACCTGGTGTGGACTTTGGTGAGACGTTTAGTCCTGTAGTCAAGCCCACTACTATTCGGACAGTTCTTAGCATTGCTCTCTCTTGCTCCTGGCCTATTCACCAACTTGATGTGGCCAACGCTTTCCTTCATGGCACCTTATCTGAAACGGTGTTTTGTGAGCAACCACCTAGTTTCATTGATCCATCCAATCCTCATGGTGTTTGTTGTCTCAAGAAGGCCTTATATGGACTCAAGCAGGCTCCTCGAGCCTGGTATCAACGATTCTCCAGACATTTAAATCGCATGGGATTCACCAGTTGTCGCTCTGATTCATCATTATTTGTCTATCATCGAGATGGTGCCACTGCATATCTCCTTTTATATGTTGATGACATTGTGCTTACTGCTTCATCCTTCTCACTTCTCACCCAAATCATTCAACATCTTCACACTGAATTTGCTATGAAAGATCTCGGTGACCTACATTATTTTCTCGGCATCTCGTTTACTCGCTCCAAAGATGGTCTGTTTCTTCATCAACACAAATATGTCGCTGAGATTCTCGAACGAGCTAACATGACCTCGTGCAAACCTTGCACCACTCTTGTTGCTGCCTTGCCCAAGTTATCTAGCAGAGTTGGCCCTACATTTCGAGACCCTTCTCTTTATCGCAGCCTTGTCGGAGCTTTACAATATCTTACCTTTACGAGGCCTGACATTTCTTATGCAGTTCAACAAGTGTGCTTGTTCATGCATGATCCTCGTGAATCTCACTTTACAGCCTTGAAACGCATCCTCCGATACATTAAAGGCACAATAGATCATGGTATACACCTCTACCCATCTCGAGATAGCTCCATTGTTGCGTATTCAGATGCCGACTGGGCAGGATGCCCAGACACTAGACGATCTACTCTGGGTTATTGTGTGTTCATGGGTCCCAATCTCATCTCGTGGTCCTCAAAGCGACAAGTTACCATCTCTCGATCTAGCGCCGAAGCAGAATATCGGGCTATCGCCAATGCTGTCGCAGAAACCACATGGCTTCGCAACCTCTTGGCCGAGCTTCATCGACCGGCCTCCAAGGCCACTCTGGTATATTGTGATAATGTTAGTGTCGTTTATCTTACGAGCAACCCCGTTCTACATCAACGCACTAAACATATAGAGATCGATATCCATTTTGTTCGTGACAAGGTACAATTAGGCCACGTTCGAGTCCTCCATGTGCCGTCAACTCACCAGTTTGCAGACATCTTCACGAAGGGTCTACCCACTCCGTTGTTTTGAGATTTTGTCTCCAGTCTTCAAATTCGATCTTCTCCTGTTTTGACTGCGGGGGAGTATTAATATATGCCTTACTCTTATGCATACTTGTACCTTCCTGCTTCCTACACTTGTACATTGATAGTAGAGCCCTAGCCCATTAGCCTACCATCTTGTATATATATTTTGTTTCCTCTTTGTAATTGATCATTATCATAAAATATTCACCCTCTTACAGTTTATGTTAAACCTAGAATTTCCATTTGAGATAATCAAGTGTTGACCTATAAAAAAGAATTTATTCTTTATTTCTTGTTTTATAAAAGTTTTTAATTAGTTGATTTTTTCCAAATTTTGAAGTGTCAGAAAAAAAAAAAAAATCCTCATTCAATAAAAAAGACATGCACTCCAAAGCCCTCCTTGACATTTAATATGTATTTGTCCATTAGCATAACCCTATCAAGTCCAAGTCCAAGTCCAAGTCCAAGTCCATCTCTTGATAGAGATAGATAGATATATGCTTTTTGTTATGAATATAAAGAGAAAGATAGATAGATGCTATTTGATGCAATGCTTTGATACCTTGACAATATTTATTTATTAGACATTAGTTTTATTTTTTAATTTTTTTGGAATTGTTTTCTTAAAAGTATGTATTCTTATTAGACGGCTGAAGAATGAAAATATTTATAATGTAATTGGAAAAAATTAAGACTAGATTTTGAAATTTTGCTTTATGGTGTTTTTTTTTTTTTTTCATTTTCGACTACAATAAATTGTTTGAATAATCTTCAAGTGGGTTGTCCCATATTCAAAGTATATTGTATTTTTCTTCTCTTATCCTATTGAATTATTGAATGATTGGTTAAGACTTCTCTTTTGTAGGTAAATATATAGAGAGATGACAAATTAAATACGAAAGGTTATAAATTATATAAAATCAATTAATTAAAAAAAATATTAATATAGTAAATGTTCATTTATTATGATAAGAATATTTATGAAAAATGATTATAGTTCATTAATTATGATTGACGTTTTATATTAAAAAAACAATATATATATATATATATAGAGAGAGAGAGAGAGAGAGAGAGGTCATTCTTTTGTTAACCAAGAATTTAGTGTTAACCTTGTTAACTAATTTGGACCCTTAATCTTGAAAATTAAGGTTTGTGATTAAAACAGTTTTTTAAATTAAAAAAGGGGGAAAATTGGTTCAAATTGATGTTCCTATATGAACAAGAGTAAAAATGTAAAATTGTATTTGTCGGTAATCAAGGAAAGGTATCAAATCCCAAAATTCTCGGGATCACGTCTTCTTCCTCAATACTCCAACTCCAACTCGATCAAGAAATCCCAACTAGATCAAGAAATCTGAAATCGATCAAGAAATCGATTGATTCATACTCCTTCGGATGCACGATCGACACAACATGCTTCCTTCTCTTGACAGTGAAACGCCCTTATTCGATTGAGGATTTGCCAACACCCTTAACTCTCTTCTTCTCTTGATAGTGAAAAACCCTTAACTCTCTTCTTCTTCCTCAAGAGATCAGTTGAGGATTTGCCAACAGCGATTGAGGTTGCTATCGAGTTGTTTCTGGGCAGTGGCGGCGACGGAGAAAGGCGGAGCAACCGTAGGGTTTTCTCTGGGCAGAGGTGGAGCAACCGTGAGGAGGCAACCGTGAGCAGATGCAGTTCATCGTTGTGGTTTTGATTTCTCTTTTCTGTCCATCTCTCTACGAACCTAATCGAAACTCTTAACTGTCTCGACATTGTACTTTTGAGATTTGAACTTGGTTTCTTGTTCGATTGAGATCTTGGATTGGTGGATCCCCACAGGGTTTCCATATGGAACAATCAACTGATCATCGGCGGTTTTCTCTGTGGTTTGTTGTTTTTTCCACTTGGTTTCTCTGTGGTTTGTTGTTTTTTCTCACTTCACATATCATTGGCGGGTTTATCGGAGGCGATGATGGCGAGATCTATGAACACCGAGGTGAGATCTATGGACACCGACGATGGCGAGATCTATATCACGGTGACGGTTTTGGTGTGCATATATGAACACTTAAGAGTTTGGGTTTTGGTGTGCATATATGAGCTTTATGATGTGCATATATGAAAATGAATTTTTGTTATGCATATATGTTCTTTACTTTACGGTTCATATATGAACACTTAAGACATTGGTTGTGTAGTGCATATATGAAATATATGAAGTTGAATTGATACAATTACATATTGGTATGCATATGTGAAAATTGGATGTCCATTATGTGCATATATGCACTTTTTATTACGTGTATATATGCAATCTCGGGTTGACATCCATGATCTATTAACAATCCCATAAAATATAAATCCTATATGTCTCAAAATTTTAAAATTTCATAAATATCAATCCCATACGTAATTTAAAATTCTCAATCCCATAAACGGTTACAATTTACCCTTACTAAAAAACGGTTACAATTATTAAACCAAAAAAATTCTTGCAATCTTATTAGTATAAAATGGTTAACAAAGTTAACACTAAATGTTTGGTTAACAAAAGAAGGGGACTCATATATATATATATATATATATATATATATATATATATATATATATATATATATATATATATATATATATAGTGTTTGGTTCATTTGATAAATGGTAAATATATGAGAAATAGAGAAGTGATCTTAGCCATTCATATGGTCAAGATTGAATTTAATTGGTCAAAAGTTACGGCTTTGACTGGTGGTCAAAAATTACGGCTCTTCCAAAAATATAAGGGTATTTACGTAACTTTGACAAAAACACGCGCATGTTCATATATATGAAGGCATACAGTCATACATGAATGCATGCGTTCATATATGAATGTTCGTAATTTTAAATAAACACTGACTGCATGCCTTCATATATGAATGCATGCGTTCATATATGAATGCATGCAAAAAAAAAGAGTGACATTCATATATGAACGCCTGTTTTTTGCATGCCTTCATATATGAATGCATGCGTTCATATATGAATGCATGCAAAAAAAAAGAGTGACATTCATATATGAACGCATGCAAAAAAAAGAGTGACATTCATATATGAACGCCTGTTTTTTGCATGCCTTTATATATGAATGCATGCGTTCATATATGAATGTTCATAATTTTTACATAAACACTGACTGCATGCCTTCATATATGAATGCATGCGTTCATATATGAATGCATGCAAAAAAAAAGAGTGACATTCATATATGAACGCCTGTTTTTTGCATGCCTTCATATATGAATGCATGCGTTCATATATGAATACGTACAAAAAAAAATAGTGACATTCTACTAACATTCATATATGAACGTCTACTAACATTCATATATGAACTTCTGTTTTTTGCATGCATTCATATATGAACACACACGGCTAAAAAAAAGAAAAAAAAAGTGATATTCATATCTGAACGTTTGGATAATTTACAAAAATACCCTTCGAATAATAAACAATGTGAGGAACACGGGAGTGGACCATGGGAGCAATTATCCCCTAATTATCGGTCAAAGCCGCCGATCTTGACCGAATTAATGGTTTAAGATCACTTCTCTATTTCTCATATATTTAGTGTTTCTCAAATGAACCTTTCCCTATATATATATATATATATATATATATATATATATATATATATATATATATATATGAACCAAATATTCGCTAGAGTAAATGGACAGTGGAACTTGATTTATATGGTTTGTAACTTTTTCATAGTTTGTATTTTTTTTTTTTGAACGGCAAGTTAACACATGCACACGTTCCCGGGGTATCCGGGCTCCCACTTAAGAGTGTACAAATAGAACTGCTAAAAATTAGAAACTATAAAAACCAATTTCATGTATTTTTTTGGTAAGTAAAACAACATATGTGAAATTCAAACTCATAAAATCCAATTTCATATTATATGAAAAAATATATTGTCAACCATCACAAAAGTCATCTTCTAGAATTTATACGGCATTTTTGTTATTTTTTAAAACGTGCGTGTATGAATCCTCTTTATTGTTTAAAAACCATTATTACATAATATTATATCTCATTTTCTAATGAATTCAATAAGCATATATTATATATTTAATTTATATATGACACACAATATCTTGAAACTTCAATCCTACTTGATCTCAAGAGCAATTCCCCTTTTTCATTTCTTCAACCCAAGACCTCCTCCACAGATCCCCCAACCAATTGAATAGGATGAGGAAAATGAAGAAATATTGTTATGGGTTTTGTGTATTGAGTTCCATAATAATCAATATTTTGTTTGCCATATATTTGTACTTAGGTGGCCGTGGTAGTGGCGGTGGCAGTACCGGTGGCGGTGAGTGTGCATTGAGTTGGAGTGAGAAAGCAGCGGCAGAAGCGGAAGCAGTTGCAGCAATTTCATGTTCGGACCATGGCAGAGCTTATCTCGATGGTTCCACAAATTCTGAAGGTCGACCTGTTTGTGAGTGTTATGCTTGTTACGTTGGTAGTGATTGTTCTCAATTATCTCGTGGTTGTGCTGCAGATGCTAATAGGTGATTCTTAATTCATACTTTTTTTTCATTTGATAAATACGAGTTTTACAGAGGAAATTTATCAAATTTTGTCGAGTTAATAATCATCTTTCATCAACCTTGCCTTATAATTATTATATATGTATTTTTTGTAACAAAATATTCCCTTTGCTAATAGCAATAAAGAGTTTTTGTAAAGAGAAAATGGAAGTTTCAAACATATATTAAGGAATAAGAGTTAAGTCAAGAAGCATGCATATGATTATATAGTCTTAAGAGTTGAATTGTGGATTTGATCGCTGTGGTTTAGTGATTTTTTTTATCATGGTCCTCATTCTATGTTTATTGTGGAATTGGTCCGTGTGGTATTCAATTTATTTTGGCCATGGTTCTTTTGACTAACACTTCCATTAACTTTGTTAAATCAATGACCATTTTAGCCATTTTACCTATTTTTTGTCTTTTTTTGATAAGAAAAATATAAACAATATTTTTATACACACATGTATATGTATATATATATATATATATATATATATATAACGATATTAAAATAAATAAAATAAGACATTATTGTATGATTTAATTGTTTAATTTTTTTTAAATTAACTATATTAAATACGATTTAATTTTATTATTTTATTGTAATTGTGGAAAATATATATAGTTTTATTGTTTTAATGTAATTAAAATTTCAATTTAAACAAATCAGATCATAAAACTATATCTTATTTTATTTAGAGTGAATAAAATAAAATATGGTTTTATGATTTGATTTATTGAATTAAAATTTTGATTAAATTAAAGACGATTTAATTATATTGTTCTTTTATTATCATTGCAACAAACAAGCTTATTGTTGATATTTTAACACAAAAAAAATCATTAAAACCCGTTGAGAAATGAACTTTAATTTTATCATACTAAAAACAATATGAAAATTGATTTTGAGTTTTTGACTGAAAAACAATATGAAAATTGAAGCTTCTAATTTTAAAATGATAAAATTATAGTTCATTTCTCAACGGTTTTCAATGATTTTTTGTGTTAAAATATCAACAATAAGCTTGTTTGTTGCAATGATAGTAAAAGAACAATATAATTAAATCGTCTCTAACTTAATTAAAATTTTAATTCAATAAATCAAATCCAATATGAAAATTGATTTTGAGTTTTTGACTGAAAAACAATATGAAAATTGAAGCTTCTAATTTTAAAATGATAAAATTATAGTTCATTTCTCAACGGTTTTCAATGATTTTTGGTGTTAAAATATCAACAATAAGCTTGTTTGTTGCAATAATAGTAAAAGAACAATATAATTAAATCGTCTCTAACTTAATTAAACTTTTAATTCAATAAATCAAATCATAAAACCATATTTTATTTTATTCGATCTAAATAAATAAGATATAGTTTTATGATCTGATTTGTTTAAATTGAAATTTTAATTGTATTAAAACAATAAAACTATATCTTTTTTCACAATTACAATAAAATAATAAAATTAAATCGTATTTAATATAATTAATTTAAAAAAAAATTAAACAATTAAATCATACAATAATATCTTATTTTATTTATTTTAATATCGTTATATATATATGTGTGTGTGTGTGTGTGTGCATGTGTGTGCATGTGTATAAAAATATTGTTTATATTTTTCTTATAAAAAAAGACAAAAATAAGCAAAATGGTTAAAATGGTCCTTGATTTAACAAAGTTAATAGAATTGTTAGTCAGAAGGACCATGACCAAAATAAATTGAATACCACAAAGACCAAATTCATAATAAACATAGAATGAGAACCATGGTCAAAGAAATCACTAAACCACAGGGACCAAATCCACAATTCACTCTAGTCTTAATTAAATGCTTCACTTATGTTTTTTAAAATGCTCAATTAAAATTACTTTTAGCGACAGTTTTTTTGGCTTTTACCAATGATTTTAAACTTTCTCTAAAAGTTGTAGAAATTTTATAATTCAAAATAAAAGTTGTTACTAAACATCACTAGCGACAACGCTTACCGGGTAAGTATTTATCGGCAAGAGACAGACTTACTTTGTCGGGGTAACATTTTTCAACCATCAAAATAGATTGTTTGGTAAGCATCTTATACCTGGTAAGCTCTTCACTTACCGGGTAAGAGTCTTCACTTACCAATAAGACAAGTGATGTTTGGTAAATAGCCTCTAAGCAATTAAGCGTTACTATAGGGTATGTTTCGGGAGAGGTTATGAAAAATAATTGTAGTTTTTTGTTTGAGTAAACTATATTTTTAGTCTTATATAGTTTGTAAGAAATAACGAATAATGTCCTTAAGGTACGTTTGGTTTGTAAGAATAGAATGGAATGGATTGGATTTCATATAGGGATTTGGATTTGGATTTGGAAAGATTTGGATTTGAGAGGATTAGGATTCCTTTTATGTGTTTGGTTTGTAGGATATGAAGAGATTTGAATTCCATTATTTATATAGAAAAATAAATAAATAATTAAATTACATTTTATTTAACTAAATACTAGAAGCGTACTCGCACAATGCAGCGAAATATATCACGATTTTAATGTTTCATTTTATTTTTTGTTTTTTTTATTGATTTACAATACGATCTTGGATGGTTTTGAGTAAGTGATAATGTTTTTTTTATAAATTTGTTTAATTCAAGCTTAATAATATAATTTTTTTATATAAAAAAAATTAAGTATTTTGTTAGAATTCAATGATTATCTTATATATTTTAATGACATCTAGAAAAAATAATCAATTACATATTTAATAATATAATTAAAACAAATTTATAGTAATATAACATATTAATTAATAGTGATACATGGAAAGATTTTCATAAAAGGAATGTTCTACACATACTAAATTGATGGGTGTTAGAAGCGTGCAGTAGTAATATGTATCTTGTGCTTTGAAACTTGTAAATTAAGAGATTTTTAAAATCTTGCATAAAATGATGGTACTTTGTGGCTAATAATTTGTATTTAAGAGTTTTTTATCTGTGTTTTATAATATAGTATAGATATAGATATAGATTAGAAAACAAGCGTTTTTAACATATATTTAAACATTATTAGAGCATCTCCAACATCATTGCTAAATTTTTTTTAAAATAGAGAAAGGGAAGTCAAAATCTCTAAAAACAATTTCTTCTAACTCCAACAGCTTTTCTATTTTAGAGAATCAATCATTATTTATATTATTATCATATTCCATAATTTATCATCCCAATACACTTTTAAAAAAAACTTTAAATAAAATGTTAAAAATTAAATCTTATTGGTTGGATTGAATAAAATAATATTTTCTCTCTCCAATTTAGAGATTATAGAGAATTCTCTATTTTAGAGATTTTTTTATCTTTCTCTATTTTAGCAAACCATATAGCAAAGCTGTTGGAGAGGAATAGCAAATAAAAAACAAAAATTTTATATTTTAGCAATGTTGTTGGAGATGTTCTTAATATATAAGAATCCTACGAAATCTCTTGAAATTCTAGCCATCTTCTTGGGATTTCAAAATTCTATATTGAAAGGATTTCAAATAAATCCTACGATTTCAAATCCTACAAACCAAATACGGAATTGAAATGGATTTAAAATTTAAACCCCTTCGATTCCAAATCATTTCGACAAACCAAATGTGGCCTTTTATAGTTCATTTTCTTACATTGGCGGTTCATGTGATTTGCAAATTCTTTACAAATTTGTCATCGAAATAACTCCATTTAAACAATGGTATTTACTTTACTCATTTCTTTAATTTTTTATAAAAAAAAATATACCTCGTCCCCACTACCCACCTGCAACGGCGCCTACACTTCCATTATTCTCTCATTCATATTATATTTTAAATTTATTTTATTTAAACTTAGGGGCCGTTTATCAAACGCTTACCCGGATAAGCGTTTATCAATAAAATTTAATACTATCACTTACTTAGCGGGTAAGATTTTAGTCCACCAAAACAATATCGTATGTAACAATTTTCCCGATAAACGCTTACCGGTAAAATTTAACACTATCACTTACTTACCAGGTAAGATTTTAGTCCACCAAAACGGTATCGTATGCAACAATTTTCCCAATAAGCGCTAACCGTGGTAACAGTTTTCGCCATCACTTACCAGGGTAAGACTCTTGATCCTTTCCTTAGCTCTTACAGGGTAAGATTCTTGGACATTGTCATCTTCATTCATAAGGTAATATGCTTGGTAAACGCTTACCCGGTTAAGTATTTGATAAACGGCCCCTTAGATTCTTTTTCTAATAATCAATATTTATATGATTTATGAACAGAAATATGACATAAGAGTTGAAGACAGATATTTTAATAATTTTATCCCATTCCCACATATAGGCCAATTTCAATTGAGGGTTAGGTTGTTGTGAAAATTTGAGTTTAACGTGAGAATTAGTTATTAATTGTTGGATGAGAAATGGATGCAAATTAGGATTGGATGTACCGAGATCAAATGCATCGGATTAATTCTCTTCTAATACCCAATTCATATGAAGGCATTTGATTAAAGTGATTAACGGTTCAGATCCACTTCTCACGCTTCTCATCGTAACCTCAACTTTGCACACGATCTTTCACCCTTTAAATTGAACGGGTAGGAGACACTTGGTGGTCCCCAACAAATTATTGGTGTTTAATTCTAATGCCAATAATTTATTTTTTTGGGCATTCATCTCCATTTTCATTTCTTTTATTTTGTTTGTTATGCTACTAATATGATAAACCATTATTTTATGGATCTATATTTGTTATTATTGTTAATTACTAGTTCTATGTTTATTGTTTGTTATTTAATTTATGGTTTTTGAGTTTGTTATTTTGATTTAAGGTTTATTACTTATTTTATTTTTATTTCTAATTTATTGGAATGCTATTGATTTATTATGTAAATCTAATTTTTTGGTCTCTTGTCCTCTGATTTCTTGTTACCGACTACTAATTTATATGTTTACTAACTATATATTGTGCATTATGGTTTATCTTTCACTAAGGTGTCGTTTGTTTTTTAAGAGCTCTAAAGTCTGAAGTCTTATTTTAATTACGATTAATAAGAGGTGGTGTGTAAAAAAGTCTAAACGATACTTAAGAGTCACTAAGAGGTTTTCTAAAAAAAACAAACAACCCCTAAGTTTATTCCAGATGGTTTAATGTCTAATGCCAACATATTGTTTTATTACAAATTGGTTTAGTTGCTTCTTTCTCTAATAATAATGACTCAATCCAATTTTATATTAATGATGTATTCAATTGCTTTAGGCTATGTTTAGCAAAAATAAGCTAAGTTTTTCAAAACGCTACTTTGAGTAGTGTTTCAATAAGCTAGCTTATGGTCATCCAAACATGTACACTAGCTGATAAGCTAGCTTATTTTTGCCAAACATAGCCTTAGTATAACAAAATATCAAAATACAAAAATATTAGTATATATATATAATATGCTATTTCTAATCAAAATAGTAAAAAGAATAACCGGAAATTAACTTATTCGGTTAACCGAACCGTTTGCTATATATCACTTCTAAAATTTGTAATATTTACAAGTGCAGTGGTGATCCAATATTCTTGGAGCCATTCTGGATGCAACATGCAACCAATAGTGCGATTCTAGTATCAGGATTGCATCGTATGAGTTACAGATATAATGACAATCTTTACATGTCCGTGGAGCTCGAAAACCACATCCGTAAATTGCATTCGATTGTCGGGAACGCAATCACCAAAGACCGATACATTGTTTTCGGTATTGGGTCATCACAACTCCTTAATGCAGCTGTTTATGCCCTTTCCTCCCGAAACTCTTCTTCTCCTTCCAATGTCCTTGCTTCCATCCCGTTCTATTCGGTACCTTTCAAATCCGCTACTACAAATTACTTTTATTTTTGATTCATTTGATCGTTTGGTTCATTAATTGTTTCTTGATCTACAGATGTACAAGGCTCAAACGGTTTTGTTTAACTCGAAGAATTTTCGATTTGGAGGAGATACAAAGGCATGGCAATTGAATAATTCTACAAACAACATGGATGTGGTTGAATTTGTAACATCACCAAACAATCCTGATGGGGAGTTAAAGAATTCGGTTCTCGGAGGGAAGACCATATACGATCATGCCTATTATTGGCCACATTTTACACCCATCCCCGCCCCTTCGGATCATGATCTCATGATCTTTACGCTTTCCAAGCTCACGGGTCATGCCGGTGCACGTTTCGGGTATGTATGCTTTCGTGTTGTGCTTCTTGTTTAATACTGTACGCCTGTTTGCATGTCACTAGAGAGAGGAGAGAGAGGTGGTTCAAACGAGAATAAGGTCAAAATATACGAGAACGCTTATATCACACATCATCAGTCAAATCACATGTGATTAAGAAACAAGGTCAAACCACACAGGTCGTACATCCACCCCTGGTCTGAATTCGTTCACTAATCACATGTGATTTGATTGTATAATCACATGTGATATTGGTGTTTTCGTGTTTTCTTACTGTGACCGTGACCCAACCTTATATATGGCGATCGAACAGATTGTATACATAAGTAGCATTTATATTTATATATATATATATATATATATATATATATATATATATATGTGTGTGTGTGTGTGTGTTATATAGGTGGGCAGTGATAAAAGATAAGGATGTATACGAGAAGATTTTGACATATATCGTGGTGGCTGATTTGGGGATTTCAAAGGACACTCAATTAAGAGTTTTGAAGCTTCTAAAAGTAGCCCTTGAAGAAGATGGAAAACCGTTTTTCAAATTTGCTTATAACAAAATGAAGGATCGTTGGGACACATTGACTTCTATATTCTCAAAGTCAACAAGATTTTCAATCCAACACATACATCCTTTGCATTGCAATTTCTTCAACCAAACTAGGCTACCCTCTCCGGGTAATTTATATATTCATTCCTATAACTTTGATTTTTATGGTGAACACAACCCTATATATATACATACATAAGAGAAGGTTCCGTTAGGAACCTAAAATTGATTAGGAGCCCGTGAACCGCCTACAGCGTGACACGTGGCATATTCATCAGCAAAATGAACGTATTATTCATCATGAATGCATGCGTATTCATCATGAATCACACGTTCATGTCCATCGTGAATGTGTAATTCGCGATGAATAACACTTCTTTATTCATCATGAATATGTTATTAATGGTGAATGTTCCCGAAGAAGGTCATGTGTGGCGCTATGGGTGGTTCCCATATTCCTAATCAGTTTTGGGTTCCTAATGAACCCCCCCCCCCTCTCTCTCTCTCTCTCTCTATATATATATATATATGTGTGTGTGTGTCTATATATATACATACACATTTTGATGGTTTATATCTACCCAATGTGGGACTCCAACACACCACCTCAAACCGATGGTACATTGCCCCTAGAACGGAGGTAAAAGAGTGTGTCAAGTCCCTAGAGGTCTACGCCCTAGCTTTAATAGACTAATACAATCTGAGCGTATGTGGAACCCTTTGGAATCACTCGCTATAATAACCTAGAAAGAGGTTCCTACATATATACAGATTTGATGGTTCGTATCTCGCCGATGTACATCTAGCATGCCCCTTTAGAACTCGAACAGTCTGGTTAGGTCAACAAAGACCGCATCATCTCATAGCCTAATCTAGCATGCCCTTTCAATGGTTAAATGAACGTTGTAACCCAATACGTCTTGACAACCATTGCAGCTTACGCATGGGTAAAATGTGAGTGAGAAGAAGAAGAAGATTGTGGCGCAGTGCTAGAAGCGGCAAACATCATGGGTCGTGCTGGAAGTGTGTTTAGTGACAAAGATCGTTATGTCCGACTTAGTCTCATCAAGAGCCAAGACGACTTCGAATTACTCGTGCAACGACTCACAGAGCTAGTGTCTCTTGAAAATGGTAGCATCGAAACAATGTGAAAGGCTCAAATGAATCATTGTTCTTTTTTCCGTTTGAAAATTAAGTAATTGATTTTTTATAATGTGTAAAATTTCACATTTATACAATAAAGAAATATGCGGGTGTGTGTGTGTTGGTGGTGTTTTGAAAGTGTTCGGTGTCGTTCTTACAACAATATCCCCACCCGGTCACACGAGGACCTTGATCCTTTTTCAGATCTTATCAACACATAAAAACACATTAATTTTATTAACACACTCTATGTAATTGAAAACTCATTTAAAGTTATATAGCTAACGACATATTAACAGTATATTTAGGTATACAATTAGCCTTAAATAAGATTTTAGTTAAATCTATTACCCTATTTTTTTTAATAGGTCAGGTAATGGATTTACTTAAAATCTTCACATAAGCTTACATACCTAAATAACCTAGTTTTTTACATACAGTTGTCGCAATATTTCGATTCAGATATACCCTTTTGAGAACAGCATGTAATCACTAATAAGAGGCAGAAAACAAGCATAATTAAAGGTTATGGATTCAACTAAATCTCATTTAAGGTTATATACCTAAGTAAATCTACGACCCTGAAGGTTATGCCCCGGTTTTCATCGTCGGGCCATCTGGCTGATTTGGTTCAAAGCTCCACTTTGTTGGCACCACCTCTCTTCTGCTCTCCTCCTCTACAGTCATTCTCAGAACCACCATGCCCACCGCCACATCATTGCCGGCTGATTAACATATCAAAGGGGGAGCGAGAGAGAGCGATTGATGCATAGGCAAACAATGAATATAAGAGAACATACACACAATTTTGGATGATCCATGACTCAACAACGGCAGCCAGCCCTAAAAAGGGTATATAAGATGAACCACCAAATTTCAAGGAATTGCATGCACACATTATAAAAGGGTGTTTTAAAACCAAACAAAATAAACCAGCAAAATCCCAAATAGATAAAAACAAGCAACTAGGATATTGATGAGAGTGTGTGCACAAACAAACAATATAACAAGGCAAAAGAAAGGGAATCTGGTTACACAAACAAGGGGAGTACAAAGTACAGTATAAACAACTACCATTACATGAATGGGGGACTACACAACAAACATGTCACACCTATAGAAACAATAACATACATGTAAGATTCGAAAAAGTAAACCAACCCTCCATCGGCCATACGGCTCTCACACCGCGACCACGCTACCCCTCTCCCCAGCTACGAATCCCTACCCATAGTCTATAAGGAAATGAATGTAACAATGCAGGGGTGTTTGGTTGGAGGTAACAAGTGATGTGGAACGGAAACGACAAATTAAGGGGGAATGAACTAATTCCCAGTTCCATTCCCTGAAATCAACCAAACGCCCCCTAAGTTTCGGATATTTTACAATGAGGAAATGAAAGTGACAATAAGATTTGCCATATCGGCATCATAACTCGGACCTTCCATTTGGAAATGACTTACTCCTTCGATGAGATGAGTTTCGGCACGACCTGCTGCACTTTTTATTTTGTTGGCCAACTGTTTGACGCTCGTAAACCCATCTTTGGTTCCCATCACGAAAAGTTTCGGCTTAGGAGATTGTAGTATGGCCTTGTGGTGTCTTCCGAAAAGAATGGAGGCGGTCAACCCAAAAGGGTAGCCCAGGCTCACGTACCCGATAACTTCGTCTACCTCATCAACCGCAGATCCCGCAATCGGCGCACCTGTTCTTGAATCAATCAATGACTTCCCATTAGGAAAGAGAGGTAATAACTAAACCCTACAACACAATCAGGTTTATAAAATGCCAAACATGTCAATGTCATAGAATTTAGGTTTATAGAATCAAACAATTGTGTGTCCTATATAAAAGAGCTGCAATTAGTCTATAGAACGCTTTTGAGAGACTTAACAAGTTTTTAGAACATTTTTGAAATAAAGCCTCCTAATGATTTCTTTATAGGACATTATTCAAAAAAATGTCATAGCAAAGACATGTTAATCAAAAATTTCTCAAAACTATCATTTTAAAAACTTTCCTAAAAAAACTCGTTAAAACGTATTATAAATCCAGAGCGCATAATTGTTTGATCTTGTAAATTAAGTCCTGGACAATAGTAGTTGTATATTTTTTGCCTCCTATAAACATTGTTGTAGTCTACATCAAATTCTATAAACAGCTACCGAAACAAAATTTATTTCCAATTCGGATTCGGGAAACCCTAGATCTGATATTAAACATCAAAGTGTTGAAAAATGAACTGAAATCATCATGATAATTGCTCTAAATACAAATTTAATCAGCAAAAAATCATTATCCAAACAAAATGATTGAGGAATTAGCCGGAAAGTTTTGTACCTGCAGAGGAACCGACGAGAACAATCCGATTTGAGCACAAGTTCTTAGAAGTCCACTTGCAGATCGCAACTACGTCGGAGACTTCAGAGAATCCGGTGAGGGAAGGTCTGCCGGTGGATTTA
Organism: Arctium lappa; assembly: GCA_023525745.1. Classification (NCBI taxonomy): domain Eukaryota; kingdom Viridiplantae; phylum Streptophyta; class Magnoliopsida; order Asterales; family Asteraceae; genus Arctium; species Arctium lappa. The sequence continues at coordinate 10,502,808 of CM042048.1, forward strand.
CCGACGCCTCGCATATCGAAGGTGACGGCGGCGATGCCTTGATCGGCTAGATTCCGAGCAATGCCTTTCATAAGGCCTTGACAGCCGCCTAATACTGAATAAGGATGGACTAAAACGACCACAATTTTTTGGTCATCTGAAGTTGAATCATTGTCTTCTGGTGTCGGTTTGTAGATTCGAACGTCGAGGTTGATGCCGTTGCCGGATTCCACCGTCGCCGATTCTCTCGTCGTCATTTTGGGCACACACTACACAACTGGAGTGTGTGTTAGATCTGGAAGTTGCGATTTGATTTAAGGGGTTAATTACACAATTCGTCCCTGATCAAATATTAATGCTCCGTTTTGGTCCCTAAGTTACAATTTTTTTTTACCTTAGTTTAAAATTTCATTATTTATTTATATATTAACAGGCAGGGTTATGCGAGAAGGTGAGAAGTTCTAAGAGTAGTGCTAGTGATTACATGAGATTACATATGACTTGGAACTCATAGCCTTCTTGCAAATTGATTGTCTTCTCGTTTGAACCTAACCCTATAAATCAATATATGCATGTATAACTTATGCAAAAACGATGATGTTTTGAACCCTATTGTGCATCTTTTTTTTGTTAAGAATATGACTATGGTATTGTGGATGTACAATTACGCCTTTTCTAAAGTTTTATCGTCACGGAAGACAAGGTGTAGGTAGAGATGCGCTCAGTCGGGTAAGGTAGAAAAAAGTTAGGTTTGGACCAAGGTTGAAAACTAAGACCAATCTCAACCTTAACGGTCGGTCAATTCAAACTCAATTTTATTATTTTAAAAAGTACATTGTTGCTTCCAGTGAAGCACGTTCGGACAATTGGATTTCAAATTTCAGTTTTTGGCCAATTTAGTCCCTATCCAAATGTCGAGTCCTAATCCAGGCCTTTTTCAACAAAGTGTTCTAATTGATACTCGTTGGCTTAGTTTGAAAAATAGGACCAGAATGAACCAATCCTATACTAGTCCTAACTCTTTTCGTTTTTGTCCACGACCCTTTTAGACATCTCTAGGCATAGGCTAGGTCTTTTGTAACTTTGGTTAGAAAATAGTGTTTTGTGTGCTTGAAATATGGTTGCATGATATATATGCATATAGTATGCATTTACATCACATATGTGTGTATAGTACGCTTGTACACTATATATGTGTGTATGGTGTATAGATGTGAGTCTTGTTGCATGTTGATTTGTTGCTATATATGTGTGTATGGTGTATACATGTGAGTCTTGTTGCATGTTGATTTGTTGCTTGTGTGATGAGTCAACTTCCAAGATCTGCTTCTTCTCTATAACAACACTTGCAATTGAGGTTAAACAAGTTATTCTAAAAGGATCCATATATGACAATGACCATAAACAACAACATACATTTGAAATTTTGAATGATTGACAATAGCAACATATATTTGGACCAATGAAGTTTTGGATTACTTGGTGGTTCCAAGCATAGTAAGGGTTTGTTTGTTTGTTTTTAAACTCTTATTTACCTATTATATCTTATCCAATAATAAGTTCAACTTTTAAGTGCATTTTTTTTTAATTGATAAGAGCTAATTCAAGAACTCGAAGTCTCAGTCTTGTTTCATGTTGTTCTAAGCCTCTCGATCTTATTTTTATAATTTTGTGTTTTTTAATCATAAACCGAATGATATTTAAATTTAAGATTAGTATGATTGATTCACCATATATCTGAAAATAGAATTGTAAAATTACATGGTTTCAAACCATGATAATTGTTCTTTGCTTTTTACAAAACTTATTCAAATAAAAATGGATATGAGAAAGAATACGTGAACCTAAAAGATCATCACATTGCCTTAAATCATTGAATTTATGTTTGAACAAAACATGCATTACAATAATCATTTGCAATTAACAAATCAGTAAATCAATTTCATAAATATCATCATAGCCTCTTGATAAAAGAATTAAAATTGAATTTTTAACTATCAACATTAAACTGCTACATTCTTCCAAAACTTAAACATACAATCTTGTACCCATCCAAATGTGGGTTTTTAAACTATAGGTTTTATCTATTTTTATATTTCGAACAATGAAAAAGAGTAATCGGACACAAGTGGTTTAATTTCTTACAAGTATTTAACCCATTTCAAGTTAACTAATAGAAGTTATGATTTTTTATTATAACTTTCACATCCTATGTTCCTATAAGACACGTATAAACTTAATAAGTGATATTTTTATATAGAGTAAACTACGATTTTCGTCCTTGTGGTTTGTTGTTTATAACCATTTTCGTCTCTGACTTTAAAAGTTGTTTTTTTGATCATTGTGGTTTATAATTCATTTCCATTTTCGTCCCTAAAACTAATGTTCTCAGGGACTAAAAGTGAAAAGAGTTACAAACCACAAGGACCAAAAAAGCAATTTTAAAAAATCAGAGACGAAAATAATTATAAACAATAAACCAGGACGAAAATAGTAGTTTACTCTTTTATATATTTCGATATTATATTACCTAGTAATTACTACTAATTAAATGCTTAAAATATACATATTCATTTGAGTTGGTATTTAATTATTTAAGGCCATTTAATTTGAGAAAATAAACAGAAAAAAAAAAAAAACTTTTCTTTTGGTTGCATCTTCGTTGGCAGCCATACAAAAGAAAGGAAAAAAGAATATATATATATATATATATATATATATATATATATATATATATATTGGACGGATATTTTGTAATCCTTAAAAAGGTTGCAAATCTTGCAACCCACATCTTAACCGTTGGATTCATGATTGACGGTTATTTTATTTTTATTTTTCTATTTTTTTAATTAAAAATATTGGGCCTGTAACCGCCGATCATGAATCCAACAGTTAAGATGTGGGTTGCAAAGTTTGCAATCTTTTTAAGGGTTGCAAATTAGACAACCCCTATATATATATATATATATATATATATATATATATATATATATATATATATATATATATATATAGGGGTGGGTTAATATAGAACCCTTTATAAAAGTTGCAACCTATTTACCAACCATTGATCAAAAAACAAACGGTTGAGATCATCAGATGCTTTTATATTTAAAAAATTGATTTTCCTTTTTTTTAATTGGAAATTAAAGCCGCTTAAGGGCAAAATTGGAATAACAAGAAAAAAATGGGATGAATCGTGTGTATCAAAAAAGGAAATCGCGATTACTGATACAGTTTCTTCCCAACCGCTTCGGAAAAATCTTGAAAAACCATCAACAAAAGCATCTACAATGTCGGAGAGGATTCGAGGTTAGTATATCTTGAACATGATTCTGACTTCATTGTTCATCAATTAGAAACTAAAAAGAGTTTCTGTTATCTGGAATGAATGTGTGTACATGAAAGTATATACATGGATTGGAATTCCTGTTTATTTGTTAACATTTTCAGCACATGAAAGCATATTCATGATGACTACATCAACCCTTTGGGTAAAAAAATTCGAATTCCCAACACTTATCCATAGCCTAATCACAGATTATCATATTTGTTAGGCAAATGATTCCTGTGATTTGTGAAGAAGGTAATGAACGGTTCATCAACGTTAAACAACATGAAAATATCATTCATGCAAAGCAGTGCATGCAACAAACATAATTTTTGTATAACAATTTAATTGAAGGAAAACAATATTCATCATTACAAACCTAGCAACAAATTACAGCAACATTCAAATGAAAATTAAATCTCTTTACCAAAATTTACTTCGAATATACATGAATCACATTCTGGTATGAATTTTTTTTTTTTAACAATTGCCCAACCTTCATCTCCATCGTCTTCATCCGGGACAAAACATCCGTCAACTCGATAAAACTCGACTAATTTCGAACCTCCTTCGGCTACTTCGATGGAGTCGCACTGCAGTGAATCAAACGCCATTACAACGTCTCTACTATTAGTCAGCAAATCAGGCGTCGATTCAACTTCCCCGGCAACACCGCCGGCTGAAACTTCATATGGTATATTATCGTTGGTCGAGGTGCCGCCGACGTGTTGTAGTGCTTCTCCTTCGGCACAGTCCCCGTCCTCATGAGCATCTATATTCATTGTAAAAATCGAAACTGCAGGAAAAAAACTATCCGAGGAAGAAACACTACCAACGGCTAATCATCGTACAATATATAAAAGTCATGAAAATCGAATTCAAGATTGAACCTCATCGACAATATTCATCTGCATCAATTACGGTTTTGAGATATTCATCTACAAATAACCGCTATAATTATGGAAGGGATAATGCTTGCTGAAAATTATCCCAATTATTAAAAGAAAATCGGATTTTGTAAATGACTAAACCACCCCTATCGCATCAATTTTAATTAAATGAAAATGAATTTAAATCCAGATGAGATCGACGGTTATGATGTGGGTTGCAAGGGTTGCAACCTTTTTATGGGTTGCAAATTATCCATTCTCTCTCTCTCTCTCTATATATATATATATATATATATATATATATATATTTCTCTAATTTTTGGGTTCGGCTTTGCAGTTTGGACTTTGCAGCAGCGAGCAAAAGGAAAACAAAAACAAGAAATTGGGAGAAGATGCTTTTGCTTAAGGCCCAAAGCTCGCAGCCCAGTACACAAGAGAAAAAAAAATATGTTACTTAGGTCCACAAGTCCAGTCAGTTAACAATTGTTTGTTTCTTTCCTTCAGCTTTTCTCAAAGCAGCTTCTACTATTTCAAGAGTTTGATAAGCTTCTTGTGGATCAATGTCACCACACGGCTCTCTCGGCGAGTTTACCTGCATCACCGCGCCTACCTAAGGTTCTGTCCGATTTCAATTTTTTCATCAGGACGTCTTTTGAAGCGGGTTTAGCCGTGCCATAAGTCGCCAGCGGCCCAAGAACGTGGGTTTTGGGATTTATTTCGAGCGATTCTTGTGGGGAGTAAAAATACCGATTGGAAACCGTCGTTTAAGAGGAATTGGACGAGAAATCAAAGAGAGGAGAAGGAGACGACTTTGGGAAAGCTTTTGTTGGTACTTCTTCAATTCATTAAGTAATTTTAGTTTGTAGGTTTAATCTTTAATTTCATAGTTAATCTTTTAATTTGAGCAATGAGTTTGTAAATATTTGATTTGGATTGTGTTGAGACTTGTTGAACTTTTTACTATCATTTGATTTCCATTTATGCAAACCTTGATTTTAATGGTTTATCATAGTTGGGTTGATTAACTTGAGTATGTGCCCTTAGACTTGTTCGTTAGATCAGTTTTGCAACGTAACCCGGTATGGGACCCGTTGCTAATAAATCGAAAAGAAAAAGAGGGTTTCATTAAAATTGAAGAGGGGGGGGGGGGGGGGGGGGGGAGGATGGTATGTACATATTGTAAGTGTCTTCCTTGTGGAGGGTGGGTCGGACGTATATTTGGTACCCACATTTTTTAGTATATAATAATAGTTTAAACAATTAGTAAATAAAAGAGACAAATTATTTTAGTATTTAATAGGACTCAAAAAAAAACTTTGTATTATATTAAGGGCCCAAAATGTATTAAACAATTACATTAGACACGAAAATATATAAAAAGTTAATTGGTCTTTCATTTTATAGTATTGTTTATTGTTTTATCTAAGTTTTTTTTATCTAGTATCAAAGTCTAAAACTACTTACCTAATAAAACTTTGATATATTTTCTATCATTCATCTCCCACCAACTCTTGATTATTCAATCAGCATGAATTCTATTTTTGTATTAAAATTAAGATGGCCAATAATCGGTCTTGGGGTCGGGCCTAAATCGGTCCAGGTCCCAGATAGTGATCTCGTAACCGATCCCGACGTAAACAGTCCTGGTCCCGATCCAGATACGAAGGCTCGGTTAATGTGTATGAGACCAGATTATGAGAACCAGTCTCGGGTCGGGCCAGCCAGGCCCGACCCAAATCGGTTCCACTTATTATTATTTTTTAAATTGATTTTTAACATATAAAAAATATTTTTTGAATAATTTGGTCAATCAATTACAACCACAAATACGTTTTTATTATAATTGTGTTAATTAAATACACTAAAAAAATATGTTTTTGTTATAAAGAAATTGGTCAATCAAATATACTTTAAATATTTATTGGGTCAGTCGAATACACTAAAAAATACGTTTTTATTATAATACCCTTAATAAAATACACTTAAAAATACATTTTGGACTTCAATCAGATACATTTAAAAATACATTAAAAAACATCTAAAAATAAATTTTAAATAAAAAATCGACTCGGTCCCATAACCAGTTCTAGGTCGGGTCGGACCTTGTTTTTGGTGGAATATCGTAACCAGCCCTTAACCGACGGCCACAAACTGGTCCCAAACGGTTTCGGGTCGGGCATGTCCAAGTCGGTCCCGATTCTAGTCCTCTGTCAGTCTCGGGCCGACCCAGGTCCATTTGGCCATCTCTAATTAAAATATAGTTGATTTTTTTATTAACTAAGAAAACTCTTAACTTTTGAGAAAACTACCAGCCATATGAGACGCTCCAACTTATATCTATATTTAGAATTTCAAAACTACATTATTGACTATTTATTACCTAATATTTAGTGCATGAATCTTAAGTATTCTCTAATGCAATAATCTCTAAAAAAAATAATAGATCTCAGTTCTCAAGCTATAACCAACATGGTTTTGATTCTAAAATTGATGGTTCCGAAAAAAGTTTGTTTTAACACTAAAAGTTTAAAATGGTGATAAAAAAAACATTATCATGATGTCAAATGGAAACCCAAGTGATTTGTATTGATTTACATAAAATGTTACTCCGAGTAGTCTACTCGTGACCCCAAATAATGTCAATTTATATATTAAAGATATATCAGTAATATTCTTTTGACATTGGAACATATTAACGATGGTATGTTTTACTAATACTCGGAAAACGGTTTTATATAAATTATTAATATTTTTGTATTTAATGGTATTTGTAATGATAAAAACAATATATTAAAGATTTTTTCATATTTATCAAGTACCTTCTTTTACGTATCGTCCAGAAGCTATAAAATGACAGAAACAAATCTACGTATAATGCTTTAAAATTTATATATTAAATCAAACATAGAAATTTACACCTATTAAATTTAACACTTAACCGTTTAATCTCCATAATAATATTTTTATAGATATTAAATTAATTTGAGGTTATAAAATAAATAAACAAGGAACATATGTATGATGCCACAATTGCATTGTAACCAAAAATTCAACCTTAAAACCGTCCAAACCTTGTAAAACTCCGTCCTCATTGGCTCTCATTTCTTTAAACACACACCAGGGTCCCACCACTTGAATTGACCACACCACGTGTACGATGCACATTAACCCACGACTCTTCACTTAATTATATTAATCACATAATTATTGAAGCATCTTATTTTAATCACCATTATTGCCTTTTATTTCATTTAAATATTTCAATTCAGCAGTTGGTACCGACTTTTTTCTCCACCAACAACAATTTTATAATCAATGTGCCTAAACCGACCTCTTTATGTCATCATCAAATCTCTCCTTCCATTTTCGATTTAATGAAAATTACAACTAAAATATATAAATATTTTTATGCCTAAACAACATTGTTCCATTTCGTTCATTGTTTACAACGTTATAAAGGTATACAGTTTTTATTGACGATATGTTTAAAAAACAAAGGATTATATAATATTAGTTTCATTTTTAGTGATGATCGTTGTGAAATGAACGTGACCAAATATTAGAGTTTGATACGTTACGTTATTTTAAAAGAGGTTTATCTGTTACGGGTTAGAATTTCAAGATGTTGTGCAATTCATTTAAATCATATGAAATAAAAATAAATTTAGTTGATAAAATGGTGTGTTTTGTATAATTTTTGTAAAATTAAGCATCTAATTAATAAATATTTTATTCAGTGAAGAACTTATAACAAGTAAATGATCTTTTTTATTCTTGTTGTCGAAAAAGAATATCTTTTGAGTTTAAAAATATATTATAGTTGGACAAATGTGATTTTTTTTTAAAAAACGTAGCAAATTTCCCTTTTTAATAGTCAAGTCTTGAACTATTTTTTAATAAAAAAATCATTAAACTTTCTTATTTTAAATAGTTAAGTTTTTGAACTATTTATTGAATGAAAAAACCATTGAACTTTTTTATTTTAAATAATCAAGTCCTGGTTTTTTTCAATAAATAATCTGTTGAATTTTTAAAAATTGGTTACATATATCATTTTAACAAAAAAAAGAAAAACTATTTGTAGTCGACTACAAATGTTTTAAAGTAAAAAAAATACAAAATCAGTAAATAACTTATCTGCATAATAATTTTAAGAACTGTTAAATTAGTCAAACTACACACAAAAGGACCAAAATAGAAATAGTGAAAAATTATGGGTTTAAAATAGGGAAATTAATTAAAATAACTATTTTTCATTAGTGGTTTTATCTCATAGTCACTTTTCTCTGAGTTTTACCAAAATAGTCATAGGTCCGGAAAAACTAAGTCCACAACTGGGGACCTAGCTCAAAATCAAAAAAACAAAAAAAAATCTTATCGATTTTCCTCACAAAGGAAAATTTTGGCAGATCTAGGCCTACAATTACGGATCTTAGTCAAAAAAAAATAGATTCATATTTTTTTGGTTCTTTTGAGTTAGGTCTGCAATTAGCAGATCTAACTCAAAATATATTGTGGACGTACGGGTATTTTGGTAAAACTCTGTGAAAAGTAGTTAAGGGGCGAATCCATTTCTGAAAAATAGTTATTAACTTATTTTAATTAATTTCCTTTTAAAATATTGTGTTATGAATTTACATTAAAAAAATCAAAATGGCTTGATACGATGCCATGCATGATGGTTGTGTGACTTGTGTCCATGGGGACATAACCATGCCATGCTACCATCAGGACGTGTGGGCTCCACACATGATGGGTGCAAGTGGACAGAGATCTCCGCAAGATATAAAACTTTGCCGAGGGTAGGCCACGTGGCAAATTGGATGGATCTCAGCCATTAAAAATACACACACACACCATTATATTTATATATAGATTGTCTGTATCTAAAGCTTCACTGTTATTGGATACAAATAACGAGTGATCGTAGACCAAGTGGTCTCCAATACGACTGTCCTTCTTGTCGTTTAGGACGTTTCGAGCTTTTGAAATTTACTTTTACAAAAACACCCCTTGATCTTTTTTGATATATCATTTAAGGACAACCTAAGTTATAATGAATGTCATCAAAACTCCTCATTAGGTACAATTGTTGAATACGACCATTGTTACGGATGTGCATCCAACCAGCATAACAGAGTAACAGACCACTTTTGAGAAAATCTTTCTAAAGGAGGTTTTTAGAAGACTATTCAGATTTCAAAAGTCGACAAAATGAAAACCCAACTAGTTTGAGAGAACGATCGTCTCATAATAATTTATAGTATGTGTAACGCCCTTCTTTCAAAAAAAAAGTATTATAATTTTCATAGACACTACAAAAATTTTATTTCAATTCAATTTAACTATTAATTTTTTAGATTTATGATTTTTACGTATATTATAATTATATAATCAATAAGCTAAGAATATATATATATATATATATATATATGTATGTATATATAAAGAGAGAGAGAGATGATTTCCGTTAAAGATATATAGTTATTGTGAAAAAGGTATAAAGATATATATATATATATATATATATATATATATATATATATATGTATGTATATATAAAGAGAGAGAGAGAGATGATTTATAGTTAAAGATATATGTAGGATCTCCACCCTTGGATCAATTCTAATTGAAAATCAATTAAAAATTCTCTTATAAGCTAATTCATGGGTAATTTTGAGATTTAATATGAACCATTAGGTCAACAATAATTAAAAGTGATTAATAGTCAAAATCTCTACTTACTCTTCTCACATTAAGGCTATATTTGGCAAAAAAAAAACTAACTTATTGAAACGCTACTCAAAGTAGCGTTTTGAAAACCTAGCTTATTAGCTACAAGCTAACTTATAAGTTAAGTTGCCAAACAAAGTCTAACTCTTATTCTCACTAATGTAAGCATATTATCCTTTGTGTTAATTGGTTGACAGTGGTGGACTCAAGATTTTTGTCGAGCGACTGCACCTTTAAGGTGTATCAAAGCCCCGTAAAGTTGGTCGATGTGTTTTTAGCCAAATTCCATCGTTTCGAGAGATTTTTAAGTATTTTGGTTGATTTTGAGGGATTTTTTTCAAAAGTTTTTCGTTTTTTCAGTAATGTTTCTTATGTTTTAATATCTCGTAACACCTTTCAAACTTTAGCGGGTGCACAGTATGAACCAAAAAAAAAAATACTTACGAAAATCGGTTGAGAAATCACGGGATCCCGCTCAGCCCCCTCATAGGTCCACACGTATTGGTTAATAGTGTTTATGTCCAAACGTGAAGCGACTAATCAAACCACTTATGAAAGTACAGGGACTCTTTATGGTTTATCGTTAATAATTAGGGGTGTCTCCATATTTTTTTTTAAAAACAAAAACAATAATAATAAAAGAAAAGGCTAAAAGTATCTTTTCCTTTTTTAAACTGGAAATACCATTGGCAGAAAGGCAGCAAGTAGGCAGATATTTATGTCCTGCCCTTGAACCGGCTGCCCGTTCGTTTTTTCTCCACCAACACCACCCATCTGTGTGGATCTTAAAAAAAGTAATTCCCTTAACGGGCAGCCACTAATATAAAAACATTTTCTTTTTCAAACTATGGGTGTATGATAAACTTGAATGTACCTTGACTAATTTTAACGATCTTGAAAAAGTCACACAAAAATCCTAGTGGTCTTGCAGGATTCGAACTGGTGACCTCTGAGGGGGATCCGTAATGACAACTCAAGCCTTATTGTCAATTGAACTAATCTAACAATAATATAAAAAATTGATGTTAAGATCTTTGGTTCTAATAATGTTTTTTAGGTAAAATATGTTAAAGAAATTGTAATATGAAAAAGTCCGGAATAAAATTGAATTCGGTTAGATATAATTTTTATGAATTCCATCGTAAGGCGAAGGTTCGTGTGAAAAGTTGAGGTTAACGTGAAAAATGTGAGTAGTGGATCTAAACCATCGATCACTTTTAATCAAATGTCATCCCATGAATTGTGGCGTAGAAGAGAATTAATCAGGTGCATTGTGGTGCATCTCATCCTAATGTCCATCTAATTCTCATCCAACGGTTGATAACCACTTCTCATGTTTCTCAAGTTAACCTCAACTTTTCACCGAAACCCAACTCTCCATCATAAATCAATGGAATGATAGGTCTTTTAAATAAAAGCAATTTGCTAATTCCAGTGAATTCCATTCCTTCTGGTTTGCAAACTAAATAAATTAAAAAGAAGGTTTACAACTTCGTTTTAATCGTGAGTCTATGATGTATGTGAATTCATAAAATTATGAGTGATGTGATTAAGTAAATTTATAAAAAAATGTAAAATCTAAAGGAATTTAAATAAACCAAAAAATATCTTTTTTTCTGAAAAAAGGTCGAGCCGTCATGAATAAAATGTCTGCCGCGATATGTCATGGGTCTGTTGTGATATCCAGATCATGGGCCTGGGCCTACCACTTAGGCTATGTTTGGCAAAAAAAAGCTAGCTTATAAGCTAGTGTACATTTTTGGATGACCATAAGCTAGCTTATTAAAACGCTACTCAAAGTAGCGTTTTGAAAAACTAACTTATCAGCTACAAGCTAGTTTACCAAACAAAGCCTTAGTGGTACCCTTAATTGGGTTGGGTTGTGGTCGACCGGGGATTAGTCGGGTGGGAGCCCGGATACCCCGGGAACGTGTACGTGTGTTAACTTGCCGTTCAAAAAAAATGTCATGGTGTGACCATACCTTAGAGAACGCTATACACCTTACCGCAACGATGAAGATAGGTCTTACGCCATATCGCATCATAATATCCACCATGACGCGCTTTTAAAATATCGGTAAGAATACATTTATCAAATGACATATACAAATAAAAATATTATAAATACAAATGGGAAGGAAAGAGAACTAGTTGGGGCCCAAATATCTGGAATCATTTGCTTTGATTTGATACTACGTTTTCAACATTCCATGATAGTGTGAGGTGAAAAATCAATCATCTACGTTCACTTTAAATCGCCCAATGGTCTTTAGCCAGGAATATTTCTACGTATAATTTAATTTGTAATCAATTCAAGTTTTATTCGAATATTTCGCTGTTGAACTCAGAAAAATTGACTAAGCAGACAAGAATTGTAAACAAAAAGACTTTTTTGTTTTTATACCAAAAGATAGTTATACACCGGAAGGAATCACAAAGAGATCTCTTCATTAGTGAAACTTTGGGACTATTATTAGAGGTAGCATGGACGGATCTAATGTGGTGGTTGTGCCACCGTATTATTTCTTCGACGAAAGGTAAAAAAAAATTAGGTTCGTGAATGGTGCAACCGTATTATTTTGGAACCTTCAAAAAGGTGCAACTGTACCTCATAATTAACCAAAAAAAAAACTCTTGAAATCAACCAAAAAACCGAAGAAAACTCTTAAAGTCAACAAAAAAAAAACCCAAAAAAATACTCGAAATCAATAAAAAAAAAACTTAAAAATTCCTCGAAATCAATCAAAAATCTTTAAAAATCCCTCGAAATGGTGGAATTATGCTAAAAACACACGAGACAATATTGAACGTCGGAAAAAGATGAAGACACGTCGATAAAGCCGTGTTTTTTGTAATTACCTTTTGTCTATATCATATGGTGTCACCGTATGAAAAAATTTATGGGTTCGTCCCTGAGAGGTAGGGGTGCTAAAAACCCCGACTAACCCAACCAAATGTAAAATAATCTAATCCGAAGCAACCCGATGTCTAATCAAATTATAAAGGCTATGTTTGGCAACAACAAAAAAAACTAACTTATAGCTAGCTTTTTTTCCTGATACATGTTTGGATGACCATAAGTTAGCTTATTGAAAAGCTACTCATAATAGCGTTTTGAAAAGCTAGCTTATAAGCTAGTTTGCCAAACAATACCAAAGTCTACAAACCATATGTATTGGGTTGGAATTAGTTACAATCATTTGAACCCAACCCAAACCACTGAACTCGTTATCATTTTATTTCTTATATTTAATATTATTGTTAAGTCTCTATTAATATGTACATTAGATCATTATACCATCATGTACCCTCTTGATATACATATAATTTCATATTCTTCTCCACTTCTATATAATTCCATATAAACGTTCAATAATTGTGAACATATATATATGCAAATTGAAAAAAGTAGTTGAATATGATATACTTAAGATTTAAAGAGAATACATTGTATCAAATGATTGATGATGAAAAATGAATTATGAGTAGAGAAAACAACATATTAAAGGTTAGGAGAATATTTTGATATATGAAAGTATCAACCCGACTAACCCGTACAATTCGGGTTGGGTTGGTTGCACTTTGGTTTGGATTGGGTTAGGTTGAGATTTTCCAAACCCGCAAACATTGGGTTAGGCTGTTCAAATGTCTTCAACCCGATCCACCCAACCATGAGCACCCATAATCAATGGTGAATATATGTTGTCTGTTGAGCACGGAGTTTTGACGGGCCAACTCTTTTTATGCCTCATTTTCTAAAATAAGCTTTGTTTCTCTAGGTGCTAAGGGCTTTTGTGGTTCACGAGAAGGAAAAAGGACCCATCCTTTGTTGCATCTGGCACGAGATGATAACGAGAGAGCTTTGTGTATCAATAAACAACGAATTGACAGAGCTCTTGGCATTGCTTTGTATTTTTATCCTTTCCTATCAACGAGTTTTACCCTTTTGTTAGAAATTTCTCCGTCCGTACCCAATCACTTGCAGAACTGAATTGAAGTTCTTTTAACTTTTTGCTAATAAGAAAACAAAATTTGTTATTCTATTGCATTACTTCAAAAAATGTTTGTTACACTGGTGCATAATTGCATATCCTAATTAAAATATTGGATCCGTCACTACTAACATACAACATTGCTGAAATGTCGTAATCAATGTATCTACAGTTGTCTTGTTAAATGAAAGGGGATGATGATTACACAAACACATCTTATAAAACACTTAGAAGAGTTTTAGGATTTGTCTAGAATCCAAAATATAAATTAAGGATCAAATTTATCAGATCTAGATTTGTATAAAGTTGGAATCCAAAATGTATCAGGATCCGAAATACATTAAGAATTCAAATCTATTGGATCTGAAGTTATCAAGATCCAAAAGACTCTATGATCATACAATTCTTGAGGAACCGAGTTGTTCTAAGGATCTGAAATTTTTAAGGATCCAATTTTTATGATCTTGCCGAGATCCCAAATATGTCCTATATTTTAGATAAAAAAGATCATAATATGATTTCAGTTGTAAATGTCTCATTCTTGTATCCACTATTGGTCTAAAGCAAAATGCTTTCAGCAAATCGAAGACTTGCTGAATGAAGCCAATATTGACACCAAAGCAGATTGGATTGTCATCTAACTAATTAAAGACTAGTACTAGATAAAGGAGACTGTTTGACAAATACTGTTTTGGCAAACCGATTTTGGAGTGCAAACTTAACCAATAGGCTTTGTAACACCCTCAAATTTGGTAAGAGAAACTAATTAAAGTTTCGATATTTCATCTAGTAAAAGATAAACCTCCAAAATATAATTCTCTATTTAGCCTCAACAAATATGAGCTCCAGTCTTATGAAAGGACCAAACCCAAGTCAGGTGTTACTTAATCCCAACTATAAGTTGCTCTTCCCGAAACAATGTGGAAGACTTTACTAAGATATCCACTTCTCGAGCGCACAACTAGCACTCCTTTCTGCACAGTGTCACTAGAGTTATTCCTAACCGGAACTTGTTGCACATGTGTCAGGATCTAATTCTTAACAAGAATAATGAACTCAGAAACAATATTAAAGAAATTGCGGAATAACACTTTAATATTCAACAATCAATGTAACAGTGAATCAGAAATCACAACTTGTAAACTTTATTGAATGATTAAAGTTACAAGATTTCAAACAAAACCTCAATATTGATGAACAGACTCACCAATACGAATTTTACTTCTCTAGAACTAGGGTTCTAAACCTTGAGGTTAATTCTCTCTATGGAAACAAAAAAATCAGAATTAATTTCTTCTGTCAAACTATTCTATATTATATACACAAAGATTGAATACAAGATAATTATAAAACATAAAAGATCTTTAGAATTCTTCCATAATTATCTTCAAAACCTTCTATGATTATCTTCAAACTTGATCTGCACGTATCTTGATTATCTCATAAGTAATATTAAGTTGTAGCAGCATTAATCACACTGAGCAGTACTAACTTTTCTTAGTAGTACTAACTTCTTCAAGCAGTATTAATCTGGCTCAACAGTAGTAACTTGTCTCAGAAGTAGTAACCATGTTGTGCTAGCAGCATTAACCATACTTGAACAATTCTTCAGTTCCTAACAATCTCCCCCTAACTTAACTTTTAGGACGAGAAGTCAAGTTCTTCAGATTTGGTCTTCAAGATGCTTTCAACACTTCAGCCTAGTTGCCCAAATTTGGATTCAGACCCAGACTTTGATTGATTGTCCTTCTTACCACAATTCTGGCCATTTCTGATTCCTTTGCACACACTAGCTTAGCTTTCAGCATCCCTTCTAGCTTCTCCTTGCTATGATCATACACTTTGTCCACTAGAAAATACTCATGATAGCCGTTATCTAATGTGATCATGTAGACACCACAGTTTTCAAATAGTATCCACTTATCAATCCTTTTGAACCCATACTCATGATGTAGATCCTTTATCCTGTACACCACTTTTTCTGGTTCAAACATCATACACAAGTATTTCAGTGCAACCTTGAGTATACTCTCTTCAGTTCCTTTCAAAACAGGCTCATATAACTTCATTCCCACTTTATGCATTTCTTCTAGGTCAGCCCTGGAACAACTTCTGATTACTTTTCCCCAAGTTGAGTAGACTTTAAACACATCACCAACTCTTTTGAGTCTGAAGTAATCCTTTCTGTTATCTCTCAGAATATCCCAAAAGATGACTTATGGTGCTTTCACAGAAATGGGAACAACCTGTACTGGTTCTATTACAGTCATGAATAAATCAACCTGCTCATTTGATTGCAGATTGGATGGTTCTGGATTCTGCTCTGGTTCTGCTGAAGGTGGAACAGAAGATTCTGCCTCTTTTTCTGCTTCTTCAATCCTTGGCTTCTTGGATTGTTTCTTGGAGGCTATGGTCTTTACTCTTTTTGCAAATTTGGCTTCCACAGCAACATTTTCTTCTTTAGTGTCTTCAGCCTTTTCTTTTGTAGGAGTGGCTTCCTCAGGGAAGGGTTGTTGGATGTTGAGATCATGCCTCTCTTTCATCCTTCTTTCAGTTTCTTCCCTTTAAGAGGAGTCCGCTTGAAGCTTAACCATTTCCTTCTTATATAGCTCCTCAACCTTGTTGTATGCCATGTTAGTGAACATCTCTCCTTTGACACCAATTGAGCCTTTCAGAAAGTTGATCATTTTTCTCCTTTCTTGATTGGCCAAAAAGGTCTTAGAAGGTTGTCTTTTCTGCTTCTTGACTGGCATTCTTTGCTTGGATGCTTTCACTGATATTTTCTTGGCCTCAGCTGCAGTTTTCATGCTCTGTTGATACTCTTCATTTAGCTTTTTAGCCATCTCCAGTGCAAGCTCTCTGTCTTTTTCAGATTGGAGTTGTTCTTCCTTTTCCATCTCAGCTTGAAGCTGTTTTGCCACTTCTTCATCTAACTCCAACTGATTCTTCTTCTTTGAAAGTCTCACTGATTTCTTTTCTTTTCTTTTCAATACCTCCTTTCTTAATGACCACTCCCTTGGCTTTTTAAGTAGCCTTAGGAGTGTCATTCTTAGCTTTTACCAAAGTTTCTGCAATTTCTAACTCCTCAACAGATAGCCCTGTTGCTGCTGCTTCATTTATCTCAGCAGCATTAATTGTTTCTGCTGCTTGAGCAAATTTTGTTTCTGTTTCTACTGCTTTTGATTCTGTTTCTATTGTTTTTGATTTTGTTTCTACTGCTGCTTGAACCTTATATGTTTCTGCTGCTTTCTCCCCCTCAAAATCAAATCCCATCTCAGATGTACTTTCCTTCTCTACTTCAGCCTCTTGATTCTCCCCCTTGTTGAAAGCATCATTAGCACTTTTCCTCTTCTTTAACACAAATTGCCTTCTCCTCTTCTTGTGAACCAGATTGAGTACCATCTTCGTCAACTTTACTATCTGGGTTTGTTGAGTACCCAACAAGAAAACCATCATCTGCCTTGCTATCAAACTTTCCTCAGTGAGTTTTGGTATTGAGAATGGTACAAGGACACCCAAAAGGTTTGAAAAATCCAATAAATGGTTTTCTTTTATTTAAAAGCTCATATGGTGTCTTGTTCTTAGGCTTAACTACTAGAACTCTGTTTTGGACATAACAAGCAGTATTAACTGCTTCAACCCAGAAAGTAATTGGAAGTTTTGAATCAGCTAACAGAGATCTAGCAGCCTCAATCAGTGTCCTATTCCTTCTCTCAGCAACACCATTTTGTTGTGGAGTCCTAGGAGCACTGTATTGCCTCTCAATTCCTTTTTTCTCACAAAAGGTGTTTAGGTCAACATTTTTAAATTCAGTACCATTATCTGACCTAATGACTTTTACCTTTTGATTTGTTTGGTTTTCAATTCTTAGAATAAAGGATTTGATCAGTCCACTTGTCTCATCCTTAGTCCTAAGAAAATATACCCAAGTAAATCTAGAGTAATCATCAACAATAACTAAGCAGTATGATTTCTTACCTATACTCATAACATTTGTAGGCCCAAACAGATCCATATGCAACAACTGATGAGAAGAAGAAATTGTGTTCAACTCTTTGGACTTATGAGAAGTTTTGTGTTGTTTGCCTTTGAGACAAGCAACACAATGATCATCACATGAAAAGACTTTTGAAGGCAAACCTCTTACAAGGTTGTTTTTAACAAGTTTATTCATTGTTTTAAAGTTCATGTGACACATCCTTCTGTGCCAAAGTGATGATTCATCCAAATAGGCTTTTGAAACAAGACAGTTTAGGGATGAATCAGTTGAAACATTTTCCATATCCAAACAATAGACATTATCCTTTCTGGGAGTTCTTAGTAGTATCATCTTTTCATCAACTACCTTGAATCCAGGAGCAAGGATAATGCATTCAGAATCAGTGAATAATATACTATGCTTTTTGTCACAAACATGTGATACACTTAATAGGTTGTACCTTAACTGCTCAACATAGAAAACATCTTCAAAGGTCATTTTACCTTTTGTTACATCTCCCTTACCACTGATCTTACCTCCATCTGGAGTATTACCAAAGGCAACATGCCCTCCATCAATTTTCTTGAAATTCTTGAGGCAAGCCATGTTCCCTGTCATATGCCTAGAGCAACCACTATCAACATGCCAGATGCTCTTCCCCTTGAGCTGCTGGTTGCCCTGCACATAAGATAAAACAATTAGTATTTATTGGTAACCCAAGCCAAAGTGGTATTGGGTCTCCCTTTCTCATCAAAGTATTTACATTCCTTTTTTATGAGATTTTTAAAATCAGAGCACTCATTACTGGAGTACTTTGTCAAGATAATAGGCCTAGCAGCACAAACACTAGAAGCAGTACTAAATTTGGAAGTACTAATAGAGTTAGCAACACTAACGGGTTTAGCAGTACTAACCTTGTTACAAGTACTAACAGAGTTAGCAGTTTTAACATTTGAAGAGGTACTAACAATGTTAGTTTTAGAAGTACTAATACTCTTAGCAGCACTAACATTGGTAGCAGTAGTATTGCTTCTAGCAGCACTATCTTTATCAGCAACACTATTTATGGTAGCAGCACTATTTGTGGTAGCAGTACTAACAGTTTTAGTGCTTTTGGTAACCCACATCTTGAAACTTTCTTTCACAGTCTTTTTCTTTATGTGGCTTTTAGATTTAACAAATTTCTTAGCCACATGGTTCCTTTCATCCTTTCTATAACCAAAGGGTTTTTGCATAGATCTTTGAAAATTTATCCTTTGATTAATGGGATTAAAGTAACAGTGCTTGGCAAGATGGTTCATTCTACTCAGATCAACTCCTTGTTTCTGAGCCCACTGATTATTCCAATTCCTTTGATTGTCCCTCCTTTTATCATGTTTTAGAGGCTCAAACTTATTACATGCACACTGTTTGCAAGGAACATGATTCACAACTGTAGTATGCTTGTAATGGACCTTTTTAGACTTTCCCTCAGTCTTCTCTATGTCATTGGATTTGATCCAGGCCCTTCCACAATCCTCATTGGTGATAATGTTATTTTCTAAGGGAATCTTATCACTCACAGTATTATCCTTACTCTTACTAGCCTCTTTCTCAGTCTTGTCCTCAACAATTACTTCATCTAAGGGATCTATCTTAGTGGCTCCCTCATTCAAGTCCTTCCTATCCTTGGTCTCTAGTAAGTCTGATGTAGGAGGGATGTAGTTGTTGTTGTATGGTGGTGGTGTGGTATTGTACCTAATTTCTCTTCTCAGTTTGTCATGAAACTGAGTTTGTAGTAAAGAGTTCATTGCTTTAGAAGCATCGGAAAACTTTTCCACATCTAGCTTAACTTTGGCTAGCTCTCCTCTCAACTTTTCATTCTCCTCTTTAGACTTTGTCAGTTGGATTTCTAGATCATTTTTCTCCCACTTCCAATAATTTGTATCATATGTGAGTTGCAGTTCATTGGCTTGGAAACTTTTAATTTGTTCCTTAAACCTCTCAATAATTTTCACATAGTCTTTTATATCTTTTTCTAATCTCTTAAGGTCATCACTCATCTTCTGGTTGTGATCCCTGTACCTTTTAACAACATCTATGCAAGTTTGAGACCAGAGATTAGAAAGTACCTCAGTTGGAAGATCAGATACCTCTGCCATGAGAGCTTGATTTTGAATAGCCTCTTCTGCTTGATCACTCCAGTCAAACCCCATTCCTTGTTGAGAAACAAGAGCTTGAGCAGAGTTTCTGTTCTGGTTGAAGCTTCCAGTCTGAGTTTGTTGGTGATTGTGAGACACTCCACTTCTGCATTCTCTGGCAAAGTGTCCCTTCAGATGACATTTATAGCACTCGACCTTTGACTTATCAAAGCCTGCACCATCTTCTCTTCTTTGGGAGAAGTTGTTCCTCCCAGTCCTTTTGATGAACTTCTTCACCCTCATAGAAAGCATGGTCATCTGCCATTTAATATCCATCTCTTCAAGATCATCAGGATGAAGCTGTTCCAAGTCAACATTGATTAAAGAGGAGTTTCCATGACTGGAAAGAAAGGCTTCAAAAACAGATTCAGTGCCTTTTTCTTGATTTACTCCATTAGCAACATTAACTGATTCAGGGTTAGCAGTAGAATCAATTGATGCTGATAGGAGTGCAGCATTATGAACATATCCAGTAGGCTTCTTCTTTGCTTCCACCTCAGATTCAAACACTCTCAGATCATTGTACAGATCATCCAGTTCCTTTTCTTCCAATTGTTCATTTTGTCTTAATGAAACAGTATACATGGTCCATTCATCTCCAAAGGACCTTAAAACCTTTCTGTTTACATCATCTTGATCAATCTGTACTCCCATAGTAGCTAGTTCACCAATCAGCTTGTTAAACCTGTCAAAAGTTTGAGTCATGGACTCATTCTTAGTTGACATAAAGTTTTCATACAGTTGCTTCAATATTGCCTTCTGATTTCTCTTGGTACTTTTGGTACCAGAGAATCTCTTCTCTAGAGCATTCCAAAGCATCTGTGCATCAGTGCAATTGCAGAATTGGTGTTGATACTCATTGGGAATAGCCAAGAGCAGTGTGCTCAAGGCTTTCATCTCTGTCTGCCTTGTCTTCCTTTCTGCATCCGTCTTTGGTGGGATTCTTTTTCCATCTGCACCAATATTTCCTTCATCAGATGGGTCATTCTCAATGATGTCCCACATGGAGTAATCTGTGAGAATAATGTATTGTTTGATCCTAATCTTCCACATGTCAAACTCATTAGATCTGAGCATTGGAACCTTTGAGACAAGAGTACTGTTTGATTCAACTGTGTTTTCCATGATGAATGAAGGTTTATGAGAATACTTGCTCTCATACCACTTTTCAGGATCTAATTCTTAACAAGAATAATGAACTCAGAAACAATATTAAAGAAGTTGCGGAATAACACTTTAATATTCAACAATCAATGTAACAGTGAATCAGAAATCACAACTTGTAAACTTTATTGAATGATTAAAGTTACAAGATTTCAAACAAAACCTCAATATTGATGAACAGACTCACCAATACGAATTCTACTTCTCTAGAACTAGGGTTCTAAACCTTGAGGTTAATTCTCTCTATGGAAACAAAAAATTCAGAATTAATTTCTTCTGTCAAACTATTCTATATTATATACACAAAGATTGAATACAAGATAATTATAAAACATAAAAGATCTTTAGAATTCTTTCATAATTATCTTCAAAACCTTCCATGATTATCTTCAAACTTGATATGCAGGTATCTTGATTATCTCATAAGCAATATTAAGTTGTAGCAGCATTAATCACACTGAGCAGTACTAATCTTTATCAGCAGTACTAACTTTGCTTAGCAGTACTAACTTCTTCAAGCAGTATTAATCTGGCTCAACAGTAGTAACTTGTCTCAGAAGTAGTAACCATGTTGTGCTAGCAGCATTAACCATACTTGAACAATTCTTCAGTTCCTAACAACATGCCGATAAATAAAAAGGTTAGGCTAACGTCTAGTGAGTTCAAGAGTTTTCAACATGAATAAAGATATCGTTGAAAAGAAGTAATGCAATTTAAATCATAACCTTTCAATTTGTTCAATTTGATATGCCTCAAATATGAAAACGACCCGTTTCCCAATAATATGCATTTTAGGCAAAGAAACACCAATATAAACGTTTTCCAATCCAAACTACTTGAAGGACAAAAATCCCAATATAAAACGTTCTTTCGTAAATTAAATTCAACCCAAAACTCACTCAAAACGTGAATAGAAATCGAACTCCCAATTTATGAAATGCGGATAACACTTTATATCTCGAAACACCCAAAAACACGGGTGGGGCATAATACTCAACCCATAAATCATGGATAAGATCCATATATACAAAACGTCACCGAAAACTTGGATAATAAAATTCAATACCCAAAACAACACCTTTCGGTGACGGGGGAGACCCGAATTCCATCGAATGTGGCAGGCACACAAAGTTAGGCCACTTATCAATGTTCTCGAGTTCACATACAGCCATGAATCCCCGTATACGGCTCCCAACCGAGCAACCACCGCAAGATACCCAAATGCCTCTAGTGTCTACTCGACCTCTAGATGAGTGTCACCACAAAAGCCACAAGTCCCCGTATCCGGCTCACCATGAGCACCACCGTAAGACTTAGCTCCGTATACGGCTCTGCAGAGCACCACCGCAAGCTCCCATAAAAACATGACTCGGGGACCACTCACTAGACTTCAAACACGGACACTAAATTTTACTATGAGTAACCAAACTGGATTACAAACGAACATCGAGTTCAACTACCCACGATCTATACCTCGAGCCCTTAAATAAAGGTTACACGGTTATCGAGTTCAACCACCCACGATCTATACCTCGAGCTCCCGCTAGCCATAAAGAATTTCCAGTCCCAAAACATGGATAAAGTCCCCAAATAAAACCAACTGATTGACTCATATGCCTATGGATCTAATGCATTATAGTCTAAAATGTTACATGACTCAAACGAATGAACTAACGCATTCAAAACATGTAACTCTCAAATAAGATGCAACTAAGTACACCATCCGTCTAAGGCTCCTTAACGAGCTACCAAAACTAACCAAATGTTCCAAAGACTCATCTGAACATAACCCAATCCCTAAAAGGCATAACGCACGTTTGGCTAAAATACGTGAGTCGATAAGGTTACATAAATCAAATACATCTTTTCCCAAAAATCTTTGTTTCTCAAAACACAATTGGCCTTCGACCTAAAACTAACACTACTAGAAAAAGGCTTATCACCGACCAACCATTTCCGACGGATAATATCCGTCGGTAATTACCGACGGAACACCGACGAAAAAGTATTTTTTGCGACGGATAGAAGATCCGTCGGTGATCCGTCGGAAAAATATATATTTCCGACGGATCACCGACGGATATTAAATTATTTTTTTTAATATTTAAATCCGTCGGTAAATTTAATAATTTAATAAATATTAATTTTTTTCTGATGTCCGTCAGTGATTCGTCGGAAATTACCGACGGATTACCGACGACATTTAAAATTCCGTTGGTAATCCATCGGTAAAACATGTGTATATATTAAATTATTGTATGTATGTATGTATGTATGTATGTATGTGATCATGTATGTATATATGAATGTATGTATGTATGCGATCATGTATGTATATATGTATGTATGTATGTATGTATATATGTATGTACATCATGTATGTATGTATATATGTCTATATATGTATGTATGTACGTACGTATGTGATCATGTATGTAATATGTATGTATATACATCATCTATAGTACGTATGTGATCATGTATGTATGTACATGTACGTATGAGATCATGTATGTAATATGTATGTATGTACATGTACGTATGTGATCATGTATGTATGTACATCATGTATAGCACACATGTGATCATGTATGTAATATGTATGTATGTACATGTACGTATGTGATCATGTATGTAATATGTATGTATGTACACATGTACGTATGTGATTATGTATGTATGTACATCATGTATAGTACGTATGTGATCATGTATGTAATATGTATGTATGTACATGTACGTATGTGATCATGTATGTATATAGCACATATACGTCTATATCATGCATGTCTATGTATGTATGTCTATAGATGTATTGTACACATATGTATTGCTTGTATGTATATGTGTATGTATGTATGTAGATGTATTGTATACATCTGTATTGCTTGTGTGTATATAACACATATATGTCTATATCATTCATGTCTATATATGTATGTGTGTACATATATGTGTATGTATATCTATAGATGTATTGTATACATATGTATTGCTTGTGTGTATATTGCACATAGGTCTATATCATGTATATATATATATATATATGTATGTGTGTGTATATATATATATATATGTATGTCTATATATATGTGTATAGTATGTATAAATATGTCATATATGAATGTATGAATGTATGAATGTATGTGTATAGATGTATGTATGTGTGTATAACACGTTTGGTCCCTGATCTAACTGGAATTAACGGAAAAAGATAACGACCGTTAACTGTTTCCGTTAAGTCTAGTTACTTTAGGTGTGTATATATATATATATATATATATATATATATATGTATGTATGTATGTATGTATGTATGTATGTATGTGTGTGTGTATGTATGTATGTATGTGTGTGTGTGTGTATAACACATTTGGTCCCTGATCTAACTGGAATTAACGGGAAAAGATAACGGGCGTTAATTGTTTTCGTTAAGTCCAGTTACTTCAGGGGTATTTTAGTCAATTTAAATACAATTTGATAAATTAATTAATAATTTTAAATATAATTTGATAAATTAATTAATAATTTATTTAATAAATTTGATAAATTAAATATAATTTATTAATTTAAAAGTAATTTATTTAATAAAAAATAAAATCCGTCGATAATCATCGATGGATAAATTCCGTCGGTAAATACCGACGGAATATCCGTCGGAAATCCGTCGGTGAATTTCCGAAAAAATAATCGGGCATATAGCCCTAATTTTGACCCTCAATCTCGATCTCAGTCTCTGTCTCTCTGTCTCGATCTCTCCCTCTCAATCTCTCGATCTCTCCCTCTCCCTCTCGATCTCACCACCTCTCTCTCTCTCTCGACGACCTCTCACTCGAACGCCGGCGACCTCCATCCCCTCTGGCGACGGCTACCTGATTTGGGTATATTCTTTCATCTTATCTACATTTGGGTATGAATCTGTGTGTGTATGTTTGTTTGTGTATGAATCTGTGTGTGTATGAATCTCTGTGTGTGTGTGTGTGTTTGCTTTTGTATGAATTTTTGTGTGTGTATGTATGTCTATAGATGTATGTGGATTGTGTGTGTGTAGATTGAAATTGATTGAAATGTTGATGAATATGTTGTGTTTTTTGTTAATGAATTTGTGTTTTTGTGTGTATAGATTGATATTGAGTGAAATTTGGTGCCGCTTCAGAGACATACACATACACACGATCGACTCTCGACTTCTTGACGTGATTTAAGGTACCAAAATAATTTTAGACGTTATTCCTTAATTAATTTATGTTGTCATTTAATAGGAAAATTTGTGTATAATTTTAGACGTTATTCATATATTTTGGGATATATGACAACTATAGATAATTATAATTATGACAGTTTATTGTAGATTGAAATTGATATGAGTATATTGTAGATTGAAATTGATATGGGTATATATTGTAGATTGAAATTGATATGAGTTCTTTTAGCTTATGAAAACTATTGTTATGAGCACGAATATATCAAATATTTTGGTATGATTTGATTTGATAAGCTTGTGATATTAATTAGTTGGGTTGTCAATTATGCTTGATTTTATTTATTTATTTTAGTTGGGTTGCCAATTGTTGGGCAAACATTAGGTTGATATACGGAAATATTCATTTTATAGCCGTTATGCCGCCGAAATTTTAAAAAACATGTAGTGTTCAATAGACTTCTAACTTCGTTGACACCTACGGTTTGACTTTTAAATAGTCAAAACACCTTTCTTTGATTGTAACCTACGGTTTTGACTTTCCAATAGTCAAACCATTACACATAGAGTTTTAGAGTCATCCAGAAGATTTAGTGACAAGTCGGCAATCCGGAGGGCCATTGCCGTCATTAAGTCCATGTTCGATGGTCCGTGTGCTCATTTTAGGGATGTCCCTAATGAGCACTATCCGCGGATGATGGATCGATTACGGGTAGGTATTTTACTCTATTTAACTAATTGAGTGGATTTATTTTTACTTAATCCAAACAATATGTTTGCAGTTATATTATAGTTGGCCTCCTGAGATGGACGCCGACGTAGTAGCTGCATTCCGACGTATCCTAAATAATAGGCACCCGGACATGATGAGAGATGCCTGTCGATTCGCCCAGGGCAGGGCTTTAGCCATTGATGGTGTCCAGCTCGACGGACGTGACTACACGATTCTTGCCGCACACCCTCCAGAGTGGATCCGGATTGAGTTTTGGGTCCAGATGATTGAGCAGGTTTGTTTTGTTTTGAATACTTGTATCTGGTTGTACTATGATTTATATTGATTTATGTCTTCTTTTTAACAGGTATGGAACATCGATGCATTCAGGCGTGTATCTGCGGCCAATACGGCCAATCGGGCCACCGAGTATGAGGGGATGACATCCAGACACTGTACTGGATCTATTAGTACCGCTATGCATCGAGACCGCATGGTAATTTATCATACACTAGACTAAATGTATATAATTGATGAATATATGCACTATATACATGATTTTATTACCTACTAACAATTTAAGTTGTGTATTGTAGAGAGATGCATGGGGTCGTGAGCCTACCAACGACGAGGTTTGGGAGGCTACACACTGCACCAACAAGAAGCTTGTTCTGGGTGCGACTTGTCCGTCCACGGATCCTCCGATCTACGTTTACCCAAAGGCGTCTCATATGGCGGTAAGTTCAATTATGAATGGCTAGGTATTTGTTTATTTTATAAGATAGATAGAAATTATAGCAAACTTAGTTTGGGCTGCCATTATTGGGCAGACGATAGGATTGTTTTGATAAAAACAGGTTATGGATATATATGTTCAAATCACAGTTGAAATGCTGTCGAATTTTCAATAGGTTAGTTGACTTGAAAATGTCTAATTTGGTAAACTGTAGGATAACTACCATCAAATTAGGGAGGAGGAGTACCCGGACTTACCTCCCGGCACTGTACCTCCCAATGACGCCGAGTTGTGGGAGCGTAGTGTCGGAGGACGGCGTAAGGGCCGTATTTTTGGATGGGGGACCAGTCAGGAACCCTATTATGCTATGACTGGTGATTCAGGTGCCAGTTCGAGCGGGAGCACGCGCGACCGTCGCGATGAAGAGGTATGCTTGTCAAATGTTGTTTAACATTGTTAATCATATGTTTGTTAAATGTTGTCTGACATTGTTCTATATATGTTTGTCAAATGTTGAATTTCAGTTGGAGGAGCTGAGGCAGAGGGTAGAGAGAGAGGAAACAGAGAAGATCCAGTTGCAGGAGCGACTACAGAGAGAGGAAGCAGAGAAGAGACAGATGCAGAAACGAATGACTCAGTTTGACACGTTCATGATCAAGTTTAACAATCAGCACCCCTTTCCCCCTCCGTAGGATTACGTTTTTGTACTACGTTTATGTATTTATAGATATTAAATTAAGGTTTTGTACAGTTTAAGACTTAGTATTAATTAAAAATTGGCAGGTTTTGTACAGGTTAAAAACTGAAATTTTTTAATTTTTAATTATTTAAAAAAAATAAATTACCAACGGATAATCCGTCAGTAAATGTTTTTTAATTAATTTTTATTTAATAAATATCCGTCGAAAATAATCCGTCAGTAATCCGTCAGTAAATGGAGGTCGTCGGTGATCCGTCGGAAATAACCCACCCCATCGGTGACCGTCGGCGATCCGTCGAAAAAGTATGCCGTCGGTGATCCGTCGGTAATCTGAATGTCGACCACCTTTATACCGATAGACATTTACTGACGGATCACCGACGGATTTGTCCGTCGGTGATAAGCATTTGTTTTGTAGTGTAAAAGGTTTACCATTTCTAAAATGTTCCCAAGGTCGGGAATGACCAAAGTCAAAGGACTCACACATTCGTACCTTTAAAACGTCCCATTACATAAATGATGCATATTTCCAACAAACACTAAAAGTGTATTTCGACCCAAATAATCTTCATTTATGAATAAATCATTAAAACACCTTCATTCATGACTTATTTATCAAAATGCCCAAATAAGGGTGTTTTACAAGTTTATAAAGTCAAACACCTCAAATAATCAAAATCCATCAAATAACCCAACAATTGATAATTTCATGTAAACCACATAAATACTTTAAAATGGATATTTTGGCATGTACAATGTTTTCACAAATCAACTTAAACTCACCTCGCTAGGTTAGGTTAAACCTAGGTTCCAAATCCAACCATTAGCCTCCAATAGTGTAGACTCCACCGTTTTCAAGTCATCACCAACAATAGGCTAGGGTTTCCAAATAACCCATTTCTTCAAGTCTAGAATAATCCACCAATAAGTAAAAACTCTATAGATCTACAAGGATCCTCATATAAGAACTTGAAATATACAAGAAACTTACCACATTCACATCTTTAACCTCTCAACCAACTCACCTCCGTGAGATCTTCCTACTTTTCAAACTCAAGCTTCCAAAACAAAAATCTTGATCTCTTTAGGGTAGAATTACTCCAAGATGCTCCCAAACTGACATTGGAGTTCCCAAAATCGCTCCAAGAAGAAGAGAAATGGAGAGGGGGATGAAAATAAGAGAAAACCCTAAAGAATGGGATTTAAACCACCAGACCGTCCCCGCGGCCTTGGCCGCGACCTCAAGTCGCGGGCTAAGTTGCGCGTGTTCCTGAGTAGCGGGTCACAACGACTTACGCGGGCCTACCCGCGACTTGAGGTCGCGGGCCAAGCCGCGCGTGCTGCCTGTGGTGCCTTCTCGCGTCTCGTGTTAAACTGTTCCTTGACAGTTTCTCTCGGACGACCACTGACCGTTTCCCTGGCCGAACAGTGACCGTTTCTTAGGAAATTACGGGTGTTACAGGCTTGGCTCACCAACCCACTGATAGCGGAAAATCGTATAGGTCCACAAAGTGGCCACCTTTGTTGCCACAGTGGCAGTGCAAGTGCACACCGGACACTATGATCGCTATTAACTAATAAAGTGGTGAAGTACCAAGATCGTTTCCACAGGGAGTAGTCAACTAAGAATCAGAGACATTCATGAACTTCTAGTGCTTGTTTGAGTTTTGAGAACAATATCAATATTTGTGAGTTTTAGTTATGCTAAACAATGATTAAAGTAATCAAATAATTAAAAGAGAGGATGTGGGTACAAGCACTATCTAAGACAGATGTTGTAACGCCCCGAATTTTCATTGTATAAATTCTATCGTTAAGATTTCTAGCCTTCCTTATTTTAAATCATAGTTATCTTGAGTTTACCCTTAATTGGGTGTATCGCATGTTTTAGCCAAGCTCGTGTGTTAAGTCTTGATTTTGGAAAAGAGAACCATGCAATGGCTTACGCGGGTTACTTCGTGGCTTGCAAGCCGCAACACAAGCCGCGTAACCCACTGTCCGTCTTCCATCTCAGAAACACGCGCGGGCTATGTCGCGGCCTAAAGTCGCGGCTTATCCTGATGCTCTTAGATGGGGTTTTCCCCTTTTCTCATTTATTTCACATCTACTTTCTCTATCTCTCTCTCAAAATCATTTACACCTCCAAGATTAGATACTAGGGTTTCACTGTAACACCCTCAATCTGAAAATAGCAACTTATTTAAAATTTTCTAAACACATCGATAACGATTCGTCTACAATCACAATTTAAGAATGAACCTCCATACATATACATATCCTATATAACAGTCTATGATAAGGACGGGTGCTACTAAACCGAAAGTCAGCTACTAACTCCAATATGCGGAAGACCTCATCAACTACTTACTCTTGTACAAGGCTAAGGCTCGACTTCTCAAAGCACTGCTAGAACTGAACCCCCAACAAGAACCTGATGCACATGCCAACAAATAAAAAGGGTTAGGCTTAACGCTTAGTGAGCTCAAGAGTTTTAACATGAATGAATGCACAAGTAAAATCATGCTAGAAACAGCTACAGTTCTTATCAGCAGTTAACCAATTAGTCACGTAGATATGGAGTCAACGGAAGCGACCCATATCTCCAATCCGGTTCACCCAAAGAGGCAATGCACCTTGAAGTCACTTTCACTGACAACCCAAAGGCCCGACACGCACCGGGGACTACCGCTTAGGAAATTCCCCCGACGACGGGGGTCTAGGTACATGGGAGACTACCGCCTTAGGAAATTCTCCAAATATCACCCACCTACATTCCTATAGTGAATCACAGACTTGGTTCGTCCACATAATGCATATAGGAGGTCTCAAAGATGTGTTTCAACCCGTTAGTCATTCGGGTATCAACCAAGAACACAATATTACCATCCTAAGCATGTAAATCCATCATATGACATAATATCCATTCAAATACTTCGTGAGAATATAAGGTCGCCAAAAAGGCATTCCAAGGAGGAATCATCATAATACCAAGATATGCATAAATGACTCATGGTAAGTTATTCATATACAAATTTCCACATAAATCCCCAAACACTTGTACATTAAATAAGAACACTTGATAAATCGCATCAATGACAACACTTTAGATTCAACTTATTTCCGAACCGGTCACCCAAAGAGGCAACTTGAAATAGCAAATGCCTACACGACTCATTTTAGTGAGAACCGAGCTAAGATACTAAAAAGCCTTTTTATCAACAATTGACGTCTTCCAAATAATGAAATGCTTTTAAACATCGTTTATGAAGACACATACCCCAAAGACGTGGCTAAACCGAAACTCGATACGTATTGGGACCAAAGATTTTCCAACGGTTTTATGAATGCAACATACTCGGAATGCATAACCCATGAACTTAGGTTTCAATTGTACAAAGTCATTAAGAATGCATAATGCCATGAAATGAACTCCATTTGTATAAAATTGCTAAGAACCCAAATATGAGCATTTTATATAATTTCACAACCCAAGTTTACCAAACATGAAACTTATTAAAATACCCACACTTTGACAAATATCAAGTAAAACACACTTTTGCTTCAAAATACCCATTTTTGGCATGTACACCGTTTTAACAAATCAACTTGAACTCACTTTGCTAGATTTAGGGTAAATCTAGATTTCACCCAACGAGCTCTTTGAAGGCCGCCTGAATCCTCAAACCGAAAACTTCCAAAACCTAGATCCAACATTTCATCCCATAAATAACTATTTTCAACCATAAGGAAACATTCTCCAAACATAAAAATACCAAGATCTCAAACAAGATCAAAACCCTAGTTTCTCCAAAACTAACAAATCCGAGATTTGAGATACCAACACTAAGAAACCATCAATGGAGCATTTATAACCTTAAATCAAAGAAGCTTACCACTAGAGATGACGAGACCTTCCGAGAACACCCAATCCAACTCTTCAACCCGAGCTCCCCAAACATCGAACTTGCATACTCCTTTATGAAGAATCCACCATGGATGCTTCCCAAACTGAGATTAAATCTCTCAAAATCGTCAAGTGGAGAGGAGAGAAATATAGATGGTGGTTAATGAGAGAAAACCCTAGAACATGGGTTTAAAATCGACTAGATGACTCCCGCGGCCTTGGCCGCGACCTTGAAGTCGCG
Source organism: Arctium lappa (assembly GCA_023525745.1). Classification (NCBI taxonomy): domain Eukaryota; kingdom Viridiplantae; phylum Streptophyta; class Magnoliopsida; order Asterales; family Asteraceae; genus Arctium; species Arctium lappa. The sequence continues at coordinate 10,534,550 of CM042048.1, forward strand.
GGCCAAGCCGCGCGTGCTACAAAGCTGCGCACCACAGTGGGTTACACGGGTTTAGCCACGGCTTTGAGGCCGTGGACTAAGCCGCGCGTGTCACTGGACTCCCTTCCCACTTCTCGTGCTAAACCGCTCACCGACCTCTTCGCTCGGTCGATCGCTGACTGGTTTCCTTAGCTGGTCATAAACCGATCTTCAGGGAAATTACGGGTGTTACATTCACCAAGCCCTATCCACCATATTTATTGCTAGAAGTTGGGTGTATCAACTAAGGATTCAACATTTGGGCATTAAATCACCATCTCCATTGTCATCTTCTCCAAGAGGTTAAGCTAGGGTTTTGGGTTTTCTTTAAAAACCCACTTGGTGAGTTCATATTTCTTTTCCTTAAAACTTTATACACATCAAAGCTAGACTTTTGAATCTATTATCATCTCCTTGTTTACATTACGTGATTTATAAGATTTTAACCTAAAAATTGGTTTTTTGGAGATTTTAGGGTTCTTACTATTTTACTAAAAGGATGGGTTCCATCCTATATGTTGCAAAATAAAGTATCACTTGCACAATTATGTGAGATACTTAAAAGAATGTATATAATCTCATTTTATGATTTTCATTCTTATCAGCAGTTAAACTTGGAATTTCATATTTGAAAATAAATGGTATTGAGGACTTTATGTTTAACTATAGTTGGTCACAAATAAAATTGTGACAAGTTTAGACTATTACTAGTGGATCCATAGGTATTGAGTCGACTTATGTTTGGGATGTTTTCCCCCTTTGTAGCTAGTTGAGACATTGGATCCTCGGAGGCCACTTGGTACGGTTATGTGGGACCGGTTACTAGCCATGGATCGTAAATGTAATCCTAGTGAACGAGTATGACTTGGTTTCCTCGGGTGCCCTCCCCCACATCTTAGTACGGACCGTCGTTGTTCGTGGCCATGGTTTCCAAGTATTTAGCTCATAACTCGGATTGTGGCTTACTTTTGTGTTCCGCTACAATCCTTGGTAAATCGGGTCTCCCCCGTCATCACAAGATGTAATTTTGGACCGAAAGGTCCTTAAGTGTTTAATATTTCAAACTGTAAACTCAACTCTCTTGAAAAGGTTTTCTTTCGTTACAATTGTCTATGTTTCTTTAAATTATAAATTGTATGTTCTCACTAGGCTTTAAGCCTAACACTTTTCTCAAATGATGTGTATAACAGGTTCCTTTAGCGGTGGATTGCCAAAGGTTTGAGTGACGAGCGTGGGCTTGAGGCATTTTTGAAATGATTAGTATTTGGTGTTTTGGGCATTTAATTAAGCTCCTTATTTTGGTGATTTTTGGGTTTACAACCGATGTAATCTAGATAGTACATGTTTAGATTAGTTTATTGTTGATTTCCATTTCCGTTCGCAGGTTTTGTAAATGCTTTATACATTTCCCCATTTTGGGTGGTTTATTCCAAATACAAACGTCATTTTGACAAATTTTCAGATTTTTAAATTACTCTAAATTTTAGGGTGTTACAGATGTAGTAACAATATGGTCAGAAACAAGCGTCACAAAACATCTATAAAAAGCCCTTTATCTCGAAAGTGAATTTCCACAGAGAGTGGCCACTTATACCCACAAAGTTGCCACTATTGCCGACTCAAGACTTGCCAATTTAACTTAGTAAACCTCTAAGGATTTCAGTTCCACCAGTATGGATATAGATGCCCAAATCTCTTTGTGACACCTATATCGACCGACATTTTGAACCTTAGTTAGAATCATGCAAAAACCCGTATCTATACGTGGTTATGAAAGACTCTCTCAAATCTTCTTGCATCACTCAAGCCGTATTTTCGAATCCGCCCATCTCTGGGTCTAAGATCTAATATTAACACTTACAAGTGATCGGTTATCCGCGTTGAGTTGAAGTCCCGACTCAAGTGACCAAGTCTAAGAGTTAGCAACGATGGCAACACCCAAGTGTTGCATACTAGTCTTAGCCTTGGCTCATACCCACACCCAAAGGTGTGTTTAGTTCATGATAAAAGTAAAAGACATGGAAGAAGAAGAAGAATACATAAACATAACTTGCATAAACGAAATTAGAAAGCTGTCACCACTTATGTCGCTATAGTGGTGATGTTGTTACAAGAAATTAAAATCATAAGAAAATTAAATACAACTACAACTAAGAACTTAATGAGAAAATGAGAAGTAAATGCTAAGCTCCATATATGAGAGACTTCCCCTAGAATTGACGATCTCCAATGGTGTCCCAAAGCCTCCTTTTATAGTGCTTTTGAAGAGAAAAATGGTGATGTGACAAATCCTAAAAAACTACTTTAAGGAAGAGTGTTGAAGTTTCATTTGACTTCCAAATTTTATCTTTTTCTTTGATTATTTTCTTGTGAAAGCTCAGGTTCCTCTTTCTTCTAAGCACATTACCAAAATTGTCCAAGGCTTATCCAAAACTTCCAGCCCACTGTTCGCCATTGTGGTGACCAAAGTCGCCACTTCACTGCACAAAAAGTTAGAAAAACCGAATTTTTGCATCCTTGAAACTTCATCACAATGTTGGAACAAATTAGACCAAATGAAGGAGGAAGAGAACAAAATGGGCAAGAAAGTGGTAAAAATAAATGAGAAAATAGAGGCAATAACTCTCAAGAATCGAGAGTTATCGCCCCACGTATTGGTATGGAAACATGCTCAACATGTCAGCCAAAGTAAGTTTTAAAGTATTATTTTTATAATATCATACTTCTTTTACTGTTCCCTCTACGTACAGAAGGATTGGTTGGAGTAACAAATGTTGATATCATATTTTTAAGATATCCAAGGGCTGAAATGCAAAGTACAAGTATGCACCAATCAACAAATCAGATGGAGACACGCGTTAAAGTTGGCACGTAACGTTTAAAATATTAGTGGCTATAAAAGGAAATCTTTATCAATGTTGCAAATCACTCGTTTGACAGAAATTCTAAGTGGTGGTTTCTTAGATAAGTCGACATCAATATTTGAAAACTATCTTAGTTCTTTAGATCTGAAAGAGTAATTTCTTCAACTATTTCAATATATCCTTGTGCGCAAATTTGTCACCAACCATATTGTTTAAGATAAGATCTTACCTTCCTAGTTTCCACAATAAATTTGTAGTTCTTTCTTTTTACAAGATATACATAATTAAAAAATGAAAATATATTGTGTTTGTATTCAACCCCTTCGACAAAAACACTTTATGTATTAGTCATTACCCAACCTATACCAAGAGGAGAGGGGGTTGGAGTATGTTGATTTGAACAAGAACGCATTCAAAAGGTCAAAGTTGATTGATAAGGTAACGGAGGTTATTGTAACTATTGCATGCTCGCGAGACACATAATACTGGGTTGGTGACGACAACTAACGTAACACAAGTAAGATGAAGGTATTGTTGATCGTGAATTATGTAGATAAGTTGAAGGATGCACTTGTAACTTAACTAGAGATGGCCAAAGGGGCGGGGCCGGACCACCCCAGGACCGGGACTGACTTGGGAACAGCCCGATCCGAGACCGGTTTGGCATCGTCGGTTTATAACCCAATTACGCTATTCCACCGAAAACAAGGCCCTACCCGGCCCGGGACCGACCCGGTTTTTATTTGAAATTTATTTATAAATGTACTTTTAAGTATATTTTTAAATGTATTTGATTGAAGACAAAAATGTATTTTCAAGTGTATTTTATTGAGTATATTATTATAACAACATATTTTTTAGTGTATTCGATTGACCCAAATTAAATATTTTAAAGTATATTGGATTGATTAAATTAACAAACACATAATTTTTTTAGTGGATTTGATTGACCAATTATAATAAAAAGTATTTGCTAGTGTATTTGATTGACGAAATTTTTCAAAGAATATTTTTTTATATATTAAAAATCAATTTAAAAAAAATTAAGTGAGACCGATTTGGGCCTGGCCCGGGACCAAGACCGGTTCTCATAACTGGGTCGAAGTATTTTGGTTGGGACCGAGACCGATTACAACAACGCTGTTTAAAACTAGAACCGATTTGGGTCGGACCAAAATCAACTTTTGGCCATCTCTACGTGTAACCCTCTATACCACATGTGGAAGGTTCCTAACCATACTTGTTATTTAAGATCTGATTTTAAAAACCACAACATTTGTCTTTATGAAAAAAAACTTAGAGGTTGATTTTTTAAAGTCATGTAAGTCATGAAGACATGATGTAGTTAAATACCCTAATCAATGTCTTTTGTGTGTGTATATATATAGTATTCCATATACAATATAAAATTTGTATGTTGTTTTATTTTTAATAAATATATTGTAAACGTATAGTTACAACAGTTCTAAATTGTATTTCACATATCAAAATACGTATAGAATGTCACCGAATAAAAATAGTTAAGATTGAGCCGACTATGAGACAAGGCAAACGGGGTGAAAGTGATATAAAACAAGAGCAAAGTTACATACATATACGATTTGAATACAGAAAGTGAGACTGATAAGGATATAAATATTGTTATTTCCTCATATAAGTCAATTAACCTAAAGTATGTATAAGCTAATTAATCTGCCGTGTTGTCCAAAACTAAATAAAACCGAATGGTTTATATATAATTTCAATTCATAATCTTGTATGTATATCAATATATAATCATTAAATAGATACAATATTTATGTATTTTTGTTTTGGTTAAAATTTATAAAATGGTTACCTATGCTTATATATGACTTCAATCAAAAACCAAGATATTTATTAGATTCATAGTTTGAAAATCATGTGAAAATAACCCATAAATCTTATCCATTTTGCATATTGTGTGCTTGTTCTAGTTTGGCAAGTTGTGTACAACATAATGTGGCCAATATCTACTGCCTCCCACCACCTTAACAACTTGCTTTACCATTTGTCCCAATAGAATTGTTTTATAAAATCATAATCACCAACAAGTAAAATAGAATTAAAAAATGGTAAATTTTGACAATAAAGGATCAAGAACTCAACTAGAGTATGAGTTACATGTTTTGGTTGGATTTTGATTAAACCTTAAAATTTGTTATGAGCCCCAACGATCAAATAATGTAATTAATAATGATCATAAAAAAAATAGAAGAAATATGTAGAAAATAAATGATACGTATTAAATGTTGACATGGAAACCCGATAGCAAGAAAATTCATGGGTTACCGGGGTCATCGTTCCACTAAGCTCAATAGAAAGAAACGACAATGTCGATTACAAATGAATTTCCTTCAACCAACTCTAAGGGGGTATTCGATTATAGGTATTAATCAGTCATTAATAGGATTGAATATAAAAGAAACTGTTTGATTTTATATAAATACAATGGGTTCATTCCCTCACAAGCTCAAATTTTCATTTCAGGTTAAATTATTTTCATTCCCTGTTATTTTCATTCCTACTCCTATTCTCCTTCATGAACCAAACAACCCCCCTAATACATTGGATGAACTCAAAGAAAGTAAAAATGCTCTCTTTTCTCACACTCCTCTTTGATTTTGGGTCAACTATCCTTCTTATGGGACTTCTTCCACTTCTTCTTGATGCTTACGGTCCCCCGAGTATCCCCATCCCCTTTGATTAAGTCAACCCCCATGCTTCCAACAATCGACTCTCTCCGCTCCTAGGTTGACTACTGGTCTTAAATCGTGTTGTGACGAACTATTAAGGGTATAGTAACCTTCTTGGGCTGATCAGAATAGATGGCAAACCGTAATCGCTCGTTTGGTGTAGATGAGCGAAATTGCTCCCAAACATCATATAAAGTTAATCTTCATTATTTATACGTACTTCTTTAAGTCATATCCCAAACAAATGAGTTTTTAGTTTTTAATTTATTACCATGATGTTAATAATAAAAATTATAGAAAAAGCTTTTATGTTGGATTAGAACTACTCTCTTTTGAAAATACCGTTTCCTATCTTCCGGATTTAAACACTCCTCTTTCTCCTTCCAAAACTCACTCACACACATACAAGTTTTTAAACTTATAAATATTGTTACCTAAAAAAACATATAAATTTTATTATAATTGAGTAATGTGTGTAATGTTTGATCAAATTATGTCATTTATTTTATCACCCATCGTTAGCAAATATCTTAATGATTTTTATAAATTACATATTAGTTAATGTATTGAAGTTTATTTACAAAAGTAATAACTAAATATATAAAATTTATAACAACAAATTTATGTATGAAACAAAATCACTAGCATCCAAGCAAGATTTGAATTGAAAATTTATCTTTAACAATAATTATCTATTTATTTGAGGACAACTAAAAGAAATATACGATTTACTTTGGAAACAATATTATATCACATACTGCTGCTCGGGATACCGTAACAGGAATTGACGAATGCTGCTAGCTTCGAAGACTGCTTCTGTTTTTGGCATGGGCTGCTTCGAATATGGGAGAAGGTAGGAGGTCCAGGCGATGAGGTTTGCTCCTGGCAAACCCCGACGATCTTAGTCGTTTTTCCTTTTTGTTCCTTGCGTTCTTTAGGTTAATGTGTTGTAGTTGTCTCCTGGTGCTGTTTTTGTTTTGGTTGGTAGTAGTCTGTTTTTGTTTTGATGGGTGGTTGTTTGTAATTGATTTGGTGGGTTATAAAATTGTGGTTGCTTTTTAAAAAAAAAATATTGTATCACATACTAATATCATTAAATATTCTTTTTGAATTTTGACTTTTAATGATGTTTAATATCTCAATCAATATGTATTTTCAAATGTAGTAAGAAGATAATAATACCCTTATTATGATATATAATTTAAAAGGTCAACCACATTTATTGTCCACTTAAAAGAAAGTGGGTTTGTTGGGTGGAAGGTGATTTTGCACCAAGAGAATTAAAAAGTTAAAATCATAAGTCAACAAGCATTAGCTCCCAAGTTAAGTGAACCATGGGATTCCCTTATATATTACAACAATTTGAACCTTAATAATATATTTTTTACTTATAAACTATTAATGATGAACATAAATATTAGGTTTAGGGGGTGTTTGGGATTGCTTATTTGAAGTGTTTTTTAGCTTATTTCGGTGTGGCATCGGAGATAAGCACTTTCAAGTGTTTGGATGGAGAAAAATTAAAAAGGCTTATAGCGGTGCCAAACCGCTGAAAATGAGTTTTTGATAAGTCATTTGATTTTAAATTATCAACTTATTTGAAAAGTGCTTATGATTTTTTTTTTGTTATTTTATATGTATAAGCAATCTCAAACACTTTTAAATAACAACGTATTAGCTTATTACGTTTTGTTACCACAATAAACTAATCCAAACATTTTTTTTAAAAACTCCGATTTAACACCGCATAAGTTGATAAACAATTTTCAAAATAAACATAAGTTATTTTAAATAAGCAATCCCAAACACCCCCTTAGCAGTTGCTGATAGTTAAAATTTTGACTTGTTTGCTTTTTTTAGTTGGACTGGTTCTAATAGTTATTTTTTTTTTTTTTAGGTTTTAATTTTGGGTTTGTTTGTTTTGTCTTTTTTGTATATGCTTTTGTTATAACCTTTGTTTTTTTAATAAATTTATTTCAGTTTTTGAAAAAAGAAAAGGAAATAAGGCATATATTTTGTTAGTTTTAAAATAAAAAATACTTTATCTAATACTTGAAAGTCAATGAATAACAATTTAAGTTTTATTTCTTTTTTATTTTATATGTGGTGGACATACTTTCATTCGTGTTAGTTTTTGCTTGTGGTGGCGTGGTAATTATGTTGTGATTTATCTTTTTAATTAAAATATTTTACTTAAAAGATTTAATAATATTTAAGTTATTTGCAGCTTGAGGAAAAAATGTCAAGATTTATCGTGCTTTGACATAGATTAACATTATCGCGTTGACTAACAAGCAAATAATTTTTTTTATGCTCGTGGAGTCATGGTCAAATAATTTATTATAAAACTCACATATATAGGATTATGTTTATTTGAGAAATGCTAAAAATATGAGAAATAAAGAAATGATCATATTTCTTTATCTGGTCAACATTTACGACTTTGACCGTAAAGCACTGAATAATTCCTTGTGTGGTATGTAGAAGATGGAGGGGTAGTTTCGTAAAATACGCGGGACGGGTTCATATATGAACTTGTATGATTCACATATGAATTATATGTTCATATATGAACCAGTGTAATTCACATATGAACTCTTTTAAATAATTCATATATGAATAAGTTAATTAATTCATATGTGAATTACAAAATTTCATATATGAATCTGTTAATTAGTTCAACTGATTCACATATGAACCTACAATTAATTAGTTCAAATGTGAATCAGTTAATTGGTTCATATATGAATCAGTTAAAAGAGTTCATATGTGAATTACACTGGTTCATATATGAATGTGAATCATACAGGTTCATATATAAACTTGTCCCGTGTATTTGTAAAAATTACGAAACTGTAATTCTATTTTTGGAATAGCCGTAACTTTTGACCAGTCAAAGTCGTAATTGTTGACCAGTCAAAGATGTAATACTTGGCCGGTCAAAACCGATCTTGACCGAATGAAAGACTATGATTACTTGTAACACCCTAAAAATAAGGATAACAAAAATCCAAAAAACAGACATGTGGTATACAAAATATTGCCATAGCAAGAGCCTCCCAAAAATGGGGAAATATTTAAACCTGTTTAATTACAGTTGTAATATAACGGGAAATAGACAACAACTAACTAATCTAGTTTCTATGCTAGAAAGAAGATTACAAAAGGGTGTCATCTATAGACCCAAAACGTCTTCACAAAAAGAGCGCCCAAATGCACCTTCCCCACGCTCTCACCCAAGCGCAACTATACCTGCTTTGGTACGGTACTACTAGAACCTGAGATACACATCTACACCAAACAAGTGTTAGGCCAAAAAACTTAGTGAGTTTGTACAAGAAATAACATATAAATCCAAATACAATTCTTATCAGCAGTTAACCAAAGTTCAATAAATGTGGAGTCAATAGGGGAGACCCATAGCACTAATCAAGTTCCACCCAAAGAGTCGATATACCTTGATGCCAACTACTACGAGTGACATCCGAAATGCCCGGCACATTCGAGGACTACAACCATGGCATTACCCCGAATGACGGAGGTCTAGGTACATATCATTACGGTGGCACCCAAGACTACATCCTCCTAGTGTCTACTGACTTGGTTCGTCCAACATAATTTATAGTAGGTCTCAAGGCACATTATAACCAAGAATATCTCAATACCAACCATGGGTACAATATTACTATTCCAATTAATATAATGTCCATAACAAGTGTAGTATGACACAATTTTAATCATGTATTTGTGATTCCACCCAATGGTATCTCAAGTAAGAAATTATCTCAATAATAAGATATGTATTCCATCAAGTCATAACAGGTTACATATAAACATGTATTCACAAGGAAAACCCCAAGAAATTAAGCATTAAGAATGAACATTTCAAGTTAAGGTGCAAGATAGTAGCAAGTAGTAGATTATGATGTGTATCTAGTTTTAACAAAAGTTTAGTAAACTCACAATCTAGGTTTTTGATTAAAACCTATAAAATAGGAAAAACCTAGCTTGAAGAGGTTGGAACTTGAAGAAGAAGGTTGTTGGACTTGAGAACTCCAATAAATGCTCCCTTAATGTGAATGAATGCAAGACCAAAAACCCCAACAACAACTTGATTGGTATTAATGAGGGTTAGAGTTTAGAGAGGAATCGGTCAGCTTTGAGGTCTCCAAAATCGCCAAAGAGAAGAGAGGAGTGTAAAAAAATGAAGTCAAAATCGGTCAAGGGTTCCATTTAAACTCTCAGACCCCGTCGGCGACAATGCCCGGCGATAGTGCCATGGGCACTGTCACGAGTCACAATCGCGCCATAACCCCCAACCCGCGGTACATTTCCCGCGATAGTGACCGGCGATAGTGCCCTTGTCACTATCGTGTGGTCACAATCGCGCCACACGCTAAACTTACGGTACAAACGCCACGATAGTGACCTGCGACTGTGCCCTTGGCACTGTCGCGTGGCACTATCGCACCACACTCTCAAAGCCCCGAAAACTTGATCAAAATCGATAACGAGCGCAAGGTCAGACATTCTAATTAATATGTAACTCAAATAGAATTAAGAAAATGGACCTATATGCCTATAGGGTTTCAGATTCGCAATTTACCACAATTAATAGAGTGCGAGGAGTAAATACTTACTATAAATTTTTCGGGTGTAACATTATTTCTCATATATTTAACATTTCTCAAATGAACCTCTCCTTACACACACACACACACACACACATATATATATATATATATATGTGATTAAATCATGTGAGAATAAAAAAAAGATGAGAATCGTGAGGATTAATCTAAGTCGTAATTTGGTTTAAATCCTATAGTTTTAATTAAAAGTTGTTTCACTATATAAAAATGGCATAATCGTCATTTTGTAATAAAGATTCTCCAGATGAAACAATATTATTTCATCTAATGAAACAAAACAGAATTTTCATGAATATGATATTTCACCTCATGAAATCCAAACATAATGTTCACATATATATTATTTCACCTCATGAAATCAAAAACAATTTTCATCTATAATCTATTTCACTCCCATGAAATCAAACAAAATTTCCCAAATCCACAAAGTGGATTTTGATTATACAAACGTTGGATCATTTATGTCGACTTTCATTGAGGAATGGGAGAATCTGGTGGAAGCACTGGCCTCTTGTTCATCAAGAAACAGATATGTCGGCTTCCTGAACGCACCATGAAAACAAACAATCGTATTTCCGGCCAGCAACACCGAGATCAAAATAGATCCAACATTGGTTAAGAAAATCACAACAATGCTACGAACAATCAAAATGTTGAGGGTTTCCCGATCGGAGATCGTACGATCGAGAACCACCAACGTCGGATCAGAGGGGCGGAACAGGTGGAGAAACCGAGAGATGGTGGCAAGAACCAACACGCCAAAGGTTTCCCGCTCGAAGAGCCACACCGCCAAGAGACCAATGAGTATTATCAGATATAAATGGTTTGCCAAGAGAGAGAAACCGACGGCGGCGGCGACGACGGTGAGGTAGTTGACACGAAAGTAGGCATAGTTCTTCTGGATCCGAGTTGCGACATCGGTTACAGATTCAACTTTAGAAAATCTAGAACAGTCGACGAGTTTCAACCAAGGGTGGCGTTGGGAAAGGCTGGAGTGAAGGGTTTCGGTGACGTGCTTGATAGATGTGCAGAAGGCGGTGGTGGGGAGTGGTGACTGGAATTCTCCGACTGAAGTGGTTTGTGGGTTTGAAATGGGAGTAGAGGGTTTCTAGGTGGTGGTCTTTGCTAATAAAACTTAAGTCAAAGAAGGTGGGCTTTTACAAAAACCCTATGTAATATCCGAATCCAAATTTTCGATAAATTTTTATAGTTGGGTGAAAAGTTAATAGAGACCCAAAGTTCAAGGGGGTTAAATGAAACTTGGGTTATATATATATGTTTTAACCCTAAGATACTTCTCATTTCCTTCCTGATATTTGTTATGGGCGGCTAAAGGGAGAAGGAGAGCAGGGAGAACGATTGAAGGAGATCGAGGGGTTTGACGTTTTCTTCAATCAAGGTATGATTCTAGTCTAATACTCCCTTCTGCAGTAAGTTAGTCGGTAAATGATCTCGTTGTTGAGTTTGTAACCGTGTTATTGGGCGATTCGAGGATCTGAGTTGTTTTCTCGAAGTTTTGGAATCGCCTGAGCGAGTTTGAATATCGACCGGTGTCGACCGGTGTGGGCCGACCGGTGTGGGGAGACCGGTGTCGACCGGACCCGTGTCGACCGGTGTGTCGCCCGGGGTAGTCTCGACCGGGGGTGGTCTCGACCGGGGTGGTACAGTATGTAGTATTTTATGTTTTAGTCAGTGAGAAAGTGGGTTATCTATGTTTTGGCTTACCGATTTATCGGTGTTGTCGTAGGTAGTGAATCGTTAGAAAGAAGACTTTAAGCGAGAAGGATCTGAGGTGAGTCTTTCAAACTAAATCTTTTACGATTTTGAAAGTTATATGATAAATGAGAGTTTTCTGAATTGCACGTTTATATTATCGAAAGTTGAGAAGGTTGATTTAATTATGTTGGAATATTCATACTATGTTATACAAACCCGTTTTATATAATGTTGTTAATTAGATGTATGCATACATTTGATTCAGAGGTTTTGACCTAAGTCGGGAAGTGTGACCCGCCTGCTCGTACCGGGGAGTGTGGTTCGTTTATGCCATTGGGGTGTGTCCCCAAAATAAGGCAGTACGAGACAGACATACAGTCTTTGACAGCAGTGTTGGTCAGTAGTGTGAGTTACGCTTGCAAAGCGTAAAGTGTGGTCGTGTTGGTCATTAGTGTGAGTTACGCTTGCGAAGAGTAAAATGTGTGTAACACCCGTAAATTCCTGTCTGTGAAAGCCAATCCTTTGAGAAATCCTTGATTCTGATCATGGAATTTCATCCCTTACGCCTTACCTTTTAAGCCTTATCGCATCGTGGGTGCTCCGGATGAAAATAGAAGAAATCGGGGTTCGGGACACTCGGGGCGATAGTGCCCTGGCGATAGTGCCCTGGGCACAATCGCCAACAGTGTGGTGCCCGCGGTACAGTTTGGGCGATAGTGCCCTGGCGAGAGTGCCTTGGGCACAATCGCCGGGCACAATCGCCTGCGGCCTCTGGTTGTTTTAAAATCGATTTTTGAGCTGCCCACCTCATTATTTCTCAACCCATTTCACCCTTTTCTCTCTAGAAACCGAACCCAAACCCTAAAAATTGGTTTTATACCTTCAAGTCACCAAATCCATGATGTTCCAAGTGTTCTCCTCCACCTAACAAAGATTAGAAGCTCCACCTTCATCTTCCTCATCAAGTTCTTCGGTTGGGAGCTCGGGTTGAAATGTTGGATTGGGTGTTCTCGGAAGTCTCTTTGTCTTCAAGGATAAGTTTTCTTGTAATAAGTTATAAAATGCTCCATTTATGGTTTCTTAGTGATTTGGTTTCTCAAATCTCGGATTTGGTAAGTTTTGGAGAAAACTAGGGTTTTGATCTCGTTTGGGGTTTTGGTATATTGTTTGGGGGAAATGCTTCTAAATGATTGAGTATGGATATTTATGGTTTGAAATGTTTGGATCTAGGTTTTGGAAGTTTCTGGCTTGAGGATTCAAGCGGCCTTCAAAAGAGCCCGTTGGGTAAAATCTAGATTTAGCCTAAATCTAGCAAGGTGAGTTCAAGTTGATTTGTGAAAACGTTGTACATGCCAAAATGTTTATTTTAAAGCATCTATGTGTTTTACATGAAATTATCAACTGTTGAGTTGTTTGGTAACTTTTGATTATTTGAAGTGTTTAGCTTATTAAACCTTGTAAAACACCACATTTGGGATATTTTGATAAATGTGTTACAAAGGAATGTGACTTGGTGATTTATTGCATAAATGGGTATTTGGTCAAAAATACACTTTTAAGTGTTTGTCGGGTTTTATGCATCATTCATGAAATGAGATACTTTGAAAAGTACGAAGGTGTGAGTCCTTTGGTTTTGGGTCGATCCCGACCTTGGGAACGCTTTAGAAAATGATAATCCTTTTTGGGTTTTGGGCCGAAGGCCAAATGTGACTTGAGAAACAAAGTTTTGGGAAAGATGTATTTTGGTTTATGTAACCACTTTGGCTCTCGTATTTTAGTCGACCGTACATTATGCCTTTTTGGGGCTTGGTTTGCACTCAAATGAGTCTTCGGAACAATTGTTCAGTTTTGGTAGCCTGTTAAGGAGCCTTGTCGTATGGTGTACCTAGTTGCATCTCATTTGTGAGTTACGTGTATTAGAGGCGTTAGCTCATCCGTTGGAGTCATGTAACGTGTTAGGTTGTAATGCAATGGATCCATAGGCATAGAGGTTGGTTTTTATCGTGTAAATGGGATAAGATTCCTGTGTTTTAATCTGGAAATAGGCGTTGATAATACGACGTAAGTCCTACATAATCAAGTGTGTCAAGGATGGGGAGATCCCAAGGTAAAGATCTGGATATGATTGAACTTGGTGATTATTATGACTAAAGACCTGGAGAGGGTTGATGTCTATTATGACTAAAGACCCAGAGAGGGTTGATGTCTATCCTGACTAAAGACCTGGATAGGGTTGATGTCTATTATGACTAAAGACCTGGAGAGGGTTGATGTCTATTATGACTAAAGACCTGGAGAGGGTTGATGTCTATCCTGACTAAAGACCTGGATAGGGTTGATGTCTATTATGACTAAAGACCTGGAGAGGGTTGATGTCTATCCTGACTAAAGACCTGGATAGGGTTGATGTCTATTATGACTAAAGACCTGGAGAGGGTTGATGTCTATCCTGACTAAAGACCTGGATAGGGTTGATGTCTATTATGACTAAAGACCTGGAGAGGGTTGAGGTCTATCCTGACTAAAGACCTGGAGAGGGTTGATGTTTATCCTGACTAAAGACCTGGATAGGGTTGATGTCTACCGTGACTAAAGACCTGGATAGGGTTGATGTCTACCGTGACTAAAGACCTAGATAGGGTTGATGTCAATGGTTGTTTATCCTTGAAGATACACTTATAACATACATCTGTGGTTTAACTTGTGTACCTTCCACATTCAATGGAATCGGGTCTTCCCCGTCACCGAAAGGTGTTGTTTTGGGTACCGAGTCTTGTGTCCATGTTTTCGGTGACATATTGCATATGAGATTTATTAACCATGATTTATGGGTTGAGTGTTATGCCCCACTCGTGATGTGGGTGTTTTGGGATGTGAAGTGTTATTCACGGTATCGTAATTGGGAGTCGATTTATATTCACGTTTTGAGTGAGTTTTGGATCACATCGTTTTATAAAGAATGGTTGTTTTGGAACGTTGTCTTTAATGGTGTAAACTGTGGAAAACGGGTCGTCTCTATTTCTAAAGTAAATTAGTTTGAAAGATCTTGATTTGAACTGTTTTCCTTTCTTTTAAAGATATACCCATTCATGTTAAAACTCTTGAACTCACTAGGCGTTAGCCTAACCTTTTATTTGTCGGCATGTGCATCAGGTTCCAGGTGGGGGTTGGTCCTAGCAGTTCTATGAAGAGATGTGCTTAGTCTTTCGCGAGTGTAAGTTTTGGTGAAGTCTTCCGCAGTTTAGAGATAGTGACTTCTTTTGGGTTTTAGTAGCACACGTCCGTATTGTAGACTTTATGTATAGAATGCATGTGTGTAATGAGGTTAAATCTTAGATTGTGATTGCAGATGAATCAATTATTGATGTATTTAGAATTTTTTTAATTAGTTGCTATTTCTAATTTTGAGGGTGTTACAATGTGGTAAACGTTTAAGTTACGCTCGTGAGGCGTAAGGCTTTGTTTAAATGTTTTAAATAATATTTGAACTGTTGCAGTAGTGCTTGGAGGGGACTCACTAGATCATCGGTCTAACCCTCGCTCTTTCAAAACTATAACCCTTTTTCAGGTTATCGCAAGATAGCAGGTTCTGGTAAGGATAAAGAGAAGTTGTGAGCTTTTCCATGAAGCTAGAAGACTCCTTGTAATAGTTTTCCTTTTTACTCTGTTGTGTAATAAGTTGTAGTTGCAAACCTTGTTTGAATTGTAGGCTTGGGGCCATTGTTTTGGTATGGATAATTACATTTTAATGTAAATAAAGTTCGGGTTGTTATAATTGGTATTAGAGCCATAGTTTAAGGGATTTAGGTGACCGGATAGGCCTAAACTTAAACTGTGGTATAGAGGGACACAACTAAGATTTTGGAAGCCTTTAAGGAGTCATTGGTTTTTGTGAATTGGGACGACAATAGTAAGGACTCTCATGTAAGGTAAATTCAGAATTGCATCTAGCCAATGCCATTATGAATCTACAGGTGCATGGGTATACTCGAGTACTATTGTTGGGTAAGTTGGTGGGTGTAGTTTTGGGTAGTGAGTTCTATCATTGAAATGATAGCGTTGGTCTGGCGTGCTGTGCGAGTACGTTCATGGGTTTAAGGTTAATACCTTATGGGATGAGTATTGTGTGGGATGTAGATGTTTCGTCTGGAGGAAGAACTCCTTGAGTCTGAAAAGGGAAGATTGACGATTGGAGGTGAGCTGGTCACTCCAAGGGATTCGTCGGTTTGGTAGTTTATGATGTCGATCAATGGACATCAGGAGAGTTCACCCCAAGAATCAAATAATAGATTTGAGCCTTTTGAATCAGTAGTTAACTGAAAGTTGGCGAGGGTGGCTGAGAGACGGTATCCGTTTTGGCTAATAAATGGAATGAATACAGAATGGAAATGAGTTATTGTTGGTAAGCCTAGTTGGACCAAAGTAAGGACGCAAGAATTGCGAATCAATGGTCGTGTTGGTTACTGGTAGTAGAATATACCAGAATGTTGGGAATAATTTATGTTGAAGATAGATGTTATTGTGAGGGACCTGACTGGTTGGTCGGAAGTAAGTGTCGGTGGTATATTGGTGTGAGTGTAAACGGTCGACCTTACGAGAGCGAATAGCCTTCAAAGAAGTGGGAGTATCATGCATGGTGTTTTCGAATAAGTTGCGTGAGTCTTTCATGTCAGGTTTATTGGTGTGTGCACCTTTGAGTCATTTGCTTTGAAATTGAGTTAGCGTGTGTAAACGTGTATGGGTTTCAGAAAAAGGGCAATTTTATTGCACGGTGCGCTAAATTTTGAACTTGGTAATTTGGGAGTTATTGCAATTCTTTTATAAATGAGTCATCTTTTGTGGAAAATATAACATCTTTTGATCGTGTGATGTTATAAGGAAGACTGGTATGGACTTAGTCATGCCAGCAAGGGCAGAAGTAGACTAACTCACTCAGCATAAGTAATTTTGTTAGAACTTCTTGAAATCGCTTGAGTAAAGTTTCATTGAAAAGATTTTCAAATGTGTCAAATGATTTCAAACTAATATGTTGTCATGCATGAAGGATATGAACTCGCTAGGTCGTAAGGAAGCATTGAAGTTAAGGATAAGGAAAGGGGTGAAGGATGAGAGTGTGACGTTCGGCCCGTTGTCGGTCGATTCATGATCCTGCTATTCCTTCTAGGGAAATGCGGAGAATGACAGAAGCCTTAGTCCTTGAGTGTTAGGAATGATTCGTTTTGTGGTAGCATGCACTCCTAACCTGAGATGGTGTAGTCGGCGAGTGGTGTTGTTTGGGGTAAAATTCAAAGTCGTTAAGGTACGCCTTTTTGCAGCGTGTTGTTATGTAACATTGTGGTTTTTGGATGAAAAGTTATTGACATCGAGCTGGAGTTTTGAGTTGATCTGGTAATCAGATTCTATCAAGTAAGTTATGTGCCTTCAACGTGCGAAGTCGGTGGGACACCGAGATAGTTATGATTTGTTGGAAAGAGTAGGTTCCTTTGGGAATCTTTGTTAGTCGAAAATATTGTTGAAGTATCACTATGTCGACGGTGATGCTGAAGTCAGCGACAAATTGTTGAGACCATTGTCGGGACGTTGAAAATGGGAAGTGGATGTGGTCATGTTTTTCTGAGTTTCTTAAGGAAGCTAGAGATCGTTCGGGATCGGTGTGTATCTAGAATGGTATAGGACCACCTTGTGGGGACTTTTCAAAATGGAAGATTGTTAGTTGTTCAGGTAAATTCCCATGAGGTTCTGATAGTTCGTGTGGGAGTAAGGTATAGGGAGCAATAGGGTGGTTGTACTTCGAGCAAGTTAACCCGTAAGAGAGTACACTTACCCGACTTTGTATATGGCATATCGCGATAAGCCGATCAGAAGCGAATTCGTGTTGAGTGGTTTAGATGTTCAAAAGTTTGTGGGCGGTCCAGATTTGAGCAGGGCAAAGTCGTGAAACGACTTTATCTCAAATACTGGTGTTACGATAGTCATGATGAGGAGGGTATATGTTATGTGTACCAAGTGTTGCGGAGATTTTGGTGTTATAGTGATGATGTAGTAGGGAGATGAATGGTTGTATGAGATGGTGTACTTTTTATGCCAAAGTGGTCGTTCAAGTCATTATAGTGGTAAGGAGCTTCTTTGAGGTTAAGTTTTAGACTTGTGTTAGTATTATAAGATGAGCATTAGCGAAAACCCTTACTCAGTGATTCTCGGTGAGCTTTTCGAAAGTGTCATGTATGTGGCAGAGATGCATAGATGTTGGTTGGGTTGGTGATTTTGCTAATCTGAAGTTTCTGGGTTCGAGGGATAGTTGGCGGCAACTTCGTGGAGGAACCTTGGGTTCCTGGGTCGCAGAGAGGTGTTGGACAGGCTCATCTTATTCCATTGGCATATTGATATGAATGGCGAACGATTTGTTCATGATGGGTTGTAGGAGACAGGGAAAATCCGTGAGGATGTCGAAGTATTCTTTGAAGGTGAAGGAACCCTATAGATGGCGAAGGAGAGTAAGGAGCGTGAGGTGTCTTCGATCAGTGAGTAATGTTTGAAAGAGAGTGGTTAGTGTCTCGCATGTGGATTGTCGGTAACCGTTTGGTGAAGTGTAGTAATGTAGTTTGTGTTTTGACGAGTTGGAATTGTTGACCTGAGAGTAAGAAGTTTGGCAAGTGGCACATAATTTGGGAGTTTATATTTTCAGAATTTCTGATAAGTGAGTTTATAACCCTAGAGAGGGTGTGAGAAAGGGCGTTAGAGTGTATGCTATGGTTCAAGAGTGGATAAAGCTGAAACGGGCGGTTGGTCTAAGGATTTGGGCTAGATAGTGAGCCTATCACTAGAAGCATGTTCATGTTTTCGAGAAGGAAAAGGGAAGAAGCGGTTGGAGGTAGTACTCGGAGTGAGTCAACTTGGTAATTGTGTAGGAAAGGTTCCAAGTGAACCTGTCTTCCAGTAATAAATTGGAGTGATTGTGGGAGCATGATCACTCTATGTTATAACGGGTAAAGCTTGAATTTATTTCAATTGCGACCGGACAATCGTTGGATGAGCCGAGAATTGAAGTGGGAGTCATTATAATTCGTTCAGTTGGAATTAGTGGGATGTGAGGGTAAGGTAATGTGGAATTTTCTTTTATTATGGAAGTGAAGTGATGACCTTTGGGGCGATGTATGTTACTGTGTATGAGTTGAGTATCACCATTGAATGGTGAACAGTATGGTGTGGGAAAGAAAGTGCTTTTACGTTCGACGTATGCCGAACCGAGATAAGTTACTATGCAATAGCTGATTACCGGATGAAGAAATTCATAATTCTGCGGTTATTGTGGTAACAAAGGTTTACTATATGCATGTTTACGCAGGAGTTGACCTGGGATGATACGGTCTTGGTATTGGAACAGAATGCTTGGAGCATTTGAGGGAAGTTAAGTCGGAATGGATGAAAGAACGCGAATCTTGTGAATCTTAAGATTTGAAAGGGGGCGACTTGATGCATAAGTTGTTCCCATAAAATGGAGTCGTATGTTCGAGAGAAAGCTAGTGTTGGTTTACTATTTGGAGTCCGTAGAAGCTATGGAAGGAGTTGGAGAGGTAGTGTATAACCGAAAGTGTTCGATGAGAATTGGGAAAATTCGTGTCATGTTTCTCGCCTCTCTTGAGAGCACTTGTTGGAGGTGGAGCAGTGATACCTTTGCGAGGTATGCAAACAAAGGAGAGTTTGCCATGATCATAAATTTCGAGGGGGCCTTCGATCGTTGGGTTATAAAGTTAAGGAACAAGGAAATCCGGTTGGTGAAAAATCCAGTAGAGATTTCACAAAGGACAAGAGTCAACGTCGGAAATGGATGCGAACATGAAATCTCAGTATCCCCATATGTTCAACGATGGAATTCCGGGGACAGAATTCTCTTGAGAGGGGATATTGTAATATCCAGATCCAAATTTTCGATAAATTTTGATAGCTGGGTGAAAATTTAAGAGAGACCCAAAGTTCAAGGGGGTTAAATGAAACTTGGGTTATATATATATATATATATATATATATATATATATATATATATATATATATATATATATGTTTTAACCCTAAGATACTTCTCATTTCCTTCCTGATATTTGTTATGGGCGGCTGAAGGGAGAAGGAGAGCAGGGAGAGCGATTGAAGGAGATCGAGGGGTTTGACGTTTTCTTCAATCAAGGTATGATTCTAGTCTAATACTCCCTTCTGCAGTAAGTTAGTCGGTAAATGATCTCGTTGTTGAGTTTGTAACCGTGTTATTGGGCGATTCGAGGATCTGAGTTGTTTTCTCGAA
Source organism: Arctium lappa (assembly GCA_023525745.1). Classification (NCBI taxonomy): domain Eukaryota; kingdom Viridiplantae; phylum Streptophyta; class Magnoliopsida; order Asterales; family Asteraceae; genus Arctium; species Arctium lappa. The sequence continues at coordinate 10,554,810 of CM042048.1, forward strand.
GTTTAGGGAATCGCCTGAGCGAGTTTGAATATCGACCGGTGTCGATCGGTGTGGGCCGACCGGTGTCGACCGGTGTGGGGAGACCGGTGTCGACCGGACCCGTGTCGACCGGTGTGTCGCCCGGGGTAGTCTCGACGGGGGGGGGGGGGGGGGGGTATCGACCGGGGAGGTCTTGACCAGGGTGGTATAGTATGTAGTATTTTATGTTTTAGTCAGTGAGAAAGTGGGTTATCTATGTTTTGGCTTACCGATTTATCGGTGTTGTCGTAGGTAGTGAATCGTTAGAAAGCAGACTTTAAGCGAGAAGGATCTGAGGTGAGTCTTTCAAACTAAATCTTTTACGATTTTGAAAGTTATATGATAAATGTGAGTTTTCTGAACTGCACGTTTATATTATCGAAAGTTGAGAAGGTTGATTTAATTATGTTGGAATATTCATACTATGTTATATAAACGATTTTTATATAATGTTGTTAATTAGATGTATGCATACATTTGATTCAGAGGTTTTGACCTAAGTCGGGAAGTGTGACCCGCCTGCTCGCACCGGGGAGTGTGGTCCGTTTATGCCATTGGGGTGTGTCCCCAAAATAAGGCAGTACGAGACAGATATACCGTCTTTGACGACAATGTTGGTCAGTAGTGTGAGTTACGCTTGCGAAGCGTAAAGTGTGGTCGTGTTGGTCATTAGTGTGAGTTACGCTTGCGAAGCGTAAAATGTGGTAAATGTTTAAGTTACGCTCGTGAGGCGTAAGGCTTTGTTTAAATGTTTTAAATAATATTTGAACTGTTGCAGTAGTGCTTGGAGGGGACTCACTAGACCATCGGTCTAACCCTCGCTCTTTCAAAACTATAACCCTTTTTCAGGTTATCGCAAGATAGCAGGTTCTGGTAAGGATAAAGAGAAGTTGTGAGCTTTTCCATGAAGCTAGAAGACTCATTGTAATAGTTTTCCTTTTTACTCAGTTGTGTAATAAGTTGTAGTTGCAAACCTTGTTTGAATTGTAGGCTTGGGGCCATTGTTTTGGTATGGATAATTACATTTTAATGTAATTAAAGTTCGGGTTGTTACACCCTAATATGTCCTTCATTTTTTAATTTAGATGTGAGATTAGACACAATTTCCCTAAATATTACAAAAATGCCACTATGTTTAATAACCATTGATTAGAACTCTTTAATGATTGAAATTAGTCCCCACGGTCCTTAACATGTTTACGGTTCTCATTTGATTATATATATATATATATATATATATATATATTTTTTTTTTTTACAAAATCAATATATATAGGGGTTATTATGCAACCCTTTTACATGATGCAACTCATGCAATCCCTCTATCTACCACTCATTTTATTTTCAGTTTTTTTTCTTAATTACATAAAATGAGTGGTGGATAGAGGGGTTGCATGAGTTGCATCATATAAATGGGTTGCATTTGATCGCCCCTATATATATGTGTGTGTGTGTGTGTATGTTTAAGTGGTGTTGAAGTCTGATTTCACTTCTAATTTTTAAGTGGTGGTGCTTTAGTCTTAAATTTGAATAAAAAATATTGTTTGTTTTTGCAACCTGAAAACGTATGAATATGTATTATTGTCTATTTTATCCCTAAAAATGTGATATTGTTGAATTTAATTAAATTATACTACTAAAATCAATTAATTTATATAATATGTTTCTCTTACTTCCCAATCAAATAACCTACAGATTCATGGTTGTAAGCACACACAAAAGTTAGAAAAGAGGTTGACTCTGTCAGTGCAACATTCACATCCCCATCCCTAACTCACCGCCGACACACACACAAACCAGAAAACCAAAATTTCAGACAAAGAATTATAAACACAGGGAGCGACAGAAAAAATCTAACCACACAGATCGAATTACATGGACCGAACTAATCTGGAGTCGAGATACCTTGGAGAACGATTTGGACAAAGACGACCGACTTAGAGATCGATTCTGGAGTTGACCGGGCTTGGGGATCGATATGGTCGAGGTGAGGCGAGCTGAGGAGCGATTGTGAATTGTGAGAGAAAATAAGTGTTAAGTGATGAGGGTATCAGGGGCTGTTTGGCAATTGCTGAATGATTTAGTGCATAATGATTAAGTGGTCAGAATGATTAAGAGACTCTTATGATATAGTGCAAAATGAAATATTTTTGTTTGGTAATTGTTCATAATGAAATCAGGGCGCTTAATGGTTAAGGGAGACCCAGGATACAAAATCATTCAGAGAGTTTTGGAACCATTAAGAGGCAGACTCTTTTTTTGTCAAACAGGATTCACCTCTTAACGATTCAGAGGTTGCCTCTTAATAGAACCATTAAGAAGTAAACAAACAACCCCTCACTTTTTCTTCCAGATAAGTACAAGTGACAAGTGGGTACGAATATATACAAAATAACAAATAGACTTAATTGAGAAATGTCTGGCCGAAAAAGTGAAAAGTGGTAATTAAGCTTTGTAACTCAAAAAACAAACAGCCTTTAAATGAATTTATCAGATTTCGTCGAATTTCTGCAGCAGATGTCGATGCACATAACGGTTCATACGATGTATCGGATGAAGGTGGTAAAAATTACTTTATTCAAGTAACTTTTTTTAGATGAAGGATAATTGGTATACGAATAAAAGTTTATATTCATCGAGGGGGTCATGAAACCATATTGTTTTGTTACAGAAAAGATTGTGTGCATTAATCCATCAAGTTCTTTTACACTATCATTTTCCATTTTTTAAAAAAACTTGAGTTTGTTTTTTTTATTATTATTATTATCATCATCAATTAAATTAAAATAATATTACTAATTATTATTATTATTATTATTATTATTTTGCTTATATATCGAGTATCTCACGAGCTTATCGAGTCGAGTATGAGGTTGCTCGACTCGACTCGTTAGTATATCGAGTCGAACTCGAGTTCGAGTCGAGCCTATTCGAGTCGAGTTTTGACCGAGTCGATCTCGAGTAGCTCGCGAGTTGTCTCGTTTCATTTACACCCCTAGTAACATGGATACCATGACTTAGATTCTAATTTATCATGGTTGAAATTCGAACCACTTCATTTTTTTAGATGCTTTGATATCATTTCCTAGCGAATTTCAACTTGCTATTATTGAAAATACAAATTAGTACATGTTTCAAATGAGCCCAACACCAGATTCCTTTGCCATTAATCACCTTTATTCGATCTCAAGCCCTCATAGGTAATATTTACAATTTTCACCATTACATCGTTGATGGTGCATGTAGTCATTAACTAGGGTGATGGGTCTGTTGGATGATGTACATAATGGTTTTACTATCGTGATTATTTCATTGGTGCTATAAAACTCGTAGTTGGATAATTTTTTATGGAGTATACATGAATAATCAAAAGTTTTGTTTGCCAACAAACATGGTTTATATATGTTCACTCCTAACAAGAAATGGAATAGTTTTATGGCGCTATAGCCGCAAAGCGGTTTTGGCAACCGTAATAAACATTTCATATAAATTTCAAATAACATGTCACAAATACAATTCTTTTTTTATGAATTGATGATGCCAGATATTGTTTTTGGACAATATGATAGTACAAGTAAACAATTCTATTCTTTAAAATGAGAAACAACTTTTGTTTCACAAAAAGTTCAACTTTATATATACATATTAAATATTTAACATACTAGTTAATAAGATGATTTAAATACTTGGTGTATGCTCGAATTAATGCTATTAATTTATTTAAAAAATATGGCAAATTCCGTGAAACATCAAAAAGAGAAGGATTGTTGGATTTTATATAGAAGTAAAAAGTAAAACAAATCGTCAATAACTTTTTTTAATACTGCAATGTTTAAGGGGTTGTTTACTAAAGGTTTATTACCGCTAAAAGTTACCATTATCAGGTAGGATTATCTGCCATCAAACTGGTATGGTAAAGAATAATCTAATCTGATAAGTGCTAACTAGGTAAGATTGTCGGTTATTTAATGTCATTTTTCGGATAAGATTCTCGATCTTTATCATGCTTATTTGATAAGATAAGTGAGCCAATAATCATTTACTTGATTAACGTTTGGTAAATATTTCGTAAGGGTAAAATTAACTAGACATGTCAAGGTAAATTAAAAAATTTAAAATATTAGAAGTTTGAGGATCGAAATGATCGGGTATAATTATTAAAATCATACAAACTGAAACTTAAACGGTCAGGATTACAAGTTGAAAAGATCTCAACTTAATTATATAATTAATATTCAGCAAAATATCTAAAAACAGTTAAATCACATGAACATTAATTTAATTAATTAAAATTACGAACCGGTCCCTTTCACTTTTCGAATTCAAAGCACTACACGAATATGCTTCGAACCTGCAACTTCTTTACCACCTCCACGTGACAACAAGGGTATACCAGGTATTTCACATATGTATTACTATATGTCATGTCATATGCATTACGATCATGAATGATGGACATGCATAGCATAGCATAGCATAGCATAGCATAGCATAGCATGATCACATAAGAGACCAGCTCGACGTGGCCGCCTTAAGGCGAGAGGAAAATATCGTTGCCACGTACGCAATGTTAGATCCCTAACTTCACACACAGCACAGCTAAAGATCTCCCCTTCCTCTTTCTCTCTCTAAAACTATTGATTTTCTCTCTCTAAAAAACCATTTTAAACAAATATTTCTCTCTCATACCTTCACAAATCACAATCCCTTGTTTTTGTTCTCAAATATTTTCCTCTAAAATCTCAAATCGTCTCGAAGTTTTTACAGTCGCCGTAAATCACAACTTCAGAGGCTGTTTCCGGCGTCCTCCTCCGTCGTTCTCTCTCTCTCTCTCTCTCTCTCTCTCTCTCTCTCTCACCTGCTGTATTCGTCAAGCTTTAGAAATCAGGTACGTGTTTATTGAAATTTTATGTCGTTTTTTTGTTTGAACTCTTGTAATGATCTTCAGATTTGTTGACATAGATGCTATATTTGCATTTTTTTTAAAGATTAGTATGAAATTGGTTAACTTCGCGCACTTCAACTTAGCTTACACTCAAAGGGGTGTGTGTGTGTGTGTCTGTGTGTTTTTTCCTTTTTTTCGCGGCGTTAATAGAGAGGAGTTCCGATTAGTTGTTGATTTTTCTATGTTAGTAAAATTAGAGGCGAGTGTAGTAACTGTTCCTAATGAAGATTCTTTATATTTGAGTTTGAAAAACTGAATCGAGATGTGACTTAAATCTAGACGTTTAGTACGGTTGTTTTTTAGATTTAGATTTTTCTGCAAGAATTTCTTCAATTGATGGGGCATTTTTCTCTACATGCGATTCTTTTATCAGTAATATTATTATTATTATACTAGTACTACTACTATTATTATTGTTATTGTTGTTTTATCTCAAATAGCAATTTACATAATCATGTTGTATTATAGAAACGCAATAAATTTGTCTGTAATATAGAAGTTATTTATTTCTAATTTAGTTATTTTTTTCCTAAGATTTTTAAAATTCAGTATTTCAATTATGAAGGTGGATTCAGATAACTGTTTTCTTTCATTCGATGTTATGTTTTTTGTTTTACGAAATTACTGGAAGTAATATTTGTTGCATTTTGTCTCTTTGTTTCAACTTGGATCTCCATTTTTTGTCCGCTTATACTGTTTATTGTATTTCCGGTAAAACCTACTTGACCTGATGCTGGTTATTCAATGTTACAGGCTACATCGTAGTCTTATTCGACCGGGCAACTAAGAGAGGCAATAATTCTGTTTTAGCATTAAAGATTTTGAGTGCTTATTGGTTAACCTCACAACTGTTGTTGTAATTGAACTGCTTAGTAAGAGACACCAGCTGGTGTATAAAATGTTGAATTACAATCTTCTCATTCTTGATTGGTAGCAGCGGAAATATTGAAGCCTGCAGCTTTCATCTCCATCTCTTCCAGCAGAAAGCCAGAGCAGAGCTTTTTCTATGGCTGCTACATCTGAAAGGTGGATTGATGGTCTACAATTTTCGTCACTGTTTTGGCCTCCACCACAAGACCCAGAGCAGCGGAAGGTATCATTAAGTTGACTGGTTATTGTAGATCTGATTGATTTAGATTCTGACTTCGATAGGATTGTGATGTTGGGATAAGTCATACCTATACAACTGTTTAAGTGGTTATGTATGGGGTAGATGGAAAGATAATTTAAGAACTCGTTGAAGAAAAACCTCTTCTCAACACCTATATCTTGGATGGAGCATGAACTTTGACTACTTTTCTAGTTACATGTTACTGCCTTCACTGTTCAGGGTTGCTTTCCACTACTTTGTTATGATGGCACTGAAAGTGCAACCGTGACATGGAATCTCAAGAAAGCATTAATCAGATAGATCCTATTCATTGCTCACAATTTTGACGGTATTTTTAATATTTGTGAATTCCATGTGTTTTGAATGATGACTATATAGCTTAGAAAATTCAGGTTGAACTATATATATATTCATGATCCTTCCCCCACTTTCCCTCTTTTGTGATACCAACACACATTTTTTTGCGATAAGCTTGTGCATCATTTATCGGGTGATTGACATAATCATTTGATGCGTGGTTCCCCCTGCCTGATGCAAGTGACGTGCAGTGGGAGACACAAAAATGTGCTTGTAGATATAACGGTTATTTAATTACTTGTGTATTCAGGCACAAATTACAGCATACGTTGATCACTTTGGTCAATTCACATCAGAACAATTTCCTGAAGATATAGCAGAGGTAGCAATTTCTTACTTCTACAATTAGACCACATTTTGTATCTAAGGGTCAATTGAGAACACGCACTGAAAAGATTCCTTTATGTAATGCACTCACACATGTACAGTATATCAATTATAATCACTCTAGTGCTCCTGATGGATTTTATGTTACTGATATAATTACTTTGCAGTTGGTTCGCCATCGTTATCCATCGAATGAGAAGCGCCTCTTTGATGATGTCTTGGGTATTGTTTTCATCCTTGTTGATTTACAATTTTTTGTAATTGGACTTTTGTAGCAACAAGTTTTCTAATTAATCTCAACTTTCCAGCAATGTTCGTACTTCATCATCCAGAGCATGGGCATGCTGTCATTCTTCCTATAATTTCATGCATCATTGATGGTACGATGGAGTATGATAGAAGCACTCCCCCGTTTGCTTCTTTCATTTCATTGGTCTGCCCAAGTTCTGATGTAAGGAAGCCCTTTACAATCTAAGTTGGATCTCTTGTATGATAGACAACTAGACTGGTTACTTGTATTGCTGTATTATTGAATTGTTTGATATTGACTTCAGAGTTTATCATTCCATTGCATTGCGGTCCACTCTATGCTCAATAAAAATGTATTAACACAGTTCCTCAAATGCAGAATGAGTATTCTGAACAATGGGCGCTGGCATGTGGAGAGATTTTACGAATATTAACCCATTACAATCGACCAATTTTCAAGGTGGAGCGTCAGCATGGTGAAACAGATAGAAGCAGCAGTGGCAGCCAAGCATCGACAAGTAACTCTACAGATGGTGAATCATCTTCACCATCTATGCAGCATGAACGGAAACCACTGAGGCCTTTGTCGCCTTGGATTACTGATCTGTTGCTTGCTGCACCTCTAGGTATCAGAAGTGACTACTTCCGTTGGTAAGTGGGTGGTCAATCTCTCTTTTTTGTTGTCATCTTAGGAAAAACCTTCATACTCTGACCGCAAGAAACAAAGATACACCTTTTCCGAAAAAGAAACAAAAATACACTTTTTAAGCTGATGCTGTACCCTGAACAAGGTCACATGGGAATATGATCATTGTAGGATCATTTTTTTTTCATTTCACTTATATTCTTCAAAGCTTCTCGTACTTCGAGTTCGAGAATGGTTTGCTCTGGTCCTATTTTTTCCCCTATCCTGAAAACATTCCATCCTTTTTTAATATTCCCCAATAGCACTTTTTGTTATAGCAGAGACAAATTGCTTCCAAATTTGAAGTATTTATAAATGGTTTATTACATGGACTCAAAAGTGTAGTACATTGCTTCAGGGCTCAAATTCTATAGCTACATTCTTGCAACCCTTATTATGTTATTTGATTGCTTGTTACTATCTGTACCTTGATGTCCTCATCATTACTGTTGCTTATATGTTTTCCAACTTAGTTATCTTTTCTGTGTTATATGCTCCCAAATCCATAAGCTCATCAAACTTTCTTAATTCTTAGGTGTGGAGGTGTCATGGGAAAATATGCTGCAGGGGAACTCAAGCCACCTTCTGTCGGTAAGTGGACTAGTTTTATGTAACTGATAGTGATCATAGTTAAACCAGAATGATTTGAGTTATTACATTTATATGTACCCTGGATCCAAATTGATTTGGGTTATGTATTGTGTTGTAAACACAATAGCTCAAGTTTCATGCAAACTGCAACCTAATAAAAGTGATAAATTCCCTTGGAAATAATGTAAAATTATTATCAGACATGCCTAGTTCTTGGTGCATAAAGATCTGTCCTCTATTGGTCTACATGCACAGATGTCTCTTACAAGCAAATAAGTTTTAATGTTCAATTGCACCATATGGTTCTGGCTAATTGAAGTCCAAGATAGGAACCTTTGCAAGATGTGTGCTCACCAGTTTATCTGCAAGCATGATGGATCACACTGAAAAGACCATAGAAAAACCTTCAGCATCACTTGTATAGATTGCACTGTTACTTTTTGCAAGGGAAAGCCGTTCCTAAAAGTTCTCATAAGTTCTTGATTGATACCAGGAAATCCACAGGTTAGATGAATATACAACAATGCCACCAAGAGTCAAGAATTTGCAATGTGTCTTGTTCCACTGTCTATGATGTTGTATGTGAATATATAAAATCGAAGTTCAAGTTGATACTCTGCTTGTGGATATCTGGTGATGACTCAGTTATGCCTGAAATGTTCATGAACGATCGTGTGATTATAGAAGTGAATGAACCTTTCATACGGTATCAGTTCTTTCAGCGATCCTAATGTGATCAGGATAGCAGTCAAGTTTAGAAATTTCAATGCTTTTGATCAGCTCATTGGCAAGACTCACTTGCTAATTGTTGAAGTGTTTAAAGCACTTGTTTATATACTATATGAACTGATTAATGTTCTTACCTGAGAAGTGTTGCAAGTCATTGCTAGTTGAAAAAAGGATAACACTATTAATTTTATGTTCAGTCTTGGCTTCTTCTCGTGGATCTGGAAAGCATCCTCAGCTAATGCCAGCTACTCCTAGATGGGCTGTTGCTAATGGTGCTGGTGTAATATTGAGTGTATGTGATGAGGAAGTGGCTCGTTATGAGACTGCCACTCTAACTGCAGCTGCTGTTCCTGCTCTTTTACTTCCTCCTCCAACAACAGCCATGGATGAGCACCTTGTTGCAGGCCTTCCCGCTTTAGAGCCTTATGCAAGATTATTCCATAGGTAATCTAGAAGAATACTTGCTGTTTTCTACCATAGCTCCAAACATCATGTTTCAATCATCTTTCCTTTTCATGGTTTAGGTACTACGCTATTGCTAGTCCGAGTGCCACACAAAGACTTCTTCTTGGACTCTTAGAAGCACCACCATCATGGGCTCCAGATGCTCTTGACGCTGCTGTTCAACTTGTTGAGCTACTAAGAGCAGCAGAAGACTATGCATCTGGCATGAGGGTAAGTTAACTGTGAAGTTTAAAGCTCAAGTTGTACTTTTTTCTCGGACTATCTAAAAAATATCAATATCAAAGCACCGTTTACTCCTTGTCCTCTAATTACGTGTATAGTGTTGCTTATCTGTTGTTAGACCATGGCCCATGTGGGTTTACCCTAGGGCTAAATTTCAACAATGCAATTTTGGTATATCCATAGTCGATGAAATCTGGAAGTAGGGATTACTGGAAATTTGGGATTAGGCTCAATTTTGATCGAATACACTAGAACCAAGTGAGAGTCTAGGGAGAGTGGTCTACCTCTCAAAAGTAGGTCGAATATGTGCTTGTTTAATGCCTGTTGCTTTGGTTTCTCAGTAAAATTTGCTTTGGTTCCTATCATCTATCTTGTTGGAACATGGGGGATACTACTTGATCTTTACAACTTCTTTCATCCCTAATCTCATGTGTTTGCTGTGTTCCTAGAGGAAACAACAGCAAGTAGGTAGCTAAAAAACTTGTGCCATTTGGTTGGTATGTAACACCAGTAGAGAGAGAGAAAGGCAAAATAATGAATTTAGCATCATGTACCTAGTTACTTCTTTTCCTGTTGTCATCATTACAAAGAATTGATGATATTGATTTGGTCCACAAGGTTCACATTGTCGTGTTGGAAGTTTGTTCAAGACATTTGACTAACAGCCTAACACCTTCATTAAACTATGTGCCTAGTCAAATGCTGCAAGTATCGAACTTTTATTTAGTGGATGTCCTAAAGTGTGTTTTTATCTCCTGTTTCTGTATCGAGATTATTTCCAGACTAGAAAATCACTTGACTAACAGCTTATTGACTTGCATATTAAACATGGCCATGAACTTGCAAGTTTCTTGCAAAGCCTTAGGTTAACCTTATTGAGGCATATGCCAAAGAAACAGAAAATATAGCCTTATTGACGTCAACCCTGCTCATGTTTCTTGCAAAGCCCTAATTGATGCATATGCCAATGAAACAGAACTTCATAATCAAAAGGTATGATCTAGTGGTCAATTGGGTCTACACAAGTCTGAGGTCCCAGGTAGGAGTCTGTTCCTGCTCCTTGGGCGCAACTAAAAGACTTATTTATTAACAACACTTTGCTGATCCAGAAAACAAACAACAGACATCATGGTGATTGAAGTTTATGAAAGGATGAGAAACAAATTGACTGCTGTTTCTGTATTTAGATAGTTGATTTCAGTGACAATGGATATTTGAACATAAGAACATAACTCCCCCTAATAAGTTTAGCTAAAACTTTATGGAATAAATCTAAGCTATAAAAGTAGCATCTTAAGAGGATCTAATTGGTCATGGCTTTGATTCTTGTTTGACCAGGTTTAGTTAATAGCCTTTGTGGTGCATCACCAGTTAGAGCCCGGACAACCGTCTTGATTTCTTCTTTGTTAACCTTCAATAGGCAAGCATATATGAAAGATGAGCGTAGCATTATTTTTCAAGAGCTATCAGTAATTTTCATCAAGGAATAGATGTCTAATTATAAATTCAGTTGTATATCAAGTATTGCATGCAGCCTCACTGTAATATCTGTGTTACAGTGTATGTGATATTATCTATGGAGTTTGTTATGTTGAACCACATACAAGTTGCAACTGACGTATCCTTTTTGTAGCTTCCCAGAAACTGGATGCATTTGCATTTCTTGCGTGCAATTGGAACAGCAATGTCCATGAGAGCAGGCATTGCAGCAGATTCGGCAGCTGCTTTACTTTTCCGGATACTGTCCCAGCCTGCTTTGCTTTTTCCTCCTCTGAGACAAGTGGAAGGAGTTGAAGTCCAGCATGAGCCTATGGGTGGTTATGTTTCAAGCCATAAAAAGCAGGCATGAGCTTTCATCAATTGTTTTAATGGTAGTAAACATTAGCTAATGAGTTAACTTTCTTGAGATATATACTAATCTACTGAATCGGAACCTCACATGCTATATCCAGAGACAAATGCCAGTGGCTGAAGCAACCATTGAAGCTACTGCCCAAGGGATTGCCTCGATGCTTTGTGCGCATGGACCTGAGGTCGAATGGAGAATATGCACCATATGGGAAGCTGCTTATGGCTTAATTCCTTTGAGTTCATCTGTTATTGATCTTCCTGAAATCATTGTGGCAACCCCTTTGCAACCTCCTATCTTATCATGGAACCTATACATACCTCTCCTTAAAGTTCTCGAGTATCTTCCTCGTGGAAGTCCATCTGAAGCTTGTCTCATGAAGATATTTGTTGCTACTGTTGAAGCAATTCTTAAAAGAACATTTCCAGCAGAGTCCTTGTTTGAACAAACCAGAAAAACAAGATATGTATTTGGCTCTGCCTCCAAAAATCTGGCTGTGGCAGAGCTTCGCACTATGGTCCACTCCCTCTTTTTAGAATCATGTGCCACTGTAGAGCTTTCGTCACGACTACTTTTTGTTATATTGACTGTGTGTGTCAGCCATGAAGCACAGCTTCATGTGGGTAAGAAACCAAGAGGTGAAGATAGTTTTCCTCATGTCAATGCCAATTTGGAGTCGGAAGCATTGTCTGGAAAGCAAGGAAAATTGGGGGCTAAAAGAATAAATAAGCAAGGACCAGTTGCAGCCTTTGATTCTTATGTTCTAGCTGCAGTTTGTGCTCTTGCCTGTGAACTTCAGCTTTTTCCTTTGATTTCAAGAACAAGTAAGCATTCAAATTTGGAGGATGCAAAGGATGCTGCAAAACTGACAAAGGCAGTTAAATCTTCCAATGGGTTCCAGAATAGTATTGATTCTGCAGTTAGCCATACTCGCCGGATATTGGCAATTTTAGAGGCACTTTTCTCCCTGAAGCCATCTTCTGTTGGTACCTCTTGGAGTTACAGTTCAAATGAAATAGTTGCTGCTGCTATGGTTGCAGCTCATATTTCTGAGCTGTTCAGACGGTCAAAGGCTTGCATGCATGCTCTGTCGGTTTTGATGCGGTGCAAGTGGGATAAGCAAATTCACTCCACAGCATCTTCACTTTATAATTTAATTGATATTCACAGCAAAGCTGTTGCATCGATTGTCAACAAGGCAGAGCCACTGGATGCCCATCTATTACATGCACCCATCTGGAAGGACTCCCTTGTATGCTTAAATGGTAAAAGACAAAATAGCTCTGCAAATGCTAGCTGCTCTGAAACAGGCCAGTCGTCAACTGAGCAGTTTGATGATCCAGTCACTGCGAGAACTCTGGTTGCTAGTGAGAAAGTTTCTAAGTTATGTGAGGACAGTGACAGAATAACAAGTTTCCCATTCAATGCTTCAGAGTTGGCCAACTTCCTCACAATGGACAGGCATATTGGATTTAATTGTAGTGCCCGGGTACTTTTGAGGTCAGTGCTGACAGAGAAACAAGAATTGTGTTTCTCTGTTGTTTCATTGCTCTGGCACAAGATGATCGCATCACCTGAAACACAACTTAGTGCAGAAAGCACTTCTGCGCAGCAAGGATGGAGACAGGTAATCTGTCAATTTAGTACCATGAGATATATTATTCCTGATGTATTTTACTTTGATTTTACACTAAAAATCATTTCTGATACTTGCATCCAGTAGTTTTATGTTGGTAGTATTTTGTGTTGATGTTTTTTCACACAAAAAGCAATGACGGAAGCTTGAGATATAAACACAATTTGGTTATTTGAGTCCTAATTACTTATCTATATGTAGTTTCCTTCTAGCACATCTGAATTCCATCATGTTGCCTTCATGTGTGTTGACTATAGGGCTTAACCGCTTAACTTCTTATAAGCTACACATATATCGAGTCATGGACATTACAAAAATTGATTTGGAACTCATTACTTGTTTCACGTCTCCTGATGTTTCACTGGCAAATTTTTTTAAGATATATACATAACCACTAGATTCGGTAGCTATACAAAAGATTTTCAATGTGTATTCACTATATGTTTATAATGATCTTGTTATTGCTATTCTTGATTCTCGTACTGACTTTGAAAGGCAGGCTTGTTTTCTGATCCTCAATTACAAAGGAATGCATATAACCTTGGTGCATTTATGCAATGTGTAGTTCTGCAGCTTAACGTTTGTCTGCACAGGTGGTTGATGCGCTTTGCAATGTGGTGTCAGCTTCACCAACAACGGCTGCAACTGCTATTGTTCTTCAGGTCCAGATTTTGTTAATCTTTAAAAATTTGCTTCTTAGTATTCATTGATTAGCATTTCGGAAACTTGTACTTGGCACTTTGTCTATAAACAACCAACATGCTTGCATAAATGCAAAAACACACTGCAGTTTGAAAACATAGTGCTGGCTACATTGTCTCAAAATGCTAATCACTCTCATAGTATTGAAAACTCGTCTCTTTTAGATGCAACTTAGACAAACAAGTGAAATTAACCTCTCTCCGTCCCAAATTAATAATAACTGCAATAACTTTCTTTCTCTAATGTCCCAAAGTAGATGCAACATTTTCTGCTTTGACGAAGTTTCAATCCAAAACTACCTATATGCTCATTAGTAATCATTAGAAAATATTGCTAGAACTGAATTTGATCTGTTTCCTCTATTTCGTCCTTTGTCCTATGTGCCAACATTGTATTTATTTTGGGACAAAGAGTATTTGAAATTGGGAAGTCAACATTATTTTTCATTTGAATCTCCTACATAGTTTGAAATTTTAAACCTATATCCTGGAAAGACCATGGAGTCTTGGACTATGATGTTATTTAGATTCCATTTGCATATGTATATACTTTGTTCTGCATTTAATATATATATATATATATATTGACTTCTTCAACCTCCACACGGGGATTTAATTGTTCATGGCACTTTTGGTAATAGTTCTACTTCAAATCACCTATAGGGCATTCCTACATTAATAGAAGATTGGAACAAAAAAAATGATCTTCCTTTTAGTTAATTTTATTAGAACACCTGCAAAGATTGCCAACTTGGCATTGGCAGGACTATCTGTTGCACTCATGATAATTCATTTTATTTTTTAGTCACTTTCCTGGTTTTGTATATATGCTTGTCAGGCCGAGAGGGAATTGCAGCCTTGGATCGCTAAAGATGAGGATCTTGGTCAAAAGATGTGGAGAATCAACCAGCGCATCGTGAAGTTGATTGTGGAGCTAATGAGAAATCACGACACGCGGGAGTCATTGGTGATTTTGGCCAGTGCATTAGACCTCCTCCTCCGTGCCACGGATGGCATGCTCGTCGATGGAGAAGCCTGCACTTTACCCCAACTTGAGGTATCATGTGATCTTCATCTCCTTAATATAATTTTTGTTATAAAGTATAATGCACAAGTCTTTTGAGATGTCCCACTAGTGTCTTGGCCATACATAACTAGGAACAGTTTACAACATTGAAACAAAAGTAAAACTTTATTGTTTCAATCATTGTGTATGTGTGTTTCTATTTTCAATATTGCAATGCATTACGCAAAATTATTGGTTTCAGCTTCTGGAAGCAACAGCTAGAGCAGTTCACCCAGTGCTTGAGTGGGGAGAATCTGTGTTGGCAGTTGCAGATGGCCTCTTAAATCTTCTCAAGGTAAACAAATGAACCAACTCTTATTGTCACCTTTTCTTTTTTTGAACTACCATGGTATTCGGCACTTGTGACTCGACTGGTACATGGGATCCATCCACATGTCAGACAAACTTTAGGTCGACCAGCAGTTGTGACGTTGATAGCACCAAGTAGGATTCGAACATTTGACATCAAATCCCAATAAATTGTTGGGTTGTCCTTTAGTGAGAAGTAGTTGCATTATTAAGAGTTTCAACTTGAGATTATTGTGTTGAAGGCAATTTTTATACAAAATCCGATGGGATTCATCTAGTTTTGTGTGTTTGTGACAGTGTCGGCTGCCATCTACGGTACGTTGCCTTTCTCACCCAAGTGCTCATGTGCGCACCCTCAGCATATCGGTTCTTAGAGCCATTTTGCATGTCGGGTCAATAAAAGCAAGTGGTGAAGATGTGACGGGCATCATCGAGTGGGAAGCAGACCTAGGGAAGTGTCTAACCTGGGAAGCTCATAGTCGAGTCGCAACCGGAATGCCAATTCAATATCTTGATATTGCTGCAAAGGAATTGGGGTGTCCAATAGCCATTTAATTGTCATCATGGGTTGGTTGTACAGTGGAGAATATTATGATACCCTGTTGATTTAAATTTCTATAGACTTGAAAAAAGTTGATCTTTTATTTATAAATAGAGATGAACCATGCCTCTGATTTTGAGATTTGTAGATGTAATCTGATTGACAAATTCATCTTGGATTCTTAAATCTGCTCTCTTTGGACTTTATGTAATGGTTTAAAGTTGACTTGCAAATGTCATGCTGGTTTCACCTAAAAAAAAAGTGAAATGTTTAGGTGGCAAATGTTTACCAAGGTCTGACAAAAGCAAGCAAGAGGTCTGATTGAGATAAGTGTTAACTAAAATTGTTGTTTACCATGTTGTATTATAAACAATGTTCTAAAAAACTCGTCGTATAGCCGTCATGGCGCGCCATGGCACCAAGGCTTGTGTGTCACGCCACGTTAAGCCCATGGCACGCCATGGCCTAATGCGCAGTTATCGTAATGAGATATTTGATATTTATTTACGTTTTTAAAGTTTTATTTGCAAGTTTTTAATATATAACCTAATTTAACTTGTTTATTACTATTGACTCATTGAGTAACAATAACGAAACATATGTTTTTATATATACTATTATATATTAATTAGAAATTTGACGTCATAAGTCACGTCTTGAAAACGTCATGGCTTCGCCATGGCTCCTAAGGCATAAGGCTTGGCCTCGCCGCTACGCCTCACGCCATTTAGAACCTTGATTATAAAGCGTGATCAAGTAAAAAAAAAAGACTGCTATATCAAGTTAAATTGGCTTTCTGTTAGTGCTACTGCAGATAAGTTACTACCGATGATCTTTATTTATAATGTTATAGTTCTGTTTCTATTATTCTGTTTTTATTACTGAAGCGTTTCACAAGTATTTGAGGAGCAAACAAAGCAATCTTTGACAATCAACCCTCCATAGAACTTGGCAGATGAAAATGAATCTAGACCTACACGTAACGTGTTAGATGCATATTGAGCTGCAATTTAAGATGAATTTTTTTTATTCATTTAATCCCATTGGATAAACCGGTCTTGTTCCAATCTTCACTGGTTAATTGGGTCCAATCTCGGTCACAACCGGTCCTCATGGCTTGAATCAAGGGCCGCTTAGGATCTTAACGAGTCCTGATCTGATCGGGCCTTATGGGCATATCTCTAGTCCTAGACTTGTAAAGGTTAGAAATTAAATCATAGCCATTTGATAACTAACAATTATAGTAAATAAAAATGATATCATATAAGATTTAAATCTCTCCTCTCCACCAATTTCTCATTTAAGATACAAAACATCACACTACGATTTATACTCATGGGTTAAAGAAAGATAAAAAGAAACCTTGGGATACTAAGCCCTACTCCAAACCATCACCAAGATCTTCAGGATATGCAAGAATATGATAATAATTTATTTTAAGACGACATATCTTCTTCTCGTAAAAGAAAATCCGGCTATCACCTAACTCTCATTCTCTATTCAATAATGTTTAGACCTTGTCACTCGTACCTGAAGTTTCTAATCCGGACCCATGTTTCTGCGGGTTGGTTTTGGGAAGCAAATGGCCACGGCGCTCTTTACCACCAGGTTTTGAAGAGGCATTCCCATACCAAATCATGCCCACTATTGCTATGATCATTCCGATCACCACGTGAAGATTCAGACCTTCCCTCCCGAAAAAGATGAACCCAAGGATCAAAACGAGTATGGTTTTCATATGACCAAGGACTTGGAAGGAGACAGCTGTGAATCTTCCGATGCAGATGAATTGGCTGAGGTTGGTCCCTACTGCAATTGTGCAGGATAGGAGTATGAACACCTGTGCAGGTAGATAAATGTACCAGTGAGTCAAAGTACTGGAAGGTTCTATAACACAGAAAGATTGGCCTAGATCAACAAAAAATTATGCAATTTGGAACACACATGTCATTTTAGTCACCTCCAGATCATAATCTGCTAATAACGATGATAGTGAATATTGTTACACAAATAACGTCTCCAACGATCATTTGAGGGTTAAAGTAGCCATTTTTATTGGAAAAAAGAAATATTAAAACCTCTTAAACTACAATCAAAACTGTAACTGCCTCTTTCCCTTCATCATAGTATTGGCTTCTCATTGCAAACTAACCATAAAAGGGAAAAAAAAGTAATAGATAAATAGGTCACTGTACTTCCACACTTAAATGTGTGAAAGTACACTGACATTTTATCTACTTTGACATGAAGAAACACTGAAGTATGCAAGAAATTTAGGACTAGTTGTGGAAATTTAAATGCAAAATAACCATTACTTGGCAATTTTGGACAGAAATCACTCATTCTTGAAGAAAATGCAGGGTTTTCTTTTTTCAGTCTTGCAGAAACTAGTTGTTTTCTTTTCTTTTTCTTTTTTTGCAATGAAAAACCAAGTACCCTGTTCTAGTTTAACTATATATGAATTATATCATTGTATTTTTCCTTAAAAATTAATTTGTTTTTCTTTTCTATATGCATAATGCTTTATAAAGAAGGACCACTCATTATGAACTTCTTAAATCTGCCACTTGCCATAATATGCATGTGTCCATAATGGTGCACAAAGATGGTAATTGATACAAACCAGCATTCATGCAAGGATTTAAGTTAATAAAAGAACTGTATATAAAGTGAAGTACACTTACCACAGATGCTAGATCATAAGTAAAAGAGTCCACTCTCTTGTCTGTCAACCAGTAATCCAAAAAGGGACCCACTACTAGCAGAGATCCAGCCTGGATAGGTGCAGTATGTCCCAGCAGATTGAAAGAACTCAACGAGTATTTCCTTTGAAGATAATGAACGTACTGTACATTCCAAAATTAGATTTAGAATAAGGCAGAAGGTCCAGTTATTCCAAAGTCTTGCTCTAGAATTCAAGAACAAGCAACAGCAAACTAAGAACAACAAAACTTTGGTCCATGTGTGTTCCCATAATATATTGTCATCGAGTGATTAACTTCTTGAACCATCCTACTAAGAATTTATTGCAAACAAACCATCATCCTCACAAGATGCAAAAAAGATAAAAAATAAAATAAAATAAAATCCTGCATTTTAGAAGAACTAGCAATTTTGGTCAAAACAGCCAGGTGCCATGGTCTTTTTTGCATAAACGTTTCTGTAATTTGTCCAAAGTAGCTTATTCTTTCAAAGGCTAGTGTTTCTTTTTCATTTTTGCAAGCTTTCAAGTACGACAGCCGGAAAGACTAATTACTTTATTCTAATCTAAGTACTTAAACATTAAAGTAGAGGGATAGAAAAGTTACATATTGCTGGAGAGATGTAGTCCATACTGCGATAAATGCAGCAACAAAGCCTTTAGCATTAACACTCACGTCAGTAACAGTGCACACCGCAACACCCAGAAGAACAACCAAAATACTGAGCTTTGTGTCTCTTGAATATTGAATCTTATCGAACATAACTTCAAACAAGCAGGATACAGGGATCATACTCAGCTTTGCTATCTGACATTAACAGTTGAAAATAAATCACGAAAATGAAGAGCCTTCATCCAAATTGCATGGGGTAATCTACATGACTACATAGATATTTCAAAATCATGATGGGAGATCAGGAAGGTCAAAACTAAGGAGCACTTGGGTACCTGGTAGAATCCCACTGAGTTCCACATTAGACTGACATTCATTCCAACAATGGAGAAGTTAGCAAATAGGACAAACTTCATAAGTTCTGGAGTGGGTAGATGGGATGGTTGAATGTAACCCAGCCACCTAAGAACAACAGTCATCAAGGTGGTAGTAACAAAATGCAATCCGGTCAATGTTGTCGCTGCATACAAACATAAAATTAGATAGAGGAGTTCAAAAATATGCATATTCATTGTGAGTATGAAAAATCCAATACAAATCAAACTCTGATTTACTTTTGAACCAAAGACATTCGACATCAACATTACTGAGATGCAATTATACATAACAATCACTGTCATTGTCAAGTCTGTATCTCATTATTGCTCCTTAAAATTTCATTGCCTAGTTTCTTGCATCATCTTTTTCTTAAGGGCCTCAATTTCTGTATCTGGCTTTACTATGACATATATTAATAATTATCACCCTCAAAAATAATTTGGCAACTCTTCCCCCTTTTATGATGGGAGTATAAAGGAATTTAAGGAAATACAGCATATCAGGAGGACCAGAAAGGTATAAACAAGATATTACCAAAAGTGAAACCATATGTGGCCATTAATGCTTTGTTCACAATGATGATCCCCACAGAAGTGACTATGTTGAACATCCATGCTGCAGCATCTACTGCTGCCTTCTTATCAGCCTTACTTGACGGAGGCATTTTGATTATTTTTCAGTGTTGTTCACAGGAGAAATTTTACTCCTTGCACACCAATGATAAATCTCCGTGATCCGACATTAGCTTTCTTGTTTTTTCACGGATATTTTCTGAAAAATATCAAAAGATATGCATAATAAGCAAAACAGCCTAAAGCATTCATTTTAGTTTATGAAGTTATCATCTATCAAGAAAGAAATAATGCAGTAATACTAAAACAAGAAGGCAGATGATACAGTTAACTCTTAATGTTAATTCAGCATCCATAAATGTCGTTTGTTTTTACAGAATGAATCAACATATTTGCAAGCAGGGCATATTAAGCATGGTAAAATCAGTCGATTTTAACTATGACGGCTCCAAAAGAGAAATAACAAAATGTTGATCAAGAAAACCAAAGTTGAACTGAGACTTGAAGGAAAAATTGGGTACCTAGTTCTAGATTACAACTCCTAAAAGAGCAAGGTGACAGCTCTGAAAATAAGTAGAGATTTTTTAAAATCTTAAGCATTAATAATTTACAAAGTATGATACTAAAAATACATTTCAACAGTGCCGCAGATGAGCAAATCTATACTGAAGAAATGCTTCAATCTTCAACTCTGAAACCATAAAATAAAATATTCCTGTTTGGGTTGGCATGCTACCTAAAGCAACAACGATGTAGTCCAATCAATGTCAAGTATTATGTTTGTAGCTTGATGAATACATTTGATAAGACCTTATGGTATCAAAGTGTTAACATTTACACGTATCGGGTTTAAACAAGTTTTTCTAAGAAAAAATGCTCTATAAAAGATAAAGAAATTACAAAACTGCAGTGGGTCTCTTTTCTCTCAACCCCCCCCCCCCCCCCCTCTTTTTCTTTCTAGTGGGTAACAATCCTACCTTGAATTCAGCTTGTTTTATATCATGAAAATTTTAATACTTACGTGGAACTATGAAATATGAACATCAAATAGATGTAGAAACTCACCAAATGGTACACTCTAGTATCCAAACTGTGGTGCAATTTCACACAAGCAGATGACAGAACTAAGAGTGCCATCACCTTATGAAAATTTGAGGAACTTTATCATTCAATGATCCGGTTGTCCACAAATTTGCATAAATCACAGTCAGGTAGAAAATAAATTCCTGATTTTTTACAGCATATAGTTTATCAACAGAGTTTGACTACCAATAGCAAAATACTGTGATCTCAGCTTCATATTTCACCAAAAAAAAAAGATGTAAACATCCATATAATAGTCCTAAAAATGAAAATTACTGCAATTTCTATATGATTAGGTATGGAAGTTCCGAAACAATTCCTAGGTCGATGATGAGAATATTATAACACTAATATCATTCCTCACACAATTCACAGCAAAATTACGAAAAAACTTGCAAAAAACATAACAAATCAACAAATAGAGCAACATTCAGAGAAAAAAAAACTTATATTGATCTCATTACAGATCCATAATTAAATCAGATCGAGAAGGCTACATACATTCAACAAATCACATGGCGTAGATTTCATCACAAAAAGTTGGATTGTTTTAGCGGAATTTCAGATCTAGAAACATCAAATATTTGTAGTTGAAGATTTGAATTGATAAATAGAAGAATAACCTTAATGAATCCGGATCTCCAGAAAGAAGTGACCCTCTTACACAGGTGGTGTTTGTGTGTTTGAGGGAGGTTAGGGGTGGGGGTGGGGGTGGGGGTGGGAGTGATTGTGTGCGTGCGAGCGCGTGATTGATTCAATGGTCCGTCCGACCCAATTAATAAATACTCAGGTCAGGTGGATCTAAAACGAACTTCCTGGTAACCAAAAAAAAAACATGAACGGAAATGGACATACATAAATATTAATTTTAAATTTTTCGTTTTGTTGAAAATAATTTTTTCGTTCCTATAGTTTTGAAATTACAAGATGATCTTCGTGGTTTATAAAAACGTCTGGATTTGATCCCTTCGTACAACGACCGGTAAAAGAATCATTAAATAAAGGTCATTTTAGTCTTCTTCTTTTTAATTTTTTATCTTTTATCTAATCAAAAACCATATTGACATATCATAAATCGATTTTGATTGGATAAAAGACAAAAAAAAATCGATAAAATGACGAAAATCCCTTTTATTTATTTTGACGGTTGCTAGAGAGAGAGGCTAAATATGAATGTTTTATAAATCATGACCATCATCTTGTAATCTTGAAAATTAAAACTATGGGGACAAAAAGTTTTGTTTTCAAGTTTCAACTAACCACAAGGACCAAATTTGTAGTTTACTCTAATTTTAATTGCCCAATTTATCTTTCCTTCGTTTATTTACAAATTACAACTACAAAACTAAGGGCAAGGAATGAAAATGAAAATGAAAATGAAATGAAGTAGAATGGGAATAGGAATGATCATTGCATTGATGCTGTTTGGTTAAACCAATATAATCAATAAAAAATTATTTTATATAATATTTTTAATACAAATATATGTCGTCCACCATGAAAATAAAAAAGTATGTTTCATTCAACATTGAGAGATGAAGGACATATGGGAAAAGGTGACTGAGCGAAAATAAAATTTTCATTCCCCAATTTAGTCAGGAATGAAAATCAATGGATTTGGGGTAATGGTCCCATTATATTATGTCAAACTAAACAACATTTTTCATTATCATTCCCATTTCTGGCTCCTCAATACCTCCAACCAAACACCCCCTAATATTTCTATGTTTATTTCGTCTATCTCAACTATATTTTATGAATTTATGTGGTTTTGTCGTTTTGAGATAATAATTGTATCATAAGTTAGTTATCAATTTGATGAATTATTTTGTTTTGTTAGTATAGGTTGGGTTCCGTAGAGAAGTTGAGTTAACGTGAAAAGTATGAGAAGTAGTTATCAATCGTTTGATGCATTATAGGATGAGATGCATCGAGATAAGATGCATCGGATCAATTCCCTTATGAAACACGATTCATTAGTGGGTTTGAGATTATAAGTGATTAAGGGTTCAGATCCACTTATCATGCTTCTCACGTTAACTCGACTTCTCATACTATCATTTGCCTTGTTAGTATAACCTAACGTATATATTATATTTGAACATGTTTATATATTGTTCAAAAAATATATATATAAAGTTCGAATGTATTAATAAGTTTTATGTATGAAATAGTAAGTTGTAAATGTTATATAATGTAACACCCGAAAATCTAAGGTAAGTATTTCCCTCGTTCCTTGACTTTTGGTTAACTTGAGAATCCCTTTGTGTGCCTAATATGTGTTATACCAATCTGTTAATAGTATGTTCATCTGCAGATTTAGTTCCACTTCGTGAATCTTAGAAAAGTCAAGTTTTGGTGCCGTAGAGGTGTGGCGCGATAGTGCCACGCGATAGTGCCTTGGGCACAATCGCTGGTCACTATCGCTGGAGTGGTACCGTAGGTTCGGTGGTGGTCGCGATAGTGCCCTTGGCACAATCGCCAGGCACTATCGCCTGGGTTGTACCGAGAGTCGTGGAGTGGCGCGATAGTGCCCCCGCGATAGTGCCATTGGCACAATCACCAGGCACTATCGCCGTCGGGGTCTGAGAGTATAAAAATCCCACTTTGACCATTTTGACTTCACTTCTCATCTTGAATCGTTTTGGAGCCGGCTTGGAACTAGTTTAGGCGAATTTCTTCTATTTCTAAACCTACCAAACATTTATTGAAACCTTAGATTAGTTGAGGACATTCATTGGTGTTTAAAGGAGCTAGAAGATCACTCAAGAGAAGCATTCAAGTCCCATTCAAGTCTCCACCTTCTCACCATCCAAACCAAGTTTTCTAGGGTTTTGTACCAAACCCTAGATAGTGAGTTTCTTACATTATTTTCAAATGAGATACTTACTTATTATGCTTTCATGTCTAATGTGTTATTTTATAAGAAGACCTGATCACCTGATAAGTTTGACCTAACTGCTAAACTTGGTATTCTTGGTATCTAGACTTGAATAAAGTGAGGGACATGGATGAAGTTATCATACTTGATGTTTTGAGCATGTGTACATACTCGTTTTGGCGAGTCATCGATTATATGGAGTATTTGCATATTTTAGAGTTTTGTACCTAAGTATGTTTGGGATTGTTGTGGTCTTATACATGTATCTTATGAGTATGAAATGATGTATAGAGACGGACATTGTAAGTACACAGAACGAACCATGAGTAAGTGCTAGGAGGATGTAGTCTTAGGTGCCACCGTAAGGGTATGCGCCTAGACCTCCGCCATTTGGAGTAATGCCTGGGAGGTAGTCTTCAAGTGTGTCGGGCCTTCGGGATGTTGCTCATGCGAGTGAATATCAAGGTACATTGACTCGAGGTAAAACTCATTGGAGTGATGGGTCTCCCCCATGATTGAACCGTAAGGACTTTGGCGATTGGAGTGTCATGAATGTTCATATTATGCTTATATTAATATGCCATGTTTTTATGTAACTCACTAGACCCGTTTGGTCTAACACTTGATTGTTGGTATGTATCTCAGGTTCTAGTGGCGCGAGCGCCAAGGATGTTTAATCGACCGTAGTGGTGAGCTCGGGAGCATTTTTGGGATGCCAATATTGAAGACTATACTTTTGGACATAGTTGACAACCTTTTGTAATCTTATGTCTAGAGAGGCCTAGATTAGAGTGTTGTCATCTATTATTGTTTCTCGCTACAATTTGTAATTAACTGGCATTTATGGTTCCCTCGTGTATGAGCTCATCGTTCTGGGCGACTTATTTACCACATTTCCATGTTAGCGGAAATTTTTGTTAATCCCAATTTTTGGGGTGTTACATATAATACTAGAAGTGTACTCGCGCAATGTCGCTAGATACATCACGATTTTAATGTTTCATTTTATTTTTTATTTTTTTTATTATATATTTAATTATGCTGACAGTTGTTTCAGGGGAGTTAAATTAGGAAATGATCTTACGAGAATTAAAATGGTTAGAGATAATGATTGAAAATTAATAAATAGCATTAAATGTAGTACATACAGCTTTAATGGTTGTTTTTTAAGTAATTAGCATTAAATACCGGTACATTAAGCTTTAAGACTTGTTTTTAAGAGTTTTTATACCATCTTTATAATATAGTATAGATAGTAACAATATTGTATGAATACATTCACATTTTCAATTGCCGATATCCTTGTACGATGCTCTAGCATCAAGTTGTTTCAACATTTTCCCTATTAGCCCAAAGTTACCAAAATAGAACATTTTCACTTTCTAACTCCAAAGATGGTATGCAAATGACTCAAACCATCCACTTAAGATGAAGAAGAGGGAAAACGAAGTGGAATTGATGTTGTAGCATCAATGAAATATGCAATATCACATTTCAAACTTAAGGTGTTGTTTATTTCCAAACAACTAAATAAATTATAACATACTTATAAATTAAATCATGGTAAAATGTATTTCAACTGTTGTTGTTTTGCAACCCATTTTTTTATTGCATTTTCCTAAATTTATTCGAGTATAATATCCATGTTACTATTTCAAATAATATCTCATTTTCAATATTCCATAGTCCTTCATAAATCATTTATTAGATACCAGATTATTCTCAACACTTTTGAGGCTTGCTATAGGTTAAACTCAAATTTCATTTGTTATGTTCAACCTATTAGGCTTAGGATTTATAGTACTTTGCTAAGGGTTTTAACATTTTTTTTTCTGCTCTTTTCTTCCAAGTTTGTTTTATGGTGTTTTTTGAGGTTATTTATTGTTTTGAATATTTTTTAGGTAGAGCAAGTTCGTCAATCTAAGCTTTATATACTTTTATCTATATGTGCTCTTTTTTTGCCTTGTTTATTGCAGCTTGATTTTTCATTCCGCAACATTTCTTCCACCTAATTCACTTTTTAAATGCTACGCTTTTTATGGAATAGTTGTTGCTATAATATCAATTCACTCACTCAATTGATTATTCCTCCCCCAAACATAGAAAACATCAATATTCCTATTGCTTTTAGAAGGTCATGAACATGACAGAAGTAGGCTGAGAATAAATGTTAAAATGAGAAATAGGGTATGGGCATTGTCCATGAAAAATGGCGTATGTCTTCTCTTTTATAGATGAACTAAGAGGATGACAAAAATCTTTTGGTTAGTTCTAGAAAGTTTTAGATGTAAGAAACTAGCTTGGTGTTTTTATAAGTTGTCGAATATCGATCAAGGTTGTAGAATGTAATGATGGCTTTAGCAAAAGATGAAGAAATATACCTCAAAATAAAGTTATTGTTTGGGATCTGAATCTCATGCTTCATACCTCTATACATGATCTCTATCGTTGAAAACAAAGAACCACAACTTACTAACATGTTGTCCAAATTTCATCCCAACCCAACGGTTTACGAATATCTTGTGACAATTTCACAGTGAAAAATACGTGAAACACGGAAAGAATCTCTTCTTCTGTGAGATTTAAACCCCTGACCTTTCGGAGGTTGGATTCTACATGTAACCCAGATACCGATGATGTAACATCCCAAGCAAAAAGCATTGAATTGGTCTAATAGCTTCAAATTCAACTTAAAACTATGGTGGAGGTTATTGATAATCTATAACTTTGAGCATATAAGGAGCTCACCATTATTTTTCTATCCAATGTGGGACGAGTTATTACAAATTTTTACGTTAAATTCCTAACATCCCCGTAAGGCCTTTCAAAATCCTCCTTGAAAATCGGCAATGTGGGATTCACTTAGGGGTTGTTTGTTTTAAAAAAACTCTTAATGGCTCTTAAGTCTGAATCATTCATACATTTTTACATTTAGAATGTTTTTTTTCCTAGTTCTCATAACCTCTTAACTCTTAAATACGTCTGAAAGAAGAAGTGGTGACCTAACTTCTTCAAACCTCTTATCGCCACCTCAATTCATATGCTCTTCTTTCTCTCAAAACGCCTCCAGACGTTACAGAAACATACAATCTTGTTGATTCAAATTTCAGACTTCGGCACCTCTTATTAATTAGAAGTAAAATAAGACTTCAGACCTCTTAAAAAACAAACGGCACCTTAAAGTGTTACCATCACCCCCTTTTAGGGCTCATCATTCCCAATGAGATTTGCACCACTATCCTGATGGTACAAGGATCTATTATAATACCACTTGTAATGTCCTAACAACAGGAATAATTCAATTAAAACTATGGTTAAATTTATTGGTAGCCCACAACTTTGAGCTTATAATGAGTTCACCAATCTACTTTTCTATCCATATGAGACAGGTTGTTACATTCATAGTTTTGTTCTTGATGTTATTTGTTGGTGATTTTAGTGAAATAAGTTATTTATTTTATGTAATTGGATTCACAATATAATATGGTTTAGTGATTAAGCTATACCATGAGCTAGGAGGTGTGAAGTGTACACTAGTATAAGCTAACTTAATCCCATAATTGTTGGATGGTACCATATGTCGAGGATCAAGGGGGTCTTGCCTCCTTGCAAGGTCCTAGGGACATCAACATTGGTGGTGGAAGCCTATACGGATTATATGAAGAAAATTGCTTAGGAAAACGAATTTCCGAATGTTTTAAATGAAATTCAAAAGCCTCTAAGTCTTGTTCCAAGCCTCTAAATCTTTTTCAGAAGCTTCTGATTATGAAGTGGGTTTAACTCAGAGTTTTTGACGCTTCTAATCTAAAGAGTCAGAAGTCCTGAAACCGTTTGATCTGTGTTAGTTGTGTTGTACCTATTGAATTTGTAATTGTTGTGCAGATTAACCCCATTAATTACTGGAGCTATCATTTCCATTTATGGGGAAATATTATTGACATTAATCCAAGAATTGTTAAGATTCTCCAAGTTTAAAAGGAAATGAATTATGTCAAAATCGTTATTGAAATTTGATATTATATTTGAGTTGATCTCGTGATACCAGGAAAAATAGGGTCGAAATACAACTTAGGAAAACGATCTCTCACACAATTTCAAGTTTATCCAGGCTTTATAGTCTCCGTTTCTCTGTATTTTCTATAATTTCCTCCAACGTTCTTCATATTATTCTTGATGTTCTTCATAATTTTGATGTTGTTGCAAAATGTTCTTAACGATGATGTTTCTTGATCATTATTATTTTTTTGAAATGTTTTAATTACTTGTACATAAAGTTGTAAAAACATGTATATAAAGACAAAAAAGATAAAAAAAACAATTAATTTAGTTTTTGTTCATTTAAAAGAAAAAAATCATGGTAAAAAGACCAAGTTGCCCCATGCATGACTGACTTAACGGATACTTCATTAAAAGTGTTAACTTGAGGGACGTTTTTGGTATGTGGAAAACAAAATAAAGACCATTGATGCAAATAAATTTTAGAGAGCAAAATCAAAAAACAGCCAAAACATAGGGACCAATAATGTAATTCACTCTTCATTTAATTTTCATACGTCTTGCCAGGTTGGTTTTTATTGATTGGGGCCCAACTATATTCTAAATCAATGTCAACAAGATTTTAGAACCTACTAACCTGGTGACTATATGGGTGTTCAAAAAATTCGTTGAACTGTTTAAACTGGTCAAACAAAGTTAAATCATACCATTTTTTGCGGTTGACGGTCCGATCTGGTTTAAAAAATAGCCAAACCAGGCAGTCCGATCCGGTATGCGGTCTGGAACCTTTTTTGGGCGGTTTGAACCAACCTGACCGTCAAATACATACATGTATATTTTTTTTATTCTAGTATAAGACTATAACCTAACTTTTAAGACTAGACCCAACTTTATTATAAACTAATAATAGCCCAAACATAAAAGTAGGGGTGTTCGCGGTCCGGTTTGAACAGTTTAACCTCTCAAACCACAAATGGCGGGTTATGGAATCAAAGCGAACGGTTTGGTAGCAAGTGACCAAACCGGTCAAAACGGATCACAAAAAAACGGTTTATGGAATCAAAGCGAACGGTTTGGTAGCAAGTGACCAAACCGGTCAAAACGGATCACAAAAAAACGGTTTGGTTTGACAGACTTAGACGGTTTGGGCCTCTTATGGGCTTTAAACTAAAAAAACACTAACTCAATATACAAAATATAATTTCTACCAATATTACATTATTAAAAAATAGTATATCGAATTATAAAAGAACGTTTATATATTAAATAAAAACACTGAGTAAGTTGAAAAAGTTAAACAAATCCACCAACAACTGTTGAATTTTGGATAAATATTGAGAAAGTCGAAGGACGGTTTCGATTTAGATTTGAATTTTTAATGAATCTTATAACTTTGTCAATTTAGATAACACAATCAATTGAAAAAATGAAAATTAAAGACGTAATTCTTTGACGAATTTTTTTAATCGAGTATAAAAGTTGAGTTTACAACATGAAAACTAAATATGATTAAAACATGCATTGTGACGGTCGGTTCGGTCAGAACGCTCAAAAAATGGCCAAACCGCTGACCAGACCGGACCAAGCGGTTTGACTATTTTCCAGATTGGACCGGACTGCTAGACTGCTCAAACTGTCAAAAACGGTTCGATTCAACTTGGTTCGACCAGTTTGAGCGGTCCAACGGTTTTTTTGAGCACCCCTACATAAAAACATATTTCGAAATTCCTAAGTTGTGAAATTTGTTTGCATATTACTTTTTTTAATGTTTTATTGGGGTATTTTTTTCTTACTTTTTTGTAGACTTTGTTTAATTCAAACGAACTCAAGCCTTGGAGGCGTGGACTTTGGGATATTTTGTTTTGTTAAAATAGATATCTAATAAAAAATTTAAAATTATATATGCCTTTTTAAATTTAAACTTTAAAGCCCATAAAATACCCAAACCGCCTAAACCGGTTGGACCAAACCGCCTAAACTGCGGTCTGGACACTTGATGTCAAACTGCTAGGTTTGAAAATTTAATAAACCGCTATTTACGGTTTGGTTTGTGGTTCAGTTCAGTTGGATTCATCGACCTATTTTCCAGGTTGGGTTGAATTAGGTTATCCTAGGTAATTATATAAAATTAAATATTCACATTTTGTTTACAATGCAAGCATATATATATATATATATATATATATATATATATATATATATACTATATTATAAAAACGGTATAAAAAATCTTAATTACAACATTTTAAGCACAAGTTACAACTAATTAAAGCCAATTACTTAATTTATAATTTCTTAATGCTTTGGTACAACATTTTCAAGCACAGTATCTCACATATTCATCTATTTGTGGAATGGATACTCATTTATTAATATAACTATATGTTTTTTTGGTGGAGGATTTTATAAAATAGACTTTATATTAGCATAATCTATTTTAAATGTAGATTTTACATTTAAATCTATATTAATGAGATGTAATATAAAAAAAAAATTCTTCCGTATTTTTTTA
Organism: Arctium lappa; assembly: GCA_023525745.1. Taxonomy (NCBI): domain Eukaryota; kingdom Viridiplantae; phylum Streptophyta; class Magnoliopsida; order Asterales; family Asteraceae; genus Arctium; species Arctium lappa. Next base: position 10,585,347 of record CM042048.1, read on the forward strand.
TATTACATCTCATAATGATTTTTCCATATTTTATTTTATAAAATCTTTTTCTATATTTTATTTTATAAAATCTTTTTACATAATGAGATGTAATATAAACTCTTTTTTCTTCCGTATTTTTTTTGCTAATATAAAATCTATTTTATTTTATAAAATCTACACGTATTTTATATTAGCATAATATAAAATCTACACGTATTTTTTTTGATAATATAAAATCTACACGTATTTTTTTTCACGAGCATTAAAAAAAGAAAAAAAAAGATTGATATGAATAAAAAATAAAAAATAACGAGATACACTAATAAATTATCGTAATCTTTAAAATAAAAATATTCCGCAATACTTTCCAAATTAACCAAGTGTAAAGAAAATAAAATAGAAACGATGTAGATATAAAAATATTCTTCCATATTTTTAATATATTTACATTTAAATGTAAAATCGAAAATGAAAATAAAAGATTTTAAAATATTCTGTACATCCACTATAAATATATATAGCTTCTCTATGTATCATCCGAGTTCAAGAAGAAGACGAACGGTCGAGTGTCAATGGCGAACCTGCAACTGAACAAAAGATATTACACTATATTTTTGTTTCTTTGAAAAACTACTTTTTTATATTTTATTTTATTTAGTGAGGATTTGTTTATATTTTTCAAAACCCACAATCATATTTTTCGAAGTAGGGGAATAAGATATATATACATATATTTATTTTTATCGATTAATACTATGAGGTCTTGAAGTCAACAGTCAGATAAATATGTTGTGAGACATGTCGTTTGAGTTTTAAATAATATAATACAAAACTATTACCAATATTATTGCACAAACTCATAACAACAAACGATTAAGAATATATGCAAGTTAACCACTTATGAAAATACATTCGTTTTTCACATTGTATTTCATTAACTGTTAACAGAAAAATTACGTTTCATTTTAACTCGGTTCAATATTCCAACAAAATATTTATCATCCCGTGCAATGCACGAGCCCAACACTAGTATATATATATATATATATATATATATATATATAGACAGAGGTTCAAGGGAAAACCTCAAATAAATGAAAAACTAAAAAACACATTATCAACCGTTAGATTAGATGATCTGATGGATGTGATTAAATGGGCGGTTACAACAATATTTTTTGAATTAAAAAACTCTAGCCCCCTATTTTTTTATTCGAAAAAAGAGAAAAAATAAACAAAATTCGAGCGAAATAAATTACACCAAAAAAACAATCATAATTTTCTCGTTAATTTGACATCCATATTGATATACCTTTTCATCCATTTTTTCGTGGTTTTTCGGTTTTCTATTTATTTAGGTTTTTCCCCTGAACCTAACCCTATATATATATATATATATATATATATATATATATATATATATATATATATATATATATATATATATATATCGTATATTAATATGTAAATTAGCTACCTTTTTATATTTATCTATTAAAATGGTTCATCGCTCTTCCCAAAGTGTGCAAATTGTATGTAGAGATTCGTAGGGGCTTATAGTTTAATTGGCCCTGACACCCAACTCCACTGGAGAGGGCTCGCCTGATCTGGGAAGTACTAATTCGGTTCGGATAGACTTCATGACGATTAAATGAGAAACAAGAAAATAAATACAACGTTATTTTTTGTCTTTCAATTATTATATTATTGTTTTGGAAGTATTATATTATAATTATATATAGAATAGTATTACAATGTTTACTAGGACAAATTAAATATAAAGTAATAATATATTTATGAACTTATGTTTATTTATATGTTTGACGTTTAACGATATTATTTGTAGTTCAAAACAACTTTTTTTACCATTTATAATTACTTGTTTCTTCCTTGTTATTTCAAGGATCTAGCAAGAGATTGGAAGTCTATTGAAGTATACTAGAACATTTTGTGGTGGTAAGCTTCTCATCTCTCCCTATTCATCTTCTTCCCCAAAATATTCTAGGGTTTCATCCACCCCTTGTTCTCCCTTTCATAGATTAAAGGTTTGTGATCATTTTGGTGAACTAGAAGTGTTTTGGTTGGTGAATTCAAGTTTGGGTTAAGGTAATCTTCTATTCTCTTCGGTTATGGAAGTTAGGGTTTCGGTATTAGTTGAGGTATCCATGTATATGGTTTGGGAAATGATTGTTTATGGTAGAATATATATATTTATGGTTGGAACCTTGTGGATCTAGGTTTTGGAAGATTTGGTTTGAAGAATCAAGTTCTTCAAGGAAAGTTCTAAGTGGGTAAAATCTAGATTTAGTCTAAATCTAGCAAGGTGAGTTTACTAAACTTTTGTTAAAACTGGATACACATCATATTTGCTTATTTATTGTTATTATCACATGTTTGCTCAAAATGATCATCTTTACGGGTTTAAGTATTTGATGGTATTTCCATGAGATTATGTGATATATATGTATATGAAGTATCATCCCATGATTTACTCTATGTTGTGTAATTATTTGGGGATTTCCACTATGTGTGCCACAATGGTATTTTACATGGAAAAGGAATATATGTTTGGTATAACATGATGATTTCCATTCGGAATACACTCTTGGTGTTATTGTATCTACAACGTGGTTATGTGGATATTTAAGTCTTATGTTAGACTCAAGCTATTAGGAGGGTGAAATATACTTGGTTGAAAGATACCTAAGGACCTCCTATATGCATTATGTTGGACGAACCAAGGCAAGTTCACTAGGAGGATGTAGTCTCGGGGCGCCACTGTGATGGTATGTGCCCAGTAGACCTCCGCCACTCGGAAAGTTTCCTGTACGGTCTGATCTCCGGGTGGGTCGGGCCTTTGGGGTGTTCTTTGTTAAGGGCATCAAGGTGCATCGACTCTTTGGAGTGGAATTAATTGGTGCTATGGGTCTCCCCCGTTGACTCCATACATGTTGAAAACTGGTTAACTGCTGATAAGAATTGTATATGTTCTACCATGCTATTTATTGTTCAACTCACTAGGCTTTTTGGTCTAACACTTGTTTGGTGTCGATGTGTATCTCAGGCTTTAGCGGCACCGGTTCTATGTCGACTTGGTACTTGAGTGAGAGATTTGGGAATATTGCTTTTGGTAGGAGAATCCACTGGGTTTATAAATGACACCCTTATTTGTAATCTCTTTTCTGGTTATAGAAATTAGATTAGTTGGTTGTTATTTATTGACCGTTTATTTACGATTGTATTTAAACAGGTTTGTGTATTTTCTCCATTTTTGGGAGGCTCTTGCTTTGACAATTTTAAATACCGCATGTCCGTTTTTCGGATTTTTGTTATCCCTATTTTTAGGGTGTTACATCTTTCCAAAAAGGCATTTGATATATGAATAAACTAATAATCGTATGAGTGATTTTTCTACCAATTAAGGTCAATCTTTAAAGGGGAAAATAAGCAATCTGAAAAAATACATCAATATATATACAACTATCATTCTCGTTAAAGCATCTTCATGTTTCACATTCACTCGTTAAACACACATTATTATAATATATATATATATATATATATATATATATATATACCATCACTTTCCAAAACATATTCTATTTTACTAGTACATACATGATTCTGTGTATTTCTCTTATATATACCATGACTTTCCAAAACATATTCTGTAACACCCTCGACCTCGGTATGTATTTATTTTGGTTCAATCATGTTTTACCGTTAGCGTTGGGCTTGGTATTGGGTTCGTGGGCTTCTCGGGTCAAAGTTTGGAAAATTTGGGCCTCGGTACCACTGGGGCGATTGTGCCCGCGATTATGACAGGAGTCACTCTCGCGGGGCACTATCGCGGGAGACGTACCGTAGCTCGGGGCGCGGTGGCGATTGTGCCCGCGATTGTGACAAAGGTCACTCTCGCGGGGCACTATCGCGAGAGTGGTACCGAGAGTGGGGGGAAGTCGGCGATTATGACAGCGATTGTGACAGATGTCACAATCGCGAGGCAAGGTCGCGGTCGGGTGCAACCCATTTAAAACTCACTCCCACGACCTAAATTTCAATATCTGATTTGGGAGCTGACTTGGGGCGATTTTGGAGAACAAAAAGGTAGGGTTTTCATCCTCCCTCATTGAATGCTCCTAGTAAAGACTCTTATGGTTGGTTGGTGGATTTAATGTTAGGTTCTTGCTTGTGGTTAAGAAGATCAAGTGTCATTTCTTCCTTCTCTCAAGTATCATCTAGGGTTTGGTGTGTAACCCTTGCAAAGTGAGTTTTCTTGGACACATCTACCTTATATATGTTTTAGTTGTTGTATCTATAATCTTTCCTTGTCTCCTAATCATAGTTGGATTTTGTTGGGTCTTGACCTAACTAGAAATTTTGAAGGTACTATGGCTATTTGACTAAACAAGTTTTATGGGATTGATATGTTAAAGAAAGTAATGGTGTTCACATCTACTCCATCATTTGTTATCTAATAATTGCTATTTGGGATATTGGTATCACATGAAGAGAAAGCTAGGGTGTTGGAAATTGGTATCTTGAAGCATATGCATGATTTTATATGGTTATAATTGGTAAGTTGGGTTTTTGTTTAGTGCAATGGATCCATAGGCACGGTAACCCAATGTCTTGTCCGGGCATTTGGTTACCCTTGGCACGGGATAGGCATCGGGCTCCATGGTAAGTAGGGTGTGGGCCTATACGGTCGGGCAACGTCCCATGGACAGTAAGGTGTAATCCCATTGTGCTTGAGTTGCCCTGTTTTGGGAACTCTCAAGAATAGACCTGGAGTGGTTGACTTGATGTTTTCGAGAAAAATACATGGAGTAGTTGAGCTCGCTATGTGGTTTTGAACTATTGACAATATATGTTGAATACTAATGATTTATTGGCTTTACCTTGATTTAGCTCACGACTAGATCGGCTACATGACTTCAATCGGGTTTATCGTTCTTTTAGTATTCGTTTATTTATTCTCACTAGGCTTTAGCCTAACACTTGTTATTTGGTTGTCACGTGTGGCAGGTCACTCTAGCGATGGGATGCGTCGGGATTGAGTGGACGACTTTGGGTTCGAGAGAGGTCTTTTGATGATTTAGTGACCGATATCTTTGGAAGTATAGATTGTTACTTTTGGGAGAATAGCGACACCCGACCTTAATCTTGCTCTCTCAAGTTAGGTTATTAGGTTGTCAAGTTTATTCTCTATTTTGCCATGGGTTGTAATTACCTTATTATGGTCCCCGTATTGGGTTGACATACATTAGCCCGTTTGGTTGTATACTTTATTACAGGTTATTGGATCTCCCGCTTTGGGTAGATTAGTTATTGCTATTTCAGACGTTATATGGCCAAATTTCCAATTTTTAAATTGACCCCCAAATTTTAGGATGTTACAAGTTGGTATCAGAGCATTGGTTTAAGTGAACTAGGTATGAAGGTAAAGTGCCTAGACTTAAACTGTGACTGTTAAGCTGTGAACTGTGAACTGTGAGAAGGGGGTAGAACTACTAAGATAGGTTGGACTTAGAGTCGACGGAACTTGCACAAGTTGAAAGTTGTAGTGATGGTAACGATAACTCTTACGTATAATGTGTTCATAATTTCACTTAGCTAACGTTATTATGAAGATGTTTTACATGAGTATGTTTGATCTACTATTGTTATGATAATTAATAAGTGTAATAGTACGTTCCTTGTGTTACTTTTGTGGACTTGTCTCTCATTCTGTGATATTTGGTGTGTGGCAGAATCATGGTTAATACCCGAAATCGACCGGAAGGTCAAGAGGCCACAGTATCCACGGCCAACCAACCGAGGGTGACTGCTGTGGAAGAACCTCCTCACATGGTAAATGTGTTGGGCGGGGGACCCGAGTTCATTCCTCGGCGCAACTTAGAAACGAATGATCCCATTTTGGAAGAGGTGACGGCGGAAACCAGGATGATGGACCGCATGATGGTAGCTATGAACCGAGCGATGGCCCAACAACAAGAGATGTTCCTCAAACTCCTAGAGGACCGTGATATCAACAACCGAAGGCCTGAAGCGGTGGACGAAAACGTTGTTGTAGCGGGGTCCGGAGGCCCCGGACCTATAAACCCTACTGAAGTCACCGCAACTCCTAGAGTTGAGCAAGTGGCGAAAGCTTGCACGTTCAAGGCCTTTCTGGGTTGCCGACCACCGGAGTTTAAGGGTTCGGATGATCCTTCGGTCTGTGTGGGTTGGATCCGAGAAATGGAACAGGCATTTCGATCAAGCGAGTGTGGAGAAGGGCAGAAAGATATTTTTGGCTCACAAATGTTGAGGGGGACGACCCTCACTTGGTGGAATGTATATTACGCTTCTCTTGAAGCGACGGTATTGGCCAAATTGTCGTGGGCCACATTCAAAGAGAAACTTCTGGAAGAGTACTGCAACGAGAGGTCGATGGACCGAATAAAGGATGAATTTCAAAATCTGAAGATGGGTAGCGGGTCAGTGAAAGAGTACACCCGGTTGTTTATGGACAAGATGGGGCTGGTGGGACTCCTGGTCCCTACCGAGAAGGAAAATATCAAAGCTTACATTAAAGGGCTTCCATCCGACATGATGTCAATGGTAAGGGTATCGAAGACCTCTACTCTCAGGGAGGCGATCGAGGAAGCACAATTATTGGAGGACGCTTCTACCTTGAAAAGGGAAGAAGGTTCCCGCCTAGCCGAAAAGAGAAAGTGGGAAGGAAATTCTTTAGCCTCCAAGAGACCAAGACCGTTCAACAACAACAACTACCACCGGAAGGCAGATTCTAGACCCGATGCTAAGTGGTGCTCCAAGTGCCGAAACAAACATTACGGTCCATGTAACTTTGTTCCCGGGGCTTGCTTTAAATGTGGAAAGCCCGGGCATGCGTATAAGGATTGTCCCGTCAAGGGGCGTTTGTGTTTCGAATGTAAAAAGTCGGGTCATATTCGGGATGAATGCCCGAAATTGAAAACCGGCGGAAGCGGCGGAAAGAAGGCGGAACCTCCAAGAGTGGTCGGAAGAGCCTTCCAAATGTCGTCTGAGGAAGCCAAAGCCTCTACTGATGTGGTATCGGGTACGTTTCTCCTAAACTCCGTACCTACGCGTGTATTGTTCGATTCGAGTGCTAGCTTCTCATTTATATCCGATACCTTTTGTCAAAAGATTGCCATGCCTATGAGTAGTTTAGACGAAGCCATTGTGGTAGAAATAGCTAACGGGGGACAAGTGATAATTCGAGAAGTAGTAAGGAATTGCACTCTTGAATTTGATGGTAGAAATTTTCGGTTAGTTTGTTGCCTATGCAATTAGGTGGGTTCGATGTGGTATTAGGAATGGATTGGTTATCGGAAAATCATGCCGAGATCGTGTGTTCCAAGAAAATGGTTCGACTACCCTTAGAAAATGGTGAGGCGACGATCATCTATGGTGAAAGGAGAAAAGATGAAGTAGCGATTATCTCAATGATCAAAGCGCGGAAATTTCTGGCGAAAGGATACTTATCCTTCTTGGCTTATGCTATTGACACCAAACTCGAGAAGAGGAAGTTGGAAGACGTAAGGGTGGTGCGCGAGTTCCCCGATGTATTCTCGGAGGACTTGCCCGGTTTACCACCCGATCGACTTGTGGAATTCAGAATTGATCTAATTCCGGGGGCGGCCCCGATTGCACGAGTTCCCTACCGCCTGGCTCCTACCGAGATGCAAGAGATGATGACTCAACTCCAAGACCTCCTGGAGAAGGGTTTTATTCGACCAAGTTCGTCACCTTGGGGAGCACCGGTTTTGTTCGTCAAGAAGGACGGCTCAATGAGGATGTGTATCGACTATAGAGAACTGAACAAGGCTACGGTGAAGAACAAGTACCCGCTTCCGAGGATCGACGACTTGTTTGATCAACTACAAGGTGCGGGTCTCTTTTCAAAGATCGATCTGCGGTCGGGGTATCATCAAGTGAAGGTGGCAAAGAGCGACATCCCAAAGACGGCGTTCAGAACGCGTTACGGCCACTATGAGTTCCTAGTGATGTCGTTCGGTCTAACCAACGCGCCGGCTATATTCATGGATTTGATGAACCGTGTGTGTCGACCACTCCTCGACAAATCAGTGATTGTGTTCATCGATGACATCTTGGTTTATTCCAAAGACGAGATGAGTCACGATCAACACCTTCGGGAGGTGTTAGAGGTTTTAAGACGAGAAAAACTTTATGCAAAGTTTTCCAAATGTGAATTCTGGCTTCAAGAGGTACAATTTTGGGGGCACGTGGTTTCAAGGGAAGGAGTGAAGGTGGATCCCGCTAAAATCGAGGCCATGATGAATTGGGAATCGCCCAAAAGTCCATCCGAAATCCGAAGTTTCCTCGGACTGGCTAGATACTACCGAAGATTCATCCAAGACTTCTCTAAAATAGCTTCAGCCTTGACGGCCTTGACCCGAAAGAATGTGAAGTTCGTTTGGACCGGGAGTCAAGAGAAGGCATTCCGAACTCTACAACAGAAGCTTTGCGAAGCTCCCATACTCTCTCTACCCGAAGGAACAGAAGATTTCGTGGTGTACAGCGATGCGTCGAAAATAGGTTTAGGATGCGTTCTAATGCAAAGGGGTAAAGTGATTGCTTACGCTTCACGACAACTTAAGGTCCATGAAGTCAACTACCCAACGCACGACTTAGAATTAGCGGCGGTGGTGTTTGCTTTAAAGTTGTGGCGGCACTACCTCTATGGCACCAAGTGTACCCTTTTTACGGATCACAAAAGTTTGAGGCACATTTTCGACCAGAAGAAATTAAACATGAGGCAACAGAGATGGTTGGAATTATTAAAAGATTACGACTGCGAGTTGCTTTACCACCCAGGTAAGGCAAACGTTGTCGCCGATGCTCTTAGTCGAAAAGATTATGGAGGAAATTCTAAAGCTACTTTCACACGGATCGAGTTGACATCATCACTCATCGATCGGATTAAAGTGTCGCAATTGGAAGCCTTGCTAGAAGAAAATCTCAAGGAGGAGGTCATGTCCAAGCAACGTCTACTCCTAACGGAGGATAGTCGAGGGGTAAAGCTTTTCAATGGGCGAGTCTGGGTGCCTAGGATCGGAGGCAACCGAGAACTTCTCCTCGAAGATGCTCACAAATCGAAGTATTCCATTCATCCGGGAAGCACGAAGATGTATCGGGACTTAAAGTTACACTATTGGTGGCCGGTCATGAAGCTTGATGTGGCGCGGTACGTGAAGCGGTGCGTGACTTGTTTGCAAGTGAAGGCCGAACACCAACGACCTTATGGGAGTTTGCAATCTTTGGAAATTCCGGAATGGAAATGGGAGCATATCACGATGGATTTCGTGACGAAATTGCCGAAGACATTGCGCGGCCACGACACCATTTGGGTGATCGGGGATCGTTTGACCAAGAGTGCTCATTTCTTGGCTATGCGAGAGACTTTGCCCATGGATAAGTTGGCAAAACTGTATATCGACGAAGTAATATCTCGTCATGGTGTACCGTTATCTATTTGTCTCTGATCGGGACAGTCGGTTCACGTCACATTTTTGGGATGGGTTGCAAAAAGAATTGGGCACGCGAGTGAAGTTGAGCACGGCCTATCATCCTCAAACCGACGGACAGAGCGAGAGAACAATCCAGACGTTAGAAGATATGTTGAGATCGTGTGTAATCGACTTTGGGGGTATTTGGGACTCGCACTTACCTTTGGTGGAGTTCGCGTACAACAATAGCTACCACTCAAGCATTGGAATGGCGCCGTTTGAAGCTCTATACGGTCGCAAATGCCGAACTCCCGTATGTTGGCTAGAGGCGGGAGAGAAGCAGTTTGCCGGACCTGAAATTGTGCAAGAGACGGCGGATAAGGTAAGGAATATTCGTGAGCGTTTGAAGGCGGCACAAGATCGGCAGAAAAGTTATGCTGACAAGAAGCGTCGACCGATAGAATTCCAAGTGGGTGATCGGGTTATGTTGAAGGTGTCTCCTTGGAAGGGGATTATACGTTTTGGAAAACGCGGAAAGTTAAGTCCCCGTTTCCTTGGGCCCTTTGTGGTGCTTAAGCGTGTGGGACTACAAGCGTATCCGTTGGAACTTCCTCCGGAAATGAGTGGAATCCATAACACCTTTCATGTGTGTTATCTCCGTAAATGTCTAGCAAAAGAGGAGAGTGTCATCCCACTTTCCGAAATTAGAGTGGATGAAGGAAATCGTTGCATAGAAGAGCCGGAGGCAATATTGGAGAAGAAGACGAAGAGGCTTCGCCACAAGGAAGTCATGATGGTAAAAGTCCAATGGAAGCACCACCGTGGTGCTAATGTAACATGGGAGGCCGAGGAAGATTTAAAGTGGAGATACCCTCACCTCTTCACCTAGTCAATATTTCGAGGACGAAATATCCTCCAAGTTGGGGAGGATTGTAATACCCTCGACCTCAGTATGTATTTATTTTGGTTCAATCATGTTTTACCGTTAGCGTTGGGCTTGGTATTGGGTTCGTGGGCTTCTCGGGTCAAAGTTTGGAAAATTTGGGCCTCGGTACCACTGGGGCGATTGTGCCCGCGATTATGACAGGAGTCACTCTCGCGGGAGACGTACCGTAGCTCGGGGCGCGGTGGCGATTGTGGCCGCGATTATGACAAAGGTCACTCTCGCGGGGCACTATCGCGAGAGTGGTACCGAGAGTGGGGGGAAGCCGACGATTATGACAGCGATTGTGACAGATGTCACAATCGCGAGGCAAGGTCGCGGTCGGGTGCAACCCATTTAAAACTCACTCCCACGACCTAAATTTCAATATCTGATTTGGGAGCTGACTTGGGGCGATTTTGGAGAACAAAAAGGTAGGGTTTTCATCCTCCCTCATTGAATGCTCCTAGAAAAGACTCTTATGGTTGGTTGGTGGATTTAATGTTAGGTTCTTGCTTGTGGTTAAGAAGATCAAGTGTCATTTCTTCCTTCTCTCAAGTATCATCTAAGGTTTGGTGTGTAACCCTTGCAAAGTGAGTTTTCTTGGACACATCTACTTTATATATGTTTTAGTTGTTGTATCTATAATCTTTCCTTGTCTCCTAATCATAGTTGGATTTTGTTGGGTCTTGACCTAACTAGAAATTTTGAAGGTACTATGGCTATTTGACTAAACAAGTTTTATGGGATTGATATGTTAAAGAAAGTAATGGTGTTCACATCTACTCCATCATTTGTTATCTAATAATTGCTATTTGGGATATTGGTATCACATGAAGAGAAAGCTAGGGTGTTGGAAATTGGTATCTTGAAGCATATGCATGATTTTATATGGTTATAATTGGTAAGTTGGGTTTTGGTTTAGTGCAATAGATCCATAGGCACGGTAACCCAATGTCTTGTCCGGGCATTTGGTTACCCTTGGCACGGGATAGGCATCGGGCTCCATGGTAAGTAGGGTGTGGGCCTATACGGTCGGGCAGCGTCCCATGGACAGTAAGGTGTAATCCCATTGTGCTTGAGTTGCCCTGTTTTGGGAACTCTCAAGAATAGACCTGGAGTGGTTGACTTGATGTTTTCGAGAAAAATACATGGAGTAGTTGAGCTCGCTATGTGGTTTTGAACTATTGACAGCATATGTTGAATACTAATGATTTATTGGCTTTACCTTGATTTAGCTCACGGCTAGATCGGCTACATGACTTCAATCGGGTTTATCGTTCTTTTAGCATTCGTTTATTTATTCTCACTAGGCTTTAGCCTAACACTTGTTATTTGGTTGTCACGTGTGGCAAGTCACTCTAGCGATGGGATGCGTCGGGATTGAGTGGACGACTTTGGGTTCGAGAGAGGTCTTTTGATGATTTAGTGACCGATATCTTTGGAAGTATAGATTGTTACTTTTGGGAGAATAGCGACACCCGACCTTAATCTTGCTCTCTCAAGTTAGATTATTAGGTTGTCAAGTTTATTCTCTATTTTGCCATGGGTTGTAATTACCTTATTATGGTCCCCGTGTTGGGTTGACATACATTAGCCCGCTTGGTTGTATACTTTATTACAGGTTATTGGATCTCCCGCTTTGGGTAGATTAGTTATTGCTATTTCAGACGTTATATGGCCAAATTTCCAATTTTTAAATTGACCCCCAAATTTTAGGATGTTACATATTCTATTCTAATACATATATGATTCTGTGTATTTCTCTCTACCCATAAACAACATTTATATCATATACTAATATTGTTGTATCCCTTCCTATTTTAATAGTATTTCCATTTATATGTATGATTATGGTGGTGATGACCAAAAGAAATAGTAGCAGATGATTGTGAAAATATCCATTCTTTTGCAAATTGTTTGTAGATATGAAGAAAGTGGTTGAATTCAATTATTGAAGGTTGGAGATGCTCTAAAAACAACATTAAATTGCAAACAAATCTATTTATACATTAATCCTGTAATTAACCATTTATAATCCATTTTGCTTACCTTACCGAGTAAGATTCTCAATCATCAAGATGGTATTATAAGAGTCACCATCTATTCAAAACTAATAAGGTTTTCAAAGGAATTGAGCAAACAAAAACAAAAAAATGGAATTGAACGACAAATATTTTGATAGAATTTTTAGAATATTATCAAAGAATATAAGATTTTCAAAGGCATTTAATGGATTCTTGATGGAAAAAATGTTGTCTTTTTGCTTGCATACAAAATGATTTGAAAAAACAAAATCAATACAATATTCCAAATGGATTGCATTACCTGGTTTTCCAATCTCTGCGTTTGGTTAAAAAAAGGCACACCAAATTTCCAAAGAACAACAAACCCCACAATGAGGTATAAAACAGTAGAGAAACAAAATCCAAATTGATTTCCTGATTTGATTCGATGTGGGAAGGAAATTTGAAACCATGAAACAGAACCCAAACAGAAACAAAGAAATGACGAACTGTGTGCAAACATAAACTCAAATCAACGTACCTGAGATGGTGAATGTTATAATATTTAATTATATTATACATTGGATGCTACATGTGACTAAAGCCAAACTTGGACCAACTTGGCATAACTCAAATTTGGACCACATATTTTACATTGGAAGACTTGGCATATGTCATCCTCCATATGTCATCCCCCATATGTCATCCTCCATATGCTTGGTTGTCATCCTCCACTTCCATCCTATAAATACCCCTTCCCCTCCAACCATTTTCTTCATCCTTTTCTTGAATTTTCTCTAGATAACCACCAAACACTCTCCCTAATATATTCTTGAGGTTGAGAGTGTTCTTGACAACGGTGGTATTCGGGAAAGTTTCGTTAGGTGATCGTGGATCTCAAGATCCTTGTACAAGCACTTTGTAATCTCCTTGGTTGGTAAAAATATTATTGCTCTCTCTCTTTGGTGGATGTACACTATCAAAAACCGATAGTGGAACCACGTTAAATCACGGTGTTATTTGTTTTGAACGTGCTATAATTATAGATAATAACATTTTTTATTATTATCTATATTTCGTGGGTTTATTTTTCTACGTTAGAGAATTATTGTGCAACATCTAGATTATTGTTATCCGCATTCGTTGTTGGGTTAATTGTGCACTTGGATTTATACCCGTTTGGGACCTTAGAAATCACTCGCTAGCTTTTGCATTTGTGAGGCACACTTTTTCCTAACAATTGGTATCAGAGCTTCAGATCTAGATTTGGGTTTGTGTAGAAAGTTTACATAAACCAATTTGCACATTTTTTTCTCTATGGCTGACGTAGAAAATCCATTTGGTGCCGGTTCCTCAAACCAGTCCCAAAAACCGTACCAAGAAGGTACATTTAATTTGTCCAGGGTTGGGATTCGTATACAGGCTTGGAATGGGGACGGTGACTTTGGTAAATGGCAGTTCACAACATCTGTTGCACTTAGAAAAAATGGAGTCCATCCTGTAGTATTTGCCAAAGACGAGTTAGACCCTAACATGTCTGAACTTAAAGCTAAAGAAATGGAAGCATGGGCATTTACTACTTTGTAGATGGCTATGGGAGAAAATGTTATATCTGAGATTGTGTCTGAAAAGATAGCTGCATATATTTGGAGCAAGCTTGAGAATTTATATCTCAAGAAAACTTTGACCAACAGATTGTTACTGATGCGGTCATGTCTCTTCTTTAAAATGAAGGAAGGCACAACCATTAAAGCTCACATGACCGAATTTGAAGATATCATTATGAAGTTGAAGGCAACGGATGATCTTCTTGCTAAAGATGAAGAAGCACTTGCTATGATCCTGTTGTATTCACTTCCCAAGAAATATTCCCAATTCACTAAAAGTTTTATTTATGGAAGAGAAACTCTCTCTTTGTCTGATGTGAAAACAAGAATGATTTCTGAAGATCAAAGAATTCAGATGAGGATCGGTAACAATCCCAGGGAGAACAATTGCAGTCAAGGCCTATTTGCTGACAGAGGCCGAGACGATCAACAATCTTCAAGAGGAAGAAATCGTGGGCGCTCTCAGTCCCGTCGGCCTGGTTCTCGTGGGAAATCAAAGACACGTGGCAACTGTAACTATTGCCACAAGTCAGGTCATTGGGTGAAAGATTGTCCGAGTCTTAAAAACAAAGACAAAGACAACGCCGAATCATCAGCTGTTGCAGCCGAAGAGGAGCAAAATGCCTTCTCTGCCACAGTTACACCACCGCAAGGTGAAAGACGATGGGTGTTAGATATAGGGGCATCTTGCCACATGACACCATTCCGGGACTGTTTCTCTACCTTCGAAAAAGTTGAAGGTAACAGTATTTTTATGGGAAATAGTACTTCGTGTGTTACTAAGGGTATCGGTACTGTGCAGATCAAGATGTTCGACGGGTGTATTCGGACATTGAATAATGTCAAGTTTGTTCCATCCATGACTCGTTCGTTGATCTCTGTTGGACAACTGTCCAAATTGGGTTGCAAGATTCGGATTGATGATGGTAGTTTGCGCATCTCCCGAGGGAGTATCATTGTGATGAAAGGCGAACAGGCGGAAAATAATCTTTTCCATTTGATTGGCGAAACTATTTCTTCTGAATTGTGTGTGGCTGATATTTCTCAGAATCTCGATGTTGCTCGCTTATGGCATCTTCGTTTGGGCCACACATCCGAGAAGAACTTGGAGATTTTGCGCAAGCGAAAACTCATTAAAATCGCCGTACCTGCCAGCCTGGAGTTTTGTTCGGGATGTGTCAAAGGAAAGCAGACGCGTGTTTCTTTTGGTATTGGAAAACACAACACTAAAGGAATCCTCGATTATGTTCATACAGACGTCTGGGGACCATCCAGTACTCCATCCCTCAGTGGAGGTAAATACTTTGTTTCGTTTATTGATGATTTCTCACATAAGCTTTGGGTGTATGTGTTGAAGTTAAAGTCAGATGTCTTCGATACGTTCAAGACTTGGTTGGCACGAGTAGAGGTCGAGACTGGCAAGAAGTTGAAAGTGCTGAGATCTGACAACGGTGGAGAATTTACTAGTGGTAACTTCAAAGACTTTTGTTTGCGTAAAGGCGTCCACCGTCACTACACCACACCAGGCGACCCTCAATCTAATGGGGTTGCAGAGCGGATGAATAGGACTTTGCTTGAGAAGGTCCGATGTATGTTGTCAACATCGGGCTTCCCCAAATCTTTCTGGGCCGAAGCACTTTACACCGCGGTGCACATTATTAATAGGTTACCTTGTTCGGCCATTGGGGGAAAGATTCCGGAAGAGGCTTGGAGAGGTAAAATAAACATCTGTCTGAAATACATACGTGTATTTGGTTGTCCTGTTTATTTTCATGTTTCAGGCCAGGACAAGCTGAATCCTAAAGCCACCAAAGGATTCTTGCTCGGCTATACAGATGGTATCAAGGGTTACCGAATCTGGAACCCCTTAACTCGTAAAGTGATTCATTCTCGACATGTCACGTTTGATGAATCAGTCCTGTTGAAGTCACAGGATCCTCAGTCCTCTCAAGATCCGGAAGTCGTTACTACTGTTGCTCCTACTGCCGATGATGTGGAGACAGTAGACAGTCCTTATATTCCTAGTTCATCCACTCCTGATATTAGCTCAGAATCACCCGATAATGTTGAAGAAGTAATTCCGCCAGTGACTTCTACTAGTGATTCTGAAGAAGAGATTCTGAATGATGGTGGAGACGATGGCGATACAATCACAGTTATTGCGCCTACCAGGCATAGTCAAAGAACTATTCGTCCGCCTAACAGGTATGGAGATTGGGATTTTGCTAACATGAGTTTTACAGATCAGCTGGAGTTTGCTTTGCATGTAGGGCAAGATGAGCCGCTTGATATAAAGGAGGTGTTGGCCTCGACCCACAGTTCTAAATGGCTTGGAGCCATGCAAGAAGAGATGGAAGCTCTCTCGAAGAACAGCACTTGGGACTTATGTCCATTGTCGAATGGCAGTCGTGCTATTGGTTGCAAGTGGGTTTTCAAAGTCAAAGATGACAATCGGTACAAGGCTCATCTCGTTGCTAAAGGCTTTGCACAACGGAAAGGTATCGAGTATGACGATATTTTTGCTCCCGTTGTACGCCATACATCTATTCGTGTTCTTTTGGCGATCGTGGATATTCACGATTTGGAGCTAGAACAGTTAGATGTGAAGACCACCTTCCTACACGGAGACTTGGAGGAAACTATCTATATGAAGCAACCTGATGGTTTCGTTTCCGAAAGCAAACCAGAATATGTATGTAAACTCAAGAAGTCCCTTTATGGACTTAAACAATCGCCTCGTCAGTGGTATAAGAAGTTCGATTTGTTTATGCTCAATCTGGGATTTGAGCGTAGTGAAAAAGACGCTTGTGTCTATCATAGACAAAGCGGTGGCGTTTTCACTTACTTACTTCTTTATGTAGATGACATGCTTATAGCCTGCAGGGACCGGTCAGAGATCGAACTTCTGAAAGATAAGTTGAAGTCAGAATTTGAAATGAAGGATCTTGGCGCGGCGCAGAAGATTTTGGGCATGGAAATCGTGCGAGACCGGAAAGTCCCGAACACTTAGATTGACACAACGGGCGTATATCCAAAAGATATTAAAGCGGTTTAATCTTGATGGTGCCAAGACGTCTAGCACTCCGCTACCGAAGCACATCAAGATTACAAGTGAAGATTGTCCGAAGGATGATAAGGGAAAGACCGAAATGTCAAAAGTTCCATATGCTAGTGCGGTCGGAAGTCTCATGTACGCCATGGTGTGCACTCATCCCGATCTCACACATTGTGTCGGAGTGGTGAGTCGGTTTCTCACGAATCTGGGTCGATCACAATGGGCAGCCGTTAAAACGACATTTCGATATTTGAAGGGAACCAAGACACATGGTCTTATATTTGGTTTGCACAATAACTGTGAAATTGTTGGATTTTGTGATTCTGACTTTGCAGGTGATCGAGTAGGTTGGAGATCCACGTTCGGTTATGTATTTACATTAGGTGGAACAGCCGTTAGTTGGAGATCACGTTTACAGTCCATTGTTGCATTGTCAACCACAGAAGCCGAACTTGTTGCGGCGGTTGAGTCTGCAAAGGAAGCGGTCCATTTAAAAGAATTGATGAATGGCTTAGGCTTCGAGCAACCTTCCATACGCATTTTCTGTGATAATCAGAGTGCCATATATTTGGCAACTAATTTGGCTTTCAGCTCCCGGACAAAGCACATAAATGTGCGTGATGCATATCTTGTGAGATTACATGAACCGAATATTGTCTATTTGAAGAAAGTCCTGACAAACGACAATGCCGCTGATATGTTCACTAAGTCGCTACCGCCAGCTAAGTTTGAGCATTGCTCAAACTTGATCCAGCTCCGTTTGTGTTAGTGCCGTTGGGCACTTTGCTCGAGAGAGAGAAGATATTACCACAAATGACAAAAATGACATCTTTGAAGGAATTACTTTGTTAAGTGCTTAGAGCTTTGCTTATGCTCTACCTTGTTTAGTAGATTGTGCATTTGAGGTTATTTGTTTGCTTGTAACTTTGACGGGTGATGTCCATGCCGAAGCTCGTCAAGGTTGGAATGCATTTTGCTACCTCGTGCCAATTTACTTTGCTGTCTACTTGCTATGATCAACCGTTGGAAGAACTCGTATTGGTTGGATTGGGATTCGTTTCGCTATCGAGGATCACATGCATCATGGTGGAGTGTTATAATATTTAATTATATTATACATTGGATGCTACATGTGACTAAAGCCAAACTTAGACCAACTTGGCATAACTCAAATTTGGACCACATATTTTACATTGGAAGACTTGGCATATGTCATCCTCCATATGTCATCCCCCATATGTCATCCTCCATATGCTTGGTTGTCATCCTCCACTTCCATCCTATAAATACCCCTTCCCCTCCAACCATTTTCTTCATCCCTTTCTTGAGTTTTCTCTAGATAACCACCAAACACTCTCCCTAATATATTCTTGAGGTTGAAAGTGTTCTTGACAACGGTGGTATTCGGGAAAGTTTCGTTAGGTGATCGTGGATCTCAAGATCCTTGTACAAGCACTTTGTAATCTCCTTGGTTGGTAAAAATATTATTGCTCTCTCTCTTTGGTGGATGTACACTATCAAAAACCGATAGTGGAACCACGTTAAATCACGGTGTTATTTGTTTTGAACGTGCTATAATTATAGATAATAACATTTTTTATTATTATCTATATTTCGTGGGTTTATTTTTCTACGTTAGAGAATTATTGTGCAACATCTAGATTATTGTTATCCGCATTCGTTGTTGGGTTAATTGTGCACTTGGATTTATACCCGTTTGGGACCTTAGAAATCACTCGCTAGCTTTTGCATTTGTGAGGCACACTTTTTCCTAACAGTGAAACCCTGAGAAGAATCTGTGAACCTGTGAAACCCTGAGCTTAACTTGAATCAACGTGAGAAAAAAATTTCGTGCAAACAGAAACAAAATCGATGTGCAAAAATAAATTTCGTGTAAACAAAAACAAATCGATGTGCAAAAATAAATTTCGTGCAAACAGAACCCAAATGGAATAAACCCTAAACACAAACGTACATGAGATGGTGAAACCCTGAGAAGAAACCGTGAAGCCGTGAAACCATCACCTTCTTCCTATCAACAAACCAAATCAAAACCCAAATTGAAACAGTGGCAAGGGATTTCATTATATACGGGAGATTTTGTTAATTTGAATTTTGAATTTGATAGCATTTTGGGAAGACAAAGTTGATCTTGGAAACCTGGACTTAAAAAAACAATTTATAAAAGGAAATGAATGTTAATTCGAGCAAGTAAATAACTTGTCTTCTTTGGGATAAACCCAGATGGGAGGGAAAGAACTTGAATATGGAATGAAGTGAAAAAGTAAAGTTTGAATATTTTCAACTTTGATGGATTTAATGGTGGTGCGCTAAGGAGTTGTACCTTATGCATACCAAGTTGTGATTAAGAGATTTTTAAAATGTATGCATAAAATGGTAGTACCTTGTGTTTTATAAGTAGTAATTAAGAGTTTTTTATCCGTGCTTTATAATATAGTATAGATATAGATAAAAAGACAGTTTTACCATTTGATTATAAATAGAGAATCATTTTCCATTACATAGTTAAAGATTAAATGGAAGAATAAACGTTTACTTTTGAAAGTCAACACTTATGGTCTGGTTTAGTGATGGCCATCTCGGCCCGGCCCGGCCCGGTCGGTTAACCGAGCCCGACCCGCTTGAAAGCCCGGCCCGGTGGAAAACCGGTTTGGAGCCCGAAAACATGAGCCGGTTCATGTTTTTGGAGGATTTGGCGGCTCGGTCCGAGCCCGGTTCACGGCCCGGTTTTTGGCCCGGCCCGGCCCGATTCGTATTTAAAAAAAAAAGAGCCGTTATGTTACCGTTTATATACGTTTTTTTGACCTTTTTTGTATTTTTTACCTCCCCAAACCCCTATAAATATTTGTATTGTAAGTTTGTAACTTAAATTTGTATATAAAACGTATTTTTAAAGTGTATTTTAGTGATTTATTATAAATAAAACGCATTTTTAAGGTGTATTTTAGTGATCCAATCCAATTTTTATTTTTTAAAGCTTAGTAATTAATTATTATATAAAGAAATTATTTTTTTTGAAAAAAATACGAAAAAAATGCTCGGCCCGATCAAGGCCCGGTTTTCCTATAACCGTTTTTTTCCAATATTAAACGGGCCACACATATTCGGGTGAAGCCCGGCCCGGCCCGACCCGAAGCCCGATTGGCCCAGTTTTTGGGTATACTATTTGGGCCCGAAGCCCGTTTTGGCCCGGGCCGGCCCGGCCCCGATTTTTGGCCATCACTAGTCCGGTTACCTAATGCTTAACCCGGTAAGTGCCTACCAAGTCGCATTACCTTATTGGATGAATATGGTAAGAACCAAGATTCTTACCCGCTAAGAGCGAGACAAAGACCAAGAGTCTTACCGGGTAAGTGAGGGTGCAAACTCTTACCACGGTTAACGCTTACCAGTAAATTGTTGCATACGATGCCGTTTTTGTGGACTAAAATCTTATCCGACAAGTAAGTGATAGTGATGAGTTTTACCGATAAACACTTACCGAGTAAGGTGTCTAAAGTCTGAAGTCTTATTTTAGTTATGATTAATAAGAGATGGTGTATAAAAATGTCTGAACGATTCGGACTTAAAGGTCATTAAGAAGTTAAAAAAACAAAACAAATAACCCCTAAGTGTTTGATACAAATAACCCCTAAGGTGGCGTTTGGTTCACATAATATTTTTGGATGGAATCTGTCAAAGGAATTTGACTTTGAAGGAATTGAAATGGAATGTTGTAAGGTTTGACCACCTGTTTGGTTGACATAATTGGAATGGAATATGTCAAAGGAATTTGAATCTGTCTGTTTGGTTCATAGAATATAGCTTTGGAATTGGAATGAAATTTTGATAAATGACCAAAATACCCTTTTGTTAAAATTTTATTTTTTTAAAAACAAAAAATGACTTAATAAAGAATAGCAAAACAATTAACAACAACAGGATTAGAAGCAAAAACCAGACATTGTAACCACAAGTCTGATACGAAGTTCAAAAACCAAAAAATTAGCTACAAATCTGTTTGTACTTTGAGATCCAAATAAAAAAAAGTAGCCACAAACCCAATTTTAATCCATATAAAAATCATAACAGGGCCTTAAATCATGATTTCCGATAAGCACCTTTTTAAACCTCCATCAAAATATTGGAACCCAAATCCGAATCTTCATCATTGTAGGCCAACTCTGATTATTTTTGCAAAGTCTAATCGCAGAATCGAAGATGGAATAAAACAAGAGTGATCGTGTCTGGAGATAGGCTCGTGGATAATTATCAAATTGACTGTAAATATGGAGAAATCGAAATGGAGAAGAGAGAGAGCAGATTGTGATAGATGGAGAAGACGAAAGAGAGAGAGAGAGACTGTAAAAACTTGCTACAATGGAGAGCTTCAATGATGTATGATGGAGAAGACGAGAAATCAAATTGCAATGGAGAAGACGAGAGAGAGATAGAGAGTTCGATGATGACGGCTGCTATTAAAAACGGGTAGGGTTTATTTGAGTTAAAAGGGTAATTTTGAAATTATAGAAATATCAAATTCCATTCCATTGAAATACCTTGTATTTATCATGGAATGTTTAAATCCTTTAACCATGGAATTTGTTGGAATTGGAAGATTCCATCCATTAAAAAGATTGAACCAAACAAGAGAATGAAATCTGATCAAAGGAATTTAACATTCCAATTCCATCAAATTCTGTGAAACAAACACCCCCTAAGGGGGCGTTTGGTTCGCAGAATGTTTTTGGATGAAATGAAACCTGTCAAAGGAATTTGACTTTGATGGAATTGGAATGGAATGTTGTCAGGTTTGACTACCTGTTTGGTTGACAAGATTGGAATGAAATCTGATAAATGAATTGGATTTTTTCTATTTGGTTCACAGATTGTAGTTTCGGAATTGGAATGGAATTTTGGTAAATGACCAAAATACCCTTTTTGATTATTTTAATTTTTTAAACAAAAATTACTTTAATAAAATAGTCATTAAATAGTTTAATTTTTAACAAAAAATGTTTTTATTATTTTAGCACATGAATGATGCCGAGAGAGGGAGGAGAGAGAGGGAGAGGAGAGATAGAGGGAGAGAGTGGAGGAGAGAGAAAGAGAGAGAGGAGAGAGAGGGAAGAGAAAGAGAGAGCAGAGAGTGGAGGAGAGAGAAAGGAGAGATAGAGGATAGAGGAGAGAGAGAGGATAGAGTGGAGGAGAGAGAAAGAGAGAGGGAAGAGAGTGGAGGTGAGAGAGAGGAGAGAGAGGGAGATAGAGATGAGAGAGATAGTTTGTGTTTGCTGATAATCAATATTAGTAGGGTTTAGTTTAGAGTAGAGGGTAAATTTGAAATTATCAAAATATAAGATTCCATTCCATTGAAATCTTTGGGGTTTAGGATGAAATATTCAAATCCTTCATTTGTGGAATTTGGTGGAATTCACACATTCCTTCCATAGAAAAGAATGAACCAAACAAAGAAATTGAATTTGTTTAAAGGAATTGGACATTCCAATTCCATCAGAATCTGCGAATCAAACACCCCTAAGTGGTTGATACACAACTAATTTTGGAACACACTAAAATAGTAACGTATTCATGCCCTTCCTTTACACAGGTATTGAAATTTGGCCCTTTCTTCCTCGCCAGTCTCCAAAGCAAAGAACGCGTGCGTGAGACACACAAACAGGATACGTATAGATAGGTTAACAAGGCCTGTCATATGTCCTCTTTCATCACCACCGATTCACATTCATAAGATACACAAAATCCATACGTAACATCCAATCCCCAACCGTTTCTTCTCGCCGGAATCCGATTCCATTGAAACACACACCAAATACTTGGACTAGGGTTTTTACAGGGAACGAAAACGAACCGTTTTTTTTTTTTTTTTGTAATTTGTGCTTTTTGAATAATTATTATGGCAAAGAAGAGGAAATCCTTGGCAACGAGCCTAGACGAAGTCGATCGGACGATGTACTCGACTTTTTGCGGTGCCGCTAACTCTCTTTCTCAGCTTTACTCACAGGCCATGAGCCACCAGAAGCTGTCTTTCCTCTCCGGTGAACGCCATGGATTGGTATATAATCTACGAAATCCTTTTTAATTTTTATGATGGTGTGTTTTGTGATCTTATTAGGTTACCTATTAAACCCTAGATTTTCCATTTATGTGAATTTGGTTTCCTTGTTGAAGCTGATGTTAACCTATTTATGTGTATGTCATTGATCTTTTATCGAATGTGGTGATGCTATGTGAATAGCAAATCGATTAGGGTTGGGCTGTTGCGTGTGATGTTTTGATGGAACAAGTGTAAGTTCCATTTTATTCAATTTATTTGCTAATTGTAGTGCAACAATGTACTGAATTAGCAAATGTTGTGGTGAAATAGCTTCAGATTGTTCAGAAATGATCTTTATTGTGGTTTTAGAATTGGAGTAGTAGAAACTAGCCAAGACTCAAGAGGGAAGCCGAGAAAATGGCAAGAAAAGGCAAAGGTCAGAACAAATGGAGAAAATGCATGATACTGGTAATACAAGTGGGGGAAAATGCATACAAGTTTGATAAGATAAAAAGAAAGGGAAACTGAGGTGTATAAGTCATGTTATCATAGGGGAAAGGCGCACCAAGGTACCAAGGCTCTGGGAAGGCCTGGGCATGAGTCACAAAGAGAGGCATACCTCATATAGTCACATACATTACTTACAAGGTTCTCAAAGAATATACACACATATACATACACATACACATAGAATTGCACAAATCAATTAAACAATCATCTATTAATAATTTAACAATCACATTAACATTGATTAATCACCTATATAAGTTTACTATTGATTTTCAACTAACATCAACTTTGGTAGCATAGATCTAAGATTATTGACATTAAGGCGCTCCCCCTGTGTCACTTACCTTCACCCCTTCTAGGTGAGCATGACAAGGGCCTAGAATCTTACGTGGCAAGAGGCATAACAAGGATTGAGACTCTTACCTGGTAAGTGAGGGAGAAGACTCTTACCCGGTAAACGCTTACCTGGTAAGAGTTGCTTACCAACAATCCATTTTTATGGCCGGTAAAGTTATCTGATAAAGTAAATGAGGGCGGCACTCTTGCGGGTAAGCGCTTACCCGGTAAGCATTTGGCAAACGACCCTTTAGCTAACATTAATACCAATATTAACATGTTAACAACCAACATTGGATTAACTTGAAAGACATATAGCAAATTCATCAAAAGACGAGCGAGAGGTGAGATAGATGAAGAGGTGCAGAAGACAAAGAGGCTTATATGAGATAGTGAGAAGGCGTTAATGTGATTCTCTAGTGTTGTTTCTCTCTTTCTGCAGTATATTGGCTTAAACATGTTTATCGAACTCAAAATTTAAATTAAAAAGGCCTAGGGCAAATAAATTGATTCTCTCAACATGCCAAAGAAAAGTGCCGATTTGCACCTCTTCCATGAATATTGTGTCACATAAGTCTCACTCTTTTCTCCTCCTCGAAGTCGATGTGCCTCAACCTAGGCAATGCGCCAAAGTTGTGCCTCAATGGACATTAGGACTAGGTCACAGCTATACATACCTTTTACGACAATGGACACAAGTCGCATAAAATTAATTAAGGATGAGAACTGTAAGCTTTAAATAAAAAATGATGAGGTTAGAGAAAGATTGAAAGGCTATCTTATTAAGTAATTGAATTGAAATAACGAGGGGAGTGTTAGTGGAACATCATGACGTTTTGTGATACCAATACATAGTAGGCTTGTATATATAGAAAGGGCGTTGGAGGTGAGGGATGCTTAATAAAGATGGACTAGTATTGCTCTATGGGTTTGGACTTTGGAGAGGTCTTGGAAGAGATTTGTAGTAGGGCTCACTAGATTATCTGAAGTCAGCATTAAGATGAAGATAATGCAGGATGAACAGTGGAAACCCAAGCTACAGATACACATAAGATATGCAAAACCAATAAATTTATGAGGGATCGAGACTTGTGAACAATAAAAAGGAAGCATGGGAGTGAGCTATTGACCACATGTTGTTTAGGGGATTTTTATAGAGCTATTGGGGATATAGAAAGAAATTGTGTATGGTGTTTACGGATCTAGAGAATACATGACGCATTGCCAAAATAAATGTTGTGGTCGGTTTTCTAAAAGAAGAAAGTTCGTACAATGTATGTAAGCGTGATTAAGGACTTTTATGATTGTGTAGTACTTCGTATGTGACTGTAATATATTAATTTAATCTGGTAGCATTAACATTACAATATAGTTGATCGCTCTAGTTGTATTAGTTCATAAATATCATAATACTAGTTTGTACACTAGCAATTGATAATTCATTACACTAGCAATATACTACAACTAGTATTTAAAGAATCATTTTAAGTAGGTGCCTAGGTTGAGACAGATGGTCTACTATCCCGATATGGTAATCAGCTAATGAAGTATGGAGAAATCGGTAATTTAAGCAAATTAATTGTGATGAATTAAGTGGATGAGATGAGTCTCAAAATGTCAAATAAGGGAAAAAAACCCTGGATTCTACTCTCATATAGTTAAGTAGTCTTTGCTTAACTTACCTGTGCTAAGAGCTGACTGATTGTACTGCACCATGCAACAACCAATGACCGACGTGCTGTGTGCAACAAAGGGATCTCATTACTGATGACGTGCTCTGTGAATATTTGGTTGAGCAACTCTTTGCTGTTTGCTTTTTCCTACTCTAATTTACTTTGGTATTCAAAATGTCAAGGAAGGGTAAAAAACCCTGATTATACTCTCTTCTCTTTAGTCTAGCAGTCTTTGCTCAACTTTCCTGTGTGGAAGTGCTGTGTGCGATGAAGGGATTCCATGACTGATGATGTGCCCTGTGCAATTTTGGTTGATGTTTGGTTGAATAGTTTTTCGCTGTTTGGTTTTTCCCCACTGATTTATTTTGCTTTATGCAACTGCTTATTTTGATCTATTACTATTTCTACTATTTATGATTAATATTAATATTAATATCAATATTAGTATTAAATTATTAATATATTGTATTAAGTAGTAAATTTATTATTGTTTAGTGTAATCTACTACCTATGTGCCAAAACATGCAACACTTTCCATTTTGAGCTGTTCTATGAAAATACAATGCCAATCCAAATATACCTATTTGTGCATCTGCATTAATTACAATATACTTCTGACATTGAATTTGGTTCACAAGTTTTCTCAATTTTGTGTTAATAAGGGAATTTTAGATACATTTTTTAAGGCAAAGACTCCCATTAAACTATATGCCAAGCAAAACGTTTAATATTTTTTTTGGGATGGAGGGGTATTGATATTTAGTAAAATCTATTTTGATTAGGTAACTTCTTTATTATTATTAGGTTTGTCATTTGCAAATTTCTATTCCTGTACCAATTGTATTTGTAATGTTTTCATAAATCGAAAGCAAACTGGTTAATGCATTGGCTCGCTTAATAATTAATTGCTGGGCGCTCTTCGCGTAGTGCCTCTTAGAACAGTTGCTAAATGGTTAACTTGGTTGAGACCTTACTACATTCGTGGTGTTTGTTGAATGTTGGCTTGTTTGGTATCAAATGCATAATTGTTTGATGGGTAAATGTGACATATTGTGCATGTGATGGTATTATATGGCTTTTATAGTTACTATTCAATGAAAATTAAATGCACGTGGCACTTTAATTGTCACGGTGTGGATGCATGGTGGGGGTCATGATTTCTGTTGCCAAATCGGGTACTATGTCATTGTGGCGTCTTGGCTATTTGCCTTGCAGAGTTGCACCTTAAAGTCAAGACACACATCAATGAAGCCAATGGACCTCAGCCAAGTGAGGCTCCGAAGTTGTGCCTTGATATGCTTCGTGACTAGATCCCTTGTGCAACATTTGTTTTGTAATTTGTTTTATATGGAATTTTATTTGTGTAAAATCTTGTCTAGGTCTAATGTGAATGTATAGTTTAGTTGGCATGTGTAGCAAACATATCGTTTTACTAATGCATTGTTTGTGCAGGAAAAGCTCTATCAATGGATTTCCAAGCAACATGGGGAAGGATTGAGGGTGACATCCGATGACATACTAGCCTATATTCAGGTTTCAATTTATTTAGGAGCTATTTAGTTTTGCATGAATTGCTTTTCATATTTGTTCTGCTTGATGGTACCAAAATACATTTTAAGCATCATTCTAAACCTAGTAGCAGTTATTTCTGCAAGCCTGCCTGATCCACTTTTAAGATGATTTTGTTACTTGTCTGTGGTCCTGAATATGAATTAGAAATAACAATCTAGCTCATGGCTTTCAACTTAGATAAGTGTTTTCATAGTTCAGTCATGTATTTACTGCCTTATGATAAATATTTTTTCAACTTCATGGATTTGATACTTCAGGCATCTGGCTGTTTCTGAACGAATCTATTAATGCTAGGCCGTCGTTATAGATGTTCGTTTGATTTTGGCTTGTTTACTGTGGACCAAAGTTTGAAGAAAGATATAATGTATTGCATGAATGATTGCCAAGATTTAGGCTAACCTTATGCAATTTGATCTGCTTAGCGTCAAATGCTCAAGTGCCTGATACTTCCTTGTGTTGGTAGCCTACATTATTGGCCGGCCCTTTGGTGTTTGCCTCTTCTCAGCACTTTAACATTGTTTAGTTTTGGCACTCTGTTCTCTAACATTGTCAATATTTTGCACCAGTAGGTCGACAATCAACATATGTAATGGAGTTGAGGGTCCAACTTTTGGATGAGAGAGCATGTGCAATGTGTGCTACTGTTTTTGCTGAACTGTACCAGAGTTTACCCATAATAGTTTACCTCTGTGGAACTTTGACCATAATTTTTTTTGTCACAATGATCTATCTTATCTCCAATGTTTTTGGCCTCTTTACTTATTGGACTAAACATGATTCGACTTTTAAATGGAATCAGTTAGCAGCACGTGCAAGCATGTTGCTTTATTTAAAGTTGAAAACCACAGGATTCACTTTGCATAATAATGAAGATTGAATCTTTAGTTCACCAAATACCTAGCGACTGAGCATTAGTCATAACTCATAAGCAACATCTCTTAGTGCAGGGATGTGCCCAACTTGGTGAATTCCTTGCCTTTGTATGAACAAAATAAGGTGTGGTCAACTTGGCAAAGGAAACCTATTCTCTCTTGGTTTTGCGAGCCACTCAAACTTTTGTTCACCTCCATGTTTTATCTTCCAATGCCACTCATATCCTTTTGTTGCAATGTAGATTATAAAACTATCAAGTGATCAAACTACGTGGAAAGAGTGCTGTTTTAGCCTTTTAGGTTTAAATACATTTTTGGGAGGGGTGTTTGAGCATGATGTGATGCTAGTAGAATATGTGCTTGTATACTGTTTGGGTCCTAAAATTACGGAGATGGATGGCCATTTGACTAAAAATTGGTATCAAAACTTTTGATAGGACCAATTGGCACATCTTGTGGTATTAAATCATAAGATGTGTCATGACTATCGTATTAATGGGTCATCAAGTTATTGGTTATTTGGTTTTATGATTAACATGATAACACCCAAATTACTTTAGTGGAACAATGAACTAAAATAAAGAAAGGAATTATTAGACGCAAACCAATATTAGAGCACCAATTATTTGAATATGTTCTTTCCTGTCAAATCTCTTTCGTTTGCATCAATTTCTCTTGGGTTGCACCATAGATATTCGGTCTTGGAGCGACTGATGTGCATGGCTTATGTTTCCACTGTCACTCTCTACTAGGCTGGGATGTAGCGATGAGGAAAGGTAGAAGTCAACAGTGGGAATCAAAGGATACTCAAAAGGACAACTTCAAGTATCTAGGATTCATGTTTAAAAAGGAGGGAGCGGTGGAGGATGACATAATGCATTGCATAAAGACCGGTTGGTTGAAGTGGATAGCTGCAACGAGAGTGGTGTGTGAAAAGAAGGTCCCACTAAAACTGAAGGGGAAATTCTACAAGGTAGCCATAAGACTATCTATGTTGTATAGTCGTAGAGTTGGGCAATGAGAAGGTGCATGAGAGGAAGTCAGAAGTTGCATAAATGAAAATGCAGAACTAGGCCTTTGGGGTAGAGTTGGGAGTTGTGTTCGTTACGGATAAACCGAGTGAGAGGGAAGGTTACAATGGTTTGGGCATGTACGCACTAGGTTGATTATGATAACAGTGAGGGGAAGAGAGTATGACGATCGATGGGGTAAGGAGGGATGAGCAGTTAGGATGGACATGGCGACCTTAGACATTTTCGAGGACATGGCCTCTGAATACGATAGGAGCTCTTGGAGATGCAAGACTAGGGTAGGGATTTGTAGCATGGACGGGAGGAGGGAGTCTGAAGTAGTTGGAGGGCGAGACATGGAGAGGGCATGGTGGCAGTTAGATTACCAGGGTTTTACGTCCAATGGAGGGTTGTCTTAGTTTGTCCTACCTTTTGTTTATACTATTGTTTCTACTTGTGTGACTTGTTTGCCAGATACAAAAAGCAGCTTCTAGTTGAGAGGAAGAGGCTAGAAAGCAAGAAGACAAAAGAATGATCCATGGACACTCTAGTGTGCATCATTTTGTAACCGACTTACTCAAACAAAAGTGACATAAACATGCACCTAGTAAACCAACAGTGGGAATAAAAGAAACCAAACAACTTAAAGAGCCCAGGTAAACCTAATAATCTTCCCAAACAAGCCATTAACAAGCAGGCTTGTGGAGAACAAGACACTATGCTAGAGAATGAGGATTAAAGAGTCCCATGGTCAAATGTGTACCTTGAAAATATCTCCATAGTTTCCAAAGTCAATCTAGTGAGTGTCGTTCGGGGATGATTTCTCATTTCAGAAATAAACAGTTGATGTATGTGACAACTGTTCAAATGTTGTTACATATAAACCCATTAAAGCACATCAAATGTTGTTACATATAAACCCATTAAAGCACATCAAATGTTGTGACCATGGGACTCTTTAATCCTCATTCTCTAGCATAGTGTCTTGTTCTCCACAAGCCTGCTTGTTAATGGCTTGTTTGGGAAGATTATTAGGTTTACCTGGGCTCTTTAAGTTGTTTGGTTTCTTTTATTCCCACTGTTGGTTTACTAGGTGCATGTTTATGTCACTTTTGTGAGTAAGCCGGTTACAAAATGATGCACACTAGAGTGTCCATGGATCATTCTTTTGTCTTCTTGCTTTCTAGCCTCTTCCTCAACTAGAAGCTGCCTTTTGTATCTGATTCGAGGTATAGTCCTCGATTTGTGCATCATTTTTTCTAAACATCCTTTTGACAAGGTGGCAACTGAGCAACTTGCTCATTTGAAAGATATAGTTAGGGGGTGTTTGTTTGCCTCTTAATGATTTCATTAAGAGGTTTGCATCTGAATTGTTTAGAGGTTATCTTGTTTGGCTGGGCAAAAGATACATCTATAGTGACAGAAGGAAAGGAAACAAAGATAGATGTTTTTGGGACGGAGAGAGTAATAGTTACCTATAGTGACAGAAGGAATGGAAACAAAGATAGATGTTTTGTAGATTGATTTGATTCATGCATAGATTCATCAAGTACATTACTTTACAGGCTGAGCTGGAATCTTATGTGGAAGAGCCATCAATGGTTCCAAGAACTTTACAGCAGAATCAGCCGCATACACAAGCCACAAACCCGTTTACAAATTCTGGGTCGTCTAGTGTTCCGAGCGCTGTACAAGGGTTTCGGTCTGAGCAGAGTGATCAGCAACCAAAGAACTACATTTTCTCAAATGCTTTGTCAAGCCCAGTTCGACGCAGCCTTCAAAACTATCATATATCTCAGGAAGGATATGGATCGAAGAATAATGAACATCAGAATCGAGATTTCAATGCCTTTGATTCTTCTTCAATGGACATGCATGCAGACAGCACAGGTCATGATTCTACTCATTGAAATATTGTTGTCAAAACTCTCCAAATTGTTTGTCTTGATGCTGTGTTGTGCTTATGGTTGTGACAATGGTGATGATCAAAAGAGCAGAAAATGCAGGGGTGGTTGCAGAAATTGAACTAGTGATGGAGGTTGGAATTGAAAGAAGTAGATGTAGTATTTATATGGGACAAGGCCACAACTACATATATTATTATTATCATTATTTTCATATAATCATGCTATTTGTGTGGATTTTTTATGTTTATGTAAAGTGGTTTGTTTTCCTTGTATTGGACCATGAAATATTTGATTTCTGATTGTTTGTCTTTTATCTTTGTTAGAATTGTTTAATTTCAATTATTAGAAATGGGCGTGGTTATATGTACCTCTATTTATGTCGGAATCAAGTCATTATACATTGAAAATGTAAAAAGTAAGTCTAAATGTTGATTTGTATGAGGAGGAAATTAGTAGGTAGTGCATTTAGCCTACACTACTTAGGAAACCATACTATTTGTTCATGATTGATTGCATTAGTAGGTCACTAACGATCATAGGATAGGACCACACTCACTTTTTTCGACCCATGACCAAACAAAAGTACCAGGCTAAAATTTGAGGGCTAGCTTACCTCCTCCCTATAGGTTACTGGTTCGAGTCTCAAACATTTTGTATGATGGGTCAGTAAGGAAATGGGAGCAACGGTACAAGCCATTAGGCAGTCGGACTAGTGGGGGGACCTGAGACAATACCGAAAGAATGCCTTTCAAACCAACCTGAGCCACCTGCTATTTCATAATAGCAACCAAGCTAGCTGGCCTATGGTTGCACAAAAATGCCGGGTCAAAACCATCATGGATTTTCATAGCTGTTATCTTCAGGTTTCAAGGAATTAGTTGAAGTGCATGTATATTGGCCGGGCACCCACAATTTACATGCTAGGTTTTGCTTTTACGGTTTTAATTGTAGCATCTTTTGCTCTTATAATTAACTTTTATAATGGTGTCTTATGATTGAATGCTAAGAAATTACTTATGATGTTTGTAAGCTCATTGTCATTGGGGTCCCAATCAAAACATTAGTGTAAACTCTATTTACTTATATTGACACGATGGGTTTGGGTATGAACTCAAATTGCCATTTTCCATTTCATTTTTCATTGGCTTGATTCTTAAGTTGTTTTTATTATGTCTCAAAATAAGTGTTATTTTCTGAAAAATAAATGCATACTTTACCATTTTACCTTTAATCATGAGTTGGAGAAATAGGGGTGTTTTAAGGAGTCGAGTATAGTTGTAGGCTATTAGAGCTCGGCTCGAAAAAATAGTATCGGACTCGAGCTCTAGATCAAATAACTTTCTCACAATAGGGCTCGGTAGGAGTGGAACACAAGCATTATAACCCAGGGCGTCAAACTAATCTTTCAAACAAACTTGCATAAATATTAAATGATAAAATATTATTTTACCTTTTTGATTTATATTTTTCCCCCTCCAACTAATATACATAGTCTCTATACAAAAACTAACTACATGTTTGTGACTATCTCAATTGATCTCACTATAATAAAAAGTGTAATAGTTATAAAATATTTCTTGACAGTGATATTATATTTATGAGTAAAAATATGATTTATATTATGAGGGGTAAAATAGACAATTATAAACATTCAGTCATTTATCACTTTAAAAAATAAATAGTTTTATTGATTATGCTTTCAGATTTCAACACAACCTCTTATCAATTGTAAAATAAGATTTCAAACTTCTGTACCTTCTAAAAACAAACGACACCAAATTGTTTTATTTCATATGATATGATATTTTATTTTATTATATATAAGAAAACATGAAAACAAAACAAGTAAATGGTTTTTTATAAAGGGGGACCCACAAAATTTGCTCCAAGCGCTTCTTCTATGTGGCAGAGGAACCGGTTTCCCTCAATGCATCTACATTCCTTCTACGGGTCCAAGAACTTGTGGTTTATTTCTACTGTGGATGTTTTAAGTTAAGGATATTAATCAAGAATTTTTAGGGTTAGAAATCTTTTTGGTAACCGAGATAAAACCACATGGACGAATGTGATTCTAAAAAAACCCGAGTATAAATTATGGATTTGGTCCGTATGGTTTGCTAATTTTTATGAAAACGGTCCCTAGACTTCATTTATTATGGATTTGGTGTATGTGGTATGCATTTTCTGTTCGATTTAGTCCTTCAGCCTAACGACCGTCTACCACGCCCATTAAAGTCGAGGGCATAAGGGTCGTTTTGCATTTTCCATTTTTAAACACTTTTAGTTTAACCTTTTAAATTAGGGATGAAAATGTATATTAATAAAACTTGAAGGGCTAAACATAAACAAAAATAATCTTTGTCTCCTACCCATCGTCCCTCTCGTCGAACTAATGACCTTCTAGTGAAACCCATTTTCCGGCGACACCCCATTTCTGGCGAAACCCCATTTTCCTGATGAGCACTCTTCCCCTTTCCCGCACCACCATCCTCCCCCCCCCCCCTCCCCCCCCCCCCCCCCCCCCCCAAACCCATGTCACCCTCTTGCTCTTCCCCTTTTCTTACCTTTGTCCCTCCTTCAAACATGCAGTTTTGGTCCCTATGCGTGTATGTGTCATGTTGTGAAACCTGGAAGAGTGGCACTCGGAAAGGGGAAGGTGGAGGGGTGGTAGTGGCATGTTAAGGGAGATGGTTCGGTCTGGGGTGGTGGGGGTTGGAACCGAAGGTCGGAGACGATGGCCGTCCCTGGGGGAGGGCGGGCCGGGCGTAGGCCCAGGGCCCAAAGGAAATAGGGACCCAAATATTTTAGTATATACTTATATATGAGTTGTTAAAAAAGTTATACATAAGAAAGACAAAAAATAAATTAGTGTATAATAAGACCCAAAAAGAATTTAACATCATATTAAGGGCCCAAACATGTATTAATTAATAACATTGGACAAGAAAAAATTTGTGAAAGTTTTTTAGTCTTTCATTTTATAGTATTACTTATTGTTTCTCTAAATTTTTTATTTTTATTTTTATTTAATACTAATATCTAAAAACTAATTTTGCCAATCCTTGAATTTTATTATTCCATCCACATGAATTTTACATACTCTTTTCATTATTCATCTTCTACATACTCTTTGCCTATAATCCTTAGTATTACTCATCTTCTGCATACTCTTTACATTATTTCATCCGCACGGATTATATTATTGTGTTAGAATATAGTAGTTTTCTTCTTATTAACTAAGAAAACTCATACATTTTAAAAACAATTACCAAGCTATACGAGATGATCACCCAACATATATCTATATTTAGGATTTCAAAGATACTTTTTTTTTTCATACATTATTGACTCTTTATTATTTAATATTGAGTGCACGAATCTTAAATACTATCCTATCTCTAAAACAAGAATAAGATTTCAAACTATAACCAACATGAACTTTTGATTATAAGATTGATGGTTCTTAAATAGTTTGTTTCATCCATAAAAGTTTAAAATGATGATTAAAAACATTAACATCAGGCAACATGTGGAATATCAACTGATTTATGTTGATTTAGGGGTTGTTTGGCAGTTGCTGAATGGTTTAGTGCAGAATAATTAAGATGTTTTTATGATATAGTGTAAAATGAAATATGGTTGTTTGCTAATTGTTCATAATGAAATCATGGCTCTTAATGGTTAAGGGAGGGTCAGGGTACAAAATCATTAAAGGGCAACCCTTTTTTTGCCAAACAGGATTTACCTCTTAGCGATTCAGAGGTTGCCTCTTAATGAAACCATTAAGAGGTAAACAAACAACCCCTTACTTAAAGTGTTACTCTGAATGGTCAACATAGTGACGTCAAATGATTTCAATCTATATATTAAAGGTATATCATAAGATGGCTTTGACGGTGAAACTGATTGACGATGCTATGTGAAATTGATATGGTAGGTGATATTAATTTAGAAATGATTATTGATTGATCTCTTGCGCTACGAATACCGCGAGAAACGGTTTTATATGAATTATTAATACTTCTTGAATTCAATGTTATTTTTGATGATATAAATAATATATTGAAAATAACTTAATAGTTATCGGGGGCCCATTTTTACATCTCGCCCAGGGCCTAAAAAATGTCAGGAACGGGTGTATACTATATGTGTGTATATATCTATATACTATATTATAAAACACGGATAAAAAAACTCTTAAATACAAATTATTAGGCACAAGGTACCATCATTTTATGCAAGATTTTAAAAATCTCTTAATTTACAAGTTTCAAAGCACAAAATCACATATTACTAATGCAAACTTCTAACACCCACCAATTTGGTATGTGCAAGACCTTTCTTTTATGAAGACCTTTCCATGTATCACTATTAATTAATATATTATATTACTATAAATTTGTTTTAATTATATTATTAAATATGTAATTGGTTATTTTTTCTAGATGTCATTAAAATATATAAGATAATCATTGAATTCTAACAAAATACTTAATTTTTTTTTTATATAAAAACATTATATTATTAAGCCTAAATTAAACAAATTTATAAAAAAAAACATTATCACTTTCTCAAAACCATCCAAAATTGTACTGTAAATCAACAAAAAAACAAAAAATAAAATGAAACATTAAAATCGTGATGTAACTCGCTGCATTGCTCGAGTACGCTTCTAGTATATATATAATATTAGATACAATATAATAATATAAATAAATGAAGTTTGTTTTTGCTCATTGAAGTTACAATATATACATTCTGGCCGTTGATTTAAAAAGATTAATTTAAAAGATGTTAAAATAAAGAAAAATGGAAAAAAAGACAAAAATACCCTTTAATTAATGGAGAAAATAAACGGGCGTTGGTGCAGGGACCAGATATGACAAAAAATACATACCACAAACACCAATTTTATAATGAATTAAGTTTAAGAACCATTTTTATAAAAATCAGCAAACCATAGGAACCAAATCCGTAATTTACTAAAAAAAACAATTATATACATGTAAATAATAACATTTTCATGATATGTTTATTTAATCAATCAAGCAAGTAACTATAAAACCATTGTAGTTGGTTAATATTAAATTTCAAATACCACATAATTTAAAACCGATGGTCAATTAATATGAACTACAACCAATATAATGAAAATATAAGAATTTATACGATATATCTATTCTATAATATATAATGAAAATTCTATTTCAGGTGTTGTAATCTAGATCCGGTTTTGAATCTATGATGAATTGAAATGTTTGATCATTGTTCAATCACATTACTAATGTTGAAACTCGATTCGATTATGTACTAACTGAAACTTTCATTTTTTTGTGTTTTTTTTTTGCTTTGGGATAGTGATGTTAGCGAACAATCCTCCTTCTGCGTTAAGGATCGGTAAGCAAGTTGTGTTTATTTCTATAGAATCTGTAGCATAATGCTAGAAAATTTAGAGTTTGTGGTTTTTAATCGGATCAAAGTTCTTCTGATTTTCATAAGAGATATGCAATTTTTTTTTAAAATTTTTTGGGGGAAATGTTTGCTTGATTTTTGGGAAAAGGAAACCATATCAAACTTCATTCACAAAGTATATAACAAACAAAGTGATGTTGGTATTTGATTTGCAAAAAATTGCCACTCGATTTTGCAAATACCAATTTTGAATTTACAAGTTAGAGTAGAGCTTTATTCAATGATCTATTTGAATTGAAAAGTCAAAATCACAAAATTCTTGTGTGTTTTAAGATGAATTTAATTCGATTATCCAAAATTCTTTGTTGTTAACATGAAAACCAAGTGCTATTGAGCATTTAATTTTTCTTCTAATTGGGGCTTTTTATGTTGTTAACAGGGAAGTGGAGTGGGATAAAGCTTGTAATTATTCTTCTAATTTGGACTTGTTGCCTTCAGAAAACCAACAGTATGGATTTACTCCAATCTCTTAGAAATTACTAATAGAAAGTATATGCATATTCCTTTGGTATAATGATAACAGGAAAATTGTATAATATCCGGTTAACATGAGTTTCTGTCATCATCATTGCTGAAGATTGAAACCTTCTGTTAAAGTAGTTTCTAACAACTCATATCTAAACGGGATTCTGATTATTTAAAGTTCTACTTTGAAGGCTTCTTTCTGGGTAACAATTATGAGAGGCCCAACACGGTTTCTGGTTGTGAGCCAGGATGGGCATGTGCCACTTTATCAACAAATGATGTTAACATGAGAGATTCTCGTTGCTATAACTCTCAACTGTCAGCCTTGTTGTGAGGGTTTCTTCTGTCCGAAAGGCCTTACTTGCATGATACGTAAGTATTTGAAACTTGTTCGAAATTCTAATTTTCTTGGTTATTATAGCCTGCCTGCCCATTGGATTCGCACTGTGTCAGGATCTGAATTCTTAACAAGAATAAACACTCAGAAACAATATTAAAGGAGTTTGTGGAATAACACTTTAATATTCAAAGATCAATGAAACAGTGAATCAGAAATCACAAATTGTAAACTTTATTGAATGATTTAAAGCTACAAGATTTCACACACAACCTCAATATTGATGAACAAACTCACCAATACGAATTCTACTTCTCTAGAACTAGGGTTCTAAACCTTGAGGTTGATTCTCTCTATGAAATCAAAAACTCAGAATGTTGTCTTTCTTGATGTTACAAAACTATTCTATACATATACTGAAGATAAAAGATAATTACAAAAAAATAAAAGATCTTCAATATAATCTTCCATAGTTATCTCCAAGACTTTCCATGATTATCTTCAGTCAATACATCTGTCATCCTTGCCATACGAAGTCTTCATCTCATAAGCAGCACTAACTTCATGAGCAATATTAATATCATTCAGCAGTACTAACTTTGATCTGGCAGTACTAACTCCAGCAGTACTAACTACTAGCAGTAGTAATCATATTGTACTGGCAGTAGTAACCAGTTGTGCTAGCAGCATTAACCATACTTAAGCAATTCTTTCAGTTCCTAACAATCTCCCCCTAACTTGACTTTTAGGAAGAGAAGTCAAGTTCTTCAGATGCTCCCAAAACTCCATTATTCATATCCTTGTATCAGCATTCAACCCCAAACTTTGATTAATTGTTCTTTGGATCAAATACCTTGCCATTTCTGAATCTGGTGCACAACCAAGCTTTTTCTTTAACATAGGATGCAACTTCAATCTGCTGTGGTTGTAAACTCTATCCACCAGGAAGTATTCTATGTGATTTATATCCATAGTCAGTGCATATACTCCACTAGTTTCATATAGAGTCCAGTTGTTAACTATTTGAAACACATTTCTGATAATATCCTTCACTTCTTCTGGCTTGAACAACATACATAGATACTCCATCACAAGTTTTGTGATTGGTATCCTTGGAGATTTTAGTTGATCAGCATACAATTTCATTCCTACTTCAAATATCTCCTCTAGATCAGATCTGGAACATGTTCTGACAATCTTGACCCAAGTATGATATACTTCATACTTCTTATCTTTCCTCTTGAGCCTGATATACTCTGTTCCATCAACTTCCAATGTATCCCAGTGAATGATCTCTGGAGGCTTAACACCAACAGGTTCAGCTGATATAGGCTCAGGCACTTTGTCCATCACTACCATGTACAGATTCACATCAGCAGTACTTGATGGTTCTTCCTGTTCAACAGACTTAGGTGCCCCTTCTTCTTCAGCTCTCCTCTGTTCTTTCTCAGCTTCTTCCATTCTAGGTTTCTTAGCTGGTGTTCTTCTTTCCATCATTTTAGTTCTTTTCAACTTCCTCAAACTGTCACCTAGAGTAGCTTCCTTCCTTGGTGATTCTTGCTCATCAGGGAAAGGTTTTTGAATTTGAAGATCATGTCTTTCTTTCATCTTTTTTTCTGCTTCAACTCTTGCTCTGTCATTTCCTTGTAACTTGGTCATCTCAGCTTCATACAAACCTTTGATTTGTTCAAAAGGCATCTTTGTGAACATTTCCTTTTTAACTCTCACAGCACCTTCGAGAAAAGTAATCATCTTCTTTCTCTCTTGAGTGCCAAGGAAGGTCTGTGAAGGTTGTCTCTTCTTTGCCCCCATTCTGATCATTCCATGCTTCTTTAGAGTTGTAGCTTTCTTCTTTGCTATTTCTGTTGCAAGACTATTTTGATAGGCTTCATTAAGTTCTGCAGCCAGAGCTTTTGCCATCTCCCTGTCTTTTTCCACTTGAACCTTTTCTTCTTGCTCAATCCTGAATCTTCTTGGCCAATGCTTCATCTGACTCAACCAACTTTTGCTTTTTAATTGGTTGATCAGATTCCACCATCTTTGCTTTGCCTTTGTCCTTGCTTTTTACTTTATCAGCACTAACTTTCTTGATAACTTCAACATTGTCTTTGATGACAACTCCTTTGGTCTTTGAAGTGACCTTAGGAGTATCAAGTTTAGCTTTGATTAATGCTTCAACTGTCTCAAGTTCTTGCACATTGCTGCTAAGAAGGTCTGTTAATACCTCTTGAACCATTTCTGCTGCTTCATTCAATTCAACAGTATTAACAGTTTCTGCTGCTTTGCTTGTTTCAGCAGCATTAACTGTTACTGCTGCTTGTTCTGTTTCAGCTGCTTGTACAAATTCTGATTCTGTTTCTACTGCTTGCTCCCCCTCAAAATCAAATTTCCCCCCCCCCTTATCTTTAGCATCTTCCATGTTTTCATCAGCTTCTGACTCCCCCTTTTTGGGAGCATCATACACTGGTTTCCTTCTCCTGAGCACAAACTGTTTCCTTTTCTTTTTCTGTACCAATCTCTTCACCATTTTCTTCAGTTTGGTAATCTGTACTTGTTGAGACGGAATTACCAGTTTCATCTCTTCTATGTCTTTGCCTTGCTTGATTACATCCAGATTGATGTTGCCTATAGTTTCCATCAATTCATTATGGTCATAATTGTCCTCACCTCCTTTGGGTGTTTTTACCACCTTTGGAGGATCATTGGATCTTTTTGTAGTAGAGGTCTTCTGCCTAGCAGAAGCACCTGTTACCCCCTTGGTTTCTTGGCACCTGGGACCTTTGGATGATTGCTCACCCAAAGTTGCCATGGGGAAGGTCTTATTGATGTTACCACTGGCCTCCTCTATGCTAGCAGGAGTAGTGGCAGCCTTTGCACCCATATGCTCATTCATCTCCTCAGTGAGCACCTCCTTGGGGTTGGGAGACACCCCTGTGGTTTCCCTATATATATTCTCTAATGGAGAATTCTCCATTAGAGGGCTTAAAGGCTCTGTGGGTGAAGGCACAAGAAGGGAAGGAGCCTTTTTACCTTTTTCCTGATGTAGGTATTGGTGATTGGAGAAGTTGGCTTTTGAATAAGGGACTGTGGGATTGATACGGTGATTGAAGGTTGGGATTGGCTTTCAGTGGGATGGTCTAATGAGGGCCTTGACCCTGAAGCCATACCTTCTGGATTGTGGGACACCACCATCATTGTAGAGAACAATGGGGTGTCAACTCCTTCCGAGTCCAATGGAGATCTCTTCATATTTGAAAAGACCTTGCCTTTGGGGATTTTAGGTACATATACCTCATCAAATTGAGGCATATCCGTCAATTCATTGGTTATAACTGCCTGGACAAATCTTGGGTACATGTAGAAACTCTTTTTATTTCCCAAGTTTGACACAAGGTCATTGAAAATCATTTTTGAAAAATTGTACTTTCTGGCAGTGGCCAAGCAAACCAAAGCATAAGCAATGGTACTACTGAACTCACTCCATCCAGTAGTCTTTTTGGAAGTGCAATGCATAAGGGTATGAACAAGAAAACGCCATTGGGTATAAAATTTGGCTTTTGAGAATTTGAAAACACCCAATTGGCCTCCATACCCCATTCTTGAAAGATTGGAGAACAAGTCCTCATTAGGAATAGAGGTAATACCTGCAGCATCGTCTAGTCGTAGACATATGCGAATCACCTCTTCAGAAACTGACAAGGGTTTGTCACACACCCTTATCTTGATTAACTGCACACCATTTTCTGTAACAGCAGTGGCATTCGCCCAAAATTGTCTCTGGTGCTCTATGTAGATTGTTGGAGACACTGTAAGAGCATAAGCGATATGGATGGATTTGAGAAAATCTACTATCTGGTGAAATCCATCAGCTTGCTTCGGCTTTTGAAGCATTGCGATTTCGTTGTGCTCATCAATGAACGCCATGGATGCCATTGAGCTTGAGTGTTCTTGCCTGAAACTTACTAGGTGCTTGAGAGAAAAAGGGTTAGAGAGAAGATGAATAGTATTCAAAGAGTCGTTATGAGCTTTAGGCGGGCAAAAGGGTATTTATAGTATTCGGGACAGAAGCAGTATTAACTTAGAGCAGTATTAACTAACTAGCAGTATTAACCACTCGCAATATTAACTAACTAGCAGTATTAACTGAGAGCAGTATTAACTGAGAGCAGTATTAACCACTAGCAGTATTAACTTTGCACTGGCAGTATTAAAACTGCACTGGCAGCATTAACTGCACTTACACTGTTTGAAGCTTGTGATAGTCTGAGCAAGGTAATAACTTCCTGAGAAAGATGATTAGTAACACCAAAGAATAACAAATAACAGGTATGTAAACACTTTTTAAATCATGAGCTTATTCAGAGTTGATCATGCCCACACTTGTGACCAAGAAAGTGAATCTACCCACATCAAAAGCTTTAGTGAATAGATCAGAAAACTGGTTGTCAGTATGAACTTTAGCAACTTGAATAAACTTCTTTTCATTACAATCTCTAATAAAGTGATACCTGATCTCGATGTGCTTTGTTTTGGAGTGCTTGACTGGATTGTTAACAATGCTTATAGCACTGCTATTGTCAATGAAGATTGGAGTGTGAATAAAGGTTACCCCATAGTCCAACATCTGATTCTGAATCCATAGAACCTGAGAGCAGCAACTTGCAGCAGCAATGTACTCAGCTTCTATTGTAGATAAGGACACTATGGTTTGCTTCTTACACTGCCAAGATACTAGTCTTGCACCCAAAAGCTGACATCCACCTGAAGTAGACTTTCTATCCATATTAGAACCACCCAAGTTACTATCTGAATATGCAATCAAGTCAAAGTTGGATTCATAAGGATACCAAAGACCTAATCTAGGTTGCCCTCTTAAGTATCTGAAAATCCTCTTAACAGCTTGAAGATGTGATTGCTTTGGCTTGACTTGGAATCTGGCACACAGACACACTGGAAACATGATGTCTGGTCTTGAGGTTGTGAGATACATGAGAGATCCAATCATTGATCTATATAGATGGACATCAACATCCTCCCCCTCAAGATCAACAGTGATCTGTTTATGAGTCTCTATTGGTGTGCTTGCTGGCTTTGAGTCTGTTAAACCATACTTATCCAGGATGTCTTTCACATACTTTGATTGACTTATAAAGATCCCATCTTTCTGCTGTTTCACTTGAAGCCCAAGGAAGAAGGTAAGTTCACCCATTGAACTCATTTTAAAGCTCTTGTGCATCAACTTTTCAAAGTCTCTACACATCTGTTCTTGTGTGGATCCAAAGATGATGTCATCCACATAGATCTGAACAAGTAGGATGTCCTTCTTACTTCTTTTAATGAAGAGGGTCTTGTCAATTATTCCCCTTTCAAACCCATTTTCTAAGAGATAGGTAGATAGAGTATCATACCATGCTCTTGGGGCTTGATGTAGACCATAAAGTGCTTTCTTCAGTTTGTATACGCTGTTAGGATATAATGGATTTTCAAATCCAGGGGGCTGACAGACATATACTTCTTCATCAATTGTACCATATAGAAAGGCACTCTTCACATTCATTTGATATACCTTGAACTTCATGTATGAGGCATACTAGAAATAGCCTAATTGCCTCTACCCTTGCAACTGGGGCAAACACTCCTTCATAATCTATGCCTTCTTCCTGAGTGTACCCTTGTGCCACTTGCCTTGCTTTGTTTCTGATTACTATTCCTCTCTCATCCTTTTTGTTTCTGAAAATCCACTTGGTGCCAATATCTCTATGACCTTTTGGAAGGTCCACCAAGTCCCAAACATCTTGCAACTTGAACTGTAGTAACTCTTCTTGCATGGATTCTATCCAACTGGAATCTTTTATTGCATCATAAACCTTCTTAGGCTCAATCTGAGATAGAAAGCAAGAGAGTACTGTATGTTGCTGATCCTGCAGCTCTTGAAGTCTGCTTTGATTCCTAGTTACCATAGGAGAAGAGATGTCTCCTATGACCAGCTCTGGAGGATGGTTCTTTTGAGTTCTAGTCTGATGACCAGGTTCTTCATTGATTCCCACATCTAGATTGGAATCATTTAAGTCAGCTGAGGTGATCTCATCAGCTGCTTCTGGCTCTTCATGCACTTGATTCTCCTCATCTCTTCTTTCTTCTTCACTCTGAATTGGTTCAATCATAGTCTCCTTTTGACAGAAATCAACAGGTTCTATTGTAGGTATGGGAAAGATCACAGACTGAGGAATAATGTCTTGTACTTGTACTTGTTCATCCCCTGAGCCTCCACTTCCTGAACCTGTATGATCATCACTACTGAAACCCAAAGAGTTAGTTAGTGAATCAATGTCAAACAACCACTGAGGACCTGAACCAATAGGATTTGGTGTGTTCTCATTGCACATGACATTGTCACTTTCCTCAATTATTCTAGAAGAAGAATTAAAA
The DNA here is from genome assembly GCA_023525745.1 of Arctium lappa. Taxonomy (NCBI): domain Eukaryota; kingdom Viridiplantae; phylum Streptophyta; class Magnoliopsida; order Asterales; family Asteraceae; genus Arctium; species Arctium lappa. The sequence continues at coordinate 10,629,051 of CM042048.1, forward strand.
ACTCTGTAAGCCTTACTCTGAGATGAGTAACCAACAAGAAAACCATCATCTGCCTTGCTATCAAACTTTCCTAAGTGAGTTTTGGTATTGAGAATGGTACAAGGACACCTAAAAGGTTTGAAAAATCCAATAAATGGTTTTCTGTTATTTAAAAGCTCATATGGTGTCTTGTTCTTAGGCTTGACTACTAGAACTCTGTTTTGGACATAGCAAGCAGTATTAACTGCTTCAGCCCAGAAAGTAATTGGAAGTTTTGAATAAGCTAACAGAGATCTAGCAGTCTCAATCAGTGTCCTATTCCTTCTCTCAGCAACACCATTTTGTTGTAGAGTCCTAGGAGCACTGTATTGCCTCTCAATTCCTTTTTCCTCACAAAAGGTGTTTAGGTCATGATTTTTAAATTCAGTACCATTGTCTGACCTAATGACTTTTACTTTTTGATTTGTTTGGTTTTCAATTCTTAGAATAAAGGATTTGATCAGTCCACTTGTCTCATCCTTAGTCCTTAGAAAATATACCCAGGTAAATCTAGAGTAATCATCAACAATAAATAAGCAGTATGATTTCTTACCTATACTCATAACATTTGTAGGCCCAAACAGATCCATATTCAACAACTGAAGAGAATTAGAGATAGTGTTCAACTCTTTGGACTTATGAGAAGTTTTGTGTTGTTTGCCTTTGAGACAGGCAACACAATGATCATCACATGAAAAGACTTTTGAAGGTAAACCTCTTACAAGGTTGTTTTTAACAAGTTTATTCATTGTTTTAAAGTTCATGTGACACATCCTTCTGTGCCAAAGTGATGATTCATCCAAAGATGCTTTTGAAACAAGACAGTTTAGGGATGAATCAGTTGAAACACTTTCCATATCTAAGCAATAAACATTATTCTTTCTGGGAGTTCTTAGTAGTATCATCTTTTCATCAACTACCTTGAATCCAGGAGCAAGGATAATGCATTCAGAATCAGTAAATAATATACTATGCTTTTTGTCACAAACCTGTGATACACTTAACAGGTTGTACCTTAATTGCTCAACATATAATACATCTTCAAAGGTCATTTTACCTTTGGTTACATCTCCCTTACCACTGATTTTACCTCCATCTGGAGTATTACCAAAAGAAACATGCCCACCATCAATTTTCTTGAAATTCTTGAGGCAAGACATGTTCCCTGTCATGTGCCTAGAGCAACCACTATCAACATGCCAGATGCTCTTCCCCTTGAGCTGCTGGTTGCCCTGCACATAAGATAAAACAATTAGTATTGATTGGGAACCCAAGCCAAAGTGGTCTTGGGTCTCCCTTTCTCATCAAAGTATTTACATTCCTTTTTGATGAGATTTTTAAACTCAGAGCACTCTTTACTGGATTACTTTTTCAAGATGATTGGCTTAGCAACACAAACATTAGAAGCAGTACTAACCTTAGAAGTACTAACAGAGTTAGCAGCACTAACAGGTTTAGCAGTACTAACCTTGTTAGAAGTACTAAAAGAGTTAGCAGTATTAACATTAGAAGAAGTACTAACAATGTTAGTTTTAGCAGTACTAATACTCTTAGCAGCACTAACATTGGTAGCAGTAGTATTGCTTCTAGCAGCACTATCATTGTCAGCAGTACTATTTGTGGTAGCAGTACTAACAGTTTTAGTGCTTTTAGGAATCCACATCTTGACACTCTCCTCAACAGTCTTTTTCTTCATGTGGCTTTTAGATTTAACAGATTTCTTAGCCACATGGTTCCTTTCATTCTTCCTATAACCAAAGGGTTTTTGCACAGATCTTTGAAAATTCATCCTTTGGTTCATAGGATTGAAATAACAATATTTAGCAATATGATTGAGCTTTCCACAAATAATACAAGGTTTTCGTCTATTGATTTTACTCAGATCAACCCCTTGTTTTTGTGCCCATGATTATTCCAGTTTCTTTGATTACCCCTCCTTTTATCATGTTTTAGGGGCTCAGATTTAGTACAAGCACACTGTTTGCAAGGAACAGGATTCACAACTGTGGTCTGCTTGTAATGGACCTTACTAGACTTTCCCTCAGTCTTCTCTATGTCCTTAGATTTTACCCAAATCTTTCCACAACCCTCATTGGTAATAATGTGATTCTCTAGAGGAATCTCATCACTCACAGTGTTCTCCTTACCCTTGTCAGCTTCTTTCTCAGTTTTGTCCTCAACAACTACTTCATCTAAGGGATCTATCTCAGTGGCTCCCTCAGGCAAGTCCTTCCTATCTTTGGTTTCTAGCAAGTCTGATGTAGGAGGGATGTAGTTGTTGTTGTATGGTGGTGGTGTGGTATTGTACCCAATTCCTCTTCTCAGCTTGTCATGAATCTGAGTTTGTAGTAAAGTCCATTGCTTTAGAAGCATTGGAAAACTTTTCTACATCTAGCTTAACTTTGGCTAGCTCCCCTCTCAACTTTTCACTCTCCTCTTTAGACTTTGTCAGTTGGAGTTCTAGATCCATTTTCTCCCACTTCCAGTAATTTGTGTCATATGAATGTTGAAGTTCATTGGCTTGGAAACCTTTAATTTGTTCCTCAAACCTCTCAACAATTCTCACATAGTCTTTTATATCTTTTGCTAACCTCTTAAGGTCATCACTCATATTCTGGTTGTGATCCCTGTACCTTTTAACAGTGTCTATGAAAGTTTTAGAACAGAGATTAGAACTTACCTCAGTTGGGAGATCAGATACCTCTGCCATGAGAGCTTGATTTTGAATAGCCTCTTCTGCTTGATCACTCCAGTCAAACCCCATTCCTTGTTGAGAAACAAGGGCTTGAGCAGAGTTTATGTTCTGGTTGAAGCTACCAGTCTGAGCTTGTTGGTGGTTATTGTGAGACACTCCACTTTTGCATTCCCTGGCAAAGTGTCCCTTCATATGACATTTATAGCATTCTACCTTTGACTTGTCAAAGCCTGCTCCATCTTCTCTTCTTTGGGAGAAGTTATTCCTCCCAGTCCTCTTGATGAACTTCTTTACCCTCATGGAAAGCATGACCATCTGCCATTTAATATCCATCTCTTCAAGATCATTAGGATGAAGTTGTTCTAAGTCATCATTTATTAAAGGAGAGTTTCCATGGCTGGACAGAAAGGCTTCAAAAACAGATTCAGTGCCTTTTTCTTGATTTGCTCCATTAGCAGCATTAACCGATTCAGGGTTAGCAGTAGAATCAATTGATACTGATAGGAGTGTAACATTATGAACATATCCAGAAGGCTTCTTCTTTGCCTCCACCTCAGATTCAAACACTCTAAGGTCATTGTACAGATCATCAAGTTCTTTTTCTTCTAGTTGTTCATTCTGTCTGAATGAAACAGTATACATGGTCCATTCATCTCCAAGGGACCTTAAGAACTTTCTGTTTACATCATCTTGATCAATCTATACTCCCATAGTAGCTAGTTCACCAATCAACTTGTTAAACCTGTCAAAAGTTTGAGTCATGGACTCATTCTTAGTTGACATAAAGTTTTCATACAATTGCTTCAGTATCGCCTTCTGATTTCTCTTGGTACTTTTGGTACCGGAGAATATTTTCTCTAGAGCATTTCAAAGCATCTGTGCATCAGTGCAATTGCAGAATTGGTGTTGATATTCATTGGGAATAGCCAAGAGCAGTGTATTCAAGGCTTTCATCTCTGTCTGCCTTATCTTCTTTTCTGCATCTGTCTTTGGTGGGGTTCTTTTTCCATCTGCACCAATTTTTCCTTCATCAGATGGGCCATTCTCAATGATGTGCCACATAGAGTAATCTGTGAGGAGAATGTATTGCTTGATCCTTATCTTCCACATGTCAAACTCATTAGATCTGAGCATTGGAACCTTTGAGACAAGTGTACTGTTTGATTCAACTGTGTTTTCCATGATGAATGAAGGTTTCTGAGAATACTAGCTCTGATACCACTTGTCAGGATCTGAATTCTTAACAAGAATAAACACTCAGAAACAATATTAAAGGAGTTTGCGGAATAACACTTTAATATTCAAAGATCAATGAAACAGTGAATCAGAAATCACAAATTGTAAACTTTATTGAATGATTTAAAGCTACAAGATTTCACACACAACCTCAATATTGATGAACAGGCTCACCAATACGAATTCTACTTCTCTAGAACTAGGGTTCTAAACCTTGAGGTTGATTCTCTCTATGAAATCAAAAACTCAAAATGTTGTCTTTCTTGATGTTACAAAACTATTCTATACATATACTGAAGATAAAAGATAATTACAAAAAAAATAAAAGATCTTCAATATAATATTCCATAGTTATCTCCAAGACTTTCCATGATTATCTTCAGTCAATACATCTGTCATCCTTGCCATACGAAGTCTTCATCTCATAAGCAACACTAACTTCATGAGCAGTATTAATATCATTCAGCAGTACTAACTTTGATCTGGCAGTACTAACTCCAGCAGTACTAACTACTAGCAGTAGTAATCATATTGTACTGGCAGTAGTAACCAGTTGTGTTAGCAACATTAACCATAGTTAAGCAATTCTTTCAGTTCCCAACATATTGCCCAACTGCAACTTTTGACAGAGAGAGTGGCATATGTAGACCGTAAGTTTTGAGTGCCTTGGTAAAAGCTTTTTCCGCTCTGTGTTTTACACATTATGAGTCGTGAGCAACTTACTTATTATTGATGGTTTACTTGCAAATATTCTTACCAACTGCTGGACGGCCTAATCATACTTGTTCCTTTTCTCTCTGGAAATATTAGGTTTTTATTTGAAATAATTGAAAGGAGCTTCCGGATCTTGCTGAGAAAGAAAAAGGGGTTAGTTTGTGGTCTTTGATCAAAGACAATGTACAACCCCATAAAGCACCCCCTGAAATATCTCCTTAACCCAGAGTTAGCAATATTATCAGACCGACATTTAGGTTGTATTATATTTGAAAGATAAATCCACATAATCATTTTCTATTTTATTTTAATCAGTTTTATTCTAGATTGCTTTTGGATGTACAAGGGTTCTAAGATAAATCCACATAATCCTTCATCGCCTTTCAACCATCTCCAACGACTTTTGAAGGAATTGCACTGAAAACGAGTACAGCTAACGATTATTTACTGGGAGACTGTTTTTACAGGTACATAAACAAAAGAATTCAGCACCAAAACTATTTTTAGATGTAGTATTTTAGTAGCTACCTTTTCTTTTAGATGATCAGAAACATCTTTCTTATCTTATGTCCAAATTTTCTTTTAAGGAACCCGTTCTTTTGTTTATTTCCAGAATTGTTTGTCTATGATACTGAATAACCGATCTAAACGGAACTGTTATGTATCAGTTTCCCTTGATGAAAATTTGAAACCTCATTGTTAGACTGTGCTCAATTGGTTGAACTTGTTCAAGGTTGGCAAGAGGTCCTCAACCCCCCAAGGGTGGGTCAATTTTTTTAACCGTTGGTATTTGGATCAGCTTACACATATCTCGACTGATCTCGTGGGTCCTTAAAAAATAGGTAAGAAAATCACAATGGCATACTTAAACTGGCGACCTATGAAGAGGAGTCCAAGACCTGCTATTTATTTGTGGTTGAGTTGGCCCTCAAGGTTAGGATGGGTCAAGTTGGCAAAACAACTTGGATGCTTTTCAATGTAGATTGCCATACATGGTTTGAGCCTTTTCGTGCTATTACATGTTGTTATAGGTGATGTCAGTTTCTCATAAAGGATAGATTGTTCGATTTTATTGTATGTGACTTATATAAATCATGGGTGGATTGTCTATTCCTTGTCAGGATCGAATTCTTAACAAGAATTAATTCTCAGAAACAATATCAAAGAAGTTTGCGGAATAACACTTTGATATTCAATGAAACAGTAAATCAATACAGAAAATATGAAGAACAAACTGTAAACTTGTATTGAATGCTTTAAAGTTACAAGATTACACACTCAACCTCAATCTTGAAGAACAGACTCTTTCAAGACGAATTCTACTTCTCTAGAATTAGGATCTATGCCTTGAGGTTGATTTCTCTCTAGAAAAACTTAGTCTTAAACTATTCTATAACTTCTATACATATACTGAAAGAAAAAGATAATTACAATAAATAAACAAATCTTCAGTATATCTTCCATGTATATCTCTAAGCATTCCATGAATATCTTTAGTCCATCCAGCTGTTATTCTTTCATGCGAATCTCCATCTTATAAGCAGTATTAATCTTCAGCAACATTAATTTTGTTCTAGCAGCATTAACTACTAAGCAGCACTAACTACTAGCAGTACTAACTACTAGCAGTAGTAATACTCAGCAGTATTAACCTTGAAGTCTTCTAGCAGCAGTAACTCTGCACCAGCAGCATTAACCACACTTAAGCTTTTCTTCAGTTCCCAACAATCTCCCCCTAACTTGACTTTTAGGAAAAGAAGTCAAGTTCTTCAGATACTCTTCAAGATGCTTTCAACACTTCAGGTTCAGTTTCCCAAGTTTGGATCTAGGCCCAAACTTTGATTTACAGTCCTTCTCACCACAATCTTTGTCATCTCTGAATCCTTTGTACATACCAGTGTAGCTTTAAGCATCCCTTCTAACTTCTCCTTGCTATGCTCATATATTTTGTCCACCAGGTAGTATTCATGATAACAGTTGTCAATAGTAATCATGTATACTCCACAGTTTTCAAACAATATCCATTTATCAATCTTCTTGAATATGAACTCATGCTTATGATCTTTAATCCTATAGTTCACTCTTTCTAGATCAAACATCATGCACAAGTATTCCAATGTCACTTTGAGAAGATTCTCTTCAGTACCTTTCAACACAGGTTCATAAAGTTTCATTCCCACTCTGTATAGTTCTTCCATATCAGCTCTTGAACAGCTTCTGATAACTTTTCCCCATGTTGAATAAGCTTCAAATGAACCATCAGCTCTCTTGATTCTGAAGAAATTCTTTCCACTGTCTCTTAGAATATCCCAGAAGATGATCTCTGGAGCTTGCATAGATATTGGAACAACTTTCAAAGGTTCCACTATTGTCATGTACGGATCCATACTCTCATCAGTTGGCTTACTAGACTGTTCTGGAAGTTGTACTGATTCTGCTATAGGTACCTCTGAATGCTCTGTTGTAGTACCAGCTGTTTCTTCTACTCTAGGCCTTTTAGACTGCCTTTTGGAAGCAATTGTCTTCACCCTTTTTCCAGCTTTGGCTTCAACACCAACACTCTCAGATTCTTCTCTCTTCTCTTCTGCTTTATCTTTTGAGGGTGTGGTCTCCTCAGGGAATGGTTTTTCAATATTCAAGTCATGTCTTTCCTTCATTCTTCTCTCAGCCTCCTCCCTTTGTGCTGAGTCCCCTTGAAGCTTAGCCATTTCCTTTTGATACAACTCTTCAACTTGAGCATATGCCATATTGGTGAACATTTCCCCCTTAACACCAATTGCACCTTTCAGGAAATTTATCATTTTTCTTCTTTCCTGATTGGCCAAAAATGTTTTGGAGGGTTGTCTTTTCTGTTTCAGTTGTTGAGTTGGCATCTTTTTAACTGGAAGTTTCTTGGCCTGGGCTGCTGTCTGAGCTGCTTCTTTTAAGCTCTTTTGGTATTCTGCTTTTAACTTCTTAGCCATAATCTTTGCAAGTTCTCTATCCTTTTCTGTTTGCAACTGTTCCTCCTTCTCCATTTGGTCTTGAAGCTGCTTAGCAAGTGCCTCATCCATTTCAATTTGGGACTTCTTCTTTGCAGGTATTTCAGCTTCACCCATCTTCTCCTTTCCTTTTCCTTTTGACTCTTTTTCCTTTTCTTTCTCCTTCTCTTGGCTTCCTCCTTCATTGATGACTACTCCCTTGGCCTTTTGAGTAGCCTTAGGAGTATCATTCTTGGCTTTGATCAAAGTTTCTGCTATCTCTATTTCTTCCACAGAGAGCCCTATTTCTGTTGCTTCAGTTTCTGCTGCTACTTTTACTTCAGCAGCATTAACTGTTTCTTTTTCAATTTCTTCCTCTGTCTCCCCCTCAACTTCAACTCCCTTTCCAACTGAACTTTCTTTTTCTGATTCTGCCTCTTTCTCCCCCTTGTTGGAAGCATCTTTATTCTTTGACCTCTTCTTTAAGACAAACTGCCTTCTCCTCTTCTTTTGCAATAACCTTGTCACCATTTTCTTTAATTTTGCAATCTGGACTTGTTGTGACATAATCACCAGCTTCATCTCCTCTATGTCTTTTCCTTGTTTTATAACATCTAGATTGATGTTTCCCATTGTATCCATCAATTCCTGGTAGTTATATCTGTCCTCACCTTCTCTAGAAGTGTTACCCTCTTTTGAAGGATCATTGGATATTTTAGTAGTGGAAGTCTTCTGCCTAGCAGAAGCACTATCCACCCCCCGTGGTTTCTTGGCACCAGGGACCTTCGAATGATTGCTCATTCAAAGTTGCCATGGGGGAGGTCTTATTGATGTTACCACTTTCCTCCTCTGTGCTAGCAGGAGTAGTGGCAGCCTCATCACCCATATGCTCAACCTCCTCCTCAGAGAGCACCTCCTTGGGGTTGGGAGACACCTCTGTGGTTTCCCTATGGATATTCCCTAAAGGAGAATTCTCCTTTAGAGGGCTTAAAGGCTTGGGGGTTGATGGTACAAGAAGGGAAGGAGCCTTCTTTACCTGTTTCCTCTTGTATGTTTGGGTGATAGGAGAGGTTGGTTTTTCCAGAAGGGACTGGGGGATAGATTTTGAGTGGGAAGGTTGGGATTGGCTAGAAGTAGGATGGTCTAACGGGGGCATTGACCCTGCTGCCATACCTTCATTGGTTTGGGACACCACCATCATTGTAGAGAACAATGGGGTGTCAACTCCTTCCGAGTCCCCAACAGATCTTCTCATATTTGAGAAAACCTTGCCTTTGGGGGGTTTAGGTACAATTCCTTATTGAACAAACCTGGGGTACATAAAGAAGCTCTTTTTTTCCCATGTTTGAGACAAGATCACTGAAAATCATTTTAGAAAAGTTATACTTTCTGGCAGTGGCTAAGCACACCAAAGCATAAGCAATGGTGCTGCTGAACTCACTCCATCCAGTAGTCTTTTTGGAGATGCAGTGCATAAGAGTATGAACAAAGAAACGCCATTGGGGTGAAAATTTGGCTTTAGAGAATTTGAAAACACCCAATGGGCCTCCATACCCCATTCTTGTAAGATTGGAGAACAGTTCATCGTTTGGGATAGAAGTTATACCAGAGGCATCGTCTAGACGTAGACTGATGCGAATAACCTCTTCAGTAACTGTTAGTGGCTTGTCACAGATGCTTGTCTTGATCATTTGCACACCATTCTCAGCAACAATGGTGGCATTAGCCCAGAACTGCCTTTGATGCTCTATATAGATTGTAGGTGATACAATAAGAGCATGAGCAATATGGCTTGACTTGAGGAAATCCACAATCTGATGAAATCCTGCAGCTTGCTTTGGCTTTTGTAGCATCGCGATCTCATTGTGTTCATCGATGAATGCCATGGATGCCATTGATCTTAGTGCAAAGCTTGCCTGAAAACTTTGAGTCTTGAGAGAGAAAGGGTTTAGAGCGCAAGTGAATAGTATGCAAAGAGTCGTTATGAACTTTTAGGCGGGCAAAAGGTATTTATAGTATTCGGGACATAAGCAGTATTAACCTAGAGCAGTATTAACTGCAAGCAGTATTAACCGCGAGCAGTATTAACTAACTAGCAGTATTAACCACTAGCAGTATTAACCACTAGCAGTATTAACTGAGAGCAGTATTAACTGCAAGCAGTATTAACTAACTAGCAGTATTAACCACTAGCAGTATTAACCACTAACAGTATTAACTGAGAGCAGTATTAACTGCTAGCAGTATTAACTAACTAGCAGTATTAACTGCGAGCAGTATTAACTGACTAGCAGTATTAACCACTAGCAGTATTAACCACTAGCAGTATTAACTGAGAGCAGTATTAACTGCTAGCAGTATTAACTAACTAGCAGTATTAACTGCGAGCAGTATTAACTGACTAGCAGTATTAACCACTAGCAGTATTAACCATACTTACTCTTTGAAGCTTAGCCGAATTGAGTACTGCTTTGTATGCCCTACAAAGGAAGATTAGTAACACCAAGAATCTATAATATTTAGATATTTAACCACTGTTTGAGAGGATGCTTATTCAGAGTTGATCATTCCCACACTTGTTACCAAGAAAGTGAATCTACCCACATCAAAAGCTTTGGTGAATAGATCAGCAAACTGATTGTCAGTATGAACTTTTACAACTTGAACAAGTTTCTTTTCATTACAGTCTCTTATGAAGTGATACCTGATCTCAATGTGCTTTGTCTTAGAGTGCTTGACAGGATTATTTACAATGCTGATAGCACTGCTATTATCAATAAAAATGGGAGTGTGTAGAAAGGTTACCCCATAGTCCAACATTTGATTCTGAATCCATAAGACTTGAGAACAGCAACTTGCAGCTGCTATGTACTCTGCCTCTGTTGTAGATGTGGACACTGTGGTTTGTTTCTTGCACTGCCATGAAACTAGTCTAGCACCCAAAAACTGACATCCTCCAGAAGTAGATTTTCTGTCCAAGTTTGCCCCACCTAGATCACTGTCTGAGTATGCTATTAGGTCTAAGGGTGAGTCATGAGGATACCAAAGTCCCAATCTGGGTTTCCCTTTGAGATATCTGAATATCCTCTTAACATCTTGAAAGTGAGATTACTTTGGCCTAACTTGGAATCTTGCACATACACAGACTGGAAACATTATATCTGGCCTTGATGCTGTGAGATACATGAGAGAGCCAATCATGGATCTATAATGATGCACATCCATATCCTCCCCCTCAAGATCTGCTGTTATCTGCTTGTGTGTCTCCATAGGTGTGCTGGCAGGTTTTGAATCTGAGAAACCAAACTTGGTTAGAATGTCCTGCACATACTTGGATTGACAGATGAAGATGCCATCTGACTTCTGTTGAACTTGGAGTCCAAGGAAGAAAGTAAGTTCCCCCATGGAACTCATTTTGAACCTTTGATGCATTAGTTCCTCAAACTCCTTGCACATGTTGTCTCTTGTAGATCCAAAGATAATGTCATCAACATAGATTTGGACCAGCAAGATATCCTTCGTCTTTCTCTTGATAAATAGAGTCTTATCAATGACTCCTCTTTCAAAGCCATTTTCCAAGAGATAGGATGACAGAGTGTCATACCATGCTCTTGGAGCTTGATGCAGTCCATAAAGAGCTTTCTTCAATTTGTATACCCTGTCTGGATAACTTGGGTTTTCAAACCCAGGTGGTTGACAGACATATACCTCTTCTTCAATTGAGCCATAGAGAAAAGCACTTTTTACATCCATTTGATAGACTTTGAAGTTCATGTAAGAAGCATAGGCTAGGAATAATCTGATTGCTTCTATCCTAGTCACAGGTGCAAAGACTTCTTCATAATCTATACCCTCTTCTTGAGTATACCCTTGAGCCACCAACCTTGCTTTGTTCCTTATGACAATTCCTCTTTCATCTCTCTTGTTCCTGAAAATCCACTTTGTGCCTATTGCTCTGTGACCTTTAGGAAGGTCTACTAGATCCCATACATCTTGTAGTTTGAACTGCAACAGTTCTTCTTGCATTGCTTCTATCCAACTGGATTCTTTCATAGCATCATGTGCCTTTTTAGGCTCAAGCTGGGATAGAAAACAAGAAAGCACTGTATGCTGTTGATCTTGCATTTCTTGAAGCCTGCTTTGGTGTCTAGTCATCATAGGAGAGGATATATCTCCTATTACCAGCTGTGGAGGATGATTCTTTTGAACTCTGGTGTTATGACTAGGTTCTTCATTAAGTCCAACCTCTAGATTAGAGTCATTCAACTCAACTGAAGTGTTTTCAACAGCCACTTCTGATTCTTTATTTTCTTGAGTCTCCTCATCTCTACTTTCTTCTTCACTCTGACTTGGTCCAGTAGATGGTTCCTTTTCACAGTCTTCAAAGGAATTCACTGTGGGTATGGGAAAGATCACAGATTTAGATATACTTTCTTGAACCTGTGTAGTCCCTGATCCTCCACATCCTGAACCTGCATAATCATCACTACTGAAACCAAAAGAGTTAGTTAGTGAATCAATGTCAAATAGCCACTGAGGACCAGACCTAATAGGATTTGGTGTGTTCTCATTGCATTTGACATTGTCACTTTCTTCAATTATTCTAGAAGATGAGTTAAAAACTCTGTAGGCCTTACTCTGAGATGAATACCCAACAAGAAATCCATCATCTGCCTTGCTATCAAACTTACCTAAGTGAGTTTTGGTATTGAGAATTGTACAAGGACACCCAAAAGGTTTGAAAAATCCAATGAAAGGTTTTCTTTTATTTAAAAGCTCATATGGTGTCTTGTTCTTAGGCTTGACCACTAGAACTCTGTTTTGGACATAACAAGCAGTATTAACTGCTTCAGCCCAGAAGGTAATTGGCAGTTTTGAATCAGCCAACAGAGATCTAGCAGCCTCTATTAGTGTCCTATTTCTCCTTTCAGCAACACCATTCTGTTGAGGAGTCCTAGGAGCACTATACTGTCTCTCAATGCCTTTTTCTTCACACAAGATGTTTAGATCCAGATTTTTGAATTCATTCCCATTATCTGATCTAATGACTTTTACTTTTTGATTAGTTTGGTTTTCAATTCTTAGGATAAAGGATTTGATCAGTCCACTTGTCTCATCCTTAGTCCTTAGAAAATATACCCAGGTAAATCTAGAGTAATCATCAACAATAACCAAGCAGTAAGATTTCTTGCCTATACTCATAACATTTGTAGGACCAAACAGATCCATGTGCAATAACTGGAGACAAGAAGAAATTGAATTTATCTCTTTGGTCTTATGAGAAGTTTTATGTTGTTTGCCTTTAAGGCAAGCAACACAATGATCATCACATGAGAAGACTTTAGATGGTAAACCTCTTACAAGGTTGTTTTTAACAAGTTTGTTCATAGTCTTAAAATTCATGTGACACATCCTTCTGTGCCAAAGAGAGGATTCATCTACAGAAGCTTTGGAAACAAGACAATTTAGAGATGAATCACTATCCACATTGTCCATATCTAGACAGTAAACATTGTCCTTTCTTGGAGTTCTAAGTAGTATCATGCTTTCATCAACTACCTTGAACCCTGGAGCAAGGATCATACACTCAGTATTTGTAAATAATATACTATGTTGTTTGTCACATACCTGTGATACACTTAACAGGTTGTACTTCAATTGATCAACATAGTAGACATCCTCAAATGTCATCTTACCTTTGGTGACATTACCTTTTCCACTTATCTTACCACCAGTAAGATTATCTCCAAATGCAACATGTCCTCCATTGATATGCTTGAAATCCTGAAGGCATGACATGTTGCCTGTCATGTGCCTAGAGCAACCACTATCAACATGCCATATGCTCTTTCCCTTGAGCTGTTGGTTGCCCTGCACATAAGATAGATCAGTTAGTATGAATTAGGAACCCAAGCCAAAGTGGTCTTGGGTACCCCTTTCTCATCAAAATACTTGCATTCTTTCTTGACAAGATTTTTGAATTTTAACTCCTCATTCTTGGAGTACTTTGTCACAATAATAGGCTTGGAAACATTTGTGCTAGAAACAGTACTGGTTTTAGAGGTACTAACTGCCTTAGCAGCACTTGCATGCTTAGCAGTACTAACCTTGTTAGCAGTAGTAATTGTGTTAGCAGCAGTAACTGTGTTGGCAGTATTAACCTTTGAAGAGGTACTAACTGTATTAGCAGCACTTGCATGCTTAGCAGTACTAACCTTGTTAGCAGTAGTAACTGTGTTAGCAGCAGTAACTGTGTTGGCAGTATTAACCTTTGAAGAGGTACTAACTGTATTAGCAGCATTAATGTTTTCAGCAGTACTAACACAAGTAGCAGCAGTACTACTTCCAGCAGCACTAACCCTGTCAGCAATACTAACAGTTTTAGTGCTTTTAGGCACCCACATTTTAATACTTTCTTTTAAAATCTTTTTCTTCATGAGGCCTTTCTTTTCACCATGTTTCTTTCCAGCCTTCCTATAACCAACAGGTTTTTGCACAAATCTTTGAAAGGTCATCTGTTGATTAATAGGGTTAAAGAAGCAATATTTAGCCAAATGATTTAACTTGCCACATATGAAGCAAGGTTTTGGTCTATTGATTTTACTCAGATCAACTCCTTGCTTCTGAGCCCATTGATTATTCCAGTTTCTTTGATTTCCTCTTTTTAAACCAGAATTTAGGCTCTTGACTTTACTGCAATCACACTGTTTACAAGATCCAGGATTCACAACCGTGGTTTGTTTGTAATGAACCTTGTTATCTTTTCCTTTGGTCTTCTCTATCTCCTTGGACTTGATCCAGATTTTCCCACATCCCTCATTGGTGATAATGTTGTTTTCTAATGGGATCTCTTTACTCACATCATTATCTCTATTCTCACTGGCTTCTTTCTCAGTTAAATCCTTAATTACTACTTCATCCAAAGGATCTATCTTAAAGGCTTTCTCAGATAAGTCCTTTTTCTCCTTGGTTTCTAACAAGTCTGAAGTAGGAGAGATATAATTGTTGTTGTAAGGAGGAGGTGTACTGTTGTATCAAATACCAGGCTTCATCTTATCATGAATCTGAGCCTTTAGAAGAGAATCCATTGCTTTTGAAGCATATGAAAACTTTTCTATGTCAAGTTTAACTTTAGACAGTTCCTCCTTCAGCCTATCAGTCTCTTCTAAGGATTTAGACAGTTTGGTCTCTAACTCATTCTTTTCCCACTTCCAATAGTTAGTGTCATAAGAGTGTTGAAGTTCATTAGCTTGAAAGCCTTTGATTTGCTCTTCAAATCTCTCTACTATTAACACATAATCTCTTCTATCCTTTTCTAATCTTTTAAGGTCATCACACATACTTTGATTGTGATCTCTGTATCTTTTGACAGTGTCAATGCAAGATTTAGTGCAAAGATTAGAAATTACCTCAGAGGGGAGATCAGATACTTCTGCCATAAGAGCTTGATTTTGAATGGCTTTCTCAGCTTGATCACTCCAGTCAAATCCCATTCCTTGTTGAGAAACAAGGGCTTGAGCAGGATTCTTGTTCTGAGTGTAGCCTCCATTCTGAGTTTGTTGGTGGTTGTTGTTTGGAACAGCACTCCTGCATTCTCTAGCAAAGTGTCCTTTCATGTGACACTTATAACATTCCACCTTGGTCTTGTCAAAACCAGCTCCATCTTCTCTTCTTTGAGAGAAGTTATTCCTTCCTGTTCTTTTAATGAACTTCTTCACCCTCATGGATAACATGGCCATCTGCCATTTAATATCCATCTCCTCCAGGTCATCAGGGTGAAGTTGATCCAGATCATCATTAATCAATGAATTGTTACCATGACTGGACAAAAAGGCTTCAAAGATTGTTTCAGTTCCTTTTTCTGAACTTGCTCCATTAGCAGTACTAACTGCTTCAGGGATGGCAGTAGTATCAGTGGATGCTGAAAGAAGTGCAACATTGTGAACATAACCAGTGGGCTTCTTTTTGATCTCTACCTCAGTTTCAAAAACTCTTAGATCATTGTATAGATCATCAAGTTCTTTCTCTTCCAGATTGTCACTCTGTCTATATGAGACAATGTACATAGTCCATTCATCCCCAAGAGATCTGAGGACTTTCTGTTGACATCATCTTGTTCCATCTTTTGATGCTCTTAGTTCCAGCAAATCTTTTCTCTAGAGCATTCCAAAGAATCTGAGCATCAGTGCAGTTGCAAAATTGATGCTGATATTCATTGGGGATGGCCAAGAGCAGAGTGCTCAAGGCCTTCATCTCTGTCTGTCTGATCTTCCTTTCACCATCTGTCTTTGGTGGAGGTCTTTTGTTGATCCAAACTCTCTCATTGATTTGATAACGACCCTCTTCTATACTTAGTGAAAATTACGTTTTAATATGTATTAGTGTTTCACCATCAGCGATCAGACTGAGTCTGTTCAGTTATCGCTGATAGTCTTTCTTATAAACATTTATATGTATTAGTGTTTCACTATCAATGATCAGACTGAGTCTGTTCAGTTATCACTGATAGTTCCTAAAGTAAACAGCCAACGTAATCCCTGAAGACAAGTCTCGCGTCAACAGATGTTCATAGCTGAATCAAAGACGAAGCTGCTGAACAAAGATAAGTCTACTAGTGACCTGATGCGGATATCAGTGAAGCAAAGACAACTCTACTTATACGCGAAGGAACATGAGAAAAAGCTTCAGCGATAGCTGAACCTCTTTATCTCTGAACTTAGAAATACTCAGCGATCAATCGATCACAAAGCTTATGCCTCAAGTTTCCTTTTGTCTATCCTTGCACAACCTAGTACGATGTGTCAGAACGGACAAGTCTCTGCAACCATTCGTACAACAACTCTGTCAACTACACTGTTCATGACCCGGCCGAAAGCATGTCTCCCAAAAGTCAGACTCCCAAAGCCAATCAGTAAAAGCCACGTGTAAAGTATCCTGCCATGCATTTAATGCATAGGGTATAAATAGGAAGTTCACCCCTTCATCTGAAAGTGTGCTTCATCCTTGAACTCAATATAGAAACCCTTGTTTTCTATATCTCTTAATCCCCTCTCTCTCTGAATTTCTTGTGCAATTATCTTAGTGTTTCTTAAGTTTGTTTAGATTGAGTCTGTCTTAATCTTATTCCGCAACAAACTTGTAAATTGTATTTTGATTTATCAATAAACAATTTATTAAACTTTAAATTCTGTGTTTGTATTCAACCCCCCCCCCCTTCTACAAACTTGTTTAGCACCTTCGGGACCAACAAGTGGTATCAGAGCAGTTTGTTTAAATCTAATAAACAAGATCTTGCTGTATACTCTTCCTTGCTATTCTAAAATGGCATTAAACACAAACACAAACTACTATGATAATGGTTCACTTTCTAAACCTCCTCGATTTAGCAGAGATAACTTTTCTCTATGGAAAAATCGAATGATGCTATTTCTTGAAGGTGTAGATCCTACTATACCTGAATATATAGAAAACGGACCCTATGAACCTGTTAGAATTATAGCTGCGGTTCCCGCTACTGCCACCACTGAAGCTGTCCCTGAACGATATGTCGTTAAGGAAATAAGACAGTGGAGTGATGAAGATAAAAAGAAGGTAGGCATAGATGCAAAAGCAAAGACCATTATTTCAATGGCTCTGCCTGATGAAGTTTTCCATTCCATCATGCATCTGAAAACTTCTAAAGAAATGTGGGAAACCATATGTGTTCAATATGAGGGCACCACTGAAATCCAAGAGACTCGAAAGATTAACTTGGTAAGACAGTATGAAAGTTTCATCGCTGGTAAGAATGAATCTCTTTCTGACGTCCATCAGCGGTTTAACTGCCTAATCATTGACCTAAGAACTGTTGGTAGGACATATTCTAATTCTGAGGTCCTAACAAAATTCTTGGAATGTCTTCCTGAAAGCTGGGACAGTTATTCAATATGTCTTAAGCTGACAAAAGACTTACATACCCTCTCTTTAAGCACTCTGTATGGAATATTGCTCAACTATGAGCAATCAAATCTTCTGAAGAAAAATCTTGTAAAAGATTCTAAAGACTCCAAAAGTACTCCTGTTGCTTTAGTCTCTTCAGAGATAATTCCATCTCAGCGATCTACTCTCACCATCACTGAGTTAGATTCTGAATCTGAGGATCTATCAGACCCTGATCTTTCAGAGTTTGATGAGTCCTTAGCACTCTTGACAAACTCTTTTAAGAGATTTGCAAGAAAGAGTAACTTCCGAAGAAGTAAACCTCTCTCTCTTACTGAAAAGCCAAAATCAACTCCGGTTGATAAGGCTACTGCCACTTGCTATAACTGTGAAAAGATTGGACATTTTGCTAGTGAGTGCAGGTCGAAAAAGGTCTTCAAACCTTCTACCTCAAGAAGATCCAGTGATGACAAATACCATAAGCTGAAGAACAAATATCAAAAGCTGAAAAGCTATCAGCGAAAAGGTAAAGGTCTCATCGCTGAAGAACACGACTGGGCTGAATCAGAAGAATCATCTTCTGATGAAGAAGAAGTCGCTAATCTTTGCCTCATGGCTGAGATTAAAGAAGAAGTGGAAGAACCATCTGAACCTTCTATGAGCTACATATCATCTCAGGTATCTATCTCTACAAATCCCTCTCTACCTGAAGCTGAGAGAAGTCGCGCTGTTGATGTGCTGACGATTGACCTTTATAATGCCCTAAACGACAAAACTCAAGCTGAGAATAAAAATGTTCATTTAACTCAAGAGCTGGAGAAATGTCATGAAAAGATCAAAGAACTAAATCTTTTAGAAGAAAAGTTGAAAGATCAAGTCATTATAAATGAAATCATCAGTATTGAACGCGAACAAGCCATCGCTGCTCTAAAAACAGAAAAGGCTCATGTTGAAAAATGGTGCAAATCATCAACAAAGATATATGAGATAATAAATGCTCAAACTCCTGATAGTGATAAAACTGGTCTTGGTTTTTGGACACCTCAGGACGATCCTAAGGAAGAAAGTTCCTCGCTTAAGTTTGGAACTTTTGTCACCTCTTTCTTTGACACTTCTTATAATCAATTCTATCCCTGTTCTTCTTCAAATCACATCCCTGAGGAAAATTCCAAAGACACTAAGTCTACGGATAAAGGAAAGTCCATTCTCCTTCCTCAGAAGGCAACCAGGAAAGCAAAGCTGAAAGTTCCTTCTAAACCTTCAGCTAAGCAATCCTCTAGCTCTGTGATAGAAATCTTTGATCTCTGTCCTCCAAAGCTGAAGATTGATCTTAAAACCTCGAGATCTGAAGAAATGAAAATTCCTCCCAGATCTCAAGAGAAAAGTCTTCTTGGACCTGGCCCTGCTCATCTTAAACTTGCAAAACCTTCTACTTCTGATCCTAAAACCATTTTCAGATATAGAAAATGTTATCACTGTGGTTTTACTGATCATATTGCAAGTAAATGTCCAACTGCCACTGAAGCTGATAAAATAGCTAAAGTGAAGAAAAATGTTTCTAAAGCTAAGAAGGTCACCAAGGCTGAAAAATCAACCAAGGTGAAAAATACCACTAAGGTTAAGAAATTAACCAAAGTGAAGATTACCACTGAAGCTGAATCTTCATCAGTTGAGAATACTACTGAACTTACCTTATCCACTAACTCTGAAGGACCCATTGAAAAGTGGGTACCAAACAACGCTTAATCTTCCTTATGTGTGCAGGGATCAAAGGGCATCTGGTATCTTGATAGTGGATGTTCTCGTCATATGTCTGGACAAAGAGACCTGCTCACTGAATACAAGGAAGAGAAAGGTCCCTCTGTGACCTTTGGTGGAAATGGTAAAGGATATACCCGAGGGTTTGGTGTCCTCAGCAATGGGACAACTACCTTTCGAAGAGTCGCTTATGTAGATGGACTGAAGCACAATCTTCTAAGCATCAGTCAGCTATGTGATAAAGACTATGAAGTACGCTTTACTAAGAAAGCATGTTCAGTGTTAAATGAGAAAGGAAAACTTGCTCTCAGTGGTCATCGCAGAGAAAATGTCTATGTAATAGATATGGACTCTACTATCACTGAAAACTTATGTTTTCTATCTAAAGCCTCTTCTGATGTCAACTGGCTATGGCATAAAAGGCTCTCTCATCTAAACTTCAAAACCCTGAATTCTCTCTCATCTAAGGAACTGGTTTCTGGTCTTCCTCAGCACTCATATGCTAAAGAATCTCTCTGCTCAGCATGTGAAAAAGGAAAACAAACAAAAGCAAGTTTCAAATCGAAACAAGTTTCCTCAGTGACAAGTCCTCTTCAGCTCTTGCATATGGATCTGTTTGGCCCTGTCAACATCCAATCAATAGCTGGAAAGAAATATACACTTGTCATTGTAGATGAATATTCTCGCTACACCTGGGTTATCTTTCTTCGCTGTAAGAGTGATACTCCAGAAGAACTAATATCTTTTGTAAAAAAGATGGAAGTGCTGAACAATCTTACTGTTCGTTCAATAAGAAGTGATCATGGAACTGAATTCAAAAATAGTTCCCTGAACAATTTCTTTGAGAACAAGGGAATCTCTCACAAATTCTCTTCAGTAAGAACACCTCAGCAAAACGGAGTCGCTGAAAGAAGAAACAGAACGATCATAGAAGCTGCTAGATCAATGCTCAGCGATTCTCATCTCCCTACTCAATTTTGGGCTGAAGCTGTAAACACTGCATGTTTTACTCAAAACAGATCGCTGATAATAAAGCGATTTGGGAAGACAGCTTATGAACTTTTTGTTGGAAGGAAGCCTTCTATCAGCTTTCTTCATATCTTTGGTTGTCAGTGCTTTATCTTAAACAACAGAGATCAACTTGGAAAGTTCGACCCAAAAGCTGATGATGGAATATTTCTAGGATATTCCTCCATCTCCAAAGCCTACAGAGTTTTCAACAAGAGAAGACAAACCGTAGAAGAAACAATTCACGTCACTTTTGATGAAACTCGCTCAGCGAACTCCAAACCAATCGCTGACAATGAAGAGTTAAATGCTTGGATGCTTTCTCACTACAGAGAAACTGAACCTTTCTTCTCAAACCATCAGCATTCAGATCCTCCAGTCGCTGATGATGATCCAAACATTATACATCCTACCGCTGAATCCAAATCATGGGTTTCAGCTGAACCTCTAAACACACTCTTACCATCAAATCTGCCTTCGTCTGAAAACCTCTCCAGTGAATCTACTCAACAGTTAATCGCTGATGAACCTCAATCGTCCTCATCAGTAAACATTCAAATTGTTGATCCAACCTCTGAGTTAAGCAATAATGCTCCTGCTCAGCGATGGACCAAAGATCACCCAATAGATCAAATTCTTGGTGATCCAGATGCAGGTATTCAGACACGACGAAGCTCAGGTAATATCTGTCTCTTTGTAAACTTTCTCTCCTTAATAGAACCAAAGAAGACTGATGATGCCCTCAGAGATCCAAACTGGGTCAGCGCTATGCAAGAAGAGCTGACTGAATTTTCTCGAAACAAAGTTTGGAATCTCATTCCTAGACCATCTGATAAAACTGTAATAGGCACCAAATGGGTGTTTAGAAACAAGTTAGATGAACATGGAACTGTAACCCGCAACAAGGCTCGACTTGTTGCTCAGGGATACAGACAAGAGGAAGGCATAGACTATGATGAAACCTTTGCCCCTGTGGCCAGGCTCGAAGCAATTCGACTATTCTTAGCTTATGCAGTCTATAAAGACTTCATCGTGTATCAAATGGATGTAAAATCAGCGTTTCTAAATGGAAAGCTGAATGAAGAAGTCTATGTAGAACAACCACCAGGGTTCTATGACCCTAAGCATCCAAATTATGTTTATAAATTGGATAAGGCTCTCTATGGTCTAAAACAAGCCCCTCGTGCTTGGTATGACACTCTCTCATCTTTTCTTATCTCTGAAAATTTTGAACGTGGCAAGATTGATAATACGTTATTTTTTAGAAAGATAAAAAGTCATATAATTCTTGTACAAATATATGTCGATGACATAATATTTGGTTCTACTAACCCATCTCTGTATACTCGCTTCGCTGAAAGAATGAAGAAAGAATATAAAATGAGTATGATGGGTGAGCTGACATATTTTCTTGGTCTTCAGATTAAACAATCTGACAAAGGTACTTTTATCAGCCAAGGTAAATATGTTAAAGATATGCTGAAGAAGTTTGATCTTACTCAAACTTCAGCGATGAAAACTCCTATGGCACCACCCCTGACACTTAACAAAGATCCTTCTGGAAAACCTGTTAATGTCACTGCCTATAGAGGAATGATAGGCTCTCTGTTGTATCTCACAGCAAGCCGACCTGACATCATGTACTCTACTTGTTTATGTGCACGCTATCAATCTGAACCCAAGGAATCCCATCTGATCGCTGTAAAGCGAATTTTCAGATATCTGAAAGGAACTCCTAACCTCGGTCTTTGGTATCCCAAAGACTCAGGGTTCGATCTAACTGGTTATTCTGATAGTGATTTTGCAGGATGTAAACTTGACAGAAAGAGTACCACTGGTGGATGTCAACTCTTGGGAGGAAAGCTGGTAAGTTGGACAAGCAAGAAGCAAAATTCTGTGTCCACTTCCACAGCTGAAGCTGAATACGTAGCCGCTGGAAGCTGTTGTTTTCAAATCTTATGGATGAGAAATCAACTGTTAGATTATGACCTTCAGTTATCAAAGATTCCTATCTATTGCGACAACACTAGTGCTATCGCTATAGCAAATAATCCTGTGCTACATTCAAAGACAAAACACATAGAGATCAGATATCACTTTATCAGAGATCATGTGATGAATGGTGATATTGAACTTCACTTTATTCCTACCGACTTTCAGCTTGCTGATATATTCACCAAACCTCTTGATGAGACAAGGTTCAACTTTCTCATCAGTGAGCTTGGAATGCTGAACCTTGAAGAATAATTCTTCAGCGTTCATGTATTGCGTCAGTAATCAAAAGTTCCCCTTTCATCATTCTCTGATAAATATTCTGACTCTCAGGTATGTTTTCTCAATCCCTACAACTGAATCTTCATTCAGTTGAGATTTTTTTTTAAAATATAAATCTTAATCACTGAATCTTTCTTCAAATGATTAAAAGCTTTTTAATTAAATTTATCACTGATATTTATATTCAGTGATCCTTTTAAAAGAAAATCTATCCCCATCTTTTCATCAGGGATACTTTCAAAAAGAAAATTCTATTGCTGATATTTTCTCTTCAGTGATAAATTTCAAAACAGAAAAATGAAACGTCTCTCTCTCCTATGACGTCATTTGAGCGGATAATTCACGACACGCCTTTTCTGACACGTTCGTCCGTTGCTCTTCTATCCAATCAACTTTGTGGAACGTGTCAATGTCATGATGATTTTTTCCCGCTTCATTCCTTCTCTCTCCTCTATCTCTTTGTATAAAAGGAATTCTTCTCTCCTTTATACGGTTTACGCTTTCAAAACTTTCATAGCAAGAAACAATCTTTCTCAAGAACACTCAAGCAAGTAAACCCAGAATATTGAATCTGCAACTCTTCTTCTTCAGAATAAACAGGTTTATTTCATGTTTATGTGCATTGTTCGTATGCTTTCTTTTCTTTTTAAAATCCTACTCGTTCTTGTTCTTCATGGATTTTATAAAACGTTCTTATTTAAAAACTAAAAATCATTCTTTCTGATTTTATGTTTTTTTTAAAATAAAAACCTTTTGGTTTTTAAAGTGTTCTTCATTCTTTCTACCCAGAACACTATTTTTCTCTTCCTAAAAATAACTTGATATTTTTCCAGTTTCTCTTCTTCTATGGAAACTGGTAATCATATTATTTTTTAATCATAATCATTTCTTCTATTATGCTTCTTTCCATAACAGAAATGGCACAATCTTCAATCGTTGCTTCCAAGCATGTACGATTCGCTATCACTAAAGTTGAGATTACTAAATGTAATCACTTGGGAAGACTTGAGTTTAAAGCTGACAAATACCCACATCTGGTGGAAGCTGCTGAATTTCTCAAACAATCATGCATAGCTTACGCGATCACTGTGGATCCTAAGCCTTCAAAGACTCTACTCCAGCAGTTCTGGTTCACTGCTGATGCAACTGAACTCACCAACAAAAAGGGTGAACGAGTCCCTCCAATCTCCTTCAGCACGGATTTGGGTCCAGGGAGCATGACCGCTCTTAGCCTCAGGAAATCTTTGAGATTCCCTGACAAACCAAAGAGTGGGTTCGACGCACTCCCCACTGATGCTGAGCTGATATCCTTTCTGGATGCAATGGGTTATTGTTGGGAAAACAAACCGAGATCTTCTATTCCCAACTAAAAGCTCACCAAGATTCTCAAAGCTCAGATGCTTTCACAACTGAACTTCATCTTCTTGCACATAATTCAGTGCATGAGCGGGAAGAGTGGTTCGCTGGATCAAGCCAGCAAAACACAACTGCAAATGGCCTACTCAGTTATCGCTGGTCAAAACTTTGACTACGCCACTGCCATCTTTGAAGACTTAAGGTCGAGATTAGAGAAGCCTGAACGAGATCCCAAGATCTCGTACGTACGTTTCATATGTACGTACATCAAGTTCCTCTATCCCAACACCTATCCCACCAAAGATGATGGCACTTTTGCCAGGATAGGTCAACGATCAGTGGAGGTAAAGCCACTCGCCAACGAGGTAAGTATCTCTCTCCTTCGCTCTCGTCTATCTCTCCATTCTTCTTCTTTTTCAGCGACCACACAGACGGTTCCTTCGTCTGCTATCCCTGTCGCTACCACTACTTCCAAACGACCATCAGCTAGTCCGATTGGTCCTTCTAAGAAGGCCAAAAAGACTAAGGAAAGTACACCCTCTAGTACTATACCTGAGGGAGCTTCTCAACAAGCTACCTTAGATGCATTTGTGGGTCTTTCCTCCACAACTCCAGAAGTCACTCAACCTACCGTGTCAGCGATTTCAATCGCTGTCACATCATCAGTGACCCCACCTACTATCTCATTCGCTGAGATTAACCCCAACCCTACTTCTATCCCCATAAATCTTCTCTCTCCTTCTTTGGTCTCTGAACCCGCTACCTTCTCTTTACCTATAGGACCTGAACATCAAACGTTTGAGGAATCTTTACAGTTCTACAAAATGTTTGATACGTCAGGTAAACCTATTATCCTAAACACTTCTTTCCCCACCTCTCCAAATAAGCCCGTATCTGAACTGATATCATTTTCAGGTCCTAGTTTGGCGTCTGTTGACACGCATGTCAACAGTCTGGGAGAAAAGGTGGACGCTCTCACCAACACCATCAACAACACCACCAGCGCCGTCAATCAGGCTGGTGAGGAGCTGAAGAGGCTGACAGCCACCTGCTCATCCAAAGCTGAGAACTCCCAACTTTCAGCTGTAGAAGAACAAGTCGTCCAACTCAGAGAGTCCTCTCAACTCTTTCAGGGGCGATTTGAGTCTCTTACCACTGAAGTTAGAGATCTCTCTTCTAAGGTTGATCTCTGCACGTCCCTTCTTCAGCAACTTCTCCAAAAGGTAACTGCACCAGCTCCAGCGCTGCCCCCCTCCTTCACTGAAGATGATCGGACAAATCTCAACATCGCTGTGGAATTCATCCATGATGCCACATGCGACATCCCTGCAGTTGAAGAACGGGTCAAGCGTCTGGAGGCTGACGTTCAAGTGCTGAAAGCTTCAACAGCTACTCCAGCAGCTGACCAACCCCCTGTCGTTGATAATGACAAAGAGGGGGAGAAGGCAAAAGAACCCTCTTCTATTCATTCTCTTCTCTTTGAAGATGATGAGGAAGAAGAAGATGAAGAGGAAGATGATCTAGATCTTGTTGATCAAGAAAAGGATCAACCCTCCAATCTATGTGGTTCTCCAAGCCGAACGTATCAGGGACAACTTCGCAAGAGGTTGTCAAAGCAGGGGTGAGAGGTGATACATCTTCAAGCGCTCCTTCGCAGAGCAAAGACAAGCAACCAATCGCTGAAGAATGCTTGAGGACTGGATCACAATCTGAGGGGGAGCATCCTTCTCAGGTATGTCTTTCTATTGTACCACTCTCCTACTCTTTCCAAACCCCTATTTGCTTCTAGCCTTTCTCTCTCTTTTTCTAAAAATATACACTTATCCCTTCTTTCCTTCATTTTCTATCCAGACAGTTCTCACCCCTGCTTAAGGGTTCTGAACTACAAATAATTCCAGCTACTATCGCTGAAGAAATAATCCCAATCTCTATCGCTGAGATTGATGAAGAAGAAGAAGAAGATTCCCTGCTCCATCCAGGAAGGCCCTCTCGACCATCTCGTTGGTCAGAGGAAGTGATAAAGAAAAGAGGTGAAATGATCGCTCAACTAGAAAGTCAACGGCTGAAAATTCCTCTTCAAACATCCTTCTCAGAGCTCGACTTCCTCACTGATGCTGAACGAGAAGAATCTGCCAAAGCTGAGAAACTGTTCGCTGAATGCAGACGAGATGCTCAACTCGCTTTAAAGATTCAATCTTCTCAAGTCAAGGACAAGAAGCTGAAAAGAAAGCCTGTGGAAGTTCAAGCTGCACTGCTGAAAGAAATTGAAGAGGAACGCTCCAAAGAACAAGAGATCAACGATAAGTCTATCGAATGGTGTAAACAGAAGATGGATTATCGCTCTGATCTTCTTCCAATAACAGCCGTGACTATCTCTGGTCGCAAGAAGAAGGATCAACTCTCAGTGACCATGGAGATTACCAGAGAGGATGGAACTCAAAAAGCTATGTACGTTTCCAAACTTGAAGGTTTCGGGTTTACAGAGTGGATAGAATTCTGGGATGCGCTGAAGAAATCGAAATCTACATACAGAGGCTACGTTGAAGGACTTCTTAAAGCTCTCATCAACAGAGTCACTTCTGTACTGAATCTGCCATCTCCTATCCCTCCCAATCCCAAGAAACTCAAGAGAAGAATTGGGTCCTCCTCCTCTGAAGACGTCGCCATCATCAGGAATGAAACTTCTATCAAATTTTCAAGAGATGCACTGTTTGGTCCTCCTCCTGATCTTTCAGTTCTGGATTTATCTCTGCCTCCTGGTGGTCCTTTCCAAGCTGGTCAAGTAATTGACAATCCTTATGGAATATTCTTCAGAGATGATGATGAGGAACTCAGATTTCAAAGAGTCTCTGAGATTCCTATCTGTCCTCTGAATCATCTCAAGGATCTCTTATGCTTATGGTGTGACTTCTTCCCTGCTGCTGAGAAAATCAAAGAAATTATCAGCCAAGAATCCTTGGAACGAAGACAGAAAGGAGAAGAAATACCTGAGTATATGATAAATCCTCCTAAATCTTCTTATAGCTGATAGATTAGTTTTCTCTTCTGTAATCTATTAGTTGTACTTACAGTAGTTAGTTATTTACTTGTAATTTTCATTCCTTGTAATTCTCTTCTTGAATTAATGAAATTTCAGTAAAGTACTTAACTTCATCAGTGCTGTAAAAGATCCCTCAAAATAGTAATTGGGACATGTATGTTACGAGTCCAAAATATTAAACAGCCAACGTAATCCCTGAAGACAAGTCTCGCGTCAACAGATGTTCATAGCTGAATCAAAGACGAAGCTGCTGAACAAAGATAAGTCTACTAGTGACCTGATGCGGATATCAGTGAAGCAAAGACAACTCTACTTATACGCGAAGGAACATGAGAAAAAGCTTCAGCGATAGCTGAACCTCTTTATCTCTGAACTTAGAAATACTCAGCGATCAATCGATCACAAAGCTTATGCCTCAAGTTTCCTTTTGTCTATCCTTGCACAACCTAGTACGATGTGTCAGAACGGACAAGTCTCTGCAACCATTCGTACAACAACTCTGTCAACTACACTGTTCATGACCCGGCCGAAAGCATGTCTCCCAAAAGTCAGACTCCCAAAGCCAATCAGTGAACGCCACGTGTAAAGTATCCTGCCATGCATTTAATGCATAAGGTATAAATAGGAAGTTCACCCCTTC
This sequence comes from Arctium lappa, assembly GCA_023525745.1. Taxonomy (NCBI): domain Eukaryota; kingdom Viridiplantae; phylum Streptophyta; class Magnoliopsida; order Asterales; family Asteraceae; genus Arctium; species Arctium lappa. The sequence continues at coordinate 10,656,668 of CM042048.1, forward strand.
ATCTGAAAGTGTGCTTCATCCTTGAACTCAATATAGAAACCCTTGTTTTCTATATCTCTTAATCCCCTCTCTCTCTCTGAATTTCTTGTGCAATTATCTTAGTGTTTCTTAAGTTTGTTTAGATTGAGTCTGTCTTAATCTTATTCCGCAACAAACTTGTAAATTGTATTTTGATTTATCAATAAACAATTTATTAAACTTTAAATTCTGTGTTTGTATTCAACCCCCCCCCCCTTCTACAAACTTGTTTAGCACCTTCGGGACCAACATCTTTTCCCATCTGGTCCTATCCTTCCAGCTTCAGAAGGACCATTCTCAATGATATCCCACATTGAGTAGTCAGTGAGAAGAATATATTGTCTGATTCTGATCTTCCACATGTCAAACTCACAGGGTTTGAGCATTGGAACCTTGGAGACCAAAGTACTGCTTGATTCTGTAAGATTTTCCATTATGAATAGATGTTTCTGAGAGAGTTTGGCTCTGATACCACTTGTCAGGATCGAATTCTTAACAAGAATTAATTCTCAGAAACAATATCAAAGAAGTTTGCGGAATAACACTTTGATATTCAATGAAACAGTAAATCAATACAGAAAATATGAAGAGCAAACTGTAAACTTGTATTGAATGCTTTAAAGTTACAAGATTACACACTCAACCTCAATCTTGAAGAACAGACTCTTTCAAGACGAATTCTACTTCTCTAGAATTAGGATCTATGCCTTGAGGTTGATTTCTCTCTAGAAAAACTTAGTCTTAAACTATTCTATAACTTCTATACATATACTGAAAGAAAAAGATAATTACAATAAATAAACAAATCTTCAGTATATCTTCCATGTATATCTCTAAGCATTCCATGAATATCTTTAGTCCATCCAGCTGTTATTCTTTCATGCGAATCTCCATCTTATAAGCAGTATTAATCTTCAGCAACATTAATTTTGTTCTAGCAGCATTAACTACTAAGCAGCACTAACTACTAGCAGTACTAACTACTAGCAGTAGTAATACTCAGCAGTATTAACCTTGAAGTCTTCTAGCAGCAGTAACTCTGCACCAGCAGCATTAACCACACTTAAGCTTTTCTTCAGTTCCCAACATTCCTTGATTAAATTTCCATGGTGTCTAATAGGCAAACAACAAAAATTTCACCTCTTATCTTGGGTTATAATATTCCATCAAAAATGGTCCATTTTCTGTGGGTCCTAAATTTGATCCTTGTGTAACTGGTTTATTGTTAAACCCAGATTATCTAGTTGATAATCAAACACACCACACAATATAGATCAAGAGATAAACAGATTAGAATAACATACCACAATCCCTTGATTAATCAATGAAAACCTTGTGTGTGTTCTTGATACCTTGAATACGATTACAGAGAAAATGATTACCTCACTAATATGATAATAATTGTAATTATAAGGATTATCAGAGTTAACCCTAAAACCTAATAACTAAAAACTATTTATACTTAGGCCTAATGCCTAATGGGCTTATGGGCTTATGGGCTTGAGGCTCACAAATAAACTAACTTTTATCTAAATACAAATTAGACCCTCTAATTAACTTTAGCACAATTACAATTTAAACCCTTAACTTTAACTTTAATCTTGAATACAATTTATGATCCAACAATCTCCCCCTTTGGATTCAAGATTAAAAAAAAATTGGCAATAGTCTTCGGGTCTTCACTTTTCTTGAAAACTTCATGTCTTCATCATTCCTTCCTTTAAATGAAGTGTCCTTTTGACGATCATCTTCAGTCAGGCTTTTGATATTCAAATAAGTTCAAATACTTCGATATCTTTGAATTTCTTCAGCAGTCTTCAGATTATATTCTCCCCCTTTGTATATTCTCCCTTTTGATTATTCTCCCCCTTTTTGATGAATGGTGAGAATCATCATCATCAAAACATATCAGAACAATCTCCCCCTTGTCATTATAGACTTCAATTAAGCACTATCGTCATGTATAGATCCCTGTGTGGAAATAAGAGCAGTCTCTCCAAATGGAGAAAGTGATTATTTCAATATTTGCAGATTCAAATAAGTGTGGTAACCCTGAATCAACAAATGACTCAGTTAAAATGCCTGTCAGTAACACAAAGTCACTGAGTAACACAAAGTTACTATATAAGGAGCTGGTTTTGATGTTGGCTCCCTAGGACTTCCATTCAATCATCGAATAACACATGGTTATCTATGAACGTTCTGACAAAAAACAAATTTCTGTGTGCTCGTGCATGTGTATGAAAGAATTAAGCATAGATGATTGCTTTTCAATATAGGCTCAAAGTATGTAAACTTGTTGAGACAGAAACAAATTATACAAAGACTCAATGTGTATGAGAAAGGGTTCGAAGGTGGGACAACTTTACTTCTTTTTCAATATTAATATCTTCCAAATGAAGAACCAATAGCGTATGTGATGCGTCCCCAGAAAATGTGAAACATTCTCTTTTTGAGAAAAGAATGAGTAGCTGGTGAGGTTGTATGCAAGAGATGGCATGTGCTAGTTGCCTTTTTCAATGATGGTCACCAAAGAATGTGAACCAATCAGATTATGTGGTTGCCCGACTCAGAAAGAAGTATGGTGCAGAGTTTAATATTCTTTTACTCTGTTCTCTCACCCTCTTTATTTTAAATCTCACTACTAACCAATCTCTCTTTTCCATTTTACCTCTTCACACACCATCGCTCAAATCTTTTGACCCCTCTCCCCTCAATCACTCAGGGAATACTTCCTGGGTAGAAAACACTGGTTATCGTGAATCCAGGGAAGTTCTATTAAGTTCACACACTGAATCCCATGTATTTTCCTAAAAGAACGTGCTGTTCAACAACCTTTTGTACACGTAAGCACAAAGGAATACAGTTACATGAAGAATAAAAAATATTTGGAGAAGTCAAATACATAAGATGTTTGACAATGATATTCTCCCCCTCAAACTAAAAAGAGTTTGAAAGTTAAGCACTAAATTAAGCTCTAAAGGAGTTTTTCAATTAAGCTCTTTGACAATGAAGCTCCCCCTCAACTTAAGTGGTTGGCATTTAAGCTCAAAAATCATTTAAAATCACACTTCACAATTCATGAAAATCTTTGAAGAATAGGAAGTGGTTTGAACATTTTAAGAAACCATTTTTCTCAAGTGAAAGTTGTTCATCTTTCAACAAGTGATAGAGTATAAGGATTAGAAATATATACCTGTAAATCAGAATCCTTAACTCCCCCTGAAATGAATATTTTCAATGAAATATCCTGGACAAAACTCAGATATCCTTCCCCTTGATACCTGTAAAAAGTCAGTTAAATCAGAAAAATATATAGTAGAAATATTAAACATATAAGCTCCCCCTTAATATGTGCATAATCCTTAATCATGAAACAGAGTTCTGAATTACTAGGATTAAAGTAAATTCAGAACTCAAACTCTTTGACATTGAAGTCCGAGTCCTAGACTGTATTGTCTAGAAGTCAACATTCTTGTCATTGAAGATCGAGTTCTAAGCTGTTGTGCTTAGAAGTCAACTTTTTGGCAATGAGGCAAGAGTCCTGATCTGTAGTAATTAGAAGTCGTTGTTCTTTCTCCCCCTTAAACCTTGGATGCCTGCAACACAGATTTAGCTTTTGGTACCCACTGGTAATTGGGTCCTAATGGGTTAGTTGCAGTTCTAGTGGGAGAGATAAAATAAGAACCGTACCAGTTATTCACATACTCTTTTCTTACAAAATCATTTGAGCCACAGTAGGAACAACTAATTTTATTTTGTGCTAACCTGATCAATTGATTGATTGTGTAAACCAGATCAGGTTTGCCAAAAGATTTACCTTTTGAGGCATAGTTCCATTTTGCATTTGATGTATGCACAAATGATTTATCGGTCTTCTTTTCTTCTGGAGATCCTTTAACTCTCCAGATCCAATTTCCTCTTTCTTTTTCTTCATCTTCCCTTCTCCAGAACCTTTTCTTCCGAGACTTGTCCTTCATGAAGTTACCTGAACCATCAACATTTTTGTCATAGAATAGGTTAGAAGGACGAATATGATCTGTAGATTTAGAAGTAAGATCATCATCTAAATCACATAAAGGATTATAGAAACATTTGAAAAATGTGAACTTGAAGTCTTTTTGAGTGAACAATCTAAATCAGTTTGATCATCTCTTGGTGATTGAGCTATTGACTCTGGCGTCTTGTGCTCAGTCAGCTTCACTTTGAATACTATCTCCTCAAGTTCCTTTATCTTTGAAGACAAACTGTTTCTTTCCTTTTCAATTAGATCAAACTTCTTATGCAACTCAAATTTTGCATTCTTCTCCTTCAAGATGATTGTTGATAGCTCAGATAACTCTCTTGTTAGCTTAGCTATCTCAGTCTCTAGATGTTTCTTTTCTTTAGAAAAGTCTTTATTGACTTCCTTCTGCTCAACTTTCTTCTTTTCTTTCTCAGCCTTGTCTCTCTCAAGAATGATTACTTTCTCAAAGTCTGAAACTTGTTGAGAAAGCTTAACACATTTAAGCTCTAAAGATTTCTTCTCTTCAAAGGCTTTTCTGGAGAAATCAGAGAATTTCTTGGCAAATTCTTTTCTTTCTTTCTCAATTATTCCTGCAAAATTAATTTTAGAATTATTAGTGCATTCTGAACAAATGAAATCTTTCTCTAAATCTTTTGAATTTTCTTTTAAATCATTGATCTGAGTAAGAAGAGATGAGTTCTGAATTTTCAGATTTTCGTTATCAGCTTTATGAGGTAATATCTCTGATTTGAGATTTTTATTCTCTTTGTCATAATCAACAACCATGCTTGAATATCTTGACAACTGTCCAGCAAGACGTTTAACATTCGCTTTTGCTTCAGAAAGTGTCATCTTGTCAAAATCAAGGCTATAACCTTCAGACTTATCTGTTGTATGGTTAGAAATCAAACTTATCTGTACCAAGAGAATCAACTAGATAAGATCGTTAGAATCAATTATTAGATAAAAGCTACACGTAAAAATTTTCAGAAAAATAAATTTCCGAAAATAATTTAAGTGCAGATATAGCAAACAGTATAAAACAGAAATTAATCACAGAAAATCTGGCGCAAAAATAAGCTAAGGCAGTGGCACAAAAGGACAGTTCGCGTGTGAGACAGGTCGCGCAAAGAGGAGCTTTGCGCGAGTAACTGCTGGCGAAAAGTGAGGTTTGCGTGTGATGTGGGTCGCGCAAAGAGGAGGTTTGCGCGAACCGCAGGTGGCGCAAAGTGTGTTTTTATGCGAGTAGGCACTGGAGCAAAGTAGAGATGGACCGGGGTATAGCTTGACCGGTACCTCGCTCGACCGGTACCTCGCTCGACCGGGAACTTGTCGACCGATATGTTACACGACCGGTAAGGAGTGGTGATCGGTATTCTGTAGTCCGGACAGTATATTGACCGATATTTGACAGGGACCGATATCTCGACTGGAATAGCGACCGGTATAGATGTGTACCGGTATGTTGTGAGTAGGTAACCGGTATTGATAATGACCGGTAAGGCGTTCGACCGATAAGTCGTTCGACCGGTATAGACCGGATAGTGTGACCGGGATGTCCTGCGTGGACCGATATTATGCGGTCGACCGAGATACTGTCAACTTGAATATCGACCGGGACGTTCTTGCAGAGTTCGACCCATAAAAACAATAATTAACCCAAAACTCAAACACAGAAATTGAAAGTAAAAATCATATTTTTGTGCCCACAAACATGTACCGATCTCAATTCAATCAAAATCAATGATTAATTTCTACTTTCATGCATCAATTTTATGAACACAGTAGCCGACATGAGTACGAACCCAGATAACCAAAAATTCAAGAATTCAATCACTTGATGGTTTACAATGCAATTAACCAATCAGATAGTGTTCAATAACATAAAACTAGTATAATCAGATCGATTTCAAGCATAAAAACACATTAATTCATGAAATTGATTATTGCATAGTGAACAGTCGATGAACACAGAAAAATCGATGAACACAGTATAATCCAATAAACTTGATTCTTTTGGCTCTGATACCACTTGTTAACCCAGTTTAATCTAGTTGATAATTAAACACACCACACAATATAGATCAAGAGATAAACAGATTAGAATAACATACCACAATCACTTGATTAATCAATGAAAACCTTGTGTGTGTTCTTGATACCTTGAATACGATTACAGAGAAAATGGCTACCTCACTAATATGATAATAATTGTAATTATAAGGATTATCAGAGTTAACCCTAAAACCTAATAACTAAAAACTATTTATACTTAGGCCTAATGCCTAATGGGCTTGAGGCCCACAAATAAACTAACTTTCATCTAAATACAAATTAGACCCTCTAATTAACTTTAGCACAGTTACAATTTAAACCCTTAACTTTAACTTTAATCTTGAATACAATTTATGATCCAACATTTATGGTTGATCTTTGTACTTGATCCATGATGTGCATCTCTCCATACAACTAGAACTACACCGACTAATAACCTATTGATACTGCAATTGAGTCAGGAACCCTAATACCACCTAGATATATGTAATTAATCAAGACCTTTATGTAACTGAAAGAAAGCAAACACATGCCATATATGGCAACAAAATGAAACCTAGCTGACACAACAACCAGAACACTGCCATCTCTTCATCGATGTTGTTGCTGAAGAAGGCAATCAACTCACCATGTCAAAATAGAAGAACATTCAAACCCCTGCAAGTCGAAACATTAACCACCACCTACTGAGCGAAAGATATTCGATGCAAACATTCAACATTGTGTGATGAAGAAATGTTGTTTGAATCATCAATCATGTAGTGTGAATGAAAATATCCAAATAAACATAATCATCCTTTGAGAGACACAAGTTGCAAAATCTTGACCGTAAGATAAAAGAAAAGTATATGAAACGACAAAATAAGTGACATTGTATTACAAACTGGTTTTCAATTTTTTGGAATCAGAATAATTGAATTATAAAATGTGGTAAAAAGTTGACGCAAAAAACTGATTTTTGAAACTAAATGTAAATTATTTGACTGCTATCAACTTACTTTGATAAATTACGATTATATTATGATTTTTCAATAACAATAATTATTTTGATAACGTATATCCCAACACCTCAAATAGAGACGCACAAGGCCGAGTCGCAACCCTTGGAGAGCCCAATGCAAGGTATGGCTCTAAGCAAAGTATCGTTATGATGCTTGAAAGTGGGCCTAATTTGAACCATTGTTCTAAAATCTCGCCGCAACAATCATCATGGCGCGTTGTGGCTTAAGGTTTGTGTTCTTGCGCCACATTATTTGGTTACTCTAATTCTTAGATGCTATCCTAACGTCTTTGTTGATTTCGATTTTCGTGATGTTTATTTTTCAGCAGCAGCAGTAGTGCTAATGCTGTCAAGAAGTGCAGTCGTTTTATTCTTTAATGCTTGTTTCAACTTCAAAAACCATCATGAACACATTTAATTGTCTTTGGCAACCTAATAGAAGTGTAAAACTATTGTCGTAGTCCTTAATTGAGTGACAAGAATTGATAGGAAATAAAAGGACAAATGTTATGGTAAATAAAGTTTCTTATGTGTTAAATTGAATACCTAACAAATTTGTACTTATATATATATATATATATATATATATATATATATATATATATATATATATCAGACAATATTAAAATTCTCTTTTTAGTCTTTTAATATTATACTATTTAAGTTGAAATAACTGCACAACACAAAAAATATACAGGTTAAACGAAAATGGATGGGAATTGCTATTGCTTGCCATGAATGAAAGAAAAGGGAGAAATGGTGGTTGGGTTAATGAGGATGGCATTAAGGAAATAAGCGCCGCGTCAATTTCACGTTTGGCTCTATCTTTTACAACCCTATTTGCATACTTTAATCCTTCAAAATTTTCTCAATTTTATCCATATAAATTTTTGGGACAAGTGGAAACTGACACCAATATCTGACCACTTTTTGACTCTTTTACCAACATTTATATTTCTCCCTACTAGGCTACTAATACTATGCTAAACAGTGGCAGACCCAAGAATACGAATAAGAGGAGAGGATGGACAATTCTTCATGGGTGGTGAACTGGTGATTGAATAATATAAGCAATAACAAAAGCCTATTATGCAAATGTAAAATAGACAATGACACATGCCAAAAGATTATAGATCCATATACACATTTGCAAATGGATTTTTTGTTTTTTTAGGAAAATAATATTCATTTTCATCAAACAACATGGAATTTTCATTGTTGGTGTGCAATAAAAATTTATATCCATATTTTATGGTTACATTATTTGTTTATTCCAATAATTTTTTTATTTTTAAACTTGTAATTACTCATTTACTTGTAAATATTTCAAATCGAGAAGAAAGAAAATAGAACGAAAAATGGAACATGATTGTCGTTTCGAATTCTCAGTTTCGATTTCAACATGTTTCGTGCCGCATCGCGCGCGGGTATGTAACTATTTATCTCGAACTATAAAATTATAAATGATTCTATGAATTTTATCTTGCTCATTTTAGCATAATCTTGATTTTAGTAGGATTGTTCTATAATCTGGCTTGAAGTTTGTTAGATCTTCTATCAACATATTAGATCTTTTGAAAGCCTTTGCTAAATGGGTTTCCAAATTACCTTTAAAAAATGGGTTTCCAAATTATAACACACATGTATGATATTAGTCGAAGGATCTTTGAAGTCTTTATTATAACATTGTTCTTTTTGTAAATGCAGATAATGAGGAAGGCTACCGATATATTAATACGTAGGACACTTGAGCTTGGCGGAAAATATCCATTTATTGTGTGTGAAGATGTAGTTGTGCCTCATGCCCAAGTTTAGGTCAATTTGTATAATGATTGTGCTCTTACACATGCTTCTGAACATGTCCTTTTGATTGTTGATACGTATTTGTTAGTGTCATCATTTGTTTAATAGTTTCTTAGAACCAAATTTAGGTTGCACAAGTTTTTGTTAGGGATTTGCAATCACACCCACTATGTCCAATTCGAAATTAGGGTCTTAAGGGATGGAGGATGACTTGTACAGTTCTACCTGATGAGTATAGCGGTTAATTCCATAAAGACCTCCGACTTTTGAAAAAAGTGAAAAGCATAACCAATACTATAAAAACAGTAAACAAAAAGACATGTACCACACGTATAGAAAGCAATCTTTAGGAATCAATTTTGTAATTTATTGCTAGTAAGGCCTATTCATGGAATTAAATATTATATGTAAACATATGAAAGTAAACATTTCGATATAATTTTTCTTCCCATGTAAATATTATATTGTATATTTAAAAAAATTAAGTGCCACATTTAATCTATAGCACAGGGCCTCCAAAATGTCAGGCTGACCTGGAGGCTAACTCAGCTTGACTTTTTGTAGCCCTACTTAAATTTACGGAATCCAGATGAGCTTAGTTATAGCATTGGCAATAAATAATGTTTTCAATCATGAAAGAAAAAACATGATAGATTGCTATTTATGCATAATTAAGATTCCAGATGAAAGAGAGTATATATGCGATAAGAAAGAAAATTCTACCAGGAAAATTTCGTCTCCTGTTGCAAACTTTCCAGCATGATCTTTAAGTAATTTCTCCAGCGCTGCAAGAATTTACAGAAATCAGGCATGCCTTTTGTAACACCCTAAAAATAAGGATAACAAAAATCCGAAAAACGGACATGTGGTATATAAAATTGCCAAAGCAAGAGCCTCCAAAAAATGGGGAAATATATAACCTGTTTAATCACAGTTGTAATTTAACGGCCAATAAATTAACAACCGACTAATCTAATTTCTACAACTAGAAAAGAGATTACAAAAGGGTTGTCATCTATAATTCCAAAAGTTCTTCTATCCCATGAATGTCCATTTGCAAGTATTCCCCAAGCTCTCACCCAAGCACTATGCCAGCTTAGAACCGGCGCCGCTAGAACCTGAGATACACATCGACAACAAACAAGTGTTAGGCCAAAAAGCCTAGTGAGTTGAACAATAATAAGCATGCATGAACAATTACAATTCTTATCAGCAGTTAACCAGAGTTCAACAAATGTGGAGTCAATAGGGCAGACCCATAGCACCAATCAAGTTCCACCCAAAGAGTCGATATACCTTGATGCTATCTACCAAGAGACACCCGAAAGGCCCGGCACACCCGAGGACTACAACTAAGGAAATTCCCTAAATGGCGGAGGTCTAGGCACATACCATCACGGTGGCGCCCAAGACTACATCCTCCTAGTGTCTACTGACTTGGTTCGTCCAACATAATTTATAGGAGGTCTTAAGGTATATTTCAACCAATACATTTTGATACCAACCATGGGTACAATGCTACCATCCTATCACATAAGTCCAATATGAGACCAAATTCCAACATAACCAATGTTTAGATACCATATCGCTAATAAAGCATTCCAAGTAGAATATATCCTCTACTATGTCACACATACCCTAAATTGTGCCAAACTGCCAATATCATGTATATATGAAATAAATCTCAAATACTTGGCAACTAGAGTAGATCATGGCAAGATACTCAAAATAAATCTCCCGACATATTAAACATGAAACCACCATCAAATATTTGAACACATAGAGATAAACATTTTGAGAAATGTTTCAATAATACAAGTAAAAGATTATGATGTGTATCTAGTTTTAACAAAGGTTTAGTAAACTCACTATCTAGGTTTTTGGACCAAAACCTAGAAAATGGAAAACCCTAGTTTGAGGAGATGAGACTTGGAGTGGAGAATGTGAACTTGGAGAAACCCTAGAAACCTTCTTGGTAGGTAGCAAATGCAAGATCAATAACCCCAACAACCAAAATGATTTGTAATAAATGAGGGTTAGTGTTTGAGGGGAAAGGGTTAGCTTTGAATGCTCCAAAATCGCCAAAGAGAAAGAAGGAGAAGTGAGGAATGAATTGAAAATCGGCTAGGGATCTCATTTAAGGCAAACACCCCGCTCGCGACATTGCCCGACGACAATGCCATGGGCACTGTCGCGTGGCATAGTCGCGAGTTCCCCCTTAGCCACGATACACCTCCCGCGACATTGACACCGCGATAGTGACAATGTCACAGTCGTGTATCAAGGTCGCGTACTCTACCCCACTCGCGGTACACTCCCCGCGAAAGTGACACGGCGAGAGTGACCATGTCACAATCGCGTGTCACTGTCGCACCAAACCCCCAACATCCCGAAACTTGACCAATTTCGATAACGAGCGCGAGGTTTGAACGATTAAAGATGGTATATCAATTTACACAACATTTCAACATAGCAACGATCATTAAATGCATACAAAGGCTCTTATTTTCAAATAGACACAATTAACGTATTTAAGGGAACAAATACTTACCTTGAGAATTTCCGGGTGTTACAATCCTCCCCATCTAATTGGGATTTCGTCCCCGAAATCTAACTCTAGACTAAACAAATGAGGATACCGCCTTTTCATATCATCTTCGGACTCCCAAGTAATGTTAGCACCACGATGGTGCTTCCATTGGACTTTAACCATAACCACGTCCTTATGCCTCAACTTCTTCACTTTCGATTCTAAAATCGACTCCGGTTCTTCCACACAACGATTTCCATTGTCCACCCGAATTTCCGACAAAGGGATCACGCTTTCCTCCTCGGCTAGACACTTCCGAAAGTAACACACGTGGAACGTAGGATGTATCCCATCCATTTCCGGTGGTAAATCCAACCAGTAGGCTTGCAACCCAACTCTCTCCAAAATGACGAAGGGTCCTAGGAAACGAGGACTAAGCTTCCCACGCTTCCCAAAACGGATAATCCCCTTCCATGGAGATACTTTCAACATGACCCGGTCGCCCACTTGAAACTCAACCGGTATCCTTTTCTTGTGAGCATAACTTTTCTGTCGGCCTTGAGCCGCTTTTATCCTCTCCCGAATTTCTTTCACTTTGTCCGCCGTCTCTTGAACTATTTCCGATCCGGCGAATTGCTTCTCGCCTGCTTCTAGCCAACAAACCGGGGTTCTGCACTTCCGTCCATACAAGGCCTCGAACGGTGTCATTCCGATACTAGAATGGTAACTATTTTTGTAAGCGAACTCTACCAAAGGTAGATGTGAATCCCAGCTTCCCCCGAAATCTATTACACACGACCTCAACATATCTTCTAGTGTCTGGATCGTCCTCTCGCTTTGACCATCCGTTTGAGGATGATACGCCGTGCTCAAATTCAGTCTAGTGCCCAACTCTTTCTGTAAGCTTGCCCAAAAATTCGAGGTGAAACGACTATCCCGATCCGATACGATAGATTGCGGAACTTCGTGCCTCGATACCACCTCATCAATATAAAGTTTGGCCAATTTCTCCATTAGCAAAGTCTCCCGCATTGCAAGGAAATGCGCACTCTTGGTCAGTCGGTCAACGATTACCCAAATGGTGTCGTGCCCACGCAAGGTCTTCGGTAGCTTCGTCACGAAATCCATAGTGATGTTGTCCCATTTCTACTCGGGAATGGACAATGGTTGTAAGCTTCCATACGACCTTTGATGTTCCGCCTTGACTTGGAGGCACGTGACACACTTCTCCACATAGCTAGCCACATCTAGCTTCATCACCGGCCACCAATAATTTAACTTTAAGTCTCTATACATCTTGGTGCTACCGGGATGTATAGAATATTTCGACTTATGCGCTTCTTCAAGAAGTAACTCCCGATTTCCTTCCAACTTCGGCACCCAAATCCGCCCTTGAAAGAGCTTGAGTCCACGATCGTCTTCCGTTAAGAGTTCCTTTTGCTTTGACATGACTTCGGATTTGAGGTTCTCTTCTTTAAGTGCTTCCACTTGACTCGTATTTATACTTTCCAACAAACTCGATACCACATCGATCCTTGTAAGGGACATTTTGACTCCACCGTCATAACTCCTTTGGCTTAATGCATCCGCCACCACATTGGCCTTACCGGGAATCCGGGATGATAGAGTAGGTCACAATCGTAATTCTTCAAAAGCTCGAGCCATCTCCTTTGCCGCATGTTGAGTTCCTTTTGATTGAAGATGTACTTGAGACTCTTGTGATCCGTGAAAAGAGTACACTTCATCCCATACAAGTAGTGCCGCCACAACTTTAACACAAAAACTACCGCCGCCAACTCCAAGTCATGAGTCAGATAATTCTTCTCATGATCCTTAAATTGCCGCGACGCATAGGCTATTACTTTTCCCCTTTGCATTAGGACACACCCAAGACCCATCTTGGAAGCATCACTAAACACAACAAAGTCTTCCGATCTCTCGGGTAAGGACAAGATCGGAGCTTCGCACAACTTCCTCTTGAGCGTCTGAAAGGCTTGCTCTTGTGCATCGGTCCAAAGAAACTTGACGTTCTTCCTTGTAAGAGAAGTGACCAGTGTAGCTATCTTGGAAAAGTCTTGAATGAAACGTCGATAGTAACCCGCCAAGCCCAAGAAGCTTCGGATCTCTGTCGGACTTGTTGGAGGCTCCCAACTCATCATTGTCTCGATCTTTGCCGGGTCCAACTTTACTCCGTCCTTTGATACCACATGCCCCAAGAATTGCACCTCTTGGAGCCAGAATTCGCACTTCGAGGATTTTGCAAACAATTTCTCCCTTCTTAGAACCTCTATGTAACACCCTAAAAATAGGGATAACAAAAATCCGAAAAACGAACATAAGGTATACTAAAATTGTCATAGCAAGAGCCTTCCAAAAATGGGGAAATGTATAAACAACCTGTTTAATTACAAATGTAATTTAACGGACAATAAATAACAACCAACTAATCTAATTTACAAAAGGGTTGTCATCTATAAACCCAAACGGTTCAATTTCAAAAGTATAATGCGTCCATGTGCAAAATCCTCAAGCTCTCACCCCAAAGCAACTAAGCCTGCTTAGGACCGGCGCCGCTAAAACCTGAGATACACATCGACACCAAACAAGTGTTAGGCCAAAAAGCCCAGTGAGTTGAACAATAATAAGCATGCATGAACAATCTCAATTGTTATCAGCAGTTAACCAGAGTTCAATATATGTGGAGTCAATAGGGGAGACCCATAACACCAATAAAGTCCCACCCAAGAGTCGATATACCTTGATGCCCTTAAAAAGGAACACCCGAAAGGCCCGACACACCCGAAGACTATCGCTAAGAAAATTCCCCGAATGGCGGAGGTCTAGGGACATACCATCACAGTGGCGCCCAAGACTACATCCTCCTAGTGTACTGACTTGGTTCGTCCAACATAACACATATAGGAGGTCCTTTAGGTGTATTTCAACCCAACATATTTCCATACCGACTACGGGTACAATATTACCATTCTATCCTCATTAAGTCTAACAAAAGACCCAAATGACAATTATACTCATCATACATATAAATATGTCACCAAAATGGTGTTCCCACTAGAAACATCATAATACCCATACATGCATATATTTAACATCTCAAAGTACCCACATTATGTATCCATGAGAAAGCCCAAATAATGATACACATATACATACATCATGACACATCACCAATATCTATATTTCCAACTATTTCCACCAAGAAAACCCAAACACTTGAACACATAAAGATAAAACAACCAGTAGAAGATTATGATGTGTATCTAGTTTTAACAAAGGTTTAATAAACTCACAATCTAGGTTTTATACCAAAACCTAGAAAATATGAAAACCCTAGAAGTTGCTCAAAGGAGACTTGATGTAGGAGAGGAATGACTTTGATGAGGATCTTTAATAAATACACTTGGATGAGACTTGATGAACCAAGAATCACCCCAACCACCTCAAACCCTAGCAATAAATGTGTGTATGTTTGGGATACCCAAAAATCGCCCAAAATGAGAGTTCTCCCGTTTTCTCTAAGTGAAGTGTGATAGAATGAATCAGTTTAGGTCAAAAATCTCATTTAACCCAAAAATCTCGTCGGCGACAGTGCCCGGCGACAATGCCATGGGCACTGTCGCGTGTCATAGTCGCGAGCCACCCCTTAGCGTCGGTACACCTCCCGCGATATTGACACCGCGATAGTGACAATGTCACAATCGCGTGTCATAGTCGCGAGTCTCAACCCCCCTATGGTACACTCCCCGCAATAGTGACACCGCGAGAGTGACCAGGTCACAATCGCGTGTCACTGTCGCACCAAACCCCCGACATCCCGAAATTTGGCCAAATTTGATAACGAGTGCGAGGTTTGAACGATTAAAAATGGTAATTCAATTATATGACATTTCAACATAATAATGATCATAAAAATACACCCAAAGACACATATTCTCACATAGGCGCAATTAATTCATTAAGGGAGACAAAATACTTACCTTGCGAAATTCCGGGTGTCACAATCCTCCCCACCTAACTGGGATTTCGTCCCCAAAATCTCATCCTAGATTAAACAAGTGAGGATAACGCTTCTTCATATCATCTTAGGACTCCCAAGTAATGTTAGCTCCCCGATGATGCTTCCATTGAACTTTGATCATGACCACGTCCTTATGCCTCAACTTCTTCACTTTCGATTCTAAGATCGACTCCGGTTCTTCTACACAACGATTTCCATTGTCCAGCCGAATTTCCGACAAATGGATCACGCTTTCCTCTTCGGCTAGACACTTCCGAAGGTAACATACGTGAAACGTAGGATGTATTCCATCTATTACCGGTGGTAAATACAATCGGTAGGCTTGTAAACCAATTTTCTCCAGAATGACGAAAGGTCCAAGGAAACGAGGACTAAGCTTCCCACGCTTCCCAAACCGGATAATCCTCTTCCATGGAGATACTTTCAACATGACACGTTCGCCCACTTGAAACTCGACCGGTCTTCTTTTCTTATCCGCATAACTTTTCTGTCGGTCTTGCGCCGCCTTTAGCCTCTCTCGGATTTCTTTCACCTTGTCTGCCGTTTCTTGAACTATTTTCGGCCCGACGAATTGCTTCTCGCCCCCTTCTAGCCAACAAACTGGGGTTCTGCACTTCCATCCATATAATGCCTCGAACGGTGCCATTCCAATACTAGAATGGTAACTGTTGTTGTACGCGAACTCTACCAATGGTATATGTGAATCCCAACTTCCCCCGAAGTCTATTACACATGACCTCAACATATCTTCTAATGTCTGGATTGTCCTCTTGCTTTGGCCGTTCGTTTGAGGATGATACGCCGTGCTCAAATTCAGTCCAGTGCCCAACTCTTTCTGCAAGCTAGCCCAAAAGTTCGAAGTGAACCGACTATCCCGATCCAATACAATAGATTGAGGGACTCCGTGCCTCGACACCACCTCGTCAATATAAAGCTTGGCCAATTTCTCTATTGGCAAAGTCTCCCGCATTGCTAGAAAATGCGCACTCTTGGTTAGCCGATCCACAATTACCCAAATAGTGTCGTGACCGCGCAAGGTCTTCGGTAGCTTCGTCACAAAATCCATGGTGATGTTGTCCCACTTCCACTCGGGAATGGACAACGGTTTCAAACTTCCATACGGTCTTTGATGTTCCGCCTTGACTTGGAGACAAGTGACACACTTCTCCACATAGCTAGCCATATCTAGTTTCATCACCGGCCACCAAAAATTCAACTTTAAGTCTTTATACATCTTTGTGCTACCGGGATGTATAGAATATTTCAACTTATGCGCTTCCTCGAGAAGTAAGTCACGGTTTCCTCTAATCTTCAGCACCCAAATTTGCCCTTGGAAAAGTTTGAGTCCACGACCATCTTCCATTAAGAGTTCTTTTTGCTTGGACATAACCTCGGCCTTAAGGTTCTCCTCTTTAAGTGCCTCCACTTGGCTCGTTCTTATACTCTCCAACAAACTTGACACCACATCGATTCTTGTAAGGGACATTTTGATAGCTCCTTCATGACTACTTCGACTCAACACATCCGCCACCACGTTGGTCTTACCGGGGTGATAGAGTAAGTCACAATCATAATCCTTCAAGAGCTCAAGCCATCTCCTTTGACGCATGTTGAGTTCCTTTTGATCGAAGATATATTTGAAAATCTTGTGATCGGTGAAAAGAGTACACTTCGTCCCATATAAGTAATGTCGCCACAACTTTAACGCGAAAACTACCGCCGCTAACTCCAAATCATGAGTCAGATAGTTCTTCTCATGATCCTTTAATTGTCGCAACGCGTAGGCGATTACTTTCCCCCTTTGCATTAGGACACACCCAAGCCCCATCTTGGAAACGTCACTAAACACAACAAAGTCTTCCGATCCCTCAGGTAAGGACAAGATCGGAGCTTCGCACAACTTCCTTTTGAGCGTCTGAAAGGCTTGCTCTTGTGCGTCGGTCCAAAGAAAATTGACGTTCTTCCTTGTAAGGGAAGTGAGCGGTGTAGCTATCTTAGAAAAGTCTTGAATGAAACGTCGGTAGTAACCCGCCAAACCCAAGAAACTTCGGATCTCCGTCGGACTTGTTGGAGGCTCCCAACTCATCATTGCCTCAATCTTTGCCGGATCCACTTTTACCCCGTCCGTTGATACCACATGCCCCAAGAATTGCACCTCTTGGAGCCAAAATT
Organism: Arctium lappa; assembly: GCA_023525745.1. NCBI lineage: Eukaryota > Viridiplantae > Streptophyta > Magnoliopsida > Asterales > Asteraceae > Arctium > Arctium lappa. The sequence continues at coordinate 10,674,291 of CM042048.1, forward strand.
CGCACTTCGAGAACTTCGCAAACAGTTTCTCCCTTCTTAGAACTTCCAATACTTCCCGTAAGTGTTTTCCATGCTCGGACTCATCCTTTGAATATATTAAAATATCGTCGATGAAGACGATCATGGATTTATCCAAGAACGGGTGACACACGCGGTTCATCAAATCCATGAATACGGCCGAAGCGTTGGTTAAGTCGAAAGGCATCACCAAAAACTCGTAATGACTGTATCTCGTTCGGAAAGCCGTCTTCAGAATATCTTTGTTCTTCACTCTCACCTGATGATATCCGGACCGAAGATCAATCTTCGAGAAATATCCCGCGCCTTGAAGTTGATCAAAAAGGTCGTCGATTCGAGGTAGAGGATACTTATTCTTCACCGTGACTTTGTTAAGCTCTCGGTAGTCGATACACATCCGCATGGATCCGTCCTTCTTCTTCACGAACAGTACCGGTGCTCCCCAAGGTGACGAACTCGGTCGAATGAAGCCCTTCTCCAGCAACTCTTGAAGTTGCGTCATCATCTCTTTCATTTCTGTCGGGGCAAAACGATATGGAGCACGAGCTATCGGAGCCGCTCCCGGTGTTAGGTCAATCTGAAACTCCACTTGTCGCTCCGGCGGTAATCCGGGTAAATCTTCCGGAAAGACGTCCGGATAATCCTGCACCACCTCCACATCTTCTACCGAATTCTTTTCTTTCTTCGCGTCCACAACGTAGGCCAAGTACGAAGGGTAACCCTTCGCTAAAAACTTGCGAGCCTTGAGAGATGAAATAATGGGATTATTCCTCTTTCCTTTCTCCCCATAAATGATAACCACGCCATTTCCCGGCAATGGCACTTGGATCATCTTTTTAGAACAAAAGATGTCCGCCTTATGTTTCATTAACCAATCCATGCCTTTAACCACATCGAACCCACCTATAGCCATAGGTAGTAAGTCTACTCCAAAAGGACTCCCATCAATTTCTAAAGTGCAATCACAAAAATGGTCTCGAATTTTCACTTGATCCCTATTAGCTATTTCTACTACTAACGTATCGGGGAGGATGCTAATAGGAGTAGTGAATTGCTTACAGAAGGTATTCGATACAAAAGAACATGTAGCACCTGAATTAAACAAAACACGAGCCGACAAGGAGTTTACTAGAAACGTACCCGAAACAACATCAGCGGTCTCCCTTGCCTCCTCAGCTGTCATCCGGAAAGCTCGAATCGGTGCCCTTGATGCTTACTCGACTCTGGCCGTCGAACCCACAGAATTTCCACCATTTCCTCCCACTAGCTTTGGGCAACTCCTCTTCATATGCCCCGATTCTCCGCACTCATAGAACACGGACACACGGAGAGAACACTCTCGGGTTGTGTGGTTCTTCTTACCACACTTGGTACACCCGGCTGGACCGGAGTGAGTCGTTGTAGCGCACGACCCTGAGTGCTTTGACCTGCACTTGTGGCACCACCGATCCTCATGCCGTTGATCACCCGCTCTTCCACTTGCAAAGGGTCTTGATTGACGAACTGGCCCAGATGGCCCTTCCTACTTCCGCTTCTCACCATCCTGACTTCTTTCCTCGTTTCCCGCATTGATGTCATCCTCAATGAGCAAGGACTCTTCAATGGCCTCTTGCAAGGTCGAGCCTCTAGCATTTCTTACCGCCGTTCGCATCCCAGCTGGTAAACCTTGTTGATAGGCCCTAATCTTCGACCTTTCATCGGGGATCAGATGTCCCACCAAATTCAGTTTCTCCAAAAAGAGTTTGGAGTACTCGACAATGGACAAAGTCCCCTTCTTCAAATCTCGGAACTCCCGCTCCAGCTTGTCCAACGAACGCTCACTACAATATTTATTCATGATCTTCTCTTTGAACACCGGCCAAGTTAACTTAGCCAGAACTTCCGGGGTGAGGGCGGATCGGGTGAGATTCCACCAAATCAGAGCCTCTCCCCGAAGTAACTGGGAAGCAAACTTGACCCGTTGAGAGGGATCACACTCACTTGACTTGAAGGCCATCTCTATCTCCTTGAGCCAATACATACAAGTCACCTGGTTATCTGAACCCGCAAACTCCTTAGGGTGGCACCCCAGAAACGCCTTGTAGGTGCACCCCCTAGTCTTCATCTTGTTACCCTCATCAGAGGGGTCTCCAACCGATACCACAATTGGTCCACCTGACCCCACAACAATATTTTCCGCCATAGCCTCAGGTTGTCGGTTGCTGGCGCCTCGATCCTCTAAGAGTTTCATGAAAAACTCTTGTTGTTGAGCCATGGCTGAGTTCATGGCCAACATCATGCTATCCCGAATCCGGGTCTCCATGATAACTTCCTCCATAAGGGCATCACCTGTGTTGAGGTTCCGGCGCGGAATATGTTCAGGTCCGCCTCCCAAGATTCTGGGTATGGGAATTCCATCGGAGGTTGCCCCCACAAAAGGTCGTACAGCTGCAGATTCCAATTCTGGTTGACCCTCTGGCATGTCTAGCAACCTACTTTGAGTGTTAACCATCTCAATCTGCCATACACGTACGAGAAATAGATTGAGAAAAGACTAAACGAGTTGGACTCATTGTACGTACTAATACCTTCATCAATTATCATAATAATAGTAAACCAAGTATGCTCACGTAACAATGCATTCATAATAGCAGTAGCTAAGTGAAATTATGAACGAATCATACACAAAAATTCGTGTCACCATCATCACAACTTTCAATTAAAGTAATTCCGTAATCCTAACGCTCTCCCCACCTAGGATTCCTACCCCAAATGGACAGTGAGGTCATAAAGTCTAAAGCTTAAGTCTAGATATGCTAAACAATACCTAGTTTACTTAAACTAAAGCTCTGATACCAATTTGTAACACTCTAAAAATAGGGATAACAAAAATCCGAAAAACGGACATAAGGTATACTAAAATTGCCATAGCAAGAGCCTTCCAAAAATGGGGAAATGTATAAACAACCTGTTTAATTACAAATGTAATTTAACAGACAATAAATAACAACCAACTAATCTAATTTCTACAACTAGAAAAGAGATTACAAAAGGGTTGTCATCTATAAACCCAAACGGTTCAATTTCAAAAGTATAATGCGTCTATGTGCAAAATCCCCAAGCTCTCACCCCAAAGCAACTAAGCCTGCTTAGGATCGGCGCCGCTAAAACCTGAGATACACATCGACACCAAACAAGTGTTAGGCCAAAAAGCCTAGTGAGTTGAACAATAATAAGCATGCATGAACAATCACAATTCTTACCAGCAGTTAACCAGAGTTCAATATATGTGGAGTCAATAGGGGAGATCCATAGCACCAATCAAGTCCCACCCAAGAGTCGATATACCTTGATGCCCTTAACAAGGAACACCCGAAAGGCCCGACACACCCGAAGACTATCACTAAGAAAATTCCCCGAATGGTGGAGGTCTAGGCACATACCATCACAGTGGCGCCCAAGACTACATCCTCCTAGTGTACTGACTTGGTTCGTCCAACATAACGCATATAGGAGGTCCTTTAGGTGTATTTCAACCCAACATATTTCCATACCGACTACGGGTACAATATTACCATTCTATCCTCATTAAGTCTAACAAAAGACCTAAATGACAATTATACTCATCATACATATAAATATGTCACCAAAATGGTGTTCCCACTAGAAACATCATAATACCCATACATGCATATATTTAACATCTCAAAGTACCCACATTATGTATCCATGAGAAAGCCCAAATAATGATACACATATACATACATCATGACACATCACCAATATCTATATTTCCAACTATTTCCACCAAGAAAACCCAAATACTTGAACACATAAAGATAAAACAACAAGTAGAAGATTATGATGTGTATCTAGTTTTAACAAATGTTTAGTAAACTCACAATCTAGGTTTTATACCAAAACCTAGAAAATATGAAAACCCTAGAAGTTGCTCAAAGGAGACTTGATGTAGGAGAGGAATAACTTTGATGAGGATCTTTAATAAATACACTTGGATGAGACTTGATGAACCAAGAATCACCCCAACCACCTCAAACCCTAGCAATAAATGTGTGTATGTTTGGGATACCCAAAAATCGCCCAAAATGAGAGTTCTCCCGTTTTCTCTAAGTGAAGTGTGATAGAATGAATCAGTTTAGGTCAAAAATCTCATTTAACCCAAAAATCCCGTCGGCGACAGTGCCCGGCGACAATGCCATGGGCACTGTCGAGTGTCATAGTCGCGAGCCACCCCTTAGCCTCGGTACACCTCCCGCGAGATTGACACCGCGATAGTGACAATGTCACAATCGCGTGTCATAGTCGCGAGTCTCAACCCGCCTACGGTACACTCCCCACGATAGTGACACCGCGAGAGTGACCAGGTCACAATCGCGTGTCACTGTCGCACCAAACCCCCGACATCCCGAAATTTGGCCAAATTTGATAACGAGTGCGAGGTTTGAACGATTAAAAATGGTAATTCAATTATATGACATTTCAACATAATAATGATCATAAAAATACATCCAAAGACACATATTCTCACATAGGCGCAATTAATGCATTAAGGGAGACAAAATACTTACCTTGCGAAATTCCGGGTGTCACACTCTAATACTTCCCGTAAGTGTTTCCCATGCTCGGACTCATCCTTTGAATATTTTAAACTATGGTCGATGAAGACGATCACGGATTTATCCAAGAATGGACGACACACATGGTTCATCAAATCCATGAATACGGCCGGAGCATTGGTTAAGCCGAAAGGCATCACCAAGAACTCATAATGACCGTATCTCGTTCGGAAAGCCGTCTTCGGAGTGTCTTCTTTCTTCACTCTTATTTGATGGTATCCGGATCGAAGATCAATCTTTGAGAAGCATCCCGCACCTTGAATTTGATCAAAAAGATCATCGATGCGAGGTAAAGGATACTTATTCTTCACCGTGACTTTGTTTAGCTCTCGGTAGTCGATACACATCCGCATGGATCCATCCTTCTTCTTCACGAACAAAACCGGTGCTCCCCAAGGTGACGAACTCGGTCGAATGAAGCCCTTCTCCAACAACTCTTGTAGTTGCGTCATCATCTCTTTCATTTCCGTCGGTGCCAATCGATATGGAGCATGGGCTATCAGAGCTGCTCCCGGGGTGAGGTCGATCTGAAACTCTACCTGCCGCTCCGGCGGTAACCCGGGCAAGTCTTCCGGAAAGACGTCCGGGTAATCTTGCACCACCTCCACATCTTCTATCGACTTCTTTTCTTTCTTCTCGTCCACCACATAGGCCAAGTACGAAGGGTAACCCTTTGCTAGAAACTTGCGAGCCTTAAGAGATGAAATGATAGGGTTACTTTTTCCTCCTTTCTCCCCGTAGATGGTGACCACACCATTTTCCGGCAACGACACTTGGATCATATTTTTGGAGCAAAAGATGTCCGCCTTATGCCTCACCAACCAATCCATGCCTATAACTACATCGAACCCTCCTATAGCCATAGGTAACAAATCTACTCCAAAAGAATTCCCATCAATCTCTAAGGTGCAATTACAGAAACGGTCTCGAACAATCACTTGATCCCCATTCGCTATTTCTATTACTAAAGCATCTGGAAGGACACTAATAGGAGTGATAAATCGCTTACAGAAAACTTCCGATACAAAGGAACATGTAGCACCTGAATCAAACAAAACACGAGCTGGCAAGGAGTTTTCTAGGAACGTACCCGAAACAACATCAGCGGTCTCCTTTGCCTCCTCGGTAGTCATCCGGAAAGCTCAAATCGGCACCCTTGGTGGTTGCTCGACTCTAGCCGTCGAACCCACAGAATTTCCACCATTTCCTCTTACTAGCTTCGGGCAATCCCTCTTCATATGCCCCGGTTCTCTGCACTCGTAGCATACCGGCCCCCGGATGGGACACTCTCGAGTTGTGTGGCTCTTCTTACCACACTTGGCACACCCTACTGGACCGGAGTAAGTTCTTGTAGCACATGGCCCCGAGTGCTTTGTCTTGCACTTGTGGCACCACCGATCCTCACGACGCTGATCACCCGCTCTCCCGCTTACAAAGGGTCTTGATTGACGGACTGGCCCAGATGGCCCTTCCCACTTCCGCTCTCTCCAACTTGTCTCTTTTCTTCCTTTTCCGCCTTGATGTCGTCCTCAATGAGCAAAGACTCTTTGATGACTTCTTGCAAGGTCAAACCCCTAGCATTTCTCACCGCCGTTCGCATCTCGGCCGGTAAACCTTGTTGATAGACCTTAATCTTTGACTTTTCATCGGGGACCAGATGTCCCACCAAGTTCAGTTTCTCCAAAAAGAGTTTGGAGTATCCGACAATGGACAGAGTCCCCTTCTTTAGATTTCGGAACTCCCTCTCCAGCTTATCCAACGAACGTTCACTACAATATTTATCCATGATCTTCTCTTTGAACATCGGCCAAGTTAACTTAGCCATAACTTCAGGAGTGAGGGCGGATCGAGTGAGATTCCACCAAATCAGAGCCTCTCCCCGAAGTAGTTGAGAAACAAACTTGACCCGTTGAGAGGGATCACACTCACTGGACTCGAAGGCCATCTCCACCTCCTTGAGCCAATACATACAAGTCATCGGGTTATCTGAACCCGCAAACTCTTTAGGGTGGCACCCCAGAAACGCCTTGTAGGTGCACCCCTTAGTCTTTGCCTTATTTCCATCATCCGTTGGGTCTTCAACAGATACGACAACCGGTCCACCCGACCCCATAACAATGTTTTCCGCCATTGTCTCCGGTTGTCTGTTACTGGCGTCTCGATCTTCTAGGAGCTTCATGAAAAACTCTTGCTGTTGGGCCATGGCTGAATTCATGGCCAACATCATGCTATCCCGAATCCGGGTCTCCATGGTCACTTCCTCCATGATGGCATTACTCGCATTGAGGTTCCGGCGCAGAATCTGTTCAGGTCCTCCTCCCAAGAGATTGGGCCTGGGAGGTCCCTTGGAGGTTACGCCCAAAGGAGGTCGGTCAACGGCAGATTCCACCTCCACGTGGCCCGCTGGTGTACCCGACATCCTACTCCGAGTGTTTACCATTTCAATCTGCCACACATGCACGAGAAATAGATTGAGAAAAGACTAAACGAGTTGAACTCATTGTACGTACTAATACCTTCATCAATTATCATAATAATAGTAAACCAAGTATGCTCACGTAACAATGCATTCATATTAGCAGTAGCTAAGTGAAATTATGAACGAACCATACACAAGAATTCTTGTCACCATCATCACAACTTTCAATTAAAGTAATTCCGTAGACCCTAACGCTCTCCCTGCCTAGGATTTCTACCCCGAGTGGACAGTGAAACTATAAAGTCTAAAGCTTAAGTATAGATATGCTAAAACAATACCTAGTTCACTTAAACTAAAGCTCTGATACCAACTTGTAACACCCTAAAAATAGGGATAACAAAAATCTGAAAAACGGACATGTGGTATATAAAATTGCCAAAGCAAGAGCCTCCCAAAATGGGGAAATATACAACCTGTTTAATCACAGTTGTAATTTAACGGCCAATAAATTAACAACCGACTAATCTAATTTCTACAACTAGAAAAGACATTACAAAAGGGTTGTCATCTATAGTTCCAAAAGTTCTTCTATCTCATGAATGTCCATTTGCAAATATTCCCCAAGCTCTCACCTAAGCACTATGTCAGCTTAGAACCGGTGCCGCTAGAACCTGAGATACACATCGACAACAAATAAGTGTTAGGCCAAAAAGCCTAGTGAGTTGAACAATAATAAGCATGCATGAACAGTTACAATTCTTATCAGCAGTTAACCAGAGTTCAACAATGTGGAGTCAATATGGGAGACCCATAACACCAATCAAGTTCCACCCAAAGAGTCGATATACCTTGATGCCATCTACCAAGAGACACCCGAAAGGCCCGGCATACCCGAGGACTACAACTAAGAAAATTCCCCAAATGGCGGAGGTCTAGGCACATACCATCACGGTGGCGCCCAAGACTACATCCTCCTAGTGTCTACTGACTTGGTTCGTCCAACATAATTTATAGGAGGTCTTAAGGTATATTTCAACCAATACATTTTGGTATCAACCATGGGTACAATGCTACCATCCTATCACATAAGTCCAATATGAGACCAAATTCCAACATAACCAATGTTTAGATACCATATCGCTAATAAAGCATTCCAAGTAGAATATATCCTCTACTATGTCACACATACCCTAAATCGTGCCAAAATGCCAATATCATGTATATATGAAATAAATCTCAAATACTTGGCAACTAGAGTAGATCATGGCAAGATACTCAAAATAAATCTCCCAACATATTAAACATGAAACCACCATCAAATATTTGAACACATAGAGATAAACATTTTGAGAAATGTTTCAATAATACAAGTAAGAGATTATGATGTGTATCTAGTTTTAACAAAGGCTTAGTAAACTCACTATCTAGGTTTTTGGACCAAAACCTAGAAAATGGAAAACCCTAGTTTGAGGAGATGAGACTTGGAGTGGAGAATGTGAACTTGGAGAAACCCTAGAAACCTTCTTGGTAGGTAGCAAATGCAAGATCAATAACCCCAACAACCAAAATGATTTGTAATAAATGAGGGTTAGTGTTTGAGGGGAAAGGGTTAGCTTTGAATGCTCCAAAATCGCCAAAGAGAAAGAAGGAGAAGTGAGGAATGAATTGAAAATCGGCTAGGGATCTCATTTAAGGCAAACACCCCGCTCACGACATTGCCCGACGACAATGCCATGGGCACTGTCGCGTGTCATAGTCGAGAGTTCCCCCTAAGCCACGGTACACCTCCCGCGACATTGACACCGCGATAGTGACAATGTCACGGTCGCGTGTAAAGGTCGCGTACTCTACCCCACTCGCGGTACACTTCCCGCGAGAGTGACACGGCGAGAGTGACCATGTCACAATCGCGTGTCACTGTCGCACCAAACCCCCAACATCCCGAAACTTGACCAATTTCGATAATGAGCACGAGGTTTGAACAATTAAAGTTGGTATATCAATTTACACAACATTTCAACATAGCAACGATCATTAAATGCATACAAAGGCTCTTATTTTCAAATAGACACAATTAACGTATTTAAGGGAACAAATACTTACCTTGAGAATTTCCGGGTGTTACACCTTTAAAATCAAGAATTAGAATGTTAAAAAAGTTATGGTATTATGGCTAGGTTTAATTGTATGTCTAACTCGATGATCATGTTCTTAAATGAATTAGAATGTTAAAGAGTTACTTTGAATTTCCATATGAATGACAATGAAGGAATCACTATTAGTAAACTTGGAGGAAATTAATATCAACAAGTAACCAATTAACAATGATCAAAATGATAAAGTAACAAAAATTGTTGATCATTTTGGTGTATTAGGACACTAAAATGTTATGATTACACGTCATGGTTTAGTCATCACTTATGATTGTAACAAAATGCATGGACAAGTGTGATTGCCTTTGATAATGATTTTGTGGATTTTCATGCAAAGCAATTCATGAATGACTTGTATTATATAATTTATTTAAAAACAATCTGGCAGTAACTATCATATGACGATTGTTTCCTGCAATAAAGTAACCTAGATTGGAATCTGTTTTGGACCACATGATATGATTTCTGATACCTATGTTTCATCCAAAATAAAGGCCCGAAACATGAAAAGGAAACTATTTTTTTTTGTACGGCAACTTGGGTTATTGCTTGTCCATTTTGGGCCTTAGCATTATGTTAATATGTATGATATAGTAAAACGTATAATCAACTATGTTTAATGAGCTTAATGGGACTATTCGGTCAGTTATACATGATTGTTTGGTAGTGGCTTAACGATATAGAAAGTGACTTATTTAGTAATTAAGCTTGAAGGAGGAACTTTATACAGAAAGCCTTTATTTTCCCAAACCTGCCCCTCCCAATTAAAGTACACGTTCCTTCCATCTATGATAAAACTCTCCCAAACAAAAACCTTCCTAATCCATAAAACTCCTTAGGGTTGTTTGGTTGGTTTTCCATTAAGCCCTGTATGGATAAAGTTGTATGTGTGAATTATCTATATAGATCGGGAAGGTTTTGTTTTGAGATGATTTTTTTCATAGAAGGAAGGAGCATGTTTTTAATGGGAAGGGGTAGGTTTGGAAAAAAATAAACTTAGCTCTCTACATAAAGCTCTCCACTAAAAGCTTACTAAATAAGCCACTTTTTATATCATTAAACCACTATTAAACAGGCATGTAAGTCCCAGTAAGCTCATTAAACTGCTAACAAACATGCCCTTTGGTGATAATGAAATTAAGTACTATGAGAATGTTATGCAAAGGTGATTTTCTTATATCAACTTGAGTGAATGGCCCAACAGAAGGTTACTCTGCATTGATATTTAAGATGAAAAATAAAGCATATTAAAGTACGTAAGAAGGGTCATGATTTGTTTCAGCCTAAAGGAGGAATTTTATCATTCTTATTAGACGGAAGGTATCTCGCATTACGAAGGACTCTATGCAATAGAACATAATATCAAGGACTTTGTAAAGACCGAAACTTGTAAAGTTGCCTTTTATTGAAAGTTGGGGTCATTATGGGAGGATAAAAAACTTGAGGGACCAAAGGTGTAAGTTTTCTAAAAATATAAAAAGGAGCAAATCCCTAATCATTCTTCTCTGCTATCTGAGATTGGCGGCGTAGAGTGTAACACCCGAATTTCAGGTAAGTATTGAGAATCCGTTAAACCTCTCATTTTCTTTGATTAATTGAAATAATTGTATCTTTTATATTACTTTTCTATTTTGAAGCTTTTATTTGTATACATGTGGCCTTATGTGATCCTAGTAAGTACTGTCATAATTGAATCTGTAGTCGCGTGTGTGTCGGCTACCTTTCATGAGAAAAATATGGTCCTGCAGGTTATGGGCGACATTGCCCCAGCGACAATGCCCCTGGGCAAAGTCGTCGGACATAGTCGCCCAGGGCGTACCGTGGGTGTGGTTGTGGCCGCGACAATGCCTCAGCGACAATGCCATGGGCAAAGTCGCTGGGAAAAGTCGCTTATGGCGTACCGAGGGGTGTGTGGAGGTCGTGACAATGCCCTGGCGACAATGCCATGGGCAAAGTCGCGGTGGCATTGTTGCCCGCGTTGCCTAGTTTTCTGTTAAATCTGAATCAAAACCTCATTCATGTTGGATCACTTTGGGGAAAACGGGAGAGTAACATTTTTGGGCGATTTTGGGTTCTTCAAACACACATCTCATTAACTTCTAGGGTTTTGGTTGGTAGGATCACTTAGTGACCATTAAAGCATCATCTAAGTGCATTCATTGAAGATTCTCACCAAGTTTCTCACTCTTCTCCATCAAATAAATCTTTGGGTAACTTCTAGGGTTTCTATTTTCTAGGTTTTAACCAAAACCTAGATTGTGAGTTTTCTAAACCTTTGTTAAAACTAGATACACATCATAATCTTCTACTTGTTGTTATTTTGTATACTCACTTGGAAAATGCTCCATCTTAATGTCTAAGTATTTGGGTTTCTTTAAGTAAATATGTTTCTAGGAAACTTGCCATGATTTAATGATTTAATGGAATGCATATATATGGATGTTATGATGATGATTCTTACTTGAGACACCATTTGGCGTTATTACCCTATTTGGTTAAAAAGGAGTTTTCATGCTAGTCTTATTTTGGGCATTATAATTATTGGGATTGTAATATTGTACCCATGGTTGGTATTAAGATATTCTTGGTCATAATATGCCTTGAGACCTCCTATAATTATGTTGGACGAACCAAGTCAGTAGACACTAGGAGAATGTAGTCTTGGGTGCCACCGTGATGGTATGTACCTAGACCTCCGTCATTCGGGGTAATGACATGGTTGTAGTCCTCGGATGTGTCGGACCTTTCAGATGTCACTCGTGGTAGTTGGCATCAAGGTATATCGACTTTTTGGGTGGAACTTGATTGGTGTTATGGGTCTCCCCTATTGACTCCATATTTGATGAAAATTGGTTAACTGCTGATAAGATTGATACTTGCCTTTATATGCTAATTCTTGTGCAAACTCACTAGGCTTTTTGGCCTAACACTTGTTTGGTGTCGATGTGCATCTCAGGTTCTAGTGGCGCAGTTCTGAAGCAGGTCTAGTAGCGCTTGTGTGAGAGCTTGGGGAAGGTGCTTTAGAGTGCACTTTTTGTGAAGATCATTTTGGGTTTATAGATGACACTCCTTTTGTAATCTTCTTTCTAGCATAGAAATTAGATTAGTTGGTTGTTTTCCATTCCCGTTATATTACAATTGTAATTAAACAGGTTTAATTATTACCCCATTTTTGGGAGACTCGATTGCTTTAGCAAATTTATATACCGTGTTTCCATTTTCCGGAAATTTTTGTTATCCCTATTTTAGGGTGTTACATAGAGAATGAAGAAGGACAATTTTGGACCAGAGGGTAAAAATAAATTGGAAGTTAGCATCTAAGGTAATTATTCTATTCACCTATCGTAATCTTAATCTATTTATGGGTTTTGGGGATCAAAATACTTGAAGGAGTTCTTAATCTGAGACTTTAAGTTCTACCCAAAAGGGAGATTTATGTTGAGATTATTTGGGGAATAAGTTCATTATTGAAAAGTTATTAATTCTTTAATCTTGAGCTAAGGATCATTCTTGTATTCTTTAATCCAAATCACCGGACTGGTTAGACTGGGGTTTGGGGAGAAAGTGTTTACTGTGCGAAAACCCTAGAATCGCCCAAACCCGGGAGTGTCACCCGACTAGATCTCTTCTACGGGACTCAACCGAGACTCGCCCGGGAGCCCAACCGGGAGTCGTCGGGATCTTTCCAACCGGGAGTACTCCTCACCCGGGGGTATCTCGAGTCGGGCGTTAAACCCACCCGGGAGTCGTCCCACACGGGATTGCAATCGGGACCCGATACGCATAGAGCCGGGAACCCGGACCGTGTAGAGCCTGGAAGGCTGGGCCAAGATTTGTCAACCATGAACCGGGATTTACCCGGAGGCCATCTGTGGGTGCGATAAGTACTTAGAATCTGTCGATGGGAAGTTAAGGGGGTAAGCTTAACTGAGTTTTTGTGATCGACTTGTAGGAGTCTATCCGTTTCGGAGATAAAGTCGTTTGTGTGTCAAGCCATTTGCGATCAGGTGAGTTCCCGTTAAACCCATTTTTGGTAAAAATATTAATTTATGTTCGAATCTTCAAATATGGATCATACGGGTAATGTGGTTCTTATTTCTATAAGCGCGTGCATGACAAAATCTTTGCATGAAATGTAATATCTTGTGGAATTTGAACTGTTACCGTATTGTTTTCATTCTCGCGTATACCTGTTAATTACATGTTAGAAATATTTATGTGGAGTTGGGTTGCAATGTGAAAAGGGTGTACCTTGGGAATCTCATGATCCCTTGGGAGTGAACTTTAATCTGACATGTGTGTGAAATTCATTTTCTACACATGAGGGTAAGGGGAGTCGACTTGGGCCCCGGAGGCGAAAGGGGAGTCTGCTTGGGCCCCGATCCCGGTTATTTGGTGTTAGAATGTGGAAGACCTATCACGATGCAATACCCGAGTTTGTCGCATCATTGTTGTAATAATTGTGTTTCTATCTAATCGTGAAATGAATATTTTGGTTGTAACTATTTTGTTGGGAATTCACTAGATCTTATGGTCTAACCCTCGCCTTTTCAAACTCAAAACCCTTTTCAGGGAAGGACGCTAGTGGTACCTCCTCAAAGGGAAAGGAAAAGGTGTAGAAGCAAGGGAGTGGATTCTCGAGTAGAAAGCACGATAGTTCTGGCATTAGAATCTTGTCTAGTTATAGAGATTCTCGGCTGTAGATGAGACTTCCGTTGTTAAACCTCAATTTTCTGTTTTGTTTGTACTGGAACCCGTTTTGGGATTTTATTATATATATATATATATATATTTCTGTTTAAACTTTTGGGATGTTACAAACTTAGAGTCATTGGCACCAATGTTTTGAGAGGTGTCACAACAAGTCACAAGCATAGGGCTTTGCTTTCGAATGAGGCAAGAGCCTTGTACTTAAGGCACAAGGTGCAAGATGAAAGTTTTTTGCTTTCATCGTTTAGAAAGTTTTTTGCTTGGCTTTTCCTCTTTTATCTTATTAGATATGGTTATTTTTTCCTTATTGTTGTTTTTTGTTTTTGGTAAGCAGCTGCGGTATATATGTAGAATTGTTTTACTTCTCACTTAATGTTTTTCTGCTGTAATTGTACAACTGTAGTAACCTTCTGTTGTGGTTGTAAATTTCACATATATGACAATATGTATATACACAGTAGAGCTATACTAACTATCCTTCAGTGTACAACTGTCAATTTTTTGATAATATTTGTTACAATTACCTTTCTACCTTTTTGTTTACTACTCATTGTTTAACTAATTGAATATGATCTTTGTTTAATTTATATATGTTCATTCTAATGATTTATAGCATTTTCATTCTCTATATGATCATAAAAAAGAACTTGAATTCATTAAAACTAATTAATTCGAATTGTATTTGCATTCATTTGTTATTAGTAATATATTCCAGCTATACTTCATATCTGACCTTACACCTAGCTGGAATCACTCTTAGGGGTGCTCATGGGTTGGGTTGATAGGGTTGAAGGCAATTTAATAACCCAACCGAATGTTGGCGGTTTGAAAATTTTCACCTCAACCTAGCCCACCCGTTCAAGTTGGTGGTTTGGTCGGATTGTGTTTAAACAAAGTAAAATCAACATTGGGAACATGGAAATAAAGTAAACCTTTCTTTGAAATATGATCACTTCTTCAAAAGAATATACGAGTTCATCTAAATATCTAGGTATTAAATATAACTTTCCAATCATATTAAAAAGAAATACAAATCATTTTAGAGAAGTCGCTAAAACTTTCATCGTGTTATCGGGTTGGTGGGGTTACCTCTGGGCCTAACTCAATTTCACCAACTCAATAGATTCGGTTTGCCCAACTCAATAGATTCGGTTTGCCCTAATTTCGTATCGATTATATGGTGGGTTACCTCAGGTTGATTTTTTTTGGGCTTTTTCGGGTCGGGTGTAACACCCGTAAATTGGATATTACCTCTAAGTAATAATTTGGGAGTCATTGGGCTAGTAGAACGAAAAGGTGCCGAGGAATCAATCGAGGTTTACTATGGAATCATCGAGGATCGAATCAGACGAGAGTACGCGAGGAAACGGAGCTTTTTGGGCTACCGCGAGTTGTGGCGCGACTTGTGGTCGCGGCACAAGTCGCGTAACTCACTGGATGTGGGAAACGGGCGACTTATGCCGCGACTTAGGGTCGCGGCATAACTCGCGAAATGCCCTGGTTGAGCTAAAAGTCCGATTTTCAGCCATTTCCCTCATTTATCTCAAAACCCAAACCCTAAATCCTCTCCCCTTTTCTCTCCCAAACCCCAAAACCGAACCCTTATGTATTTTGAAGGTTTTCCCCCTTGAACCACATGATCCTTTACCATCTAACTAGTTGGAATCTTGAACCACAAAACTTCCATCTTCATCTTCTCCATCAAGTTCAAAGTGTGGAATCTCGGGTTGAAGAGTTGGATTGGGTGTCCTCGAAAGGTCTTGTCATCTCTAGTGGTAAGTCTTCTTGAAATAATGTTATAAATGCTCCATTGATGGTTTCTTAGTGTTTGGTATCTCAAATCTCGGATTTGATGGTTTTGGAGAAATTAGGGTTTTAATCTCGTTTAGGGACGTTGGTGTATAATGTTTGGGGATTGTTTCTAAATGGTTTGGATTGTATGGATCTAGGTTTTGGAAGTTCTCGGCTTGAGGATTCAAGCGGCCTTCAAAAGAGCTCGTTGGGTGAGATTCTAGATTTAGCCTAAATCTAGCAAGGTGAGTTCAAGTTGATTTGTGAAAACGTTGTACATGCCAAAAATGTCTATTTTAAAGTGTTTTATGTGTTTTACATGAAATTATCAAATGTTGGGTTATTTGCTAATATTTGATTATTTGAATTATCTAACTTTACAAACCTTGTATAACACCCACATTTGGAGATTTTTGGGCGTCTGATATATGTGTCACAAACGAATGTGTTTTGAAGTCTTTTTACATGAATGGATCTTTGGTCAAAGAAATACACTTTTAAATGTTTGTCGAGTCTTATGCATCGTCATGAAATGGAGTGTTTTATGAAGTATCACTTGCACATTTATGTGGGGTAACTCGAAAGAATGTTTATAGTTCCATTTTATGATTTTCATTCTTATCAGCAGTTAAATTTGGAAAATGCATACTTTGTGTTATGAGTCATTTGAAAATGGGTTACTTCAACTAATGTCGAGTTTTGAACTAATCTTACTTTTAGTCGCGGTGTTTACATATCCGTTGGTCGAGTGCGTTTTATTGTAATTTATTTCATTTACCAATTGGTTAATGGGTTGCTAAGCCTGTGGCTTGGTGTTTTTAATTGATTTGGGGTCTTTGGACAATTGTCCAGTTTTGGTAGCTCGATTTCGAGCCTTGTTGGGCCTTATGCGTAATTTTTGGCTTATTGGATGCCTTTGGGAGTCATGACCCCGTATTTGGTTTATTATTGTTCTGGCGTTGGGACGATTAGTTTTCCACGTCGAGGCATGTTAGGTTCCGGGTGAGGTTTAAGTCCTACATGCTGCACGTTAGGTTCCGGGTGAGGTTTAAGTCCTACGTGCTACGCGCCAGGTTCCGGGTGAGGTATAAGTCCTGCGTGCTCAAGTATTACGATATTGGATGAGGGGCTCGACATAGGAACCCGACGGGGTTGAACTCGAGTTTCCGTGGGTGTACGTTTAAAGCTACTGAGCCTGACATCCCTTGCGTGTACTTTGTTTATATGACTAGTCATAACAACATAAAATGGGCTTACTTTGTGGACCGTCACATTTTATGGAATCGGGAATCCCCCGTCACCGAAAGGTGTTGTTTTTGGGTATTGAGTTTTATTATCCAAGTTTTCGGTGACGTTTTGTATATTTGGGTTTTACCCTTGTTTTATGGGTTGAGTATTATGTCCCACCCGTGTTTTGGGTGTTTTGAGATTTAAGATTTAACCGTATCTTCTTAAATGGAGAGTTCAATTTATATTTACACTTTGCGTGAGTTTTGGATTAAAGTTAATTTATGAATGGACGGCTTACATTGGTGTCATTATCTTCGAAATAGTTGGTTTTGGAAAATGTCTAAATTGGTGTTCTTTGTCTAAATTGCATATTATTGGAAGATGAGTCTTTTTCTCTCGTAAGACGTATCATATTGAAGGGTTATAACTTTAATTGCATTCTTTCTCTTTTAAACGAATATTTTATATATGTTGAAAACTCTTGAGCTCACTAGGCGTTAAGCCTAACCTTTTTATTTGTCGGCATGTGCATCAGGTTTCAAGGTTGGGAGTTGGTCCTAGCAATCCTATGAAGAGTCGAGCTTTAGCTTTGTACAAGCGTAAGTAGTTGGTGAAGTCTTCCGCAATGTTGGAGATAGTAACTATTATGGGGTTTTAGTAGCACCCGTCCTTATCGTATACTTTTGTATAGAATGAATGGTTGTATTGAGGTTAAGTCATAGTTTGTGGTTGAAGATGATTTATTTATTGATGAATTTAGTAAATTTTTAATAAGTTGCTATTTCCAGATTTAAGGGTGTTACAAGTTGGTATCAGAGCTTAAGTTTGAGAGATTTAGGTATTGATTTTAGGATGCCTAGACTCAAGCTAGCGTTTTTATAAGCAAAGATTAGTGGAGTTGCCATTAGGTACCTTAAGATAAGATAATTTGAGATTGACCAAGTCGTGGGAAATGGGAAACTTGTCGAGGGTCTCAAGGATGATTGTGTACTGTGCGTTCATAATGGCACCTGGTCAGTGTCATGGTGAACCTACATGCTACATATGTATACTTGATCTACCTCTGGAGGATGACCGTTGGGGTAATGAGGAGTTCCTAAGTGAGTTAGCTAAGAAAGGATTGATGTGTATATCAAGGTCACCTGGGAGTGATAACTAAGTGCGAGGAGGTCACTAAGTTGATCCTCTTGGGTCAGAAATTTTGGTTGGATTAGATTCGTGAGTTGGTAGACCGAAGCTATTCAAGGAGAATTCGTAAGTTTATCAATTATTGAGAGTGTGGCCTTAAGATGCTTGATGCTTCCAGATGACAACAGTGTGTCGGGTCATTGGGAAGTGTAGTCCTATGATGCCAAGTGTCGATCAAATTCATGCACTAAATTTATTTCTGAAATAAATTTGCATAAATTGTTCTTATGTTCGTAAAACATAAAGTGTTTGTGTTTTGCATTATAATGTTTTGGTAAAGCATGTAGCATTCACCAGATTTTAAACTGTGAGCTTAAGCATTCATGAAAATGTTTTGTTGCACATAATTGCAAATTGTTATCAAAAATCTCTTTATTCACGTCTCCTGTTTAACGCTATTTGCGGATATTGTAATATCCATATTTTTATGTCATTTGAGTATTGGGCAAGTAGCTATGAGATTTTAACCTAGGCATTGGATCTCCTCCACATATGTCGATGGTTTTAAAGGAAAAGTTATTCCCATGCGTTGAGTCGGAATTTCTTGTGAATTTTAGTTTGTGTGAGTTTTGTTGAAATTTCATGGAGTATTGTTTTACACGATGTCTTTTTATGCGTGAGTTTTAATTTTGTTTTTTTCTTTTAGCTTGCGAGTTATTTAGCGTCGTGTCCCATGTAAATTTTGTAAAGCGCTATTTCACTTTTCATTTCAGTAAAAGGAGGAAACTCCTAAAAGTTTAATATTTTAAAAGTATTGTCGTTTTACACTTTTGTCGAGTAATGAAAGTTTGACGCCAATTGGTTTTCACATTAGTAAGTCTTACGAAAATTCAGTTGGGTTTAGGGTGTCTCGCCTTACGTCATTTTGCGTTGCGTAAATAATTTTGAGAACATGTGCATATGCATTACTGTGTGTATTAACTTACGAGTTTTGTTTAATACTTTGTCTCATGCAAGTCTTACACCTACATCTTGGAACCATAAGAGGCACCTTGAAAATTTTAATGTCGCATGATTGCATCTCGAGTTTCACACGAGTATATGTGTATACTTTTGGGTTGAATCTGACTTTCACTCGCGTGAGTAAAGATGCGAAATATTTACATTGTCTTAAATTAAATTTTAATCTAAGCGTGCTTCGCTTGTTGACCTTGTGTTATAAATTTTCCGCAATACATGAAATGAATTTTCAAATTGCATATCATTGTAGTTACCATCTTGGTCAAATGTGTCTTATCGAGGCGGCTTAAAGTTTTAAACTCGATTTAAGAATTATTTGCATTCTTATCATTTCATCGAACTTTGGGGAATAAACTGTTGCATATGGAGTGGTTAATAATTTTATGTCGCGACGACTTTTGGGTTGGGAAGTCAGAACTTTAAAATTAATTTGTGAATGTCTCTTTCGGGAATTGTACAAACTTTTATTGCACATGTTATAGTGCGGAAAGTTATCTTTCATATGCATAGTATAAATTGATGTATTACTAGGACCATGGTAGTCCGTTTGAAAATTTTGTTGTGCATCTCTTGTTACCGTTTTTATTAACGTAAGTATTGAACAAACGAGTTTTTGGAAATGGTTTCATATGCACTGTATGGTTAATTAATTTTGAAACCTATCGCATGGACGGTAGTGTATTTTGCCGCGCGTTTAATCGTTAGGAAGCCTTTGTATTCGAAAGTTTTATAAACTCAAATTGGCATACTAGTTGAAAAACCTTGAACTCATTAGGCCTATAGATTTTAACCCTAGCGTAAGAGCAATTGTAATTAGGGACTAAGGGAGTCCTTGGAATTGGAGGCGTCGGATGTTCCGACTTGCGGTCAGTCGTGAAAGTTTGAGTTTCAGTTTTGAATCTGTGCGCATTTGTTTTATGGAAGTAATAGATTTAATTCTTCTCCGCTAGTTAAGGGGTGATTTTATACTTCGGTAATCATGCGGAATAAGGTCTTATGTGACTATCTGCGCTTCTTTTGGGATTCGTTGTGATGGATTGCTAGTCGGTGTCACATCATGGGTTGTGTTGTTGGCTTACCGTCTTAGTGGATTCGACGATTAAAGGAAATTTTGGTGATCTGTCTGTCGGAAATGTAAGATTTGGAATCTTAGTTTTCTGTTAGGTGTCAACCTTAGTGCGACAATTCGCCTGGAATGGAGTTTTGGGCGGAATGTCCACATTTTCGAGGTCACCGTTAGGTCCTAGGCATCGACTTGTTTTCTTGAGGTCAATGGATCTTGGAATGTTTGGGATGTATCCCGGTTGGATCATGGGAATTATTGACCTTTCAGTAATGGAATTTAATAGAAGGTTAGATGTCGATGATTAAGTACCGATGTGTATAAGCTTTTCTATGGTGATAAAGGTTGTATTGGAGGACTGTTGTGAGGTTGGGGTTGGAACAGAGTTGAGTATTAACCAAATATGGGTTAACCAGTTGCCTGAGGGACGCATTGGTGCGCCTTAGGAGGTCAACTTTATCAACATTAGGAATGGATCAGTTGAAAAATTTAGGATTTTGAGAGTTCGTGGACGATTCTTGGCTTGGGTTCAGAGTCGTACAGTTTCAAAGTGATGGGTTGTCGAGAAGTTGAGGTCACGACTACCCGGAAGATAGTAATTGCCATTTAAGGTTGGGAGACAACCGAGATCTTAGCGGTGGTAAAATAGTCGTTAAGGACTCGACGTTCGTCCCATCATAGACAAGAAGTACTGGATTCCGAACTTGAGTTGTAATCTGGTCGTGCATAAGGCAAGGTAGGGTGGAGGCCTTCCTGTTGGGTAGAGAACCAATCGATTTGTTGAAGGTAGGGTTGGGTGTTTAGTGGTGACAGATTTTGAGGACGAAATCTCTTTTAAGGTTGGGAGGATTGTAACACTCGTAAATTGGATATTACCTCTAAGTAATAATTTGGGAGTCATTGGGCTAGTAGAACGAAAAGGTGCCGAGGAATCAATCGAGGTTTACTATGGAATCATCGAGGATCGAATCAGACGAGAGTACGCGAGGAAACGGAGCTTTTTGGGCTACCGCGAGTTGTGGCGCGACTTGTGGTCGCGGCACAAGTCGCGTAACTCACTGGATGTGGGAAACGGGCGACTTATGCCGCGACTTAGGGTCGCGGCATAACTCGCGAAATGCCCTGGTTGAGCTAAAAGTCCGATTTTCAGCCATTTCCCTCATTTCTCTCAAAACCCAAACCCTAAATCCTCTCCCCTTTTCTCTCCCAAACCCCAAAACCGAACCCTTATGTATTTTGAAGGTTTTCCCCCTTGAACCACATGATCCTTTACCATCTAACTAGTTGGAATCTTGAACCACAAAACTTCCATCTTCATCTTCTCCATCAAGTTCAAAGTGTGGAATCTCGGGTTGAAGAGTTGGATTGGGTGTCCTCGAAAGGTCTTGTCATCTCTAGTGGTAAGTCTTCTTGAAATAATGTTATAAATGCTCCATTGATGGTTTCTTAGTGTTTGGTATCTCAAATCTCGGATTTGATGGTTTTGGAGAAATTAGGGTTTTAATCTCGTTTAGGGACGTTGGTGTATAATATTTGGGGATTGTTTCTAAATGGTTTGGATTGTATGGATCTAGGTTTTGGAAGTTCTCGGCTTGAGGATTCAAGCGGCCTTCAAAAGAGCTCGTTGGGTGAGATTCTAGATTTAGCCTAAATCTAGCAAGGTGAGTTCAAGTTGATTTGTGAAAACGTTGTACATGCCAAAAATGTCTATTTTAAAGTGTTTTATGTGTTTTACATGAAATTATCAAATGTTGGGTTATTTGCTAATATTTGATTATTTGAATTATCTAACTTTACAAACCTTGTATAACACCCACATTTGGAGATTTTTGGGCGTCTGATATATGTGTCACAAACGAATGTGTTTTGAAGTCTTTTTACATGAATGGATCTTTGGTCAAAGAAATACACTTTTAAATGTTTGTCGAGTCTTATGCATCGTCATGAAATGGAGTGTTTTATGAAGTATCACTTGCACATTTATGTGGGGTAACTCGAAAGAATGTTTATAGTTCCATTTTATGATTTTCATTCTTATCAGCAGTTAAATTTGGAAAATGCATACTTTGTGTTATGAGTCATTTGAAAATGGGTTACTTCAACTAATGTCGAGTTTTGAACTAATCTTACTTTTAGTCGCGGTGTTTACATATCCGTTGGTCGAGTGCGTTTTATTGTAATTTATTTCATTTACCAATTGGTTAATGGGTTGCTAAGCCTGTGGCTTGGTGTTTTTAATTGATTTGGGGTCTTTGGACAATTGTCCAGTTTTGGTAGCTCGATTTCGAGCCTTGTTGGGCCTTATGCGTAATTTTTGGCTTATTGGATGCCTTTGGGAGTCATGACCCCGTATTTGGTTTATTATTGTTCTGGCGTTGGGACGATTAGTTTTCCACGTCGAGGCATGTTAGGTTCCGGGTGAGGTTTAAGTCCTACATGTTGCACGTTAGGTTCCGGGTGAGGTTTAAGTCCTACGTGCTACGCGCCAGGTTCCGGGTGAGGTATAAGTCCTGCGTGCTCAAGTATTACGATATTGGATGAGGGGCTCGACATAGGAACCCGACGGGGTTGAACTCGAGTTTCCGTGGGTGTACGTTTAAAGCTACTGAGCCTGACATCCCTTGCGTGTACTTTGTTTATATGACTAGTCATAACAACATAAAATGGGCTTACTTTGTGGACCGTCACATTTTATGGAATCGGGAATCCCCCGTCACCGAAAGGTGTTGTTTTTGGGTATTGAGTTTTATTATCCAAGTTTTCGGTGACGTTTTGTATATTTGGGTTTTACCCTTGTTTTATGGGTTGAGTATTATGTCCCACCCGTGTTTTGGGTGTTTTGAGATTTAAGATTTAACCGTATCTTCTTAAATGGAGAGTTCAATTTATATTTACACTTTGCGTGAGTTTTGGATTAAAGTTAATTTATGAATGGACGGCTTACATTGGTGTCATTATCTTCGAAATAGTTGGTTTTGGAAAATGTCTAAATTGGTGTTCTTTGTCTAAATTGCATATTATTGGAAGATGAGTCTTTTTCTCTCGTAAGACGTATCATATTGAAGGGTTATAACTTTAATTGCATTCTTTCTCTTTTAAACGAATATTTTATATATGTTGAAAACTCTTGAGCTCACTAGGCGTTAAGCCTAACCTTTTTATTTGTCGGCATGTGCATCAGGTTTCAAGGTTGGGAGTTGGTCCTAGCAATCCTATGAAGAGTCGAGCTTTAGCTTTGTACAAGCGTAAGTAGTTGGTGAAGTCTTCCGCAATGTTGGAGATAGTAACTATTATGGGGTTTTAGTAGCACCCGTCCTTATCGTATACTTTTGTATAGAATGAATGGTTGTATTGAGGTTAAGTCATAGTTTGTGGTTGAAGATGATTTATTTATTGATGAATTTAGTAAATTTTTAATAAGTTGCTATTTCCAGATTTAAGGGTGTTACATCGGGTTGGTCGTGTTTATCGGTTTTTTTTGACACCCCTAATCACTCTAAGAACATGAAACAACACAAATTTATATTATTCTCCATCTCATCTTCATTACATATTTATACTTGTACAAAAGCTAATGAAATCAAAGGGCGCAAATGAAGAACTTTAGGAAGGGCTCTAGCAAATTGTCATGTCCCATTTAAAATACCAAAGTTAACAGCATATTAACCACACACATGTTTTTTTCCTAATAATTCTGGTTTATAGTTGAGTTGAGTGTACAAAAGGTGTTTTCTTTTTCTTTCTCTACTTGGAGAAGTTGATCGATGAACTTCTGCACGTTCTTATTAACAAATCGAACACTTCCTACACATATCCCAACATTCGAGAGTCTGGAAGCTCTCCCTCTCAACCTTCACAGGTACAAATTCTTTTTTTTATATGACATAAACCATTACCCTTCTCCCCCTACTCACTTATACTACCAATAACCGAATTTCCTGCACACAAACTTTACCAACGTTGACTTCCCAATGTCACCTTCAGAGTATAACATTGACACACATAAAATATATACAAATGTTATAGCTAAATGACTAGCATAAACTCATTTCAACTTACGAAGTTCTTTATTTTGACTTTTGACCTGTAACTTAAACTTATCTAGTCCTCCTTTATTTTGGCATTTGCAATATAAGTAACCTCCAATCCTAATAATGTAATGCATACTATCTTCTCTTAACAGCTTGTAGAAAGGAACTTCCACAAAAGGAGAACACCATATCTCCAATTATGTATATATACTTTTGCATCCCCGTTTCAAAATATTCTCATACTTCCACAAGAAGTGATATATCTGCACGACTGCACCGCAAGAGCATGTAGAAAGGAATTTCAACACGAATTGTTGGAACTAGCTCAAGTTATCAAAGTTGGACCTTATCCATGCCCGAAATGGCTAATAGACTAGTTATTGTAAACTAAATAAATAATAACAATAGTAATAATAGAACAAAAAACAGAAACTCACGACACATGGTATGCTTAATATTACAATTAATCACTTAATATGGAGAAGAAATGTATAAATTACAGCGTGAGGAGATCAAGGCCAAGCAAATTAAGAGAAACAAGCAATGCATAACCTGATAACTCAGACATGGCTAGTAGAAAGAAGTTGATCCTTTTCTGTAAGGTGTACTATGTGGATTATGCTATAGGCCTTCAGATAGATAGTCAACAGGCTCTGACGAAGGAAGATGATATTGGGTCTAGTTCTATACAAGTCAAATTAGTGTATTTTTATTGATCGGTCGTTAAATTCAACTTTCGTCAACCATCCCTCTTCAATGCATTAAAATAGTAAAAATCGAACTACATTGATGTGTTTTTATATTTTGATAGGTTCATAACACTTTGGAGCGAGCGAAAAAGGGATAAAACAAGAATATTTGACGAGGTTGTGGTATTTCGAGCATATCTCACTCGATTTAAGCGATTCAAGATTTTCAACACTGATGCTGAAGTAAAAGTGTGATGGTGCACAACAAAGAAAAAGAAGGTACAAGTAGTGAGAGCACAACTTATTTATTGCAGTACAAAACCTTGGTCAAATGAGGTGGCTGGAAAGTTAGGGGCTGTTTGTTTACCTCTTAATGGTTCTATTAAGAGGAATCTCTGAATCGCTAAGAGGTAAATCTTGTTTGGCAAAAAAAAATGTTGCCTCTTAATGGTTCCAAAATCCTCTTAATGATTTTGTATCCTGACCCTCCCTTAACCATTAAGAGCCCTGATTTCATTATGAACAATTAGCAAACAACCATATTTTATTTTACACTATATCATAAAAACCTCTTAATCATTCAGATCACTAAACCATTCAACACTAAACCATTCAGCAACTGCCAGTTTTATAAAAAATGGAATGAGGCATATAGTGGTTTTATATAGAAAGAATAATGAAAAAAAAAGGAAGGTGGGTTTTGTGTTGGATTGCATGTTTGGGCCGAGAAAAGAAAAGAAGAAAAGAAATGGGCTTGAGTTACAGTCACACTCATATTTATTCACGGTTGGAGACATGAAAAAAAATAAAAAGCAGGAAAGACAAATTTTAAGGAAAAAAGGGAGATTAGATTCATTTTCTTTGTTGGGAGGGAAGACTCGGAAGGTAGCTATACAGCCGTTTTTCTGGGTTCAGTTAGGAGAAGACAGTCAGCAACAAAAAGAAAAGAGCGAAAACCACAGCTTGTGAGAGGGGCTGTGCTCAATAGCAGGGACGATTTCTTCTCCTTCCTTCTTTCCCGGTTACAACACAGCAGCGACATCAATAGCTGTTGGGTATGATTCTGAATAGCAATAAGACGATACAAAGATCGATTTGAGTAAGCTTTAGAAAGTAATGGGAATTTATTTCAATATTAATTGAATGTTGGTATCTTTATTTTTAGGCTTGAGATAAGATTCATGTTTTACACACCAAGTGCTCGATGAAAGTCCAATTTTAAGTTAATGTTTTTCTTTGTTGGTTAGTAGGAATATGAATGATCTCGATGCTACTTTTATTGGATAAAGTTCTGGTTTTGTTTTCTTTAGTTAATAATAGTTATAAAGTTCCATTTTTTTATTCGTTTAATAGTTTATTACAACTCTCATAGATTTTGGTTTTTAGTTAGATTGTTTTGAGCTTAATTCGATTTAATTGAGTAGCACATCTAAGTGACACACGTACGTTCGGTTCAATACAAATCATTAGCTTTAACTACTGACTTCTGAGAAGAACGATACTCGACTTACCCTATTACTAGGTTTGAGTTTACCTTGTTATGCGTTTAATGACGCGTGCAACATTTTATTAGAAAATTATTTCGAAAATTAATTTTGCTTTTGCAAAACAACTCAGTGTCGCCTCCAAACCAAACTATTTCGGCATTCCACCCCTTCTCCGTCCCCACCGGTTAATTGCCCTGCTCTGTCGCCATTGGTTCCTCGCCCTGCTCATTCGCCATTTTCTTGTAAGTTTTTTCTTATCATTCTGTTAAGCTCTGTGGTTATTATCCTTCCATTCAAAAGCTTTTATTTTGTTGATACATGTGTTGAGATGAAAAAGGGAGGCCATTTTGTCATTTCGACGAACAAGTGATGAATAAATGGGTGTTCAAATCTTGTTGGTCTTTGTAGTTTGCTGGCTTATGACTATCTTTAATTTGAACTCATAACTTCTTCCATGTTACTATGACATAGAAGATGAACCAAATATCAGCTTGATTGCGTTTGGTGCAGTCTAACAAGATTGATTGAGTTGATTAAGGTTATTTTGGTAAAAGGAATAGGCAGTAGGAAATTAAAATGCCAAAACCCTAATCAAGGGTCTGTGTTTTGTCAGGATAGAAGGTAAAACAAGATCAAATCATATAAATAGGTGTTATTAAGGCATTATATGGCTCAAATTACTTGTCACATTGCATTTGGTTTGGTTTAGCCTAACCAAGCAAATTGAGTTGAATTGGGCTAAAGGCTAAAGAAGGATCAAACCAAATATCAGTTTGATCAAACCACTATATAGCTCAAACTACTTAAGCGGATGCTGCTAGTTATATTGGTTTAGTCCAACTAGGTGGGTTGAGTTGATTCAGGTTAGTGTCTTCATTCAGGTCACTTATACAATCCCAACAAGAAACTAAAATAGGAAAACAACCCTAATAAAGAGTCTCATCTGGAGTTGTCATATGACTAAACCAATATTAGATAATCAAACAAAGAGGTTTAATCAAATCTCTTTGCCACTCAAATTACTAATAAAAGCTTTGATGTACGTGTTCTCCACAAATCCAAACAGAGGGTGAAAATGGTAATTATGTCATTCAGACTGTTTACTCAAAAGACAAAACAAACAACAATTGATCATTTACAAAGAGATGCCTTTATGCGTACATGTCTTAAGTTCTTAACGTAAAAACAAACAAATAGACTATTAGTCGTTAAAATTTGAAGAGGTTATGGATTTAAGGGCAAACTTGTCGGTGAATCATTATGTTGTAGTATATGCATCAATTTCTTTTGAAATCTTATTTGCATGTTATGGCCTATGGGTAGCCTTCAAATAGATAGACAATGTGGCATATTGAACCATTGAGATTTGGAACAGTTTTTAAACTTATGCTGATATATATTTAACTTCACCTTATGGTGCATCTCTTATTTGTTTTTGAACTGAGGGAGTATTAATATTCAAGACTTCGAAATGGAAGCCATTTTAAAAGTTCCCCTTTCAGATGCATGAAGATTGCATTGCTTGATCAGACATATATCAAATATCTCAAATACCATTCATGAATACAAGTAATTGTATAATTGTATTTATGATGACAATAGGAAAACAAGTAATACTCTGTCATTCTCAAAACAAGTGTGGCGGCAATGCTTGATTGAAACATACACAGTTTAATAAAACTCGGCGCATTATGGTCAAATACGTAATATGCCCTTTAATAAAACAAAATCGAGGAAACTTGTGGACCATGAGGCATGAGCAATATCAAGCTCATCAATATCTTGTAATGGTTGCTAATGTGCAAATAGGTGGAAAGAAATCTTTCCAGAAAAGGAAACATTTCATTTATATGGGAATGGGACAAATCCGAAAGAGTAAGTGTCGCATTTATTTTGAGTATCCAAGGAGTATTAGATTATAAGGTTACGATAAAAAAAGAAATGTTGCAATTTACGTAGGACATTCTGAAAACGAAGTTGCTGCAACTTGTATGGGTCATAAGTAGGGATGGGCAGGACCGGGCTCATTGGACCAGACCTCACCAGATTGGATAAAGACCGGTCCATGATGTCTTCTGTCTGGACCGTTGGTACTCTTTCGGGCTAGATTTTTTTGAGTCGAACCAAATTTTTTTTTTCAGTCGGACTAAATAAAGACCGACTTTTTTTCTTGACCTGAGAAAGACCGGACCGGTCCGGACAGGATAAAAACAGGCCTGATTTTTTAATGTTTTTTAAATCCGTTAATTTTTTATGGACCAGACCAAAAGTCTAGTCCAAATCTGATTTTTCCGGACTGGTCCCGGACTAGGCTAAACTGTCGGTCTTTGTTCAATCTTTACTGTGCCTTATTGGGATGGGCTTTTTTCGTACTACGTTGTGATTTTGAACAGACTGGGCTTTTATCGGACAGGTCCTTGTGCAACTCTACTCAAAAGGACTATTGAGCTTATTATGACTTCAAAAGTTTGTTGATGTTTTTATCTAATTGTATTTATATTTCCTTTTAGCTTCACAGTGCTGTCTGCAAATAAGAGTTTGTTAGGAGGGGTTTGAAGTATTTATCTTCTATTCTTTTACTAATTGGAGTCCAAGTCATTATCTAATGGTTGTTTGTATGTACTAGAGGATAAGCAAGTGAAGATAATGGGAAAAGCCTCGAGAGATAAAAGGGTATCATTGTTGTTTTCATGGATTAGATTATCTTTTTATTTTGTCGATGCTCTATCTTAGCTTGATGAGATAAATTGCACATAGGATATCTACTACCGCAAAGCAAAAGAGGAAGGCTGGCGTGCACGAAGTGCCTTTAAGCTTCTTCAAATTGATGAGGAGTTCAACATCTTCAAAGGTGCAAATTAAATGAACTCTATATTCATATAAGATGAATTTATACATTCTTATTGTGATACAAATTCATGATTTCCTGTGATACAATTAGCTTTAGGCATAATGATCTTTATGATATTGTTAAACTTCAGGAGTCAAGCGTGTGGTAGATCTATGTGCTGCACCTGGTAGCTGGAGTCAGGTATGTGATGCTGCGTATCTACTCTTGATTTCCTGTTTGTCTTGACTTGTTTAATGCATATTTATTTATACGTCAAAGTTCCTCCATGAATTGACTCCTCTTAAACGTTTTGTTTCTCTCTGTCTCCTCACTCTCTTGTTAATGAAATCTTTTGTTTAAATTTTAAACCTTTTTCTTGAAGCAATTTTAAACTTTTAAGAATCAGATGTTTGTGTATGCCTGTATATATGACTTCACATATCATTTGGACTTTGATGAATATCAATAAGTTTGTAAATTGTATTATCGAATTTCTTATTATATTGACTGATTCTCAACAATTCTGTTACAGGGCATTTGCACATGTAATTTGTCACGTAACAATATACTTTGTGATCCATCTATAGGTTGGATACACTTACCTACTACAATACACCATTAAACGTACATTCTTTGTTGGCCCGAGAAACCCTCCTGATACATCCATAATTTGTTATTTTGAGGCTTGGAACCCCGCACCGTAAGGTTAAGTGCATTGTTAGGTGAAATTGCCCAAACACCTATTGGCTTGATATGTATACCTCTCCTGGTACATTGTCAAGGCAGGACACCTTCATCATGAGAGGAAAGGAATAAATTTTCATTGCTTTCTAAAGTATATGTTATCATATTAACTAGAGAGAGCCATAAAATGGGAATATACAAATAGGGAAAGTAAAATACGAGCCCCAAATATCAATTTTTTCGACAAAGGTAATGTAAGGCTGAGCGAGGATAGTAATCATGCACCCTTGGTGTATGTTTGAATTTTGTGATTAAATAATAAAAAAATGTTCTTTATTTTATTTGTGCAGAAAATGTCTATATGTTTGAAAAAAAATGCATCACATGTGTTTTTTCTATCATGTATTTTATACTTCTACAAGAAATTCTTACTTAGATATTGTGCTTGCCTCTTGCCTGAAGTGATAAGAATTCTCCCTTTCTTTCACAATAATGAGGCCTCGTTTTAGTTTTCTTAGAAATAGAATTTGTTTGGCGGTAGTAATGTGGTTCTTTAATGGACTAGGTATTATGGGTCCTATTTGCCTTTTCAATTGCATTTGTAACAAGCGTGGAAGTGGTTGAACATGCTATTGTTATGCTTTCTGGTGCTTGTATGCTTTTAACAAATTTCTTTGCCGATAAAAAGGACACAAGGGTTCTGCTATTGGTATTTTAGACTATGGGTGTAGACTCTTCTCGAACCCCTTCATTGTCAGTAATTTGAGGGATGCTATATCAATTATCTTCTTTGTTCTTCTATGGACTAGTACAAATGAAGTGACACATTAAGAATTTGTATTTCTTCGTAATATTTTTGAGGTATTAGTATTGCGTCTGTTGCACTAATAATTCAGGCATCTTTTTGTAGGTTTTGAGTCGGAAGTTGTATCTCCCAGCTAAGCTATCATCTGATTCAAAGTGAGTATGATTAAGGTTTTTTTTTTTTTTTAAACCTCTTAATGGCTCTTAAGTCTGAATCGTTCAGACCTTTTTACATACCACCTCTTATTAATCATAACTAAAATAAGACTTCAGACTTTAGACCTCTTAAAAAACAAACGACACCTAAGTGTGTTTGAAGTAAGATGACATACAAACCTAACTGTTACACCATCCACAAGAACCCTATGACGGGTTTTAATTATTTCATGAGCTACGCTAGTGCCTGTAACATATTGTCAATTGTTTGGTAGATGTCGGCATTACATTCTTTTCATCAGTAGTGGAACTAAATAGATTATTATGCCGTGTGTTTGACACTTGCATAAATTCAGGCTAAAGGATCATTAAATAGTGCGCTCATTTAGCCTTGGTTGTCTTGTGGCTCTAGTTACTACTATATAAATAAGGGCAAAATGCAATGAAGTTTGCCTTGGTTCCTATTTAGTGTAACGAACAATTCTTTTTCCTCAATCAATGTAATAAAGTTTCAAAAAATTTCATTTTGTGCCCATTTTGACCGGTAACTTGTTGACGTGGATGGCAAGTTGTCAATCAATATGCTCTTTCCTGGTAACACCATTATATTTTTCTCAATCAATGTAACTTGAAAACTTGGCATCAGTATCATCAAATTACAAGATCAGCCAGTTAACGGTTAAAATGGATACAAAATAGGAAATTTGAAACTTTATTACATTGATTGAGAAAAAAGTTTTTCGATACACTAAATAGGAACTAAAGCAAACTTCATTGCATTTTGATGCATTTTTCCCTATAAACAATGTTACTCCAAAACATAAATTGATGTCTCAATTCCCAAATGCGAAAATATACATAAATGCTTAAAATGCCTTTTTTTAAATTAATGAAGTATTTCAGATGGATTTATTCTTGGAAATCCACTTAGTTTTAGGATAAAAACTAGCTAATCTAGGAAGAGAGGACAGTTCCAAGTAACCTAGAGAATTTACGCAGTTAATGATCTCAATAAGTTGAGTTGGGAGTGTTAAGAAGATAGTTCTAAACATACTTCTGCAAGTATAAATTTGATTTTAATGGTAAACTAAATTTTCACTAGTCTTGAAATCATATATTTAGTATTCGAGTACCTAGTCTTATTTAAGTATGAATGGACATCTATTAGTCCCTTATGTCACATTACAATTTGCAGGAAGTTTTTATATTTCATAAGCTACAAGACTTTATATTTATGCTCTTATGCTTACAACAAGATACGCAAGGGTTGTGTACTCAAATTTGAATCATGATTTACAGAGACCATGATCTTCCACTCATTGTGGCTATTGATTTACAACCCATGGCTCCAATCGAAGGTGTTATCCAAGTGCAAGGAGACATAACAAATGCTCGAACAGCTGAAGTGGTGTGTTGAATTCTTTCACTTCTCTTTGTTTCACTTCCTTCTAGAAGAGAGTTAGATGGTCTTCTTTGTGTCTTCTTTATGTTCCTATGAGTTTGAATCTTATACATTAGTCTCTAGCACAACTTCCTGTTTCCTAATTCATTGCATAAAACTTGTGAAACCGTCTAATTGTTTAATTTAGTTACCTATTCAAATATTCACATACATATAAAGTATTAAAAACTTGTAGGTTTGATGTACAAATATATTAAATTATATGAATGATAACATATGATGTAGCATGCAAATTGATACAATGTATGCTGAATAGTTCTAATTTGTTTTCTTGGTTTACGTATATTAGTTAAAGTTTTTACTATTGATATAATATATACACACATTAGGCAGATAGTAAGATAGACTAGGGGTTGTGTCATTGTCTTACCTTTGCTATGTTTCCTAGTCCCCACTTCTGTGTTGCTTACTTTTCTCTAGCCTTAGTTATTTTTAAAATTAGGACTATCTTCCTTTCTAGTATCAAGTTCTTCACTTTTGAACCCTCCTTTTTTTTAAGTTCTTCACAGGTCTGCATACATCCCACCCATGACCCCATCTCTGGCTGGGATATACTGGGCTCGTTTTGTTTACTCTATAATATATATGTACACAGTATACATATATACAATTCACCTTCTGTTCTCTTCATGGTCTCTGCATCCCCTGCATGAGTGGATGAACTCATGAACTTGTGTGCACGTGCTTGAATATTCTTATCTAATCCATTGATGCATGTAAAAAGAGTACAGTATTTTGGAGTCCTTGCAGATGTTCTTTACCTGCTGTATTCATTGGTGCTTTCCTTCATTTATCGTTATTTCTTATTTATTTTCAGGTCATTAGGCATTTTGATGGATGCAAGGCTGACCTAGTTGTCTGTGATGGTGCTCCTGATGGTAAGATTATTAATATGTTTTTGCGCATTTGTTATCGTAAATTTCCCACAAGTTCTTATGTTTGACCTGTCTTCTTCATTGCACTTCTACTTTTGGACTGCAGTAACTGGACTTCATGACATGGATGAATTTGTTCAATCACAATTGATATTGGCGGTAACCATTTATAATGCTTATTCAACTGATTCAAATCCATGCTTTATAGTAGATAAAAGTTAATCTTATGCAGTGAAAAGCAAGTTGTTTTTAAATGGAATTTGCTTCTTTGATGTTGTTATACATGTCATACACCAAATATGCTTTTATCTTGCTTGTAGTCTAACATTGCTACCCAGGTAGGAGGATAGATAGAATTGTATCCAATCTTACGTCTTGGCTGATGATAACGAGTATGCAAGGTTTGAAAGATGAAAATATGAGGCAAGGTGTTTTCCCTTAGTACTGCGTGGTGTAAGCCTCAAGGAGAACCAAAGTGTATGGCTCAACAATAAAAACAACATAAATCATTAAATTCATAACAAACAACTCATAATCACATATAGGTTATAGAAGTCTTAAAACTAGTTATAAGGCTTAAAAACATAAACTACATTTAGTAACTTTCTAATTGGAATCTTTCTGCAGTTTGAGAGATCAGAGCAAGCAACAAAACCACTTGTTGACTTGATCTTGAAGGTTGGTTTTTTGGGGGTAGGGTTGGACGTGCATGAGGGAAAAGAGGAGAGGAGAGAAAGTGTGGGGGAGGTAAGAGTATACAGAATGGTGAGTGGCAACAAGTGTGTGAGGGAGGAGAGCAGAGAAAGAGACTGTTTTAAGGTTTCGTTTATAAAATAAAGAATAGAATACAGCCCATACTCTTCAGTACATCTCGACTGATTTTCATGCCTGAGTACGCCACAATGAACGCCTCGTCCATGGGAGGCTGACGCCTCAATTCCACCTGCAGAGAGTGCAGCATCAGAAGCAATTTTGGATCACCTCGTCTCGGGGGCGTACGCCTTGACCTTTTAAAACAATGTGTCTATGTACTTGATAGGGTTTTTGAAATATAATACTATTCTGGACTTTGAACAGATTCAACCACTTATAACATGTGGTCTTGTCGATAGTGCTCTTTGAATCTACATATATGTTGTCTTCAGGAAAAGTGCAATTTAAAACTTGAAGGTAGGGAAGATAATATCAAGGTAAATGTTAGGAATTAGTAGAGTCAGTGTAGATTCTCCTTGTGCAAAAGTAAGGATGAAATTGAGATTATTCCTATGTTGCAAAGGTAAGAACAAATACTTAAGCTTGCTAGAGGTACCATCCTCTTTCCAAAAAAATAAATACTTCTTTCACCATTTGCTTCATCTAATACGCGTAGCCCAACTAATTTTACCCACACACTTTGGTCATCTTTTGTTGAAAAGTATGTGAATTGAACAAAATTTGTGCATGTAAAAGTAAGCTGGCTACTGCAATAACTTATTGAAGTTGAACGACTTGTCATTTAGTGTTGTCATATTTGTGGACTTCTGGGGTTCATTCAATGTTAATGCTATTTGGGAAAACTTCATTTTCAGGGGTTAACTATTGTAACTCACATACTCAAGAATGGTGGAAAATTTATTGCA
Source organism: Arctium lappa (assembly GCA_023525745.1). NCBI lineage: Eukaryota > Viridiplantae > Streptophyta > Magnoliopsida > Asterales > Asteraceae > Arctium > Arctium lappa. Next base: position 10,709,076 of record CM042048.1, read on the forward strand.
AAGATCTTCAGGGGGAAGGACACAAGCCTTCTATATTGTCAGGTACAACCTGTAATCGCAACGACCAAATGGCAATAAAAATGTGCTTGTGATTTCCAGCTATGAGAACTAGTTCCTTCAAGTCCATAGGCTGATCTTCTAGTAATTTCAATTAGAATGCTTGTTCAGCAACTTCCATGCATAAGTTTTTTGATTGGTGTACCGAGTGGTACATCCTATCAAGGTGTTCCTTACTTGTGTTTTGATGTAGACGTTTATCTGAAGGTGTTTTTAATTTATGTTTTGAAGCCTACATTGTTTATGGAATCCGAATAATAGCATAATTTTCAACTAATAATCTATAAAGAACAACTGAGTTTGCTTAAATAAGGGGAAAGCACATGAAAATAAGCATGTGTACAATGTAGATGCAATTTGAACATTCAACAATGTGAATAATTAGAAGAAGGAAATATAATTAAAACTGAAGTAGTTGATACCATAGATAAAAAGAACCCCACTTTCTCCTCCTTTAGGGAGGTGTGTGACTACAACTGTGCATGAGCGATACATTGATCAGTTCTTGTGTTTGTCAACTAAGGCGATTACTTGCAATTGATGATATATGCTATATGTCTTATAGATTCTTTAGTTTTCAGATTACCAGTGTGCCTTGATTCTTTTTTCTTTGAGACAACTGCTAGTGGCTTTCTTGATTCATTTATTTAACACGTGAAACAAACAGTTAGTTTGCTTTTGGTGAATATGAACGTACTACTACATGAAGCTCAGTTGTGCTTTTGTAATTCCAGTTTACTGAATTGTCTTATGATCTGCTTTTCTTGCAGCTAAAACTATTTTTCACAGAAGTAACTCTTGCAAAACCAAAAAGTAGCCGGAACTCAAGCATAGGTGAGTCCCACTTGAATCTTGTCTAGTTGAACAAGTCAGTGGCAGCCGGCAAAGTTACCACCCAACTGCCATATTCTGCCATATTTTCTTTTCTTGAATGTGTGATTATGATGAGAGAGAATGTGTATTACTATTTTTCATAGAAGAAACTCTTGTGTCATCGAGAGGCAATTAACCAGGAAACAGATTAACATTTGATAATATTTTTATAAAATTTGTGTGCATATGCCCAAATCCAACACAATTAGTAAGAAGACTTGGCATGGTACACCTTTCTGAATTAATATATAGTCGATAATGACTTTAAATCAAAATGTTCAGATTTTTTTTAGCCAAAATTCAAATACAAATGGAAGTGTCTAGACAATTTATCCAAGGGCTAAACCCCAAACTACTTCCAATAGCTGACATTTTTAGACTAGGTAATATATAATTTTTCTATCATCTAGTAGTTCGGGCATTGATAAAACTCCTGAGGTTTTATATGAAGGTTGAATAAGACAGTTTGGAAAGCGGAAAAAGTGGTGTTAGGTGCTAATTTATTGGAAAAAAACTTCATATGGAAGCATAGAGTTAGTGTTTTCACATGAGAGAAAGCGATTGATAAAGATGCTAGTCATAAGATAAAAGAAGTATTGATGTAATGGCCACAAGCTTTGATGATCTCATGTGTCGGAAGTAGTAAAGGTAAGTGGCGTTGAGATCATGTGATCAGGAAGTACTGAAAGGCAAGTTCGATAGGATGACAGTGAGATATGCCTGTGTGTAACTGGGGTTACTTATCAAGGGTAAGTAGTCTATAGTTTTCTTGTTCTTTTTTGAATTATATAATATTTATATACGGAAAATGAACGTCAAATAAACGCATGCACCCTCCTTGCCTTTGGTGAGGTTTGAACCTCAGACCTCCTTGAAGGCCAGGGCTCTGCATACCGCTAGGCCAAAGACCCTTTGGTTATAGTTTTCTTGTTCCCTATGTCTAACTAGGGTTTCTGTATATATAAATGGAGCTGTGATGCACAATGCTTTATATTGAAGATCAAACTATTGAATAGTGGAATAGAATATTTAGTTTTTAATGAGAAGTTGCTCTAAAGAATCTCCCAATTTTGCACAAGATCCTTGAGTGTAATGCTCCAGGCCAATGTGAACAACCAAACGAGCCCAGTATATCCCACCAGGAGGTGGGTCCGGGGAGGGTAAGATATACACAGACCTGGCCTCTACCTCAAAGAGTAATGCGGCTGTTTCTGTAAAAAACCCCAGCTTGTGAAAAATGTTTGTAAGAGAAAAGATGGTACACTTAGATTTATAAAAGATGGATATAAGTTAGCAAAACGATACAAATAGAGACAAGTACTGGAGCAACGTAAAACTTAACTGCCGACTCACTAACTCAAACTCCTAACCTCTTACCTCTTACCTCTCTTCCTCCCATCTATATCTCCAACCCTAGTCTACTACCCTTGTTTTGCGTCTTCATGCACTTCTATCAGAGATCATGTCCTCGGAAATGCCTAAACCTGCCATGTCCAACCTCAGTTGCTGATGCCATGTCCAACCTCAGTTGCTGATGCCACGTCCTCTGCGGCCTACCCCTCAACAATTTTCCTACAAGTTGTGTTCATATTGCTCTGTAACTACACTTGCATAATCTTTCATATCACTTTAATTAGGAGGCGTGGGAACAATTGCCTTGTGTTGGGTCTGATACATATTGGGTACTGAAGGAGACAAATGGTGATATAAATTAGTTACTAAATAAATAGAATCAGTATTTTATTTAGTATTTTTATTACTCCTTTTGGGACCACTTTACACGTGTCTTTCCAAGGGAATTTTGTTTAGAAGTGCTAGAAGCATGTTAAGGGGTTATAAGGCGTGGAGTATCTTGTTTTTGGGGTTTTTCTATGAAAAAAGTGAAATGAGAAAATACAACGCCAGAGCAGTTCTCTGTGTGTAGTTGAACTCCATTGATAGCTGTTCTATCATTGGTATCAAAGCTTTACGTTCCAGCAGTCCTGTGTGGTGTATGGTGCGGGTGACAAACGTTCAACTGATGGAAAGGTACGAAGAAGCTGCTCGTAGATTGGATGGTCACGATGATGCGTTGAGGCAGATTCAAGCAAGTATTGCAGAACTTAAGATCTTGAATGCTGAATTGGCACAGGGTATGAAAACTCTACTGACTTCTCAGGGAAAGAAGGTAATCCATCCTGAACCTTCGTCTGAGTATGTCTTGGACGATGAGGGTGACGATGAAGCTGATTCCAACAAGTTTAAGAACAAACCGGGTTATCAATTGGTCAACCGAATGACCAAATTGGAATTTCCATCATTTGATGGGGAGGCCTTCAAGGACTGGTACTACAAATGTAATCAGTTCTTTGATCTTGATAATACCCCAGAGAACATGAAGATTCGACTCGTTGCAATCCATTTGAAAGGGAGGGCTCTTCAATGGCACCAGGGTTTTATGTCTGAGATGGAAGGGAAGCAACTTGGGTGGGAGAAGTATATTGAGGAACTCAGGGAACAGTTCGTTGAGGGAATCGTTTCCAAACCTTTGATCGAACTCAGAAATCTTAAACTAACTACCACGGTAAGTGAATACAATTCCCAATTCAATGCTCTGAGAAATCAAGTCTCTGTACCCCCTGACATCTTGTTGGATTTATATATCGGTGGTCTCACCAACGAGATTATGCACACTGTCCAATTGACGGATCCAAAAACTCTCAATCAGGCCATGAAATTGGCAAGGATCCAAGAGGGTGCGTATTATGCACTTTGGGGTCTCGAACCTCCCAAATCACCTGAATCCCATACCGAAGCTACTCTAAACACTCTAATCTCCGGCCAAAACAACCGAACCACCAGTTCTACCAATTCCCCGGCACCCACTTCCTTGCCCGCTCCAAAATTCTTACCCTCAACCTTTTCCAATCAGACTTCCTTCACTTCCAACTATAGAAAACCACCCATACTTCAGTCCGTGCAAAAAACCTATTCCAAACCTGCCTATTCTTCAAACTCGAACCCAATCAACCAAAACAAATTGAGCCCTATAAGACAGTTAACTAAGAAAGAGTATGATGAGAAACGAAAGAACAATCAATGTTTCTTTTGTAATGAACGTTATGTCCCAGGTCACAAGTGCAAAAACAGTAAGTTATACATGTTATTGTGTCCGGATGTTCAAGAAGACAACTGAGGAAGCTGAATTCAATGAATTGGGGGAATCTGGGGTTCCTAATATAGAAGAAGAGACTAACATGGCTTTGTCAATACATGCCATTTTGGGTTCCTTTGGTTTGCAAACTCTACAGGTGTTCGGTACGGTGAAAAAACAACAGGTATCCATGTTAATTGATAGCGGAAGTACCAACAATTTCATCGATCTAGCCTTGGCAAAAAAATTGGGTATCAAATTTAACTCCGATTCAAACCAGGAAGGTTTCCGTGGCTGTTGGGTTTGAACTCTCTGTCCAATTTTTGTGTAAAAAAGTCCGGTGGTCAATCCAAGGGGTTCAGTTTGTGGATAATTTTCTAGCCATGCCACTAGGGGGTTATGGGGTTGTGCTTGGAATTCAATGGTTGTCGTCGCTAGGAGACATTAAATGCAACTTTCAGCAGCTCTTTATGGAATTTAATTGGCTGGGAAAATTGGTAAAACTGGAAGGTATGACTTCAGACAGTAGAAGGCAGTCAAAGGGGCATTTTAACACCGTTTGGCAGGAAGATCAAGCGTATTTAGTAGATTCAGCTGAAAGGTGCCCTCAATTATGGTCCATCAGTTTATCATCAGATCAAAGCAACACCTTAGACTCCTCTAAACAAGCAGAACTTACACAGTTGTTAAGTGAGTTTGAAGTGGTGTTTAGCATGCCAAAGACACTTCCTCCGAAAAGGAATCAGGACCATAGCATTCTTCTGAAACAGGGGAGTAATCCGGTCAATCTCAGAGCATATCGATATGGGGCGCTACACAAAAACATCATTGAGGAACTAGTTCAAGAGATGCTTCACAGTGGTGTTATTAGGCCAAGCCACAGTGAATTCGCATCACCGGTGGTGCTAGTTAAGAAAAAAGACGGTTCATGGAGGTTTTGTGTGGACTACCGTAAGCTGAATCAGTTGACTGTAAAGGACCAATTCCCTATTCCTATTGTAGAAGAGTTAATAGATGAGCTATATGGAAGCCAATTTTTCTCAAAACTGGATCTAAGGAGCGGTTATCACCAGATCAGGATGAGGGAACAAGACATTGGGAAAACGGCATTTCGCACTCATGAAGGTCTGTACGAGTTTGTCGTTATGCCATTTGGCCTTTCTAACGCTCCCGCCACTTTCCAAGGTCTTATGAACGACGTATTCAAACCTTACTTAAGAAAGTTCGTCTTAGTCTTCTTCGACGACATTCTTATTTATAGCAAGACTTGGAGGGAACATATTTCTCATTTGCGGTTGGTGCTTAAGACGTTGAGACTACAATCCTTGTACGCAAAAGCATCAAAGTGCACTTTTGGCAGCAGACAAGTGGATTACTTGGGGCACATAATCAGCGGAGAGGGAGTTAGAGCGGATCCAAGGAAAGTGGAGGACATGGTTAATTGGCCAAAGCCGACATCCCTTAAGGAGTTGCGAGGTTTCCTAGGGCTTACCGGCTATTATCGCCGTTTTGTCAAGGACTATGGGAAGATTGCAAAACCCTTGACAGAACTGCTTAAAAAAGGGGCTTTTGGTTGGAATTTACAGGCCGATCAGGCGTTCGATGAGTTAAAGAGATCCATGACTCATACTCCTGTTCTTGCACTCCCAAACTTTGCTGAACCATTCACAATTGAAACTGATGCTTCCGGGGCAGGGGTGGGGGCAGTGCTTACTCAGAACAAACATCCAATTGCTTTCTTTAGTAAAGTTTTGGGACCCCGACACTTGCAATTAGCCACTTACGAAAGGGAACTCATGGCGATAGTAGCAGCAATCCATCGTTGGAAAGGGTATGTATTGGGCAAGCCATTCATTATTAAAACCGATCACCAAGCCTTAAAGCACATCTTAGATCAAAAAGAGTGTAACCCGACTCTACAAAAGTGGCTCAGCAAACTCTTAGGTCTGCAATACACGGTGGTTTATCAAAAGGGCTGTGATAATTTGGTGGCAGATGCTTTGTCAAGACGCCCCCATGATGGCTCTTTGTCAAGTTGTTTAGCGATTTCCAGTGTATTTACGAGCTGGAAAGAGAAGATTCATGCAAGTGTTGTTGCTGACGGAAAATTGCAGGGATTAATCGATGTCCTGAAAACCGACCCTGCCTATTCAGACAAGTACTCTATTAAGGATGGTTGCTTATTTAGAAAAGGAAGAATGGTAGTTGGCGATAATGCAGAACTGAAATTGGACTTGATCAAATTCTTCCATGCTAGTGCTTGGGGAGGTCACTCGGGAATTCACGCGACCACCCAGAGGCTGTCAAGATCAGTTTACTGGAAAGGGATGCAAGCTCAGGTCCGTAACTTTGTGAGAGGTTGTCACGTTTGTCAACAATGTAAATATGACACGTCGGCATCTCCGGGGCTGTTACAACCCATCGATATACCTGAAAAGTTTTGGTCGGTGGTGACAATGGACTTTGTGGAGGGATTGCCCAAGTCGGGAGGTAACACTACCATCCTCGTGGTTGACAAGTTAAGTAAATTTGGCCACTTCCTCGCTCTTAAACACCCTTACACAGCTGTTACAGTAGCACAACTCTTCCTAGATCACATAACCAAATTATACGGGATGCCGGGCAAGATTATCTCAGATCGTGACCCTCTTTTCTTGAGCAATTTCTGGAAGGAGTTATTCCGAGTCCACAAGATCACTTTAGCGCATTCCACAGCCTACCATCCCCAATCTGATGGCCAGACCGAAGTGCTCAACAGATGTCTCGAAACCTACCTGCGATGTTTTACTTTGGAAGCACCGACGACTTGGTCGAAATGGCTTCCTCTAGCTCAATTATGGTACAACACCACTCATCATTCGAGTCTCAAGATGTCACCTTACGAAGCTCTATTTGGTCAACCACCCCTAATTATATTCACTATCATCCCAAAGACTCGGCAAACCAAACCGTCGATTCGGTGCTGCGAGAAAGGGAGGTTGTTGTGCAGTTACTCAAGTCCAATTTGGTCAAGGCTCAGCAACGGATGAAGAGCCAGGCTGACAAGCACCGTAGTGAAAAGAACTATGCAGTTGGGGATTGGGTTTATTTGAAGCTTCAACCATATCGCCAACATTATGTCAATCGGAGGGCTTTTCACAAGTTGGCTGCCAAGTTTTATGGTCCTTATGAAATCACCAGAAAGGTCGGAACCGTTGCTTATCAGTTGAAATTACCTCAGGGAACCAAGATACATGACGTGTTTCATGTGTCTCTCCTCAAGAAACAGCTAGGTGACCATTCGGTCTCAAGTGCATTGCCCCCCGTCACTGAGGATGGGGAGTTCCAACCCATACCCCTGAAGATTATTGATAAACGAATGGTTAAGAAGAAAAATCGACTCTCGGCAGAAGTTTTAGTGCAGTGGAGCAACACGGAGATCGAAGATAGCACATGGGAGAAAGTTTCGGCCTTGCAAAAGCGATTCCCTGCCTTTGACATCTGGGCTTCTTACAATCCTTGAGGTCAAGGATTTTTTGCAAAGAAGGGAGTATTGATATAAATTAGTTACTAAATAAATAGAATCAGTATTTTATTTAGTATTTTTATTACTCCTTTTGGGACCACTTTACACGTGTCTTTCCAAGGGAATTTTGTTTAGAAATGCTAGAAGCATGTTAAGGGGTTATAAGGCGTGGAGTATCTTGTTTTTGGGGTTTTTCTATGAAAAAAGTGAAATGAGAAAATACAACGCCAGAGCAGTTCTCTGTGTGTAGTTGAACTCCATTGATAGCTGTTCTATCAAATGGGCATGAATAAGAAAATAAAAAGGAGAGGAATGCAGAGAAATGGAGAACAAGAGTGTTTAGACCCTGGATATATGGAAAATTGCTGTAAAGTTTTTAGGTTTTTATAACCTTAAATATAAGCCATCCAAGTATTTGAAGTGTCATGTTTTTTTGGATTGTAAGCATAGAAAACCTTTAAAGCATAACCACAAGGTTGTGGCGTGGTGGTAAGAGCCTGGGGACTTCATAGCGGTTGCCCGGGTTCGAGCCCCACTCGCAGCATTGTGGCCACGGGACGAATGCCCGCGGGCCATAGGCCTGTTTTCCAGGAGATTAGTCTGGGCCCAAAGTGGTCTGGGATACTCCTTTACCAAAAAAAAAAAGACAAAAAATGAACTAGCCTCCAAAAACAAGTTAACCAAACCTAAGAGATTTGTTTTAGTTTTAATAAATGGGTGTACACCTGGTGCATATCTGGCGACGCCCACACCCACATCCAATTTGCACCTGGTGCAGATGTGGCCCTCTAATACGAATGCTTAATAGCTTTGTACTTTCCAAACTGGAAAGTGCTGCTTATGATATGTTAATTTATGAAACATTGAAGACTTAAAGAGTTAACTAAAATTTGTGTTCTGGAGGTTAACCAGAGTAGCCAGCTGAGAGCATACGAGAAGTTGTAGAGGGGCATTGCTAGATCTAGATATGATTCTTTCTCAAAAAAAAAAGAGCAATCATATGGCATTTGGTTATGTTTGGTTGATTTTAGATAATGACATCACAAAACGTATAAATGCCTATTATTGAGTGAGGCCCTGTCTTCAAACCATACAAAATGAGATACCGATACCAGCATGCATGTCATCCTTCTGATTAAGTTCATTGTTGGATCAATCTTTTACCCTTAAAATCATGGTCCATAATAGAATATCTACCAGGGGATACTCTTATCTTTGACTCATTGGGGGAGATTATCCATAAAGAGTTCCATTGTTGGCATCAAGAACAAACCAAACCAAACGAACCAGTGAATCCCACACGGAATAGGACCTTACCCCAGGGGTAGAGATGTTTATGTGAAGATGGCTGGATTGTAAAAAGGTTTTGAGAAAAGGACACTTCAGTCTTCCTCATACTTGGCTGGTCGTAATTTTGTGTAAAATCATGCTTCAATTATTTCAGCTGAATGAACAAGTATGCCTAGTTGAATATTTTTGTTAAGCAGAGGCATTTGCTGTTTGTGAGAATTATTCACCTCCTGAAGGGTTCAACGAGAAAGATTTGCATCGCCTCCTTGAGAAGGTTGGAAGTCCATCTGGTGCAGACGACTTAGGTATCGTATTTTACTATTTCCTTTCTTTGTCATTGGATGGTTGGTATTTTACAACAAATTATATTTTCTATTTAATGCAACAAAGTTTCAAAAATGTTACATTTGTGAATCAGAAAATGCTAAAACTGCAGTTGTGTGATTGATATTGGGGTTGGTTGTTAAATGGCAGATTGCAGTAGTGGATGGTTAGAAGGTGCAAACAAGGTATATATACCATTTCTGGCTTGTGGGGATCTTAGCGGTTATGACTCGGACCGTTCATACCCGCTGCCTAAAGCCGCTGACGGAACTTATAAGAGCTTGGATCCTGTGCAGCCCCCAATAGACCCCCCTTATAAGAGAGCTTTGGAAATGAAGAAAGCTTCTAACCATGGCTTTCAAAATCATCCTTAATTGCACTAACCATATTACTGCTACTATTCAATTCTTGGCACCTGCTCCTTCCTTAATCACCTTAATTTGTTCATCTTTGAATTGTTGCTAGAAATTGTTGTATTTAAGCTACCTTTATATTTTTGTTTTATCAAAGGCTAGTGTTTGACACCGTATGCAATTGGCGATTAATTTTTTAGCAAGTATTGGCTGGAGTTAAGATGATACATAATTATTCAGTTAAAATAATGAAATATAATGTAGAACAATGAATGTACATTCATAAGTGGTTATCATGTGGTTTGTTGTTACATAAAGTTTGAGATGCACAGTTTTGTCTTTATGATATTTAGAATTCAAATGACATATGTTATAACCATATCACTAATATTGAAAATATTATAAATATGCACAGGTTTGTCTTTATGATATTTATAATTCAAATGACATATATTACAACCAATCAACCATATTACTAATACTGAAAATATTATAAATATGCAAATTAGTTGGTTAAATGTCATCTCGGTATGATTCTTTTTTATATAAATAAGATTCTTTTTTATATAAATATAAATTATCAATATAACAAGATTTTACATGTAATTTAAAAAAAAAAATTAAGGTTTATGCAATTAGTGATATGTTTTTATTTTAATTTAATTCAAAAATCAAAGAAAGTAGTAAATAAAGTTTCAAACTCCCTCAAAATGTCATTTTTATCTTTTGATGTTTTTATCCAAGCCAAATGAGCTTTTTTTTTAGCCGATTAATTCTTACTAATAACCATCTCTCATTTACTAGGGCTCGTACTCCCTATCTAGGAAGCCACTCGGACCTACGGGAGAGGTGCTAGAAGGCCATTCTTCTTTACTAAAAAGTTTGTGAAAGTTGTCTTCTAAGGGTAGGTACTACGGCTTGTTCTGTACGCAATAATTGAGGACAGAGGGAGTTTCAACTCGGCCTTCTACTAAGAGTGTTGCACAAATTCCCTTTCTTATCCCAGATTACCCAAAAAAATACATAGGAACAATGAAAAAACAAAAAAAGATATCTCGGTAACGAAAACTATAGGGGGTTGTATAAGATTCTCGGCCGCTCAATATACGGACATACTGTCTTTCTTTTTTAAGCAATATCTTGAAGTAGCAGAGTGACTACTGATTTCTGCTCATAGTTCCTCTCTTGTTAGTACCGAAATCTATACTAGTTTGCCCAGTAATGTTGTGGCTGCAATGCATAGGCCGTCGTTTTATGATACCATTTTTTAGGTGAGAGGAAACCTTCTCTTTAAAAATGAATGGAAGGTAAAAAATAGGAAAGGGAAATGAAGACTAGCCAAAAGACCTAAAATCTAAAAAATTGAAAAGATCTAACTACTATATGGAATGATAAAGCCTATAAAACAACGAGCTACTATCATTTCTTCATTATAGATTGAGATCTTCTTCGAACTTGATGCACAAATAAATATAATTCTTATCCCTTCAGTCCCTCTTTTGGTCTATCTACATTCCAGGAAATTCATTAACTCAACAAGAATGGCCAAAAGTAGCAAGTCACTTGCAAGCCCGAGAAGAATTAAATGAAATTGATAAATGTGTCCCGACAAAGCAATGAAGAAGCACTAGCAGATGAACTTTCAAATGCTTCATCTCTTTCTTTAACATACCCACCAACATTTGTCAATTTTGTCTCTCCATCAATTGGGGTTAACAAATTTAATGACACAATTCAATATTTGAGAATACTCAAATTTCATTGTGTCACATTATCTTTATATATATATATATATATATATATATATATATATATATATATATATATATATATATATATATATATATATATATAAAGGTTCAAACGAGAACTTTAACTATTTAAAAAACAAGAAAACAACAAAAAACAGCAGATCATGTACAAAATTATATGTGATTTTAAAAATCTGGCGCGGACGATGTTCAGCGCATAGTCACGTGAATCATATATGATTTTGTATGTACGCGATTGCTTTCGTGTTTTCTTAAATAGATGTTGTTCTCGTATAAAGTCACCTCTATGTGTGTGTGTATATATATATATATATATATATATATATATATATATTAATTACAGGTTGTTTCACGTGGTTAATTAAGTGATTAGGGGTATTGTTGTATTTTTTTGTTTTATTTTATATTTTTGGGTTTTTTTTTATATTTTTTATTTTAAGCGGTTACAGATTATTCATAATCTAATCCCTATTTTCATCCATTTTAAATATGAACATATTTCATATTTCATCTGTGAACACGGTTCGATATCCATATAAACATATTTAAGTTATGAACATATTTCATCTATGAGCACGATTCGATATCCATACCTGGTGTTCACCGGTGAATATCTAGTTCAAAAATAACTGCTCTGGTAATCATTTCGCCTAATGAACAAATACTGACAAGAATTTCGAATAAGATATGTTTTCACCATGTTTCCTAAATAGGTAAATGTAAAAATTTATTGTTTCCTAAATAGGTGACGAGATTACCAGGATGTGGAGAGATTAAAGGGATAGTGGACAATTTCCTAAATCAGTGACAAGAATAACATTACAATTTTGGCTTTGGTTTACTTATGAAATTGAAAAATAAAGCATGTCCCGATGTACCAATAATACAAATTTGCCATTGAGACAATTCCATCTATTGATTACAAAATTGAGTGGATGAGATTAATTAACAAAGTTTGTACTATGTCCTTTTTTTTAACAAATGAAGTTGCATACATATATATATATATATATATATATATATATATATATATATATATATACATATATATATATATATATATATATATATATATATATATGGGTTGTTTTATTTGCAACCCTTAAAAAGGTTGCAAACCTTGCAACCCACATCTTAACCGTCAGATTCATGATCGGCGGTTACAATAGATATGGGGCCCAATATTTTTAATTAAAAAAAACAGAAAATAAAAATAAAATAACCGTCGATCATGAATCCAACGGTTAAGATGTGGGTTGCAAGGGTTGCAACATTTTTCAGGGTTGCAAAATATCCTTCCACTATATATATATATATATATATATATATATATATAGAGAGAGAGAGAGAGAGAGAGAGGACGGTAATCAAATGAGAACCAAAAAAAGGATATGAACCGTGAAAACCGATCTAAGTCGTTTAGTGATTTTAATCTATGGCCATTAAACATAATGACATTTTTGTGATTTCTTTTAAATCTGAAACCATTTACTGAATATATGCCAAATTGAAAGGGCATTTATGTCCATTTTCCAGATCTCATCTCTTTTCCAGATCCTATTTATGCTCTTCCTCATACCAACGCAGATCTCATATGTCTTCCAGATCCATACCGGTTTCTATAATCACCGATCAACAATCAGAGGTCGAAGTGATCCCCCCCACCGTTTCTGATATTTATCTTTCCAATTTCATGTACACAACACTAGAAACATACATATTTCACGGGGTGATCAACAATCAGAGGTCGTTCCTCTTTGATTTTGATAGGTTTTTCCAGTAGAAGTTTCGAATTTGGGGCGGAATTACCTATTTTCACAGTCAACGAAGATTTGAACTGAGGGAAGGCAGAATGTCATCATCGTAAATTCGTAATCTTGAGATTCTCCGAGGATGTCAAATTTTAACTCGTAAAAGTTGGTATGATCGGAGAAAATCATGTGGTTTTCGTTCTAGAGATCCAGAGATCGATTCACTTTGGATGAATTCAAATAACTAATTTTCTCTCAATTTAATTTTCGGTTTGAAAGTTTTTTCGGGTTTAGTTAGTTATCGGTGTTAGAAGATTTGTTTTTTCAGAATCCTCATCGCTGGAAACTACCATCTCCGACCTCTTCCACCTTTTTTAATTCAATCTCTTCGTTTCGTTGCCCTAAATCTGATTTTATTATTACGAGATGTAAAGATCGTAATTTTCGAGTTCTTGTTGCAGTTCTAAGATCCGAAGTTTTCTCAATTCCTCGAGCCAAGGAACAATAGTGGTGGTATTGTCACTGACGTCATCCATATTGACAACATCGTTGTCAGATTGGTTGAAACGGTGTTTCAGTTCATCGTTTTTATTTATGTTATAGATGAAATTTTTGTTTGATTTCATGTGGTGAATTACGACATACATGAATTTATGTTTGGATTTCATTAGATGAAATATCATATTTATGAAAAATGTAATTTATTTCATGTGGTGAAATTAGGTTATAGATGAAGTTTTTGAATGATTTCATGTGGTGAATTAAGACATACATGAACTTGTGTTTGGATTTTATTAGATGAAATACCATATTTATGAAAATTATAATTTATTTCATGTGGTGAAATTAGGTTATTATGTGTTTCATATGGTGAATCCGTGTGCTTCATCTGATGAATGAACTTGTATGTTTCATCTGGTGAATTTTGTTACCAAAACGACGATTATGCCCTTTTCATATGGTGAAACAACTTTTAATTAAAACCATTGGATCAAAACCAAATTACGGCTTCTTGGAGAGTTGACAATCACCCTCCGTTGGGTAGAGGTTCTTCAAGAAGAACTGGAGAATCGCTGAGATGAATCGAACATAGGGAATTTTGATTTATCTGTCGGTCTTCTCAATCTTTGACATTAAGTCATCAAAGATGATTCTAGCATAGTCGATGTGTCATCCAACGATCACTGAGAAACCCATCTGGAGTTTAACTTTGCTCGCTTGATCCAGTGAACCCATCTTGCCACTCATGCACTGAATTATGTGAGAAAAGACACAATTCAGTTCAGAGGGCATCTTCGCCTTCAGAATCTTGGTGAGCTTCTTGTCAGGGATGGTGGTGCGGGGTTTGAAGTCCCACTGATAGCCGATGTGGTCAATAAACTAGATCAGCTCCTCATCAGTTGGCATGGCGTCAAAACCTTCAGTGGTTTTGGATAGGAAGCAGAGAGCAGTACTGATAGCCAAGGGAGTAATGGCTCCGGGACCATGCTGAGTCTGGAATGTGATAGCAGGGACCGGGTTTCCTTGCTTGTTCAATACTTGACTCTTTTCAGCAGTAAACTAGAACTGTTGAAGAAGAGTTTTGGAGGGTGGTGGAGCAACTTTGAGAGCATAGTTGAGGGGCAATGCCTTCAGGAAGTCAGCGGCATACTGAAGATGAGGAGATGGTTTCTTCGAAGAAAATTCTAGTAGTCGTAAGTGATTGTTGCTAGAGAGTTGTGAAGCTGCGAGTTCGAACTTCACATTCTTGGATTGAATTAGAGCAATTTGGGTTACCATTTCTGAAAGTAGAGAAGGGAATGACACAAAACTGGTTTAGAAGAAAAATAGTGGAAAAATATACCAATTTTCATTTTAAGAAGGAAACTTATAAAAATGGATTTTCCAGTATTTTAGAAGTTGAAAAGAGATAAAAGAAGTATTGTCAGTTTCCTTATTAATAAAGAAACATTAACAATATTGAAACAAAAGTTTAAAGTCTTAAAAACCAAAAGGTTTTTGCATAAAAATCATGAAGGATATGATTTTAAGAAAAAAAAAACAGTTTTTGATCCGAAAGAAAAGAGTTTTAAGGATCAAACAAAGGTTTTTGAGATAAAGAAAGAAGAACAAGAACCTGTAATGCTTGAAGTTTTGAAGATTTAAACGTGAGTTCTTAGATTGCTCGAGTGTCGAGAGTAATTTCTTGCCTTTTAGATAATATGAGAGCGTAAAAGGTAAAATTATGAATGACAAGGTTTATATATGAGTGGGAGAGAGGAGAGAGAAAGAATTTGGAGCGGGAAAATGTGTCCATCATGACACGGACACGTCCCTTGAATTTGATTGGTCAAGAAGTGCAACGGACGAACGTGTCAGAAAGAAATGCGTGCCATGGATTGTCGTGCAAATGATGTCACACTAAAAAGTGTCTTTTCATTTTTGAGGGTATCTAATAGAAAATCAGGTATAATCTTTTATATTTGAAAAATCACTGATAGGAAATGTCAGTGATGAATATTATTTTCAAAAAGCTTCTAATCACTTAAAGAAAGTCAGTGATTAAGTTTTGAAAAACTTCTCGCTGAATTAGATCCAGTGAGGATAGATAAGAATACACACCTAAAAGTCAGAGATATTTTGGTCAGTGATTATGAGATGAATAGGACAAAAGTTTATTACTGACTTGATGCATGAACGCTGAAGAGTTAATCTTCATTGTTCAACATTCCAAGCTCACTGATGAGAAAGTTGAACCTCGTCTCATCAGGAGGTTTGGTAAAGAGATCAACTAGCTGATAGTCAGTTGGAATAAAATGAAGTTCTATGTCACAATTCATCACATGATCTCTGATAAAATGATATCTTATCTCGATGTGTTTTGTCTTTGAATGTAACACTGGATTATTTGCTATACTTATAGCACTAGTGTTGTCGCAATAGATCGGAATTTTGGATAGCTGAAGGTCATAGTCTAATAGCTAATTTCTCATCCATAAGATCTGAGCACAACAACTTCTAGCTGCTACATACTTAACTTTAGCTGTGGAAGTGGACACTGAGTTTTGCTTTTTGCTTGTTCAACTTACCGTCTTTCCACTTAGGAGTTGACATCCTCCAGTGGTACTTCTTCTATCTAGTTTGCAACCTGCAAAATCACTATCTGAATAGGCAGTTAGATCGAACCCTGAGTCTTTGGGGTACCAAAGACCTAGGTGAGGAGTTCCCTTCAGGTATCTGAAAATTCACTTGACAACTATCATATGGGATTCCTTGGGTTCTTATTGATATCTTTCACAAAGACAAGTATAATACATGATATCAGATCGGCTCGCTGTAAGGTACAGCAGAGAGTCTATCATTTCTCTATAGGCAGTGACATTAACAAGCTTTCTAGAAGGATCCTTGTTTAATGTCAGCGGGGGTGCTACAGGAGTTTTCATTGCCGAAGTTTGAGTAAGATCAAACTTTTTCAGCATATCAATAACATACTTACCTTGATGAATGAACATGCCATTATCAGATTGTTTGATCTGAAGTTCAAGGAAGTAAGTTAGCTCACCCATCATGCTCATTTTATATTCTTTCTTTATTCTTTCAGCGAATCGAGTGCACAAAGATGGATTAGTAGAACCAAATATAATGTCATCAACATATATTTGAATAAGGATAATATGACTTTTTATCTTCCTGAAAAATAGAGTGTTATCAATTTTGCCATGCTCAAAATTTTCAGTGATAAGAAAGGAAGAGAGAGTGTCATACCAAGCACGAGAGGCTTGTTTTAACCCAAAGAGAGCCTTATCCAACTTATAGACAAAGTATGGATGCTTAGGGTTAGAAAACCCTGGGGGTTGTTCAACATAGACTTCCTCAATCAGCTTTCCATTTAGGAATACTGATTTAACATTCATTTGATATACAATGAAGTCTTTGTGAACTGCATATACTAAGAATAATTGAAATGCTTCGACCCTAGCCACAGAGGAAAATGTTTCATCATAGTCTATGCCTTCCTCTTGTCTGTATCCCTGAGCAACTAGTCTAGCTTTGTTGCAGGTTACAGTCTGTTAGGATCAAACGCTTACCACTACGTCAAAATCAATTGCTGATGGAGAAGGCACAACTTTATTTCCTTATAGTGTAGCAGCCAACACCACATTTCGATTTAGGAAGATGCTGGTCAATGACCCAACAATCCCCCCCCCCCGGCATCTGCCAGCACTAACAAGATATTCGCTAGAAGTCAATGGTTGCACAACAAGCCTTTGGCATTTAAATGCACTCCATGGGATTCGAACCCGTGACATGCTTTGATACCACATGTTAGGATCAAACACTTACCACTACGCCAAAAGCAATTGCTGATGGAGAAGGCACAACTTTATTTTCTTATAGTGTAGCAACCAACACCACGTTTTGATTTAGGAAGATGCTGGTCAATGACCCAACACAGTCCCATTTTCATCTAACTTGTTTCGATACACCCATTTGGTGCCTATAACAGTTTTGTCAGATGGTCGGGGAACGAGATTCCAAACTTTGTTTCTTTCAAACTCAGTCAACTCTTCTTGCATAGCGCTGACCCAGTTTGGATCTCTTAGGGCATCATCAATCTTCTTAGGCTCGAGAAGAGAAAGAAATTTAACAAAAAGACAGATGTTACTTGAGCTTCATCGAGTCCGAATACCTGCATCTGGATCACTAAGGATTTGATCAATAGGGTGATTTATGGTTTGTGACACCCCAAATTTCAAGTAAGTAACCTACCTTGATCTTTCGTTGATTCCAACTTTATCTCATACGGTAAGGATTTAATTTGATCATTATTCCTATTGTTTTGATTGCTCTATGTCACGTGGGGGACGTTTTACTATGAGTTAAATCTTTTGGAGTTTAACTGAGTTGAAATGGGAAAAAATCAGACGACTGGGGTCACTGGACAAGAATGCCAGGGGAATTCTCGCGGTGTCATAGTCGTGGGGGCCAATGTGGTCTCGGTACATTCTGGGCAAGAATGTCCGGCGAGAGTGCCAGGGGCATTCTCGCGGTGTCACTATCGTCGAAAGCAGATAACTCTCGGCACAAAATGGGCGAGTATGCCCGACGAGTGTCATTGTCGCCTACGGGCTACTTAGAGCTAACAATTAGATCTGATTGAAGGGGATTTTGGATATCATTTTGAAGAAAGGCATATACGTTTTTCTCTCCACTTTGAAAGCAATTTTCAACCCCTCTTGCTATTTACCATCATTTATTGCAAATCTAAAGGAACCAAGAGGAGTTATTGCATCTCTAGGGTTCTATCATCATTTAATTCAAGGTTCTAGTGTTCTAGGAACTCAACTCTTCTCCTTTTCTCCACTAAGAAATCTAGGGTTTCACTAACAACCCTATTGTGTGAGTCATCCTCATTTTTTCTTGATTTCCTCAACTTATTGGAAGTATTATACTTATTTAATATCAACTATATGTTTTATCTTGTTCAATGATGGTACATTATCAAACCTATGTTTAAGGTGATTTTAGGGTTTGTTCTTGATGGTAAAAATAGGCAAAGGTAAGTGCCTATAAGGGAGTATTATGCACTTGACATTTGTCTATGATAATATTCTCCTTCTATGTTTATGGATTTGGAAATCTAGGTCAAGTATGAATCTTAGAGATTGTTGTTGGTTAATGAAGTATGTTGGGAGTTTATTTGTTGGGTCAGTGGTTATTTGACACAAATACTTCTGAATGTGTATTAGGGGAATAATGTTCTTTATGACCTTGTTGTTGACCATATGACTCTCATGTATGGAGACCTATCGATGTGTGTACTTGAACAACCCACTCTCTAACTTAAGGGAAGATGGGAGGCTAAAGACCCGGTTTGGGTTTATGTCCAACTAGGCTAAAGACCCGATTTGGGTTGATGTCCAACTAGGCTAAAGAGCCAGTTTGGGTTGATGTCCGACTAGACTAAAGACTCGGTTTGGGTTAATGTCCATTTAGACTAAAGACTCGGTTTGAGTTGAAGTTAAATTATAGACTAAAGATCCAGTTTGGGTTGAAGTCCACCAAGACTAAAGACCCGGTTTGGGTTGATGTTCAATGGGGTTAAATGTTGAAATATAATTGATGACTTGTATTAAAGCAGGTCCCTCCATAGACTCACACGTTCTCATGATGTATCGATTTTGGAAGTCACGAAGTTACATGTTTACATTCAAGACGTTCTTTCCTATTATTTATATTGATGAACTCACTAGGCGATAAGCCTAACGCTTGTCTTGAATTTATTGTGTAAATAGGTTCTCTTAGCGACGGGGTTTGCAAAGGTTGAGAGTGAGTGTGTTGGCCGTTAGTGGTATCTTTTGGAGATAATGTTGATTGGGGACTTTTGGCGTACATATTTGAGTAGAAGTATTTTGGGAAATTGGATGACAATTGTATTAATCCAGACTTAGATGGTTTAGATTAGTGTATTGTCTTTGTTAATTTCCAAGTATAGAATTGTAAACGCTAATTACTTTTCCCTATTTTGGGTATTGCTATTTATAGAAATGTCAAGTTTACAACATTTCCCAAATTTAAATTTACCCTTGTTTTTAGGTGATTCAAAGGTTGGAAGATCAGATGGTGGTAAAGTGTTTAGAGGGACAACTGAAACCCATGAGGTGGATTATGTGTTAGGAGGTATGATGTCTGGATCATCATCAACGTTAGAAGGGTGTGCATGATGAGAAAACATCCAGGCATTGAGTTCTTCATTATCAGCAATAGGTTTAGAATTTGTTGATCTGGATTCATCAAAGGTGACGTGGATTGTTTCTTCTACAGTTTGTTTTCTCTTGTTGAAGACCCTGTAGGCTTTGGAGATTGAAGAGTATCCAAGAAAAATTCCTTCGTCAGCCTTTGGATCAAACTTTCCAAGGGTATCTCTGTTGTTTAAAATAAAGCACTGACAACCAAAGATATGAAGAAAACTGATAGAAGGCTTTTTCCCATAGAAAAGTTCATAGGCAGTTTTGTTGAATCGTTTGACGATCAGTGACCAGTTTTGAGTAAAACATGTTGTGTTGACAGGTTCTGCCCAAAATTGAGCTGGAAGATGATAATCGTTGAGCATTGATCTAGCTGCTTCAATGATAATTCTATTTCTTCTTTCAGCGACTTTGTTTTGTTAAGGAGTTCTCATAGCAGAGAAGTTGTGAGAGATTCCTTTGTTCTCAAAGAAGTTATCCAGGGAACTGTTTTTGAATTCAGTTCCATGATCGCTTCTTATTGAACGAACAATTAAGTTGTTCAACGCTTCCATCTTCTTAACAAAAGATATAAGTTCTTCTGGAGGAATATCACCCAGGTGTAGCAAGAGTATTCATCTACTATGACAAGAGTGTATTTCTTTCCAGCTATGGATTGAATGTTGACAGGGCCAAACACATCCATATGCAGGAGTTGGAGGGGACTTGTCACTAATGAAACTTGCTTAGACTTGAAACTAGCTTTGGTCTGCTTTCCCTTTTCACACGCTGAGCAAAGAGATTCCTTGGCATATGAATGCTGAGGTAGACCGTAGACTAGTTCCTTTGAAGATAGAGTGTTCAGTGTTTTGAAAAAGAGATGAGAGAGCCTCTTATGCCATAGCTAGTTGACATCTGATGAGGCTTTGGACAGAAAACAGATGTTTTCAGTGGTTGCAGAGTCCATGTTTATTACATAAACATTTTCCATACGATAACTACTGAGAGTCAGTTTTCCATCTTTGTCCTTCACTAAACATGCTTTCTTAGAGAATCATACTTCGAAGTCTTTATCACATAGATGATTAATGTTGAGAAGATTGTGCTTCAGTCCATCTATGTAGGCAACTCTTCGGAAGGTAGTTGTACCATTGCTGGGTACACTAAACCCTTCGGTATAACCTTTTCCATTTCCTTTCTCTTTTGAGACCTGCAAACATAAGGAAGATTAAGTTTTTATTGGTACCCACTTTTCAATAGGTCCAGAGGAGTTAGTTGAGATGAAAGGTTCATCAATCTTAACGACATTTATAGATTCAGTGTCAGTGGTAACCTTCACTTTAGTTAATTTCTTAACTTTAGTGGTATTTTTCACCTTGACAGATTTCTCAGCTTTGGTGATCTTCTTAGCCTTGGAGACATTCATCTTCACTTTGGTTATCTTTTCAGCCTTTGTGGCATTAGGACATTTACTGGCAATATGGTCAGTAAGTCCACGGTGATAGCATTTTTTATAGGTGAAAGTGTTTTTAACACTAGGAGCATTAGAGAACTTAAGATGAGTCGGGTCAGCTCCAAGAATGCCCTTAACATTAGATCTCGGAAGAACTTTCAGTTCTTCTGATTTCTTAGGCTTGAGGTCAATCTTCAGCTTTGGAGTAGATCTTTGAATCTTACCAGCTGAGAGGTTCTTTCTTTAGTGAATCTGAATTAAGATCAGCGATTGCTGAGGCTTTTCTTGTTGTGGACTTGTCTTGGTTTCACTGATGTCCGCAATCAGATCATCAGTAGACTTGTCACTTGTTCAGCAGTTTTGTCTTCGATGTCAGCGGTAAACGTCTTTGTCGCGAAACTTGTCTTCAGGGATTACATTTAACTGAATACATTAGAAACTATCAGCGATACTGAATAGACTCAGTATTTGATCGTTGATGGTGAAACACTAATACATACAGATGTTAAACATAATTTTCACTAAGTATTTTAAAGGGTCATCATCAAATCACTGAGAGAGTTTGGATCAACAATAATTGATACCAATTACAGTTCGTCGGTAGTATCATACCAAACACGCAAACTTGGTTGGTACACGGTATTGGAAGTCGCGTATCATGGTAGTACCATGGTGTCGGCTTATTAATTATTTATAGTTTTAACTGAATATTAAACATTTTATTTTTAACTATTTTGTTTGAATATTTGAATGTTTGCAAGTTTTATTTCTTCCATTAAAACCCTTAAATATCACATGTGTTACTTGTAAACTCAATATCACTCAAAATTTCATATATGCAACTTGAAATTGGTACAAAACCATTACCAATCGAAAAAATTTGGTACCAGGTTGGTATACGGTATATGATTTTACGTACCAATTATAATGGGTTGGTACATAATATTGGGAAAAAATCTTGGTATCGTATCAAGTCCATCCCTAGCCTAAACCATACAAAGTGATGTAGATAACTCGATCGAGTGGCCCCCACTTCTGTCTCTATCAGAAGGTGACAACCGCCGCCTCCATAGCCACAACATGGAGGAGCAGCTCTAGCAAAGTTATGTCTCCAACGAGGAGCACGAGTGGAACAAGGGCAACCGGGACATTTACCTTCATCTCCTATCACAAAATCTAACACGTATTATCCGCAATGTTACACTGAAATGAAAGTTATGATGAAATAAATTATAAAATTATAATAATATCGGTGAAAAAGATGGTAAACCAAAAAAACTAAAAGGGGTAAAGTTTGGTAAGGAGACCTTTTAAGAACCCATGAAATTGTGATAACCTTGAGAAATAGTGCATAATGTACTATTTCATATGATCTTTTTTTCATCTAAGACTAGCATCTAAAATATTGATTAACGGATATTTGTTTCACATTGTGAACCTTTTTAGTCTGTCTGTGAAACAAAAGTTACACGTTGTGAACCAAATACATATGAAATAACTATATGTTCGTCAATACGTTAAATGTTAGCCTTGGATGAGAAATAATCATGTCAAATAATAGTTTAAGGTAAAATTTCTTATAGATTTCATAAATTTTAGAGTTCTCAATTGATTGATAAAAACACTAACACCTATATATCTTTGAATTCTATATTTTGTACTTTCCTTGTGTGCTTCTTAATTATTCGATTTTAATATTTTATTCATACTTGAAACAATTGAATGCTTAAATTTGTAATCATTGAAGTTGGCCAATAGGATTCCTCTTCCATATTTATATTCTTATTTTTAACTCTTGTCCATCAAGACATGTATTTTCAATCTCTTTCTTTAACTTCATTTGTACGTAAATTCTATAATATGTGGACTAAATAGGTTGATTAATGTCAATCTCAATCAGTTTCATACCAAACTTATTTCCAAAAATTCTAACATAAGGAGACATTTTTTTAGCTCATTCAACAGTTTCATCTCATAAAAATTAAAATACATGTTTTAGACGTCATGTTAAAATATATGTTTCTCATTTTGCACAAATTTTAATCCAAGCTTATATACTAATGTAAATACATAAGAGTGAGAGTTAACATTGTAAACATGATTTTATTTTTATCACAAAAGTATATATACATATATATATATATATATATATAGTTTACTTTACATAGATTAATTATAATGTGTGATTTAGTTTTTTAAGGAATTCTTTTCGTAAACAGGTTATCTTCTCAGAAACAAGCTCACTGCTTCTCGAGACAAAAGAAATGTTTGCGTACAATTTATTTACAACCCCTACATTCAAATGAGATATACTTAATCTGTTTTACATGGTTTGGATATTTATGATTTGATGTATGCTTTCAAATTTGATTTTTTGAAGTAGTACTCCCGTGGGTGGCTCTGTTTCGAAATAAATGTCTATAATAAAAAGATATATTGTTTTAAAAATATGTAATTATTACACTATTAAATAACTAAATGATAATTTAATTTACCCTTAACAATAAAGAAATAATGAATTTTTTTCAATATATTGGAAAATAGATAAACAAATGAACACTTAATTCAAGAGTGAAATAAAAATATACACATTGTAAAAGTCCATATAAAAAACGAGGTAGCTTAAAATTTAAATGCACTATTAGATCATCTCCAAACTACCACTAAAAATACAAAAAATAGAGGTGTTTTCATCTCCAACCCACTAAAAAAATAGAGGTCAATAAAGTAGATCTCTATAATAAAATATAATAGTTCATTTAACTTTTATAATTACATAATATATATATATATATATAGATTAATAGTTTAGTACATTAAGGGGCTGTTTGTTTACCTCTTAATGGTTTCATTACGATGCAATCTCTGAATCGTTAAAAGGTGAATCTTGTTTGGTAAAAAAAAGAGTTGCCTCTTAATGGTTCCAAAATCCTCTTAATGGTTTAGTATCCTGTCCCTCCCTTAACCATTAAGCGCCTTGATTTCATTATGAACAATTAGCAAACAACCATATTTCATTTTACACTATATTATAAAAACTTCTTAATCATTCTGCACTAAACCATTCAGCAACTGCCAAACAACCCCTAAATAATATTTTGTAGCAAGTTTATAATGTAGTTATTATTTATTACAATATTAAAGATGTTTAGTGTTTTTTATAGTGTTCAAGGGACCCACCGTTTTTAGTGTTATTTTTTAGTGGTTGGGTTGAAGATGTCCTTACCTACTAATTTTCTTTTTATATTTTCAAATTTCAATGTATGATTTAATCTAATTATGACATAAAGAGAGTCACGAGAGTCTTCCTTTGAGAACCCATAAAATTGTGAGAAGCTTGAGAAATAGCACATCATGTGCTATTTCATACGATTTTTTTCTAAGATTAAGATTTAGAATATTAATTAACATATATTTATTTCACAATGTGTTTGTTTCACAGTGTAAACATCTTTAGTATGTTGGTAAAACAAAAGTTGGGTTGTGGCGCACTGGTAAACCCTTTGAGGGATGTAGTAGAAGATCTCATCTACCTAGTGTTCAAATTTAGGCGTTGTCAAAGCCCTTGTGGCCATGGAGATTCACCTGCGATGACTTCAAACCATTCGTGGTCGTCCGAGAATTAGTCAGTGCGTGTAAGCTGACCCGGAAACCCACGGTTACAAAAAAAAAAGTTATCCGTAAAATTTTTTTACATGAGCCAAATACATATAAACTAAACATATTATGAAACCAATATATATTCATCACATAAAATGTTAGCCTTAGATTAAAAAAATAATGTAAAACAATATCTTAGAATAAAAGTTATTATAGCTATCATAATATATATAAAGTAATGATTTATGACGTCACAAGAGGATGATACACCAAACACCCATAAAAAACAAAGATATAGAATGCACTACATTTCAGATTCAAGTATTTTAGTAACATCTGGCAGATCGCTCTTAATTTCCCACGCCCACCACATCATTTATTACATACATACATACATATACCTCTCAAATTCTCTGCAAATTTCTTCATTCTTCCATTATATAATATATATAATTCCAAATAATGAAAATGGATGAAAATGCCACTTCCAACTACCAACAAGGCTTTGAAATCTCCGGCGACTTCCCTTCTCAGCCCCCCTCCAAATTTTTCGACGACGACGGCCGTCCCAAAAGAACCGGTAATTAATTAATTATAACTCTAGCTACTTCAATATATATTCAATCATGCATTCTATCTAATTTTGAAGCTGAAACACCAATTAATTAATCCTTTAATTAATTTCTACTTATATAATTAATTAAAACAAATGTAGGGACTCTTTGGACTGCAAGTGCACATATTATCACGGCGGTGATAGGCTCCGGCGTGTTGGCATTGGCATGGGCTACGGCCCAGTTGGGTTGGGTGGCCGGACCATCGGTTCTTTTTCTCTTCTCGTTCGTAACTTATTACTGTTCCTGCCTACTTGCATCATGTTACCGCACCGGCGACCCAGTTACCGGCAAACGAAACTATACCTACATGGAAGCTGTCAAGACCAATCTTGGTTAGTGTGTATATATATATGTAATGGGTTGGGTTCCGGTTACAAGTTAAAGTTAACGTTGTTATAAACCGTTGGATGGATGAGAGGTGGATCCATTTCATGGAAGGACTACATTTGATTAAAATTTATCAACGATTCATATCCATTTCTCATGTTAACCTCAACTTCTCATACAATAGTTTGCCTTTATGTAATTTAGTAACTAATTCTTTAAAATTATATACTCCATCATATAATAATTTGAATATGAACTTGGGATTTCTGATTTTCAGGTGGCTTCAAATTTAAGATTTGTGGTTTCATTCAGTACTTTAATCTTACTGGAACCACAATTGGGTACACCATTGCTGCTTCCATTAGCATGATGTGAGTGCCACCCTATCTATATTCTATATACACATACACATACCTATACAAACGAATGTTCAAACGAGAACACTAACTATTTAAGAAAACAAGAAAATAACAAAAAATAGCAGATCATTTACAAAATCATATGTGATATACATTAACATGAAAAAAGGACACGAACGACTTTGGGTGGGACCTAAAATCGCGTGTAAAGTCGCGTGAATCATATATGATTTTGTATGTACTCGGTTGTTCTCATATTTTCTTAAATAAATGTTGTTCTCGTATGAACCCATCTCCACATCTACATACACATACACACACAGATACATATACATATATGCATGTTAATCTTTTCTTTTGTTAAATTTATGGAAAATTAAGGGCAATAAAAAGATCGAGTTGTTTCCACGAGAAAGGTCATGAGAGTTCATGTGGAGTATCAGGGACTCCATTTATGTTATTGTTTGGTGGTGTGGAGATCCTCCTTTCTCAAATCCCAGATTTCCATCAGATTTCATGGCTGTCAATGGTGGCCGCCGTCATGTCCTTCACTTACTCCGCCATCGGTCTTGGCCTCGGGATCGCCAAATTTGCCGGTACATTTCTTAACATGCAACTTTATACATAGAGTCGGTTTCAAATGAGAACAATAACTAAATAAGACAACACTAGCTATAACGGCTAATTCACATGTGATTTTATATTAAATTCACTGTGTAATTAAAATCACGTGTGATTAAGTGTGACCTTATTACATTGATCGTCTTCCATAATTGTATGTGATTTCATTGCAAAATCACATATGATTTGACCGTTCTCGTGTTATTTTTTGACGATCAATATATATATATATATATATATATATATGAGAGATATCAAATGAAAACCACTCTAATTTTGAAAACCGTGGAAACCCTCGATTTCATTGGTTAAATTAATGAAATTGTTTCATGAAATTGTTTAATTCGATGAAATTGTTTCATATAGTTCTTTTATTGATGAAATTGTTGCATATATTTGTGTTTTTTATGTAAAAATGAAAAAAATTCATCAAACTGCGAAATTACATGAAACAACTTCATCAGAATGAGAAAAATAGATGAAACTACGTAAAAAACACAAATATATGAAATAATTTCATTAACAAAAGAATTATATGAAACGACTTGATCATATTAAATAACTTTATGAACCAATTTCATTAATTTAACCAATGAAATTGACGGTTTTTCCAAAGTTTCTTATGGTTTCCAATTGAAACCAATTATATATATATATATATATATATATATATATATATATATATATATATATATAGGGTTGAGTTCCAGTGAGAAGTTGAAGTTAACATGACAAGCGTGAGAAGTGGTTATCAACTGTTGGATAAGAAATGAATGCATATTAGGATAAGATACACCGAGATGCATTGGATCAATTCTTTTCTAAGACGCAATTCATGGGAGGACATTTTATTAAAAGTGATCAACCGTCTAGATTCACTTCTCACGCTTCTCACGTTAATATCAACTTCTCACACGATTCTTCGTCGTCCATATATATTGATTTTATAATGCAATTAATATTTATAACTTTTTAATTAAAACTAGAAAATGGAAGCATCAAGGGAAGCCTAAGTGGTATTAGTGTTGGAGAAGTGACTCAAACACAAAAAATATGGAGGAGTTTCCAAGCATTTGGAGCCATTGCTTTTGCCTATTCTTACTCCCTTGTACTCATTGAAATTCAGGTAATTAATACAATCATTTATATATTCAGTCCTGTATCGTAGGTCTTATCTGTAAATTAAGATATGACCTACGATACAAAACGAATAATAAAAAAATGAACTTAAAACGATTAAAAAAAACTTGTTAAAACAGGATACAATCAAATCACCACCAGCAGAGCAGCAAACAATGAAGAAGGCAACGTTAATAAGCGTGATAACAACAACCATCTTCTACATGCTTTGTGGATGCTTCGGTTACGCATCTTTTGGAGACCATGCCCCCGGGAACCTTCTCACCGGCTTTGGTTTCTACGACCCGTTTTGGCTCGTTGACATTGCAAATATCGCCATTGTAATCCACCTTATTGGTGCTTACCAAGTGTTTGCACAACCCTTATTCGCATTCGTTGAACAAACCGCTGAACAACACTTCCCCGAAAGCAAACTCATCACAAAGGATATAAACGTTCCGATTCCAGGTTACAAACCCTACAAACTCAACGTGTTTCGATTGATATGGAGAAGCATGTTCGTGTGCATGACCACCATTGTTGCTATGTTGATGCCGTTCTTTGAAGATGTTGTTGGGATCCTTGGAGCGTTTGGGTTCTGGCCGCTAACGGTTTATTTCCCGATCGAAATGTACATTACTCAAAAGAAGATACCCAAATGGAGTAACAAATGGATCTCTCTCCAAATCTTGAGTGCAGCTTGCTTCGTTATTTCGGTTTGCGCCGCCGCGGGTTCGATCGCGGGAGTGATTAATGACCTCAAGGTCTATAAACCCTTCAAGACCATGTACTGATCGATTCACCCAAAAAAAGGGGTTTTATGCTTGCAAAAAATCAAAAAGATTTTTGAGAAAAACAAAGAGGAAATTCAAGATTCCAATTTTTGTTCCTAAAACAATCCTAATAAAACAAAAGGGTTTGTCATTTTACTTTTGTAATTTCTGAATTCTTGTCGTTGTATTTAATATAAATTTTGGAATCAAATAAATATTTGTGAACATCTGCTTTACTTATTTAATAGTGCCTGTTTCTAGCTTCTGACTTCCCTCTCTTTTTTACATTTTATTTTCATATATCACTAGGCATATACCTGTGTGATGCAGTGGAATATAAGTGAAGAACGAACAATTAATGTTACTTCCTTATATACATGTCATCAACAATCAACCATGACCTAAGAATCACAACTTATAAAACTTAAACCCATAAAGATATTCAATAATTAGTTTATATTACAATTATTGACGAAAAAAATTATAATGATATAATTTATAATAAGAATGAAACGTATTTTACGATTATGTATTTTTAACGTGCTAATGGTGGAAAAAAAATAAAACGTATGGATTGAAAACAAATTATTTCGTAGATATTAATGATATTTAATAGTAAGGTTAAATTAAAAAATATTCAATATTGGGCTCGTTTTGTAGGTATTGACGAGACGATTATAATGGTATAATTTGTAGAAAAATGAACATATTTTTTCATTGCATTTTTGTTGATATATGATTATTTGTGTTAATATGATAATGGTGTAAAAAGAAAAATGAAAAAGTAAGGGATATAAAGTAAATTAAATAAGTAATTGTAAGGGTGATAAATGTAACATTGTAAGGGTGGTAAATGTAATTGTACTACAATAAGTATAGATATAATGAGGACAGAAAACGTATTTTATATTATTGTATTTGTGACATCAGTATAAATCAAATATGTATTTGCTAAAATATGGAAAAGCCACTAAAGAATGTCAAATGAGTGATTTTAGACAACTTTGGACAATTATGATGAATTTCAAATCCCTAAAATTTCAATTCTGTTAAAAAATTTCATTCCTTACAAATATATTATACGATCCCTACAGTAATTTCTTCGTACATTAAACTAAAAAATACACTAAGATGAGATTTGTAAAAGAACAACTTAGGGAAAGCGCATGGCACAATGATGGTGTAATTTTTACTTTATGAAATCACAAACCTTGTAGTTTACTTATAGGCGATCATTTATGGACACTTATGGGCCTAATCTATACTTCTAAACAGCGTGCTTTAGAGCATCCCCAATGGGAGGTCCATGAATCCATCATTAAAGAGGAACCGGACCAATATTATAGGGGTGAGCAAAACCTGACCGACCCGAAAACCCCATACCCGATCACCCGAAGACCCGAAACCTTGAACCCGAATTATTTTGCGGGTACTAGAGCATCTCCAATGCAAGATTCTTATAAGCAAAAAGTGCAATGACTTATAAAATTTAGTATTGTGGAGAGTTCTTACAAGAAGATAAAGCCCTGTAGGTTCTTAAACAAGAACCTTGGTTCTTACCATAAAGTTTGTGTGAAATGACAATTTCCTCATTTTTATTGGTAGTTAAATTAAATATTTGATATTTATTTATAAATAAATAATAATTATTGATATTGACAAGAGATTTTATAAGAACTACCATTGTGAACTTTTAGATAAATTTTTAAATTGATGAGTTGGAAATTAAGTGGCACCAAAAAGTGTAAAAAATAGGTTCTTGTAAGAACCTCCATTGGAGATGCTCTTACGGATCGGGGTGGGTATCCAAATCCCCCACCCGACCCGTCAGAAAACCCGATTTTATTTTTAATTTTAAAATATGTTTTTCTAAACCTAAAAGACGAAGATCTCTCCTTTCGACCTCTGACCTGGTTCCTTTTATGATTCAAAAAAAAGCTGTTGCCAGCAGATATGAGAAACGAGAAATGCAGAAATTAAGTAAAACCAGAGCATTGCATTACGAGATTCAACTGGACGATACATTTACTTGTACTAAAAACAAATACGATTTCAAATCGAAACCCCTAATTCTACGAACCTCGAATCTCTATTAACCTCTGAAACCATAGAGAGTACGGTCCTAGCGTTTCAAATCATAAACCACATCCATCGTAGTAACAGTTTTTCGGTGAGCGTGCTCGGTGTAGGTAACCGCATCGCGAATGACGTTCTCTAGAAAGATCTTGAGCACACCACGTGTTTCCTCATAGCCTCATAGATCAAACCACTTATACGCTTAACACCACCTCTTATTGCCAAACGTCGAATCACCGGCTTTATGATACCTTGGATGATCATTTGGCGGTTGAGCTGCTGCCACACCTTCGGTTCCAGATTCTTGCTTTTGGGAATCACTCGAGACTTCTTGCTTACGAGAATCTGGAACGAGTTTTTCCACACCTTCGGTTCCAAGTACCAGTTACCATTTCGACTAAAATTTTGCAAATTGCGCGTTCCCACTTTGACCTCAAACAAGCTTATCAACCATAGCTCTAATCCATCTGATTCTCACTACATTTTATCAGTCAACACTGATGTCGATTCTCAACCACCCTTCAATTAACTACAGCTCTAAAATCCTCATTTCTATCCTTCGATTCTTGGATTAACACCTTCCTGATTCCCACTAATCGACACAACAATCTACCAAACCGAAAACTCCCTTGAAGCGAAAGCTCACCTCTAATCATTATTCTCTTCCTTATGGACCCATGAGGTCCTTTCTCAACGAAATATCTACATCCCGCACAATATTCATCTCAAACGGTATTAACCTTACAACCACAAGCGAACCCACACAACACGCCAAAACAACACTATCAATTCATAGATAGGACTCTCTACCCTAAACCACACTCAACCATAGCAAACTAGTATGCACATACACCTGTAAATTCATAATGGCATTGGCCAGATGCAATTCTGAATTTACCTTACAAGAGAGTACTCACTATTGTTTTCATGCCTCTCGATGATCAAGGTCTTCCTTAAAGGCTTCCTAAATCTCAGTTTAAGTTTAGGCCCATCCGGTCACCTAAATCGCTTAAACTATGGCTCTGATACCAATTGTAACAACCCAATTTGCGACAAAGATCAAAACTAAAAGTTTTTAACTAACAACGCCAAACAGCCCAAAATACACATCTACATTATTAAGGTTCACGGAAAGATAACCTATTACACAACTGAGATTATGAAGAAAGATAAACTAAAATGACGGTCTTCTAGCCAACTCCAGCTTACACCTTCTCTTTGGCCTTAACTGCTCTTCCTACCTCACGCCTGCCTGAAAAAGGGTTTTAATTTTGAAAGAGCGAGGGTTAGACCAACGGTCTAGTGAGTCCCCTCTAACAACAGATATCAACAACCAAGATGTAAAGAAAATAATACTTCAAATAAGTAACCCATTCAGATAAAAGGAAACAGTGTTGAAGTTACTACTCATATCCAGCACACACTACCGTTACCTATCGATAACGGCGTAACCAAATCATACTGCCTTAACTAGGACACACCCCCATTTGGCATATACGGGCCACACCCCCCGGTATGAGTTTAGACGGGACACACCCCCCGGTATGAGTTTAGATGGGACACACCCCCGTTATGTATTACCACAAGCAGGACACACCCCCGATAAATACCACAAGCAGGGCACATCCCCGATAATTACGCAATTCCCACAAATAAGGTATGCACACATTTAGAATAACAACATTTATGAGCAACCAACAGATAACCTCACAAGTGTTAAACAACATAACCAACAGTACAATAAATGACATTCACAAGTCATAAACCACTTTAAAAACATTTAGTTTAGAAAAACTCACCTGAGGTCCAGATCAAAGTTTCCTCTAGAACTGGTCTGAAACGAAACCTATAAGAAAAGACATTGGCCGATAAACTTCCGATACTTTCTAATTCGCAACGGTAACCGACCTTGACACACTATAAACTTAAACGGTTGAATCCAAATTAAACCGCTAATCTAGGCTTGCAAGATATTTAATACTGAGCTTACTCCCATGGTCGAAATACTCTATAAGAACCTCGATCCACTAATTAAACATCGACCCAACTCAAGATAACCAAGTCCTAATCAAACTAGTGCAATCTGGGCCAACCACTAACTGCCAAAGGCCAGATGGGAAATAGGTCATGGGCCGCGACCCATGTAGTACGTAGTCGCCCGGATTCAAGAACTTCGACCGGGACCGGTGTCGACCGGGACTTCTCTCCCCAGTTTCGACCGGTATCTCTCACCCTAGGGGTGTTAAAAAAAACGTTGGACCGCTCAAACCGGTCGAACCAAGTCAAACCGGACCATTTTTGGCGGTTTGAGTGGTCTGGCGGTCCGGTCTGGTCTGGAAAATTGCCAAACCGGGCGGTCCGGTCTGGTCTGTGGTCTGGAGGTTTTTTTGGGCGGTTTGGACCAAACCGACCGCCAAATATATAAATATATATTTTTTAGTTTTTTATATATACCTTTATTATAAAGAATAGATTATATAAAACTCAAATGTCCAAGTATATACAAAAAGACCTAAGATATTTTAACAAATTGAAATCTTTATGGATTGTGGAATACAAAGAACAGAAAAATGAAGAAGTGAAGTCGTGGATTTTATTTGCACTTTGCATATTACTTTTTTTTAGTGTTTTATCTTGGGATATTTTGTTAACTTTTGTGGACTTTGTTATTTTGTTGTGAACTTTGTTCTTGTAACACCCCGGATTTCAGTTGTGTAACCTTACTATTCTTATGTTAAGCTTTTGTCGTTAGCTCCGTGTTTGGTTGGTTCTCGTTTTGGTTTTTGTGAAGTTTGGGGAGAAACAGTGAGTTACGCGAGTTACACCGCGACTAGAGGTCGCGGCACAACCCGCGTAACCCTCTGTTGGATATTGGATTTTGAGAACTACGCGAGTTACACCGCGACTAGAGGTCGCGGCATGTAACACCCGCTATTTTGGGGTTGGGTGAAAAGTTGACTATTACCCAAAGTTCAAGGGGGTAAAATGTAACTTGGGTTATATAAATATAAATCATATTTTAGATATTTTGGAAATATCACAATATACCATTTTGGTTTTGAGAAGTCAGAGAGAAAGAAGGAGCAGGTTGAGGTCTTCGGGTTTTCTCCAAATCAAGGTACGAATCTAGCTTAATGCTTTGATCTGAATGCTTTTAGCCGCGTATAATCTCGTTGTGAAGGTTTTAAACCGTTCCATTGTGAGATCCGAGTATTTCTCATTTTGGATCTGGGTTCTGCATCGATCTGTTCTTGATGTTCTTGATTGAACAAGACGATGGTCTTTCGACCGAAGTCCTGATTCGACCGGGTGGTTGTTCGACCGGGTGGTTGT
Organism: Arctium lappa; assembly: GCA_023525745.1. Lineage (NCBI taxonomy): Eukaryota > Viridiplantae > Streptophyta > Magnoliopsida > Asterales > Asteraceae > Arctium > Arctium lappa. The sequence goes on from CM042048.1 coordinate 10,743,119, forward strand.
TCGACCGGTGGGGTCGTTCGACCGGGGGTCGTTCGATCGGGTAGTCCCTTCGACCGATGTGTCCTTTGACCGGACATCGGGTTCGACCGGACATAGGTTCGACCGGACATAGGTTCGATCGGACCTCGGTTCGACCGGTGTGACCTTCGACCGGGGTTGGCTGTTCGACCGATACTGTGTTCGACCGGTGTGGGGTTCGACCGTATGGGGTACTCGACCGGATCAGTGCTTTGGCAGTGTGTTGTGTTCTAATTCCTGAGTCTTAAGTCATTAAGTTGTCTTTATTTTGGCTTACCGATTATCGGTGTTGTCATAGGTAGCAAACGTCAGAAGCAGGCTATAATCAGAAAGAAATCTGAGGTGAGTCCTTTAAACTAAATCGGTCTGTATTACGAATTCTATGTGATAAATGTATTATTTGAAATGTGGAAAACCTGGTTTCAAAGTGACGTATTATCGTTGGAAATTGCCTTCTAAAGATCTCACATTTTCAAGAATCACGATTTATAGAATTGAACTGTTGTTCATATGAATTACCTGTATATCTGATTTAATATGAGTATGCTCTGAAATGACATGCTTTGGCTTTGAGTCTTAGTGCAATGGATCCATAGGCACGGTGTCCCTATGCCCCCTGTTTTGGGAATTTGGTTCACGTTTCAGCACGGGATAGGCATTGGGTTGCCATGATAAGTAGGCTGTGGGCCTATACGGTCGGGCAGTGTCTCATGGTGCAGTAAGGTGTAATCCCATTTGGTGCTTGGGTTCCCCCTGTTTTGGGAACTCTCAAGGATAGATCCAGAGGGGTTGACTTGAATGTTTTGAGCAACAGATCTAGAGGGGTTGAGCTCGTTATGTGATTTGTGGGTATTACTTATACCATGTTTAATCACTAATGGTTTATTGGATTTCTTGACTTAGCTCATGGCTATACTACCGCGTGGCACCAATTGGGTTTAGTACTCTCTTTTATTTAGCTTGTTCTCACTAGGCGTTAGCCTAACGCTTGCTCTCGGTTGTCATGTTGGCAGGTTATCTTAGCAGTGGGGCTCGTCGGGACTGAGGGAGCGACCTTGGGGTCGTGAGAGATTCTTTTGAAGATTCATTTTAGAAGTATAGCGACACACGTCCCTAATCTAGATATTTTATAGATTAATAGGATGTCGTTTTATACTTCAGTTATCTACCGCAATATTGGCTACTCTATACCCGTTGGGTTGATTGTGTAATGAAATTGTCACACCTTATTCCGCAAGTTAGTCTATTGCCGAATTGTTTCTTCAAAATTTTATTTCCGCAGTTCTTAGGTTGTTACACGGCATAACCCGCGTAACCCACTGGATGGTTTAGGGTTTTTGGACACGGGCGAGTTATGCCGCGGGTTGAAGTCGCGGCATAACCCGCGAAGTTGCATAGACCGCTTAAAGAGGGTTCAGATTCCTAAATATCTCATTCTCTCAAATCTAAATATCTCTTTCTCTCTCTCTCTTATTCTCTCTCTTTATCTTTCGATCTTCGAAGGTTCGTTTGGTTGCTAGTTTTCGTCGTTTCTAGCAAGGGGTCGGTGTTTTAAGCTTCACCTCTTCGTCGTGATCGTTATCTGGTTTTCTAGGTTTTATTCCAAAAACCTATCGGTGAGTTCCTACTACCATTTTACAAACTTTATACATGTCAAAACTCTTATTTGCGAAATCTAAAGTATTTCTACGGTATGATTTTATGTTCTTTACATTTTATTATAAATGAAGTTTTTGGTGATTCTCGGGGTTCCCGGTCAGACTTGACCAAAATGACGGGTTCCGCCTTATTGAAGTAAAATGATGTTTATTTACACTATGTGGTCATTTGAAAAGAATATTTATGAACTCATTTTAACGACTTTCATTCTTACCAGAAGTTGAACTGGGAGTAACATTTTGTTTATAAAATGTACTTGTACCATATATTTATTTATGGTTGGTCACATATGTTGTTGTGACGAGTCCTTACCATTACTAGTGGATCCCTAGGTTTTGAGTAGACTGTATTGTTGGGATGTTACATTCCCCAGAATTGTAGCTAGGGATCACTTGTTCCTTGAGGGCAACTTGGTACGGTTATGTGAGGCCGGATACTAGCCATGGTTCATAGTGATCCTAGCGAAGGAGTATACCTTGGTTTTGCGCTTGGGGCTTGATCTCCCGTTGAAGCACGAACTTTGTGATTCGTATCCGCGGATTCCAATTGGTTTAGCTCGTAACTCGGTTTGTTGGCCTAACTTTGTGTTTCGCCACAATCCTTGGTAAAAAGATTTGTTTTCGGTCCTTTTGTGGCATGTTTATAACGAAAAAGCCCGCTTGTGGCAAGGACCTAAATTATAAGTTTAACCTCTTTGGAAATGTTATCTTGTTGCAAATATTTTATATTTTGAGTTTATAAACTGTATGTTCTCACCAGGCTTTAAAGTCTGACACTTTTTCTCAAATGATGTGTATAACAGGTTTCCATTAGCGGTGGGTGCCGGGGTTTTTGGAGAGACGAGTTTTGAGTCTCGAGGTTTTTGGAAATATTTTAGTATTGATGTTGGACATTGTTAAGTCCCATTCTTTTGATGAAATCCTTGTATAGGATTGTATAATCTAATGGACTGATCCCATTTATGGGAAGTTAATGGAATTACTTTCGTCATATTTGCCAAGTTTTCCATGTTTTAATTTACTCTGATTTTAGGGTGTTACAGGTTGGTATCAGAGCTCTAGTTTAAGCGAACTAGGCATGAATGTAAGATGTCTAGACTTAGACTGCGTATGCTAAGAATTGATCCGCGAGATTTGGGTAGAGCTCCTAAGATGGGTTAGTCTTAGAGTCAACGGAAAGTACGTTTATCAGGCGTTGTAATGGTGGTGACAAGAACCGTTATGTGTTGTATGTTCATAATTTCACTTAGCTAATGTTATTATGAGGATATTGTACGTAAGAGTCCTTGATTTGCTGTTGATATGACAATTGATAATGTGGTAGTACGTTTTCCTTTCGTGTTTTTCCTATCTCTCTCTTATCTCTTTCTTTGTTCTGTGAAGTTGTTCAGCATGGTGAATACGCGTGGTAGACCGCGTACTCGTGTTGATGGCATGGAAGCGACAACCTCCACCGCTGATCGGCCGGAAGGAGTTGAGGTTGTCGTGCGTCCGCCAGTTCAGCAGGTACTAGGTGGGGGGCCAGAGGTCATTCTGCGAGTAGACCTGGCTTCATCTCACCCAGTCATCGGGATGCTAATCCCCAGTCAGAGTTGTTGGCCAGCGTGATGTTGGCGATGAGAGAAGAGATGGCTAAGCAGCAAGAGTTTCTGCTAAAAGCGATGGAGGACCGCGACGTGAACCATAGGAGAAGTGAGACGGTGGTGGAGAACGTCGTAGTAGGTTCTGGTGATGATGGTATAAGGGTCACGGCAGTAGAGCGCAGAATTTCTGATGCTCCGGGGAACAGGAAGAGTTGTTCCTATAAGTCCTTTCTGGGCTGCGGACCGCCAGAATTCTTCGGTTCTGACGACCCGGTGGTGTGCGTTAAGTGGATCCGAGCGGTTGAGCAAGCTTTTGGCTCTTCCGAATGTGGTGATGATCAGAGGGTGCGGTTTGGTACCCAATTGTTGAGGGACACTGCACTCATCTGGTGGAATATCATCCAATCCACTCTATCTCCGGAAGTACTGGCTCAGTTGTCGTGGGCCGAGTTCAAGAAGAAGCTGCTAGAGGAGTTTTGCAACGAGAGGACCATGGACCGAATTGAGAAAGAATTCCGGTCCTTGGTGAAGGGAAGACTGAAGGTGAGGGAGTACACCCGTCAGTTTATGGAGAAGCTTGGTCTGGTGGGGCATGCTGCCCCAACAGAGAAAGACAAGATGAAAGCTTATCTCAACGGCTTGCCTGCGGACATGCAATCCATGGTCCATAATTTCAAGGCTTCTAACCTCCGAGAGATGGTGGAGGAAGCTCAATTTATGGAAGAGATGTTCGCGAAGGGCAAATCTGAGAAGGCAGAGGTGGTGCCTGAAAAGAGAAAGTGGGAGAGCAGTTTAGTACCTCCCAAGCGGACCCGACCTTTTGTTGGGAACCGCAACTTCAGCAATTATCAGGAAGCTAAGTGGTGCCCGAGGTGTCGAACCAAGCATCACGGTAACTGTTACAACAATTCTCAAGTTTGCTATAAGTGTGGGAAGCCCGGTCATACTGTCAGAGATTGCCCGGTCAGTGGAATCGTCTGTTACGAGTGTAAGGCACCGGGGCATGTAAAGAAAGATTGCCCGAAGCTTGTGTCGGGTAGCGCGCCAGCAAGGAAGGAGAACCCTCCGAAGGTTCAGGGTCGAGCTTTTCAGATGACGGCCGAAGAGGCCAGGGCATCAGCTGATGTGGTATCAGGTATTTTTTTTATAAACTCTGTACCTGCTCGTATTTTATTCGATACGGGTGCTAGTTTCTCTTTCGTATCTGAATTGTTCCGTCAGAAATTTGCTATGCCCACTACTAGTCTTGAGGATGCATTAGTGGTAGAAATAGCAGATGGTAGGCAAGTTCTGATCCACGAAGTTCTGAAGCAGTGTGCTCTTAGCATCGAGGGAAGAGAATTCCCGATCGATCTGCTACCAATGTCAATCGGGGGTTTTGATGTTGTAATCGGTATGGATTGGTTGTCAAACAATCAGGCCGAGTTCGTGTGTTCCAAGAAGATGATTCGACTTCTCAATCCCTCTGGAGAGGTCGTTGTCATCTATGGTGAAAAGAGAAAGGGTGAAGTAGCATTAATCACAATGGCAAGAGCACGCAAGTGTCTAGTAAAAGGATGTTCGTCTTTCCTAGCCTATGTGATCGATGCCAAGTTAGAGAAGTCAAAGCTGGAAGATGTGAAGATTGAGCGTGAGTTTCCAGACATCTTTCCGGACGACTTGCCCGGGTTACCACCCGATAGGCAGGTAGAGTTTCGGATTGATCTTGTGCCTGGCGCTGCACCGATTGCTAAAGCACCTTATCGTTTAGCGCCATCGGAGATGCAAGAGATGGTAGCACAACTCCAAGAGCTATTTGAGAAGGGATTTATAAGACCGGGTTCGTCACCTTGGGGAGATCCGGTCTTATTTGTCAAGAAGAAGGATGGCACAATGAGAATGTGCATTGACTACCGTGAGTTGAACAAAGCTACAGTGAAGAACAGATATCCGCTTCCGAGAATAGACGACTTGTTCGATCAACTTCAAGGAGCGGGTTGTTTTTCCAAGATCGACTTACGTTCAGGTTATCATCAAGTGAAGGTAAGAGAAGAAGATGTTCCGAAGACAGCGTTCAGAACGCGTTACAGCCATTACGAGTTCCTTGTGATGCCTTTTGGCCTGACGAACGCACCAGCTGTGTTTATGGACTTGATGAATAGAGTGTGCCGACCTTTCCTCGACAAGTCGGTCATTGTATTCATTAATGACATACTCGTATACTCCAGAAGTGAGACAGAGCACGAGCAGCATCTACGTGAAGTTCTGGAAGTGTTGAGAAAAGAGAGGTTGTACGCCAAGTTTTCCAAGTGCGACTTTTGGCTTAAAGAAGTACAATTTCTGGGGCACGTAGTCACTCGGGACGGAGTGAAAGTAGATCCCTCCAAGATTGAAGCTATGATGAATTGGGAGCCTCCTAAGAGTCCGTCAGAGATCCGAAGTTTCTTGGGTCTGGCGGGATACTACAGGAGATTCATTCAAGACTTTTCGAAGATCGCTTCTTCCTTGACAGTTCTGACTCGGAAGAATGTGAAGTTCGAATGGACTGAAACCCAAGAGAAAGCGTTCCGGATCCTTCAAAAGAAGTTGTGTGAAGCTCCGATCTTGACGTTACCTGAAGGGTCGGAAGATTTCGTGGTGTACAACAACGCTTCAAAGATGGGATTGGGTTCCGTGTTGATGCAACGAGGCAAGGTAATCGCTTATGCCTCGAGGCAGCTTAAGGTTCACGAGCAGAATTATCCAACTCATGATCTGGTGTTAGCAGCGGTGGTGTTCGCCTTGAAGCTTTGGCGACATTACCTATACGGCACGAAATGTACTCTTTTCACAGATCACAAGAGCCTGAAATATGTCTTTGGTCAGAAAGAGCTGAATATGAGTCAAAGACGGTGGCTCGAGTTGCTGAAAGATTACGACTGTGAATTGCTTTACCATCCAGGTAAGGCGAACGTGGTGGCCGATGCGCTAAGTCGGAAGGACTATAGCGGAAGCATTCGAGCTACCCATTCAAGAATCGAACTAGTGTCTAGTCTTGTCGAGAAGATCAAGACATCACAGTTGGAAGCACTGCTAGAAGAGAATCTAAAGGATGAAGTCATGACTAAGCAGCGTTTGCTCTTAACGGAAGATAGCCGTGGAGTGAAACTGTTCAGCGGTCGTGTGTGGGTGCCCAAGATTGGGGGTAACCGTGAGCTGTTACTGGAAGATGCACACAAGTCCAAGTATTCCATTCATCCGGGAAGTACAAAGATGTACAGGGACTTGAAGCTGCACTATTGGTGGCCAGTAATGAAACTTGATGTAGCGCGTTACGTTGAGCGTTGTGTGACGTGTTCGCAAGTTAAGGCCGAACATCAGAGACCATATGGGAGTCTTCAGTCTTTAGAGATTCCCGAGTGGAAGTGGGAGCATATCACCATGGACTTCGTGACGAAGCTACCTAAAACTCTTCGAGGTCACGATACCATTTGGGTGATAGTTGATAGATTGACGAAGAGCGCTCACTTCTTGGCTATGCGCGAGACTCTACCGATGGATAAGTTAGCGAAGCTTTATATCGATGAGGTAGTCTCGAGGCACGACATACCATTGTCGATCGTGTCGGATCGCGACAATCGGTTCACTTCGAACTTCTGGGATGGATTTCAGAAAGAGCTTGGTACTCAAGTGAAGTTGAGTACGACTTACCATCCGCAAACCGATGGGCAGAGCGAACGAACGATCCAAACTTTGGAAGACATGTTGAGGTCTTGTGTCATCGATTTCGGGGGTAGCTGGGACACTCACCTGCCTTTGGTAGAGTTTCCCTACAACAATAGCTACCACTCGAGTATCGGTATGGCACCCTTTGAGGCTTTATATGGGCGAAAGTGTCGAACTCCTGTGTGCTGGCTTGAAGCGGGAGAGAAGCAGTTTGCCAGACCTGAAATCGTGCAAGAGACTGCCGATAAGGTCAAATGCATTCGTGAAAGAATGAAAGCGGCTCAAGATCGTCAGAAGAGCTATGCCGATAAGAAGAGGCGACCGATGGAATTCCAAGTAGGCGACCGCGTTATGCTTAAGGTATCGCCTTGGAAGGGCATTATACGGTTCGGAAAACGTGGGAAGTTGAGTCCCCGTTTCCTCGGACCTTTCAAAGTGCTTAAACGGGTGGGTTTGCAAGCCTACCAGTTGGAACTGCCACCGGAGTTGAGTAGAATACACAACACGTTTCATGTTTGCTACCTCCGGAAATGTTTGGCGGTAGAAGACAGTGTCATTCCCCTTTCCGAGTTAAGGGTGGACGAAGGAAACCGTTGTGTGGAAGAACCCGACGCCATCTTAGAGAGAAAGTCTAAAAAGTTGCGTCATAAAGAAGTCACCTTGGTCAAGGTGCAGTGGAAGCATCATCGGGGAGCGAATGTGACGTGGGAAGCCGAGGAGGATATGAAGCGAAGATATCCTCATCTTTTCGAATAGTTTGGATTTCGGGGACGAAATCATTCCCATGTTGGGGAGGATTGTAACACCCCGGATTTCAGTTGTGTAACCTTACTATTCTTATGTTAAGCTTTTGTCGTTAGCTCCGTGTTTGGTTGGTTCTCGTTTTGGTTTTTGTGAAGTTTGGGGAGAAACAGTGAGTTACGCGAGTTACACCGCGACTAGAGGTCGCGGCACAACCCGCGTAACCCTCTGTTGGATATTGGATTTTGAGAACTACGCGAGTTACACCGCGACTAGAGGTCGCGACATAACCCGCGTAACCCACTGAATGGTTTAGGGTTTTTGGACACGGGCGAGTTATGTCGCAGGTTGAAGTCGCGGCATAACCCGCGAAGTTGCATAGACCGCTTAAAGAGGGTTCAGATTCCTAAATATCTCATTCTCTCAAATCTAAATATCTCTTTCTCTCTCTCTTATTCTCTCTCTTTATCTTTCGATCTTCGAAGGTTCGTTTGGTTGCTAGTTTTCGCCGTTTCTAGCAAGGGGTCGGTGTTTTAAGCTTCACCTCTTCGTCGTGATCGTTATCTGGTTTTCTAGGTTTTATTCCAAAAACCTATCGGTGAGTTCCTACTACCATTTTACAAACTTTATACATGTCAAAACTCTTATTTGCGAAATCTAAAGTATTTCTACGGTATGATTTTATGTTCTTTACATTTTATTATAAATGAAGTTTTTGGTGATTCTCGGGGTTCCCGATCAGACTTGACCAAAATGACGGGTTCCGCCTTATTGAAGTAAAATGATGTTTATTTACACTATGTGGTCATTTGAAAAGAATATTTATGAACTCATTTTAACGACTTTCATTCTTACCAGAAGTTGAACTGGGAGTAGCATTTTGTTTATAAAATGTACTTGTACCATATATTTATTTATGGTTGGTCACATATGTTGTTGTGACGAGTCCTTACCATTACTAGTGGATCCCTAGGTTTTGAGTAGACTGTATTGTTGGGATGTTACATTCCCCAGAATTGTAGCTAGGGATCACTTGTTTCTTGAGGGCAACTTGGTACGGTTATGTGAGGCCGGATACTAGCCATGGTTCATAGTGATCCTAGCGAAGGAGTATACCTTGGTTTTGCGCTTGGGGCTTGATCTCACGTTGAAGCACGGACTTTGTGATTCGTATCCGCGGATTCCAATTGGTTTAGCTCGTAACTCGGTTTGTTGGCCTAACTTTGTGTTTCGCCACAATCCTTGGTAAAAAGATTTGTTTTCGGTCCTTTTGTGGCATGTTTATAACGAAAAAGCCCGCTTGTGGCAAGGACCTAAATTATAAGTTTAACCTCTTTGGAAATGTTATCTTGTTGCAAATATTTTATCTTTTGAGTTTATAAACTATATGTTCTCACCAGGCTTTAAAGTCTGACACTTTTTCTCAAATGATGTGTATAACAGGTTTCCATTAGCGGTGGGTGTCGGGGTTTTTGGAGAGACGAGTTTTGAGTCTCGAGGTTTTTGGAAATATTTTAGTATTGATGTTGGGCATTGTTAAGTCCCATTCTTTTGATGAAATCCTTGTATAGGATTGTATAATCTAATGGACTGATCCCATTTATGGGAAGTTAATGGAATTACTTTCGTCATATTTGCCAAGTTTTCCATGTTTTAATTTACTCTGATTTTAGGGTGTTACAGTTCTTTATTTCAAGTGGACTCAAGCCAATTAGCCTTTAAAATTCAAAGTTTAATATGTTTTTATGTTTAAACTTTAAAGCCCACTAAAAGGCCCAAACCGCCTAAACCGGTCGACCAAACCGCCTAAACCGCGGTCCGACTTGACCGGTCTGGGCACTTGATATCAAACCACTCTGTTTGAAAAATCAATAAACTGCCACTTTCGGTTTGGTTTGTGGTATGAGGGGTTAAACCGCCCAAACCGGACCGCGAACACCCCTATCTCACCCCGGGTTCACCCGGGACTTCACACCCCGGGGTCACCCGGTCACCCCAAACCCGGGGTTCGTTCAAGCGACTAACATGTCTCCATGGTTTTCAACCCACACTCCAGATGCGATTAGGGAAATCGATTACAAGCCTCAAAACCCTTCCTTTAATTTGGTCACTTGAACCTTTGCTTAAGGTAACTCTAATCCTACACAGTCCTTTATCACCCAGAATCTACAAACCCACTGACATCAAATTCAATTATTCATTAATCAAACTTAAAACAAAGATTACAATCTTCCCCAAGAATCTAAATACAACAAAGGATGATGACTCACCTTGAAGAAGATCACAACCTAGAGAGTGTCGACCCCTTTCCTGCCTTCTCCAAAATCGCACACAGCTTCCCCTTTCTTTTCTCAGCCGCCACTCGATAGAATACTGAGGTCACTAGGGTTAAAACCCTTTATATTTCAATAATACATCTAGCCCCTTCAACTTTAAGTCTTAACCAACTCAACACCGAATTTTTAAAATATAAACAATTTAAACCCGGTTATTACACAAGATACATATTACTACTGGAGGCTTTTAACACCCACCAATTTGGTATGTGCAGAACTTTCCTTTTATGCAGACATTTCCATGTATCACTATTAATCTATACTATATTATAAAGCACGAATAAAAAACTCTTAAATACAAATTATTAGGCACAAGGTACCATCATTTTATGCAATATTTTAAAAATATTTTAATTTACAAGTATCAAAGCACAATATACATATTACTACTGCAGGCTTTTAATACCCATCAATTTGGTATGTGCAGGACCTTCCTTTTATGCAAACATTTCCATGTATCACTATTAATTAATATATTATATTACTATAAATTTGTTTTAATTATATTATTAAATATATAATTTATTTTTTCTAAATGTCATTAAAATATATAAGATAATCATTGAATTCTAACAAAATACTTAATTTTTTTTATATAAAGAACATTATGTTATTAAGCCTAAATTAAACAAATTTATTAAAAAAACATTATCACTTTCTCAAAACCATCCAAAATTGTACTTTAAATCGACAAAAAAAAATGAAACATTAAAATCGTGATGTATCTCGCTGCATTGCGTGAGTACGTTACTAGTTTTATATAAAAATGATAAAACCCTAAAACTTCCCAAATTTACCCAAGTTAGGTCAAAATCCACAAACTCAAAAATCAGGTTAGGAGAAGTTCAAGTAGTTAAAATAATAAGATTTTGACATGTATAAAGTTTTAAAGAAGTAGGATGAATTTGAAATTGCTTGGTTTAGGAGAAACCCTAGAAACCAAGAAACCTCCTAAAAATGGAAGCAACTCTAGATCTTGAACTCTAGGTCAACAATCTTTGATGTAAATGATGAACGAACACTTTAAATCCAAGTATTAAATGCTTAGATGAACCTAGGGTTTGCAATAAATGAGAAAAAAACGAGAGGGGATGAATGAGAGAAAGGTAGGTGAAAGTGGTAAATGAGAAAGAGGTTGAAATCGTTCATTTAAGACATTGGAACCCGCTCGTGATAGTGCCATGCGATTTTGCCAAGGGCACTCTCGCATGACACACTCACACAAAGTGTACCGCCAGTTGCCCCCTCCCCGCGATTGTGACATGGTGATAGTGTCAATGTCACTATTGCGGTCACTCTCGTCAGAACTGTACCACGAGCACCCTAATGTTGGTGATTTTAGTGTCACCGGGTTCGTTTTAGTGTAATGGGATGTATGGATTATCATTGGAGTCAAATGTAATTTCGGTCAAGTCAGGAGGTGCGGAGTGCACACTTGTATTCGGAATAAAGTTTGAACTCGGTTTGGCTTATAGGACACTTCGTGCTGCGAACCTGTCCGGTTTATGGGATATCTCTTATTTATGTTAATTATTCTCTGAATAATTAATTGTGATATCTCCTAATTATGGTAGATATTTTCTGGATGTTCCAGGGTCTTCCATGATATTCTAGAATATTCTCGGACATTCTAGAGTGATGACATCGCGATGATGTAAGCGATGACATCGCGAATATTTTCTGGATGTTCCAGGGTCTTCCATGATGTTCTAGAATATTCTCGGACATTCTAGAGTGATGACATCGCGATGATGTAAGCGATGACATCGCATTTCTTAAGCCTTAAGTTAAGGAATCATTATAAATAGAGATGACTCCTTCATTATGAATATCAGTTTTCAGAAATTAAAACAACTCTCAAAATCACTAATTGCGGATCTCCCTTCGGTGCCCTGATCGGAGATTGTTCCTTGTCAGATTATCCCCATAATCTGAATTTCGTGTAACCCGGGCATAGGGTCGAAATATCAGATTCGGAAAGTGTTCTCTCACGATCCGTCAAGAAGATCCAAGTACTCTACGGTTTCAGAATCAGATTTTCTCCTCCCAATCACCTACAATCGAATCTGATATTTGTATCTGATATCTGAAACGATGGCGGAATCGGTGAAGGAAATTCTTTCCAAGTTCAACAAACTGGAGAAATTTCAAGTGGTCGATTTCCGACGCTGGCAAAAGAAGATGCACTTTTTGCTGACGACTTTAAACGTGGTGCACGTTCTGAGCACTCCTGCGCCGGAAGAGAAGGAAAACGAAACAGCGGCTGAGATCAGAAAACGTTGTAAGTGGGAAAACGACGACTACATCAGTCGTGGTCATATTCTTAACGGTATGTCTGATCCTCTCTTTGATATTTACCAAAACGTGGAGAATGCGAAACAACTCTGGAACGACCTAAAATCCAAGTATATCGCTGAGGATGCTTCTAGTAAGAAGTTCCTAGTTAGCGATTTTAATAATTATAAGATGGTGGATTCTAGGCCTGTTATGGAGCAGTTTAATGAGTTGCTTCGCATTCTGGGTCAATTCACTCAACACGATATGAAGATGGATGAATGTATCGTTGTGTCGAGTGTAATTGATAAACTGCCACCATCCTGGAGGGATTTCAAGCATACCTTGAAACACCAAAAGGAGGAGTTGTCTCTTATACAACTCGGTAGTCACATTCGGATTGAGGAATCTCTCCGGGTTCAAGAAAGTGACAAAGGAAAGGTTAAGCCTGATGTTGGACAACCTTCGGTCCACATGGTTGAAAGTAATAAGGTTAATCCAAACCACAAAGGAAAGGGTGTCAAACGCAAGTTTGAGGGCCGGAACAAACCAAACAAGAAATCTAATGTTTTGGTTTGTTGGAGATGCAATATGACTGGTCACGTGAAGCGTGACTGTCGGGTGAATCTCAATAAGAGAGGAATGGTGAACAATGGTGCTGGAAACAGCGGTGGTGGGTCTAATGGCTCGGTACCAAAAGAAGGATGATGACTGTGCATGGTGGGTTGACTCGGGAGCTACAAGCCATATTTGTAGAGATCGTCGTTGGTTCGAGAAATTGACACCAATTGATGATGGATCCATTGTGAAGATGGGTGACCGGTCAATTCAACGGATTTGTGGGATTGGGATAGTTAACCTTAGTTTTACTTCTGGAAAAATAATTTCTTTATACGATGTTTTGTTTGTTCCTGGGCTTCGTAAAAATCTTGTTAGTGGTGGTTGTTTGAATACTGCTGGTTTTAAGCAGGTTTATGAATCGGATAAATTTATTTTGTCTCGATTCGACACGTTTATTGGTTTTGGTTATTTTTCTCATGGTTTATTTCATTTGAATGTGGTAAATACTTTCTCTAGTAGTGATGATTGCATGGTAGTGAGTTCTTCTTTGAATGCTTCTTCTAATTGTGATGATTCTCTGTTATGGCATGCTAGATTAGGTCATGTTAATTTTAGAAGAATGCATGAGATGTCTAAAAATGGTTTAATTCCACCATTTGATATAATTGCTGATAAGTGTAATACTTGCATGTTAACGAAAGTCACAAAACAACCTTTTCCAAATATTGTTCGTAAATCATTTGTTTTGGAATTGATTCATAGTGATCTGTGTGATTTTTATGCCACTCCATCTCTTGGTAATAAAAAATACGTAATCACCTTTATAGATGATTCGAGTCAGTTTTGCTATGTGTATTTGTTGCATTCTAAGGATGAAGCCTTAGAAAAGTTCAAAATATACAAAACCGAGGTGGAATTGCAATTGGGCATTCCGGTTAAATGTCTCAGAACTGATCGGGGAGGGGAATACATGGATCCCGGATACTTTCAATCAGTTGGAATCATTCATGAGACGACGGCTCCGTATACACCACAACAAAATGGTGTAGCCGAACGGAAAAATCGAGTCTTGAAAGAGATGGTTAACTCGATGTTGTCTTACTCAGGTTTGAGTAAGGGTTTTTGGGTTGAGGCAATGCTAACCGCATGTTATGTCTTGAATCGTGTTCCAAATAAAAGGAACAAAACCACCCCATATGAACTTTGGTTCAAAAAGACTCCAAATCTGAGTTACTTTCGGATTTGGGGTTGTCGGGCAGTTGTAAAACTAACCGAGCCCAAAAGGACTACTTTGGGGGAAAGAGGATTTGATTGCATTTTCATTGGATATGCACAACACTCTAAGGCTTATAGGTTCTATGTTATAGATCCTAATGAATTTGTGGCGGTTCATACTGTGATTGAATCGTGTGATGCGATATTTGATGAAAAGCGATTTTCATTGATCCCGAGACCAAGGGATCTGATTTCTAAAGTTGATGAAGGTCAAAATTCAGAAACTTTGGAGGGCACATCAGATCCGGAACATTTGGAAGTTCGGAAAAGCAAGCGAGGACGAATTGCGAAAAATTTTGGTTCCGACTTCCAACTGTATTTGGTGGAAGGGTCTAGGGATGAGGTTGGGCTTCAATATGCTTATTGCTACAATATTAAAGATGATCCAAAGTCTTTTAAAGAGGCTATGGAATCCCAGGACGCTGCTTTCTGGAAAGAAGCAATTGATGATGAATTCTCATCAATTTTGGAGAATAACACTTGGGTGTTATCTGATTTGCCACCAGGTTCTAAACCTTTGGGTTGCAAATGGATCTTCAAAAGGAAAATGAAGGTAGATGGAACTATTGATAAGTTCAAAGCTCGGTTGGTCATACAGGGGTTTAAACAAAAACCCGGTATTGATTATTTTGACACGTATGCACCGGTTGCTAGGATTTCTACCATCAGATTGTTGATTGCCTTGGCTGCTATACACAATCTGGTTGTCCATCAAATGGATGTTAAAACAGCCTTCTTGAATGGAGAGCTGGATGAGGAGGTTTACATGAATCAACCAAAAGGTTATGTTATGCCCGGTAATGAGCATAAGGTTTGTAAACTGGTTAAATCGTTGTATGGGCTGAAACAAGCACCAAAACAATGGCATCAAAAGTTTGATGTGGTTATTTTGTCGAGTGGTTTCAAGTTGAACCAATCTGACAAATGTGTTTACAGTAGGTTTGATTCATCCGGTTCGGGTGTGATAATCTTCCTCTATGTTGATGATATGCTGATTTTTGGAACTGATCAACTTCATGTTGATAAAGCTAAAAGCTTGTTGTCATCAAAGTTCGCCATGAAGGATTTGGGGGAGGCGGATGTGATCCTTGGTATTAGGATCAAACGGGTTAACAAGGGGATTGTTTTAACGCAGCCACACTATGTTGAGAAGATTCTCAAGAAATTTAATTATAGTGATTGTTCTCCCGTGAGTACCCCCATGGATCCTAGTGTGAAGTTAATGCCTAATCAAGGCTTGGCGGTATCACAACTAGAGTATTCTCAGGCTATAGGCTGCTTAATGTATGCTATGACTAGCACACGCCCGAATATCGCTTATGCGGTTGGGAGGTTGAGTAGGTATACTAGTAATCCTAGTACTCAACATTGGCAAGCAATTCAGAGAGTGTTTAAGTACCTCAAGGGAACCATGGATTATGGTTTGTGTTATTTGGGGTATCCTTCGGTTTTAGAAGGATATTCTGATGCAAGTTGGATAACCCATGTAGTTGAGGATCATTATTCAACAACTGGTTGGGTATTCTTACTTGGGGGAGGTGCTATCTCTTGGGCTTCCAAGAAGCAGACCTGTATTACAAACTCAACAATGGAATCGGAGTTTGTTGCGTTAGCTGCAACCGGTAAAGAGGCTGAGTGGCTAAGGGATTTGGTTTATGAGATTCCATTGTGTTCAAAGCCGATTGCACCAATTTCTATTCATTGTGACAGTGCTGCCACTCTGGCAAAGGCTTATAGCCAGGTGTACAATGGGAAGTCCAGACACTTGGGTGTCAGGCACAGTATGATCAGGGATTTGATCATGAATGGTGTAATTTCGGTGGAGTTTGTGAAATCACAGCAGAATTTGGCAGATCATCTGACTAAGAGTCTGGCCAGGGACTTAGTGCACAAGTCGGTTATTGGGATGGGTTTAAAGTCCATTTGATTTCTTAATGGTGAGATACCCAATTCCCCTCTAGTATGACATTAGCGGTTGAATTCAATGAGGAAAGCTCACACTTAAGAAATGGAACACACACACATATGTTTTCATCTCAAGGTTAGTGTGTTCGGTGCCTGTAGTTGGGAGGCTGACTTAGTCTTAATGATTCCTTTGTTAAATTGTAAGCAGGTACACGATGAAAGGAATTACCTATATGGTCGTGAAGTGTAGCCGCGCTTCGGAAAGCTGGGGACTTAGCTTTTGTACGATCATGAATGGATTGGGACACACGACTTTATAATTGTGTCAGATTTTTTAATTAGTGGTTTTATTTGAACTTATGTGTATGTTATCTTCAGGCATTCAAATGGGTTGAAGGGTTCAATTCTTAGAACACCCTGATTCTCGAGTGTTTGGAATGTGTAATGTACTAACATGAAAATTCAATCGTCTCGACATTTTCGTGTATGCATAAGTTTGGTTGTTTCAAATTCTTGTTTATATATATGTCCATGGTTACACTAAAATGGGGGAGGATTGTTGGTGATTTTAGTGTCACCAGGTTCGTTTTAGTGTAATGGGATGTATGGATTATCATTGGAGTCAAATGTAATTTCGGTCAAGTCAAGAGGTGCGGAGTGCACACTTGTATTCGGAATAAAGTTTGAACTCGGTTTGGCTTATGGGACACTTCGTGCTGCGAACCTGTCCGGTTTATAGGATATCTCTTATTTATGTTAATTATTCTCTGAATAGTTAATTGTGATATCTCCTAATTATGGTAGATATTTTCTGGATGTTCCAGGGTCTTCCATGATATTCTAGAATATTCTCGGACATTCTAGAGTGATGACATCGCGATGATGTAAGCGATGACATCGCGAATATTTTCTGGATGTTCCAGGGTCTTCCATGATGTTCTAGAATATTCTCGGACATTCTAGAGTGATGACATCGCGATGATGTAAGCGATGACATCGCATTTCTTAAGCCTTAAGTTAAGGAATCATTATAAATAGAGATGACTCCTTCATTATGAATATCAGTTTTCAGAAATTAAAACAACTCTCAAAACCACTAATTGCGGATCTCCCTTCGGTGCCCTGATCGGAGATTGTTCCTTGTCGGATTATCCCCATAATCTGAATTTCGTGTAACCCGGGCATAGGGTCGAAATATCATATTCGAAAAGTGTTCTCTCACGATCCGTCAAAAAGATCCAAGTACTCTACGGTTTCAGAATCAGATTTTCTCCTCCCAATCACCTACACCTAAGCCAACAATAAATTTAATTATAACAACTAAAAGTGAAAGATTATAGATATACGAGGACATTTAGCTTACCCAAAATTTTGGCTGTTAAAATTAGATTATTTAATTAAATAATGTTGTTTATGTACGTTTCAAAAAATAATGTTGTTTTTAAGTTTGCCTATTTTTCTTATTTAGAAACGTAATTTTGTAGTCGTTTTGTGAAATAATCTGTACATGTTTGATAGATTGTTTAGAAACAAGTTAAAATAAAAACTCAAAATTCAAAATCACTAAATAAATTACACCCAACTCTAACAATTTCTTCATTTTAGTGATTATTACATTAATTATATTATTAAAATATTATATAGTAAATTACGTTTTTCGTCCTCGTGGTTTGTAAAAAAAATTCTATTTTCATCCTTATGCTTTTGAAATTATGATTTTTATCCCTAATGTTTATGATTCATTGCTATTTTCATTATTTATTGTTGATTTCGTTCTTGAGGTTCACAATTTTTTATTGTTTACGTCATTCATACTTAAAGGTAAGAGTTAATATTAGAGATGAAAATAACAATGAATTACAAACCATGAGAATAAAAACCGTAATTTCAAAACCACAGACGAAAGTCTCACTTTTAACAAACCACATGTACTAAAAAGGTAACTTACTCTTTAATAAAATATTATTTCTATCTTATAGAGATTTAAAGGTTTCTTATTGGTGAAATATAATATAGAAGATTCTTTTTTTTTTCATTGTAATCATTTTATGGAAGTTCTCTAAATTTAAATAATTTCACACACTTATTCCATATTAGAGGAAAATTTTAAATGTCTATTGAAATAAATATTTTTTTCAAAATCTTTATTTCTTCGATTTTAAAGTTTATTTTTATTTTTTGTTTTTTATTGATTTACAGTACGATTTTGGATGATTTTTATTGAGTGACTAGAAGCGTACTCGCGCAATGCAGCGAGATACATCACGATTTTAATGTTTATTTTTATTTTTTGTTTTTTTTATTGATTTACAGTACGATTTTGGATGGTTTTTATTAAGTGATAATGGTTTTTTATATATAAATTTTTTAAATTTAGTCTTAACAATATAATGTTTTTTATATAAAAAAAATTAAGTAGTTTGTTAAAATTCATTAATTATCTTATATATTTTATAATTTTTATATTTAAATTGAGATGTTTATCCTGTTTTGATTATGTTTATCAGAATTTAAATTTCATAATTTTATGATTTGGGGATTAGATATAAGGATTTTGGGGGATAAGAATGAAATTTATTAATTATGGTTAAAAACATTTAAAAGTAGTACATATTGCTTTATTAATTGTTTTTTAAGAAATTTTAAGTAGATTAACATTAAATAATAGTACATAATGCTTAATATATCACGATTTTAATGTTTATTTTTATTTTTTGTTTTTTATTGATTTACAGTACGATTTTGGATGATTTTTATTGAGTGATAATGGTTTAAATTTGTTTAATTTAGGCTTAACAATATAATGTTTATCGGAATTCAAATTTCATAATTTTAGGGTTTGGGGATTAGAGATAAGGATTTTGGGGGATAAAGATGAAATATATTAATTAGGGTTAAAAGCTTTACAGGTAGTACATTAGGCTTTAATAGTTATTTTTAATAGATTTTAAGTAGATTTTTTATATATAAATTTTTTAAATTTAGTCTTAACAATATAATGTTTTTTATATAAAAAAAATTAAATAGTTTGTTAAAATTCATTAATTATCTTATATATTTTAGAATTTTTATATTTAAATTGAGATGTTTATCCTGTTTTGATTATGTTTATCAGAATTTAAATTTCATAATTTTATGATTTGGGGATTAGATATAAGGATTTTGGGGGATAAGGATGAAATTTATTAATTAGGGTTAAAAGCATTTAAAAGTAGTACATATTGCTTCATTAATTGTTTTTTAAGAGATTTTAAGTAGATTAACATTAAATAATAGTACATAATGCTTAATACATCACGATTTTAATGTTTATTTTTATTTTTTGTTTTTTATTGATTTACAGTACGATTTTGGTTGATTTTTATTGAGTGATAA
Source organism: Arctium lappa (assembly GCA_023525745.1). Lineage (NCBI taxonomy): Eukaryota > Viridiplantae > Streptophyta > Magnoliopsida > Asterales > Asteraceae > Arctium > Arctium lappa. The sequence continues at coordinate 10,762,529 of CM042048.1, forward strand.
TGGTTTAAATTTGTTTAATTTAGGCTTAACAATATAATGTTTATCAAAATTCAAATTTCATAATTTTAGGGTTTGGGGATTAGAGATAAGGATTTTGGGGGATAAGGATGAAATATATTAATTAGGGTTAAAAGCTTTACAGGTAGTACATTAGGCTTTAGTAGTTATTTTTAAGAGATTTTAAGTAGATAGCTTTAAATAATAGTACATAAAGCTTAGTGAGTTGTAATTAAGAGTTTTTTATGTCATCTTTATAATATAGTATGGATAATGATTTTTTTATATATAAATTTGTTTAATTTAGGCTTAACAATATAATGTTTTTTATATAAAAAAATAAGTAGTTTGTTAAAATTCATTAATTATCTTATATATTTTAAATTTTTTATATTTAAATTGAGATGTTTATCCTGTTTTGATTATGTTTATCAGAATTCAAATTTCATACTTTTAAGATTTGGGGATTAGAGATAAGAATTTTGGGGGATAAGGATGAAATTTATTAATTAGGGTTAAAAATATTTAAAAGTAGTACATATTGCTTCATTAATTGTTTTTTAATTGAGTGATAATGGTTTTTATATATAAATTTGTTTAATTTAGGCTTAACAATATAATGTTTTTTATATAAAAAAAATTAAGTAGTTTGTTAAAATTCATTAATTATCTTATATATTTTAAAATTTTTATATTTAAATTGAGATGTTTATCCTGTTTTGATTATGTTTATCAGAATTCAAATTTCATAATTTTAGAGTTTGGGGATTAAAGATAAGGATTTTGGGGGATAAAGATGAAATATATTAATTAGGGTTAAAAACTTTACAGGTAGTACATTAGACTTTAGTAATTATTTTTAAGAGATTTTAAGTAGATAGTTTTAAATGATAGTACATAAAACTTAGTGAGTTGTAATTAAGAGTTTTTTATACCATCTTTATAATATAGTATAGATAAAAGAATTTAAAAGTAGTACATATTGCTTCATTAATTGTTTTTTAATTGAGTGATAATGGTTTTTTATATATAAATTTGTTTAATTTAGGCTTAACAATATAATGTTTTTTATATAAAAAAAATTAAGTAGTTTGTTAAAATTCATTAATTATCTTATATATTTTAAATATTTTATATTTAAATTGAGATGTTTATCCTGTTTTCATTATGTTTATCAGAATTCAAATTTCATAATTTTAGGGTTTGGGGATTAGATATAAGGATTTTGGGGATAAGGATGGAATATATTAATTAGGGTTAAAAGTTTTACAGGTAGTACATTAGACTTTAGTAGTTATTTTTAAGATATTTTAAGTAGATAACTTTAAATGATAGTACATAAAGTTTAGTGAGTTGTAATTAAGAGTTTTTTTATGTCATCTTTATAATATAGTATAGATGTGGAGATATTGTTTTAACACTTAAGTTGTGTAGACAAGACTAACATGAAGACAAGTAAAGAATTAGGTATTCAACATTTATGTTTAATGGGAGTCTTTTGTGTTTCCATATTACTTGTCTTTCTAAATAGAAAATCACGTATCTTAATCCCATACATGACCAAACCCCAAAACCATAAATAAAAAGTATATGCTACTTATATTCTACAATGGGATATATATATATATATATATATATATATATATATATATATATATATATATATATATATATAGACTTGGGATCACGTGAGACCAACCTGTTTTCGTGAGACCCGTGAGACCAAAAATTTACACTTGAATCTTCACAACAAACACAGTGAAGGTAAAAACTTTCACAGCAAAACACTGTGAAGTTTCGGATTTTTTTACCTTCACAGTGTTTTGCTGTGAAGTTTCAAGTGTAAATTCTTGGTCTCACCGGTCTCACGAAAACAAGTTGGTCTCACGTGAATCCAACCCTATATATATATATATATATATATATATATATATATATATATATATATATAACCGATCTCTACCGTAGGTGCCAAAGAAGAATGAGAAGAAGCCCGAAAAAGAGCAAAAAGGAACATAACCTCCGAAACGATAAACAGAATAAACCCATATCGAGGTCCTAATTGTACGACTTTGGTATGATGTCCTTCCAACGTGGATTCACGTAGAACATCGCGCCACCATACGAACATGGTATATAGGATAAATATCAGGCCCAAACTGAGAAGTGTTGCACCCCCTTGAAATGAGTGCATGTACATCACACCTCCTACGGTGGTTGCCAAAGCTTATATATATGATAAATTATACTAATAATTAGATAACGTTCTTCTATCGTCCACTTCTTAAAATATTTCTCATAATTGAATTCATAAATATATTAACAATATCATTTAATTTAGGTATGACATATTGCAAGTGCAAATACATATTATTAATTGCTACCGAACTGGATTATGTTATATTCAAGATTTAAATTATAAAAAAAAAATTGTTTCGGAATATTGAAATAATAAATAAAATACCAATTGGTGAAAGTATTTATAATCTTAGACCCTTGAAAGTTCTCAAGTTTGTTTGTTAATAATTTTTTTTAAAAGTTAAACAAAAATAATTTATTGATTGATTTGTGGAGTAAACAAAGTGATGATTTGGTTGTTATCGACTGGTATTTTTGAAGAATAATAAAATACACGAATTATATAGAAAGATTCTTAAATTCTATAGTAGATTTTTATAAGGATACTTACGGCAGCGAGATACATCACAATTTTAATTTTTTCTTTTATTTTATTTTTTGTTTTTTCTTTTATTTTTATCTTATATATTTTAAATTCTTTATATTTAAATTAAGATGTTTATCCTGTTTTGATTATGTTTATCGGTTAGTTATGAATTCAAACATATAGTTTTAGAAATTTGTAGTCATGCATCATAACTTGCAATCTTGAATTTTAAATGTGCATCAATAAACAGTACTTAATGCATATAAGTTTGTTTTTAAGAGTTTCTTCTATAACGACCCTATCCGAGAACATAAACAACTGGATCGAATCAAGTAAAATTTCCAATCATCGAATAATAATTCATGCCATGACGGTCCCAAACTTACAATAGTTAAATCAAGGTTTGATATACAATTCAACCTACACAACTGAGATAAATAAAAATGGCTAAATGACGATCTTCTATCCGCCCCAGCTAGACCTTCTCCTTGCCTTTAGCCGCACAACCTAACTCACGACGGCCTGAAAAGATTTTTAGTTTTGAATGAGCGAGGGTTAGACCGTAGGTCTAGTGAGTTCCCTCTAACAGATAGGCAACAAAATATGCTTTCCAGAATTAGTAACATCATTTATTAATGGCATATAAATAAAACACGTTACGGACCACACGACCGTCCAAGACGATGTGTCTAACTCGCGCTGCCTTAATGTTGGGACACACCCCCAACGACATGAACGGGCCACACTCCCCGGCACGAGTAGGCGGGCCACACTCCCCGACTTAGGTCACTGTAACATCCTTAAATTTATAAGGTAAGTATTTGTTCCCTAATACTTTAATTGTGTTTATCTAAAAATATGAGTTTTTCATGTATGCATATGATATTTATTTATGGGACTAAGATGCTATCTGATCATATTATAATTGCATGTGTTTAGACCTCGTGCTCATTTTCAAAATTTGCTAAGTTTTTGGGCTAGGATGAGCTTGGCGCGATAGTGCCATCGCGATAGTGACATTGTCACTATCGCCGGGCATACTCGCGGAGGATGTACCGAGGGTGTGTTTGGGTTCGCGAATGTGACTCGCGATAGTGTCCTTGGCACTATCGCGGGGCACTATCGCCTGCGTGGTCTGGTCGATTTAAAACACCATTTCAGCCTCTATTCACCTCATAACTTCAAAAATCAGAACTAGGGTTTGGTTGAGAGCATTTTAGGGCGATTTTCTTCACTTCTCCACTCTCTTACTTCATTTATTACATAGAGGTTGTTGGGGGTTTACAAGTATCTTATCAACTACTTCAAGGGTGCATTCAAGACCTAGAAATCAAGTGTTTGGAGTCTCAAGACTTCATTCTTCTCCATTTCATCTATTTTCTAGGTTTTGGTTCAAAACCTAGATAGTGAGTTTACTAAACCTTTGTTAAAACTAGATACACATCATAATCCCCTATTTGTTACTTTATCTCTATGTGTTCAAATGTTTGGGGATTCTTCATGATAATAGTTGGAAGATGTATATATATGTGGGTGATTTGTCATGACTATTGTTATATGTATCATTATTTGGGATTTGTCTCATAGATACATAATGTGGGTACCTTGATATGTTAAATGTATGCATATATGGGCATGGTGATGATTCTAGTTGGAACATCATTTTGGTGATATATTTATATGTATGATGAGCATGATTTACATTGAGTCTTTTGTTAGACATCATGAGGATAAGGTGGTAATATTATACCCGTAGTTGGTATTGAATTATGTGGGTTGAAATATACCTAAAGGACCCCTTATAAATGTTATGTGGACGAACCAAGTCAGTACACTAGGAGGATATAGTCTTGGGCGCCACTGTGATGGTATGTGCCTAGACCTCCGCCATTCGGGGAATTTTCTTAGAGATAGTCTTCGGGTGGGCCGGGCCTTTGGGGTGTTCCTTGTTAAGGGCATCAAGGTATATCGACTCTTGGGTGGGACTTGATTGGTGCTATGGGTCTCCCCTGTTGACTCCACATTTGTTGAACTATGGTTAACTGTTGATAAGAAATATGCATGTTCATGCATGCTTATTATTGTTCAACTCACTAGGCTTTTTGGCCTAACACTTGTTTGGTGTCGATGTGTATCTCAGGTTCTAGCGGCGGCGGTCCTAAGCAGGTTTAGTTGATTTGTGGTGAGAGCTTGGGGAATTGCACATGGACGCGTTATACTTTTGGATATAGACCGTTTGGGTTCATAGATAACAACCCTTTTTGTAATCTCTTTTCTAGACGTAGAAATTAGATTAGTTGGTTGTTGTTTTTGTCCGTTAAATTACAATTGTGATTAAACAGGTTATTTATATTTATATATTCCCCATTTTTGGGAGGCTCTTGCTATGGCAATTTTGTATACCTCATGTCCGTTTTCCGGATTTTTGTTATCCCTATTTTTAGGGTGTTACAGTCACGTAACCCACAATTAATGTATGCATACATTTAAACAACAACAGTTTATAACACACTTGAATAATTTAGTAAAATCATGCCATCACAAATAATTCAAAGTTTAAAACAAATAAACTTCACGTGCTTTCATCATCAAATGTTTAGTTTAGAAAAACTCACCTGACGTCCTTAGCTTGAGCTCTCGCTTAGGCCTAAAATCCAATCTGAAACCTATAAAGGAAACATCGACCGATGAACGCTCGATCCTCTTTACTTTAACGAAACTTGACTTTAACCCTTTGAACCATTACGACTTCTTACTACATAATTTACTAAATTTTCCTATAGGATAAGATTGCAAATTATACCCAACTAATTATTTGAATGGGCCAGTAATGCAAATCCACAACCAAACAGATTCCTACCACCTTAGGCTTCGGCCCAACTCTAAAGGAGTTAGGCGACCGACCGGTATGCAGTAGTCGACCGGGGTTCCCTTACTCCCTTAGACCGGTATAACTTTCCAAAACACGACCGGTGCTATCCGGTCGACCGGTAGGCACCGGTGAAAGCCTGAGACCGGGGTCTCGACCCTCCCCCTCGACCGGTACTACCTAAAACGTTCGACCGATATCACAAATACCACAATCGACTGGTACACTCTTATTGACCGGTATGGAGTTCGACCGAGGTCCCTCCCCTATCGGGCGACCGGATCTATTTAACAAATCTCGACCGGTGTCTCACCTGTCGGTCGATCGGGATTGACGAACGAACAAAAAACCCAGTTCCCTGATATTTCTACTCCGATCGAAGATGAAAAATCCAGTATCCCAAACAGCATATTTAATCTCATTATTAGACGATGCAACAACTCTAAATGATAAACAATCCTTTATCTATATCAATTTCTACCCATTTCCAACATCAGAAAAATTCCCAGATTGAACTCCATTACTGGTTTTAGATATAAGCTTTAAATCCTTACTATAAAAGAGGTGAAGATTAGAGTTTTACCTTATTGAACTTGAAGAAATCCGACCTTGAATCCTTTGCTCTCCGTCCTTCTCTCTATCGGTCAACACCTCCAAGACTCTCTCTCCCTATCGGCCGCCACACAGAAAGAAATGATTGCCCAAACCCTATATCATCCCTTAAAATCAGTATTTTCACTTAGCCCCCTTTTAATAAAATTTTTACCACACTCTACCCCAACTTTAAGTTTATTGCTTTTAGTACGGTTTATTACAATATCCCCCCCTCAAGAGAATTCCGTCCTCGGAATTCATTCTTCGAACAAACGGGGATATTGATTCTTCATGACCGACTCTAACTTCCAAGTTGCTTATTGACCCTTGTGTAACTGCCACTGAATTTTCACCCATTGAATTCCTTTGCTCCTCAATTTTCTTCACTTTACGATCCTGAATGGCTACCGATTTCTCCGCATAGCTTATTTTCTCGTCTAACTGAACATCCTCTAAAGGTATGATGACATCGCTTTCTGCTAAACATTTCTTCAGATTAGATACGTGGAAAACAGGGTGCATTCCTCGCAGATCTACGGTTAGATCCAGTCTATACACTACCTTCCCGAAGCGCTCCACGATAGCAACGGCCCAACAGATCTAGGTCTTAACTTTCATTCCATTTTGAATCGGGTCACACCCTTCCAAGGAGAGACAGGTAACTTTACATTTGTCCCCACTTGGGACTGTTGACTCATAATTCCCAATCCAACCCAATTATTACCATTCGATTATTCAAGCCATTCAGATCAATACATAGTCGTACATAATCATCAGATTTACCCTTCGATTACATCAACTTCCATAATCGATAGAATTTCACCAGAGCCACACTACGGCAACATGCATCTCTGACTAAATACTCACTCAACTCGCCAACTTAACACATCACCATCTGTAGGCATCACCAACAACTCACCGCCAAGAATTTCTTCATCTTACAACTTGCCCTTGTAAGCAACCCCTCTAAGTACGTCATAAGTCAAACGCAACAACACTTTCTTTTTCGAACCACATTGATCTCACTCCTCGGCATTCTCCAATCTTACATGCTGAACATACATTGCCCCAACATCATTTCTTCAACTCCTCACATAAAGATAGAAATTTCCACAATATAAAACCTTCGCAATCCACCAGTTTTATCTGGCCAAATAATGTGACACATATTTTTTTTTCATTGCATCCACAGTCACTCGACCAAAAGCGCACGAAAACCCCGTTTCACCACAAAACACAAAGTGGCCAAGCTCAAACACACTATTCCAAGTAGTTTAACGCTGGCCAACTGACGCACTTGAAATTCCCTTTCCATGCAATACCAAAACTAACATCATGGTCCTTCGCTCCGAGCACTATATCCAACCACCTCTACTTTCCTCCTTGAAGACTTCGAACCCACTTATAACGGTCGACTCGCTGACTAGAGACGTGAATCTTTGGACCAGCTGCACAATTGTTACTTATCAACACTCACACCGGACCGAAACGCCATCTTCTCTCTCTCATACCCATGCTAGGGAATTATAAACTTGCTATCAGCATAAACTGAAACGTACCGAACTTCTTACTCTCATAACTCCCACCTTTCCGACATGATATCTTCACTCTCTCCACGCAGCAAGAAACACTGCCCAACCAACATTGCGTACTCTAATCCTTGTTGATTCCCAAACGTGTCGATTCACCCTTACATTATTTTGCTTGATCACCCGACTATCCACAATTCTTACGCGAACTACTCAACTCCGCTCTTCCAAAGCATTGCCCACTACTCGAAATCGTTACACAATCCTCGCTCTCCAAACAGGATTACCCAAACTGCTGGGATCCTTTCAACCTGAAGAAATACCTCAACATACTCACTGGTTTCCTATCTATTACACATCCCCCTTGAGCCAAGCAGTTCGACACTTCCAATAATCATTATAGGGATATAAGATAATCCCGCCCCAAAACTTGTCGAAAAATAAAACACACAATTTCTCTCTTTGATAACCGCCCACCATCATTTGCAAATTATTCTTAACTTAACAATACCCCAATACTAACCAAACATTCGCACATCCCGACCACATACCTATCACTTACAAATCACTCTCTCTCGATCTTCAGATGAGGACACTCGTCCTATAACAATAACGTCAGCCCCAAACGTATCCTCAAGAAAGCTCCTTATTCCTTTAAGGATTTGCACCCCCAATTATGTCATAAAGACATCACTACCCCATGGTTACAACCATCACTCTACTACTACATCCCAGAACAACTGCAAATCTCCACGACCACTTGTCACGCATACCAATACCGTCATTATCTCACTGGTCATAATATTAAGGATCGGACTTCGTGACATTACACGATCTTGTCTTTCTCAAACCTGAATAAATCGCAAGACGATGATCCCCAAAATTATCCAACAAGATATCACTCCTTGACGGCTCATCGCGACTTACTGGAATCAAACTCCAGTAGCCTGTAAGATTAAACGTACTACCTCGAAGACTTATATGCTCAAAGCGCAACCCTTCCTAGTCGTGCTATATAAAACTTCGCTCCCACATACCCATCAAAACCTCATTGGTAAAGAACCACCTTACCGAATTAAAGATCTTTCATTTTGCAAGAACCACGCGATGTTGTCCAACATCGCACTAGGTTTGCGCCTTTTCTAAGTAACCCTTCGCTTCTTCACGAAGCTCCTCGAAACTAACCATAACCACTTCTTCATTTTTAGCGTCCCGTTATTCACCATGAAAATGGTTTCTGACTTCCACGACAACAGTCGGCGTCGAAATACCTCCACTATATCTCCAACCAATCAGGATCCCCAATAAAATCTACCTCTTCCACTTTAACTGCAAAAATATTTTTACGACTTCAAATTCCACTTCCGACACAACCATTTGCCGGCAATCACATCTCACGTCTCGGAACAAACGGTAAGCCACCATAGTACCATCTTACTTAACGCCATAGGTCAATGCCTCCATTAACCACATCCGTTATCATCATCCTTACTTAGAAGGATACCAATGTCAAGTACCTTCTATCCTCTGATCGAGCGACATACTTCCACTCTCAAAACTTTCATCATCCTTAATTGCAACCTTTGCCTACGACCTAGAGAGTTCATAGCCTTCATGCATGACCCACCAATAATTACTCTCTTGACACATTTGAAAAAATTTTATAATGGCTACATTATGAAACAAACTCGAGTGTACGCTACACAACACAGACTAGTTGTGCACAACAGTTTCAAAAATCGTTCAACCTCAATTTTACGAAAAATTTCTCTTCATCACACCCCAAAATCGGTGTTGACACAATTGAAATTATTTCCGATACTTTACACACACGATTTATAAAATACATACAGAATTGCTTACACTGAGCGTGTCAAACGACTCTCATCTTCATTGATATAACAACACAAGTCTATACCCAACTCATTTATAAAATCCCGCAATCAAATGTTGTTTTGATTTTTTTTATAACTAAGGTTAACTCATTTTCAAAGAGATATAAAATAATTCTCCCACTCCCAAAATTTAAGTTCTTCATTCAACACAGTAAACTGATACATTCAATATCGACACACGTTTGCAAGCGTCAATACGTTTTCAAATTAAACACTTTGTAAGACACCCACACTCCAAAATGTCTGATATGAATGATTCGAAAAAAAAAAACTTCATCAAATTGTTCGAAACACAATGCATGAGACTCGATGACACTGAAGGCTATTGACTCTAACAAGGTCAACTGTTTACATTTACAATAATTTATCCCTGACTCCTTGCTTCCGACCAACCCATCGGGGTCCCCTCCGGTGCCATAACCCTTGACACCATTGCCTTCTAACTATCTTGGAAGCCCAACAACTAGTCGCCACCGTGACTATTGATTCGCAAATCAAGCATCCTCAATCTGGCCCCAAACAAACTCATCAACAACAGTTCATTTCCAGCAGACCCTCACTACCTATTATCAGTCAACAATGATATCGTCTCTCAACCACCCTTTAATTAACTATAGCTTTAGAAACCCCATCTCTATCATTCGATTCTTGGATTAATATAGTCCTGCTTCTTACTAACCGACATACCATTTTACCAAACCGAAGACTCCCTTGGAGCGAAATTTAATTCAAAAGACAATATAAAAACAAATCACGTCTAACTCAGTTGGTTTTCTCAAGGGTGGTAACATCCTGGGGGGTTGTGGATGGTATTCCAATCTACCCGGGTTCGAATCCAAGGGGAATCAATTTGAGGACATGAGAAGTACCCAGTCCTTGGGCCGGTTCAGTCGTTGATTGGGCTGCCTCCCCAGCCCAGTCTTAGACTGTGGTTGGGCTCTAGGTTCAGCGTAAGTTGGGCCGAGACAGCGGCGGATTAGTGGGCTGTCCGTGGATGCCCGATACCGCCGGGGAGGTGTGCGTGCGTGTGTGCGTGTGTTCGTGGTAGTCGTTCGTTGGTTCGATGCCGCTATACCCTTCCAAAAAAAAGACAACATAAAAGTTAACTATTTCCAGGATCAAATCAATATAATTGCTAATATCCGGTTTAATGTGTAAATGGATTGCAATGGCAAATATTAGGGGTGAGCAAGAAGTCCCAAATCCCGATACCGAACCGGTACCGTACCGATCCCGGACCGTCCCATGTATTTCGGTACGGTAATCGGTTCCATTTTTTCCTATAATCGGTAATCGGTTCGGTACTGATGGGGTACTAGTACCGAAATATCATTAGTATTACCGGTACCGTACCGTTCTTATCGGTACGGTATTCGGTATCGAGTTTTCCACATTTTCGATATCGGAAATTTTCGGTACGGTACTGGTCCCATGCTCACCCCTAGCAAATATGATGGTTACTAAGCATAATCAATCACCAATGAATAGAGCATACCCGATATTAAATTTATAGCATTAAGGAAGACAGTGATGCCGTATATTTTTATGTGGAAACCTAGATAGAGAAAGATCTTTACAGTTGAATTTAAGGAAAAAAACTTACAAAATCTAGGAAAGAAATGCAAAAAGGGTTTGACCAACATTCAAGGGGTCAATTTTGTAACTAGGTGTCATATATACTACCAATACAACAGTGATGACACCTTTGATTTTCGGATCATTGTTTAGTCATATGATGCTAGATAGTGATTTTAAATCAATATCATGAAACTGTTGTTATTGAATCTGTCACAATGTTGAGTTACATCTGATTTGGAAATTATTCTATTGAATCGCGTAATCAACTAAAAAAACAGAGTCACCAAAAACTTCAACACTATCTAGATTTACGAATTGGAACTCTATTGAGGATCAAACATCATATTTAAAGTGAACAAAAGGCTTTTTCAATCTTCAATGACTTAATTGTAGGCGCATGGTTTACCGAGGGTGAAGGCAAAATTGATCAAGTTTTTTCTACAACGAGATTATTGTTGATTATATCTCTTAGTCCATTAATGAAGTATTATCTGCAATGAGATTAAATGCCATTCTTGGTAATTGTTAATTTGATAGCATACAATGGTTTTAGAATATTCACTTAAAAATTTAGGTATATATGTTTTAAGCCAGAAAATCAATACAGATGTTTGATTCTTGTATCGAACATATAGGGATGCAGTTTTATGGGATATGGCTAGACGCATACCATTGCCATTTACCATATCCCCATATATTAACAATGAATGTTTTCAGACATATTTTGGTCTTTTTTTTATTAAAGAAATATAAAAACAAGATGATAGAAAATATGTTATTTTTAACATTTTACTACACCAAATAAACGAACAACATGATAAAACTCATGTTCTAATACGTATCTATATTACATGTTTGATATATTAATTATAAAATAAATTAGTTTGCATTTAAATATATATATATATATATATATATATATATATATATATATATATATATATATATATTGTGTATGTAATAAATAGCACAAGTTTTAAATGCTAAAATACTAGTATTGACATATCTTTTTTTTATACTCGTATTCTTTCAACAAGGGGAATGGGCAAACTTTGTTCTTGGTATGGTTTGATCAACAACATGATTATTAAAAATATAAAATAATACATGAAATTTTTAAGAAAGACAAAAACAAACAAAGAGAATACACACATTTTATTATAATCGGGTCTTTAGCCAATTATAATCATGGGTAGACAGATACAAGGTACGGGTTAAAAAGATAGGATTTACTGGAATTTGATACATGATGAAGCCAAAACACATACAATTAAGATTTACAACATGCTGGTGAAATTTAGATACCGTAACGAACATCTGTAAACTTGTTCTTGATCCATTTGAAGCCATCTTTAACGGTTGATTTCAACTTAGTTCCAGTGGTGAACATGTTATAGCCAGCAATCCTCTGCTTCCTCTTCTTCTCTCCATCGGTAGCAATGGGACCGTTGAACGCATATGATCTTGATCGATCTTTGGATCCGAAACCATTTGTGTATGAAGATGAGTATTCTGGAAATGATTTGCTTTTTTCCATGTTAACTCCCTCCCTTGTTTGTTCCCCTTGTATATATAGCTAGCTCTCTCTCTCTCTCTATAGTATCATATATTCATATTTATAATATACAAAAGCTTAATTAATTATATTCTCTAATGAAAATTGCTTTCAAAATGTTAGGTTTGGATACCATCCAATAATTAGGATGTGTCAATACGTAGATGATAAAAGTTTTACCTCTTATATACCAATATTGATGTCTTTCAACTAAAAAAATCATTAAAGTTAAGTACGATCACGGCCCGGCCCAATTAAGGGTACACGAGGCCCATGATCTGGAATATCACCACATGCTCTCCACAGGGTACACAAGGCACAGGAATATCGCCACATGCTCTCCACAGGCTACGTAAGTACGACCATAGTTGTATAATAAAGATCGCATAAGTTAGTTTGAGGCGGTTATTTGATAGCAATATTCAGAAACAATACATGAAAAACATGTTTATGTTTTTTTAACCGTGGGTATCTGAGTCAGTTACGACTTGTACGTACCTCGAGTTTTATCGGGTTCTAAAGATAACAGACAAGAAAATCATATTGGTCCTGAAAGACTTGAACCGACGATCTATTAAAAAAAAGTCTTAAGACCTGATATTTACTTATCAGTTGAGCTAGCTACAAAGGTTAGACATGTTAATTATTTATTATTGATTTTGAATGAAATTAACTTGATTGATATACAAAATTAGAAGGGTGTAGAAGTTTGGAAAAGGAAAATAACAAAGGCGTTTTAATTTGTTCACGCTCAACATCATGAGGTGTGGTGTGGGACCTACATGTGCAAATTCCTCAATTGCTCTTCACATGCTTCGTGGGACCAACCCCAGTAATATTCAAAAGAAAATACAGGTTTTGGTATGTATAAATAAAAAAATTAAACATATTAGAAAATTATTTTACTATATAAAAATTAAAAAAATATAAAGGAAGTAGGACGGAAAGGAAGGTAGAAAAGAGAGAGTTTAGAGTGTCATCTTCTTGGATTTCTAAAAAGGCGGTTTAAATGGATAAAAAAAGTAGATTGCATAATTTGACGAATAAATTTCACTTTTTGATGATTAAATTAAATATTTATTATTTTATTTTTAGTTTATTATTTCATCATTAGACCGGCCATTGTGTTAACGTGTAAAACATGATTAAAACATAATAAACACAAATCCAATAATCGGCTACGTAATTAGTTTAATCGCCAAAAGTTATTTTAATGACATGTACGCACATCAAAGTTATGTTTTTTGATCGTTTTATAGATATAATGTTTTTCGGTTTTATGGTTATCTGTCTTTGTTTGTCGGTTTTTAGGTACATATTTGGATAATGTTCATGTACTTTGTGTCGTTCATGTGTTCGATTTTTGGATTGGGTTATAATCATGGGGTACAAGTGTTTTGAATGACTTTGTGTTCATTAAACATCACTTATAAGTTTGGTTTAAATAAACCATTTGAGATGTGACATACTGTTTAAGGTTCAGGGGATGTAGTGAAAATCTCATCTTCATTGGTTTCGAATCTAGGCGTTGTCAAACCCTGTGGCCATGAAGGTTCACTTGCGATGACTCTAAGGCATTCCTCGTTTTTCAAGGGATAAACTGATGTGCGTAAGGTGACTCAGAAACCCATGATTACTCAAAAAAACATTAAAAAAACAACTGTTAAGATGACACACACACACACACATATATATATATATATGGTTGGGTTCCGGTGAGATGCTGAGTTAATGTGTAACACCCCAAAAATAGGGATAATAAAAATTTCCGGAAAAACAGAAATGCGGTATATAAAATTGTCATAACAAGAGCCTCCCAAAAATGGGGAAAGTGTAATACTTGTTTAATTACAATTGTAATTTAACGGTAATAAACAACAACCTGCTAATCTAATTTCTACAACAGAAATAAGATAACAAAAAGGGTGTCATCTATAGTCCCAACAAAATCTTCACCAAAAAGTGTGTCCGCTTGCACTTCCCCAAGCTCACACAAACGTCCGCCTAAACCTTCTTAGATGCGGCGCCACTAGAACCTGAGATACACATCGACACCAAACAAGTATTAGGTCAAAAGAGCCTAGTGAGATTGAACAAGTCATAATAATCCATCAATTGAAGTATACAAATAACATTTATCAAGGAAATTCCAATATGTGGAGTCAATGGGGGAGACCCATAGCACCAATCAAGTTCCACCCAAAGAGTCGATACACCTTGATGTCAACTACCATGAGCGACATCTAAAAGGCCCGGCACACCCGAGGACTACAACCATGACATTACCCTGAATGACGGAGGTCTAGGTACACATACCTTCACGGTGACACCCAAGACTATATCCTCCTAGTTCTACCGACTTGTTTCATCCAACAATGTCATTAATAAGCCAAAGGCTCTTTAGTTCCACAACTAATGTAAATAAAACGACCCTTGTGGCTTATTAAAATCTCAAGACCGCAACGTAAGATAAAACGACCCTTTTTCAACAACACTAAGGGGGTGTTTACTTGGGGCTTAA
This sequence comes from Arctium lappa, assembly GCA_023525745.1. Lineage (NCBI taxonomy): Eukaryota > Viridiplantae > Streptophyta > Magnoliopsida > Asterales > Asteraceae > Arctium > Arctium lappa. The sequence goes on from CM042048.1 coordinate 10,777,732, forward strand.
TGAGCTTAATGACAAAACTGGCTTATTCGCACAGACGTTTGGAGTGTTTACTTGGGGCTTAATGACAAAACTGACTTATTCGCACAGACATTTCCGGCTTAATCACTAAGTAGGGGAAAGATGTGTTGTCCCTATTAAGACACATCTTTGACATTTATACCTTTTAAAAATAAAGACATGTCTACCTTCCTACTCAATAATCACGCAATAAAAACCTAGGTGCTCGATTTCACCATCACTACTTGTTCGATTTCGATTTCACCTTCACCGCTCGTTCGATTTTACTGCTTCGAGTTCATTGCTAGTTCGATTAAACTATTTCAATTCACTCCTGGTTCGATTTCAACCCTAGACAATAATTTCCTTTGGTCGATTTCTCCAAAGGTAATGATTTTACTGATTGTTCGATACTTGTTTCTTCTCCATACTCGATTGTTATTCCATACTTCTTTCTTCAGTCGATTGTTGTTCCATACTTATTTTTTAAGTCGATTGTTGTTCCTTACTTTTTTTTCAGTCGATTTTTGTTCCATACTTGTTTCTTCTCCATAACTGCTCGACATTTCTGCAATGTAGATTTTTGTTACCATGATTTCTACAATGTCGATTTCATACTTGTTTCAGACTTGCTACTTTTTGTTTGAACTTGGCTACATTGTGTTTGAACTTGGAAGTTTAAGTACTTAATGAATTTTTGTTTGATTTTTGGATTATATCAATGAATTTATGAATATATGGCTTAAAAAATAAACAGCAATTTATAAAACAACTTAAAATTCATATTCAGGGGTAAATTGGTCATTTCTGTTATTCAGATTGTTAATTCAGATAAAAAAGTAAACAACAAAATCAATTTATCCAGACAGACACATTTATCCATACAGGACTTAATGGAAAACTTGGTAAACAGCCCCTAACATGAGGCACGACGCCCAAAAGTTCGTAAATTTACACGCAATAAAGTTAAAACCCACGCATTTCGAAGTACACTCACACGCCCAAAACGTTGCAAAACAATATTCCATAAAATTCAATACGACTCGTACAGACTAAAATTCCCAAGAAAATTCCGACTAAAAAAAAACATGGGAACAACTCTTCCTTTAAAACCTTAACATACGTGGAAGAGATCCAATGTCAAGGTCAAAAATTCCACAATTACTTGCCTAATACCCCAAATGACATTAAAACACGGGTGTCACAATATCCGAAAATAGCGTTAAACACGAGACGGGGATAAAGAGATTTTCGATAACAATTTGCAATCACGTGCAACAAAACAATTTCATGCATGCTTAAGCTCACGGTTTAAAATCAGGTGAGTGCTAAATGTTCTGCCAAGACTTTATAATGTAACTCACTTTATGTTTTGAGAACATGAGAAACAATTTATGCAAACTCATTTTGGAAATAAATTTAGTGCATGAATTTGGTCGGCACTCACATCTTAAGATTAGACTTCTCAATTTCCCGTCATACTATTATCGTCCGGAAGCATCAAACATCTTAAAACAGCAATCACCCTAATTTGGTCAACTTACGATTTCCCTTTGAAATAGAGTCAATTCAACCAATAACTCCGACTCAAGATGATCAACTTAATGTATTCATCGCGCTTAACTATCACTCCTAAGTGACATTACTATGAACATCAACCCTTCTTTAGATCAGTCGCTTAGAAACTTTCTCACTACCCCCAACGGTCATCATATCAAGGTAGTTTAAGTATACACATGTAACATGTAGGTTCACCATAACACTGGCCAAGTGCCATTATGAATGTATCGTACATGATCATCCTTGCGATCCTCGACAAGTTTCCCGTTTATAGCGACTCGGTCAATTCCAAAATATCTTATCTTAAGGTACCTAATGTGCAATTTCACTTACAAACACCTATAAGAATGCTAGTTTGAGTCTAGGCATCCAAAAAATCAATACCTAATTCTCTCAAACTTAAGCTCTGATACCAACTTATAACATCCTCAATTATGGAAATAGCAACTAATTTAAAATTTTCTAAATACGTCAATAATTGATTAATCTAAAATCACAATTTAAGATTTAACCTCAATACACACATTTCATTCTATACATATAGTCTATAATAAGGACGAGTGCTACTAAAACCCAATAATAGTCACTATCTCCAAACTGCGGAAGATTTCACCAACTACTTACACTTGCACAAAGCTAAGGCTCAACTCTTCATAGCTGCTAGAACAAAACCCCAATCGGAACCTGATGCACATGCCGACAAATAAAAAGGTTAGGCTTAACGCCTAGTGATCTCAAGAGTTTTCAACATATATAAATTAATCATTTAAAAAGAAAGAATGCAATTAAAATCATAATCTTTCAAAATGATATGCTTCACTTATGAAATGACTCGTTTACCAATAATTATGCATTTCAAAGGAAAGAGACACCAAGTTAATCATTAACCAAACCAAACTGTTTTAAATACTAAGATCCCAATATAAACGTTCTTTCGTAAACTTAGATTTAACCCAAAACTTGCTCAAAATGAGAATAGAGAGAGAACTCTCAATTTTATAAAACGCAGGTAAAATGTTATATCTCGAAATACCCAACACGGGTGGAACATGACACACAACTCATAAAAACCATAGATGAAAACCCATATAAATAAATATTGTAACACCCCGATTTCGAAAAAGGTATCGTTTCAAGTTAATGCAGAAATCGGTAATTTTAAAGGAAAAATAATATATAGGATTTTAGACTTGAATCCTAGATTTTATAGTCTTGATGGATGAATGATTCAATTACAATTCCAACGGTTATTTCCGGAGCAAAATCGGAGCTATAACGAAGAAGTTATGGCCAAAACAGTGAACGGTAAGAAAACCGGGCGAACAGTGCATATCGCGACTTATGCCATGACTTAGGACTTATGACGCGACTTAGAGGAAGCAGACGACTTATGCCGCGACTTATGGTCATGTGGTACTGTTGGGAACTGAAGATTCTACTAAGTGTGGTTACTGCTGCTGGTACAAGAGTGGTTACTACTGCCAGAACACTTTGAAGATTAATACTGCTAAGTGTTACTACTGCTAGTAGAATTACTACTGCTAGTAGAATTACTACTGCTAGTTAAAGTTAGTGCTGCTTGAACAAAGTTAGTACTGCTTAGCTAGTTAGTACTGCTAGTAGTTAGTACTGCTTAGTAGTTAATGCTGCTGGAAGTAGTTAATGCTGCTAAGCTTAATTAATGCTGCTAAAGAGATACGAATGGAATATATAACAGCTGGATATTCTGAAGATATACTGAAGATATACATAGAAGATATACATGGAAAATATTCTGAAGATTTGTTTATTCTTTGTAATTATCTTTTGATCAGTATATGTATAGAATGAATAGAATAGATAGATAGAACTTTTGATAATTTCTAAGAGAGAAAAATCAACCTCAAGAGAGAGATCCTAATTCTAGAGAAGTAGAATTCGTATTGGTGAGTCTGTTCATCAATATTGAGGTTGAGTGTGTAATCTTGTAGCTTCAAGCTTTTAATACAAGTTTACAGTTTGTTAATCATATACTGTTTTGATTACTGTTTTATTAAATATCAAAGTGTTATTCCGCAACTTCTTTGATATTAGTTTCTGAGAATTAATTCTTGTTAAGAATTCGATCCTGACAAGTGGTATCAGAGCTAGTATTCTCAGAAACCTGCAATCATCATTCTTCCTTGAAATCAGAAATCATCAATGGATAAAGTTTCAGATTCTTCAAGCACAGAAATCCCCACAGAGGTAATGTCTAATCTTTGCTCTAAAACTTGTATGGAAACTGTTAAAAGGTACAGGGATCACAACCAGACAATGAGTGATGACCTTAAAAGATTAGAGAGAGATATAAAAGACTATGTAAGAATTGTTGAGAGTTTTGAGGAACATATCAAAGTTTTCCAATCCAATGAACTTCAACATTCTTATGATACAAATTACTGGAAGTGGGAGAAGAATGACCTAGAACTTCAGCTGAAAAAGTCTAAAGAGGAGAATGAGAAGATAAAGAATGAGTTTGAGAAAGCCAAGCTGGATATTGAGAAATTTTCCAATGCTTCTAAAGCAATGGACTCTTTGCTTCAAACTCAAATCCATGACAAACTTAGAAGAGGAATAGGATATAACACCACACCACCACCATACAACAACAATTATATCCCTCCTATATCAGACCTGCTAGAGACCAAGGAAAGGAAGGAATTACCTGTTGTAGCCACTAAGGTAGATCCTTTAGACAAAGTGGTGGTTGAAACAGACTCTGAAGAAGAGAGCACTAGTGAAAAGAGTAAGGAGAACTCTGTGAGTGGTGAGATTCCTCTAGAAAATAACATTATCACCAATGAGGGATGTGGAAAGGCTTGGATAAAGTCTAAGGACATAGAAAAAACTGAGGGAAAGTCTGAGAAGGTCCATTATAAGCAAACCACAGTTGTGAATCCTGTCCCTTGCAAACAGTGTTCCTGCAATAAATCTGAGCCCCAAAAACATGATAAACCAAGGGGAAATCAGAGAAACTGGAATAATCAGTGGGCACAAAAACAAGGGGTTGATTTGAGTAAAATCAATAGACCAAAACCTTGTTTTATCTGTGGCAAATTGAATCATCTTGCCAAACACTGTTATTTCAACCCTATCAACCAAAGAGTCACCTTTCAAAGAAAACCACAAAACTCTTTTGGTTATAGGAATAAAAGAAGGAATCAATTGGCTGAGAAAAGAGCACCTTTAAAGTCTCATGCTCATAACAAGTTTGCAAATACAAAGAAAAATACTCCAAATAAGCCAAGGAGTAATTTAAAGACAAAGAAAGCAAACAACTTTGTTCAAGTTTGGGTTCCAATTGTAAAGAAACCTGTTAGTACTGCTATCCCAGATAGTACTGCTAACAGAAATAGTGCTGCTGCAACCAATACTACTGCTAACAAGGATAGTGCTTATACTAGTATTAATGTTGCAAAGCCTATAATCTTGACAAAGTATTCCAGCCATGAGATTCCTAAACAACTCATTCAGACCAAACTGACAGATTATATTAATGAGAAAGGACAACCCAAGACCACTTTGGCTTGGGTTCCTACCAAGACTAACTGATCTATTAAGTGTGCAGGGCAACCAACAGCTCAAGAGGAAGGGCATTTGACAGGAAGATAGTGGTTGCTCTTGGCACATAACAAGTAACATGGACTGCCTTCAAAGCTTCAAAAGGTTTGATGGAGGACATGTTGCTCTTTGTATGTTACTCTAGATGGAGGTAAGTTCAAAGGTAAGAAAAGTGGTTAAAGAATCATGGAAAATGAAGAGATGGAATAAAAGTGTGAGGTACACATGAAAAGTTATGTACAACACAAGCTTAAAAGGTGCAAGTGCAGTTAATGCTGCCAGTGCAGTGTTAATACTGCTAGTGGTTAATACTGCTAGTAGTTAATACTGCTTTCAGTTAATACTGCTAGTGGTTAATACTGCTAGTGGTTAATACTGCTAGTGGTTAATACTGCTAGTAGTTAATACTGCTAGTTCAGTTAGTACTGCTAGTAGTTAATACTGCTCGCAGTTAATACTGCTAGTTAGTTAATACTGCTCGCGGTTAATACTGCTCGCAGTTAATACTGCTAGTTAGTTAATACTGCTCGCGGTTAATACTGCTCGCAGTTAATACTGCTAGTTAGTTAATACTGCTCTAGGTTAATACTGCTTATAATCCGAATACTATAAATACCCTTTGCCCGCCCAAACGTTCATAACGACTCTTTGCATACTGTTCACTTGCTCTCCTAATCTTTTTCCCTCAAGTACCAAGTATTCCAGGCAAGAACATCACAGCTCAATGGCATCAATGGCTTTCATAGATGAACACAATGAAATCGCGATGCTACAGAAGCCCAAACAAGCCGAAGGGTTCCACCAGATTGTGGATTTCCTCAAGTCAAGCCACATTGCTCATGCTCTCACTGTTGCCCCTACCATCTACATCGAGCATCAGAGGCAATTCTGGGCAAATGCCACCATTGTTGCTGAGAATGGTGTGCAGATGATCAAGACCAGGATATGTGACCAATCCCTAACCGTTACTGAAGAAGTTATTCGCATCAGTCTACGTCTAGACGATGCCTCTGGTATAACTTCTATTCCTAGTGATGAACTGTTTTCAACTCTTTCCAGAATGGGATATCAAGGCCAAATGGGGATTTTTAAGTTTTTCAAAGCAAAATTTTCACCCCAATGGAGGTTCTTTGCTCATACTTTAATGCACTGTATTTCAAAGAAAACAACTGGCTGGAGCCAATTTAGCAGTCAAATTGCTTATGCATTGGTGTGTTTATCCACTGCTAGAAAATTCAACTTTTCTCAAATGATTTTTCATGATCTTGTCTCAAATCTGGATAACAAGAAGAGTTTCTTCATGTACCCCAGGTTTGTTCAGGAAGTTATTAATCATGAATTGACGGATATACCTCAACCTGTTGGGGTATATGTACCTAAACCCCCAAAGGCAAGGTTTTCTCAAATATGAGAAGATCTGTTGGGGACTCGGAAGGAGTTGACACCCCATTGTTCTCTACAATGATGGTGGTGTCCCAAACCACTGAAGGTATGGCAGCAGGGTCAAGGCCCTCATTAGACCATCCCACTGCTAGCCAAGCCCAACCTTCTCACTCAAAAACAATTCCCCAGTCCCTTCTTGCAAAACCAACCTCTCTAATTACCCATACTTACAAGAGAAAACAGGTAAAGAAGGCTCCTTCCCTTCTTGTACCAGAATCCTCTAAGCCTTTAAGCCCTCTAAGGGAGAATTCTCCTTTAGAGAATATCCATAGGGAAACCACAGGGGTGTCTCCCAACCCCAAGGAGGTGCTCTCTGAGGAGGAGGTAGAGCATATGGGTGATGAGGCTGCCACTACTCCTGCTAGCACAGAGGAGGAAAGTGGTAACATCAATAAGACCTCCCCCATGACAACTTTAAATGAGCAATCATTTGAAGGTCCCTGGTGCCAAGAAACCAAGGGGGTGGATAGTGCTTCTGCTAGGCAGAAGGCTTCCACTTCAAAAAGATCCAATGATCCTTCAATAGGGGGTAACACTCCTGGAGAAGGTGAGGACAGATATAACAATGAGGAATTGATGGAAACCATGGGAAACATCAACCAGGATGTTATTCAGCAAAGAAAAGAAATAGAGGAGCTGAAGCTGGTCATCCTGTCTCAACATGTACAGATTGCCAAGCTCAAGAAGTTGGTAATGAAACAAGTACAGAAACAGAAGAGGAAACAGTTTGTGCTAAGGAGAAGGAAGTTTGAGAAGGATGCTCCCAAAAAGGGGGAGATCAACATGGAAGAAGCATCAAGGGAGGGGGAGCTGGAAAAAGAGAAAGTGGAAGTTGAGGGGGAGAGGGAAGCAGAAAAAGAAAGAGTCTCAGGTCAACTAGAAGCAGAAACTGATAATGCTGCTGAAACCTCTCAAGAAGCAGTAACAGAGTTATCACCAACAGAAGTTGAAGTAGCTGAGACATTGATCAAAGCAAAGAATGACACTCCCAAAGCAAAGGGAGTGATCATAAATGAAGGGGGAGCAAAGAAAAGAGAAAAGAAAGAAATGGATGCAGAGGCAAAGAAAAAGGGAAAAGCAAAAATGGTGGAATCTGATCAACCTGTCAAGAAGCAAAAGTTGGTTGAATCAGATGAAGCCTTAGCAAGGAAAATGCAGGAGGAGATGGAAAAAGAAGAAAGAGCTCAGGTGAAGAAGGATAGGGAGATGGCAAAGGCTTTAGCTGCTGAGCTAAATAAAGCCTATCAAAAAGGGCTTGAAACTGAAAAAGCTAAACAAAGGGCTATAAGTCTGAGAAAGGCTATGATAGCTAATTCAAGTGCAAAGAAAAGAAGACCTTCACAAACTTACCTTGCCACTCAGGAAAGAAACAAAATGATAACTTTCTTGAGGAGTGCAATTGGGGTAAAGAAAGAAATGTTTGTGAAGATGAATTTTGATCAAATCAGAGAGCTCTATGAGAAAGAAATGGGGAATCTGAAGAGCAATGAAAAGAAAAGAGTGGAATTTGAAAAGAAGGCCAAGGAGAGTAATGATATTGATATGAATCAACCATTCCCTGAAAGTGAAGAGGGAACTCCTATCAAAGAAATGGCAAGGGAAAAGGAAGAAAAGAAGAAGGAAGCTACTCTAGTGCAGGTTCAAAAGACTTTGAAAAGAACCAAAATGATGGCCAAAAGAAAGAAAGATAAGAAGCCTAGAGTAGAAGAAGAACAAAAGGTTGCTGAAGAAGAAGTGGCACCTGAGTCATCTAGCCAGCAAGAGTCATCAATCAAAGATGATGTAAGTTTGTATATGGTAGTGATGGACAAAGTGCCTGAACCAATTTCTGCAGAACCTGTAGGAGTTAAGCCTCCTGAGGTCATTCACTGGGATATACTGACAGTGGATGGAAAAGATTACATCAGACTCAAGAGGAAGGATGATCAGTATGAGGTATTCAACACTTGGGTCAAGATTGTCAGAACATGCTCTAGATCTGATATAGAAGAGATGTTTGACATAGGAATGAAGCTGTATGCAGATTATCTGAAAGCTCCAGGCATTTTACTTACAAAACTGGTGATGGAGTATCTGTGCATGATGTTCAAACCTGAAGAGGTGGATCAGGTCATAAGGAGTGTGTTTCAAGTAGTCACAAGTTGGACTCTATATGAAACTAGTGGAGTATATGCAGTGACTTTGGATAGAAATCACACAGAATACTTCCTAGTGGATAGAGTATACAATCACAGCAGACTGAAGATTCATGCCATGCTAAAGAAGAAGTTGGGTTGTGCACCAAATTCAGAAATGGCAAAGTACCTAATTCAGAGGATAATCAATCAGAGTTTGGGACTGAATCCAGATATAGGAGTATGAACTTTGAAGTTTTGGGAACATCTTAAAGAGATTCTGGAAGAGTATCTGAAGAACTTGACTTCTCTTCTAAAAGTCAAGTTAGGGGGAGATTGTTGGGAACTGAAGATTCTACTAAGTGTGGTTACTGCTGCTGGTACAAGAGTGGTTACTACTGCCAGAACACTTTGAAGATTAATACTGCTAAGTGTTACTACTGCTAGTAGAATTACTACTGCTAGTTAAAGTTAGTGCTGCTTGAACAAAGTTAGTACTGCTTAGCTAGTTAGTACTGCTAGTAGTTAGTACTGCTTAGTAGTTAATGCTGCTGGAAGTAGTTAATGCTGCTAAGCTTAATTAATGCTGCTAAAGAGATACGAATGGAATATATAACAGCTGGATATTCTGAAGATATACTGAAGATATACATAGAAGATATACATGGAAAATATTCTGAAGATTTGTTTATTCTTTGTAATTATCTTTTGATCAGTATATGTATAGAATGAATAGAATAGATAGATAGAACTTTTGATAATTTCTAAGAGAGAAAAATCAACCTCAAGAGAGAGATCCTAATTCTAGAGAAGTAGAATTCGTATTGGTGAGCCTGTTCATCAATATTGAGGTTGAGTGTGTAATCTTGTAGCTTCAAGCTTTTAATACAAGTTTACAGTTTGTTAATCATATACTGTTTTGATTACTGTTTTATTAAATATCAAAGTGTTATTCCGCAACTTCTTTGATATTAGTTTCTGAGAATTAATTTTTGTTAAGAATTCGATCCTGACAGGTACGTCGCGAAATCCCCTGGTCGAGCATAAAACCCGATTTTCAGCCCTAGAACTTCATTTCTTCATAACTTTTGCATCACAACTCCGATTTTGGTGATTCAAGTTGCCATGGTTTCATTTTTGAGAGCTCTTAAAGGATTTAGAGAGATGTTTTAAGTCTATTGGAGTATACAAGAGTATTTTGTGGTGGTAAGCTCCTCATCTCTCTCAATGTTAAGCTAGGGTTTGATGATTTCATCCTTTTCCCTTTCATCCTTCATCTTGGGTTTGATTTTGATGACTTGTGTGGTGAAGGTGATCTTGTAGATGTGTTGGATCTAAGATCTAGGGAGGTTTCTTTGTGGTTCAAGTCTTCTTCAATGGTGATTCAAGTTTTGGGGGTAAAACCTAGATTTAGCCTAAATCTAGCAAGGTGAGTTCAATTTGATTTGTGAAAATGTTGTACATGCCAAAATGTTCATTTTAAAGTGTTTATGTGTTTTACATGAAATTATCAAATGTTGGGTTAGTTAGTAATCTTTGATTATTTGAAGTATATTTAACTTTATAAACTTTGGAAAACACCCACATTTGGGATTTTTGGGCATTTTGTTAAAGGTATCACAAATGAATGTGTTTTGATGATTTATTTCATAAATAGATCTTTGGTCAAAGAAATACACTTTAAATGTGTGTCGGGTTTTATGCATCATTCATGAAATAGGATGTTTATTAAAGTTCTACTTGCACATTTATGAGAGGTACTTGAAAGAATGTATATAGTCTCATTTTATGATTTTCATTCTTATTAGCAGTTAAAACTTGGAAAATACATATTTGAAAATAAATGATGTAACACCCTAAAAACCAGTGTGAATTTAAAACGCGGAAACTGGACAATTAAAACATCAACACTTGGTATAAACCTCCCAAAAAGGGGAATGTACTTAACCTTTACAAAACCAATATACGGATATGGAATTCAACAACAAACTAATCTAAACATAAACTATCTAGATTACAGCGGTTGTTAATCCAATATCACCTAAAGAATGGGACTTAAACAATTTCCCAACATCAAATACTAGTCATCTCAAAAAGCCCCCGAGACCAAGCTCGTCACTCAAGCCCTTGGCAACCCACCGCTAATGGGAACCTGTTATACATATCATTTGAGAAAAGGTGTTAGTCTTAAAGCCTAGTGAGAACATACAGTTTATAATTTCAAGTGATATAAACAATTGTATCAAAAGGAAATCTTTCCAAATAAGCAATCCCAAGTCTAATCGCTGATAAGAATGAAATCTTAAAATGAGACTATATACCTTCTTTCCAGAACCTCACAACTCAATGTGCATGTAGTTCTTTACTTTACTTTCCTTCCAGTACCTCACAATTCAATGTGCATGTAGTACTTTATTTTACTTTCCTTCCAGTACCTCACAACTCAATGTGCATGTAGTACTTTATTTTACTTTCCTTCCAGTACCTCACAATTTAATGTGCATGTAGTACTTTATTTTACTGTGATTTCTTTCCAATAAAACACATAAATGCGCAAGTAAAATATCCTTTACTTCAAATAAGATGGAACCCATAATTTTAGTTGAAACTAATCGGGAACCCTAAAATCTCCCAAAACTCAAGTTATATCAAAATGTAGTAAACTTAGATCTGAAACCATGGAGATATATAGGAGTTCAAAATGTAACTTTTGACATGTATAAAGTTTAGAAAAAGGTAGTAGGAACACACCAAATAGGTTTTAGACGAAAACTCGAAAAGCCAGATATCGACCACCGAGAGAAGACGAAGTTTTCTATACCGAACCTTTGCTAGATGCACTTAATACTAGCAATAAACGAGGTACAAACGAGATATAGAAAGAGAGAGAGAGAGAAAAGAAATCTCAAATAAATTTGAGATATTAAAACCAAATGAGATATTATTCTGAAACCCACCTAATGTCGGCCAGGTGATCTCGCGGGTTATGCCGCGACCTCAAGTCGCGACATAACTCACCCGCTAACACAAAACCAAACACAAACAGGGGGTTTCGCGGGTTGTGCCGCGACCTCAAGTCGCTGTGCAACTCGCGCAGTTCACTGTGGTTTGCCCAAAACCACCAAAATCCAAACTCAAACTTCCAACCAAACGCGGTGCTAACGACAACGATTAAACACAAGAATACCAAGATTAAATAACGAAAATTCGGGGTGTTACAAATGAGTCTTGAGGAAATTTGTCCGGTTTAATATCCCGTCGTGGAGTTTTGAGTATGATGGAGGTTAATGTGCATCATTTGAGAATTACATGTTTTGAGTGCGTTTGTCATTCAGTTGGTGTCATGTAATGTTTTAGACTGTAATGTAGTGGATCCATAGGCATATGAGTCGGTATTTATTTATTTAAAAAGAAAATGGGTTATTATTTATATGTTGGCCAGAGTTAGTCTTGGGATTTCGAGGACTTGTCGGTGAGGGCTCGAGGAGTCCAATAACCGAACCTGCATCCGCGAGTTAATTTCTGAGTCCATTTTTATGGGATAGTCATTTCCCATTTGTAGCTAGTTGAGACTTGGATCCTAGGGTGGCAACTTGGTACGGTTATGTGGGACCGGATACTAGTCGTGGGTCGTAAATGTAAATCCTAGCGAATGAGTATAACTAGGAATCATTGGGTGCCCTCCCCCACATCTTAGTACGGGCCGACGTGTTCGTGGCCTTGATCCTAGTATGGTGAGCTCAGTAACTTGGAATGTGGCCTACTTTGTGTTCCGCCACTAGCCATGGAATTTGGGCCTTCCCCCGTCACCGAAATGTGTTATTTTGGGTATTTAGTTTTATCCTTGTTGTCGGTGACGTTTTGAGTTTGGGGTATTCTCCCTATGTTATGATTTCGGAGACTTGAGTTTGCTCTTATTTCGGTCGTTTGTTTTATAAAGTTTTATTCAAATTTCAACGTTTGAGCATTTACCATATACACGTTTTGAGTAAGTGTTGGATTGCATTATTTCATGAAAGAATGTTTTGGCGTTGAGGCGTCCATCTATAAAATGCATATTGTTGGTAATTGAGTTGTTCTCTTATTTTTAAAGTAAATCATTTAAAGGATCCTGATTGTAATATACAATATTTCCATTTTACGTTTTCCTTTATAATCATGATATAAAACTCTTGAACTCACTAGGCGTTAGCCTAACCTTTTTCTTTGTCGGCATGTGCATCAGGTTTCACTTCGGGATTAGTTCTAGCGACACTGTGAAGCGATGAGTGCTAGTTGTGTCCTCGAAGAGGTGATTAGTTTGATGAAGTCTTCCGCATTTATATTTGGGGATAACGATTGTTATTGGGTTATAGTAACACTCGACTTTAGTTAGTCTTTATGTAAGACTTTAATTATTTGTTGATGATTCAACCTAGAAATGTATTTCAATTATGGACTATTAGTAAGAGATTTTATTATCCTTTAAGGTATTTTTGAAAGTTTTTAATTAGTCGCTCTTTCCAAATTTGAGGGTGTTACAAGTTGGTATCAGAGCTTAAGTTTGAGAGATTTAGGTGTTGATTTCGAATGCCTAGACTCAAGCTAGCATAATTTTAAGTGATTGAATGTGAGATTGCACAATTAAGCACTTTAAGATTTGATGATTCGAGGTGAGTGGAGTCACTAGGAACGGGAATCACACCGAAAGTGGCAAGGATGATCATGTACAGTACGTTCATAATAGCACCTGGTCAGTGTTATGGTGAACCAACGAGTCACATGTGTATGCTTGAACTGCCTTGATGTGACGACCGTTTTGAGGGGTTGATGACCCTAGTATTTGTCACTTGGAGTGACGGTAAGCATGGTGATTGCGTTAAGTGGACCGCTTATGGTCGGATTGATTGGTTGGAGTAGAACCATAGGATTTTGGAATCAACATTATTCGAGGAGAATTGTAAAGTAAACCTATGAAATCCTTGGTTATTGTCTTAAGATGTTTGAGCATCCGGTTGACGATAGTGTGACTAAGAAATCGAGGAGAGTGGTTTCGAGGTGTTGAGTGCCGATTAAATTCATACACGAGATTTATTTCTGAAATAAATTGCATCGATTATTTCTCATGTTTCCAAAATCACCATGTGGATCATACCACGAAATCTTGAAATGTTTAGCACACACAAGTTTTAGACCATGATCTTAAACAAACATAAAAATTATTTTATTGCACGTGGTTGCAGGCTTTGTCGAAACTTTGTTTATTCTCATTGCTGCCTAACACTATTTTCGAATATGGTAATGTTCGTATTTTGACGTCGCGTAGAGTCTTGGACAAGTAACTACAGCTTATGACCTTAATATTGGATCTCCTCCACGTATGTTAAGGCGTTGGACGAAGAGTTGTCTTCCTCTATTATAGTGTTTGAGTTTTCTTGGGTATTATGTTCCGTGTGAGTTTTGTTGAGTTTTATGGAATATTGTTTTATGACGTACGCGACGCTTGGGTAAACCTTGAAATGCACAGTCTAAGTTCTTTGCGTGAGTTGTTTTATGGGTTGTTGAGAAATTTATTTCATGAGAATTTTATTGGTGGATGTCACCCATATACTATTTTGGTAGTTTCAATGTCGCGTGGGTTCACTTTTGAGTTTTATACAAGTATAGCTTGTTGTGCACAACTTAGTGGGTGAGTTGATTTAAACTTTTAGTATGAGTAAACTTACGAAAAACCTAGAACGGGTTCGTGTTGAACTGAGACTTTGAGCATTCTTTGATTGTCGTTTTATCATTGTTGTATCACGCAATCCGTTATATTGATTTACTCGCATGCATGACATAATAGTCACTATTTTGGGCCAAAGAACGTTTTATCCGAGCGACTAAAGTTGAAGTCGATTTAAATTATTTTATGTTTGACCAAATCGCAAGCACTTATCGTTTTACTAAGTTTGAGAAATAAACTGGTGTATGTGGGTCATATAGGAGTTTTGACTCCACGTCATTTTATGGTTAAATGGGAAATTTTGGAACTTGATTACGTAAATTTCTCCTTCCGGAGCTTATACAACATTTGTTGCACTCCGCTTTAGTGCGGGAAATTATTTTACGTACATAACATAAAGTGATGCATATTTGGACCATAGTGGTCCACTTAAAAAGTTGTTGCGCATATTTTATTATTGTCGTTATTAGCGTAAGTAGTGATCAAATGATTTCGAAATATTTTCTTATCTGTGTGTGACTTTGTGACCACTTTGTACACCTACCGAGTAAAACAGTAGTGGATTTTTATTTGCATGTTTAATTGTTATAAAGCTTATGAACTTGGAAGTTTTATAAAATGCTAGATTGGCATAGTAACTTGAAAAACCCTTAAACTCAATAGAACCATAACTTTAAACCCTCTTTGTGAAAGGACTTGTTAATAAGGACTAGAGGCGTCCTTGGGGATTTGAAGTGTCGGTTGAGACGACCTGTAGTTAGTCCGATGTAACACCCGCTATTTTGGGGTTGGGTGAAAAGTTGACTATTACCCAAAGTTCAAGGGGGTAAAATGTAACTTGGGTTATATAAATATAAATCATATTTTAGATATTTTGGAAATATCACAATATACCATTTTGGTTTTGAGAAGTCAGAGAGAAAGAGGGAGCAGGTTGAGGTCTTCGGGTTTTCTCCAAATCAAGGTACGAATCTAGCTTAATGCTTTGATCTGAATGCTTTTAGCCGCGTATAATCTCGTTGTGAAGGTTTTAAACCGTTCCATTGTGAGATCCGAGTATTTCTCATTTTGGATCTGGGTTCTGCATCGATCTGTTCTTGATGTTCTTGATTGAACAAGACGATGGTCTTTCGACCGAAGTCCTGATTCGACCGGGTGGTTGTTCGACCGGGTGGTTGTTCGACCGGTGGGGTCGTTCGACCGGGGGTCGTTCGATCGGGTAGTCCCTTCGACCGATGTGTCCTTTGACCGGACATCGGGTTCGACCGGACATAGGTTCGACCGGACATAGGTTCGACCGGACCTCGGTTCGACCGGTGTGACCTTCGACCGGGGTTGGCTGTTCGACCGATACTGTGTTCGACCGGTGTGGGGTTCGACCGTATGGGGTACTCGACCGGATCAGTGCTTTGGCAGTGTGTTGTGTTCTAATTCCTGAGTCTTAAGTCATTAAGTTGTCTTTATTTTGGCTTACCGATTATCGGTGTTGTCATAGGTAGCAAACGTCAGAAGCAGGCTATAATCAGGAAGAAATCTGAGGTGAGTCCTTTAAACTAAATCGGTCTGTATTACGAATTCTATGTGATAAATGTATTATTTGAAATGTGGAAAACCTGGTTTCAAAGTGACGTATTATCGTTGGAAATTGCCTTCTAAAGATCTCACATTTTCAAGAATCACGATTTATAGAATTGAACTGTTGTTCATATGAATTACCTGTATATCTGATTTAATATGAGTATGCTCTGAAATGACATGCTTTGGCTTTGAGTCTTAGTGCAATGGATCCATAGGCACGGTGTCCCTATGCCCCCTGTTTTGGGCATTTGGTTCACGTTTCAGCACGGGATAGGCATTGGGTTGCCATGATAAGTAGGCTGTGGGCCTATACGGTCGGGCAGTGTCTCATGGTGCAGTAAGGTGTAATCCCATTTGGTGCTTGGGTTCCCCCTGTTTTGGGAACTCTCAAGGATAGATCCAGAGGGGTTGACTTGAATGTTTTGAGCAACAGATCTAGAGGGGTTGAGCTCGTTATGTGATTTGTGGGTATTACTTATACCATGTTTAATCACTAATGGTTTATTGGATTTCTTGACTTAGCTCATGGTTATACTACCGCGTGGCACCAATTGGGTTTAGTACTCTCTTTTATTTAGCTTGTTCTCACTAGGCGTTAGCCTAACGCTTGCTCTCGGTTGTCATGTTGGCAGGTTATCTTAGCAGTGGGGCTCGTCGGGACTGAGGGAGCGACCTTGGGGTCGTGAGAGATTCTTTTGAAGATTCATTTTGGAAGTATAGCGACACACGTCCCTAATCTAGATATTTTGTAGATTAATGGGATGTCGTTTTATACTTCAGTTATCTACCGCAATATTGGCTACTCTATACCCGTTGGGTTGATTGTGTAATGAAATTGTCACACCTTATTCCGCAAGTTAGTCTATTGCCGAATTGTTTCTTCAAAATTTTATTTCCGCAGTTCTTAGGTTGTTACATCCGAATTTTGGGATTTTGGTTTCTTGGATTGGGTCACACAAAAGTAATGGAGACGTTAGGCTTGTGCCTTCTCCTAGTTAATTAGGTGATGATCTTCCTATTTCGATAAATCTTTGGGTTAAAATCGTGTACGGTCGTTTGGGTATGGATGGTTTTGAATTTGTGGGTTATTGGTTCAACGGCATACTAATTATCAGTGGTGTGCCACCTTATTAGGTATTGGTGAATAATGATGATATTATGGTTAGCTAATAAAGCGATATGATTTGGGGTTTAAATTCCATGAGTAGGTGTCAACTTTATTCGACGTTGCAACTCGGGAGCGAAATGTGGGGTGGTATACCCACGTTGCAAAATGGTCATTCCGAGGATAGGTGTCGACACTCTATTTTGAGGACAATAGTTGTTGGTGTGCTTCAGTGTACTTCCGTTAGATCTGGTGTGTCTGCAGGGCAAGCGGTAACCTTAAGAAAATTAGATGTGGATAATTAAGAATCAATCATTGGTGTTTTGATAATTGTCAAGACTTTCGCCGATTTGGCAACCGATGCTTGAGTGCATAGCGGGATTTATGTAACCTTGGAGTTTGGGATAAGCGACTACCTGTAGAGTGTGTTGGTACGTTTCTGGGGGAAACATCAGACCAATGCTGGGATCTATGGAAGTTTGGGAGCCTTGCAGACATCGTGTCTGTGTCAGCTTTGAGGAACGGATTTAAGGTTGTGTCGGTTCAGACCAAATTAGTCGTTAGAAAATTTCGTCGAAAGACGATAACTCTTTGGTGGTAATGTTTATTGGTGACATTTGGTGAGAATGTCGAGGTAGACTTTAAGTACAAATCGATTATTGAGGAGACCATGATGCGTCATATTTAGAGGTATCTTAAGGGAAAGGTTTGCTTTGGGGTATTTTGGTGGAAAGGACTGAATAAGGTCGTGAGTTACTCTTGAGGCAGTATGAGCAACATAAGGTTGGGAGGCAACCGAGATTTAATGTAAAGAAAGTGATTAAGCCAAGACTCAACGTTCAACCCGATTTGGGTGAGTTATATGGAAAGTTGAGGTTGAGTTTACGATGGCTCATTATGAGGAACGCAGCGACAACCTCAACCGAGATGTAATCGGGTTCGTATATGAGGTCAGGTTCCGTTAAGGGATTCCTTTTTGGGTAGGAAATCAATCGATATTTCCAAGTGCGATGTTGGGTGCTTGGTTGGTGCCAGATTTCGAGGACAAAATCCCTTTTTAGGTTGGGAGGATTGTAACACCCCGATTTCAAAAATGTATCGTTTCAAGTTAATGTAGAAATCGGACTTGAATCCTAGATTTTATAGTCTTGATGGATGAATGATTCAATTACGAGTCCAACGGTTCTTTCCGGAGCAAAATCGGAGCTATAACGAAGAAGTTATAGCCAAAACAGTGAACGAGAAGAAAACCGAGCGAACAGTGCATCTCGTGACTTATGCCGTGACATAGGACTTATGCCGCAACTTAGAGGAAGCGGGCGACTTATGCCGCGACTTATGGTCACGTGGTAAGTCGCGAAATCCCCTAGTCGAGCATAAAACCCGATTTTCAGCCCTAAAACTTCATTTCTTCATAAAATTTGCATCACAACTCCGATTTTGGTGATTCAAGTTGCCATGGTTTCGTTTTTGAGAGCTCTTCAAGGATTTAGCAAGATATTGTAAGTCTATTGGAGTATACAAGAGTATTTTGTGGTGGTAAGCTCCTCATCTCTCTCAATGTTAAGCTAGGGTTTGATGATTTCATCCTTTTCCCTTTCATCCTTCATCTTGGGTTTGATTTTGATGACTTGTGTGGTGAAGGTGATCTTGTAGATGTGTTGGATCTAAGATCTAGGGAGGTTTCTTGGTGGTTCAAGTCTTCTTCAATGGTGATTCAAGTTTTGGGGGTAAAACCTAGATTTAGCCTAAATCTAGCAAGATGAGTTCAAGTTGATTTGTGAAAACGTTGTACATGCCAAAATGTTCATTTTAAAGTGTTTATGTGTTTTACATGAAATTATCAAATGTTGATTTAGTTGGTAATCTTTGATTATTTGAAGTATATTTATCTTTATAAACTTTGGAAAACATCCACATTTGGGATTTTTGGGCAATTTGATAAAGGTATCACAAATGAATGTGTTTTGATGATTTATTTCATAAATAGATCTTTGGTCAAAGAAATACATTTTAAATGTGTGTCGGGTTTTATGCATCATTCATGAAATGAGATGTTTATTAAAGTTCTACCTACACATTTATGAGAGGTACTTGAAAGAATGTATATAGTCTCATTTTATGATTTTCATTCTTATCAGCATTTAAAACTTGGAAATGCATATTTGAAAATAAATATCAAAGAGGTGCTAGCCTAGTGGTAAGGCCCTGGGGGGATAGTGCATGGTATGCCTATCTACCAGGGTTCGAATCCTGGGGGATGCACTTCGGCGATACCCAGACCTTGGGTCGGCCTTCGGGTCCAGGTTTACGGGCATACCAGTCTATGGGTATGCGGGTTCGGTCTTGACCGGGCTTAGTCGTACTAGGGCGGGTCCAGTCAATTTGGGTTGGGCCGGGTCGCCGCGGATTAGTCGGTGCTGCCCAATTGGATGTCCGGATACCGCGGGTGCGTGTGTGTGTGGGCTTAGCCCAAGTTGCCGTACAAAAAAAAATATTTGAAAATAAATGAGTCTTGACGAAATTTGTCCGGTTTAATAGCCTGTCGTGGAGTTTTGAGTATGATGGCGGACAATGCGCATTATTTAAGAATTACATGTTTTGAGTGCGTTGGTCATTCAGTTGGAGTCATGTAATGTTTTAGACTGTAATGCAGTGGATCCATAGGCATATGAGTCGGTATTTATTTATTTAAAAAGAAAATGGGCTATTATTTATATGTTGGCCA
This sequence comes from Arctium lappa, assembly GCA_023525745.1. Lineage (NCBI taxonomy): Eukaryota > Viridiplantae > Streptophyta > Magnoliopsida > Asterales > Asteraceae > Arctium > Arctium lappa. The sequence continues at coordinate 10,797,543 of CM042048.1, forward strand.
GAATTAGTCTTGGGATTACGAGAACTTGTCGGTTGAGGGCTCGAGGAGTCCAATAACCGGACATGCATCCGCGAGTTAATTTCTGAGTCCGTTTTTATGGGATAGTCATTTCCCATTTGTAGCTAGTTGAGACTTGGACCCTAGGGTGGTAACTTGGTACGGTTATGTGGGACCGGATACTAGCCGTGGATCGTAAATGTAAATCCTAGCGAATGAGTATAACTAGGAATCATTGGGTGCCCTCCCCCACATCTTAGTACGGGCCGACGTGTTCGTGGCCTTGATCCTAGTATGGTGAGCTCAGTAACTTGGAATGTGGCCTACTTTGTGTTCCGCCACTAGCCATGGAATTCGGGTCTTCCCCGTCACCGAAAGGTGTTATTTTGGGTATTTAGTTTTATCCTTGTTGTCGGTGACGTTTTGAGTTTGGGGTATTCTCCCTATGTTATGATTTCGGAGACTTGAGTTTGCTCTTATTTCGGTCGTTTGTTTTATAAAGTTTTATTCAAATTTCAACGTTTGAGCATTTACCATATACACGTTTTGAGTAAGTGTTGGATTGCATTATTTCATGAAAGAATGTTTTGGCGTTGAGGCGTCCATCTATAAAATGCATATTGTTGGTAATTTAGTTGTTCTCTTATTTTTAAAGTAAATCATTTAAAGGATCCTGATTGTAATATACAATATTTCCATTTTACGTTTTCCTTTATGTAGATCCCAGTGCAGTGCAATCACAAGTAATTATGAATAATGATGAACAGATTATAGGCCACAGCAACTAGTCATATGATTGATATAACTTCAAAGGGTTAAGGTTTACAGAGAGAATTTCTGATAAGGGTATGTAAACCTAATGACTAGTAAACTGAATAATGAATTTCTCTCTTTCTAATCTGTTCCACCCTAATTATGAACTAAATAAGCCTTTATATACTTAGGCTTTACACGCAATTGGGCTTTATGGGCTTGGGCCCATTTAACTAAATAAACTATTAAGTAATTACAAAATGAACCCTTATAAATACTTTATTCCACTTTTAACACATAGGACTTTCAGTCCTTAACAATCTCCCCCCTAAAGTTGAATAAAGGATTTAACAACTTGATAAGCTTCAGGCCTTGATCTTCTTTCCCTCTTGAATCTTTGAAGAACTTTGGTGTTGCATGACTTCATGAATTTCCACGCTCCCCCTTGAATAAAGCTCTTGTTCTTCATAGTATCAACTTTGTAACCAGATTCAATGTACAGTAGCCTCTACTGAGCGCACTATCAAGCAGCTTTCAGCTGTAGAAACTCAATCACATTGGATTAGCACACAAGAAAGATAATGTGAGAGTTACTTGACATTCCACGGCGCTTCTTCAGTTTAAAACACAGAATCTGTCTCTTGAACCGCGAGTTGAATATGCTTTCAGCTTAAGAACTTGTTTCAATCAGCTCGTAGGAGGATTGATAAACAAATTTGTAGCAGACACCACATGATACGGGAAAGAATCAATACAAACTTTGAAATCTTCAATCTTTGAAATCTTCACTGTCTTCAGACAAACAAATTTAGCATTAAAATCATATATTCATCTCCTTGATTTCTAGACTGTCTTCAGAACTGACTTTCTTTCTTTAAAACATTGAAATTGAACATTGTAAACATTTCTCCCCCTTTTTGATGATTGTGAACATCATGATCATCAAAACTTATTTAATTTCAGCACTTTCTTTGATCTCCCCTTTATGAAAATTTGGCATTCTCCGCCCGTTGATCTGATTATCCGTCAATTCATGAAATGTATATATCCGAATCTTTTCAAATTCTGACATAATGAACAATGTAACCCTGATTCAACAGATGAAACAGTTAGTATGCCTGTAAGTAGCACGGAGCCACTTTGTACAACGGATGTACTTTGGAAAGGAGCTTTTTGTGATGTTCACTCCCCCAGGACTTCCATTCAATCATTGAAAAAACCACAAAGGAATTTTCTATGAATGTTATGACAAGAAAACTTATTCCTTGTGTGCTCGTGCAAGTGTAGAAATGATTGAAGCTACTTAGCTTGATCATGCTCAAAAATGTGTAAACTGTTGAGACAGCAACAGATATTACACGGACTAAATGTGAATGAAAGAGGTGCGAAGGTGGGGCAACTTTCCTTCTTTTTCAATATCTAAATCTTCCGAGTGAAGACTAGATAGCAAATATGTTGCGTCCCCAAAGAAAATGAAACATTTCTTTGTTAAGAAAGAAACGAGTGGTTGGTGGGGTTATAGCAAGAGTTGGCATGGGCTAGGTGCCTTTTTCAATGATGGTCACCAAAGAATGTGAACCAATCAGAATATGTGGCTGCCCGGCTCAGAAAGTGGTTGGTGCAGAGTTTTGATATTCTTTTAACTCTGTTCTCACACCCTCTTTCTTTTTACCATTATGCTCACTTCTAACTCATTTTCCATTTTACCGCTCCACACAATGAGAAAAACTCAACCCGATGAGTTATCTCCCCCACTCTTTGATTTATGACCCCTCACCCCTCAAATCACTCTAGGATAACTTCCGGGGTAGGAAACACTGGTTAACGTGAATCCATGGAAGTACTGTTTAAGTTCTCACTCAAATCCCATGTAAGTCCTAAAAAAATAGTTACTCAACAGTTTAACTTGAACATTTAAGCACAGAATGTATGATAACACTGTCAAAATGTATGCTCATAAGATTTGAGCAATTGAACTTTGAAGATTTCTCAAAACAAGTATATTGAATGAATGAAATGCAATCAAGAGAATTGTTTTGAGAATCTGACAGTGTATCAATCAGATCACATAAAATGGATAGGGTATCAAAGAATTGGATATTTTGTTAATATGAACGAATATAAACAATTTTGCAATGAAAGCACAAGATTAGAAATAATGATTTATGCTCAACAATATTGAATATCAAACGGGGGTATTACCATCGAAAAATTGGTTCATTATGAGACATGGTAATAACGAATACAAATGAAGTACTGAACATGTGTGTGTGAATACGTTACAGTATAAGGATAGGATAATACGCAAGTATTGATCTTTAGAAACACACAGTCAGTTACACATTAAAGCTCAAAAAAATGAAAAACATTTAAATTCACACTTCTAGATTCATAAAACCTTTTGAAAATCAGAAGTGGTTTGAACATTTCAGAAACTGTTTTTCATGCTGGAAAGTTGTTCATCTTCCAAACAATCAGAGATTTAGAGTTAGAAGATACTTACTTTTAAGCTCCCCCTCAAATCATGATATAATGATTTAGGTCTTTTAAGCTCCCCCTGGATAGTTGCAAAATATCCAGGTCTGAACGTTGAAGAACGGGTCCTGATCTGTCATGTAATCAGAAGCCAAACTTCGTTGAAGTCCGGGTTCTAAGCTGATTTACTTAGAAGCCATTGTTCTTCTACTCCCCCTTGACAGTAGGTGCCTGCAACAAAGAATCAGTTTTCGGCTTTGGTACCCACTGGTATTTGGGTCCATGAATGTTAGTTGCAGTTCTTGTGGGGGAAATAGAATAAGAACCATACCAGAAATGATCACTGGTTTGGTGAATGTGATCATGTGTATGACAATAAGAACAATGGTATTTCTTACCTGACAACCTGAGTAATTGATTTCTCGAGTAGATATGATCAGGTTTACCTTTATGCACTTTGTTATTTTTGACATTGGACGCATGTACACATGATTCTTTTTCTTTCAGCTCATCTTCAACTGGTTTCTTCTTCCAGACCAGTTCCTCTTCTTTGTGTCTCCTTCTTCTTTGGAATGTACCTGAACCATATATATTGCTATCATAGAAAAGGTTAGTTTTACGAATCTGATCAAAAGATTTAACTGACCTGTGTGAAGAGACATATTTCTGATTTGAGCTTGATACATTCTTTTCAAGCACTTTAATCGTTGATGCAAAGTTGTCTCTTTCTTTAACAAGCAGATCAATCTTCTTCGTGAACTCAGACTTCGTCTTCTGCTCTTTTAGTGCCTTCTCAGATAGTTCAGATAGCTTGGCAGTCAACTTTTTAATCTCAGTCTCAAAGATGCTTCGTTCTTCTTCAAATCCCTGCTCAGCATCATTTCTTTGGCTGGATATTTCCTTGAAGAATACAATATTCTTCTGTTCAATGGTCTTCTTTTCGTTTGCAAACTTTTCTCTTTCAAGAATGATTACTTTCTCGAAAGCAGAAACTTGCTGAGAGAGTTTTATGCATTTCAGCTCCACTTCCTTCTTCTCATCAGCACATTTTCTCGAGAATTCTGAGAACTTCTTTGCGAAAGATTTCTCTTTAGTCTCAAAATCAGATTTGTGTTTAGCAAGCAGTTGCTCCAAATCAGATAAACGCTTTTGAAGATCTGCATTTGCATCTTTCAGTTCAGAAATCTTTTCCTCAGAACTTTCAACAGAGACTATTTGCTGAGTTTTAGCTTCCAAAATAGAGATCTTTCCTTTTAGCTCAGAGTTCTCAGCTTCCAATTCTCTTCCTGTTAATAAACCCTTTGTCCCTAACACCAACCATTCAGTACAATCCCACCGCTCTTTTCCTGTCATTTTGTTAGAATTTATTTGACCAATAAGTTCATTAAATATGTCACTAATAAATTCACACGAAATACTATGTTTCATATAATTTCGAGCATTATTATTGGCCCTCTCTCTTTGTTCCTTTTCCACAGGAGAAGCTTCTGCCGGAATTTGGGATTGCTTTTCTCCTTCAGTCAAAGATAATCTGATGTAGGGACCAACCTCATGTTCGTCAACAAAATCCAGAAAATCAGTTTTCCACCTTTCATATTCTCCTTTGGACCGCAGCCTTGGTGGGTTCACCATTTTGTACGAATTGAATAGACTGTATTCGATCCGGCTTAGAAGAAAGATGAAACTTGAAAGTGCAGGGATCAAAAGTGACAAAATGTGAAACTTGAAAGTTTAGGGTCACAAATGACACGCTGAATCCTTGAAGTACGGGGGCTAAAATAAATGCACTGCAAAAAGTTCCTTGAAGTACGTTTTTTTTTAAGCACCCAGTCGAAGGTAAGACCGGGGTAAGAAAGTACCCGGTCGAAGGGTAAGACCGGAGTAGCAAGTACCCGGTCGAAGGGCAAGACCGGAGTAGCAAGTACCCGGTCGAAGGTGCAAGACCGGGGAATACCAGTATCCGGTCGAAGGTGCAAGACCGGGGAATACCAGTATCCGGTCGAAGGTGCAAGACCGGGGACTACACGTATCCGGTCGAATGAAAGACCGGATTGAGAAAGTACCTGGTCGAATGCTCAGGTCAAATGACTATAAATGTGATAAACACAATTAACATATAAGGCCGATAAACACGAAGAGTCGACCGAAGAACCCGATGAGTTTCTGGGATTCGACCGAAATCAAACCCAGATCCTTCGATCCTTCGATCGAAAGAAACACAAAAAATCAAACAAAAAATCGACCGGATACGATAGATAACACAGAAAACACTAAGACCGAAGGTTTGCACACAGAAAAAAAAACCCTGATTCGATCGATAAAAAATTTTTCCAGAAGATAAATTTCGATCGATAAACAGATACAAAAAACAACTTAACTTAACAGATATCGATCAATCAGATAACACAGAATGTAAACACTAACAATCAATTAAAGCAAGTAAAACAATTAACACAAGTAATTGATTTTAGGGTTTCAGACAAACCTTTTTACTGGATCAAACCTTTTTGCCTTTCTGCTCTGATACCAATTGTAGATCTCAGTGCAGTGCAATCACAAGTAATTATGAATAATGATGAACAGATTATAGGCCACAGCAACTAGTCATATGATTGATATAACTTCAAAGGGTTAAGGTTTACAGAGAGAATTTCTGATAAGGGTATGTAAACCTAATGACTAGTAAACTGAATAATGAATTTCTCTCTTTCTAATCTGTTCCACCCTAATTATGAACTAAATAAGCCTTTATATACTTAGGCTTTACACGCAATTGGGCTTTATGGGCTTGGGCCCATTTAACTAAATAAACTATTAAGTAATTACAAAATGAACCCTTATAAATACTTTATTCCACTTTCAACACATAGGACTTTCAGTCCTAACACTTTATAATCATGATATAAAACTCTTGAACTCACTAGGTGTTAGCCTAACCTTTTTCTTTGTCGGCATGTGCATCAGGTTCCACTTCGGGATTAGTTCTAGCGACATTGTGAAGCGATGAGTGCTAGTTGTGTGCTCGAAGAGGTGATTAGTTTGATGAAGTCTTCCGCATTTATATCTGGGGATAGCGATTGTTATTGGGTTATAGTAACACTCGACTTTAGTTAGTCTTTATGTAAGACTTTAATTTTTTGTTGATAGTTCAACCTAGAAATGTATTTCAATTATGGACTATTAGTAAGAGATTTTATTATCCTTTAAGGTATTTTTGAAAGTTTTTAATTAGTCGCTCTTTCCAAATTTGAGGGTGTTACAAATATCGCCGTGAACACGGACATTAGACCCAAAATTCACACGATCATAAAATGGACGAAATCAAATACCGAAACGTGGAAATGACGTATTTCATTCAAACCTTAATATACGCGGGGAAAACCCAATATTAAGGTCATCATTTACCGCCGACCACACAAAAACCAAAGTTGGCAAAATACAACATTAACATTTAAAATACCACGGATCGACGACGGGGAGACCCGTATACGTTGAGAGTAGAGAAACACACGAGTAGGTCGCCCATACAACGTACTCGCATGTCATCTCAACGTTTCCATCTTAGGTGGCGAGAACACGTGAATGGGGCCACCCGTGATGTTATTGGATTTCACCACATATCCCGGACCTAGTTCCCATGCCACCACCAACATTACAATCCTCGGACCGTTATGCCTCTGGCCATACTCCGTCGAGTTCCACCTCAAGGACTTACAGACATGGGTGCCTATCCAATATAGACGAGTTTCAACTCGGAGGCTCGAGCCACCTATTGCCTACTCGCTAGCGAACCCAAGCGGTCAACGGTCATAACCAACCTTACCCGCTTTTCCAAAACAGACAGACTTACGTGCCTATGGATCCAATACAACACTGTCTAAAATTACATGACTCCAAATGAAAGACCAAAGCTCCCAAAACATGCAACTCTCAAATGACATGAAATATACGCCATCATACTCAAAACCCCACAACGGTTTTTAATCTGGACAAATGTCCTCAAGACTCAATTTAGTCAAAACCGAGCCAGAGGCCCAACAATTTACATAAACCCCCAAATGAAAGCCAATATAAACATTGAAACACGTTTGACCAACTATTATGCAAACACGACCAAAAGTATGATTAACTCAAATCTCATCATTGGTTGAGACAAACCATTTTCCAAATGAACTCATACCCTTATATTTTCAAAATGCCTCATAATACAATAATATGCATTTTCCGAAAAGGTTTATAAGATCAAATACACAAAATGACACTTACATCAAATGGACTCCAATTATATATGTAAAATCATCGATGAAACATATCACATAATTTATTTACCAAAATACCCAAAAATCCCAAAGTGGGTGTTTCACCATGTTTATAAAACTAAACATCTCAAAACAACCAAAACTTATTAGAAGTTAACAATTTGAGGTTAAACACAAACACTTTAAAATAAACATTTTGACATGTACACCGTTTTCACAAATCAACTTAAACTCACCTCGCTAGATTTAGGCTAAATCTAGATTTTACCCCAACTTGAGCTCATTTGAAGAATTACGAATCCACAAGCAATTCCATCCGAAACCTATATACACAATTTACACCCATAAACAAACACATTTAACCATCTAGAATCGATCCCCAAACACTTTACATCAAAATCCCCATTTTGGTTAAAACCCTAATTTTGACCTACAACTTCCATAATCTTACAAACCGAGATTTAAGAAATCAAACACCAGGGAAATCATCGAGGAATCATTTATAACTTATAACCAAGGTTAAAACCTAGGAGGATGAACATACCACTTAGGTTTTGGTAAAAACCTAGAAAACTCAAATGAGGCTTGGGGTTGGAGATGAAGATGGAGGCTCTTGGTGTCTAGCTTCTACACTTGACCTTGACGAATGTTTACCTCCAAGATATGTAAAGATTTGAACCAAAGGTGTTCCAAAACGTCAAAGGGGGGTGTTGGGTCGTTCTTGGGAGTTTTGGGAGAGTTTGGAACTGATTTGGGTGAAGTGGTATGAGAAATGAAGCAAAAATCGCGACTTAAAGGGGCCCTGGTACACCTAGCGACATTGCCAGGCTACAATACCCAGGGCAAAGTCGTTTGGCATAGTCGCTGGAGTGTACCAGCCCACTGTTCCAGTTGAGTGACATTGACAGTGCGACTATGACACTGTCATAGTCACCAGTCATTGTAGTCGGGCCCTTTCCAAGCCCCGAAACCTGACTTTTTCAACGCCAATACCCCCGATACTCCAAGGAACTTCAAACAATGATTTCCCAACAAAAGTCCCGCCGTGCATAAGTTCCAAAAACGTCCGGGTGTCCTTTACTTACCGAAAATTACGGGTGTTACACTTGGTAGCTTGGACCCTTGCTAGCAACTTAAAATAAATGCTCTTAGGACAACCCTTGAAGATCAATAAATGCTCCCAGTTAAGATCTAGGTTAGCATTCAAGAGGGGGGATGAAATGGGGGAGAAAAATCGCCTTAACTAGCTCCCAAATCGCCCAAAGAAGTCTAGAAATGAAACAATGAGCTGAAAACCCATCAAAGTGGGTTTTTATACTCTTAGAGGTGGGGCGCGACTATGTCAGGTGACTTTGCCCTTGGAATTGTTGCTGGCTTCCCCCAGATCTCGGTACGCCATGAGTGAGAATGCCAGGCGACTTTACCCTCGGGCGTTGTCACTAGGCAAGGTCACCGACAGTGCCCCGCTTACGGTACATACCTGGCGACTTTGCCCTTGGCATTGTCGCCGGCAAGGTTGCCCCCTACCTGCTAGGACCTGATTTCCTTTTGATTCTCACTCGAGTTATCTTTGACTGGAATCTACATTTTGAGGTTACACCAATAGACTAATAGGGGGTTTAAGGTTTGCGAGGAATCAACAAAATGCAAGATAATTTACCTTAAAAGGTCAAGGTTTTCTGGGTGTTACAATCCTCCCCACCTAAAGATGATTTCGTCCATGAAATCAAGTCTCTGTGAACAAATGAGGATATCGCTTCTTCATGTCTACTTCGGATTCCCAAGTTACATTCGCGCCTCGGTGATGCTTTCATTGCACTTTAACCATGGTCACTTCCTTATGGTGTAATTTATTTGTCTTTGATTCCAATATCGCTTCCCGCTCTTCTACGCAACGATTCCCGTTGTCCACCCGAATTTCCGTCAAGGGAATTACACTCTGCTCTTTGGCTAGGCATTTCCGGAGGTAGCACACGTAAAAGGTAGGATGTATTCCATCCATTTTCGGTGGTAGGTCCAACCGGTAAGCTTGAAGTCCGATCTTTTCCAAAATGACAAAAGGTCCAAGGAAACGAGACTAAGCTTCCCACGCTTCCCAAATTGGATAATTCCCTTCCATGGAGATACTTTCAACATAACGTGATCTCCCACTTAAAACTCGACCGATCTTCTTTTCTTGTCTGCATAGCTCTTCTGTCGATCTTGGGTCGCCTTCAAGCGACCACTAATCTCCTTTATTTTGTTCGTTGTCTCTTGTACAATTTTCGGTCTGGCAAATTGTTTTTCGCCCGCTTCGAGCCAAAAAACTGGAGTTCTGCACTTCCGGCCATACAAGGCCTTAAATGGCGCCATCCCAATACTGGAATGGTAACTGTTATTATAAGTGAATTCTACCAAGGGTAAATGTGAGTCCTAACTCCTTCCAAAGTCAATGACACACGGCCTTAAAATATACTCGAGGGTCTAAATTGTCCTCTCGCTTTGCCCGTCCGTTTGAGGATGGTAAGCCGTGCTCAGATTGACCCTCGTGCCCTATTCTTTTTGTAGACTAGCCTAAAAGTTGGATGTAAACCGACTGTCTCTATTGGACACAATAGATAGCGGTACTCCATGTCTCGACACTACCTCGTCGATATAAAGCTTGGCCAACTTCTCCATTGGCAAGGTTTCTCGCATTGCAAGGAAGTGCACGCTCTTGGTTAGATGATCTACGATCACCCAAATAGTATCATGGCCACGCAAGGTCTTCGGTAGTTTCGTCACAAAGTCCATTGTGATATTGTCTCACTTTCACTCGGGAATTGACAATGGTTGCAAACTTCCGTATGACTTTTGATGTTCCGCTTTGACTTGAAGGCATGTGACACACCTCTCCACATAGTTGGCCACGTCAAGTTTCATCACCGGCCACCAATAATTCAATTTCAAATCTCTATACATCTTCATGCTACCGGGATGAATAGAGTACTTGGACTTATGAGCTTCCTCTAGAAGTAGCTCACGGTTCCCACCAAATTTTGGCACCCAGATTCGACCATGGAAGAGTTTAAGTCCACGACTATCTTTCGTCAATAGCTCTTTCTGCTTCACCATGACTTCGGCTTTGAGGTTTTCTTCTCTAAGTGTTTCCGCTTGAGTCGCCTTGTTGTTCTTCAATAAGCTTGACACCACGTCAATCCTAGTGAGGGATAGCTTGACACCGCCTTCATGGCTCCTTCGACTCAAGGCATCTGCCACCACGTTGGCTTTACCGGGGTGGTAGAGCAATTCACAATCATAGTCCTTAAATAACTCGAGGCATCTTCTTTGTCGCATGTTGAGTTCCTTTTGATCGAAAATTTACTTCAGACTCTTGTGACTGGTAAAGAGGGCACACTTCATCCCGTACAAATAATGTCGCCACAACTTCAACGCAAAAACCACCGCCGCCAATTAGGATGAGATGCACCGAGAAGCACCAGATCAATTCCCTTATGAATCACGATTCATGGGTGGGTTTCAGATTATGAGTGGTCAATGGTTCAAGTCGACTTCTCACGCTTCCCACGTTAACCTCAACTTCTTACTCGATCATTTGCCTATATATATATATGTGTGTGTGTGTGTGTGTGTGTATATATATATATATATATATATATATATATGTGCGAATGATCGTGTGAAAAATTGAGGTTAACGTGAGAAGCATGAGAAGTGGATCAGAACCGTTGGTCACTTTTAATCAAATGTCCTCCCATGAATTGCGGCTTAGAAGGGAATTGATCTGGTGCATCTCAGTGCATCTCATCCTAATGTGCATCCATTTCTCATCCAATGGTTGATAACCACTTATCACATTTCTCACGTTAACTTCAACTTCTCACCGAAAACCCAACTATATATATATATATAGAGAGAGAGAGAGAGGATCAAACGAGAACAATAACTATTTAAAAGAACACAAGAACTAACAAAATCATTGGTGATTTTACATTAAGGCGTAAAAAAGCCACGCGGACCTGAAGCCGCGGCCAAAGTCCTTTTTTCGTGTGTTAATGTAAAATCACTAATGATTTTGTTAGTTCTCGTGTTCTTTTAAATAGGTACCGTTCTCGTTTGAACCCGACTCTCTCTCTCTCTATATATATATATATATAGGGTTGAATTCTTTTGTTAACCTTCATATTCCTTTTAACTATGTGAACTAATCCAAGTCATCCATCTTGATATTGGATGGTTGAGATTAATAATTATTTTTTATTAAAAAAACGTCTCATTTATTACATATAAAGGTGAACATGACTGGTCAAGGGTATTATGGGGAAAAAAGCTCATAATATTAATCCATATGAAACGCCTAATTGAACATTTATTTCATTACAATATAAACGGATTAACATTTATTACATTTATTTCATTACATATGAAATATTTATTATGGGGAAAAGAAAATGATTTAATCATAACATACAATATAAAACATTTATTATCGGGAAAAGAAAATGATTTAATCATTACATTTATTTCATTACATATGAACACAAATGTTCATCGATGAACGCCTTACAAACATAAAACATTGATAGATGGGAACATCGATGAACACCTTACAAACATAAAACATTGATAGATGGGAACATCGATGAACACCTTACAAACATAAAACATTGATAGAAGGGAACATCGATGAACACAAACATTGATAGATGGGAACATCGATGAACACCTTACAAACATAAAACATTGCATAAAACACATATGTTCATCTTTAATATATGAATGTTCGTGTGATTTACGAATGGTGATTAATATATGATAAATTTCTTGAAAAAAACGACTATACGATCTACTATTTTATCAAACATATGCACCGAAATATGTTTATCCTATTCATATGATGTAAAAAATGTAGGATATGGAGATAATACAAGAATCGTAACCTACCATGTAATTATGGAAACTTGTTTTTTGTAACTCCTAATAAAATTAATGTAAAAGTTATAAATAAAATGACATATATACCCTTTAACATTAAGAATTTTAATAATTTAAACATCAACAATCCTTGAATTCCTATTGGTTGAGTAAAGTTCATAAAGTTAACAAGAAATGGATGGTTAACAAATGATCCTCTCTCTCTCTCTCTCTCTCTCTCTCTCTCTATATATATATATATATATATATATATATAAACATTTCGTTTTTACATAAAAAAACACAAATATATGAAACAATTTCATAAATAAAATAATTATATGAAACAATTTATCAAATTATACAATTTATAAAACAATTTCATGAAGCAATTTCATTAACTTAACCAATGAAATCGACGGTTTGCAAAATTAGAGTGGTTTCCATCAATAAAAGAATTATATGAAACCAAGCAATTCGTGTAAATTTTGCAAACCAATCTTAGCCGTTCATCAAATCTAATAAATATCTAATTTTATTATGTTTCCTAATCTAAAGTCATGATCATAATAAATGAACCTTATCATCTTCCATATATTTCACGTCATTATTAATGAATTATAATAATTATCCATAAATATATATATATATATATATATATATATATATATATATACACACACTACCTTAATATTGGTTTACACCAATTGTCTTAAGTACAACCACTAAAGCATAAGTTACCATCATTTTATGCATAAAATTTTAACGGCGCCAAAAACTTGTTACGAGATTTATATGAGCTTAATCTCTTGGACTGTTATCTAACGGTGAATAGTGCAAGTATACACTTATCAATCCGTTGTCGTCTTTTACAAGTAATAAAACGGTAAAATACCGAGTATCGATCCACAGGGAAAGGTGTAAAAGCTTAATAAAAGTTTAATAAAAGAAATGATTTCAGATGACGAATTTGAAGAAATATTGTTGGGTGATTTTTAACAACTAATTTGACAGAAATTAATTACTTTAAAAAGGAGCAAGGGTGTAGGGATTCGTTAAGATTTTTGACAATTAGATCAAGTGAAACGTCATAATTAATATATCCAACCATTAGCTTTTCTAAGGCACTCTTTCGAGGTTGAGAAAGGCTTGCGTCCATAGACTTGATTCTAATGTTTCCAAAATAGAAAAAGTCTAGGCAATGGCACAATCTATTCCTTGTATAAGCTATATGGAATGAAAACGAGTCTCCTCGTCTCTAAATAACTCTCTCGAGTATATCTCCACATCATTCAAGTTGATATGTCACGACGGCTTATCTCTAAGTCCATCACACTTTAATCATTTTCAACAACGATCAATTGGATAGGAAATGAATTTTATAAAAATAACCTTGAATGAATGATTGGAAATAATTATTAACTACTAATTTTCACCATCAAAAATTGGTTTTAATCTTAACTTCACCCCTCACCTAAGCTAAGGTTGTTAGCCTATCATCGCTTGGGGTCCTTGCATTTTTAAAAAGAAGAGAATACGACTAAAAATAAAAACTACTATAAATTACGAAGATTAAATGAAAAGAACGATGGTAGATTAAAGGATACAAAAATTATAAATAACGATGACGTAATAAGGCGAATAATTAAAATGCAATAAAATAAAGACGTAAAATTAAAGTGCAATAATTAAAAGAAACGTAATATTAAAGTGCAATAATTAAAAGAGACGTAATAAAGCAGATAAGAAATACTGAAAGTTAAATGCTTTAATTAAAATTAGACTAGTCTTCCAAATTTTCTCCCAATGATTGGAGAATAAGATAACATTTAGAGAGTATTTTGAGGAGTGATGGGAGAGAAGTGTGTTTACAACTAGAGATCATGGCCTTTTATAGCCAACCAAAAGATTGGACAAAGCTATTGTCCAAAGGATAAAAGAAAATATTTTCTAACAAATATCTTCAAGATTTCCACCAGCTAATGCAAAGTTGGAGGAATATTCTAGGAATATTCCGAAAATCCCGAGATGACATCAAGCTGTTGTCCCTCTGTTTTTCGGCACATGATATCTCCCAACAAAAACGTCTAGAAGCCAATCTGCAAACGACAAAAACAATATAAAATCAATGATTCAATGCCCAAGTAATAAAGATATGAGTTTTGCTCAAACGGTCTTCATTAATTAAATATTCGCTTGCAAAAAGTTGAGATATGCGTTTAAAAATAGAGCATTTAAGTAATAAAATGAACGCATATCACACCCCCAGACTAAGACTGTTGATTGTCCCCAATCAACACAAAATAACGCTTGAACAAAAGAGGTTGTTTATGCCAAAATCCCACAAAAGTCATGCATTTATCCCTTTTACTTGTATAGGATAGCCCTTCATAAACTAGAGATAAAGACACTCACAAATATCATCAAACACAATTTCCATAAGCTAGCCATGAGTTTCAAATGGTTAAGCACTTTACAAAAACACAACATTTGGATCCTTAGGACTTGGTTTTTAGGCTTTTTGGTGATTTTTAAGCACTTGCGGTTTGCATCCTACTTTTATGTTTTTGCTTTGCCCAAAGAGTTTTTGCAATCGATGTCTTTTGAGTGCCCTTCGTTTGAATGGGAAGCTTTTTTTTTATAGTATGCATTTTATGCTCTACTATTTTTTTTCTTATAGCTTTTCCCATATGGTATGCATTTTATGCTCTACCATTTCCACCAAATGATTGCTATGAACTTTGGTCACTTTTTCTTCATATTTTTGGCTATCAACGGTAGCCTCCCCCCAACCGAATATGACAATGTCCTCATTGTTGTGAATGTAGCGGGAGAAGTGTGGGAAAGAAGGGTGAGTGTATGAGATGCAACATGGGTTTCAAATGATGGCCTAAGTCCTTTCCAAACAATCTGTGTGTAATGCATGGCTAGAATGTGACCCATTTGTCGGTCCAACAATACTACTTAACAAGTTCTTAGAAACAACACAATAAGATTACCAACCTGTTTGATATATAAAATAACGATTACAAGGTTGATCGATTAAGCTTTGCTTTGTGTTCTCAATCTTTTCTCTCTTTTACACCTTCTTGTGTGTGTTTGTATGTGTGATCTCTATGTGATTGAGAGAGACTAGAGACACAATATTTAATCCACTAAGTGTGTCTAACACACTATCTAGATAATATCTAGATATTAAATCTAGATATTATATCTAATAAAGCTAACTAACTTATACTAGAAACTAACTAAACTAGGTAAGATACCTTTATCTAACTATTACAATACTATAACTTAGATATTAAATCTAAGTAAACTAATACAATTACATTGAATTACATTGACATTTATTACAAACGACATTGACTTTAACATTGAGAGTCGACGTTCCGGCTTTAGCTTCAGATTGCGATCTTCAGTTTGGATGATCTTGAATCCAATGAGACTGTGGTCTAACAATCTCCCCCTTTGGATCAAGATCATATAATAAAAAGATTTATCGAATTCAGTCTTCTTGTTCAGCTCAGAAGATGCAATCTCTTTCTCTAAATTCAGCATGTCTTCAATCTAACAATCTTCCCTATTGAAGAGTAGACGTGATTCTTGAAACATGTGATCTTTGCCATTTCTTGTGTAGTCATTCTCCCCCTTTTTGATGTTAAGTGCAACGACTTCATCAAAATTAGTTGTAAGAAATGTCAATCTGACGGTTAGAGCCCCTGATTCGTTAATTCATAAGAGATTCATCTAGATTTTTTTTTTGCAAATCCAGACAAATGTGTCGTGTAACACCTGAAATCAACTAATGAATCAGTTATCATGCCTGTCAGTACCACTAAGTCACTGAGTGTAACGAATACACATTGGAAAGGAGCTGTTTTGATGTTGACTCCCCCAGGGCTTCCATTTAATCATCGAAACACCACAAAGGTAATTTCTATAAACGTTATGACAAAGAAACTAATTCCTTGTGTGTTCGTGCTTGTGTTTGAAAGAATTAAGCACAGATGATTGCTTATTGGCTCAAAATTGTGTAAACCACTAAGACAACAGTAAGTTAAACACAGACTCAATGTGCATGATTGAAGTGCGAAGGTAGGGCAGACTTCCTTCTTTTCAATATCTAGATTTTCCGAATGAAAATCAGATAGCAAATGTGTTGCATCCCCTTTTGAAAATGTGAAACACTTTCTTGTTGAGAAGAAAATGAGTAGATGGTGAGGTTTGATCAAGAGTTGGCATGGGTTACTTGCCTGTTTCAATAATGATCACCAAAGAATTGTAAATCACTAAAATGGTGGCTACCCGGCTCAGAAAAAGTTGGTGCAGAGTTTTGATATTCTTTTAACTCTGTTCTCACACGCTCTTTCTTTTAAACTTTTTGCTTTCTCTAATCACACTCATTCCTTTTCTATTTGCACACTCAATCACTAAGGATTAACTTCTTGGGTAGAAATCTCTGGTTAAGGTGATTCCATAAAAGTTGTGTTAATACCTAGCATAATGATTCTTTGTTTTCCTAGATGCACGTGATGCTCAGATGGGTTTAACTATTTCAGTTAAAGCACAATTTAGATCATGAAAACATTTAAAATACACTCCCAAAATATAAAATGTGATGAAAAATCGGGAAGTGTTTTGAACATTAAAAACAATGTTTTCTTATGATTGAAAGTTGTCCTTCTTTCAACCATATGTGAGATGAAGATATAGAATTATACCTTTACGTACGATATTCCATCTCATGAAGCTAAGCTTTAAGTCATAAACATATGAACTTGTAAGCTTCTCTCAAAAATTCTGCAAAAGTCTAATGTCAAGTCAAAGTAATAGTTATTCACTTATATTGAAAAGACAAAAAGCAGTAAAACTTTTTAAAGTATGAGTCCTGATCTGAAATAATCAGAAGTCATATCCGTACTCCCTTTTTGACTTGAAGAGCTCCCCCTAAAATCTTGCATTACAAAAAAATTTGACATTAAAAGGTACATGCACAAATTTTATGAGCTCCCCCTCAAAATAATATTGACCAGATGTCAATTTCTTCTCATACTCCCCTTTGGATCATGAACATATGATAGACTGACATTGTTATGTTGTACATCACCGTATCCCATGATTGGAGAAAACTGGTCGTTGCCAAATCTTACTGTTCCACAATATTTGTCTTTAAAGTTGGACAGTATCTCTTTTTGCCCTGTCATGTGCTTTGAACATCCGTTGTCCAAGAACCATGTATGACAAGTCTGCATAAGAGAAATTAGAAATTTAGATTTGTATATGACAACATTGGAATATACACTTTGGTCATCGAAGTGCGGGTCTTGAACTGATTTGTTCAAAAGCCTATTTCGACTTTGATGTTCGGGTTTTGAACTGCATTATCCAAAAACCTATTTTTGACATTGAAGAACGAGTCCTGATCTGTACATAATCAGAAGTCGCTTTCTCTCTAAGCTTTGTGTGCCTGCAACACAGATTTCACTTTAGGTACCCATTGGAATTTGGGTCCTACTGTGTTAGCACAAGATTTTGGTATCCATTTCAAATTGGATCCTATTTTCTTTTGAAATGCATGAGAAGAATTGGTATGAGATGAATGCACATGGTAATTTCCAAACCAATCTTCAGAATCTTGACAAGGTATAGATATATGTTTATCATAAAAAGAAGACTTTCCAGCAGATAAAGATAACTGAAATAATTGCTTCATTGTATATTGTTTACGAGAAACAACAAGTTTTGGGTTCAAAACAGCAATATCAGCAATTACAACATCTTTAGTAAGCGAAGTCTTATTACAATTAACACTACTAGACGTTAAGACGGTCTTGTCAAGGTTCCGTTTGGGTTGCCACAAAGAATTTGCTTCTGGCCTTTGATTTCTCAGATCTGAAACATGTAAAGCTGGTGAGTTAGACCTTGGAGCAACAAACAAATTATTCTTCTTGGAATTACCAGTAGTGGTCGGTTTCTGTGAATGCTGAGATATTTTCTTACCTTTAGCACTCTTAGCGTTCACAGAGACTGATTTATCAACGAAAGCTTTCGTTGATTTTGCACTGTTCACAGGCTTACTGGTTTTTCTTAAAGTTTTCTTCACAAATGATGAATGGTTGGGTAGTTTTGTATTAAAGTCAAAGAGATTGGAACTATCATCTGAACTACCGTCAAAGTTCAAAAAATCAAGACTTTTATTTGATGAACCAGACAAATCATTAGAGTTTGAAGCTTTTGAAAGAACATAATTTGAAAACACGGTTGTAAAAATGCTTTGTTCAATATTTATCATAAGTCTTACATCTGATAAGGAAGTCTCGAGTTCAGAAATTTTACGTTCTAAAACGAGAGGAGGGACATATAATTTACCTTTGATAGGCTTCGCCTCCATTTCCTTTACAGAATAACTTGGAAAGAAATCACTTGAAAGTGGTTCCTTCTTTTTATATATTGGGTTTTCATCATAACTATTATTCAACTTCGCATAATAAAATGGAAGATGAACTTTAGCTGATTTCATCCGTTTTTCCGTTTCATTGGCTTCATCCTCTTTTGACAGTTTAGTCCAAAAGGTTTTAAACGCGGGGAGTCTGCGGGCTAATTGCATATTAAGATGATCATAAAGTCCTGGAACTTCAGACATCCCCTTTTGTAGACAGTGAGGATTCTTATAACCGATTCCCCATCTCTCTGTTTCCTCTTTGGGTTTGTTCAGAAAAATAGTCTGTTCAGTTTGACCCATTTTATACAACTTCTCTTCCAAACTTTTTAGTTTTCCTAACAAAGAAAAGTTCTCTTTTGTACAAGAAGTATGCAACTTTTTAAGCTCAAAAATATCTACCGCACCTTTTAGCAGTTGAGATTTAAGATCAGAATTCTCTTTTAGAATTATTGTCTTTTCCTTAGCATTGGTGTCATTTTCTTTATGTAAAACCTCAATTAATACTTTCTTCTCAGCAATTTCATTGCTAAGTTTCTGTATTAATTGGTTTTTGTCTGTCATGACACCATTATCATGTTTAGGATTAGATTCTAACTCTCTTTGTTTCATACTCATGGCATGCATTTTATTCATGAATTCTAAATCAGAAAGATTACATACCTCATCTTCTTCATTGTCAGAATCAGCTTCAGCATCTGATTCTATCTTGCCCATCAAGCACATGTTGACGGCTTCTTCTCTATCTTCATCATCTTCTTCTTCATCATCTGAGTGATCGAGCCAGTATTCGTCCTCAGCCATCAATGCCTTGCCTGCCTCTTGTTGTTTTGCAAGAAGCATCTTGTTCTTGTAGTAGTCTGAATTTCTGACTTTAGATCTGCGGCAGTCTTTGGCATAGTGACCTGGTTTACCACAGTTGTAGCATGTAGGCGGTTCTGGCTGACTTGATCCTTCAGCTTTGAATTTCCTTTCTTCCGGTCTCCTCTCCTCTATCCTCTTTCCTTCCGACTGAAACCTTCTTTCTTCAGGTTTCCTTTCCTCTGATCTTCTCCCCTTAAATCTGCTACCTTCAATCCTTTCTTTGTGAATGTAGTTGTTTGGACCAGATGAATATCTCTGATTATTTGATGTTGGCTTTGTGTAGAACCTTTTCTGAAAGGCACTAGTCAGCATCATCATTGCTTGCTTCAGCTGATCATTTTCATCTGATTCTGAGTTTGCACAACCTTCATCTTCTTCATCTGATTCATATACAGTCGCCTTGTTCTTCTTCTTTCTGACTACAAGGGCGACTGTGTCTTCAATTACCTTTCCTCTTTGTCTCTTCTCATCCAGAATTTCATCCACCTCTTCTTCATTTTGACGGAGGGTTTCATACACCTCGTGAAGTGGAATCTCATTCAAGTCTTTAATCTGCTTCATCTGACGAGCAAATCTTTTCCATTCAGGTTGAAGAATACTAAGGAATTTGATATTCAGCTCATTTTGAGATTTGTGAACTTTGTTCTTGCTAAGTTCATTTAGCAATGTCACAAACCTGTCATAGGTTTCTTCTAAGGTTTCTCCCACCCTGCCTCTAAATTCTTCATAGTTATTTAGGCAGTTGGAGATCTTTAGCTGATTTCCAATTTTTGAACCCAGCATCATTTTCTCGAGCTGATCCCACATTTCTTTACCTGAAGCCTTGTAACTGTCAATCTTGACGTATATTTCATTTGGGATCCCCTGTAAGATGTATGACTTTGATAATTTGTCGCCTTTGGCTCTTCTGAGGTTATCATCTTGTAGCTCGTGATACTTTAGTTCAACCTGAGTAGGCACGTTATCAATTACACGAGTCGTCATTGGTGGTGTCATAATCCCTTCTTCTATAGATGTTCTGATATAATCACCCAGCTCGTGTCTGTCAATGAAGTTTAGAAACCTATCCTTCCACTGTTCGTATTCTCCTTTGAAGAGAACTGGTGGCTTGGTGTCAGTTCCTATTGCAAGGGCTTCTCTGGATGTCATCTCTAATTATGGAATAAAGAGAAATGCGGGTCTTTGAGGAATGAACCGAGAAGTTGAGGAATGCGGGTGCTTTGGGACCCGAGTTGTAAAGAATGCGGGTGCTTGAGGAATGAACCGAGTTTGAAGGAATGCGGGTCCGAGGTTTGCGGGTCTGAGCTATGCGGGTCTCTTGGGAACCGAGAAGTTGAGCTTTTCGGGTCACTTGGGAACCGAGAAGCTGAGCTTTTCGGGTCACTTGGGAACCGAGAAGTTGAGCTTTTCGGGTCACTTGGGAACCGAGAAGTTGAGCTTTTCGGGTTATTCAACCTCTGGAATGCGGGTGTTTGACCTGTTCTTCTGTAAATCGTATGAATCTTGTTCCTGAAACGATTTAGCAATAACAAACACTACCCTTATGTCTAGAAACACTTCTAGAACAGATTGTAGGCACTCGATCTCACTAAAACACTCTTTTTAGAAAATAATCTGATCGCACAGTGACTTACTCTTCTCAACTCTTTTCTCACAAAAACTAGAAATTAGAACTCGATTTAAGCTTTAACGTGAAATTAAACACATACAACTCGATCTAGCATGTATTTCGATCACACTCTGATCGATTCTAACACCTAAAACACTCTTACACTCGAAATTAATTTTTCTTGAAGAACACAGAGACTATTTTTCTGAAAAACTTGTTTGATCTTAATCAGGCTCTGATACCAATTTTCGGTCCAACAATACTACTTAACAAGTTCTTAGAAACAACACAATAAGATTACCAACCTGTTTGATATATAAAATAACGATTACAAGGTTGATCGATTAAGCTTTGCTTTGTGTTCTCAATCTTTTCTCTCTTTTACACCTTCTTGTGTGTGTTTGTATGTGTGATCTCTATGTGATTGAGAGAGACTAGAGACACAATATTTAATCCACTAAGTGTGTCTAACACACTATCTAGATAATATCTAGATATTAATTCTAGATATTATATCTAATAAAGCTAACTAACTTATACTAGAAACTAACTAAACTAGGTAAGATACCTTTATCTAACTATTACAATACTATAACTTAGATATTAAATCTAAGTAAACTAATACAATTACATTGAATTACATTGACATTTATTACAAACGACATTGACTTTAACATTGAGAGTCGACGTTCCGGCTTTAGCTTCAGATTGCGATCTTCAGTTTGGATGATCTTGAATCCAATGAGACTGTGGTCTAACACCATTGAAACCATAGGCTAGTTCTAGAAATGTGTCCTAAATAAAGTAACCAACTTTGATCTACTAGATTATTATGCATATCCCAAAAAAAACGTGATAAGATGCATGAGACATACCATGGCATATCGGGCATAAAACAACCTATCTAGCAAAAGATAATTACCTTAAAAGTTAACTAATACTAAAAATTAAAGACGTCTAATAATTAAAATTACTAATAAACTAACTGTACAGACAAAAGGATAAGATAAACCTGCCCCTACTTCAGTCTCTCAGATCAACTCACACAAAGCCACATACAGGTTTCCATGGCTTTCCATTCCTTCGAAAAATGCTTTTATTTTTTTATCCATTTACTTTAAAAATACTACCGTCTTCTGGGTTTACAAGATCCACAGCTCCAAAAGGGTAGATTTTAAAGATTTTGAACGGACCGGACCATCTGCTTTTCAGTTTTCCCGGAAAGAGTTTTAGCCGTGAATTAAAAAGTAACACATTTTGTCCCTCAAAAAATTCTCGTATGTGAATTCTCTTGTCATGCCAATTTTTTGTTTTTTCCTTATAAAGCTTGGCATTTTCATAGACGAAATTCCTATGCTCGTCTAATTCACAAAGTTGAATTTTTCTTTTAATTCCAGCATCAGAAATGTCCATATTCAGCTCTTTAATTGCCCAGTATGCTTTGTGCTCCAATTCCAAAGGTAAATGGCAGGCTTTTCCAAAAACAATTTTATACGGAGACATACCAATGGGAGTTTTAAAAGCAGTACAGTAAGCCCACAGAGCGTCATCTAATTTAAAAGCCCAATCTTTTCTGTGTGGTTTAACGACTTTTTCTAAAATTCCCTTGATTTCTCGATTGGACAATTCTGCCAAACCGTTTGTTTGGGGATGATAGGCAGTGGCAACTCTATGCTTGATATTATATTTCTCCAAAACGCCTTTTAACAAATGATTTATAAAATGAGTACCCTCGTCACTAATTAAAGCACGTGGAGTACCAAATCTCGTAAAAATTTGCTTTTGGAGAAATTTAACAACTGTTTTAGCATCATTCGAGTGACATGCCACTGCCTCAACCCATTTGGACACGTAGTCCACTGCAACTAAAATATACTGGCAATTTCCTGAAATTGGGAATGGTCCCATGAAGTCAATCCCCCAAACATCGAACAATTCAACCTCTAAAATTCCATTTAGAGGCATTTCATTTTTTTGGGAGATTGATCCAGTCCGTTGACATTCGTTACAAGCTTTGACAAAATCCTGAGTATCTTTGAACAATGTCGGCCAATGGAATCCAGACTGCAACACTTTTGCGGCCGTCCTTTGCCCACCAAAATGTCCTCCGTAATTGGAAGCATGACAATTTTTCAATACGGTTGGTACTTCGCTTTCAGGAATGCATCTTCTCAGCACCTGATCTGCACATGATTTAAATAAAAACGGATCATCCCACAGATAGAACTTAGAATCATGCCTGAGTTTCTGGATTTGTTGTTTATTAAACTCAGGGGGAATAATTCCACAGGCTAGAAAATTTGCAATGTCTGCAAACCATGGTGTCTCAGAATGTTTTAACACCAGGAGTCTCTCATCTGGTAATGTTTCTGTTATGTCCATTTTTTCCAGTTCTTTATCATGTTTTTCAAGTCTAGACAAATGATCAGCAACCTGATTGTCCACTCCTTTTCTATCCACAATTTCAAGATCAAATTCTTGCAACAACAGAACCCATCTTATTAACCGAGGTTTTGCATCCTTCTTTGAAATTAAGTATTTAATGGCAGCATGGTCAGTGTGAAAAATTACTTTTGTTCCCATTAAATAAGATCTGAATCTCTCAAAGGCAAAGACTACGGCTAACAATTCTTTTTTAGTTGTTGTGTAATTAATCTGAGCTTCATTTAGGGTTTTGCTTGCATAATAAATGGAGTGGAACACTTTTTCTTTCCTTTGGCCTAGGACAGCTCCTACGGCCCAATCACTTGCATCACACATGATTTCAAAAGGCTTTTCCCAGTCAGGAGTAACAATCACAGGAGCGGTAACCAAAGCTTTTTTCAAAGTGAGAAAAGCATCTCTACAATCCTCACTAAAATCAAATTTTTGATCATGCTGAAGTAATAAGCACAAAGGTTTTGAAATTTTTGAAAAATCTTTGATAAATCTTCTGTAAAAACCTGCATGTCCAAGAAAACTTCTTATTCCCTTGACAGTGGTTGGCTCAGGCAATTTTTCAATTACTTCAAGTTTTACCTTATCAACCTCAACTCCTCTTTTTGAAATCAAATGACCAAGAACAATTCCTTCCTTGACCATAAAATGACACTTTTCCCAATTTAAAACCAAATCATTTGCTTCACATCTTGCAAGACTTTTTTCAAGATTTTTCAAACATTGATCATATGATGTGCCATACACAGAAAAATCATCCATGAAAATTTC
Source organism: Arctium lappa (assembly GCA_023525745.1). Lineage (NCBI taxonomy): Eukaryota > Viridiplantae > Streptophyta > Magnoliopsida > Asterales > Asteraceae > Arctium > Arctium lappa. The sequence goes on from CM042048.1 coordinate 10,822,039, forward strand.
CATGGAAGTTTCAAGCATATCAGAAAATATGGACATCATACATCTTTGAAAAGTAGCAGGTGCATTACACAGACCGAATGGCATTCTCCTAAAAGCAAAGGTTCCATAAGGACAAGTAAAGGTGGTCTTTTCTTGGTCTTCTGGGGCTATTGCAATCTGGTTGTAACCTGAATATCTATCTAAGAAACAATAATACTCCTTTCCTGCAAGTCTGTCTAACATCTGATCAATGAAAGGTAAAGGAAAGTGATCTTTTGGGGTAGCTTTGTTCAGTCTACGGTAATCCATACAAATCCTCCAACCAGATGCAACTCGAGTGGGAATGAGCTCATCTTTCTCATTTTTTATCACAGTGACACCTCCCTTTTTAAGGACACACTGTACAGGACTTACCCAGGAGCTGCTTGCTATTGGGTAGATTATCCCTGCATCCAACCATTTTAAAATCTCCTTTTTTATGACTTCCTTCATGATAGGATTTAACCTTCTTTGAGGTTCAATGGAAGTGAAATTCTTGTCTTCTAGGATGATTTTGTGTTGACAAATGGAAGGGTTGATACCCTTAAGGTCAGAAATGGTCCATCCTATAGCCTTAGTGTGCAGTTTTAACAAACTTACCAACTGTTCTTCCTGATGTGTTTCTAGGGTGGATGAAATGATGACAGGCAATTTGCCTTCTTCACCTAGAAATGCATACTTCAGATGAGAAGGGAGTGGTTTTGTAGATCCCAGTGCAGTGCAATCACAAGTAATAATGAATAATGATGAACAGATTATAGGCCATAACAACTAGTCATATGATTTATATAACTTCAAAGGGTTAAGGTTTACAGAGAGAATTTCTGATTAGGATATGTAAACCTAATGACTAGAAAACTGAATAATGAATTTCTTACCTTCTCTAAACTGTTCAACCCTAATTATGAAATAAATATGTCTTTATATATCAGGCTTACAAGGCCTAATGGGCTAATGGGCTTGGGCCCATCTAATAAATAAACTATTCATTAATTACATTAAGCACCCTTATAAATACTTTATTCCACTTTCAACACGTAGGACTTTCAGTCCTAACAATCTCCCCCTAAAGTTGAATAAAGCATTTATCTTCTTGAAAAACTTCAGGCCTTGATCTTCTTTCCCTCTTGAATCTTTGAAGAACTTTGGTGTTGCTTGACTTCATGTATTTCAACGTTCCCCCTTGAATAAAGCTCTTGGTCTTCATAGTATCAACTTTGTAACCAGATTCAATGTACAGTAACATTGACTGAACGCACTATCAAGCAGCTTTTAACTGTAAAAACTCAATCACATCGGATCAGTGCACAAGAGAGATAAATGTGAGAGTAACGTGACTTTCCACGGTGCATCTTCAGTTTAAAACAAAGAATCTGTCTTTGAACCGCGAGTTGAATATGCTTTCAGCTTAAGAACTTGTTTCAATCAGCTCGTAGGAGGAATGATAAACAAACTTGTAGCAGACACTACATGATACGGGAAAGAATCAATACAAACTTTGAAATCTCGTTGAAAAATGAAACAACATCTTCATCTCTTTGATCTCTAGACTGTCTTCAAAACTAACTTTCTTTCTTTAAAACTTTGAAATTTAGCTTGTAAACATTTCTCCCCCTTTTTGATGATTGTGAGCATCATGATCATCAAAACTCTTAAATTTCAACATATTCTTTGATCTCCCCTTTATGATAAGATGACATTCTCCACATTTTGATCTGAGTATCCGTCAATTCATGAAATATATATATCCGAATCTTTTCAAATTCAGATATAATAGGAATTGAAAACCTGAATCAACAAATGATATAGTTAGTATGCCTGTAAGTAGCACGGAGCCACTTTGTACAACGGATGTACTTTGGAAAGGAGCTTTTGTGATGTTCACTCCCCCAGGGCTTCCATTCAATCATCGAAAAAACCACAAAGGAATTTTCTATGAATGTTATGACAGAAAAACAGATTTTCTGTGTGCTTGTGCTTGTGTATGAAATAATTTTAGCATAATGATTGTGTTTCATAAGGCTCAAATTGTGTAAACTGTTGAGACAGCAACAAATAATACACGAACTCAATGTGCATGAAAGAGGTGCAAAGGTGGGGCAACTTTCCTTCTTTTTCAATATCTAAATCTTCCGATTGAAGACTAGATAGCAGATATGTTGTGTCCCCAAAGAAAATGAAACATTTCTTTGTTAAGAAAGAAACGAGTGGTTGGTGGGGTAATAACAAGATTTGGCATGGGCTAGGTGCCTTTTTTCAATGATGGTCACCAAAGAATGTGAACTAATCAGAATATGTGGCTGCCCGACTCAGAAAGTGGTTGGTGCAGAGTTCTGATATTCTTTTAACTCTGTTCTCACACCCTCTTTCTTTTGAACATTAAAGTTCACTTCTAACCAAACTCTCTTTTTCATTTTTTTTTTTGCTCCACACGATGAGAAAAACTCAACCCAATGAGTTATCTCCCCCACTCTTTGATTTATGACCCCTCACCCCTCAAATCACTCTAGGATAACTTCCGGGGTAGGAAACACTGGTGTACGTGAATCCATGGAAGTTCTGTTTAAGTTCTCACACAAAACCCATGTAAGTCCTAAAAGGAATAGTGGCTCAACAGTTTAACTTGAACATTTAAGCTCAAATAAGATAACACTGTCAAAAAGTATGCTCAGGAGATTTGAGCAATTGATCTTTGAAAAACTGACAATGTACCAATCAGATCAACTAAACTGGTTAGGGTATCAAAGAATTTGATATTTTGTTTATATGAACAAATATAAACAATTTTACAATGAAAGCACAAGATTAGAAATAATGATTTATGCTCAACAATATTGAATTTCAAACGGGGGTATTACCATCGAAAAATTGTTTCGCTATGAGACATGGTAATAACAAATACAAATGAAGTACTGAACATGTGTGTGTGAATACGTTACAGTATAAGGATAAGATAATACGCAAGTATTGATCTTTAGAAACACACAGTCAGTTAAACATTAAAGCTCAAGAATTGAAAAACATTTAAAATCACACTTCTAAATTCATAAAATCTTTTGAGAACAAGAAGTGGTTTGAACATTTCAGAAAACGTTTTTCATGTTCGAACGTTGTTCTTCTTTCAAACAATCAGAGATCTAGGATTAGAAGATATTTACCTTTAAGCTCCCCCTCAAATCATGATATAATGATATAGATCTGTTAAGCTCCCCCTGGATATTTGCAATAATATCCAAGTCTGAACGTTGAAGAACGGGTCCTGATCTGTCATGTGATCAGAAGCCAAACTTCGTTGAAGTCCGGGTTCTAAGCTGATTTACTTAGAAGCCATTGTTCTTCTACTCCCCCTTTACAGTAGGTGCCTGCAACAAAGAATCAGTTTTTGGCTTTGGTACCCACTGGTATTTGGGTCCATGAATGTTAGTTGCAGTTCTTGTAGGAGATATAGAATAAGAACCATACCAGAAATGATCACTGGTTTTGTGAATGTGATCATGTGTATGACAATAAGAACAATGGTATTTCTTACCTGATAACCTGAGTAATTGTTCTCTCGAGTAGATATGATCAGGTTTACCTTTATGCACTTTGTTCTTCTTGGCATTGACCGCATGTACACATGATTCTTTTTCTTTCAGCTCATCTTCAACTGGTTTCTTCTTCCAGACTAGTTCCTCTTCTTTGTGTCTCCTTCTTCTTTGGAATGTACCTGAACCATCTATATTGCTATCATAGAAAATGTTAGTTTTACGAATCTGATCAAAAGATTTAACTGACCTGTGTGAAGAGACATATTTCTGATTTGAGCTTGATACATTCTTTTCAAGCACTTTAATCGTTGATGCAAAGTTGTCTCTTTCTTTAACAAGCAGGTCAATCTTCTTCGTGAATTCAGACTTCGTTCTCTGCTCTTTTAGTGCCTTCTCAGATAGTTCAGATAATTTGGCAGTCAGCTTTTTGATCTCAGTCTCAAAGATGCTTCTCTCTTCTTCAAATCCCTTCTCAGCATCATTTCTTTGGCTGGATATTTCCTTGAAGAATCCAACATTCTTCTGTTCAATGGCCTTCTTCTCTTTGGCAAACTTCTCTCTTTCTAGAATAATTACTTTCTGAAAATCAGAAACTTGCTGAGAAAGTTTTATGCATTTCAGCTCAACTTCTTTCTTCTCATCAGCACATTTTCTCGAGAATTCTGAGAACTCCTTTGCGAAAGATTTCTCTTTTGTCTCAAAATCAGATTTGTGTTTAGCAAGCAGTTGCTCCAAATCAGATAAACGCTTTTGAAGTTCTGCATTTGCATCTTTCAGAACAGAAATCTTTTCCTCAGAACTTTTAACAGAGACTGTTTGCTGAGTTTTAGCTTCCAAAATAGAGATCTTTCCTTTTAGCTCAGAGTTCTCAGCTTCCAATACTCTTCCTGTTAATAAACTCTTTGTCCCTAACACCAACCATTCAGTACAATCCCACCGCTCTTTTCCTGTCATTTTGTTAAAATTTATTTGACCAATAAGTTCATTAAATATGTCACTAATAAATTCACACAAAATATTCATATAATTTCGAGCATTATTATTGGCCCTCTCTCTTTGTTCCTTTTCCACAGGAGAAGCTTCTGGCGGAATTTGGGATTGGTTCTCTCCTTCAGTCAATGATAATCTGATATAGGGACCCACCTCATGTTCGTCAACAAAATACAGAAAATCATCTTTCCACCTTTCATATTCTCCTTTGGACCGCAGCATTGGTGGGTTCACCATTTTGTACGAATTGACTAGACTGTATTCGATCCGGCTTAGAAGAAAGATGAAACTTGAAAGTGTAGGGACCAAAAGTGACAAAATGTGAAACTTGAAAGTTTAGGGTCACAAATGACACGCTGAATCCTTGAAGTACGGGGGCTAAAATAAATGCACTGCAAAAAGACCGTGAAACAAAAAAATTTGACCTTTTATACTCTTTTTTTTTTTAATAATACCCGGTCAAACAGGGGTCCGGTCGAAGCAAAGGACCGGAATATGCACGAGACCGGTCGAAAGAAAGACCGGAGTAAGCAACTACCCGGTCAAAGGGTAAGACCGGAGTAGCACGTACCCGGTCGAATGGCAAGACCGGAGTAGCCGAGTACCCGGTCGAATGATAGACCAGAAACCACTAAGGTCCGGTCGATGCACCTACCCGGTCAAAGGGAAAGACCGGGGAATGCTAAGGTCCGGTCAAGAGAATGACCGGAGATCATAACTACCCGGTCGAAGTAAGGACCGGTAGAGACAATATATATCGGTCAAAGGACAAAGACCGGTAATCAGGGTACCGATCGAATCAGTGTATCGATCGAACAAAAGATCGATATCAACAATACACCGGTCAAACGAAAGACCGATAATGCCAAAGCACCGGTCGAGTACTATCGGTCGAATGCAGCTACTTACCAAACAACAGATAAACACACCGATACTAATAGATAAGACCGATAGTCTCGAAGAACATACCGATGAACTCGATGATTTCTGGAACTCGATCGAGATCAAACCCAGAAATTGAAACCGATAAAACAAATATACCAATATGCATATTGAAGATCAGAAGACCGATAATCAGTTAATCACACACAAATCGACCGAAGAACACTTCAAACACAACCCAGATCAAACATATTGAAACTTCGACCGATAAGCAATTTAACCCAGAAGAACCGATAAACTCAATTAAACAAGATATTAGACCGATAAACAATCAACCCAGATCGACAAAAATCACACAGATCGATAAAAAACATAAACAGGTAATCAATTAAGGCACATATTAGCGATTAACACATAAAAATTGATTATAGGGTTTTAGACAAACCTTTTTCTGGATCAAACCTTTTGTCTCTTTGCTCTGATACCAAATGTAGATCCCAGTGCAGTGCAATCACAAGTAATAATGAATAATGATGAACAGATTATAGGCCACAGCAACTAGTCATATGATTTATATAACTTCAAAGGGTTAAGGTTTACAGAGAGAATTTCTGATTAGGATATGTAAACCTAATGACTAGAAAACTGAATAATGAATTTCTTACCTTCTCTAAACTGTTCAACCCTAATTATGAAATAAATATGCCTTTATATATCAGGCTTACAAGGCCTAATGGGCTAATGGGCTTGGGCCCATCTAATAAATAAACTATTCATTAATTACATTAAGCACCCTTATAAATACTTTATTCCACTTTCAACACGTAGGACTTTCAGTCCTAACAGGTTTCAACTCCAGGTCGGGTGGTGATTCAACAGATGGGATGTGGGTCTTTCTATCTTCATTTTCCAACAACTCAAAAGCTGCAATATGTTGTAACATGGTGGTTTCACCTTCCTCTTCCCATTCTATTTTCTCATCAACCTCAGTCTCTCTCAAATCTAACATTTTTTCAATTTCCTCTTTATGGCACAGAGACTCAATATCACTCAGGGTAAAACACTCTTCTTTATCATCAGGATATTTCATTGAGTTAAACACATTAAAGGTGACATTTTGATCATTCACTCTCATAGTCAACTCTCCTTTCTGAACATCAATCAAGGTTCTACCAGTTGCTAGGAATGGTCTTCCTAGTATGATTGGAATGTCTTTATCGGCCTCAAAATCAAGAATGATGAAGTCGGCGGGGAAAATGAATTTCTCCACTTGGACTAAGACATCCTCAATTTTCCCTTTCGGATGAGCTATAGACTTGTCGGCTAACTGCAGGGTGACTGTGGTTGGTCTAGCCTCACCTATGCCTAGGGTGTCAAAAACAGACAAGGGCATAAGGTTTATACTAGCTCCTAGGTCACATAGTGCCTTTCCAATCTCTTTCCCACCTATTGAGCAAGGAATAGTGAAACTCCCAGGATCTTTCAGTTTAGGGGGAATTTTATTTGAAAGGAGGGCACTACAACCTTCTGTTAAAGCGACAGTTTCATATTCATTCAACTTCTTCTTTTTGCTCAGAATGTCCTTGAAAAATTTTGCGTAACTTGGCATTTGTTCAATTGCCTCAACTAAAGGAATGTTGATATGTAGCTGTTTAAACATATCAAGGAACTTTTTGAACTGTAGCTCCTTCTTTTGATTTCTCAACCTTTGTGGAAAAGGTATATAAGGGGGAACAGTAGCTACAATGACTTTCTCAGGGGACTGTTCTGCCGGTGTTGGGGTGATGACAGGGTTGGAACTTTTGAGTATGGGAGTGACTGGTGGAGTGACAAGATTGTCAGTCTTGGTGGATGATGTCGAGGTCTCATCCTGAAATGATACCTTCTTTTTGCCGTCATCTGGGAATAATAAAGGGAAGTCAGTTTTCTTAGGTAGTGATCCTATGTCTACTGGTTTTCCTTTATCCTTCCAAGTGGGTGTGATAACAGTGGGTTTGTGAGATTCAATGGGCTTTTTCATTTGTTCATTTTCTATCAAGATCTTTCCACTTCTTAAAGTCACTGCTTTCACATGTTCTTTCATGGCGGGTCTTGGGATCTCTGTATCACTAGGCAATGTACCAACAGGTCTATTCCTTAACTCAAGTGCAAGCTGACTAATCTGAGTCTCTAGAGATCTTATGGTGGTGTTTTGATGGTTCATTGCTGAATTGGTTTGGTTAATGAACCCTTTCAAAATTGATTCTAAAGAGGTGGATGACTCAGCTTGATGGTTAGGTTTGTGTTGGAAAGACGACTGAGTTGATGGTTGATGAAAAGTCTGTTGGTGATGGTTTTGAGGTGGACTTGGGTGTTGTACTTGTTGTGGTTGAAAATTTGAAACTCCTTGTGGTTTAGGTGCAGGTGGATTTAAACACGGACTGTTCCAAGAAAAGTTTGGGTGTTGTCTCCAACTGGCATTGTAGTTGTTGGAGTAGAGACCAGGCTTGTTATGAACATAGTTTACTGATTCAGTATTTTGCGGGCAATGTTCATAAGAGTG